>OU343053.1:38078101-39429768 GCA_910593695.2 Ocypus olens
GAAACCACAGTCATTGCCGCGAATAACATAATTGAACACCAAAGTAATATCTCAACGTCACGCTATGGTAAAGCTATCTTAATTTCTGCCGACTTAGAAGAAGTAGAGAATTATCCTAAGGACTTTTATCACTTTGACAAATTAAAACTGAAGGAGTTATTAATACCTGCCATTCATACCTTTGAACATAACAAAAACCTGATAGCTTACCTTGTTTATAAGGACCATTTCTGGGAACAACCTACATACGAAGATATTTACAACGTTTTTATCCTCTTAAGAAACCTTTTATTAGAAAATAATATAGAAAATTTTAGTATACCCAAAATTCAAAATTCATTTGACAAATTGGAATGGCATAAAATTCGTTCTATCCTGCGTTACATTTTTAAATCATCCAATATAACAGTCCACGTCCACCTAAATACTATCATAACACCTTCCCCGCATGAAATACCAACAATTCTAAAAGAGAATCATGATGTACCCAGCTCAGGACACACAGGATTTCATAAAACTTATAAAAAGATAAAACAGCATTTCCTGTGGAAAACTATGAAAAAGGATATTGATAATTATATCAAACAGTGCCAATCGTGTCAAACAAAAAAATTAGTACGGCGAAAAAACCGTGCACCAATGGAAATCACGACTACATCCTGTAAACCTTTAGAAAAACTATTCCTCGATATTGTAGGTCCCTTACCTATAACAGAAGATGGCAACCGTTTCATCCTAACACTTCAGGATGACCTGAGCAAGTTCTCGCTAGCTTTTGCAATCCCCAATCACGAAGCCCTTACCATTGCTAAGATTTTTGTTAACAATGTCATTTGCAAATTCGGCATCCCAAAGTACATTTTAACAGATAACGGCCCCGAGTTCGTTTCCACTCTTATGAAACAAATTTCGAAATTATTTCAAATAAAAAACATTACTACAACAGCTTATCACCCCCAAACCAACGGCGCCCTAGAAAGGAGCCACCTTACCCTGGCCGATTACCTAAAACATTACGTACATGATCAAACCGATTGGGATAACTTTCTAGATTTTGCAATGTTCGCATACAACACAAGCGTACACACAACCACAAAATTCACACCTTTCGAATTAATGTTCGGTTATAAACCTGACCTACCCTCAAGCCTAACCAGAACCCCAGAATTTAAATATACCTATGACGACTATTTAGATGAATTGAAAATTCGGTTCCAACGATCTCATGATATTGCTAGAAAACATATTTTAAATTCAAAAATTACCAATAAAACTTATTACGATAAAAAAGCGAATCATTCTCGTTTTCAAATTGGCGATTTAGTTTATTTGGAAGACAACCTCAACAAACCAAACACTTCAAAGAAACTGGCACCCCGATATTCCGGTCCCTACGAAATTGTAAAAATTAATTCAAATGTTAATTATACGTTGAAAATAAAGAATAAAGAGCATTTAGTACATTATAATAGACTAAAAAGAGCAATTGTTTCAGGCTAATCAACCCAGCCCTTGCCGCGGTACCTGTATACAATGTCACTCACATCAGGACATCTCCTGGACTGTACTACGAAACCTTGTCCCCAGTGAGCTTGTACCAAGATAGCTGGAAAATCGTTACTTACCTTGACATCTCTGCATTTGCAGAAAAATTAAACCTAATAGACAATTATTTGCATAAAACGGAAAACTACTGCCAGAATAGTAAAGTTTTTAATACATATCCGAGTTGCAATCGCACACTGATTATGTTAAAACAATTTATTCCCCCATTATTTGCGAAAGACAAGTACCTCCGCCAAATAATAGGAAACACCCAGAAGCGGGCTTGGCTAAACATTGGTGGTTCAATTTTCAAAACTATATTCGGTACATTGGATCAAGACGATGCCGACCGTTATAACACAATAATAAACAACATTAATAACAAAGATCACTCTTTAGTAAACCTTATTCACGATCAAGCAAAAATTGTTAAATCAACAATTACAAATTTTAACGAAACCATTGCCAATTTAAATCATAATGAACAGCGAATTAATAAAAACTTTGAATTATTGTATAACGTCACCTCAACTAACTCAGAAAAATTGCATCACTTACAAATGAAGTACGAGATCGAAGATCACGTGACCTTGTTAACCTTAATGACTAATGAATTAAGCCAACAATATTCTACATTAATTAATGCTATCCTTTTCGCTAAATCCAACATCCTTCACCCTTTTATACTGAGTCCGGAACAATTCCTAACAGAACTCACTTCCACATTGCAACATCTACCGGTCTCTACATCTTATGCACTTCCATTGACTAGGGAAAACGCTGTTAAACTTTTACAAATAACCTCTCTAGCAGTTTATTTCCGGGAAAACAAAATTATTTTTGTAATTTCAAACCCGCTAATTTCTCCATTAACTTATAGATTCTATAAATTATCTCCACTTCCTACATCTCATGACAACTCGTCATACATTTTCATTCAACCAAGTTCCAATTTCATTGCAATTTCTTTAAACAAATTGAACTATATTTCTTTTCATGATTTAAGTTACTGTCATAAGTTACCCGAAAAATATATATGCTTTCAAGATCAACCACTACGATCTAACTTACTACAACCCAGTTGTGAATCAAACATATTATTAAACTCAAAAATCTCCAAAAGTTGTGATACAAGAATCATCAAATTTATTTCTGCTTATTGGAAAGGTCTTGAACAAAGAAATTCATGGCTTTTTATCCTTCCCAAAGAATTACTAGTTACCCTTACCTGTAAAAACACCGTTAGTACCGACATTCTATTGAGTAATGCTGGAATTTTAACCCTAGCTCCAAACTGCAAAGCGTACACAGGTACAAGCACTTTAACCTCGTCCTCCAGTTACTTTGAGAGTGAATTAACATTTACCTTGCCTTCGTATAACATTTTAGTCGACAATTGTTGCGACAAAATTCCGAAACTAAATATCAGTCATCTGATTCCAATTCCATTAACTCAGGTCGATGAGAATAATTTGATCACTGCTAGTCACAAACTTGATGATATTGTAAAACTATCGGATAATATCTCGAAAGACTCTCAACTTTCTATGACTTCACCTTCCTATTTAGCTTACCTATTATCCTTGCTGATTCTCATTTTCTTTTTATTCAAATGCTACAAAAAACTATCTACGTTTTACAAACAAAAAATTTCGCGCAATGTAACCCCTGCTGCTATACCATTGAACCAACTTGCCGATCAAATCCAAATTGCAAACAATGAACCTAATGCTTTTAATGGCGAAGCCGCTCCAGAACTTAGACGTAGTCAAAGAATTATAGCCAGATTTCGTAATGATTAATAACATTTTTAATGGTTCCTTTATAGTAAGATTTTTCATTTATTTTTGAAAAAAAAAGTTATATAAAATAATTTTTTTTTCTCTCTAAGGGGGGGAGTGTAACGTACTCCACTCACTTTATTCATTATTATTATTCTTATATATATTTAATTATTCTACTATTAGTGTTCTATACATTTAATATGCATTTAATTATTCTATCATTATTATTATATGTTTTCATGTCTTTCTGTTTTAGATAAACCATTAATATTATTTACATAGTAATTGTAATCACCAATCTATTTTTAATATCTATGTTTAATTTAGGAAGTCATGCGGATGCCAATTATGTTAGTCATGATTATATTTACTCTTACTACTGCTATGTAATAATCCGCATTATTTATTACCGTTATAAAGGTTCTAATAGTGTAAAATGTATTATCTATATGTACCCGAGACGGACGCACCGATCATGAAGACCATTCAATTATCAATCAATAAATAATACTTTGACCATCAATAAATAATACTTTGACCACAGCTAAACGAGTCTCTGATCACGTGCGCCCGCCTCGATTTTTGTACTTCGACCGAACACATTACATTAACAACACTTCTCTTCTAAGCTCCGGTCGAAGAACAACGATAGTTTTTCGGTTAAGTCTGTAAATTGTTATAAACGAGAAATAAAAACCAACGTAAAGAATCCGATTTAGTAATTTCGACTAACAATAACAGAAGAAGTAACCCCTCTCTGGCAGCATCGCGGAGTAACCCACGGTTCCCAGGCAATACTAAAGAACCCTATATAAATACCATCACAGGTCCGCCTGATTATTAAATGAGGTATAGTTGAAAGTTATTTCCGAAATGGGACTAAAGTGGACGGAAATTGGGTGTATTCATTCGACGCACCTTTGGCTGAGTTTCAGGAAGAATTTCCTAACGTTCCCATTATTTATGATGAATTTAAAAATACCTTATCATGATCTGTTATGTCTCCGTAAACCAGGAAGTGGTAGACCAGTCAAACGTACTCAGGATGGTATTAATACAGCCCAAGAAATTTTGGAAGATGAACCTACGATTTCTCCGCGTCGTTTGTCACAGGAAATGAATTTATCGGTAGGAACATAACATAAGTAACAAAACCTCAATATGTGTTACCAACTTATATTTAAAAAAATTAAAAATCATGGCACACGAGGTTTTTTTAATAAACATACTTTATAACGAAGCCATGGACCGTAAGTTGATCGAACCGCGCGGAGAGCAAAGCTTGTAAATGAAAGAAAATGACCGATCGGGCAAAAAAAGTATTAATTGAAAAAATCTAGAAAAATATGAAACAACGAAATAAAATTATGAAAAAATAATGAATATGAACTGATAAGCTTTTGTACCTTAGAAACCATTCTGGTTTTTGAAAATATTTATGATTTATTAATAATATTATTTATTATTATTTTTAGGCGAGTTAACATTGTATAAAAAAAATCTGATTTGTGTTGTGGAAGTTTGGTGAAAAAAATGAAGCAACCAAATGAAATTATACAAAAAATAAAAACAACTGATAAGGTTTTATTCTTCGGAAATAAACTTGATTTTTGAAAATACTTTAATTTTCAAGTAAGTTAGAAATGAAATTTTGTCTGCCGAATTATATTATGTAAAGATTATCTTTTCAAAGTCAATCGTGACCAATGCGAGTGGTGTTTACGTGCACATCTGTGCTGGACTTTACAGATTACACTAGTTAAGGAATATTCGAATTGTTGATTTATAAGGATGTTGTTTTTAGGTATTTTTGGGTATTTCTGGATTTTTGTTTTGTGCGTGAACCGGGATAATTTCGACGGCTTTCCAGTGGTCGGGGAATATTTGAAATTTGAAGCAGGATGTGAAAACGTATGCCATTTTAGTGATTTTTTGGGAATATTATTTATGCCTGGCGATTTTTATTTTTAATTGATTTGTCCCATTAACCGCCGATACTAGAAATATTTAAAAGAAACGAAATTTTGGTTAATTGGTGTGTTTGGGTTACAAATGAAACATTTTTTAATTTTTTTAAAGGAAAACACAGGGAAAATCATTAATATCCACCTTTGCGCACTTCCCTAGTAATTGCACTGTTTTTTTTTACTTTTTTCTGTTACGAAGTACGGGAAAGTATTTTGATCGTGCTTTTTTTCTTGAAAATTCGTTTTTATGGAAATATCCGTTTTGAGGTGCCTAGAGAGAATTTCAAACATTTCTGGACATTTGTTTGTGTGTATGTATGTATGTACGTGTGTATTTCAAAATCAGCGTATTCGTGGCGCGAGGGTGGAAATTAATTATTTTCATAGTGTTCGGGGTGCCGCGATTAGAATTTTATTTTTGTATTAGTTAGTACGGTTAATATAGAATCCATTTATGTACATATATTTTTTATGACAATATGCGAATATTGTAAAACTTTGCAAAAATTAGGAATCTGCGTGTATTCGGGGCGCGAAGATGGAAATCAATTATTTAGATAGTGTTCGGGGTACGGTGATCTGAATTTTATATTTTTATTGGTTAGTACGGTTAATGTAAAATCTATTTATGTGCTCAAATTTTTTTTATAGCGATGTGGGAACATTAAAAACTTTGCAATTATTAGGACTCTGCGCGGATTCGTTGCGCGAGGGTGGAAATTAATTATTTTCATAATGTTCGGGGTGCGGTGATACGAATTTGATTTTTTTTATTCGTTAGTACGGTTAATACAGAATCTATTCGTGTGCTTATTTTTTATGACGATATGCGAACATTGAAAAACTTTACAATTATTAGGACTCTGCGCGGATTCGTTGCTTGAGTGTAAAAATTAATTAATTAATTAAGTGAGCCGCTTTTTGAGAACTCTGCTTTTTTGCTTCAAAATAATTAGATTGAAATCACTGGTTATCTTTCAAATTTCAGAAAATACTTTGCTCATTCCTGATAAAATAAGGGGATCAATCTTTTAAATCAAATTATCATAATATTACGTAATGTTATCGTCAATCAAATTTTATTGTCATTATAGTCAATACGGTTATATTATTGACGTCGATAAGTACTTAGTAGTTTACTGTGTTAATCAAATTTACATCATTTTTAATATTGATATTATCAATCGTATGCTTGGAGTTGTACTCATTTATTTGTTTGTCAATCTATTTCAAATATTTTTTATTATTATTGAATAACTGAATGTATTTATTATATTAATACATGTTTATAGAGATGAGCAAAATGACTCATTATTGTGATCTGGTTTGTAAAGTCTGACTCAGTGAAAAGAGCCGACTGGGAAAGTCAGGTCATGAATAAATGGCATGACAATATAATTGTTATTTGAAAAAGGAAAAAATATCTCTAACATAAAGTTAACAGCTAAAAAAAGTCCTCGCTTTCAATTTTATTACTAAAAGATTTAAATAAAACACTTCAATTATTTCAACATTTATTATATTAATAATAAAAATAATATATATTTATGGGATTCACCCTGTACATTAAAGTGTTAATTAGAATATAAAATATAAAATAAAATATAAATATAAAATATGAAAATACAAAAATTAAAATTACAATTTAAAATTTAAAATTGCGACAACTTTGTGTGACAAACAAATAATATATTGTATAGGAAAAAAAATATGTGTTTTCAATAATTAAGAAATATATTGTACTACTAAGGATACGTAAATAAAGGCAAACAAATCTTTCCAAAATCTTTCAAACCATATATTCTACACTGAGTCATGACTCAAAAATTCCTTCATATTTTAAATCGAGTCACTTGAGTCGGCTCACTCAAGAGTTGAATAAGTTAATGTAAATATTTCCAAAATCAATAGGATTACTACCTCGTTAACCAGTTAGCTGTGTGAGCACTATACTTGTCATGAACAATTGGCAATATTTTGTGTTACGTCGAGTAGGTACTTATCATATTGCTATTTCTTCATGACGAGTATACTCGTCCAAAACTGCAAACAAGAAAAAATGGCAATATTTTGTTTTTATGTCAAGTAGGCATATTGAGTATAACACAAAATATTGCCATTTTTCATGACGAGTAAACTCGTCAAACAATGTTAACTGGTTAAAAATTGTCTGTAATACTTTGCCTCAACGTCATTCGTACCCAAATGAATCATGCACAAAAATTTCGGAGTGGGCTGATTATTTTCCCATTCAAGGGATTTATAGAATAGAGAAATAAAGGAAGACATGATTAGTCAGTCAGCACTTACCTGAAGTAGACAGTAGTCTATGATCGCTGTTTAGTTTATACTCTTACATTGGATTGTACAAACATGCATTTGCAATTGTGTACGTAGCTTATTGTTTAAGCCCGGTATTAAGTGCTGTATAAACATTCTTTGTGCGTCATTGTCAGTCTTTGTTTATGAAACATTGCTCGCGTAAAAAGGTGTAATAATGAAAAATGAAAAGAGGATTGTGCAAAACATGTGTTAGATAACATTGTGAAAGAGTAACCGTGGATTTCACAAAGGTAGTCATAAATATAACTCTGGCTTAAATTGACATATTTGTTTTCAATTGTACATAACAAACTAAGCCGGTACCATGTATGCTTATATTAAATGATAATTACCCTTGCACCATGTTAACTAACAACTTCTCTTCAATTTCGGTGTAATTTTTAGATTGAATCCTCTTCTGATTCTTGCACCATGTTAACTAACAAATTCTCTTCAATTTCGGTGTAATTTTTAGATTTAATCCTCTTCTGATTCTCCATGACAATTTATTAGGTAACGAACAATGAGACAATTGTTTATTATTAAACTCGCGAGGAAGTTGGCCATTGTCACGAGGGTGAAGTTTGCAACACGAGCCGTAGGCGAGTGTTGCAAACTTCACCCTCGTGGCAATGGCCAACTTCCTCGCGAGTTTAATACTATACTTTTTCGCATTGTATTAAATAATTACCTAAAGATTTTTCTGTTTATATTAAATTATAACGAAGAATTGTTCTCATATTTGGAAATTGAGGCATTCCGCTGACAAAATTAGGATGTTTATGAATTCATGTTTTCAATGGTAACCGTAGTAACAAAACAAATATGGTGGAGCACAGGCTACTACTTAAAAGCGGCACTCACACGTACGCACAATCACGCACGATTGGACTGGCCCTTTCCAATCCCGGGCGAAGGAACGTACGAGTAAATTCAAGAACATCGCACAATTTAAAAAACGCACACTTTTTGTCTCCGCCTGTCTCGCACGGGATTAGATCCTTGAAATTTTTTTAGCCTGCTTAAAATTCTAAGCGCCACTCCAATCGCGACGGATATAACTAGTCATGGGCAAGATCGAGTATCTCAAAGATCGATCAATCGGTGATCGATCAGTTGATGTATAGAGCCGCTCGATCTTTTGCTCGATCTGCTCGAGGGGCTTGTGAAGATCGAGCGGCTCGTAAAGATCGAGCGGCTCGTAAAGATCGAGCAGCTTTGATCGATCAAAAGAATGAGCGGCTCGAAAAGATCGAGCGGCGTTGATCGATCAAAAGATCGAGCGGCTTGAAATGATCGAGCGGCTAGTCAAGATCGAGCAGCTGGTAAAGATCGAATGGCTTGAAAAGATTGAGCACTCATACTTTCAGGCGATCTGTTCGACCAAACAATATATTGGCTGTTAACAAAAACAAATAATTAAAAAATTCCCGGCATCCCTCTTCTCACCTGACCCATAGGGCCACAACTAATAAGAACTAATACAAGCCAGAAAAATGTTAAATAGAAGCAAAATTAGTTTTATTAATTCAATAAATTAATTAGCAATCAAGTTAGTCTAAACTTAAAGAATTATTTAATCGATCAAATCAAATGAAATACATAGTGTAATCATACAACGATCGAGCCGTGCTTGAACAGATCAAACTACTCGGGCCGCACAGTCTGATCAATAACTCGCGTCGATCGATCTCCAAAATATGATCAATCAGCTCGTGCTGCTCGATCGTTTTACGCCGCTCGCTCTGCTCGTTTTGATCGAGCGGCATTGATCGATCAAAAGATCGAGCGGCGTTGATCGATCAAAAGATCGAGCGGCGTTGATCGATCAAAAGATCGAGCTGCTTGAAAAGATCGAGCGACTCGATCGTTTGCAAAGATCGAGTACTCGATCTTCCTTGATCGATCTTGCCCATCACTAGATATAACATAGTTTTGGCATTCACGCACTAGAATTTGTCCAGTACGGCCACGGTTAGAACGATATTCAATAACCCGCGAAAGAGTGTATATGTGAACGTACCTAAAGTACTAATCTGTTGAGCACTCCATTGGAGAAATTTTGACGTTTATGAATACGTGTTTATATAAAACAAATGGCAACCATAATAACTAAACTGTTGGGCAATGAAACTTCTATCATTTCATTGGCTGAAATCTGTTGGGCAATGAAACCGCTATCATTTGATTGGACGTCACCTGTGGCGAAAATGATTCAGCCGGATAATGGACAACTTTCTCAATAAAAAACGATTTAACAACGTTTATATTATTTAATTAGATCAGAGAGATCGTTTACACAGCTGAGAATACAACTCATGGCCTACTAGAATGTATTTTCAGTAAATCAGACAAAAACAAAAGTAGCGGTGATAATTTATTGTGGTCCTGTCAGAATTCTAAGTATAAAAATGGACGCTGCAAATCGTTTCGGTAAGGCTTCTAGCAGTAATATAAGTGAAGTAGTGAAAAATACCGTGCCGAAAAACACAGTGCGAAATAGAGAGTCTCATTGGCGACAATTTTCTGAGTTTTGTGCCGCTAGGAAATTCCAGATGAACAAGCAAACATCTGTGGCACAGCTGGCAATAATATTAAAGGACTGGGCTTTTAATATGCGTAGAAAAGATGGCACGGATTATAAGGAGTCTGTTATCAAAACTCTATTTAAAAGCACTGCCAAAGCACGACAAGTAATTTTTTTTATTGAATATAACATAAAATTTAACCCGTTCCAAGATCCAGAGTTTGAGAAAGCACGGAAAGCAAGGGATTCAAAGAGGAAGCAACTTCGAGGAATTAAAGAAGAGAGGAAATGTAGTGCTTCAACATTCACCACTGAGGAAAGCAGTAAGTTACAGAAGGTATGGGATGAAAACACTCCTGACGGGTTACAAAAAAAATTCTTCACATTGTTTCAAAAGAACTGGCCTGGCGAGGAAATGAGGCAGCTTTTACTTGTGGTTTCCACTTTAATATTGAGACCGATAACTTCGGTATTCTCAAAGACGCATCAAGGCGGAGATAAAAGCTGCTGTAATAGTAAATGGTTAGTTCCTAATATAAATGATAAAACTATTTGCCCAGTTTGCTTGTACCTTAAAATTATTGAGAAACGACCAAAACATGTAACGACTGAGTGGTTATTTCTGGCACCAAACCCGCACTGACACACATCAGCATGGTATAAAAACTGTCCATTAGGAATCAATATGTCTACCTGGACTAAAGAAACTGCCGCAAAAATCGGAATGGTTGTTACAAACAAGAAAATCACCAATCACAACCATCGATCCACGGCTGTAACTCACCTAGCAAACGCGAATATTCCTGATCAAATGTTAGTGAAAATGACGGGTCACTCAAGTTCTAGTTCTCTTAATGTGCAAGAAAACTGTCATGAAGAAATCATTAATTTAATGAGAAGCTATACAAATGGAACCAGAAAATGCTGAAAAACAGCCTAATACAGTTTACCAAAATTGTGTCTTCAATATTCAAAAATATGTATTGTAATAATTAAAATTAAATGTTCGGTTTCGTATTATTATATAACTCGTTTATGAGCCTTTGTGCTGCAAAAAACTAGGGAATAATTCAAACATTGCAATTTTTGAGTTGTCATCAAGATTGTAAAATTGTATTCGGTGTATTCTCTCACTGGTACGATTAATAACCGATGATATTTAGACGTTGAAACCGAAGCAGCACAATCTGCAGCTCGGTTTCAACTCGAAAATACAATCGGTAATAATCATACCACTCGTTGGATTACGGCTGAGAATACAACTCAAGAGCCACATGGTACATTTTCGACTAATTTGATCGGGTTAAATGGCAAAACAAAAACGTATAAGAGGCTATCAAATCGATGATAGAAAATATATCATCGCATGTTACTCCTAAATTGTTTACAAGTAATCTAGTAATCAAATTTAGTTGAAACATCAGTGTGACGTTTATAATGTTCTTGCCGATACATATAAACAATTTAATAATAATAATAATAATAGTATTTAGTAGTATTTTAAGTCCAGTTACATAACATATTTTACAATATAGTTAAAACTACTTACAAACACATTGGATAAATAGGATACGCTCAGTTCACTGGAGAAGCAGTGTCTGTTCTTCCGCGTACCCTTGGTAACATACATACACAGAGATTACAAATAAATACAAATTGCACATTAATGTGCCCAGTTTCTACAAGATACATTTTAATTTAAGGCTTCGAGAATATCGTCAAGCATTGGTTTCTTTAGCCGTTTTTTAAACAAAACATTTGACACAGTTTTCAATGACATATCAATTTAGATAAATGTAATAAAACGAAATGTAACCTGAATATATGAATATTCAGGCTACATTTCGTTTTATTGTATTTATCTAATGCTTTCTGCAACAAGTAAGGTTATTCCCAATTTGTTTACATATCAATTTTATTGTACCAATAACTATGTTATACGAGAATGATCGCTGGAAGATTGAAGTCTTGTGTGGAGGCATGGAGAGCAGGCCTTTGTTTCTGATGTTAATATTGTGAACGTCAGTCCTAAAAGTCATTTTGTTGTATAAATAAGCAGATGTTTTAGAGTTTATTATCTTATGGAAAAAGCAGAGGGCGTGAAGTTGTCTTCTGCTTACTATTTTATTCCATTTAAGCATTTTGAATTTATTTGAGATGCGATCGTATTTCCTAACTCCACAAATTTATCTAATGCTTGCGTTCTGTATTTATTGTATTCTCAGAGCATCCCGTTGGTCAGTGTATGGGCCATAAAGATCATCGCAATAGTTGAATTGCGATAGGACTAGTGTTTCACATAGTGTAGCTTTTAGAGAACCATATGCCTTCTTTATCATATTACTTACAGTCGCCTTAAACTGCGAGTCAAGTATTACGCCCAAGTTTTTGACTTCTGAGCAGAGAACGAGAATTTGTTTATCAAAATGAGTGATTGCAGTCGATGGGGAGAGGCTACGGACGATGAAGTACGAGAATGAATTAACGGTAGAGTACTTATATATTTGATCAAAATTGTTATAAAAATGTTGTAAAAATTATAGACGTCAAAGCTGACATTTATGATTTTTTTTATATAACTCGTGCTATGATTAATCCACGATGATACCACTCATTAAAGCCATCAGAAAATTCTACTTGTGCTGCGCACTCGTTAAATTTTCATCGGCTTTAACTCGGTGCTATCACCGATAATAATTATAGCACTTGTTATACCGTGAGTTCGATAAAAAACGCCCAACGCCATAACTCTGTTATTTATTGACCGAAATGAGTGAACTAAAAACCAAAGTCAATGGTGGTTTAAATCCTAACAAATAACTAACAATATTGATTTTTTTCAATAATAACTTCATTGTCAAATGATAGCCAACTTAAAATTTTTAAATGGCAGCATATTATGTTTTAATTTGTTTACATTCGACAATATTTTTCTGTATCCAATAATGCCCAATATGTTGTTTTTCGTTCAATATTTTGGTCAAAAAAAATTAAAATAAATCTTCCGTTTAAAATTTTATTTTTCAAAAATTATAATTAGCGTTGGAAAAAAAGTGACAAATATCAAACATGAATAATAAGGACCCAATAAATAAGTAACCATGTTACAACTCAATGTAGAATAGAATACATAAGTAGTTCAAATATTAATTCACTTGCGATTTAGATGTTCTTTGATTATTGTCAACACTCTGCAAGTCCACGAAATTGTCGATCCACTGTCTTTTTAAACACTCCATATCGTCTCAAATTTCCTTCTAACCTTCTAAATTTAGGTTCTGGTATTCGCCGCTCTGGAAATCATAGATGATAAATTCGTGCCGCAGCTCTTCGATTTCTATTACATAGAAAATACATTTGTAACATGCCTGTTAATTTGCTATTGTTTATGATTATGTCTGAAATACACACTAATTACAAATGGTTATTACTTATACAATAAATGGCATTTGTCGATTCGAATTTTTTTCAAGGCACACTACATTTATTACCAAAAAAATCATGTGAACAAGATTTATTATTATCTTTTTCTGGCATAAATATTAACTTAAAACCAACATAACGGGCATAATTGGATTCAGAAAAACAATGTCTAACATTATAAAATTAGAAAAGTATATGCAGCCATTTAAAAATTTAACGTTGACTATCATTTGGCAATGAAATTGATTTTGAAAAAAATATATAATTACCGTCATTTTATAGTATTTTAACAGCCATTGACTTTATTTTTAAGTTCATTTAAATTGGGCGTTTTCTATCGAACACACGGTATTACCCCCGAAAATATGTTTGTGAAGTCCGGCGGAAATAATGTAGCTATACGAGTAATACGAGTTAGTAAATGCCAAACAATTACCAAGAAAATTAAATTTTGTGAATATAGCAACCTGGTGGGAAATTATGAATACATACGATCCCAGAAAGTATATCCTACCTCCTCAATAAATAATCATACAACGTGTACGTCCGAGGGGACTCTCCAAATATTTACAATACAGGGTTAGTCAAAATGAATAGGACAATAAGAAAACTATTTTTAGACGAATGTATGTTTATTGTAACCAAACTACAGCTACGTATGGACAGATAAACTATCAAAGTTTTTTCTCACCTTCACAGATGTTCGATATGGCCGCCCCTTGTGACACGACAGACGTCCAGGCGATAGTCCAGTTCATTCGCACAGAAAACGTTTACCTTCGGCGAATCCCTTACATGTTCCAATACTGCATGAGGATTTTCAGAGCCCCAAAAGCGGAGATTATGCCTATTGACCTTCCCGCACAGGTGAAACGTTGCCTCGTCACTGAAGACCAGCCTGTTGGCAAAGCCTTCCTCCTCTAGTCTTCGCTGCATTGATTCGCAAAAATTGTGTCGTTTTGAATAGTCAGCATTTTTCAAAGCCTGCACCATTTGGAATTTATACGGCTTGAATTCCAAACGTTTGCGTAACACGCGCCACACAGTTTTTTGCGGAACTTCCAATTCCATGGCTGCACGATTTGTCGACTTCAGGGGACTTCGTTGAAAGGATGCACGAATGGATTCCACAGTTTCTTCGGAGACACATGGTCGTCCTGTGCTTTTACCCTTGCATAAGCAGCCCATCTCCTCAAATTGCTTTACCCACCTCGCAATGGAATGTCGATGAGGTGGTTCCTTGGCATACTTGGCTCGAAATTGTCGCTGGACCGTAATTACTGATTGTTTTAGCAAATTTCATCACACAAAACGCCTTCTCCTTGCCTGATTGCGCCATTTTGAAAACAGCGTCTCCTAGCGGCATTAACGTACATGTGTGTTGCCAAATAAAACTTTGATAGTTTATCTGTCCATACGTAGCTGTAGTTTGGTTACAATAAACATACATTCGTCTAAAAATAGTTTTCTTATTGTCCTATTCATTTTGACTAACCCTGTACTCTAAGCTATAATATTGACAGTATTTCTCAATACAAAGATTAATACAGTTGTTTACTCCAACTAATTCTAACGGAAATATTTGTTATTAAGACTAATTTGATTTACAGACAAACATATTAAACGTCAAATGATGTTATCCGTATCCGAAATAGTGTTTGTATACAAAAATATAAGTGATTGTATGAAATTATGGGAATAATTAATAATAAAGTATTTCTTTAGGCTCCACTACCATAAAACTATGTTTATTATGCCTTGGTTAATACAACATTTACAATTAAGTAACTTGAACATAAAATACATCTTTAATACGATATTATACTACAGTAGCAGCAGTAAGTTTAAAACAAATTTTCGTTTATATACATAACAACTCAATCTCGCATATCTACCAACCAGCACGAAACTGATTAATATTTAACTCCTTCATAACGAACACTATTTTCCACCGGGGGTCCATGATTAAAGCATAATATTTACATTTAAATAAAAAGTCGAGGGCTACGTAAGCACTTTTAATTTCGTATTCACGACTTTATTAATATGCAAACATTTAATACTATTCGCAGCATGGAGCGCAACACATACGGAATAATTTATCATCAATATTAGATTAACTTAAACCGGAAATATGCAGTAAATGCGGGCTTTAAGCATGTACCGAACGTAATACTGTTTACTGTTCGAAGTGCCATTTTGGCGGAGGTGCTGAAAGCTTTAGCTGCAATCCAGCTGTCAGACCGTATGCTCCAGAGGATTCATTACATATCAAGTTTAATCAAAAGCCATATATCAATTGATTACGGTTATATAGATACATGCTGTGTAAATGCTAGGTATGTATTAATTGTTACTTTGAGTAAATTATGACTGTACTCATCAAAGAGCGGTGATGTGGTCATCATGTTACTTTCTCTGATTTGATGGTATAATAGTTATTCATATATATATATAGTATATCCACGCAAGGTTTCTGAAGTTGATTGGTTATGAATCAATGATCGATACAAAATCTTGTACAAAGCATATTATAGTAAAAGTAAATGATATTTAATTAACAAAACCTTTGAACACGAAACAAGTAATGTAATAATCGGTTATTCAATATTTATTCGACAAAATTAATTTACAGGAAGAAATTACGAGTAGTTAAACTAAAAAAAAACATGCAGCTAAGCAAAGTAAATATGGTATTAGGAATACCCTCTTCTGATTTATAAAAATAAAACATATTCAACACAACACTGTTGAAGCTGCAGTACACATAATTTAGTACAGGGGCGGCTCGCTATACAAGGTGCTGTAAAAATGGCGGATTAACTCAATGGTACGCTGTCGAGGATTACTTCGAGAGTATAGAAAAAATAATGAAAAAAATCGGTATTGTATTTTTTCGAAGATGTGAAGACTAGTGTAAATTATTTAATTGCTTAAAATCTGCATAACATTAATTATCTACACTCCAGCTCATCAAATAATTTTTTTCAGAGATACATACTAGTCTTCACATCTTCGAAAAAAATACAATACGGATATTCTTCATTATTTTTTCCATACTCTCGAAGTAATCCTCGACAACGTACCATTGAGTTAATCCGCCATTTTTACAGCACCCAGTATAGAGCCAAGGAGCACTGTAGTTTCAAGCTCAGAAAGAATTTCTAATTAATTTTTAAAACACTTTTTCGCCAGATACTTTAGTCTAGGAAGATACAATCGTTCTTTCTTTCTTTTGTTGTCTAAAATTGTATTTCTTAGCTGACAATAATGGTGTGTTGCAATTGTCAATAATGGTTTGTTGCAGTTGAAAAGAATGATATGTTTCAGCTGTTAAAAATAGTAGTTTTCAGGTGTTAAGAAATGTATTATTAAACTGTAGAAAATGATATTTTTCAGTTATCAAAAATGTTATTTTTCAGCTGTCAAAAAAGGTATTTCTCATTTATTAAAATGGTATTTTTTCAGCTATCATAAAAAGTATTTTTCAACATTTTTTATTTGTTAAAAGTGGCATTTTTCAGCTGTCAAAAATTGTAATTTTTGTTATCAAAAATTATATTTTTTAGCTGACAATGGTTTGTTACAGTTGTCAATAATGTTTTGTTGCAATTGCCAAAATTCGTATTTTTCAGCTGTTAAGAGCTGTCAAAAATGATATTCTTCAGTTATCAAAAATGTTTTTTTGTGTCCAAAAATGCATTTCTCACCTATTAAAATGTTATTTTTCAGGTATCAAAGAAAGCTTTTTGCGACTTTTTTTAATTGTCAAAATGGTATTTTTCAGCTATCAAAAGTTGACTTTTTGTAGTCAAAAATTGACTTTTTGTAGTCAAAAATTGTGTTTTTTAGCAGGCAATAATAGTATGTTACAGTTGTCAATAATGGTTTGTTGCAGTTGTCAACAATGATATTTTTCAGCTGTTGAAAATGGTATTTTCAGCTGTTAAGTAGTGTATTATTCAACTGTTAAAAATTATATTTTTCAGTTATCAAAAATGCGATTTCCAATCTATAAAAATGTTATTTTTTAGCAGTCAAAAGCAGCATTTTTCGACATTTTTTTAACTGTCAAAAATAGCATTTTTCAGCTGTCAAAACTTGTATTTTTTGTGTTGTTAAAATTGTATTTTTTAGCTGGCAATAATGGTATGTTAAAGTTATCAATAATGGTTTATTGTAGTTGTCAAAAATAATATTTTTCAGTTGTCAAAAATAATACTTTTCAGCTGACAAAAAGGTATTTTTTGCCTAAAAAAATGGTATTTTTCAGCTATTAAAAGCAGTATTTTTGACATTTTTTAATTGTCAAAAATGGCATTTTAGAACTGTCAAAAATTGTATTTGCTAACAATAACGCTATGTTACAGTTGCCAATAAAGGTTTGTTGCAGTTGTCAAGAATGGTATTTTTAAGCTGTTAAAAATGGTAGTTTTCAGCTGTTAAGAAATGTATTTATTCAACTGCCGAAAATGATATTTTTCAGCTGTAAAAAATGTATTTCTCACCTATAAAAATCGTATTTTTAAGCTATCAACGGCAGCATTTTTGGCCATTTTTTATTGTCAAAATGGCATTTTTCAGCTCTCAAAACTAGTACTTTTTGTTGTCAAAAATTGTATTTTTTAGCTGACAGCAATGGTATGTTACAGTTGTCAATAATGGTTTGTTGTAGTTGTCAAGAATAGTATGTTTCAGCTGTTAAAAATTGTTTTTTTCAGCTGTTAAAAAGTATATTATTCAACTGTCAAAAATGATATTTTTCAGCTGTAAAGAAGTATATTATTCAACTGTCAAAAATGATATTTTTCAGCTGTCAACAATAAGGGCATTTCCCACCTATAAAAATGGTATTTTTCAGCTATCAAAAGCAGCATTTTTCGATATATTTTTTAATTTTCAAAAATGGCACTTCTCAGCTTTAAAATATTGTACTTTTTGTTTTCAAAAATTGTATTTTGTAGCTGACAATAATGGTATGATACAGTTGTCAATAATAGTGTGTTTTGCTGTTATCAACAATGGCATTTTTCAGCTAATAAGAATTGTATTATTCAGCTGTCAAAAATGACATTTTTCAGCTTTAAAAAATTGTACTTTTTGTTGCCAAAAATTGTATTTTTTGTTTTCAAAAATTGTATTTTGTAGCTGACAATGGTATGATACAGTTGTCAATAATAGTTTGTTTTGCTGTTATCAACAATGGTATTTTTCAGCTAATAAGAATTGTATTATTCAGCTATCAAAAATGTAATGTGTCAGCTGTCAAAAATGATATTTTTCGGCTGCCGAAAATGGTATTTCCCACCTATATAAATTGTATTTTTTAGCTATCAAAAGCAGCATTTTTGACATTTTTTAACTGTCAAAAATGACATGTTTCAGCTGTCAAAAATGGATTTTTTTTGTTGTTGTCAAAAATTGTATCTTTTAGCTGCCAATAACGGTATGTTTCAGTTGTAAGGAATGGTATTTCTTGCTGTCAAGAATTCTAATCCCCAGCTGTTGAAAATATTATTTTTCAGATGCCTCGAGTTGTATTTTAAAGTTGTAGAAAATGGTATTCTTCATCTACCCAATATGCTATGTTTCAGCTGATAAAAACAGTATTTTTCAGCTAGTAAAAATAGTTTTTTCGACATTTTTGAATTGTCAAAAAATGTATTTTTCAGCCATTAAAAGTAGTATATTTCGCTGTCAAAAGTAGTAATTTTACTGTCAAAAATAGTATTTTTTTTTGTCAAAGAGTATTTTTTCGTGTCAGGAATGGTATGTTTCAGTTAAAAAAATGGTATTCCTCGGCTATTGAAAATTAGTATTTTCCAACTGTCAAAAATGGTATTTTTTTGTCAAAAATAGTACTTTTCGTGTGTCAACAATGATATGTTTCAGCTGTAAAAAACAGTATTTTTCAGCTAATAAAAATAGTTTTATTCAACATTTTTGAATTGCCAAAAATTGTATTTTTCAGCTGTCAAATGTAGTATATTTCGCTGTCAAAAGTAGTATTTTTACTGTGAAAAATAGTATTTTTTTGTCAAAAAGAGTATTTTTCGTGTGTTAGGAAAGGTATGTTTCAGTTGACAAAAATAGCATTCCTCGGCTGTTGAAAATCATTATTTTCCAACTGTCAAAAATAGTATGTTTCAGTTGTAAGAAACAGTATTTTTCAGCTAATAAAAATAGGTTTATTCAAACATTTTTCAATTGTCAAAAATTGTATTTTTCAGCTGTTAAAAGTAGTATATTTTTCTGTCGAATGCAGGGGCGGCTCGTTATATAGAGCCAAGGAGCCATGGCACTACCTGTAGTTTGAAGCTCTGCAAGAATTTTTAATTAATTCTTATTATTATTATTTTTTAATAATAAAAGGAAGGATGGTTGACGGGCATTAGGGTTGAGGAAGTGCGGATGATTTTGGAATTGGTTTAAGCATCTAGTCTATTCGGCCACTAACGATATATAGTTTTTGAGATTTCATTTTGATAATGAATGGGACATGCACTAGACATCCATGGACCCGCACGGCCACTTCTTCATTCCGAAAAAGTGACCGCACGGATGGAATTCGAACCCACGACCATGAGGCCCGTGAGCAGGAGCTCTACTCACTAGGCCACCGCGGCCCTAATTAATTCTTAAAACTTTTTTTTAGGAAGATAAATCGTTCTTCAAAAAAAAGAGGGGGAGGAGGCATATTGTATATGTGGCTCTACCATCAACATGATTCATGAGCCGCCGCTGATTTAGTATATTATTTGTGATAGCATGATTACTTCTATGTCTGCGGTTAATAAGATACACACTCTACAGTTATATGCAGTTTCTCACGTTTAACTATATATGTTTTACCGCACTGTGGCTTTATCGAGCACATTAATATAACAACAAACCACAACTTGGTGAAACGTACACAACAGTTTAAACCTGCTAAACCATTCCTCCCGTTTCAATAACTTAATGTTGGTATTAATTTATCAGTTGATATACTGAGAACTAACCGGCTGCAGTTTGTTCCTTTAAAACTATCGGGGTCAGCGTCAGTGAAAATGCAAGACTTGGGTCGATAAATCAATATTTACTGTTGTCTGCTTTCTTCCTTGCAAGTATTTCACCGAAAATGAATTAAGAATGTGGCAAATATTCAACAATGGACGAATGTTGAATATGTAGCGCCGCCACTGCATTTTAAACTCGTGCATCAAGCTTTCAAATCATGTATGAGTTTTGTAAGGCGTGTATCTTTGGTAATAATTTTTAACATATTCTATTAAGAGGAGTGAGTAGTCACGGATGATCAATGTATTGCTCCTTTTACGAGTTCGACGAAAGCTGGGAATGACTCATTGACTATAAAGGCATGGGTTAATATTTAGAAGTTGTAGCTCTTATACAGTGTCTGGGATAAGGGGTGAACATAGGAATTTAACATGTAAAATTAAATGTGTGTAATTATTAGCTCCCCTGTTCATTTTAGAGAAAAATCGTAAAGGGATATTTTTTTAGAGAATTAAAAATTGTAAATGAATCATCCAGTTAATTTACGTTTGGACCAGAATCCACCTCAGAAATAATAAAAATAAGTTGAACAATCTACCATTTAATAAAAAACCCTTGCCATGAGTTTGACAAATGTCATAGCTAAAAATCGAAAGTAGGGGGCCAAGTTGACGGACGCATAAAGAATACACATAGGTCGTCGAATAACGTTTTCTGTAGGAATTGCAGGAAATAAAAATATGAGACATCATTACGTTATTGGATGAAATAAAATAGAAATGAACCATTACCAACTACATATTAAAAGATATTTGGATACACAAGCGAATTATGTTAATTAAACAATTTTTCAGATGATAAATAAGGTTAATTTGTGAATATTTAGTATTAAACGAATTAAATAATCTTCAGGAAGTAACGCTTGAACTCTCTATATGTGGAAATGATCCAGCTGTTACCCTCAAGGTTCGCCAGAATCTGGTATGCAGATTAATATGCTTGGATAATAATTCATATATAAATTAGAATAACAAGTATTTAATGAATGTTTTTATGTTCATGTTTGCTCGATTTGGAAAGATTTCTTTTTGAAGCACTGCAATTAAATACGTATATAAAAGGTTACTCGAAAATAATTATATAGCAAAGATTATTAAAAAAAAACTTTTGAAAGAAGTAAATAAAATTGTTTAGAATCGTGTGCAATAATAAGGAATTGCATCAATGGTAATTTTCCATACATATAAATAAGGCTGCAAAAAGTTCAAGTTCGTTGTGCACATTACGTCATTGCATGTGTGTAAAAAGTCTCACATATAAATTATACGACATTGTTGTTTTGCAATACTGGTAGTGATTCGCTAGAGGGCACGGCCTTTGTTTTGTGGTGACGATACTCGCTCCAAATTGTTTGGAAAACATGTAATTTTACGGTGGTCACATTTTGCCCTTCCTAAATGTTCTAACTAATACTACAGCCATTGTTTGATTATTTACGGTGAATAGAAGATCTTACTGTTACATACTTTTATTACTTATCATAATTAAACGAAATATTAGTAAATGTAGGCATGATATTTGTTTTATTTATTTTATGAGTTAAACAGGAAATTTTGACAAACGTCAAAACGTAGTTTGACAAATATATATTTTAAAATTTGAAACAGCGCTGCTTACATTATTTAAGAATTAAGATAAATACGATTTACGTTAATAAAAATACCTATAAAATAGTAAAAATTATTTGTTATCACAATCTTATTTGCAAGAAAAAATATTAAAAACGGGAAGCATCTATGTATATCAGAATATATTGCTGGCACTAGCGCATGACTGGTCTTCATAAATTATATTCTTGAAAACAGAATCAATTGATGCGTAACTAAATCGTACCAACAAAAATATCAAACTAATATGGTTTACTTAAAGTTGATCGTGTATGAATTATATCAGGTGACTGTAATGGATTGAGGCTGGCAATGATTTAAAAAATTGACTCTTGTAACAATTTGTTTTGCCCATTGGTGTAGATTTAAAAATAAACGAGTAAACTTTCAATTTTCCCACTCAACCTGAAAACATAGTGGAGAGCACAAAAAAATTAGCTGCAAATTTACACAGGAGTGTTAACAAAGTTCTGTTAAAATGTGTGTCGTTTGAAACCTCACTTTTAGACAATTTCCTTGCTTAATTAATTCTACTGTGTCCGTGGACTTCCGCCACAATACTGCCAATTTCTTTGATGCCAACTTTATAAAAAAAGTCTCAATCAATTACACCTGGTATATGTAACTATTGGTTATTGTTAAAGAGAGGATTTTATGCAAAATGCATATTTTTGCATATTTTGCATATATTACATATTTATCCATATAATGCATATTTCGTCGTTTAATGCATATTTTAACATATAATGGAAAATCTAACATTTTGTCGCACGGCACATTGCAAATTAATTGCCAATTCGTCCTGCGATAAACAATTTATGCGTTCACATATTTTTGTCGATTTTCTTTTTACAAGGAAACTAAACTTTCGCAAATCATCTTTGCGATTTTTGTATAATTCAATATTTGTCGTGGTATTAACCAGGGAAGTAGTTGTTTCAAAAATAATTTGTTAATTCCCCATTTTGTGTAAAATTTTGTAGCGACATTTCTTAAGTCAACGTAGTGAAATTATTGCACGGATTTTCGCATACGTTTCTAAATAAAAAAATATAATCATTTCTATGATATCTTTAGTATTTGTTTAAATGTTTTGGAATATTTTTTCTTATTGAAAACCCACGTAATTTTGGCAAAAGCTTTTCAGTTCTTCGGATTGTCTAATAAGCCTTATAGTTTAAAGTTTCATATTAATTCATTTAGTATTTTTTGAGATACAACGCGCACAGGCACACACACACAGATTTTTTTTTTACTTTCTCCGGAACGAAGTACGGGAAAGTATTGAGATCATGAATTTTTTTCATTTTTTTTTACAGGATATATCCATTTTGAGGTTCTTCAAGTCGATTTTTATGATTTCTAAAAAAAGGCGCATCTGCATCTCAAAAACTAATACAGCAATTTGCACGAAACTTTGAACATAAGTTTTATTTGACAATCCGTGTCTGTTAAACTTTTTTTTTGCCAATAATTTTTTTAATATAAAAATATTACAAAAACTTTTAAACAAATATCTAAGACAACAAAAAAATGAACATCTTTGAAAATTTTGTTCACGAAATGATTGTTTTTCAAAAAGAAAAATTGAATTGAAATTTTTGATATATTTGGTCTATAATTATGAAATGTATCTGTTATATCAAATTTGTGTTTGTATTAAGTGTAAAGAATACCGAATTAAACAACTTATAAATAATGTTTATTCTTTAACTTTACCTTTATTTATTATTTTTAATCACTCCCTCGGTACAAGTTCGTTTCCATATCTTTGGAAAAGGAGTTACATTACACCTATTTTCAAATCTGGAAGTAGGAATAACATCTCTGATTATCGGGGTATTTCTATTCAATCAGCAATACCCAAACTATTCGATGGACTGATATCCGTCAAATTACATTGGATGTGCAAAAATATCTTAATTGATGAACAACATGGCTTTCGTACCGGTCGATCTACTACTACGAACTTATTGGTTTATGAATCATTTATCATTAATGCCTTGTAAAATAAGAATTCTGTCGACGCCATCTATACAGATTTTTCCAAGGCATTTGATAAAGTTAATCATGCTGTGTTAATTTCTAAATTGTATTCTCTGGGATTCCATGAATCCGTTGTTAAATGGATTAATAGTTTTTTTAATGATCGCAGTCAATGTGTCAAAATTAAAAATCATATCTCTGATGTTATTCTTGTTCCATCGGGTGTGCCACAGGGATCGCATTGTGGGCCCTTACTATTTCTTCTATTTATCAATGATATTTCGCAAGCAATTTGTAACTCGAATTTTCTGTTGTTTGCCGATGACTTGAAATTGTATAAGGAAATTAAATCACTCAACGATTGTTTATTACTTCAAGTAGATATCACTTCTATCCACAACTGGTGTTGTCAGAATTATTTATTTTTCAACACTAATAAATGTAAATCTATTACTTTTTCCCGCAAGAAGTCTCCGTACAGTTTTAATTATGAAATTAACAACAATATACTTGTAAAGGTGTATGAAATTAAAGACTTAGGTATATTGTTCAACTCTAAAGTGTCATTTGAAGATCACATCAACTATATTTGTAATCGTGCTTTGAGAATGTTGGGCTATATAAAGAGAATGTCTAAGGATTTGTCACACTCTTCTTACAAAATAGTTTACATGGCATTTGTTCGATCACATCTAGAGTATGCCTCTTGTATATGGTCTCCACATCAGATTATTTATAAAAATCAAATTGAACATATACAAAATAGATTCTTAAAATCAATTTCATACAAACAAGGTTATAGCACAAATATCGACCTTGAAGTAATAAGATCCAGTCTACATATTGATCATCTTTGCTGCAGAAGATTTTTTGCAGATATGTCGACTTTTTTTAAAATTATTAGCGGAGATATTAAATGTTCTGAACTTCTCTCTCTAGTGGATTTTTACGTAAAATATAACAATCGCGCAATTCGGCACCCCCCACTATTTCGTGTAGCATTCCATAGTACAAACTATGGTTTAAATAACCCAATCACACGCTTTATGCGTACCTCGAATTCACTTTCGCTTAATCCTAATTTTAACATTTTCTCTTGTTCTCACCAGTTATTAGTTAAGTGTAGTTCTAAATTTATACTTGTAATAATTTTAATCAATGTACATTTATGTTAAAATGGTTAAACCGTGTAATAAACATTATTATTATTATTATTATTAATACGTTTTTTTCAAAAGATCATTGTATTTTAAGAAAACTGACGGTAGATTATTAGAATTTGAAGTATAATTTGTCACTTTCAACTTCTTTATTTCGGCTGAAATATCGATTTATTTGTCGTAATTTTAGATTTTTTGGTTTGCATTTTTCATATTTAAACCTGAATTTTTGATTTGTGGTCTAAATTTTTGTTTTTTGGCTTCAGTTTTAGATTTTGAAACCTGAATTATTGATTGTTAGGCACGAATGTATTGATTTTTTGGCCAGTATTTTCGAGTTTTTATTTAAAGCACCTATTTTTTTATTTTTAGTTCATTCCATTTCATGTATTTCACGACTGCCACAATACACAAGCCATACATAAGATGCAAAACTTGTTGCGGATGTGTTTGTTAATTAAAAATTAAAATTAAGTATTATAATAATGACAATTTCATAAAAATAATGACACAATACTAGACCCGAATTTTTAATTTTTATGCGTGTATATTCTACGGTTTTCATTTTCATTTTAGAGTATTTATTTGATTTTATATTTTTGATTCTAATTCTGAAGTTCAATTTTTATTTCAAGATAAAATTTGACATTTACTTAAAAGATATATTCGCGAGGGAATTGTTTTAATCCACTAATTTTTTTTTTAATTTTTGGCCTGTTTTTTATTTTTAGACCTAGACTTTTGATTTTGGACTATATTTTAGATCTTTGGCATGTATTTTCAATTTCTTTGCCCAAATATACTTTTCGATTTTTGGCCTAAATTTTCGATTTTTTTGGCCTTTATCTCAGATTTTAAAACCTGACTTATTCATTTTCATGTGGAATGTTTAGTTGATTCTAATTTTTTTTATTTTTATTTAATCGTTGATTTAAAGTTTCAAGTTAAAATTTGACATTTACTTATATAAAGTATATTTGTGAGGAAATTATTTTAACCAATTACTTAATTTGTTTGCCAGATTTTTTATTTTTAGACAAAGATATTTGATTTTGGCCTTTATTTTAGATGTTTGGCCTGTATTTTCAATTTTTTTGTTTAAATTTTTATTTCTAGGCCCGAATATTCCTTATTTCAGTTTTTGCAACCTGAATTATTGATGTTTTTTGAGCGAATTTTCGAGTTTTTATTGAAAGAACCTGCATTTTTTCAAGGTGGTAAATCTATTGCCTGTATTTTTTATATTTAGAACAGAATTCTTAATTTTTAGGAGTGTATTTTCCACGGTTTATATTTTCATTTTAGATTATTTATTTGATTTTATATTTTTTATTATAATTTAGACGTTCTAGTTTTATTGCAAGTTAAAATTTGACATTTACTTAAAATATAGTCGTGAGGGAATTATTTTAACCAACTACTTATTTTTCTTTTTATTTTTTGGCCTGAGTTTTTGATTTTTAGACCTAGACTTTTGATTTTGGCCTATATTTTAGATCTTTGGCATGTAGAGATAGACAAATGACCTCAAAGGGCAATTGGCCAGAGGTCTTTCAGCCTAGTTATTAAGACTAACTATCTAGTTGGCACTAATACAACTTTATTTTTTTATGAAAAATGTATATAAACAAATTTATGTATTTTTTTCATTGACATATTTCAAATTTATAATGCATATTTTTTAGGTTTTGACTGCATATATATGCACATATTTCAGCATTTTATAATGCATAAAATTCTCTCTCTAGTTATTATGATATTGTAAAGTTGCATTTGTTAAAAAAAATACTGTTCATTGGACTATAGTATCTTTGTTTAGCGAAAGCTAACTTTGACAAGAAATTTATATTTCCTTATTGTATCTACACACTTCACTTCATTTTTAAGATTGAAACGATCGCGTTTTAGACATTAATGAATGGTATATTCATACAAAGTACTGATTAAATTATCATTGAAGGTAATTAAAATTATTATCATTGCCATAAACGTCGCGTCGTGTCATTCATTCATCCCAAAGACACATCCTATATTTATTTCACGGTTTATATCACACATCAAATTTTACAACGCAAGATGAGATCATTTTCATGGAAGCCGCCGCGTCGACTGTTTATCATAAGAGCACACATAACCATTTCAACTGGAATTCTACGAATTTTGCACGTGGAAAAGTCATGTTTGCATAAGATGTGATACGAGAACTTTTAAAAGAAAAATTGTCTCACAGATGGTTGACTTGAAATGTAATGCATTTTCTTTTCTAATACTCTGGTCGTACATGTTCGAAAACAAAAAAAACTAAAAAAAACGTGATATTTTTGTTTGTTTGCTATAACCTAATTATCTCCATATACTATAATTTAAAAAATAGGTTTTGCTGCAATGACGTTTTTTTTTTGGAACATATTTGTTATTGTGTTAATGACTTTAAAAATGTTACTTGTATTGTTTCCATAAAGTTATTTCAGTACAATTAAATCATTATGTGTTAATAAACTAAAAGGATACTATAAAATACATAAAAAAATTGTTAGGGATATGCAAGACACCATCAAACTAATTGTGTAAAAATAATAATCTCTTTATTCCATAGACTGTACAGTGAACACAATATACATTTACAGTATTGGATGCGTCAGAAAGGTATACAAAACAAAACAAAAAAGTATTCATTATTACGTAATAACATCATGTAAATTATAATACAATTTTTCCTGCAAAAACCTCTTTTTTCCTTAAACATATTAGTTGAAGTGATTTTTTAATGTCCTCTGGCAGGTTGTTAAACAGTTTTGGTCCCAGTACATTAGGCGAATATTTTCTAATGTTTAAACGGCAACTATCAATGCGAATATTTCCGCAGACTAACGAAAGGGTAATATCCCTAATGCAATGTCTTTATTGATTAATCTAACGATTTACAAAGTATTTACACCTCACCGCTACATCTTTCCATCGAACGATTATCACAAATCGAAAGAGACCTCATAAAGCTAAACGCATTATAGCCAATAATTTAGGTCAGCGCGAATCTATCGAAACACAATAAATTAAACGTTACAAGAAACTTCTATTTTCTCCACACCAACATCAATACATCATACTCGAGAGCTGATAATTCCAGACACTATAAACCCCCGTGAATGCACCGTTTTAATAAAGGCATTCCAACTTATCCATGAAATGTGTTCGACCAGATTATTGACAGTTTAAAAGTGTGAAATGATAGACGACGCACTTAATGTCCACGATTCGCGCTATTGAATCTAAAGAAAGATAAATGACGAACATAAAGGGGTCAAGGCACTTGTACTACCGGCATGAATAGATGTAAAAAAAATGTAATTTAATATCATTGAGTGCGTTAATGTTAATGTTACTATGTATTCATGGTTTAATAGTTGACATTAATAAGTTTGTTTGATTTACGTGTCAAGTGATTTTTTTTTAATTGAATCAATTAAGTTAATGGGTGGACATGTATTTTATTCATTTATTAATTAATAAAATTTTCCTTCATGATTCAACGCTTTGGCAGAACCATGGGGTCACCGAGACATTTTTCTGCCAATTCAGTTTTCTTTTTTATTTCATCGTGATTTTTATAGAAATTTAGATCTTTTGGTTTAGAATATAACTTCACAAAATCACTATTTTATTCCGTTGTGATATTTATAGAAATTTCTAGATTTTGGTTCATAAATCTTAACTATTTAATGATAGCTGTTGCGTTTTAGTACTTTTATTCATTTTAGGTGAGAATCTAACAACATATTGTTTGCAGCGCTGCCTGAAGTTTCAAGCTCAGCAAGAATTTTTAATCAATTCTTAAAATACTTTTTCGCCAACTACTTTGGTCTAGGAAGATAAATTCTTCTTTCTTCATAAAAGGATGGGCGGCTCTACCAACAACATGTTCCATGCAGTGGCGGCTCGTGAATCATGTTGATGGTAGAGCCACATATACAATATGCCCCCTCCACCTCTTTTTTTTTTTGAAGAACGATTTAACTTCCTCAACCAAAGTAACTGGCGAAAACGTGTTTTAAGAATTAATTAAAAATTCTTGCTTAGCTTGAAACCACAGGTAGTGCCGTGGCTTCTTGGCTCTATATAAAGAGCCAGCAAAATATACTACTTTTGACAGCTGAAAAATACAATTTTTGACAATTGGAAAATGTTTGAATAAAACTATTTTTATTCGCTGAAAAATTTTGACAACTGAAACATACTATTTTTGACAGTTGGAAAATACTAATTTTCAATAGCCGAGGAATGCCATTTTTGTCAACTGAAACATACCATTCCAGACACACGAAAAATACTCTTTTTGACAACAAAAAAATACTATTTTTGACAGTCAAAATACTAATTTTGACAGCGAAATATACTACTTTTAACGGCAGAAAAATACATTTTTTGACAATTCAAAAATGTCGAAAAAAACTGTTTTTACTAGCTGAAAAATACTGTTTTTATCAGCTGAAACATAGCATATTTGGTAGCTGAAGAATATAATTTTCAAAAGCTGGGGATTAGAATTCTTGACAGCCAAAAAATACCATTCCCTACAGCTGAAAGATAACGTTATTGGCAGCTAAAAGATACAATTTTTGACAACAACAAACAAATCAATTTTTGACAACAAAATATACAGTTTTTGACAGCTGAAACATGTCATTTTTGACAGTTAAAAATGTCAAAAAATGCTGCTTTTGATAGCTAAAAAATACCATTTATATAGGTACGAAATACCATTTTTGGCAGCTGAAAAATATAATTTTTGACTGCTGAAACATTACATTTTTGACAGCTGAATAATACAATTCTTATTAGCTGAAAAATACCATTGTTGATAACAGCAACACACTATTATTGACAACTGTATCATACCATTATTGTCAGCTACAAAATACAATTTTTGAAAACAAAAAATACAATTTTTGGCAACAGAAAGTACAATTTTTTAAAGCTGAAAAATGCCATTTTTGGCAATTAAAAAATATCGAAAAATGCTGCTTTTGATAGCTGAAAAATACCATTTTTATAGGTGGGAAATACCCCATTGTTGACAGCTGAAAAATATAATTTTTGACAGTTGAATAATATAGTTCTTAGCAGTTGAAAAATACAATTTTTAACAGCTGAAACATGCCATTCTTGACAACTATAACAAACCATTATTGACAACTGTAATATATCATTGTTGTCAGCTAAAAAATACAATTTTTAACAACAAAAAGTACAAGTTTTGAGAGCTGGAAAATGCCATTTTGACAATAAAAAAATGGCCAAAAATGCTGCCGTTGATAGCTTAAAAAAACGATTTTTATAGGTGAGAAATACCTTTTTTGACAGCTGAAAAGTATTATTTTTGACAATTGAAAAATATCATTTTTGACAACTGCAACAAACCATTATTGACAGTTAAAAAATGTCGAAAAATTCTGCTTTTGACAGCTTTAGAGATTGGAAATCGCATTTTTGACAACTGAAAAATATAATTTTTAACAGTTCAATAATACACTTCTTAACAGCTGAAAACTACCATTCAACAGCTGAAAAATATCATTGTTGACAACTACAACAAACCATTATTGACAACTGTAACATACTATTATTGCCTGCTAAAAAACACAATTTTTGGCTACAAAAAGTCATTTTTTTACAGCTGAAAAATACCATTTTGACAATTAAAAAAAGTCGCAAAAAGCTGTTTTTAATAGCTGAAAAATAACATTTTAATAGGTGAGAAATGCATTTTTTGACACAAAAAACATTTTTGATAACTGAAGAATATCATTTTTGACAGCTCTCAACAGCTGAAAAATGCCATTTTAAACAGCTGAAAAATACGATTTTTGATAATTGCAACAAAACATTGTCAGTTATCCGTATTTTTTATTTTTCCCGACGAATTTTTAAATTTTTGATTTGTATTTTCGATATTTTTGCTCACAATATTTTATCTTTTGTACTAAATATCCTTCAATTTGACCTTAATTTGCGATTTAATTGTTTAAATTTCCGACTTTTTGGCCCGCATTTTTGGTTTTCCCGCTGAATTTTTATGTTTAAGGTTTTTGACCTGTATTTTCTATTCTTTTGGGTCTAATTTTTTTATCTTTTGACCTAAATATTCTTTATTTTGACATAATTTTTCTATTTAATTGTTAAAATATTTTCGATTTTTTTGGTCCGTATTTTTGATTTTTGACCTGTACATTCGATTTTTTTGTCTAAATTTTTGATTATTTGGCCCAAACATTATTTATTTTGACCTAAATTTTTTATTTAATTGGTAAAATTTTCGACTGTTTGGTCTGCATTTTTATTTTTCCCGACGAATTTTTAATTTTTTTAATTTTTGACCTGTATTTTCGATTATTTTTTTGGTCCAAATTTTTTATCTTTTGTACAATTTTCTCATATTTGTAATATTTTTAGAGATATTTTGTGTATTATAAAAGAAAATTCCCGTAAATAAATAAATCTCTAATTATTTTTTATTTTGACCTAAATTTTCGATTTGATTGTTAATAGTTATTTAAGCAACAAGGAACGTAAGGACGTATTAACATTTGAGGTAGGCGAATACGAACCGAGGCGGAGCCGAGGCTCGTCGCCTGCCGAAAATGTTAATTGTCATTACGTTCCGTGTTGCTTATTAATTTTTTTCCGCTACCGGAAATATAATACTTAAAAATGATCAGAAAATATTCTAAAATACGGCTTGTAACTTTTGGGATTCAAATTTTTATAGTCACCTATGCGTTCTATGCGTCCTATGGCAACCCAGCAACGGAGACAACAATGTCGAATTTTGTTTGTTTGTGTCAATCCAGTGACAGTTTTTGCGGGCACGGATGCAAACGAAGCTGCGAATATTGCGTGTTAGAATGTGTTACCGACAAAATCTAAAAAGGTATGTGTCCTGTTACGACTCTTTTTAAGCAGTGGTTATGTAAAAAGGATGCCGATTCTGTAGGTATAGACGAAAATGTGTTGCTCGCCTATATGTTGGAGCGTTACGTTTCTGTTTATTATTTTCCTAGGTCCGTAAGTAAAAATTAAGTTCCGTCGTCAAGGACAACAAACACCACGAATGTTATCAGCCACTTACGGTACCTGTAATCATGCATGCAATGCGTATTTACGTTGTCGGTAGCGGAAAAAAAATTTTATTCTTTGGTCCGCATTTTTTATTTTTCGGGCTAAAATTTTAATTCACAGTTCCAAATTTTTTATTTGATTTTGATTAAAATATAAACAACCTGAAGTATTGATTTATATGCGAGATTTTCTTTATTTTTCCGGTATTTTCGAGTTTTTTTTTGTTGAAATTTTCGATTTTTTAGCCTGCATTTATTATCTTTAGCACCGAATTTTCTATGCAATGTCTAAATTTTCGACTTTCTGGCCAACATTACAATTTTTTTTTTATTATTTTTTTAATCTTTTGACCTAATTTTTTCTTAATTTTTCATTTCATTTAATTTATTTAATCCTACCTAACTTTTCGAATTTATTGTCAATATTTTCGAATTTTGGCCAACAGTGTAGATTTTTATTTTCTTTTATCTTTTGCCCTACCATTTTCTTTTTTTGTCAGTAATTTTTTTTTTTCCTTGGTCCACAATTTTTATTTTTATGCCTAAATTTAGTATCGGATATTTTAGATTTTTAGTCTATTTTTTTTATCCTATATTTTGGATTTTTTAACTTGGATTATTGATTTCATTTCGTGAGTTTTTTATTTGTTGGCTATTATTTTCGAATTTCTGATCAGAAACTTATTTTAGGCAAATTATTTTGCTTCTACTTAAGTTTTTAATTTCTTTTCTGCGTTTTTTTCATTTTTAGATCAGGATTCTTGATTCTTTGGCCCATATTTTAGATTTCTGTATTTTCGATTTTTCTTTTCCAATTCTTTTTATTTTTCTTTATTTTGACTAAAATATTCGATTGGTTTGTAGAAATTTTCGATTTTTTTTGTCTGCAATTTTTATCTTTACGCCCGAGTTTTCGATGTTTTGTCTAAATTTTCACCTTTTTAGGCCCTACTTTTTGGCCTATATTTTGTATTTTCGATTGTTTGGTTTCAATTTTAGGTCAATTTTCTTTATTTCGACTTAAATTTTCGATTCGTTTGTTAAAATTTTTGATTTTTGTGGTCTCCCACTTTGATTTTTGGGTACGAATTTTAGATTTTTGGTCTTAATTTTTTATTTTTTGTCCCATATTTTAGATTTTCTTAACTTGGATTATTGATTTTATTGTGCGATTTTTAAAAATTTTTTTTTTTGCTATTATTTTCTAATTTCTCGTTGGAACTTATTTTAAGCTAAAAAGAGTTATATTTTGGGCTGAAAATGGCAAATTATTTTTGTTTTGCTTGCATTTTCAACTTTTTTCGTCTGCATTTTTATTTTTAAACCAGGATTTTTGATTTTTTTGGCTGATATTTTAGATAATTTTTTTTTATTTTTTGGCCAAAATATTCGATTGGTCTAGGAAGATAAATGGTTCTTTGTTTCTTCAAAAAGGGGAGGGGGATGTATTGTATAAGTGGCTCTACCATCAACATGTTCCACGAGCCGCCACTGCCTTCAGAGATACTAGGGCTCATAGCACTCTCACATTGTTTTTTCCAGGGTATAAATAGTACGTGTACCAAGTTTCGTTGAGTTTGAGAATATTTTCGCATTGCACCCCTAGCTTCGCTACATCCCCGGAGGTGTTTTACCCTCACATTGTTTTTTCCACGTTATAAATAGTACCAACTTTGATTAAAATTGACAATATTTTCACATGCCACAATCAAGCACCCACTACGCCACTGTCTCCATGGCACTAACTGATTGATTTACAATATTTGCCATATTTTTGTTGCAAGACACATTTGACTAATTTTTAATTTTCAATATATATTTCAACTGACTAATTAATAATTTATCAAATATATGAATTGTTTATAAGTTAAATATTTATTTCAAGGACGGCCCTAAGGCCCAAATGATGGTTATGCAATATTTAAGGAACTCTTAGTACCGTATATAATAATGTAATTGGCACCAATTCCGTTGGATAATTGTGATTTAACCGAAAATTCGCATTTAGCGTTATAATATGACCCCATGATTGGGAATGCGCATACAGGATTCAGCTCACGTCTTATAATTAAAACACTTATATCTTTTTATCCGTCGTATTTTTTCCAATATTTTTTACATATTCGGCTGGAGCTAGCTCTAGGCTATAAAATCACATCAAATTTAGTAAAAAATAAGTGGAGGGCTAGGGTGAAAACTATTTTTGTAATTTCAGGGGTTTGTGGGGTGAAGCTAGCTTTAAAATTGATGGAACCTGTCTGCGGAATATCTATAAAAAAAAGTAATTTCAAACCCCTATATTTTTTTTAACTTTTTGGAGCTAGCTCTAATGCTTGTGGAACTAGCTGGAGCTAGCTAAGGACTTTCTGGAGCAACACATTTTTTCGCCAAGTTGACGGACCCATTCTTTATGAAACTTTTGAGTTGTAGACTTTTTTTTAAACCACTTCCTAATAGAGCCGTCCCAAAATCTGGCGTCACCTGGAAGTAAAATTTGCACAGAGCGAGAAAGTATTCGGAAAGAACGCGATACAAAGCTACGCGTGGCCGCATTACCGAATTGAAGATGAATCATCACTTCGCGACCGACTGATTCTGTGCCAACAGTGAATAATGAATGCGCGACGCATAAATTTGTAATGAAAAAAAAACGATTAATACTTATATCGATAAAATTATCGATAATTATATCGATATAATAATCGATTATTAAAATATCTCTATTCGAAGAATCCATTTAATATCAACAAAATGGACAGTCCAAATCAACTTTGAAAATGATTGATATATTCTAAAATTAATTACTACCTACAATACACTAGTGACGAATACGTTAGTTTATTTCGTTAACAAGTAATTATCTCAAAACCAATAAATTGATAATTGGTGGTTAGTGTAATTGGATGTTACTCATAACAGGTAGTTTTCGTGGGTGGGACCGACCGCGTTCAACTTGACGGCCATGAATCTTTAACATTTTTATACTTACATAACGTTAACGAGCGGTCATAATATTGATATACATAAGCTCTGCATGGGTAATTGAATTGTATTTATTAGTATTCAGTCTGTTATGTACATAAACAACTAACGAACTCGTAATGGTTGCATTTATTAACTTGCAAAAATTGTTAGGAGGCTAATTAAAAATGTAAGTACTATTAATGGAAATATAGCATGCTAGTCTGCTATGATGAATGCTTGAATTGCATAATGCTTTAGAGCTGTTACAAGAATTAATTATTATGTAAACGTTAGTGGAGATGATACGCTAAGATAAAAGAGAGTGGTTAGTGTGGGTGAATTCATGTAAATTTTGTAATTAAGCTACTACTACAATTATTCATTTTGTTGGTCATCGCTAGCATCTATCAAAGTGTGGTAATAAAAATTTACGGTGACTAACGTGGTTCATTAAGAATAAATAATAAAATGTAAATGAAACGGTTGGTGAAGTATTAAAAATAATTTAACAGCCTCTACCTGTGACTAATAATATTAATAATAATAATAATAATAGTAGTAGTATTTATTCCCAACAAATCGATAAACTTAGCTACAGCAAATATAAAATTTTTAACTAAAATCGAAACATACATACCGGGTGACCCAGCGATCTGTAAAAGCCCCATAACTTATTTGCTATTTGAGATATCGACTTCTAGTTTTCTTGAACTGGTACTCACACTTATTCTACATATTTTTAAAATATGTATGTTTTTGTACAGGGTATCCCAATATACATAACAGAACAAAGTTATGTTTTTTTAAATGGAACACCCTATATTTTATACTTTATTTTCAACCCTCTTGAGAAGCTGATAAAAATAGTATAAGATACAATGGGTCTATTATGGACGGTTGGTTAGTTATGGGCAAATTTGTGGCAAAAACATGTACACATTGAAAACATTGCAAAAGCGTTCCTGGCAAAGATAGCATCATTATTTACACACTAGAAAATTTCCCACATCATAAAGAATAATTCACATTGGCTTTGGTTCTCTTTTATTCATAGTGCTATACAGGGTGTCAACATACGCAAAACAATGGATAACTATTTTTTTTCAAATGCAACACCCTATATAAGTTGCCATCAATCTATGGCATTTTTAATAACCTTTCTAATGATATACAGTTTGTATGGCAAAATATTAAGGATTCTTGAGATCTATCAATAAAAACATATTTTTTTGTCACCTTCTGCAGATTTTTGGATTTTCAGCCAAAACTATGCATTTTCAGGAAAAATTATAAGAGGCCAAAGCTGTAGAGCGAAAAATTTCCGATCGACATAGGTCTTTTAACTTTTAAGATAATGCGTGCATTGCCAGCCAGAGCGCGCAAAATTGTGACCGTATATGCATTTTAACGTTTTCTTTTCAAATTTTTTATTAATAAATTGCACTATACTTTATTTTCCGCACCCTCTAGCGGAAAAACGGGAAATTATAGGGAAATTAAAATGGCCCATATCGATTGAAAATGTTCCGCTCTACAACTCTTAATAGAAGCAATTTTTGCCAAAAATGCATAGTTTTCCCTAAAAACGCAAATTGGAAATGTATGTATCAATTTTTGCGTTTTTCAATGGTTTTTTGCATTTTTAGCGAAAACTATGCATTTTGGGCAAAAATTGCTTCTTTTAAGAGTTGTAGAGCGGAATATTTTAAATCGATGTAGGTGATTTAAATAATTCTATAATTACCCGTTTTTCTGCTAGAGCACGTGGAAAATAAGGTATAGTGCAATTAATTAACAAAAAATCTGAGAAAAACTCTAAAGTGCATATACGATCACAATTTTGCGCACTATGGCGGGCAATGCACGCATTATTGGAAAAGTCGAGAGATCTATATCGATCGAAAATTTTCCGCTGTACAACTTTGGTCTCATATTATTTTTTCAGAAAATGCATAGTTTTCGCTGAAAATCCAAAAATCAGCAGAAGGTGACAAAAGAAAAATGTTTTTTATGGATAAATCTTAAGAATCCTTAATATTTCATTATACAAATTGTACATCATTGAAAAGCTTATTAAAAATTCCATGCATTGGTGGCAAGATATATAGGGTGTTCCATTTGAAAAAAAATAGTTATCCATTATTTTGCGTATGTTGACACCCTGTATAGCAGTATGAACAAAAAAGAACCAAAGCCAATTTGTATTATTCTTCATGATGTGGAAAATTCTTTAGTGTATAAAAAAAAACGCTAGCATTGCTAGGAGCGCTTCTGCAATTTTTCCAATGTGTCCTTGTTTTTGCCACAAATTTGCCCATAACTTACCAATCGTCCATAATAGACCCATAGTATCTTATACTATTTTTATCAGCTTTTCAAGAGGGTTGAAAATAAAGTATAAAATATAGGATGTTCCATTTAAAAAAACATAACTTTGGTCTGTTATGTATATTGGGACACCCTGTACAAAAACATACATATTTTTAAAATATGCAGAATAAGTGTGGGTACCAGTTCAAGAAAACTAGAAGTCGATATCTCAAATAGCAAATAAGTTATAGGGCTTTTACAGATCGCTGGGTCACCCGGTACATTCGTAAAAATAAGTACATGAATTTTTTTTTTACAATTATTATACACTCTTCTATTATATGATTTTTTTAAATATTAACACCCTGTATATTCCAGTATTAGCAGTATAATAATAATAAGTTACCTTGTAGTTCCTTTGTTTTGTTTCATAATTTCGTCTTCTTCACTTGAATGAAGTATATACGGTAATTTTTTTTTTATCGTGGGCCATAGGATTTTAAATATTTATATTTTTATAAATTATACCTTGTTTTAATGTGAATTTTATCATAAAATTTTGAAGAAAATTTTAGTTAGTAATAAATCAACTATTTTTCTTCATGATGCGCTGCATTAGAATAACTGAAACATGTTTTATTCCATTAAAAAATGAAATTATTTAATATAAATAACTGAGCAAAAATAATCAAAGTACCTTGAATTTCCAAAATGTCAGATTGATTAGTGAGGCAAGAAATCAAACGAATTTATTAAAGAAAATGTCTGTTTATACTGTTGAAGAACGGGTCAAATTTGTAACGGTAATTATAAGAGGTTTGTCCACCAGGGAAATAGTTGTATTTTTCTACAAGAAGTCAGGGAATTTTTATTTTAGGGAAATAGTTGACAACTTTTCTGCAGCGTATTCCGATCGTCAGGTTCCGAGCAAAAGCACTTTTTAATGGAATAAAACATGCTTAAATTATTCTAATGCAGCGCATCATGTAGAAAAATAATTGATTTATATTACTAATTAAAATTTGCTTCAAAATTTTAAGATAAAATATACATTTACACGAGGTATAATTTTTAGCATGTAAAATCCTATGGTCCACGATAAAAAAAAACATACAGTATATATATTTTTTTGTATTTATAGTAAAATGGTGAATCCGTTAATAAATAACTAAACTAAAACTAAACTATACTCTCATATTTCACGAGTAATTACCAAAATTGCTATCGGGACCTGATGCATATCATTACTCTCCGTAATTTACGATTAGTTTCTTTCGTGAATTTGAAAGCGAGCAATATTTATGAAGTCGAGTAATCGGTCTTTGGTGCCGGGGTAAATTATGCAAATAGATTAAGGAGATTTTGAACTCTAATTTACATTTTTACGCCTTTAAATGAACGAGAAAACTATAATTGCCAATTTGGCATTGAATATAAATTGCACCCATTTGGGATTGAGTTATACTTTTAGATTGAATTTATATAAAGGTTCTCGGTTTTGCGAGAGAGAGGTCGTCGTATTAAAGTTTTTTTTTTCCAAGATTGAAAAATCTCCTGGAGAGAGGAGTTCTTTTCATCAATCGATTGTAGATAATTTGAGGGGCGAAAGACCGTTGAGATCGTCTGAAGATGGATAATAATGATTAATAGGGGAGATTGCGGGCATTGAGGCTTTGTTAGATAAATGGTTTATGGGGGAGGGGATGTTAGTATTTAGCAGAGGTTTTAAATCAATTGGATATACAGGGTAGGCAGAAGTACGAACATATTAAATATTTATATATTCAGACTATTTTCGTCTTTATTTATTTTACACAGAGCACAGTTGCCAACCGTGTCATTTTTCCGCCTGGCGATTTCAGATTTGATTACTTTTATCCTGTCTACATTCTACCTGAAACATATTACTTACAAGGAAACATAGGGAACCCGTAAATTTAAAAAATCAGAAACATTATGTGGAAGTCAAGTGGTTCATCCATCCATTTTCTGTTTCTGCGGAATTCCAGTCTGAAGAGGCGAAACCACACCTTAAAGAAAAATAACAGTTTTTCTTTTTAGCAAATTTCTCCTAAAGTAACAGACATATGAAAAAATGGTTCATATAAAAGTTGTGGAGTATTTTAGTCTCTTTGTTAAGATATTTTGAGGAAATGCAAATTTTACCCCTACACACCCTCTCAATTTCTCTAACATTTAATCGCGACCATCCTATATTATTATTCGTAGATGGATTTGGTATTTGGTACTCTTTAATTTTGCGCTAACGATAACTTACTAATTAGCAAAGGTAATGAGTAGGAGGGGGGGGGGGGGTTTAATTTTGAATTTCTGCAAAATCTGAATACACCATAGCAAAGAGAATAGAATACTCTACAACTTGTATATGAACCAATGTTTCAAATGTCTTGTACTTTAGGAGAAAGGGTATAGCCGAATAAGATGGTCAAAAGTGCCCCCAAAGCAAATCAATAATCGCGATGACTGGATGAAAGATAATTAAAAATGCCGTTGATTGCTCGAAATTTCAGCCTCCTGAAGCAATCCGTTGTCGAGATATGACTGAAAACGTGAATTTTACGTTTTATTTTTTTTTCGTTTTCTATGGCACGAATCAAGCTGAAACCACGTCTACCCAAAACAAAAACAAAATACTTCTCACAGTATTTTTTTCAATTTTTTTTTTCTGTAAATGTGTTTTACCAAATTCTATAACATACATTTTTTCAGAATTTTAAACAGTGTGGAAGATAGTTAAAATAATTAAAAACCACTTTTACCACCTTAAAAATTTGAATTTCGCGCCAAAATTGTGATAAAAAAGTTATTCTTGTGAAATGATTATCTTTTTTTTTAATTAGGGCTATACCCTTTGCTAAAAAGAAAAACTGTTAATTTTCTTTAAGGTGTGGTTTCACCCCCTTAGCCTGATATTCCGCAGAAACAGAAAATCGTTTTGTGCAACGGATGAAGCATTTTACATGAACACAATGTTTGAGATTTTTTTGAATTTACAGGTTCCCTATGTTCCCTTGTTAGTTAAATTAAATTCTCTTTGCATTGAAAAATATTGAAAATTTGCCTCATTTTGTTTAATATAATTCAAAAATAATTTGACTGCTTCTGGACGCAAATTGCTTTCCAATATGCTTGAAGATTTGGTTCTCACACAATGGATTTGCAATGGAAAGTGATTAATCTTAAAGAGATTTGTGTGTAGTTTATTCCCACAATCAAAGCTATAACCTTGTTATAAATAAATAATAATTTTTAATTTAATGTAAAACAACCAAGTGTTACTTATCATCAATTCTTATAAAGATGACAACGCCTCAGTTAATTTTGGAAAAGAACAGTTATGAAAAATTAAGTGAAACGTATAAAGGGTATTTCAGATTCGAGGCTCACCATCTCGCTTACTAGAAGAGGTTGATGTTATGTTTAAATTTGCAGAATGTTATGCTGATTAATAATCCATTGAAAAAAAATTACTTAAATTATTTTGAGTGTGTCAAGTTGGCACCCTAATAAAGAGTTCTGATAGTTCTGAATATAGTTCTGAATATAGTTCTCAATTCCTTTTGATGTATCTAGAAGTACTATCAACTTTTTAAAAAGAGTTCTGTAAAATTGGGCTGTCAGGAATTTTTTGAAAAATGGGGTGCCAACTTGACACCGCACCCCAACATTGTTATCGAATAGTTCTGAACTAGTTTTAAGATGTGTTTTAGTTAGTACTACAGTTCCTGATACTTTTAAAAAAGAGTTCTGTTGAATTTCCAGAGATAAACATTTTCAAAGTTGGAAATTCGAAATATTCAAATTCATATTACTCACTTAATATTGGTCGAATCTAAATATTTCATAACAACTATGGATAGAACTCACAAAGAACTACAGGAAACACCTTTTAGAACTATCCGGAACTATCAAAAATATTTTTTTGAAAAGCAAAGCAAAAAAAAATGAGAGTTCCAGGAGTTCTGAGTTAATTTTCTATTTCTACTCATTAAGTACAACAATTCTTTCTTATAAACAAATTCAATACAATCACGATTTATGGCATTTTTAAATAAATTTTAAATTCGATAATGGAAAATGTAATTTCTTCAGGCATGGTCAACTCAGAAACAAAATTCTGTGGCTCACACCTTATGTTTATTTATGCATGTTGTGTTACATTGTTGTCATCATAAAAAAAGGCGCATTCGGGTGTGATCAAAAATAAATATGGCAGCCATAAAAAATAAGAAAGTTGATGATGGTTCAAAAGGAACGAAACATGTTACAAAGAAAAATGTTATGCCATCTGATAGATAATAAAAAAGTGCCATAAGAACGTCTGTACCGGTTTCTAAATATCACCTTAAATAACAAAGATATAAAGAAAAAACGAAAATCAGTTTTTTTTTTTTAGATTTTTCGACTTGACTCGAAAACCAAATAATGTAAGTATTTTTTTAAATTGATTCAAAATCAACATAAAATTCTGTAAAAGTGCCAAATTTAAACATACCCTCTATCTTTTCTAATAACCAAGATCCCCATGGTGAGCCTCAAATTTGAAACACCCTGTATATTTTAAAGGTGAAATTTTTCTGTCATGTAATTTACAATGCATGATAGAAACGCATTTTATATTCAAAATTTTTAGGTAGCATAACCTCCATAAAAAAGTTAAAGAGGTGTTGTGAGTTCTGTTTTCAAAATGATCAGAAATATTCCTACGAGATGGCACTGTTTATTAAAAGTTGTAAATTGAATATTGTTGACATAACCTAAAGCAGGGAAAGGAGGAATGCAATGTCTTTCTTTTGTTTGGCATTTTGTAGATACCCAACAAAATAAGAATCAGATGAGATGATATAAAACCTCCTTCTTTTTTGGAGATGCATTGATTCTTTACGTCACATTTCCTGAATTTTGGAAGAGAATCAATATTATTTTGGAAAATAATGACATTAACTTTTTGCAAACTAAACTTGAATTTTGGCTTAAAGATAACTTCTTTGGATGCGTAATTCAAAAAACTGTGGTAGTGGTCAACAGAAGAAATGTATTTTGGATGCAAAAAGGTTTGTAATTGTGTTTAACTTACATCAATAAATATTACGCTTTTGCAAACAATCTCTTAAAAACCTTAGCAGTATGAAATATTAAAAAATATCATTCAGTTTTGCAGATATTCTAAAAATTGCTTCAACTTTGAATGTAAAAGATATTCTAGATGACCAAATAATTTTCATTCAAAATTATTACTTAGAAATAAATCGAAATGTGGAGGACCATTAAACTGAAAAAAATCGGGGGTAAAACCCTTACTGTAACTAATATTAAACAAATTGTTGGTAAAACTCTAAGATTAAAGATGGCATCAAATAACTAGTCATACAGTGCGCGCCTAAAGTATGGAATAAATTCAGTAAATGTGGTAAGTAAAACACGTGTGTTGAGAATTTTCACAAATTTTGAATGTCGAAACACTTTGACATATGTTTCTCCACACAGTGGCTTCATCAGGCAGATGATTAATAAACATATGTCGCAGTGTTTCGACATTAAAAATTTGTGAAAATTCTTAACACACGTGTTTTACTTACCACATATATTATGGAATTTCACCAAGTAACGCCTCAATCCAATATTAAATTCAGTAAAACCAAAATAAAATATTTTTGGAAAAAATCCTCGAACAGGTTGATTTTCTTCGATAAAAATACATATTTTTGTATAAAAGTCGGTCACAGTTTGTTTTTGAGTAATTACGTCATCCATTTTGTTTTTAAATAAATCCCTATTTTTGTTCTTGATTTTGAGAAATATCTTCATTGTACAACTAACAGTATAAAAATGTTGCCGTCTTACTTAAGAAATTTTTCGAGTAAATGACAATTGAAGGTGAGAACCCGATATTTAGAGTTTTTGCAAAATGACCTTGTTCCAGCGCTTGTAGCAAATTTTCCAAACAAAAATAATCTTGACCTTCAACATAATACAATATGGTTTCAGCAAGACGGCACACGCCCGCACTGTGTACGCTTTTTTGACAATTGCTTCACAAATTGGTGGACTGGCAGGCCAGGACCTGTAGAATAGCCCGCGAGAAAGATGAAATGCGCAGATTTATTCAAAATGTTCAAGAAGAATTTCTACGTATTCGAACTATGGATGGCAGTACGAACATTTAATTTAATAATTGCATTTGCTTGCTAAAGATGTTTTTGTTTATTTTGTGTTTACAATAAAATTTAAAGTTGTTCACTTTCAATTATCATTTACTCGAAAAATTTCTCATGTAAGGGTGGAACATTTTTATACTGCCAATTCGACAGTGAAAAGATCTCTCAAAATCAAAAACGAAAATAGGGGGTTGTCATTTAAAAACAAACTGGATGACGAACAAATGACGACTGAAAATCGACTTTCATGCAAAAATGTGTATTTTAATCAAAAAAAATCGACTTGTTCGAGGATTTTTTCCAAAAATATTTTATTTCGGTTTTACTAAATTTACTTCATACTTTGGGCGCGCACTGTATTATAATCACATTTTAGGAATGATGCATTTTGTAAATAATTTAAGCAATAACGCCAATTTGGATGTATTTTCAGGGCTATTAAGCTGGTACAGCCACTTTAGCACAGTCACATGGGAAAAATTAGTGCAATTTTGTTGCTAATTAGTTTCCATATTCCCGATTTTGTTGCTCCAGCCGTTTTCGAGAAAAAACAATGGCTGTGCAGCTTAAGTTAAAGTTGGCACAGCCATACAAAAAAAAACAATAAAATAAAAAACAAACACATTTTTTTGAACTACGAATTTGTTGTTAATTAGTTGCCGTATTCCTGATTTTGTTTCTCCGGCCGTTTTCGAAAAAAAAAACAATGGTTGTGCTAGCTTAAATTAAAGTTGGCACAGCCATACAAAAAAAAACATATTTCTGAACCACGAATTTGTTGCTAATTAGTTGCCGTATTCCCGATTTTTTTTTTATTTCCATAGTTTTTTTTTCGTATGGCTGTGTTAACTTCAACTTAACCTAGTACAGCCATTGTCTTTCTTTTTTCGAAAACGGCTGGAGCAAAAAAAACGAGAATACAGCAACTAATTAGCAACAAATTCGTGGTTCAAAAATATGTACGTTTTTTTATTTTTATTGTTTTTTTGTATGGCTGTGCCAACTTTAACTTAAGCTAGCACAGCCATTATTTTTTTTTTCGAAAACGGCTGGAGCAACAAAATTGGGAATACGGCAACTAATTAGCAACAAAATAGTACTAAATTTTTATGCAAGTCCCATGTGATTGTGCTAAAGTGGCTGTGCCAGCTTAATAGGCGTTTTTTTTTGTATCATTCAATATCAGGCGTCGCTGGGAATTAGTTGTTTCAATAAGTTATTTGTTATTTGTAAGACTTAATTTAGCAGTATTACAAACAGGTTGAATATTCGGCTACTTTCCGTCTTCATTTAATTTATTGAATGCTTCTGCAACAAGCGAGGATTTTCAATTTTAATTTGTATTACATACTTTCTGGGAAATGGTGTTTACATAATAAATCTTAATAAAATATTGTTTATCGTCCAATTAGCCAACCTTAATTGTAAACGAGTAAAATTGCTCATATATGTTAATTTACATGTAGATATTACAACACTATTTTGCTTTCATGTTATGAATGCATGCATAATTAGCAATAAAATTAAAACAATAATTTGGCGCGATACTCAAACATTGAAAATTTCAAAATTTTCTGTATTAATGTAATAACTTCTTTTTTTAAATTTTAAAATAGAACGGCTCCTCTTTAAGTGTTTTATAGAAAGTAAAAATAATTGATGAGCTTGATTCAGGTGAACATTTATGTACATATTTAACCCTTAATTGCCTGACTGATGACATATGGTACTTTTTCCATTTTTTGTTGTGCTTACTTAATAAAAGTTTATGTAAAATTGACATACCATTTTTGTTAAACTTGTTTCACAAAATATAAAGTATGCTACTTTAAAGTACCATCGGATATTACTGAGAGTAGTTTGGACTGGTGTAATAGAGACTTTTAAAATCGCTTATACTATATATATATACTATATTACAAAACTATATTTAATGTATGCCGAACATTAAAAAATAATAATAATAATATTGAATTAGTGGAGAACTTGGTGGTATTCTACAAAGCAAGCACTGGATACTCTTCTTGGTGCAACCCTCACATTTATTTCTATTTCCAATAGCAATGTTGCAACTTTGGCGTAAAAAAAAGCAGGAATGGCTTACAACCCAGTCTTTGCTTCTTCTTAGGTATAATTAGTTGTTCCAATAAGTTATTTATTTTTAGTCTTTGTTACACTTAATTTTGTACCGAACAGACTTTTCAAAATGTTATCATCGTTTAGTGAAAACATCTAGTAAACAACGATAGACAAGTATATTTAAAAAACGTTTAATTACACGCTAAAATAATTGTTAAAAATGCGATCTCTTAACTTCTAAACATTATGTCTTCGATCTGTATCCCACTTAAAATAATGATAAATACATCTAACTGGTCAAGTTATTAACTGTATAACGTAATTTCACATGGATTTTCTACACATAAACAGTATTTGCTAATAGCTAAAGGATACAGTATAGCAGAGGAAATCTTTAATAACCATGAAATAAACCCAAATCAGTTCTGACCCAATTATTTCGTTATTACAAGCTGACCCCTTCTATGCCATAAAATAATTTCGCTCGGGGCTTCAATATAGCCGCATTATTAAGTATCAAAAGCACTTCAATATCCCTTTCATTACAGGGGATTACATAACACCCCTAATTAACGCTCACAAGATTAAGGAAGCCGTGGGAAATAAATACCGATTAATCATAGGTAATGCCATAACTTCCACCTCGAAATACATTAAATAGTTTACACGATGGCACTAATAAAATTATATCGCAGAGACTATACTTAATAGTCTCGAGGGTGCAAAATAATTAACTCGTTATGTAAAGTAAATATTAACATATAAGTTTATTCAAAAGAAAGTTATGGATGTAATAGTTTTAAAAATTAACGAATAATACATTTGTACGCTCGGCGTCAAAAAAAAAACGCCACTCGAAAAATCGCGAAAAAACTCGATTTTTCAAACCGTCGTAACTTAGTGCAATTTGGTCGAAAATCGATTAATCTTTCAGTTTGGGAAAGATTCAAGTTTTATCTTTAAGAATGTGTAGTTGATTTTGACCCCAAGTCCAACCCACCCCCCGTAACAACGCGATGGAAAAAAAAAGTTTTTTATGTAAAAAATTGTCCAACTTTGACAAGCCGTACAGTGCGCAGAAAAAAATCGGCGGGAAATTTCACCACAATGGCAGAAAAATTTAATCAACTTCCTTCAAATGCCTTAAAAATTCGAGTCGTTTCGATGATTTGGAGCAAAGTTATGAATTTTTGAGAAAAAAAAGCTGTACCGTGCGCAAAAAAAATTGGCGGGAAATTTCACCACAATGGCAGAAAAATGTAATCAATTTCCTTCTAATGCCTTAAAAATTCGAGTCGTTTCGATAATTTGGAGCAAAGTTATGAATTTTTGAAAAAAAATGACATTTTTCACTTTTTTGGCCATAACTTGAGTATTTTTGCACCAAAATGGATGAACTTTTGCAGTCTGAACAGTTTCAAATTTTCTCTTCAATGTAATGTGAATTGTTTTGTTGCTAAAACGATTCCACCCCCTGCCACCCCCTAAAGGAAAAATATGTTTTTGAAGTTTAAATGTGCAAATTTGGTTTCTTGTACTGTGTGAAAAAAATCGTGGACTCAATCGGTCAGCATGGCAATAAAGTTCAATCATTTTCCTCCGATTTCCTCCAAAATTCAAGTCGATGCGATGATATCGCGAGAAGTTATGCAATTTTGAAAAAAAAATACATTTTGCGCCTTTTTGGCCATAACTAGGCGAATTTCACACGAAACTCGATGGAATTTTGCGATCTAAGAAATTTTCGACTTTCGTGACTCCCTGCAAACCCCTACAAAAAGTGTTTTGGATTGACAAAAAATGTTAAATTTTTACAACTTGTTTTCATTTTCAATGTCATTTTTTTCAAAAATTCATAACTTTGCTCCAAATCATCGAAACCACTCGAATTTTTAAGGCATTTGAAGGAAATTGATTAAATTTTTCTGCCATTGTGGTGAAATTTCTGCCGATTTTTTTTGCGCACGGTACAGCTTGTCAAAGTTGGACAATTTTTTACATAAAAAACATTTTTTTTCCATCGCGTTGTTACGGGAGGGTGGGTTGAATTTGGGGTCAAAATCAACTACACATTCTTAAAGATAAAACTTGAATCTTTCCCAAACTGAAAGATTCATCGATTTTCGACCAAATTGAACCAAGTTACGACGGTTTAAAAAATCGAGTTTTTTCGCGATTTTTCGAGTGGCGCTTTTTTTGACGACCAGTGTATTTATCGAACAATGAGATTTGTTGATTCATCGAATTTATTTGTTTTGGTGACATGTGTCAAAAGTTATTTTTTACTCTCTCCGTTACGAAGTACGAGAAAGTATTGTGATCGTGAAATTTTTTTTACGGATAACTCCGTTTTGGGGTCCCTAGATGCCATTTCAACAATTTCTGGAAAAAAAAAATTGTGCTTGAGTGTGCGTGTGTGTCTGTGTGTGTGTCTATGTGTGTGTGTGTCTGTTTGGGCGCGCTGTATCTCAAAAAGTAATAGAGCAATTGATATGAAACTTTGAGCATATATCTTATTTGATAGTCCGAAGAACTGAAAAGCTTTTGGCAAAATTTCGTACACCGGAAGTGGGTGTTTACCTTAACCGTTTTTTTGTTTGTTTTTTTTCAATCTTGATTTAAATATAAAAAATATCACAAAAATATTAAAATAAATATTGAATACAACAAAGAAATGAACATCTTTTGTTTGAAAATATTTTTGATAAAATTATTGATTTTCGAGAAAAAAATTATTAAATTATTTTTCAATTTTTGATTTACAATTATTAAACGATAATAATACATCAAATTTAGATGAATAATAATTGCGGAGATTGCCAAAATGAACAGCTTATAAGGAATAAGTTTTTTTTTTCGAAATCTCTTTATTTTTTGTGTAAACTGATATTTAAAGTAAAATTTGTCATTTTCATCTTTCATAATTTTGACGTTTTAAACGTCAGTTTCATCGGATTCTACACAACGCTCGATGTACATTTAAAATATGATCTAAATTGAAAATAAACCATAAAATGTAAATATAAACTAGATACCATCAAATCGGAGAAAGTAGCATGATGGCCACATCACCATTTTTTACTGAATCAGTGCTTTAAAATGGTTTTAAATTTACAAAATTAAATATCGTGATGTCAACAACACAATTTTTATGAAGGATGGCGCACCTCCCCATATGAATGCACCAATTAAGACGTTGTTACGTAATTGGTTGGATATCTAGCTTTTTGTCAGACCGCGTGCAATATGTCAAAATTAGCGATATAATTTCGGAATCCATATGCGTTACATCGGGTGTACCGCAAGGAACGCATCTAGGTCCGATTTTATTTAATATATTCATTAATGATATAGTTAATGTCATTCGACATTCTCAAGTGTTGTTATATGCGGACGATTTAAAGTTATTTCGGAATGTTAGCTGTTCTGCCGATGTAGTACTTCTTCAAGAAGATTTAGATAATATATTTACATGGTGTACCCACAATAATCTACATTTAAATATTGTCAAGTGTAAGTATATGAACTTTTCCCGATTGCTTAGTAGTAACAATAATGCTTCATATAACATAGATGGCGTTGAATTGGATAAAGTAATGGAAATAAAGGATCTGGGCGTGATTTTTGATTGCAAGCTAAATTTTCAGTCCCATATAAAAACGATAACAAATAAAAGTCTAAAGGTGTTAGGTTTCATTGCTAGATTTGGCAAAGATTTTAGTATTGACACTCTAAAAGCTTTATATATTTCTCTTGTTCGCTCTTTGATGGAATATGCAGCAATGATATGGAACCCGCATTCAAAATATTTAACAAAGTATTTAAATAAAGTTCAAAACAAATTTTTACGGCTAGTAGCGTTTAGGCTTCACATACCAATTATATCTCTTAGATATAATGATCTTGCAATGCATCTGCATTGCTGGAAGATAGAAGAATTAGAGCTAGCTTAATATTTTTATTTAAACTACTTAATAATTATGTAGACAGTCCTCAATTATTAAGCTATGTTGACTTTTGGTACCCGAAGAGAGAAGGTACACAGCGCTATGGTTAATTATTTCGAATTCCATTTCATACTACCAAATATGGCTATAATGAACCGTTAACTAGAGTTATGAGGTTATCAAATATGATGTTAAGCAATTGCTTTTTTGATTTATTTTCTACTCATTTGCAATCATTTAAGCGTACATTAAATAGGTTGGATTTATCAAAATGTCATATTTAAATTTATATTTTCTTGTCCTTTTAGCTACTTCTTGCAGTATGCTCATATGTATATATGTATATATTTGTATTTTTCTTAGCCTCATATTTTGCGCAATTATGCTAAAAAAATTTGTATATATGTCAATTCCTGATTTTTTTTTGTAATTTACATTTTCAATTAATTTCTGCTCACTGTACTATTTTGATGATTTTTTTTTCATGTATTTGTACTAATGGGCATGTCCCGTAATAAACTATTATTATTAACCATAACAACTGGCCATCAATCCAGTGAATTTATTCATTTGAAAGAATCAGATTTTTAGCTGATCCTATGGCAGCCGGCGAACTAAAATATGCAATTGAACAAATTGAAATTATTTCACCAGATCTAACATTATTGCTTGCTAACAAACAAAATGGTCGATATATTCAATATTAAGCAGAATCCAATAAACTCCGCATCTTTATGGATACAAATGTATTAACATTTTGTGCACCTGTTAATTTTTAAAAATATTACATCCATTTCAAAATATACCTCTCTTTTGAATAATAACTATTATTTGATTGTTAATGATAATCGGCATGGTTGAGTCAAAGGAGCAACGTTCAAACGTATTGCATATGCAATTAATAACCAGCTTGAGCTTTTAAAGATTTCTATAAATACGCAAATGCGGTACGTTGACGTCAACATGTGTGGCCTTTGTAGTCATTAGTCATTGACTTTTTAAAGTAAACGAACACGCTAATGAGACTGTGTCGCCTGCTTCTTCTGTTAGCTTAAACTGTTAAACATGAGCTCTTTATTTGCTGCTTCTTAGAGGAATTTAATGCAATCAGTATTTTATTACGTTATCGAACAACGTTACTTCGAGTGCCTTTCGACGGGAGCATCCTCGTTCAAAACATGTTTACTACGTTTATACGCTAATGTACGTCATTGTGAAATCTAATTACCACAATTCAAATTTACTAGCGGCATTACAAATAGAGTTGTGTTGAAAAGCTTTCTTTACATTACAACAGATAATTTCCGACTGACGAACAGGTAGGCTATTTTTCGTCTTTATTACATTTAAATAATTTCCATTTATGTTTATTTATTAACTTCTTCGCGGCCGGCCCACTAGCCGCGTGCGTTAGCGCGCCAGTACTAATGCGGATGGTCCCGGGTTCGAATCCCGGCAAGGGCATGGGTGTTTGTGGATGTTCATTTAATATGAATAATACATAATCGATGTGACTGAAGGGTACCTGCCAAAGTCAAAAAAAAACTTCCTCACCGATCACTTGATGAAACATATTAACTCGTTCGCTGCCATCGCAATTGGGATTGCATTTACGCAAGTATAAAGTCGGTCGCACTAGCGCGTCGGTGTCAGCGAACGTGTTAATAGAGAAAAATCGAATAAAAATCATTGTAGTTTAGATTATTAAGAATAGTCACATCAAATTGCAACATATGTTCTTCAAATAGAAGAAATAGAGCCTGGATAAGTTTGCACCTCTACAGGGTAATTGCTTCAACGCGTCATACATACCTTTAAAAACTCGCACAGACTCTGAAACAAAAGTAAAAATTATTACACACATAAAACTAGTGTTAAATTGAATGTATGCTATTGATAATATGTTGAAAAATACCCACTGTACAGTCAGAGAAAATACAAATGCGAAACTCGATCGGCGAGGGATGCTGCCGCATGTCGGTGCTTAGTTCGGTCGAATCCCGTTCCTGCTTAAAATCCATTTATGAGGTAATAAAAGGGTATCCCGAGATAAAATGGTCAAAATGCCACCCGACACAGATTTTTAAATAAATATGAAAATATCATTAGATGTGCCCTTAAACCAAAGTAGCCGTATATCAAAAAAAACCCCTACATGACCCCGGGAAGCCCCAAAATAAGATTCTTTCAAATATTATTTTTTCAACCACTAAAAAATTATTTAAAAAATCTGAAAAAATCACATATATTATTGACCCAAATACCAAATTAGGTGAATTTTGTCAAGGTCATTGAACGTTATTTACAATATTAAAAAAAATATTTTAAAATAAAAAAAGAAAATTTGCCCACAAAAATGCCAAAAGGAGTCTTGAAAAAGAGTACTGAAAAAAATTGTCCCGAAAAAAATGCCAAAAAGAGTACTGGAAAAAATTGTCTTGAAAAAACATACCAAAAAGAGTCTTGAAAAAGAGTACTGAAAAATTATCCTGAAAAAAAAATGGTGATGTGGCCATCATGTTACTTTCTCCGACTTGGTAGTATAATTTATATTTACGCTTTCATGGTTTATTTTCAATTTAAGTGTGCATCGAGCGTTTTGTCGACTTGGATGAAACTGACGTTAGAAACCTCAAAGTTATGAAAGATGGAAAAATTATACTTCAAATTCAAAAACTCAGTTTACTTAAAAACCAACGAGATTTTGAAAAAAAACTTATTCTTTATAAGTTGTTCATTTTATTATTCATAAATTTACTATAACTATTATCGTTTCATAATTATAAACCAAAAATGAAAAACAAATTAATATTTTTTTTTCTCGGATAACAATGATTTTATGAAAAATATTTTTAATTTATTTGTTGTCTACAATATTTGTTTAAATGATTTTGTGACATTTTTCATATTTAAAATAATTTTGGGAAAAAACAAAAAAACAGTTAAGGTAAACACCCACTTCGGGTGTATGAAATTTTACCAAAAGCTTTTCAGTTATTTAGATTCTCAAATAAGACTTATGTTTAAAGTTTCATATCAATTGCTCCATTAGTTTTTGAGATACAGCGCACAGACTGACAGACAGACAGACAAACAGATATACAGACACACGCACACACACAGACACACAGCACAATTTTTTTTTTCCAGAAATTGTTAAAATGGCATCTAGGGATCCCAAAACGGATATTTCCGTAAGAAAAAAAAATTTGAAATTTTTTTCACGATCACAATACTTTCTCGTACTTCGTAACGGAGAAAGTAAAAATGCCAAAAAAAGTCTTGAAAAAAAGTACTAAAAAATTGTCTTGAAAAAAAAAATTATAAAAGTAGTCTTGAAAAAGAGTACTAAAAAAATTGTCTAGAAAAAAAAATGCCAAAAAGAGTACTGAAAAAAATTGTCTAAAAAAATACCGAAAAGAGTACTAAAAAAATTGTACTGAAAAAAAATTGTTCTGAAAAAAAAAGTGCTAAAAGTAGTCTTGAAAGAGTACTGAAAATAAATGCCAAAAAGAGTACCGGAAAAAATTGTCTAAAAAAAATGCCTAAAAGTGTCTTAAAAATAGAATAGAATAAAATACAATTTTATTAGATCATTTACAATGTTGGACACGTCAGGTATAAAATACATAAAATTCAGACATGTATTCACGAAACAACTTAAAATAACTTGGTTAAAAGAGAAATTTTTGAATTATGTTATGCTATAGAAAGCCTGCTGTAGAAGTATAGATTTTGTCTTGAGAAAGAGTACTAAAAAGATTGTCTTGAAAAAAAATGCCAAAAAGAGTTTTGGAAAAAAAAATTGAAAAAGAGTACTGAAAAAATTGTCCTGAAAAAATGCCAATTGAGCACTGAAAAAATTTGTTTAAAGAAAATGCCAAAAGGAGTACTGAAAGAAATTGTCTTAGAAAAAATGCCAGTCTTAAGAGTACTAAAAAAAATTGTCCCAAAAAAATGCTAAAAAATCTTGAAAAAGTGAACTAAAAAAAATGCCAAAAAGAGTGGAAAAAATTGTCCTGAATAAAATGCTAAAAAGAGTACTGGAAAAAATTGTCCTGAATAAAATTCCAAAAAGAGTACTGGAAAAAATTGTCCTGAATAAAATGCCAAAAAAAAGTACTGGGAAAAATAGCCTTGAAAAAAATGGCAAAGTCTCAAGAGTCCCAAAAAAAATGCTAACAAGTCTTGAAAAAGTGAACTGAAAAAATGCCAAAAAGAGTACTGAAAAAAATTGTCCTGAATAAAATGCCAAAAAGAGTACTGGAAAATATTGTCCTGAATAAAATTCCAAAAAGAGTACTGGAAAAAATTGTCCTGAATAAAATGCCAAAAAGAGTACTGGAAAAAATTGTCTTGGAAAAAATGCCAAAGAGTCTTAAGAGTACTAAAAAAAATTGTCCCAAAAAAATGCTAAAAAATCTTGAAAAAGTGAACTAAAAAAAATGCCAAAAAGAGTGGAAAAAATTGTCCTGAATAAAATGCTAAAAAGAGTACTGGAAAAAATTGTCCTGAATAAAATTCCAAAAAGAGTACTGGAAAAAATTGTCCTGAATAAAATGCCAAAAAAAAGTACTGGAAAAAATAGCCTTGAAAAAAATGGCAAAGTCTCAAGAGTCCCAAAAAAATGCTAACAAGTCTTGAAAAAGTGAACTGAAAAAATGCCAAAAAGAGTACTGAAAAAAATTGTCCTGAATAAAATGCCAAAAAGAGTACTGGAAAAAATTGTCCTGAATAAAATGCCAAAAAGAGTACTGGAAAAAATTGTCCTGAATAAAATGCCAAAAAGAGTACTGGAAAAAATTGTCTTGGAATAAATGCCAAAGAGTCTTAAGAGTACTAAAAAAAATTGTCCCAAAAAAATGCTAAAAAATCTTGAAAAAGTGAACTAAAAAAAATGCCAAAAAGAGTGGAAAAAATTGTCCTGAATAAAATGCCAAAAAGAGTACTGGAAAAAATTGTCCTGAATAAAATGCCAAAAAGAGTACCGGAAAAAATTGTCCTGAACAAAATGCCAAAAAGAGTACTGGAAAAAATGCCAAAGAGTCTTAAGGGTACTAAAAAAAATTGTCCCAAAAAAATGCTATAGTCTTGAAAAAGTGAACTGAAAAAATGCTAAAAAGAGTACTAGAAAAAATTGTCTTGAAAAAATGCCAAAGAGTTTTAAGAGTACTAAAAAAATTGGCCCGAAAAAAATGCCTAAATGTCTTGAAAAAGTGTAATTTAAAATTTTATTTCGTCATATGATTGCTATCAATAAATACCATCTATGTGATTTTTTCATCTTTCAACGTTTGGTGCGACAACTTCAAAAATTCGAATAACTAATATTTTTACGATATTTTTTGTATATTTATCAACAGTTGAACAGTCATTTTATGTAAAATGATTATTAGTATTTCAGTATTCATTTTTTTTCAGTTTTGTATAAGCAACCCATTTTTTTGTCAAGATATGACCATGAAACCCTCGAAAATGGGTTTTTGTTTTTAACCACTATAAAAATCTGAAAAAAATCATAAATATTTTTCTCTCAAATACCAAATTAAGTAAATTTTTTCAAGTTTAGAAAGGGCGAAAAAAAATGGTGAAAACTTGAAAAAAAATAATACCCTAAATAAAATTTTATTTGGGTAAAAAATATATGTGAATTTTTCAGATTATTATAATAATTTTTAGTGATTTAAAAAATAAAATCTTATTTTTCGAGGGTTTCAAGGTCATATCTTGGCAAAAATGGGGTAACATATTTATACGAAACTGACAAGAAAATTACTGCTAAAATATTACCAATAATTTTATATAAAATTACTGTTCAATTGTTGATAAATATATTAAAAAAATATCAAAATAAACATTTTAGTTATTCGAAAATTTGAAGATGATGCACCAAAAATTGGAAAATGAAAAAATCACAGATATGGCATTAACTGATAGAAATCATATAACGAAATAAAATTTCCCGTCAGTCAATCACTTAACCACTTCGCGCCCATGCTGCTTTGATTTAATCCCAGGTTTGATTAAAAATTACTTCTTTGTTGTTGTTAACTTTTTCTACGAAATATGATTTCACTGTCACAAACTTTCCCATTTATGCAAAAAACTATGAAAAAAATTACATAGATAGCGCTGAAGAAGTATTTTTTTTGTACAATGTTTTTGTTTTCATTTTTCGCTTATTGCCACATGTGGCGAACCTGGGCGTGAAGAGGTTAAGGGCGAGAAGTGAACTAGGCTTGTAAATTTTACTACCTCATAATTGTATTTTAAGTGGGGACGGGTTTCGACCGAACTAAGCACCGACATGCGGCAACATTCCCTCGCCGAGCGAGTTTCGCATTTGTATTTTCTCTGACTGTACGTGACTACGTGGTAATCTATATTTAGAATGAAACATTTATTATTATTAATGGTAAAATCATAGTGTATTTTTCTCCTTGCGTCTTTTTCTTTGCTTAAATAGCACCCATATATTTTCTTTGCGTTTTTAAAAAGAGCGTATTTTTCTCAATTTATATTATTTGGAGCGCACACCCGTCCCTTCTAAAATATCAAATCCTTCAAAAAAGGGAGTGTAGAATTGAAAATACCTTGTTAACAATCGAGTTTACACAGACTAGTATAAAGTAAATTAGAATGCATAATTTTTTAGTCTAAAAAATAAAACGATGTTAATTAGTACTTATATCATTTTAACAATCAAATAGGAAGCCAATAACCACAAATCCTATCCGCGATATTCGATTCAATAATAACATTTTCCCGCAAAATTATGCGCTACATAAATAAGCAAGACTAACGGAATTGCAATTATGATAAACACTTACATGTATCAGTTATTTTACAGTTATTAAGCACGGAATGCAATTATGAGAAATATACCTAGCAAAATTATGATTGCTTTGATAAATTTTACGACTTCAAGAATGCCGGTATCACGTTGCTTTATGTGCTTTAAGCTCTTGGAATTTTGAAAGAGCATGATTTATTTTTTTCTGCACGCATGATGGATTATCCCTAATCTCATGGTCTACGCCCACAATTTGCGGCTGACTCATAATGATTTATTATTAAATGGTGGCCATATCGTCATGTTCAAATGGATATCGCCTTGAATGATCAGATGAATATAAATTAAGGTGGACGTTTTATGCGGTTTTCAACTAAATCCGAATTAAAATTTCGGAGAAAATGAGAAACCATTTTATATTAGAGCCACACAATTAGTTAATTCTGCTGCTCCCCTCCGGTTGCCTATACACATGTGTCCTATTGATTCAGCTCTATAAAATTCTTGGGAATAATCAAGGACAATTGCCCTCATTTACTTTTTAACCAATTAAATCGAATAATGTTGATGACAGTAGTAGTTACATCTTTATTTAACTATTAAATAAAAGTTTTACATTTATAGACAACATATAAACAGAAATGATAAACTAAACAATACAAGCTAAATTGGTTATCGACCAGTGGTCTTTCAGCCTTAGCTTATTAGTTCTTGTCTGCCGTTTTTTTTTGGTTTGCTGTCAAAACGGATGTAGATGATTATGTTTTGCGAAGTGAAATAATGTTTTCGGAAATAGTGGACGAGGGAATTATGAATTTGGGTGTGATTGCAGGATTTCGGGTTATACAATAAATGATTAATTAATTTATCACTTAACCCATGGTGAAACATAATTATATATTTGATTAATTAAAACACTTGGTTTTGTTTCACTGATTTTATATTTCTCTCCGACTAGTTTCGACCTTAGGTCATTCTCAAGGAGATCTCTTTTAATTAATCAAATTATACAATAAAGGTTGAGAATACTTAGGTTGGTGGAAGATTTTAAGAATTTTTCCATAAGCAATGGATGTTGTTGTTAGTTCATAGAGGAGTTGATTAGATGGATTAAAAACAGGATTGTTTGGGTGACGGATTTTGATGGGGATTCTGAGGGAGGAGCGTTCAGCAACTAGGATATTATTGCAGGATGGGCGACACGAGGTAGCTAGCAGAATGATTCCGTACTCCAACAAGGGACAGCCAATAGTTTTATAAATTTGCGCAGCTGTTTGGGTGGAAATACCTCTATTTTTGTAGGTAAGACCTCTGAAGTGCCGAGCCCTTGCTGTAGCACTTGCTTTGATTTTCTGTGTATGGGTTTTGTTGATGACATGATCCAATAAAATTCTAATTACGATGCGTAAGAGACCATGGTGAATTTTTGAATTTTATGCAAAGCAATTCACCCTGGGTGGTATCTAATCAGATAATACATCATGTTGGTATTGCCTAGGAACGCGTTACTACATTTTCTATAACGTATAAAACGTCAGTTATTACCGGACTTTTAAACAAAACTCTTGGTAAGCTCATTTTTACTACAATTATTGTGGCGCAGATTAATACACGTATGACACTTGGGGTCACTAAATTTAATTTTTCAAATTATGAAATGTAAACTTTCTGTTCGGATTCTTCTATAATCTAACTCGTGACTGATTTTTCCTAGGCAGTATTTAAATCGTCTTTGCCAAATTGTTATTCAGCTGAATTAATAAGTGTAATAAAGGCTAAAACCGGTATTGATGTTAACTATTTATTACTTTCACCTTTGAGAGAACAATGTAAAATTAAGCTAGCTTTGGATCACCAACTTCACATTGATAACATTGAGGCGACTTTAACTCCTGATCCAAAACGTCAATTTGTAAATAGTAAAACTAATACCAGCAATCATTTACCCTCTCATTTTACTAATAACATGCACGTTGTAACCTCGCCTGGTGATATTGCTAACTTATTTCCTTCTATTTTGAAGAAGTCTACTAATCAAATGGCAATTGTTCATCCCAATTTTCACCACCAATTGTTAGTAGCAACCTAAGTTCCTATGTAATAGATAAGGAAGATGTGCTACAAGTTAAATACCTTAGATCAGAAAACATGTACCGGCCCTGACGAAATTAATGTCAACATGATAAGAAATTATTCCAGGGAGCTTTCCGAGCCTTTAAGGGGGTAAGTGCCGCGTCGAAAATCGATGCATTTTTGATGGTCAGCATATACATAATTCTGAAGTTAATATCAAATATTAAGAAATGATATTTTGCACATTTAGAGAGAAAGGGTGTAACTATTCGTCTGTAGAATTTGATCTTTTTTAAATCATCAGACAAACTGTATAATTTATCCTGAAAATTACCAATATTAGATGGATATCTGGAGCTTTTCTCTACAAAGATCTAAAAATGTAATGCCACAGAAAAATAGTTTATCAAATAAAGTCGCAAAAACGTAAGAGCTACACCTCTACAAACGCGAATTTGCTTAATTTTCGCCGTTGTAATGAACGCCACCTGCATGAAATATTTTGTATCAACCCTGGAGGCGTGTACAAACAAATTTATGTACTCGGTAAAATTTCAGGCCCAAGATTGTGGCGATAATCATTTTCTATTAGACCATTCTGGTCCAACTCTGGCGCGAGGCACTTTAAATTACTTTAAATAACTTTTTAATAGATCTTTGGCCATTGGGTATTTTCCGGAACAATGGAAGTCATATTACATAATACCGGTTTTTAAGAATAGTGATAAACATCTAGTTTCGAATTATAGGCCAATATCTATTCAGTCAATCATTCCTAAAATTATTGACAAGTTATTGAGCAAATTCTTTATAAATAATTTTAAAGATCTTATTGTACAATAGAAACATAAATTTTACCCGACTTGTTTATGTACAGCTCTTGTGAAATCTTGGATAATAATCTAGAGGTACAGTGAGATCAGAAATTCGAAAATAGTTGGCAGCTCATTTTCTGAAAATCCTTATAATAATTTAAGTAATCTGATATTGGCCCTCTGAATTATTTCAGTGCAGTACATGTGCATTTTATTTATTTTGACGTCTTATCATTTTGGACGTTACTTCTTTTAAAAACCATCTTTAAAACAAGTAACCTCAAAAAGCTACCATGTTTTATTGTTCTGGTAAACATGATTTCTCGTATGTATGTACGTATAAAAAAAATTCAGAAATCTCAAAATTAGGTCCAATTTACTTGAAAATATCTTATGATTAAACTAAAACAAAAACACTCAAATCCCAAATATATATTTCAACTGCAGTTTTATGCTTCTCCTGTAAAGTTTGTCACAATGTATTTACGAGTTATCACATCTTAACCGTTTATATAATTTATATAGGCTTTATTTGACAATCTGAAGAACTGAAAATCTTTTCGTAAAATTCTGATAACCATTTTGTTTGTTTTATATAAACGAAATTGTAGAAAATGCCATAATAATCAACTTATAAGGAAGAATATGAAATAGATATTAATTCTACCAAATAACCCATTTTATATGACTATCCTTAATGATATGAACTACTAATACGTAAATATTAAAACAATTAATTAATTTATAAGGAATATTTTTTTTCTAAAATCGATAAACATGCAAAACATCATTAAAATCGGAGAATGTTACAATGGCCACAACCATTTTTAATTTCCAATGTATTTGCACAAACAAATAACATTTTGACCGCAAAGGCAACGTGCTCAAAGTTATCATTTGAATGCGCATTGAGATATGTAGCGGCCAACCCCTCTATCGTTCTTATCATAATACACACATTTGCTCCGACAAATGTTTTGTTGACTTAGGATTCCTAGTGGTCTTCCATTTAAGTGACGCAATTCAATGTGGTCAAGTCTCGGCTTTAGATTACATCAGGGGAAACGCTATGTGTGTACAAGATAATATGATAACAGATTGTGTAACAAGTTTGATGCGTCTAATTCTTAACGTTAAAGGAATTTTGTGGTATCTGTGAATACATTTATACAATGCTTATTACACTCAACATAATGTTTTATTTATAAAAATAAACCTTATCCTATACAATAATAATGAAAATAACAAGTATACTTAGAAGTAAGAAGAATATGAGTTATACAGTGTGTCTGTTTAAGTTCGCACCATATGGAAAACTTTTTTATTATTAATTTTACGAAAAAAAGTTATTCTTTATAAAAAGTTCTACATGATCTTAAACTAAAAATGCAATCATCAGATATTAATTTTTTTAAGTCGTCTACGCGGTTTCTCAAAAAATATGAATTTGGCTCAAGAATAAATTACCTTTATTTTTGACAATATCGAAAATAATTATTAAGAAAAGTTGATCAGAACTAAAAACCACGTTCAAATATGCAATTACATCCAATTACATGTAAAAACATTGTTCTTTTTTATCTAAAATAACAATGCAAATGTAACTGTAGTTGCATGAAATCTAGGATGCACTGATAAACAAATGATTTCTTGATAGCAAGAATTGTTTGACAGTGAACGTCAAATAAAATGTGTTAACATGTCGGTGATATTAAGTGTGAAAGAAAAAGTAGAAATTGTGTTAATCGTTGGTGATAATTATAAAACTTATCGTGAAGCAGCTGAAATATTTAACAACAGGCATCCAGAGAAATCATTTGTTTATCAGTGCATCCTAGATTTCACGCAACAACAGTTACATATGCATTGTTATTTTAGATAAAAAAAGAACAAATTTTTTTACATGTAATTGGATGTAATTGCATATTTGAACGTAGTTTTTAGTTCTGATCAACTGTTCGATATTGTCAAAAATAAAGGTAATTTATTCTTGAGCTAAATTCACATTTTTTTAAGAAACCGCGTAGACGACTAAAAAAAATTAATATCTGATGGTTGCATTTTAAGTTTAAGATCATGCAGAACTTTTTATAAAGAATAACTTTTTTTCGTAAAATTAATAATAAAAAAGTTTTCCATATGGTGCGAACTTAACCAGACACACTGTATATTATTGGAATCAATTCCTAAAACTAAAAACTCGATTAATATTTTCCCTGGCAATAGCGTAAAATTGTGCACAGATCGTCATAAAGGACTACTCTATCCATAAATAGTCTTATGATGACTTAATCGTAATGTTTTCAAATGGCGTAAATTTGGCTGAATAGCATTAAAATTTAAATAACCTAAAAACTCACCTCAGTTTATGATACAATTGCACCGATCAAAAAGAAAACATAAGTCAATTACATCTCTTCTATTGACAAGAGCAGGTATATAAATATAACTCTAAGAGATCGAGTTTCCGTGATATCAACAGCATATTTTTTAGCCATTATTCTTAAAAATCAAGTCTGTACTTTTTCCATTTTTTTTTTCACAAATCAGTGAAACAGTTTAATAGAAAACTTGTGAAAATCTATTCATAAAACCTAAATTTTTTAATGATTCTGATGCTAAATTTGTTACGTGGCTATTAAAACATAATTTCGTGTTATAAAATACGCCCGAATCTTTTTAAATTCTTATTTATTTTAATTTAGAACGCTCAATAAAATGATCATCATTTTAAATGGCTCGATTCCGGGAGAATATTACTTTTGTACACTTATTTATATTTAAATATAATTGATTGATATTACACCAATTACATAAACTTATAGCAACCTGCCACAGTCGTTTATAGAGCCCACTTTAAAAAACAATTCCAAATCATCAGCAAATTGCAAACAATGACTATACTAAATGTATGCTACGTAGATTGAACTTTCAAATAAGTGTCAAAATACTTTTGGTTTTAATTAAAATTAATTAGCCCGTGGCGATAAATTTGATATTAAGAGCTCGCATTATTCAGTTGTTGGAGGAAGGATTCGCAATACGAGCCAAAGCAAATCATTTAAATGTAAATAAAAACATTTTGGCCGATACTAAATCAAATGTTAAAATTTGTTATATACAATTTTGTAATTAAATTATTGACTTATAGATTTTTACAACCAACTATACATAAAGAAAAAAGGCAGTTTGCTATGAAGTAAGCTGGAACACCATCTGGGGCTACAGCGCAACCATCTTTAAGATCAACGACAAAATCGCCACTAAAATAATTAACGTACCTACTAGATCAGTGATGGCGAACCTAGAGCTCACGCATCTTCAAAGATAAAAAAATTCATAATTCAAATATTTGACTTTCATAACGGCCAGAGTTGGTTGTTAATAATAATATTATTACTTACGTTAATAATAATTATTGGGCAGAAAGACCTAAGGTCGATAGCCCAGATAGAGACATACTAACAAACTTGTAAATAAATAAAACGTTACTGTGTATACTATATATGTAAGTGTCTGAATAAAGATGTTGATGTATGTAATAATTATTAATTAACAAATTATAATTAATTAATATAAAAATTATAAATATTTATATTTTTTTAATCTTTACTTTTGTGATGTGTGACTCGCCACGAAAATTATGACTTTTGACACACCGAGCTCAAAATGTTCGCCATCACTGTACTAGATGCAATAGAAGTGTGATGAAACTCTTACTAGCGACGCCATTTGTTGACATCAGCGCACAGACTGATCGATAATAATAATAATACTTTATTGCGGAGACATATTATAAATATATCAATAAATTAAACAAATAAATACTTTAAAACATATCAGAGAATATAAAATCACAAGTTAAAATATCTGCCGCAAAATAAATTTAAATCTCCATATTTTTTTGAAACCAGTGGTGTACCGCAAGGGTCCAATCTTGGACCTTTAATATTTATATGTTTTAACAATGACATTGTGTGCAATATAAAGTCGATAGTATTACGGTACGCGGATGACATAAAATTGTATCGAGAAATTTGTACTTACGACCATTGTTTGATATTAATGCAAGACCTAAAAATAATTGAGGAATGGTGTGTAACTAACAATTTAGATTAAAATATAAACAGATGTTACTTTATTAATAGAAATGATAATTCTGTTAAGTGTAACTATCGGCAACCATCAACTTTTCGCCTGCAATGTTGTTAAATATCTGGGCATTTTGCTTGACAGCAGATTAACTTTTCAAGCACATATTAACGAAATTTGTAGCTCCAGCTATAAAATGTTAGGTTTCATCATACAAAACTCCAGAGAATTTTACGATATCTCTACTCTGTTAAGGATGTACACTCATGGACAAAATTATCGAATATTTTTTGAAATCACTATTACTTAACTATAATTTTAAATTATCGCCGTAAACTTATAGGTGCTGATGTTAGTCATCTAGTAGGCTGATTACTAATTTGTTTTAAAATAATTTTGACGTTTCATTGACATTAATGGCGTTTATTATTGTCTCTCGCGAATTTTATTATAAACAATTAATTACATATTTTAAAAATTAAAGTGAATTTTAAGTCATTGTAGTGTAATTAACTAAGTTATAGTGAATAGTGTTTGTGTTTTCCTCCATTGAAAACATCAGTATGCCACCAGTGAGACACTGCAATGAAGTTCAAGCGGCACAAATTGTGAGTACATAATGAAGGATATAAACAAAAAGAAATCGCACGACGTCTCAGGAGAGGTCAATCTACCGTATCGAATATTTTAAAAAGGTATCAAGAGACTGGAAATTTCTAACGAAGGCCCGGGCAAGGGCGTAAGCGATGTACAACAGCAATTGATGATCGATTTTTGATACTTAATTCTACACGAAATGGCACATTGACATCGACGCATCTCAAAAATGATCTCCTAAATGTAAAGCAAATTAATGTGAATTCGAAAACAGTCAAGCGAAGATTAAAAGAAGCTGGCCTAAAGCCAAGACGTCTGGCCAGAGTACCACGTCTTCTTCAAAATCACAAAACTCGTCGATTAGAATTTATCAGAACACATATTCAGTAGAATATTGAGAATTGGAAAAATGTTCTCTTCACGGCTGAGACTAGAATTAAATTATGGAAGCCAGACGGGCGAAACCACGTCTACAGAAGAGTTGGAGAACGATACGCCTGCTGTAATATAGTAGAGACCGTTAGTTTTGGAGGTGGCGGTATAATGCTCTGGGCAGATATTAGTTGGAAAGGACGCACCGAACTCGTGGAAGTGAATGGACGAATGACTAGAACTCGTATATCGAAAATATACTCGAAGATCATGTTGTGCCATATGGCGGCCATATTGGATACGAAAGATTCATATTAATGCACGATAACGCTCGACCGAATGCATCTAGCACAGTGACTTACCTCGATGCAGTCCAGATTCAAAGATTAGATTGGCCACCATATAGCCCTGACTTAATCCAATCGAACATGTGTGGGATTATCTTAAACGCAACATACGACGAAGAAATCCTGTTCCAACTACAATAGAACAGCTTCGGTTTGCTGCATCAGAAGAGTGGAACGCAATTCCTCAAGAATATATTCAAACTCTACTTGGTAGTTTGCCGAGAAAAATGCAAGCAGTAATTAGAGCTCGAGGGGGAAATACTCGTTACTAACTATGCACTGAATTTAATCAAAAGACTTTTAATAACATTTAGCATATTTTCTTTGTGATTTTCTTCTTATAAAAAGTTAAAATTGTCAACTGAATTTCTTTAAAATAAACTGTTTATCGTAGTAGAAAGTGTTTAAATGACTTATTTCATCAAATTTTATATTTACAAAGAAAAATTATGAAAATTCAAAAATATTCGATAATTTTGTCCATGAGTGTTTAAAACATATCCTGTTCAGAATTATAACTACGAGCTGTTGCTTTCAGAATTAAAAATACCTTCATTGGAGTCGGGAAGATTTTTAACATCTTTATTGTTTCTTTATAATTTAATTAATAATCGAATAGACGACATCAATTTACTTTTTTAAATAAATGTTCCAAGATTGAATTCTAGATGCTCCAGTTCTTTTGTATATTCAATTGTAAAGACGAATACGTTTTATTGTTCTCCATTAGTTCGGATGGTTAAACTTTGTAACGATTTTATTGATCTTGGTATATTTAACACTAATCCGTCTGTAATTAAAACTTTAGTATTTGATTGCTTTGCACTTACTTATATTGAGTTCCATTCTATTATCAATGCACTAGGTTTGTAAAGATACAATATCATTCTGAAGAAGAGTACAGTCGGCTATTGTTTTAATTTGCCGGTATAGTTTGAGATCATCAGCAAAAGGTATACAATGTGATTTTAGGTTAGAACTAATACCGTTTACAAAAAAAGTATTGGTCCAAGATGCCAACCTTGCGGAACACATATAGGAAGAGATAGAACATTATAAAATTTTATAAATTGAAGACGATTAACTATGTAAGATTGAGTCCAGCGAGCTAACGAGTCATATAAACATTAATTGGTATTAATCGATCTTGACTTACGCGGTCAATATCCTCGCGGAAGTCTGTGTATATCAAATATGCAGTGAAAGAAAGTTGGCAGCACATTTTCTGAAAATAGGGGTAATAATTCACGTAATATTATGTTGGCTGCCTGAATCAGTGCAGTACATAACAATTTTGTCTATTTTGACAAATATCAAATAGCTAAGGTACCAAGACGAAGTTAGTAAAAACAAGTCATTGAAAAAATCATAATTCTTATCTCTAAATAAACTAAATATAAAATATAAACAAATAAAATATTAATTGTTATTAACATTTTATCATAACAATTAGTGTCTTCTTTTCTAGTTTTCCACATAAGTCAAATTGTCGTAAAACCCGTAGTAATCTTTTGGTATAAGTTGCTGAAGATGTTTCCATTTCTGTTTTTGATTTTTATAGGCTGGTTTCTCAATTGAGGGTACATTAACAAAACAGATGCAGGTTTATTTTGGTTCCTTCTTTGTAGAAGATTTTGGAATTCTTCTTTGAAGTCTCTTTTGACTTGGATGGTACCGTCTGGGGAGTATTTTATTACTTTGATGTCGCTCATTCCTGAATCGTTAATTTTTTCAAGGTCTCATAGAGTTATATTTCTGATTCAGAGTGTAATCCCGTACAAAATCGTAGGTATCTTTCACATTATGGGGTTATTTTCGTCTAGCTTCTATCACTCTAATATAGTCGCTATGCAATAAAATTGAACTGTTTTCGAGATTTCGTTCGATCAGTGCAGAGGTCGCCAAAGTGGTCTATATAGACCCCCAGGGCTCTATTTAACAAAAGTAAGGGTCGATCTGAGCCGGGGGGTCGAATAGGGGTCGATCCGAATCGAGGGGGTCGATTGGGGGTCGAAGGAAAAACAAGTGTAAAAAAAATTGAAAAAAAAATATAAGGAGTTATAAACCTCAATTTTTGCTAGTGAACATGAAACCTTTTTTAGTTAAAAGGTTTTATTTAGAGGAAATGTATAAATATATATTTGGATTCCACGTTTGGAAAAACTGATTAATTTTTGGTCATCGTCATTTATGTCTTTATGTATGAATTTTTTAAACGAATGTTTAACACCAGTGGATAGGCTATGAAATTTTGTACATTTACAAAATTACGCTATCAAGATTTGTTCAGAAGCCAAAAAAACAAAAATATGGCTGATTTTGATTAATTAATTACACATTCAGATAGGGACTAACTTTAACAGCGTGAACATCAATAATTCTATTAACTTGTCGTTGCTCTTTTCTTCTCTAGTTAACTGCTTCTAATGGTAGGTATTCATGTCGATATTCTTAGCCTCAAAATCGCAGCAGATATCACATGTATCCTTCTTTAATTCTTGGAAGGTTTTTCTCCCTAATGATGTAGTCAAATTCGTATGCATGACTGCAGACTGGTTTCATGCTGGGATATTTTTCGTTGCAAACTCTTGAATATTCTCAATAAATTTATGCCATTGAATCTGCATAAATTGGTTCAATACACATTTTATTAGTAAATTGCCTACAATAATGGGAAGGAAGCTTTGGCAATCAATTCAAGAATTTTGTGAAACACTGCTTTGCGAGATCAACTTTTTTTGGTTCGTTTCTTCTTGTTTCACGCCTTGATGTATTTATGACATCTTTTGATGCATGCATACCAGATAGTCCGGGAAGTAGTGTCACTTTTAATCAAGTAATTTTATGCACGCTGGATTTTTACCATCGGCAGTTCCTAGTTTGTTCATAAGGTATCCGACCGTCAGACCTTCCACTAGCGGTGGGTAGAGTGGGTAGAACTTGTCAAGAAAAGATTTCCGATTAGTTATTTTAAGCACGCTGAAAATTGTTGAGGTAAATATTTACCAACTATAATTCATAAAAAAAATCGTCAGAACCTTGTCTGGGGGTGGAATGTCCGTCAGTTACGCGTTAAACTGTGAAAATGAAGTCATAGTATGCTCTGATGCCGACTGACGATTATTGTCATGTCATATAAACTACAAACCATCACCTAAATAAATTTCAGGCTGCATACAATGATTTTGATGAGATTAGTCGAAGATACTTGACTTATCACTTACAAATGGAAATGAAATGTTACTTGCTTATTACAGAGACTGTACTCGGCCGGCAGTACGCCTCTCTCTCGTTTCATTTTCGCTTCCTCTCTATGTGTCTGTCCAACTTATGTTTGCCGGCCTGTACTTAACATTAATTGTATTACTGAAATTGGAAATAATGGGTTACGGTCAATTTTTTTAACTACCAATGGTAGAAAATCCAGAGTGCATAAAATTACTTGATTAAAAGTTACACTACCTCCCGGACTAAGAGTAGGAATGAGAGACCCAGTTAGAGACGGGCCATTATTTTAGACCAAAGGTTGATAGAAAACATTTCTTTCATTACTGATAGAACTTGTCCATCTGGAGCTTTTTTATTCTATATTTGAAACTTCCATTCGTCTCGATGTTTCTCCGGAAGCCTTCGTCGACCTTGCTAAATAAGACGAAGACGTAGATTTTTTTGTCCCAATTCATATCTGACCAACATTGGCGAAAAAGCTTCCGTCGATCTTCTTCAGAAATGGCATAACATTTCGTAGTCTTTGATTTTAAATACAGCTTTTATCCACATCTTGGTCCATTTTTCCTTCTTCTTTTGTAGTTCCCTGTTTGGTTGGTTTGTTGTTTAGTCTACTCTATCCTATGTAAGCCTTTCCCTGTTGTCTCAACTACTTGTTTTTATTGCCACTTCTTTTGTTGGTAAACACTTTCCCTTCATGGGCCTTTCGTCATCTAATTGTTACTTTGTGCCAATAGCTGGGACATATTAATCATATTAATCTTTGAATCTATTATGTTCTTTGAAATCTGGTTACTTTTCTACGTCCAATTCAAGGAATAGATTTTCAGAAGGATCAAGCATTGAAAGCTCTGTGAATAACTCAGCTAGAAGTGGGCTAATGTTCTAACAGCGGTAGCAAATTATTATTGACTTTTTTCTAGCTGAACTACATGATTCTGTCTCTATGTCGGCAAAGTCGTTGATTTCAGTTTAGGATGGCTGTTGAATTCCAACTATTCTGCCATTCGAAGGTTATTATTTATTTTTTTGCCCTTGGCAAACATTCGTCCAAATTAATAAACAAATTATGCGATTCTTCTCGTGCATCTTCATGGATGAGTCGATGATTGTTTTTGTATTGGCGGTTTTCAACACTTCGAAAATATTTTGGGTTCTTGACGAGTATAGTTGCTTTTTAGAAGCCATATCTTCTAGCTTCCATCTATAAAAATATCTTTTTTTTTTTCCGGCGTTATGCCTGGCTTTGGTGCTATGACCATTAGCCATCATCCATGTTATATTTGTATAAGTTATAAATGAAATGAATAAATGAACAAATGAATAATGAAAGACGTATACAAACAACCACGGACCCGAACGAATACTTCTCGACAGAAAAGTCTTTCGTCCCGGCTGGGAATCGAACCCACACGGCCGCGGTGCAATATAAAAATATCTGTTCTGAGAATGAACGAAAAACAAGAGTAGAGTATTGAAGAAGATCTAAGTCACAACACGTTTCTACAGTGTTTAATACGAATTGTGTAGAAGTGATAACACGTATCTGCATTTTATAAAAATAATCCGTATAAATCCAAATCAATCAAAATAAAAATACTCAAAAGAACTACTTTATTTACTATAAAATACTATATTTATAACTAAACTAATAACTAAAATCGTGAACTTACCGGTCAACCTCCATGCAATACAAAACACAGCCCCGAAATGAAGCAGGTACGAGTTCTCACAAACATTATTTCAACGTGCATTTACTAGTTGTTATCACAGAGACTATGACAGAGACGTTTGCTCGAACCAAATTTAAAATGTACATACAAGAGACGCGCAGATTTATTTTACGAAGTGACCATAACTCATTTTCCAAAAAAATGTAAACACGAGGTATCACATCTTAACCGTCGATATTAAAAGAATCGTTTTAATCCCTGCATTCGTTTCTGAGATAAAGCGCATGACACAAATTGTTTTTTTTTCCATTGTCGAAATCGTATGGATATAGGGACCTCAAAACGGATATTTACCCAAAAAAATTGAAGCATTTATGATAATACTTTCTATATTTCGCACGGAGAAAATAAATCTATATGTCAATTCACTTTAAAACATACAAAACTACGTCGGTATTAAAAGTAATATTTAATTCTTCCTATCTTAAACATAGCTGCGTGTTGACTAGGCAATAATCATGCTTACACAGGAAATCCCTTCATTACAAGCCTTAATAATTTACTTGCAAGGATTTACTATGCACGTGCATAAATGCGTTACTGACATGGATGTATTATGTATATGAAGACAAATTATGATTCCCCTCCCCTAAAGTCAGAGGGTTGCCGGTGACCCGGAGAGCCTGGAAATGTCAGGGGAAATTAAACAGTGTGGATTTAGCGTTGCTGGAAAGTATCAGGAACCTATTTGAATATCACGTGAAAAATCTATAACGGTAACTCACATTCGGACGTTTAGTCTCGAAACTTTCCCCGTTACAGTTTTGAATATATTAAACACAGCTAAATCCTCCATAATTCTTGAATATATTATGACGCATGTCGTCCCTATCAAAAAAATGTGAATTTTATTCAAATTTATATGAACTGTATGTAATATACATACATTTTAGATCAAGTCACAAACGAAGCTCAATTTATTTAATTTCGGAAATGGGCTACTTAAATAATTCCGAATACTTCTGTTTGGGACATAAAGTATCAAATAAATTCAATTCAATTTGAGGAATACTCAATGACATTCTACTTTTCCCGGAAAGTGTCAGGGCAAAGGGGAAAATTGCATCAGACGTTTGTGACGAACAATTTCATTCGTGCCACAACAGAGAAATGTCACGATCTTGATAATACTGCCACTGTCAGTCGATTAGAGAATTACTAGTGTTATCCCGAACAACTCGTATTGGGTTCAGTACAGCATTCAGGCAATAGATTCTGCCACTTTGGGGTTTCTACTTTTAATATTTTAGGTGTTTTTTTTCTAATATGTCAGTTCAATAAGCACGGAAGATCTACAACTTGGACTCAATTTAATATCCGATGAAAATACACTGCCGAGCATAAAACTGGGGTCACTCCGTAATTTTTTTTTTACATTTTTAGTTTTTTACGTGTTTTATCGGTTGTAATAGTTTACTAACTGATTGCTGAAAAAAAAAGGTTTTGTTATTCAAAGTTTATTGAAAGTAATGAACATGAACAACTTCAATTTGATATGCTAAGTAATGAAAATGATCAAGTTTACTTTCATATCCTTCAGCCTGGTTACAGTTAGAACAGGGTCATTTATAGATACCGGACTTTTCGAATTTGTTTTCTTTATATTTTGGGTTAAAAATATTTTTTTATTTTCATACATTGTTTTAAAATCTATATTGATGTTATGTTCAGTGGTGTATTGGTAAAATAAGAAGTAAGGGAACGCATGGTGGGAGCAAAAAAATAGTCCGCTACCTTCCACAAGAAGCTTGCTGAAAGTTTTTCAGAGATCATCTTATTTTAAGCAAACTATTGTTTTACTTGTGAGCTTTTTTATTTTTTTTATTCTTACTATACAAAATATTAACAAACACAAACGCGTTCTGTTTCTGAAAAAAGGTGCCGGAACGTCGTTCCCCCACGTTCCCCCTCCAATACACCACTGGTTATGTTCCTTGAGGAGATTTTTGATTTTTACACTACTATTTCCAAAATAACTTAAAGATTTGAATTTGATTGGTTCTTGCGGTAAATTGCCTGCGAGTAGCAATTTACTTATTTGTTTGAGACGATATTTGTAACATCTTATCAACAATATTGCTGTTATAGCCATTATTAACCGCGATATTATTGATAATGTTAATTTCTCTTTGAAGGGACTCTTGTGATAAGGGGAATGATCAATGCTCGGTGGGTCATTGAGTTGAACGCTGCCATTTTATGTTTTAGGGGAAGGTCTATATATTTCGAAGGAGAAAGTGTTATTAGTTTTAGAGATAGAGAGGTATAGGTATTTAATATTGTTATTGATTTCAGTTTCTGTTGTGATTTTAATTTTAGGATGGAGATTGTTAATGAAGTCTAGAAATTGGGATAATTGTCTATCTGTTCCAACAAAACATGATAAGATGTCATCTACATACCGATGCCACATTTTAATATGTTTTTTGCTGAGAGGAGAATGAGGAATTTATTCTGTGTCGCACGTTTCTTCTCTTCGTACTTAGTTTGCAATGCTTGAAAGGAGAGAAACTAACAACTACACAGACATTGTTAACGTATTTAAAAGCTGTATCTATTGTTTACAATTTTGGACTATGCTGATCCTTTTTTGTAACATAAGGACTTAACTCTGGCAAGGATTTTCCAAGTGCCAGTACAAACTTATCTGGCTCTTATTTAACGTAAAGACTTTTTAATTGGTATCTTGCGGACTTTTATTAGCAAAGGTCGTAGCAAGTTGCCACAAACAGGTGATTGTACTCCTTCTCAAGTACAGATTGTTTCCTGGTCTTCAGATTCACGAAGAGCAAGGATCTCTCTTTCATTCTCGCTCAAGTTATTAAAACATCTGATTTCTCGTGTAACACTCGCTGTATGAAGTATTTTGGGCAGTCTTCACAAGTGTTTACACCCACAGAGCACTGCATAACTTGAACACTAATTATCAAAAAGCAGAACACAAACTGAGAATCAAATAACTATGAGTGTGTCAAGTTGGCACCCCAATGAAGAGTTCTGATAGTTCTGAATAGAGTTCTCAATTCCTTTTGATGTATCTAGAAGTACTATCAACTTTTAAAAAAGAGTTCTGTAAAATTGGGCTGTCAGGAATTTTTTGAAAAATGGGGTGCCAACTTGACACCGCACCCCAACATTGTTATCGAATAGTTCTGAAATAGTATTAAGATGTGTTTGGATTAGTACTATAGTTCCTGATACTATTAAAAAAGAGTTCTGTTGAATTTCCAGAGATAAAAATTTTCAAAATTCGAAATATTCAAATTCATATTACTCACTTAATATTGGTCGAATCTAAATATTTCATAACAACTATGGATAGAACTCACAAAGAACTACAGGAAACACCTATCAGAACTATCCGGAACTATCAAAAATATTTTTTTGAAAAAAGTCGCAAAGTAAAAAAAAAATGAGAGTTCCAGGAGTTCTGAGTAAATTTTCTATTTCTACTCATTGAGTACAATAATTCTTTCTTATAAACAAATTCGATACAATCGCGATTTATGGCTTTTTGAAATAAATTTAACATTCGATAATGGAAAAAATTTAATTTTGAAAATACCCATTTCCTGTCATTTAATCGCAATTTTCCATAAGAATTTGCGTTAGAACTCCTCGAGTACAACCCATAAGTCAAATCAGAACTCTCAGAACTATTTAAAAAAAATCAACATTTTGAAAATAATTCAAAGTCCGAAAAGAAAAAAAATGGAGAGTTCCAAGAGTTCTGAGTCAATTTTCTATTTCTACTCATAGAGTACAATAATTCTTTCTTATAAATAAATTCGATACAATCACGATTTATGGCATTTTTGAATAAATTTAACATTCGATAATAGAAAAATTTAATTTTGAAAATACCCATTTCCTGTTATTTAATCGCAATTTTCCATAAGAGTTTTCGTTAGAACTCCTTGAGCACAACCCATAAGTCAAATCAGAACTCTCAGAACTATTAAAAAAAATCAACATTTTGAAAATAATTCAAAGTCCGAAATGAAAAAAAAGGAGAGTTCCAGGAGTTCTGAGTCAATTTTCTATTTCTACTCATTGAGTACAATAATTCTTTCTTATAAGCAAATTCGATACAATCACGATTTATGGTATATTTAAATAAATTTAAAATTCGATAATGGAAAAATTTAATTTTGAAAATATCCATTTCCTGTCATTTAATCGCAATTTGCCATTAAAGTTTTCGTTAGAACTCCTTGAGTACAACCCATAAGTCAAATCAGAACTCCCAGAACTATTAAAAAAAATCAACATTTTGAAAAAAATTCTAAGTACGAAATGAAAAAAAAATTGAGAGTTCTAAGAGTTCTGAGTTAATTTACCATTTCTACTTATTGAGTACAATAATTCTTTCTTATAAAGAAATTTGATACAATCACGATTTATGGCATTTTTAAATAAATTTAAAATTCGATAATGGAAAAATTAAATTTTGAAAATACCCATTTCCTGTTATTTAATCGCAATTTTTCATAAGAGTTTTCGTTAGAACTCCTTGAGTACAACCCATAAGTCAAATCAGAACTCCCAGAACCATTACAAAAAAATCAACATTTTGAAAACAATTCAAAGTCCGAAAAGAAAAAAAATGGAGAGTTCCAAGAGTTCTAAGTTCATTTTCAATTTCTACTCATTGAGTACAATAATTCTTTCTTATAAATAAATTCGATACAATTGCGATTTATGGCATTTTTAAATAAATTTTAAATTCGATAATGGAAAAATTATTTTTTTAATAGTTCTGGGAGTTCTGATTTGACTAACGAAAACTCTAATTGCGATTCAATGACAGGAAATGGGTATTTTCAAAATTTAATTTTTCCATTATCGAATTTTAAATTTATTTAAAAATGCCATAAATCGTGATTGTATCGAATTTGTTTATAAGAAAGAATTATTGTACTTAATGAGTAGAAATAGAAAATTGACTCAGAACTGGAACTCAATTTTTTTGCTTTGTAACTTTTTTCAAAAAAATATTTTGGTTAGTTCCGGATAGTTCTGAGAGGTGTTTCTTGTAGTTCTTTGTGAGTTCTATCCATAGTTGTTATGAAATATTTAGATTCGGCCAATATTAAGTGAGTAATATGAATTTGAATATTTCGAATTTCCAACTTTGAAAATTTTTATCTCTGGAAATTCAACAGAACTCTTTTTTAAAAGTATCAGGAACTATAGTACTAACCCAAACACATCTTAAAACTAGTTTAGGACTATTCGATAACAATGTTGGGGTGCGGTGTCAAGTTGGCACCCCATTTTTCAAAAAATTCCTGACAGCCCAATTTTACAGAACTCTTTTTTAAAAGTTGATAGTACTTCTAGATACATCAAAAGGAATAGAGAACTCTATTCAGAACTATCAGAACTCCTAATTGGGGTGCCAACTTGACACACTCAATAACTATGCCTTTCCATCCGAAAGTTAAAAATAATTAAAAACATTGGATCTGAAATACAAGTTAGGAAATGTGAAGACCTGTATCAACACATATAATGAATTAAAAACTAAAATATATTTTAAACCATTTTTGTTTAATTTCCTTCAGTACATTCGTTATCAATTCATAAATAATTCACGAACATGCTGATGGATATCTAGCTACCAATATAGATGAATATATTTTGTTAATGTATGTACATATTCCTTTTCGAAATGTGTGCATATTTAAATTAATGTCAGCATAAAGTGTAGACACAATGTCGGCGCGCATGCATGATAATGCAGACGTTTTTATGAGAATTGTAAAATGTGGAATATTTTCAAGAAAATATGGTCAGCGAGATAAAATTTTGTTACCCTCCCTGAGAGGCTGGTGAAACCAGACTGTCGTAAATCGTTTTGAAGTACCTGGAGAAGCTCACGACATTCCTTCCTCCATTTGTTCCTTTTACGTGTACAACGAGTTCCATTTATACATTAATTACGTTTTGTTGAGTGAAGTCTTGATAGTAATTGCTTGTATTACAAATAAATAAAACATGAGTTAAAAATAAACATCAACTGTATTAAGTGTAATTAAAAATATACGATATGTTGTATAAGATGTAAGACGGCTTTTATAAATTATGTCTCACAGGTTTTTTTGTTAAATTTTAACCGCTCTCCCATGTTACTACATGCACTTTTAAATTTAGTTTTCGGACTATAGACTAATAACCCAGTATCCCCTACACCTTTGACATCATTTATGGAAGCTACTTAAATTGAATTCACATAAAATTAATGAAATTAAGAAAATCGAGTTTTTGTAAGAAATTATTTATGTATTGAAAACTTAAGAAACGTTTCCCATTTAATAAATTTTATCAATATTTATGCTTATCGCAGCTTGTTTATTTTATTGCAATGCTCAACAAAGAGACGTGTTTTTCACACTAAAAAGTAAAATTATATAATCCTGAATACTAACTGATTTCATTTCTTTTCATATTTTCGAAAATCGGAAATTGATATACAGATTGGTGGCGACTACTAGGAACATAGGGCACACACGACAGTTTAACCCTTAACTGGTGACAGTGGCGGCTCGTGGAACATGTTGATGGTAGAGCCACTTATACAACATCACCACCCCCCCTCCTTTTTTTGAAGAAAGAAAGAACGATCTATCTTCCTAGACCAAAGTAACTGGCGAAAGTGTTTTAAAAATTCTTGCTGAGCTTGAAACTACATGGTAGTGCCATGGCTCCTTGGCTCCATACATATAACGAGCTGTGCTTGCTTAATTTGATACAAAGATGATTTGCAAAACATAATGTATGTTTTGTAGAATATCGTCGACACGTTTTATATATATATTTTTTTTTGCTCGAGTATTACACAAGTAATTGATGGATTTTCAAAAACTTCACTTAATTTTATAAAACAATGATTTGCAAATCTAATTTAATTTTTGTAGAATTTAGTCGTCACGTTTTATATATTTTTTTAAATTTTGTGCTGGAGTATTACACAATTCGAAAACTAACATTTTCAAAAATTCACAACTCGCGAAATAATTGGCGGATATTCAAAAACTCTATTTAGTTTGATAAAACGATGATTTGCAAATCCAATTAATTTTTGTAGAATTTAGTCGACACGTTTTATATTATTTTTTTAAATTTTTTTGCTCGAGCATTACACAATTCTAAAACTAAAATTTTCAAAAATTCACAACTCATTAAATAATTGGAGGATTTTCAAAAACAGTACTTAATTTGATGAAACAATGATTCGCAAATCTAATTTAATTTTTGTAGAATTTAATCGACACGTTTTATATTTTTTTTTTAAATTTGAACTCGAGTATTACACAATGCGAAAATTAAAATTTTCAAAAATTCACAACTCGCGAAATAATTGGCGGATTTTCAAAAACTCTATTTAATTTGATAAAACGATGATTTGCAAATCTAATTTAATTTTTGTAGAATTTCGTCGACACGTTTTATATTGTTTGTTTATTTTTTGCACGAGTATTACACAATTCAAAATCTAAACATTTTTTAAATTCACAATTTGCGAAGTAATTGATGGATTTTCAAAAACTTCACTTAATTTTATAAAACAATGATTTGCAAATTTAATTTAATTTTTGTAGAATTTAGTAACACGTTTTATATATTATTTTAAAAAAATTCACTCGAGTAGTACACAATTCGAAAACTAATATTTTCAAAAATTCACAACTCGGGAAATAATTGGTGGATTTTAAAAAAATGCACTTAATTTGATAAAACAATGATTTGCTAATCTAGTTTAATTTTTGTAGAATTTAGTCGTCACGTTTTATATTTTTTTTTTAATTTTGTGCTCGAGTATTACACAATTCGAAAACTAAAACTTTCAAAAATTCACAACTCGCGTAATAATTGGCGGATTTTCAAAAACTCTATTTAGTTTGATAAAACGATGATTTGCAAATCTAATTTAATTTTTGTAGAATTTCGTCGACACGTTTTATATATATTTTTTAAATTTTCACTCGAGTAGTACACAATTCGAAAACTAAAATTTTCAAAAATTCACAACTCGCGAAATAATTGGCGGATTTTCAAAAACACTATTTAATTTGATAAAACGATGATTTGCAAATCTAATTTAATTTTTGTAGAATTTCGTCGACACGTTTTATATATATATTTTTTAAATTTTCACTCGAGTAGTACACAATTCGAAAACTAAAATTTTCAAAAATTCACAACTCGCGAAATGATGGGTGGATTTTCAAATACTCTATTTAGTTTGATAAAACCATGATTTGCAAATTCAATTTATTTTTTTGTAGAATTTAGTTCACACGTTTTATATTTTTTTGAAATTTTTTGCACGAGTATTACACAATTCAAAAACTAAATTTTTCAAAAATTCACAACTCGCGAAATAATTTGTGGATTTTCAAAAACTGCACCTACCTTAATAAAACAATGATTTGCAAATCTAGTTTTATAGAATTTCGTCGACACGTTTTATATATTTTTTTTAATTTTTACTCGAGTAGTACACAATTCGAAAACTAAAATTTTTATAAATTCACAACTCGCGAAATAATTAGCGGATTTTCCAAAACTGCACTTAATTTAATGAAACAATGATTTTTAAATCTAGTTTAATTTTTGTAGAATTTAATCGACACGTTTTATATATTTTTTTTATTTTTGCTCGAGTATTACACAATTCGAAAACTAAAATTTTTAAAAATTCACAACTCGCGAAATAATCAGTGGATTTTCAAATACTCCATATAGTTGATAAAACGATGATTTCCAAATCCAATTGAATTTTTGTAGAATTTAGTCGACACGTTTTATATTATTTTTTTAATTTTTTTGCTCGAGCATTACACAATTCGAAAACTAAAAAACTCTCGAAATAATTACCGGATTTTTAAAAACTCTTAAGTTTGATAAAACGATGATTTGCAAATCTAATTTAATTTTTGTACAATTTCGTCGACACGTTTTATATATATTTTTAAAAATTTTCACTCGAGAAGTACACAATTCGAAAACTAAATTTTTCAAAAATTCACAACTTGCGAAATAATTGGCGGATTTTTAAAAACTCTATTTAGTTTGATAAAACGATGATTTGCAAATCCAATTTATTTTTTTGTAGAATTTAGTCCACACGTTTTATATTTTATTGCACGATTGGAAATCTAAAATTTTCAAAAATTCAATGTATTTTCAAAAACTGCACTTAATTTGATAAAACGATGATTCGCAAATGTATTTTAATTTTTGCAGAATTTTGTCGGCACGTTTTATATTTTTTTGCTCGAGTATTACACAATTCGAAAATTCAAATTTTCAAAAATTCACAACTCGTGGATTGTCAAAAACTGTACTTAATTTCAGTGGTGGCTCGTCGAACATGTTGATGGTAACACCACTTATACAATATAGCCCCCCCCCCCCACTCTTTTTCTGAAGAAAAATAGAACGATTTATCTTTCTAGACCAAAGTAACTGACGAAAAAGTGTTTTAAGAATTAATTAAATTTTTTTACTGAGCTTGAAACTACAGGTAATGCCATGGCTCCTTGGCTCTATATAACGAGCCGCCCCTGACTGATGACATGGTATTTGTGCCACACTGGTGACTTACTGTTGAGTTTTCTATAATTCGCTAGATGTATATGGTTACAAATAATAGCAAAAACTTCGCGGTGTCTTATCCACAACTGAATAGTGGGAGGCTAACAGGCCGGACAGACCAACACTTACTACAGTTTAAGGGTTTAAGAGTGAATGTTTAATACAATGTTATTGTGTGTTTATTAAGTTATTTATCTGTTTTTCTAAAAATGTTGGCTTCAATTTACTTAAAGAGACAATTTCCAGTAATTATTATTCTATCAGTCATATGACATTATTTCTGCCGTGTAACAATAATATCAATAGATAACAAACCCACTTCATTAACAATAGATTTTGAAAGTTAAATAATAAATGTTAATATTAAAGTCAAGTGCCATATATTAATAACATGGATAAAGATTTAAAATCAGCTCTTAGATAAGAAATTAAACTATTCTGTGAAGTGTACTAGAATCGTTTCAGTGGATGAATTCTGAGGTACTTAGTCTGCGTCTAATATTTGTTTCCAGAATTTTCTGTTTGATTATTTTATATATTCGTGGTGATTCATAAGTTGGCAGTAAGTAATATGGTTAAAGGTTAAAAATTATGCCCCATTTGTCCGACTAAAGCCATACGGCTCCTTGTCAGTTTCACCCATTAAGCGCGCTAGGAAATCACTAAAACGACCGAGTTGAAATATTGCTAATTTTCAGAATGTACCCCCGAAACCATTTTAACTTCCACAAGATTCGTATCACAATAAAAAAGTAACTATTGTTGTTTCCGCCCTCTACTCAATCAATCCCAAGTTAAGCAAACACACGCATCTACACAGGGGGTCCTAAAATATTTTCTGGGTAGTGCGAGATCTCCTAGTTGCGTCCCCACACCATACATTCCAGAGAATCTTCTATGCAGTCGGTTAACCGATTAGGCTACATTGTGTTTATTGGTAGAAATTTTTATAACAGGTCTCATTTACATAAAAAAAATTCAACATACCATATGGACAGCTGTCTAGATTTAGCACAGACAAATTTCTGTATTAAGTCAATGCATATAATTGCAATATCCGAAAGCCTTTCCTGATACACAGCCGAACGTAAATAAGTTTCGATAAGTTTGGATTTATTAAAACTTCGTTCACCTTTACTCACAGTGACAGGTATAGTTAGCAAAACTCGAAGGCTGTCTACACGTTCGGAAAAATATCCTGCCAGCTATTTTAATAAGTTGATGTGCTTGTAAAGGATCCGCTGATTCAGAAACTTTTAATGGTCGATTCAGACATAAGAGTTCATAAGATACGAGAGTTCAGATACGTCACATATTTCACCATCGGTTAAACTGATTTATAAATCTGCACAAGATGTAATCAATTGGAGCTTTTCATGAATTGTTTTAATATCATATAAATGACCAAGTTTCATTGAATTCTAACGGTTGTTCAAATTGAGTGACCAGTTCATTGTCGATTGTATCGATTGTGGGATAAAAGACAATAATTTTATACAGTTCTTCAAGATCTGTTGCGGTCTCGTGCTTGAATAACATCTTCTTTCTTCGATATCCTCAAGGTTCTACGACAGCCTCAGAAGCTACTTCTTAAGCTGTTACAGCAGATGAATATGTCCAGTACTCATTCACAAATTCTGACCATTTCTGTAGTAATCAAGATGCTTTGGGTAAATCCATAAGGTAATTCCACATCAACTCAACATACAGTCTAAACCCCACCATCTTAGATTTTCTGGGAGTTTGACTTAGGTGTACTATTGACATGGACACATTTTAACATTTTTAAATTAATTCCATGAATAGTATTTTTTGTAAATCACAAGACAAAATATAAATTTGGGATGATAACGGCTTTATAGGAAAAAAAAATCAAGACTGAAGGTTTAATTTTTTTCCATTAATTAAACTCTGCATTCATGTTAATTAATACAACAATGCTAATACTGACATTTTCCCGAAAATAAACATAAACACTGACGTGAACAAACATTCCACTAATAAGTCCAAAGCAAAAGTTACCAGTAAGTAATAGGATTTTATCATTTTAAGTTTGAAAAGGTTTCATTTGTTTGGCACATATCACTTTCAAGTGAAGAACATAAGTTTAGTGCGAATCGCAGGATTCACTTTCATCGGAACATCCATTGCTGAGACCCACAGAATATCAGCATTTCCTGATTATAAGATGAATGTAGAGGGACGAAAAAAAGTTATGTTTACTTCATCAAGTTCTTAATTTTTTCTGTAAAACATATCGGAGCCAACAGTTTGCTTCATAGACAATAGTGATGTAGACTGATTTGTCTGCTAATTTAAGTTCATTAGGAAATTTTAACACTTTTTTGCAAGCTTCTGAATTCATAGAAAAGTTTTTCAGCAATATGACTTTCTCCGTTACAAAGTACGAGAAAGTATTTATTTCGTTTTGGGAATGAACGTATTGGTGCGTTTAATACACAATGCATGATCAACGCGATTTTTCAAGAAACATTCTGATTCAACATCAATTCTTGGGTTGAATCAGAATGTATCTTGAAACATGCAAAGTCGACGTTGGTAATGTTTTCCACTGCCCACCCAAAAAGTTGTAGTGGAGTTTGGATTTGGTTTACATAGGGTCTTGGCAAACTGGCATGAAATGTCAGTCTCTATACAGAACTCCCTACTCCATTGCAGGGCCCTTTGCCATGTACTGTGGCAAAAAAGTAGACACTTTACAATCTTCCTCGTGAAAGCAGAGGCTACAGAAGTTTTGTTTGTTTTTGTATTGGGCATCAGACAAATCTTTTTGGGAAGTTTTTAAAATTTGGTTGTCAGAAAGGTCATGAGTTTTCTTTTTTTAAAGTTTACACAGCAACTAGGAAATCAGAAAAAATTACGAAACTAACATGTTTAACTTTGTTTTCCTCTTTAAAATATATAACAAAGGGATGGATTGTGACCTGTTGGCTTGTCCAGTGGTAGCTCTGTGCTTCATCTTGTAGGACTATGCAGTAATTTTTAGAAAAATCATAAATGACAACGAATTCAGTTTCTTTCAGAATTTCTTTTGTTTAGTTAAGGGAAGATCCCTGTTGCTTTTCAATGAAGTCATGCTTAACCAAAGAGGATATCTTGTTGCAGATTAAATCAATAAATGTTTCTGAATCTTTCTGGAAAAGCTGTAGATTACAACGATGAACTAAAACCCACTAGCGGAATTTTACGCTTTCAATTCAATTTCCAGAAAAAGATTATTCCAAAATTGTATGTATCCCAGTTCCACCTGGACAGTAAGCACATTTCCCCATGTTGCAATCAATAGATGCATGGTTAACGAGCACGCGAGACAGTGCTTGTGATTCTATTAGTTATTAATTACAATTAACAAAACTTACTGTGATAATAGTTATTGAATATGATTCATTATTACTATTATTACTTTATTTATTATTTTAACTTTATTGAAATTATTATTTTATTGAGTTGAGATTTAGTCTTCAATTTTCTTAACAATGAAGCCTTTATCATCCCAAATTTATATTTTGCCCTATGATTTATAACAATATCAACTATTAATGGAATTAATTTGTAAATTTTAAAATATGTACTTTTTAAAAAATAAAAATAAATTTAAATTTTATTAATTAAATTTTGAAAAATTTGTTCTTATTTTAACCTATACAGTGTTGTAACTGTCATTGGACAGTTCATGGAAAATGCTACCTTTCCTGTTTTTGGCCTGTTTACGAGAACTTTAAAAATCTGTAATTCAAGAACGAGTTGACATATCTCAGTAAAATTGTGGGACTTCCAGGAACCGAGATACGCAAAATGACATTCTTTTAACTAAAAAACGATTGAATTACATTTTTCTTCATATTTTTTTCTCTATTTTTTTCTCAAGTGTAAGAGCTCATTTTGTATACATTTTTTTTTGTAGGAATTCCAGGAACGGAGATCCGGAATTTTTCTTCAATACTTTTTCAATTTTTTTCATGTCGTAAATAGTGCTCAAATCGACAGGAAACGCCTAAAAATGATTAAATTAAATTGTTGTTCAGAAATGTTTTCTATTTTTTTTCATGTGTAAGAGCTCATTCTGAATATTATTTGTGTACAAATTTTGTAGGACTTCCAGGAATGGAGTACTTTTCTTCAATTTTTTTTCCATTTTTTCATATCTAAGAGCTCATACTGAACACTATTTGTCTATAAAAAAAATATATAGGACTTCCAGGAACCAAGACACGCAAAATGACATTTTTCTTAAATAGTGCTTAAATCGACTGGAAACGCTTAAAAAACGTTTGAATTAAATTTTTGAAAATCAATTTCAGAATGCTTAAATTCTACAATGGTCGTGGAGAATACACTATTCTGTAGCTCAGAAGTGAAATATCGAATGCGAAAACGGATCAAATTGACGAATTGGTCTTGAAGGATATGTAGTTCCAGCAGGATGGCGCAACCGCGCACACAGCACCACCGACAATGGATATTCTGCGCCCAGTGTTTCCAGGCCGCATAATCACTTATTTTGGAGATTTGCATTGGCCCGCAAGATCACCGGATTTGATCGTTCCAGATTTCTCTTTTGGGGTTTTTAAAGTCACGCATGTGTGCGAAAAATCCGCTGACCTTACAGGCCCTAAAAGGGAACGCCGAAGAAGTATCAAAACGCGCCCGAATATACATAAACTCTGGTGGTGGTCACTTGGCCAATATTATTTTCTCAACTTGCCAGAAAAAAAAATTAAAGAACCAAATGAACATAATTCACTATCAGAACCAATTCTTTTCATTTAAAAAATATACCGGGTGTCTCACTGTAGCGCCAAAGGAACTTTTTGGCATTAAATATTTGAAATAGAAAAATATGGTTTATATAAAAGTTATAGAAAACTAACGACTCTATAATCTGAAAACATTTTTATGTATACGGGGTGTCCCACAACGGAAAACCAAAACAAACTTATGTTGTTTTTTTTTTAATGGAACACTAGGTATATTTTGCATTCTTATTAGTCGTTTTAATACTAATTAATCTGACAATAACTTTTATTGGGCTAAATTTAACCGTTTCTGAGATATTCTGGGTTTTAAAGCAAAACAATAAATATATACAGTCACAGAAAAATAATAAGTTGACATTTTAAAATTATCGAAGCGTTTTTAACGATATAAATGATACGTTTTTAGGATTGCTTAAGTAATTAAATGCTATTTTTATGAAGTAAGACGACCTTCGCTAAATATAAAGTTTTTTTTTTTTTTTAATAGAAGACCCAATATATTTTAATAGTAATTTAGTCATTTTTCTTGTCTAAAACTACCTAGTTTGCTAGGTTTATAAGTAATAAAAATAACTTTTAAGGGGGAACACCACCTTGAGGGCTGAAAAAATAAGTCATTTTCGTATTTTATTTTCGGCATGAAAACAAGTCAGGAGGGCAAATCGTTTTTGATGGTTTCATTTAGCGATAAACCGGCTTGCAAACAATTTTTTTTTCGCGCTGATCGCCACCTTGACGCCCCACTGCGGGGAGATTCCTGGTCCCAAGTCATCTTGCAATAAAAATCGGTTCGGAATATTATTCTACATAATATTTCGCAACGAAAGACGGGAGCTTTTTTGAAAAAGTTGTTTTTTACGAAAATGGTGGCCTTCCAAACAAAAAACTCATTGTCAGCCCCAAAAATTCGTCACAAAAACGTGCACCACAAATCGAATTTTCAAAATATCAAAAATCCGGCTCGTATTTTGTTAGACAATTTAATTCTTATTACAGTCGGCAAAACCGCATCGAAATCAGATGTAAACTTTCCGAGAATTTTCCCCCGCAGTTTTGAAAAATACTGTTTCGAGATAAACGCGTTTAAAGTTTTGGGAAAGTTTAACTTGAGATAACTTTCTCGTTTGTTCAGTTTGCACGACGACTATCAGGTATTATATGTTTTCGGCATCGGTAAACACGAATCTGAGGTCAAATTTGCAAAGTTCAGGATGGCGGACCAAAAGAAATTTGTATCCACCAGTTTTGACCAAAATTTGGATACAAGGGTTTTCGCGGTCGCCGAACGTGAATTTATTATCAGATTAGTCAAATTCAAGATGGCGGACCAAAAAATATTGTGTTTATCAATTCGGAATGTGTCAACTTCATACGCTTGGCGTCGTCGTTAACGCAAAAATTGTAGCAGACCGACCTGAAGCTGCAAAACCTACATTATTTGCATAATGTCGTGAAGTTCATCATTCTAATTGCAAGTAGCAATACCGGCCGCGATGTCTACCACTGACTTCCCAGAATGGACAACTTTTGGAGCTATCTGCCAGAGCGTCGCGTTGAAACTTTGGTTCCCATTTTGCGTAAACCCGCCTAGACACCTTTCCAGCAAGTCATCCTGGCTCAGTTCTATGTAGACAGGACGGAGAGCGTCGAAAATCTCCTTCTTCGTCGCTGGCTTGTGTCGATATCGCTGAAGTACACCCGGCGCAATCGCCTTATGCCAGGAGCACCTGATATTCGCTTAGCGCGCTGGGACGTTTTTTAGAAAATCGTTAACCGGTTTAAATGTTTCTGGCGAAATGCTAAATTAAAGTACACATCCCAGGGAATCTTTTAAGCCGAAAACAAAAACAAAATTTGAAAAGGTCAAAGTGTCCCCCCTTAAATTATTTATAATTGTGGTTAAAACCATAGTGTCTTTCATCCAATCTATATTATCGTTTACCTCGTAGTAACAGTCGCAACCATCATCATAATTATAACATGCAAATTTCGTTTGTATATTTCAATATTTGTTGAGGCATTGGCCAGAAAAGTAGTTGTGGTTGTTTCAATACGATTTTCGTTAAAAAAAATTTAAGACTTAGATTTTGTAGATTTACGAACAAGTTGAGTATGCATATATTCAGGCTATTAAATTAATGTGCATTAATTTTAATCTACTAATATTTATAGAAATCCATCGATTTTTTTTATTGGTATATTCAGCCACCTACTAGTGGAAACAAAAGCGCCCAATATTTTCCAAAGCTAAAGCTGACGCAGCATATAAATGTTATACTATTTCCATCGATATAATAGGCTTTGCTGACGCACATACCTTAATTTCTTAAAATAAATTCTCTCAAAATCAATATTCCCATGAATTAATGTCTCCATTCTTCCATTAACATGGAATCCGTCCAACTGCACAGTGTATTTTTACCCCAATTCATAAAAGAAGATACAATCTAGTTAAAAGTATAATGATTCTACTATTGTCTAATAAGTGGAAGTTTTATAAAAAAAGATAATATAAATTAAGGATAGTAATAAAATAATTCATTATAATTCTAGCAAATAAAAACTCTGAATATTTAAAATTCTCGACTAAGTTCACATCGTCATCTATTCTGTATAAATTTAATTATTTTTTTTCAAGATGATTCATTACAGTAATTAAATTGCGATTAAATGACAGGAAATGGGTATTTTCGAATTTTAAATTTATTTAAAAATGCCATAAATCGCGATTGTATCGAATTTGTTTATAAGCAAGAATTATTGTACTCAATGAGTAGAAATAGAAAATTCACTCAGAACTTCTGGGACTCTCTTTTTTTGCTTTGCAACTTTTTTCAAAAAAATATTTTTGATAGTTCCGGATAGTTCTGATTGGTGTTTCCTGTAGTTCTTTGTGAGTTCTATCCATAGTTGTTATGAAATATTTAGATTCGACCAATATTAAGTGAGTAATATGAATTTGAATATTTCGAATTTCCAACTTTGAAAATTTTTATCTCTGGAAATTCAGCAGAACTCTTTTTTAAAAGTATCAGGAACTATAGTACTAACCCAAACACATCTTAAAACTAGTTCAGAACTATTCGATAACAATGTTGGGGTGCGGTGTGAAGTTGGCACCCCATTTTTCAAAAAATTCCTAACAGTCCAATTTTACAGAACTCTTTTTTAAAAGTTGATAGTACTTCTAGATACATCAAAAGGAATTGAGGACTCAATTCAGAACTATCAGAACTCTTCATTGGGGTGCCAACTTGACACACTCCAAAACATCACTGCTATTTGATTAATTATGATTTTTTTTTAAGTTAAGTCTAACAAAACTAAATAAATAATAATAATAATCTTAGCTTCTAAATATAAGAGAGATAGTTCGTGGCCTTTGCAACCATTTATCAAAAACAATGATTTTACCTTTGAAAATACGACTCGTGTTAACTTCATAAAATCTGTAAAAGACAAATATTTAGAAAGAAGTCTAATTGGTCACGTTGCACCGTAATTGAAAAAATAAATTTCAGCCATAATTTGAAGGTTGATAATGATATATGCTAAAATATTTCCTATTCCGTTTAATGAAAAAAAAATACGACATTGATGTGCCAAGAATATACATGGTGGGCCAAAAAAACGGTACAAATTATAAATATTCATATTTTCAATAACAATTAAGGTATTAAAGATTGATTTGAAAAACAGAATATTTACACTTTGTGGATTGCAAAAATGGTTAATTGCATTTTTGAAAAGTTTCTTTATCAAGGATATGGCTCTGCAAAAATCGGAGTTTATAATGCACCGCCTCGTCGCATTTGTAGGTATCAAAATTATGGGATCATGGTTTGCTCTTTTTCTAATGAATCTGTCTCTTCTATCAGTCATTTTTTAAGTAAGAATCGTTCAAGTTTAAATGTAAATATAACCAACATTTCTTCATTTTTTTTTATTTCCACAATAACTATCATCCTTGCGCTATTGTTCGATAAAGTCCTCGACCCGATAATAATAATTAAACTCAGAAGTTACGGTAACAACAATCGCAAACAAATGAGTGGAAGGCCACGTACAGTACGAATTCCTGAAAGGGTAGAAGAAGTTCATGGCATAAGTTTAAGTACTATTTCTTTAGAGCAAAAGTACTTCATCTTATCTATAAAAAGTGGGCTTCTCAGTGTCGTATTATTAATTTAAAAAAAATATACCTCACGAAGATACCCCTCTGTACTCATATGAGTACAAAACTACTTGTACCGTTTTTTTTTTTGCCCACTGTGTATAGCTATTTTCCAAGGGGTTTTCTTGTCTCACTCTGTATAAGAACCCCTACGAAAATTAGAAAATTGTCACCATAACATCTACAAATAATAAAGCCATATTATATAGAGCCATCGTTGTATAGAGCCAAGGAGCCATGGCACTACCCATAATTTCAAGCTCAGCAAGAATTTTGAGTTCATTATTCTTAAAACACTTTTTCTCCAGTTACTTCGGTCTAAATAATAATAAATCGGTCTTCCTTTCTTCAAAAGAGGAGGGGTATATTGTATAAGTGGCTATACCATTAACATGTTCCACGAGCCGCCGCTGTTTACAGCTACATATGGCTGGAATATTTTCTGAAAAATATGTTCACATTTTTGGAGGCGATTTTGGTAAAATCAAAGAAAATAAGTCGAAAATGCACATTTTGCAAAATAGCTATTTTTGATGGAAAATTCCGGAATAACTAGTGGTAACCTATTTATGGATGTTTATTTTGTTTTATAGCTGCATATGTCTAGAATATTCTCTGAAAAATGTGTACAAATTTTTGGAGGTGATTTTGGTAAAATCAAGGAACATTAGTCGCAAGTGCACATTTTGCAAAATAGCTATTTTTAATAGAAAATTCCGAAATAAATAGTGGTAACCTATTTTTTTGGTTTGTTTTAAAGCTGCCTATGTCTGGAATATTTTCTAAAAAATTTGTTCAAATTTTTACAGAGGATTTTGGTAAAATCTTAGAAAATTGGTCGAAAGTGCACATTTTGCAAAATAGCTATTTTTGAAGGAAAATTGTGGAATAAATAGTGGTAACCTTTTATCGGATTTTTGTTTTACAGCGGCATATGTCTAGAATATTTTCTGAAAAATATGTTCAAATTTTTTTAAGGGATTTTGGTAAAATCAAAGAAAATTAGTCGAAAGTGCACATTTTGCAAAATAGCTATTATTGATGGAATAAATAGTGGTTTCAAGCTCAGCAAGAATTTTTAATTGATTAGGAAGATAAATCGTTCTTTCTTTCTTCAAAAAAGGAGAGGAGGGGGTATATTGTATAAGTGGCTCTACCATCAACATGTTCCACGAGCCGTCACTGAATAAAGCCACTGTACTTAAAAAATACATAGGACCCATGCCTGCTATAATAATTTATAAAAAAATTATAAATTTGACTCTACATATTATCAGTTGATACTATAAATTAGTATCGATTAAAAACACATTCAAGTCAAAATAATTAATATTCAAATTGTTTAATATCGCAAGCAATTTCGTGTAATGTGGGGAAAGGTAACCTACATTTTAAAATATCTTTGCTTACTCAAGGAAATTACGTTTAAGATTAAAACTGATGGACCGCTTATTTCCTAATGATGTTCGTGTTGAGCTAGATCAGTAAAGTTGATAAAGTTAAAATTACATCGAGAAAATATTTGAAAGTCGGCTAGCAATTTATTTCAGCACGAGGGAAACAAATACTAGGTTGTTCCTTTCCTTTAGCATCGTGATGCTGCCAGAATCACATCCTGCAATCAAATATCCTCCCTTTAATTAATGTACATAAGACAGAGTGATGAGAATATTTAACTGGAGGTGGACGAAAATTTACTATTATGAAATAATTTTAATTTTAACTATACAAAGTGCACGTATTTTAAACGCTAAACGGATTAAAACCATTATAAACGACGTTTTACAAGCAAATTCATATTTGAATGTAATATAAAACAAACGCTAAACATCCCGGAATTTCTCGCTCCAAACTGTAATATTACCCGGCTGGAATTTTAACGCACTTGGCTAGAATCTAGAAACAGGCATTCCGCTCTTTAAACCACCAAACCGCCTTGAATGCATGCATGTGGTTGCATACAATACAAGCCATTGTGAGAGTGATGGGCTTAATAAACAAAAACCTATTTCGGTATACATATATAAACCGTCCCCTATGTCCGGGGTAGCCTCTAATGACCCCAAAGGTCCATATAGTAACTAAGCGGAATTTCAACCCTCGCAATTTATTGGTTTTCATGTAACGCGCACACAATGAGTAAAATAGAATTTAAATTGTATGTACACAATTATGTTGTATTTTGTGTGCATATAAGCGGGTTATATGAAATGATACAAAGGAAACACTTTCGTCTAGTTGGCATGATACGAATTTCTTTATTGGATATTAATATTATAATTATCTTAATAATGTTGTTAGTGTTATAATTCAAGTGTGAATTGGTTCTCTCTACTCGCAGCTCTTCGAACTTTTTTTCCGTATGTATAGCAGTGGCGGCTCGTGGAATATGTTGATGGTAGAGCCACTTCCTCAATACCCCCCCTCCCCTCATTTTTTGAAGAAACAAAGAACGATTTATCTTCTTAGACCAAAGTAAGTGTTTTAAGAATGAATTGAAAATTCTTGCTGAGCTTGAAACTACAGGTAGTGCGCCATGGCTCCTTGGCTCTATATATAACGAGCCGCCCCTGACTGCGATCACTTTCTATTTAAAACACATTGTATAAACTAATCAATAATAAAGCTCCTGCATTGCTTACAATTGAATCCCATCAATTGTTTTTTCTTCTGTTTTTTAGAGGATAACTCTTGAATGGATGACTAGATTAAAAAAAAAATCAGGTTTGGTGTAGATGAGATACAGAAATTAAATTAGCCCTTCAGTTGTTTTTCCATTGTTTGTTTTCCTCGGATAACCTTTGAACCAGCGGCGGCTCGTGGATGTTCAGCGAGTAGGTTACGGAAGAATATTTTCTTCCTCTATACGAGTAAGTAGTGAAGCACGAGCGACATCTCTGCCGTAGCCTCCTCTATAAAGATTCACGAGCCGCCGCTGCTTTGAACGTATGATGAATGAAGTCTAGTATTGTACTTAGCAAATAAGTTTAGATCAGATAAAAAAACCTAAATTAGACATTTAATTGTTTGATACAAAAAATACAAAATTCCTACAAATATTTTAAAATTAAATCATTCCTTAACATAAGTCCTGGAGATTATATTTTCCAGATAAATATCAAAGTAAATTAATTTTACCTAAAAATAAACCTTATTTTTAAATTAAAACCCACGAAAATAAAAAATAAAATAAAATTAAATAAATAACCTGAAATAAATACAAAACCCTTGAAAATACAGGTAAAAAAATTCAAAAATGTGGGTGGCAACATCTAAAAGAAAGGACAAAAATAAAAAAATTGGACCCCCAAAAAAATCCTCAAAAAAAATAAAAAATTTCCGCGTAAAAATAAATAATTCAGGTTAAAAAAATCTAAAATGAAGGACAAAAAATAAAAAAATTTAACCAAAACGGAAAATCGAAAATTTCAACAAACCAATCAAAAATGTAGGCCAAAATAAAGATTTATTGATTTATATACGAAATGTTTAATTCTAGTTCCAAATTTTTGAATTGATTTTGGTTAAAATACCTATAACCTGAATATTTGATTTATGTGCCAGATTTTTTTTTATTTTTTCCGGTATTTTCGAGTATTGTTTGTTGAAATTTTCGATTTTTTTTGTCTGCATTTTTTCATCTTTAGGCCCGAGTTTTCGATATTTTGCCTAAATTTAGGATAAAAAGTCAAAAACTCAGGTCTAAATATAAAAAATGCAGACCCAGAAATCCAAAATTTCAACAAACAAATCGAATATTTTGGCCAAATAATCAAAAATTTGGAACAAACCTAAAAAATCGGCAAAAAAAATAACCTGATCTAAAAATAAAAATGCAGACCGAAAAATTGAAAATACAAGTATAAGAAAAATAATTTGCCACTTTCAGCCGCCAAAAATAAGTTTCTGGCCAGACGTTCGAAAAAATAAGCCAAAAAATTTTAAAAAAATACGAAATGAAATCAATAATAAAAGTTAAAAAATCTAAAATACAGGATAAAAAAATAGACCAAAAATCTAAAATATACGATAAAAAATTTAGACCAAAAATCTAAAATTTGGCCTTAAAATAAAAACGGTGGACCAACAAAAGAAAAATTTTAACAGACAAATAAAAGAAAATCAATAAAAATTTAGGGCAAAAGACACAAAAAATTAAAATCTACAATGTTGACCAAAAAATTGAAAACATCGAAACTCGGGTCTAAAGATAATAAATGTAGACTAAACGAAAAATCAAAAATTTTAACAATAAAATCGGAAAGTTAGGTAAAAATAATGGAAAATTTAGACGAAAAGATTAAAAAAATAATAATAAAAACCTGTCATGTTGCTCAGAAAGTCGAAAATTTAGACAGTACATGAAAACTCGGGCCCAAAGATAATAAATGCAGGCTAAAAAATCGAAAATTTCAACAAACAAAACTCGAAAATACCGGAAAAAATAAAACAAATCTGGCACATAAATAAAATATTCAGGTTGTAGATATTTTAACCAAAATCAATTCAAAAATTTGGAACTAGAATTAAAAATTCGGCCCGCAAATTCAAAAATGCGGACCAAAAAAATCAAAAATTTTAAGAATTAATTCGAAAATTTAGGTCAAAATAAAGAATAGTTAGGGAAACAGATCAAAAAATTAAAAATACAGGTCAAAAATCTAAAAATTAAAAATTCGGACCAAAACGTCGAAAATTGTAACAATTAAATCAAAATAAAGAATATTTAGGCCAAATGATCAAAAATTTACATCTAAAAAATCGAAAATACAGGCTTAATAATAAAAAAATGCAGAATATTTTAGTAAGAAAATTGTAAATTACTCGCAAAAATCGCTATATTGCTCAAAATAATTTTCCAATTTTTTTTAATTGCAAAACATTTTTGATTTTGAAAACTATAGGTAGTGCCATGCAGGGGCGGCTCGTTATACAGAGCCAAGGAGCCATGGCACTACCTGTAGTTTCAAGCTCAGCAAAAATATTTAATTAATTCTTAAAACACTTTTTCGCCCGTTACTTTGGTCTGGAAACATAAATCATTCTTTCTTCAAAAAATAAGGGGGAGCGGGGTTGTATAAGTGGTTCTACCATCAACATGTTCCATGAGCCGCCACTGATGATAGCTGGAAACAAAATGACAACCATCAAAAGTTGAAAAGCAGAGGAAAAAAATGCAGTCGGTAATACTTGACATAGTATAGCTGGAAACAAAATGACAACCATCAAAAGTTGAAATTCACAGAAAAAAATTCAAGTCTGCGCTTGTAAAAATTGTAAAAAAATAATTTCGGCCAAAGTAAGCTTCAAAATTTCAAAATGCATCCGGAATGAACCTAGTTTTGATTATCCACTTCAACATTTGACACAGTATGGCTGGAAACAAAATGACAACCATCAAAGGTTGAAAAGCAGGAAAAAATTGCAGTCTGAGCTTATAAAATTTGTAAAATATTCATTTCGGCCGAAATAAGCTTCAAAATTTCAAAATGCATTTAGAATGAATCTAATTTTGATAATCCACTTCAATATTTGACACATTATAGCCAGAGAGAATATTTAATTAATTCTTAAAAGACTTTTTCTCCAGTTATTACTTTGGTCTAGGAAGATAAATCGTTCTTTCTTTCTTCAAAAAATGAGGGGAGCCGGGGAGGGGGTTTATTGCATAAGTGGCTCTACCATCAACATGTTCCACCGGCCGCCACTGGTGCCATGGCTCCGTGGCTCTGTATAACAAGCCGCCCCTGATGTATAGGTCATTTTAGAATCATAATAATATTAACAAATAACTAAAATATAAGATTGTAAATAATTAGAAATTTAATTTTACATATCTCCTGAAAAATATTGAGAAGAGGGACTTATGTTGACGTTTTCCACATTTATTACGGACATTGAATCATCAATATTCCATGTAGCAATGACGCTGTCAACGCAATTAATCATTCAGTTTCAATATAGTCCCTTTGAGTAATGGACTATAAAATTATAATCTTCACGCCACCTCGTAATCATTTATCAAGAGGAAAAATGTTACAAATAAATCACATAAAAATATCACGTTTAGTAAAAAAAAAATGAACATATAAATCGTCTTAACAATATTAAAAGAAACAAACAAATGTAACGTCCTTAATGGAGTTTAATAATTCATGCATACTTATAATCAAATAATGATAAATTAGATGACAGAAGTGAATGCAATATTTGGTTCGTAAACGAAAATGATTTTAATTACTAACGTCGGGTTGGTGCTTCAAACTTTAATCATAATTTTGTATTTCAAATGAGTTATGATTATAATGATAATAATAATTATTTATTTCCCAACATATACAAAATCCAGTTGGAGGGAAAAATTACATACATTAAATATAAGGCATAATAAGTACATAAATAAATATAAACTTACGAGTATTTTGAAAACAAAACCAAAAATAATAATAAGATTGTGAAACATCATATGAATAATGCAATAACTAATAACATTTACATTATTGAACTAGGCTAGAAATTAAACGTAAATGCTGATGAGGTGTCATTGAAGATGTCAACAGAATTATGGGTGGTGTTATGCAGGGTTGGGCAAAATAAGTTTATAACTTAGCAATGGCATTACAAGTAATAACAATTCTCTAACACTATTTTCCTAGGGCCACATTTGGTGGTTAACACGTGATATACAGGGTGTCCTAAATAGAGAAGGATTACATGGGTATCTTTCTTATTCTGAAAGCTAGAGATCTGGTTGAATGGGCAATGTTGTGCAGTTTTCTATGCTGATTCAGATTATGTTGAGAAATTTTCAAAATTCCGAGCAATTTAGAAAATATTAAAAAAAAACTGAAAATCGCGATTTTCAAAATGGCGGCCATTTGAAATAAGAAAGTTGGTATTCATATCTCGGAAACCGCGATCTTGAATTTTATTTTGACTTGATTTCTATGTTTGCCTAATTAAACCAAGTAACTTTTATTTAAAACTTTTTTTCGCATCTTTAATAATTATTGAGATATTTGATTTTTTTGAAAATCGCGATTTTCAGTTTTTTTTTTAATATTTTCTAAACTGCTCGGAATTTTGAAAATTTCTCAACATAATCTGAATCAGCATAGAAAACTGCACAACATTGCCCATTTAACCAGATCTCTATCTTTAAGAATAAGAAAGATACCCATGCAATCCTACTCTATTTAGGACACCCTGTATAAATGGCTTGGGGGGGGGGATCAATAGCCACCCCGTGGGTGCGCGCCTGAACGAACGGAATTATGTGAAACTGTATATAATTTAATTAACCTAACTTTATTCGTAATGCGTTAAACTGTGTCACTATCACCATTGTGTACTTGGTTGCATACAATTTCAATTAGATGCCAGTTGATGTGATTATTTTACCATTGAACATAGGCGTTAATAATAGTATGCTTAGTGTTAAAATAAACGCCCTGTATATTAAAATAATATTAGATTACGATATTTAACTTTAACGGCGAGGAAATGCAAATTATTAAGAACGAAGGGAAAACTTTTTTTTCAAGTAGAGTATACACAAATAAGCACTTAATCAACAATTTTAAATCAGAATAATTTTATCTGCGAACGTAAATGCAAAAACTTAAAACCCCCCAAGGGACGACCCGACGACTAACTAGAGCCCTTTGTTTTGTGACGCAAACTGCAGAACTCCCGACGGAGAGATTCTATCGTCACGAATTTGCATTTAGCGGTAACTTACATTATTAGTCCATTTGCATAAATTAAAGGTACGTGTCTAATTCGCGCAGAAGGAGTTTTATGGTCGCAATTTCCTGTTGCGAATATATTTATTGGTGCAAAGTGGTCAATCAATGCTGATCGAAATTTCGCAACTGGGAAAAAAGCTTTAAATTGCGCAATTTAAGCGGCATCTGAAGGAATTATGTAAGAGATTTCACCCGCAATTCTGTTCGGCTTAAGCGTAACCATTCATCCTATAATTTGACCTTTTATAAAACTGCTCAATGGAGCCGGACGAGGATCTCTCTGGATTTCTCTGTGATGTATAAAACCACGAGGATACTTAAGTGTAATGTATAGCATTCAAGATACAAATATTGTTTTTCATGTAAGGGAAAGTGTATTAAAAAACCTAATCATGTAACTTTTCCGGACTTGGTTAAAGGTGAATTTTGTGAAATGATTCATATTCATATTTCACGATTTTTCTTTAAAACTTACTTTACTTTTTATTGGCTGATTTTCTGCAATTATTATGATTGTAAATTGAATCATTTTATAAGTAAATAAAATCAATTTTTCTTCAAAAATGTAGTACTTTATGAAAAATATTTATTAACAAAATATGTACATTTTTAACTGATTGAGGTTGGCGGCACTTACTTCGTGATACATTTTTAATTAAATAAAACACACTTTTACTTAGTTAATATCACACGGTTAATTATATTTTTACTTTCTCCGTTACGAGGTATGTCGTTGATTCAGTTTTAAGCAAATCGCAAAATCAGTCACGAAAAATGAGTTCAATTTTTCACTACTTCCACCAACAAAAGTCGCAGCATAGTAAGTGCTACATCATTTGCCAAATTTGCAATGGCCAAACGTGCGAAAATACAATACGAAGACAATGTCGACGACAACAATATTGTTGACAGAAATGCTGCAACATAGAAATAATTGATTAATTCGAAGTTCAAAAGAACTTCATGACAACGAATATGGGACTTAATATTTTCAAGAACACGAAGAAGACGATTCATACAGATAAATTGAAACGGTGAAGCGAAAACTGTTAAAAACATCGATTTTCAAAATTGCGGACAACTGTGGAATAGGCTAACCGACGATACAAAGTAAAAAAGACGCGCCTTGAGCTCACAAGTTTGAATTTAACAAAAGATCCAGCAATAGAGATTTTAAAAATTAATATTTCGGAGAAATCGAAAAAAGTTAACTTTACAATTAGGAAAAGTCCTAACTATTACTACAAAAAAAAATAACCCTTTATATTGTTTCACCACTAAAAAAAATTAAATGATATATTTTTTTAATTGCAATCAGCCATAACTAAATAAAAATTCTTAGCTTGTCACTAATCCGTCTTATCTTAATAATCAAAAGTAAAAAAAAAACGTTACGGACACCCCTTTAATACCCAAAATATTGATTTCTGCAGTCAGTCGCAGAAATCCACAGCTGGCGATATAAATGTCGAATTTTCACAAAGCAGGAGGGGATACAGAAACCAAAGAACAAGTGAATGAAGTCACATACATATCGGAAAGAATAGGATCCAGAAATACAGAATCTGTATAGCGTAGGATCCAAATAATCACGATCAATCCAAGAAATTTAATATTCCAGAAAATCCAAAGTACATTAATTGTTTGGTTTTCTAGATAATCGGCATCAAACCCAAGAATTGCCATTTTCAACGCTCACAAATCGAAAAGGCGTTGATTTTCTAAAACCTGAAAGTAATTCAGACTTCCAACTTTTACAGCATTATTGAGGAATAATTGGGCTTTAATATTCCAAAGGTTTAGTTTTTTAGATAATCAAAATCAAATCCAAGAATTGCCATTTCCAACGTTCAATAATCGAAAAAGTATTGATTTAAAAAAAACTGATTTGCATGCACATTCAAAATGAAGGGCTGATTTATTTTGTGGTAATAACTTAGACCTTTTCTAAGTTCATGGTTCGCTTTTTACATTCTCCGTTACGAAGTACGAGAAAGTACAGTGATCGAGAAAAAAATTTCAAAAGTTTTTTTAACGGAAATATCCGTTTTGAAACCCCTAGAGGCGATTTCAACCATTTTTTGAGGAAAAATATTTCTCTGTGTGTGTCTGTCTGTGCGCGCTGTGACTCAACAACTAACATAAAAATGAACATGAAACTTTAAACATAAGTCTCATTTGACAATCCGAAGAACTACTGAAAAGCTTTTGGTCAAATCTCGAACATCGGATGTAGATGTTTACCTTAACCGTTTTTTGTTTGTTTTCAATATTTTTTATATATGAAATATATTACAAAAACATTTAAACAAATATTAAAGACAACAAAGAAATGAACATTTGAAAATATTTTTCATAAAATCATTTTTTACAAACGATTATTATTTTTATTTCATATTTAGTTTATAATTTTAAATCGATAATAGTTACAATAAATTAAAACAAAACCTGAAACAAATGCAGAAATTTAACTTTTAAAGAATGATTCAAAAATGATTAGGATTTAATTTTGTAGAAAATTCAGTGCATGTTAATATTGGGTTGTTCCATAATTATTGTCGTTTTTTTCTCATAGATGGCATGAACAACATATTTCATGTAGTGACTGCATGGCTTACATTATCATATACTATTTTAAAGGTTAGACTTTAGACTATCTTCAGTCAAAAGCTGAGCGCCATTAGTAAAAAACAAGTTGGTTAAAAATTAAGTTGAAAATGGACAATCAAAGAGGCATATTTTATTGTTTTACTTCCGAAAGGGCAATCAGGATAACGCCAGACCCCATACCTCATTGATAACCCGTCAAAAATTGACAGAGCTCAATTGGGAAAGATGCCACATCCACCCTATTGCCCTGACTTAGCACCATCAGATTACCATTTGTTTCGCTCCCTTCAAAACCATTTGAATGGTAAAACTTTCGATTTCGATCAGGCTGTTAAAAATGAGTTCGCTTCTAAAAACCAAAGCTTCTTCGAATGTGGAATTTTTCAACTTACCGAAAGATGGCAAAAGGTCATCCAACAAAATGGTCAATATATCATTGATTAATGTTTGTTGTTAATATAAATAAATCCACTTTGAAAAATATGAAAAAAAAAATAACATTAATTATCGAACAACCAGTTTCCAGACAATGCCAAATCTCAAAAATCGAAAAAGCGTTGATTTTTTAAAACCTGAAAGTAATACATAATTCCAACTTTTACGGCATTATTCAGAAATAATTTGGGTTCGATGTTCCAGAAAAATCTAAGCATGTTTATTATTTAGTTTTCCAAATAATCGCCATCAAACACCACCATGACCTTAACCTCTTCACGCCCAGGTTGCCACATGTGGCAACAAGCAAAAAAAGAAAATAAAAACATTGTACAAAAAAATTACTCGTTTAGCGCCATCTATGGAATTTTTTTTTTATATTTTTTGCATAAATGGGTAAGTTTGTGACAGTGAAATAAAATTTCGTAGAAAAAGGTAACAACAACAAAAAAGTCATTTTTCATCAACTCTGGGATTAAATCAAAGCAGCATGGGCGCGAAGTGGTTAAGCGTTCGAATATTAAAAAAAACGTTAATTTTTCTTAACTTAAAACATTTGCAGAAGTGACTATTAATTTGAACAGAATAATTCCGAAATCATTAAGCTTGGATATCCAAGAAAAATCTACGCACATTATTTACCTGGCTTTTCATTAAATCGCCATTAAACCCGATGGGTATTTTCAAAGCTCAAAAATCGAAGAGCGTTGGTTTTTCAAAAATCGAAACAAATTCAGATGTGCAACTTATACAGCTTTATTTCGGAATAATTTGGCTCTAATACTAATGAAAAATCAAAGTATGTCGTTTTCCAGATAATCACGATCAATCCAAGAAGGGCAATTTTTCAACGTTTGAAAATCGAAAAAGCGTTGATTATTCAAATTCAAAACCAAGAAACAAATGCAGAGTTCAAACTTTCATAAAATTTGTAATCAATGATAAGGCTTTAATATAAAAAAAATATTAATGCCCGTTAATGACCTAGTTTTTTAGATTTTTAGATAATCCCCATCAAACTCAAAATTTGCATTTTTAACTCTAAAATATCGATTTTTTTTTTCAAAAACTGACTTAAATACAGACTTTCAACTATAACAGCATTATTGAGGAATAATTCGACTTTAACATTCCAGAAAAAATCAAAGCATATTAATTATTTATTTTTCACAACTTTTACAGCATTATTGAGGAATAATTGGGCTTGTGTATTCTAAAAAGTCAAGCCTTGTTAATTATGTAGTTTTCTAGATAATCAAAATCAAACTCAAGAATATATAACGCTCAATAATCGAAAAAGTATTGATTCTTCAAAAACTGACTTAAATGCAGATTTCCAACTTTAACATCATTATTGGGGAATAATTGGGCTTTAATGTTCTAAAAAAAACCATATTAACGATTTAGTTTTTTATATAATCAAAATCAAACCCTGGTATGACCATTTTTAAAGCTCAAAAACCGAAGAAAATATTGATTTTTCAATTTTAGCAACATTATTGGGAAACTCCGGCTTTAATATGCTAAGTATGCTAATTATTTAGTTTTCTAGACAACCACCGTCAAACCCAATAATTGCCATTTTCAAGGCTCGAATGCAGAAAAAGTAATGATTTTTCAAAAACTGACTTCCAGCTTTAACAGCATTATAATAATAGTAATAATAATAATAACCATTCATTTCTCAACAGATTCAAAATGTATTTACAGAAAAATGTAATAATAAACTTAAAATTCAAATAACCCTGAAATTGAGATAAACTTATAATTAAAATAAACTCAAAGTACAAATTAACAATTTACACCGTACAAAACAAAGAATAAAAAATGAAATTAAACTCTCAACAAAATAAAAAGGATTTGATATCCTATAAAAATCAAACCATCCCAATTATTTAGTTTTCAAGATAAATAATAATTGCAGAGAATGCGAAAATGAGCAACTTATAAAGAATAAGTTTTTTTAGAAATATCTTTAGTACATTTAAAATATGATTTAATTTGAAAATAAACCACGAAAATATAAATATAAACCACTATTATACCATCAAATAGGAGAAAGTAAAGTAATGGCCACATCACCATTTCTTTAGTTTTCTTTCCTTTTCTCCCAGATTTTCATTATGTAAATCTATTGCTGGATCTATTCATAACTTCACACCTATCTAAACTCTGGTCTTAAAAGTTGGTGTGTGGAGTCAGTTTTTAATAATGATTATAATATAATTTAATATATGCAATATACATTGTTATATAACGTAATATAATAAATATTTTAAGTAATTGATAAGAATTCACCTCTAATATAATACTTTCTGTAATATAATACAAAATTTCATAAAACTCTACGTACATTTATTGGCGATTTTGCGACGCTGTAAAAGTCGTAGTTTTCATCGAATTTGAATTTTATACCATTTTCGCGGACCAGGCACGGTAAAAGGCGTAGTTTGCGTCGATTTTGAATTTAATATTATTTTCTTGGTCCAAAGTTTCATAGTAACATTTTTTAGACGTAGAGTGAAAAAAAAACGGGAAGAACCATTTTCAAACTCTCAATTTTTCGCCCGATATATCGAAAATAATCGATCGTACGTAAAAAAGCAATTCTACATAAATTAAAGAGCACCAAAAAATCTGAAACGTGGCGTTAAATTTACGTGAAGCTAGTTATCGCAAAAAAACGAAATTTAACCTTTTTGCGAGGAAATCTTGGACAACTTAAAAAGTTTTTTTATTTTATCCTATACTGTTATCATGTCAATAACTCCTTAGCAATGAGTAACGTTAAGGTACCTTTAACAACACTAGTGTTGTTAAGAAATTCTTAACAACACTAGTGCTGTTACATTATCTTAACGCAACTCGTTACCTATGGAGGTATTGGTAAACAAACATGACTTCGCTTTTTGACGGTTTTCATTAAACATTTTTCAAATTTAAAAAAAAAATAGAAATAGGATAATATAAACCATGTTACAATACACATAACGTTATTTGCTTTTACATTACTCGAGAATTTAAAAGCACTCGTGTTTTCAAACTTTTCTCTCGTAATGTAAAAACCTTCATAACGTTACTTGTATCGTATATTACTATTTGATTGTTGATTACTTTATAACAGAAGATAAATTTTGCCCTAGAATAACGCTGACAATTTTCAGTTTCCGGCAGACGGCTGACTAACATAATAGTTGAATAAGAGTAATCCATTTAATGTTTTCTGGTATCGTTATAATTGAATTCGCAAAATTTATCATTGCATGTTATATTTGGATGCGACCTATTTTCGTGCTTTCATAAATCCGGCATGCAGCAAATCAAATATAGATTCATTCAAAAATACATTAGGTAAAGTGTCTAAAACTAATTTTAAAATATATAAAACTAAATGTAAATATGATGGTTCAGTAAAATGCGGATTAAACCTCTGAATAAAAGTTGTAAAGCTGAAAATTTGAAGATTTTTCTACTGTAAATTAGTTTTTTTTAAATCTGAATTTTGTCGAAAACGTCCATTTTCATCACAAACGATGAAACTGTGTACCTTGATTTCGCGTTTTTTTGGGCTTATAATTGTGATTATATATATTTACATTTTCAGAGAGAAATTATTTGCCGACAGCAAATTAATGTAAATATTTTCATTGCCTTATTTAGAAACTATTATTTTCAAATTAGCAAGAAACAACATATTTTCGTTTGCATTATTTATGGATTCTTGTATGTAATGTTTAATTATCTCGCATCCGTTAAAAAAAAAACTGCCTACTAGACGAATATATTTTCTCCATAAATATGTATGTGTTGCCCATTAGCTCTTGCAACAATCTGATCGATGACCTCGAAGCATACCGACTAATTTCTATGTTCGCATTTTTTTTTTTTGTAATAATTGGATTATATGTGAACATAATTACTTTTAAAGGTAGAAACGCCAAAGTGGCGGAATCTATTGCCTGAATGCTGTACTTGAACCAAATCCGGGTGGCTTTAACACCGACAAGATATGGACATTGCCAGCGGCGGCAAATATAACAATATAAATGTGAACATTAAATATTGTTCCCCATCAGAACACCTATATTTGCCGCCGCTGGCAATGTCCATATCTTGTCGGTGTTAAAGCCACCCGGATTTGGTTCAAGTACAGCATTCAGGCAATAGATTCCGCCACTTTGGCGTTTCTACCTTTAACGGTGTTTGGAATATTTATATTCCAATAGTAATCTCCGTTTCCCCATCAGCAACTAACTACACTGATGAGACCTGAAAGGTCGAAACCGGGCTGTAGGTGTTCTGATGGGGGAACAATATTTAATGTTCATAATTACTTTTGTTTTGCTTATGTCAGCAATTGCAGGTTTTTACTAATTGGTCTGATTTAACATCAACATACATTTTTTTTCTAATTATACGATTGGTGTAATATTTGGTTCTATAATCTATAGTCTAGTTCTTTATGAAAATTAATTCATTTAAAATTATTTTGTCTATGGCAGAAATACTGCTAGTCGATAGCCTTTTTAAAATAACATGTATGCTATATGTATGTATGTTTTTGTACACAAGTTTGTACAATAAAGATCAATAGTTGTATTTTGTTAATATATCGTAATATTCGGAATAGGGAGCCGCCATACCTAAAGTATAAATTAGATTTATAATAATAATAATAATAACTTTATTAGTGCTAATTTGGAATTACACAAGTCAAAAATTACACAGATATACATATATTATATATACAGAAGGGGAGTATATTATATATATATATATATATATATATATATATATATATATATACCGAGTGTTTGGGAGCGAACATAGGGATTTAACATGTAAAATTAAATATGTGTAATTATTTGCTCCCCTATTCATTTTAGAGAAAAATCGTAAAGGAATATAAACTGTAAATGTATCATCCATTTAATTTACGTTTGTACCAGCATACACCTCAGAAATAATAAAAATAAGTTTAACAATTTACCATTTAATAAAAACCCTTGCCATGACTTTGACAAATGTCATGTTATGGTGACTATATCCCGCCAAACGTAGCATGCCGAAATTCAAATGAATTAGAACCAATCAGATTCTATATAACTTCTATTTTCAGGAAACATATCATGTAGAGTTCGAATGCGGCTTTGTGATTAGTTCTCTACTCGCATTATGTTTCGGCACATGATTGGTTTCAAGAAAAACAATGTTCAATGTCAAACGTCAGTTTGCGGGTAGAACACTATTAAAATTAGTGAAAACTCCGCATTGGAAGTGTTTGAAGTAATTCAAGAAAAAGGGAAAGAGGCCCAACCACAAAGTTTGGGCGGAGTCACTAACATGACCTGTACTCGGGAAGTCATTTCTACAATATTGGAAAACGGGGCACATAACGTGCGAAACGCGAACGGTACGTACTGTAAAGAAAATGTAAACTCCATATGGAATACCAGTGCTAAGTTAGTGCAAGAGAAGTACGTTTCTGATTTTTAAATTTTGTTTGATCCATTTAAAAATGTAATTTTCAAACCGGCACGACACGCCCGCGATGACAGTAAATGTCATTCTATTTTGTTGTAATATTTTTGTTGGGATATAGTCTGATAAATTGCTCTCGTGCATTGTAAATTATCGCAAGTTTGCACTCTTTCGACAAACTCAGTCGCATTGTTTTAGGCAACAGCCCCTCGCCCTTCCGGGCTCGGGACTGTTGCCAAACAATACGACTTCGTTTGTCGAAATCGCACAAACTTGTTACCGATAATTTCCAATGCACTTGTGCAATTACTGTTGAGAATAATTTTACTAGTCAAACATTAATTCGGGCGGCCCGTTGGTGTAGTGGGTACAAGCGAGCGCTTATGCCGGTTGCACCGCGTGCCGCGAGGGTTCGAATCCCAGCCCGGGCGAACGATTTCGGGGTCGCGGAATATTCGCTCGGGACCATGGACATTGCATTTGTCTTTCATTATTCAGTTATTCATTTAATTTCTGATATATTACAATACAATGATTATGGCAGATGGCCTCGTAGCCGACGCCAATTTCCCGAATCATTCAATCTCCTTAACCCGCAGTTCCATCCACGTCCAAATATCAATTCACGCATTGTTATTACTATGAACAATAATATGAGTTATTCCAATGGAGAGAGGGTATTATTTATTATCAAAATATTTACAGTGGCGTCAGTTTACACAGAGTTCGTGACTTATTTTCGGTTACATTTAACAATCGACCAATTCCGTCTGTATCAACAATTTCCAAATTTGTGAAAAAGTTCGAAAATACAGCAAGTGTAGCGGCAGATGATTCAAAAGGTATTTCAATAGTCCAATTTCAACAAATATTATTTCAAACATATTAAAATTAAAGGCAAACGGAACAGAAGAAGCAACGATGAATTGAATTAAAGTGGTGTCAGATTACACACAGTTCGTGATATATTTTTGGTTTTACCGTAACCAGCGGTCAACGGGAAATTTTAGAGCAAGTACTCAAAAAGTTCTCCGTTCTGGTGTAAACAATAACCCAATCGGTTATAAAATGCATGTCTAACATTAGCCAACTGCCTATCTGTAATCAATGTGCATTCCGCAAAAATTGCTTCCCGCAAAGATTCAATATTTGGATGGTGTTTTTTGTAAATTTTGTTTTTCAAGTGACCCCACAAAAAGAAATCACATGGTGCTAAATCAGGAGATCTTGGTGGCCAGTTGATAGTGCCACCGCGACCAATCCAGCAATTGGGAAAATTAGCACTTAAATATTCCCTTACATTTAAACCATAATGGGCTGGACATCCATCATGCTGATACCATATCTCCTGATTGTCACGTGCAACTTCTTCTAACGCAGGGCCAACCTGGTTGATTAAAAGGTCTAAATAAGAATTCGAATTTAAATTTCCACATATTTCAAACGGCCCAATAATATTATTTTAAAAAATACCAGCCCAAATATTGATTTTTTGCGGGAACTGGGTTCTAGTTCTAAGGCATATCCGCGGATTTTCTTGGGTCCAGTATCGCGTGTTCTGAGTGTTGGGCTCGTTGTTAAGTGTGAACGTGCATTCATCCGTAAAACAGATAGACTGCAAAAAGTTTCTGTCTATGTTTGATCGATCCTGCATTATCTCGCAGAATACACGCCTGCTTTCTTCATCCACTAGCAATATCTCCTGATGGCATTGATGTTTGTAGGGATAATACCCATGCTTATTCAGAATCTTATACACTGAGAATGTAGACACGCTGCACTCACGAGCAATGCATCGTATGCTAGTTGTTGGATCAGCATTTATCAACCCCAAAACTCTTTCTTCCAATTCATCGTTGCTTCTTCTCTTCCGTTTGCCTGCAATGTTAATGTTTTTGAAATAATATTTGTTAAAATTGGACTATTGAAATACCTTTTGAATCATCTGCCGCTACACTTGCTGTATTTTCGAACTTTTTCACAAATTTGGAAATTGTTGATACAGACGGAATTGGTCGATTGTTAAATGTAACCGAAAATAAGTCACGAACTCTGCGTAAACTGACGCCACTGTAAAATGTTTTAATAATGAATACCCTCTCTTCATTGGAATAACTCAGATTATTGTTCATCGTAATAACTAGAATTGATATCTGACTTGCAATATTATTATTTTCACTATAACATGAAATTTGACATTTGTCAAAGTCATGGCAAGGGTTTTTATTAAATGGTAAATTGTTAAACTTATTTTTATTATTTCTGAGGTGTATGCTGGTACAAACGTAAATTAAATGGATGATACATTTACAGTTTTTAATTCTCTAAAAAATATTCCTTTACGATTTTTCTCTAAAATGAATAGGGGAGCAAATAATTACACATATTTAATTTTACATGTTAAATCCCTATGTTCGCCCCTTATCCCAAACACTCGGTATATATATATATATATATATATATATATATATATATATATATTATATAAACATATTATAGTTACAGATTATCTTCTAGGAAATCTTTCCAATTATAATTTGCCTTTTTCTACATAACAGTGTTTTTAATTTAATTTTAAATGTTGAAAAACCTTCTGACTTAATTGAGGCGGGTAATTTATTAAAAAATAAGGGTCCGTAATAATTCTGACTATTCCGTGTTCTATATATACGAGTATAGTTAACTGCGATATCTGAAGATGTTCTAGTATTATAGCCATGCTGATCAGCGCTTGCATAATTGTCAAGATGTTTTTTAACTAATAGTATACTATTGAAGATGTACATGGAGGGAACCGTTAATATGTTCAAGTCGATAAAATACCCCCGAACATCATGTCTGTAGTCCAACTGTAACACAGCTCTCACACATCTACGTTGTAGTGCAAATACTCGTTTCGCATTGGGCGAATGCCCCCACGATGTAATTGCGTAACTTATATGTGATGCTATTAGTGCATGATATCCAGTTAAAATAACTTCAGTGGAACAGACTTTGGTCAAGTTTTTTAATAAGTATATATTTTTTGCTATCATTATGCAAACATGATTAATTTGCTGTGACCAAGTCAATCCAGTATCAAGAGTTATACCTAAAAACTTTTTTTTATTTATGTTTTGAACTGTAGATAGATCCTTTAGTGAGAAGAGCATGACCGATGTTTTGTCTTCATTTAGTGTTAACAGATTGGATGCAAACCATTCTTTCGTGTTTATTTGTGTACATTCGAGAGAGTGAATTAGTGAATTAGATCCGACAAATAGCGACTTGATTGACAACAAGTAGTGTCATCGGCATAAAGGCTAAATTTAGATGTATTATCACATTCCATTAAATCATTGATGAATATCAAGAATAACAAAGGGCCGAGTACTGATCCTTGTGGGACACCACTTGTTGTACATTCTCGCTGAGATGTACATCCGTTAGAAACAGTTATTTGCTCTCGGTTCATTAAATATGATCTAAGCAGTTTTATTGAATGATCCTGTAATAAGCTAATTTATCCAACAGTATTTCGTGCGATACACAGTCGAATGCTTTTGACAGATCGTAAAATATACACCCCGAGTAGTTATTTGTTTCAAATGCGTTGACAATATACTGCGTTAGATCAATTATTGCATCGCTTGTTGATTTTCCGGTTCGGAAACCAAATTGACAATCGTTGAGAATGTGTGAATTTTCAAAATATTCTTGTAATTGATTTTTGAGAATAACTTCAAAAATTTTGCCAATGATTGGGATAATGGATATTGGTCTATAATTACTAGGATTACTGGGATCGCCCTTTTTATGGAGAGGCACAACTTTTGAGATTTTTAATGGAGTTGGAAATACACCCTCTCTGATGCATTTATTTATCAAATTTGTTAAAGGAACTATCAATATGTTTAATATGCTTACTATTATTTCTTTGTTCATTCCATAAATGTCTTTGCTTTTTTTATTTTTCAGACTTTTAATTATATCTCTCACATAATTATAACTAATTTCTTTAAATTCAAAATGTAAGTGGTTGTAGCTTTTATTTTTTAGATAGTCGTAAGGACTTCTTGTGTTTTTTAAAGACTTTAATTGACGTACCAGTCTTTCTGGTATTTTGGCAAAATAAGAGTTTATTTTTTTTAAGTATTTCTTAAATATTTTTAAATTTTTTTTTTAATTATTTTAATTGGTGACGAACGACGGCTCTGCTGCGCTGCGCCATCGTCCGTTCGTAGCCTATTAAAATTGACTAAAGTCGATGCGATGCTTACAGTGAGATCAGAAAGTCGAAAATAGTTGGCAGCACATTTTCTGAAAATCCCTATAATAATTCAAGTAAAATTATATTGGCTAGCTGGAGTTCTCCAATGCAGCGCAGTGTACATTTTGTTAATTTTGATATTTTTTAAGGTTACTTGTTTTAAAAATAGTTTTGTGTATTTTATCTGCCGATTTTGCCTATTTTAAACATTAGCAGTCATTCATCACTATTAATAATACATTTAAGATGCATAATCTATCTGTTTTATTTAAATTTCAGGATTTTCCATGCCAAAATTCCCATTCTTAGTGACGCCACTGAACTTTTGTTAGGTTATGTCGTAAGGGCTGCCAACTATTTTCAACTTTTTGATCTCACGGTATAATAGTATATTTTATAGGTATTGGAATAACAGAGTTTTTGGCAACATCCTCAGATGACTTCAGGCACAATTTAAAAAAAATGCATAATGAAATACTTTAATATAAAATTCACTAACAATTTTATTTCCCTTTTAAACGCTTATACTGCGGTTTTCAAGGCAGGATATCGGATTTCATAATTAATATGGCTTCTTAATAAAATTCATTTTATAGGATCAAGTTATTTATAGATACCTTAATTAAGTCTTCACTTCGCGCATTATATTCCCAAATAACATTATGTAAATCCAACCGTTAATTGGTGTTCCATTAAGATTAAAACCATTGTCTGTTGAGAAATAATTAATTGCACAAAGATAAGAGAGGGGCCATAAACTAATAACTTATTAAACATCTTGCAAGCAAAAGTTCAGCTCTGACAACAAGGAAGTTGTTGACTCATGCACCTGAATTCATTTATCATCATCATGTGCTTATTTATTTATCCGCATCGTTACACTACTTCGTTATGTGATAATCGATATCGGAGCACGTGCACGCGTCTTTAATATTTGAACGGTGGAAATGCCTGCAAGAGCAAAATTGCATTCCACACGAGAAACTAATTAAAATTAGATGCCAGAACTTTTCCTGAAAGAAAATGTCGAAGAGAATAATTAATGCCGAATTAAGTGGAACTGTCAATGCGCCTCAGTTGTTTCCTTTTAGTTGTTTTCATGCGAACGAAGTTATTTACGTCTATTTACGTTTGTACTGTATTTGTTCTAGTATTTAGAATTTCGAGTCAAGTTTAACTTGTCTGTGTTTAGTCTTAATTTTTGTGATGATAGTTTGTATATGACGTAAAGAGAGAGAGAGATGTTAACGCGTCTCCATGACAACCGCTCATTCTGCACTACTTAGCAAATATTGAAACACTGTTTGTGCAATTTTTTTTTTGTTGCCTTTCCGCCAAATTCTTACGAGCCACTACTGCCCAGTGGCGGCTCCTGGAATATGTTGATGATAGAGCCACTTCTTCAATACACCCCCCCCCTCACTTTTTGAAGAAACAAAGAACGATTTATCTTCCTAGACCAAAGTAAGAATTACTTAAAAATTCTTACTGAGCTTGAAACTATGGTAGTACCATGGCTCCTTGGCTCTATACTAAATTTCGAAAAAAAAATCAGGTTTGGTGTGGGTAAGATACAGAAATTAAATTCGCCCTTCAGATGTTTTTCAATTGTTTGTTTTTCTCGGATAACCCTTGAACCAGCGGCGGCTTGTGGATGTTCGGCGAGGAGGCTATGGAAGAAAATTTGACCAAAACAGCAGTGGAATATTTGCTTCTTCTATAAGAGTAAGAAGTGCAGCACGAGCCTCCTCTACGAAGATCCACGATCCGCCGCTGCCTTGAACGAATGATGAATGAAGCCTAGTATGGTACTTAGCTAATAAGTTTAGATCAGATAAAAAAAGATTATACATTTCATTGTTTAATGCAAAAAAATCCAAAATTCCCGCAAATATTTGAAAATTAAATAATTCCTTTACATAAATCCCGCAGACCATATTTTAAATTAATTTTATCTAAAAATAAAGCCATTTTTAAATTAAAACCCACCACGAATATAAAAAATATAAAATTAAATAAATAACCTGAAATGAATACAAAACCCTTGAAAATACAGTTCAAAAAATTCAAAAATGTAGGTGGCAAAATCTAAAGGACAAAAATCAAAAACTTCGACTACAAAAAAAATCCGCAAAAAATCAAAAATTTAGGTTAAAAAATCTAAAGTGTAGGACAAAAAATCAAAAATTTTGACCAAAACGTCGGGCCTGAAAATCGAAAATGCGGAAATATCGAAAATTTTAACAAACCATTAAAAAATGTAGCCCAAAATGAAGAATTATTGATTTATATGCTAGATTTTTTTCCGGTATTTTCTTTTGTTTGTTGAAATTTTCGATTTCTTGGTCTGCATGTTTTATGTTTATTTTTATTTTGTCTAAATTAAGGACAAAAGGTCAAAAACTCACGTCTAAAAATAAAAATGCAGCCCGAGAAATCCAAAATTTCAACAAACGAATCGAATATTTCGGCCAAAAAATAAAAAATTTGGAACAAATCTAAAATATCGACAGAACATTAAAAAACCTGGTCTTAAAATAAAAATGCAGACCAAAAAATTGAAAACACAAGCAAACGAAAAATAATTTGCCATTTTCAACCCCAACAGTTTAATTGTTACTATGGTTACGATTCGTTTTTTGTCAGCGAACTGCCGCAATTTCTAAATAGAAAAATTATTCGTTATAATTTAATACAAACAGAAAACTCTTTAGGTATTATTTAATATGATGCGAAAAAGTATAGTATTAAACTCGTGAAAAAGTTGGCTATTACCACTCGGGTAAATTGCAACACTCGCCTACGGCTCGTGTTGCAAACTTCACCCTCGTGGCAATGGCGCACTTTCTCACTCGTTTAATAATATACTATTTTTCGCTTAAAATAAACGAGAAATTCGAAAATAATAGCTTTTTTTTAATCGCCCAATAAAATCAATAATTCAGGTTGAAAAAGGTGAAAATTTAACAAAACATCGAAAACGGGCGTGAAGATAAAAATTGCAAACAAAAAAATCGAAAATTCCCACAAACCAATCTAATATTTTGGTCAAAATAAAGCAAAATCAAAAAAATCGAAAATTCAGAAATCTAAAATATGAGACAGAGAATCAAGAATCATGATCTAAAAATAAAAACGCAGACAAAAAAATCGAAAATTTAGGTAGAAGCAAAATTATTGGCCACTTTCAGCAGCCAAAAATAGTTAAAATAATAGCCAAAAAAATTAAAAAATCACGAAATTAAATCAATAATCCAAGTTAAAAAATCTAAAATTTAGGATACAGAAATAAACCAAAAATCTAAAATTCGGACATATAAAAAAAAAAATCTACAATGTTGGCCAAAAAGTTGAAAATTTGGACACAACATCGAAAGCTCGGGCCGTAAAGATGAATTTACAAAGTAATTTCGTTAAATAAAACAGAGTTTTATAGTGTCAGTGTCAAATGCAGACTAAACGAAAAATCAAAAATGCGGACCAAAAAATCGAAAATTTTAACAATCAAATCGAAAAGTTAGGTCAAAATAAAGAAACATTTAGGTCAAAAGATTTAAAAAAATAATAAAAATCTGTAATGTTAGTCAAAAAGGCGAAAATGTAGACAGTACATCGAAAACTCGGGCCTAAAGATAATAAATGCGGACTAAAAAATCGAAAATTTCAACAAACAAAACTCGAAAATACCGGAAAAAAAATCTCGCATATAAATCAATAATTCAGGTTATAGATATTTTAATAATAATAATGACTTTATTTCTTGAATTTGTTTTACATTACAGCTTATACCTAGTTACATCATATTTTCAATTTTCAAGAAAAGGGCGAGGTTCAGTTCAACATCAATTTAAACATCATGGAACTGGAATGAAAACATAAAAAATTGTAATAATTAATTCGAAAATTTAAGTCAAAATAAGGAATAATTAGGGCAAAAGATCAAAAAATTGAAAATACAGATCAAAAACCAACAAATTATAAATACGGCGGGAAAAATCAAAAATGCGGTCCAAAACAATTAAATCGAAAATTTAGGTCAAAATAAAGAATATTTAGGCCAAATGATCAAAAATTTAAACCCAAAAAATCGAAAATACATGCTTAATAATACAAAATGCAGAATATTTTAGTTGTAAATAAATTAAAATTGTAAATTAGTCTAAAAGATCACTATTGCTCAAAATAATTTTCCAATTTTTTTAAATGCAAAACATTTGAAACTGCAGGTAGTGCAATGGCTCCGTGGCTCTATATAACGAGCCGCCCCTGCTACTGCCCACAAGTCTCATAAAATATTTCACTTTTATGATCATCCATTAAATGTCATAAGTATTATTATTATTTTAGACGCCTTCCAGTCGTGCCTCGGAACAAACACAAATGACGAAGATTGAACAATTTCAAGCAGACGGCTAGATGGCGTCAAAAACCATTATACTATTAAAAAAAACGAACGCACTGTGCAGATGATAGCCGGTAGCCAGAAACCGGTCTACTGGCAGTTGCTTATTACACCTAGTGAAGCGTGTTCCCGTCAACGATCGCACTGTGCTAATGGTGCCAAATAGCCAGAAACCGGTCTACCGCAGAGTTGCTTAATACTCCTAGTGAAACGTGTTCGCATCAATGACCGTACTTTACTGATGATGCCCAGTAGCCAGAAACCGGTCTACAGTCGTCATTGATGGAAAACAATTATTTATGCTTGATTTAATCAAATAAAAAATTATTTATTTCATTTCTTTACATTAAATTCCTGAAATTAATTGGGAAGACTAGAAAGATACCATATTAAGATTAAAAATAAATTAATGAATACAATAAGAAGTTGATTCTGAAAGCCATATCTCTGAGCGTTGCTATTGGTAATGCAACCCAATTAGTGCCAATTTAATATGGAACAGAAGGAGCGAAAATACCAACTGGGGGCAATTGACATTAATTGTGAGCTCGTGAAAATTGAAATATCACGTTTTATATTGAAATGTCAATTAGCTGGCGTCCAGCCATTTTTAACGAGATAAGAAAATTTATTGGCCGATTGTTAATCCCGCCATTATTCGCAGAATTATTCCCACACTTATCTCCGCGAATAAATGACTGATATGGAATGCGAATAATTGGTAGTTATTTTTATACCTTTAATGGAAAGTTAGGTATTTGTGCGTGCGAAAGTCTTGATAGAGCGGCGAAATCACGCTCAAGGGTTTCATCGTAAAAAGGACCAGAGAATTGGAAAGTTGTCGACTTTTTGTATTTTTAAAAGCGTACACACATCGTGGCTCTAAAAAATGTTTCTATTGGATATTTTGATCTTCAAGGTTAAAGAGTGCTCAAAGCGTCCCCTCACCTCACCTACAATGTCCAAAACTATTTTATTTTAATATATTTCACTTCCACAAAAATCGTACTTAGCCATAGATTCTTCAAAAGTACGCATAAATATTTTATTGCCAAAAAGTGTAGAATTAGCAACTCTAGCGAAGATTTTCTTTGAAACTGTGTATTTCAAAACATCATGTAGCTTTTACTTTTAGCACTAATTTTGGGACATGGAGATGCCTTAGATTGCAAAAAAAGTATCCAGACAGAAATTTCCTTTTACGCCCACCAGTGGCGTACAAATGCAACATTTGAAACAATCTCTGAAACTTTTTTGATGATGCTGAGATTTTAGTACGTACAACGAGCATGCATTAGCTACTGCAAATATAAAAGAAAAAAGTAAATTGCCTAGCTATTAATGAGAGCATTACTATTTTGTTTAGTTTTGATTCCAATTTACAAATTACAATAATGCGTTTATCTTAATTCATTTCTATAAATCTATTTATTGTAATTGTGCCTTGTATTTGCCTCCTTAGGCCTCGTCTTCGGGTTTTTTCAGCCAATAAGGATATAGTTTGGACCTGCGACATCTGGTTCGTGTTGATCAGTGGCGGCTCGTGGAACATTTTGAAGGTAAAGCCACTTAGCATGCAATAATTTTACTTGAATATTTATATATTCTCTTCCCTCAAAAAAAAAACGATTGATATTGTAAATCTTTATTTGTTGCAGAACCATTCAAAAAAATAAATAAAGACGAAAAATAGCCTGCATATATAAATATTCAATCTCTTCGCAACTCTGCAAAATTACTTTTCACAAAGTTAATTCAATTTGTAGAAAAATATGTATTTAATTGTGTTCAATCCTCTGAAAACCATAAAAAAAAATATTTTTTGGTTCTATCTACATCTTTCGGATGAATGCAAGACTTTGCAGAAAGAATTTTTTTTAAATAAGGTCATCAGTTCGCGAGTTATCCTCAAAAAAAAATACAATTGAATTATTTTTTTGGTCCTATCTACATTTATCCGACGAGTACAACACATTTCTGGACGGATTTTTAAAATCTGCTGTTTTTTTCAAGAGTTATCTTCTCAAAACCATAAAGCAATTGAATTGGATTGAATTTTTCTATCTTTTATACATCTATCCGGTGAGTGCGATACTTTTCTGGAAGAATTTTCAATATCCATTTTCAAGAGTTATCCTGAAAAACTAGAGAATGTTTGAACAATTATTATTTTTTTGGTCTTATCTGCATCTATTCGATGAGTAGATCATTTTGCTGGAAGAATTTGACAAATTTGGTCATCCGTTCAATCCTCTGAAAGCCAAAAAAAAAAAATATTTTTTTGATCCTGTCTACATCTTTCGGATGAATGTAACACTTTGCTGAAAGAATTTTCAAGATCTGCCTTTTGGTTCAAGAATTATCCTCTAAAAACAGAAAACAATTGAACTACAAATTAAACGTTTTTGGTCGTATCCAGTGACGTATGGACACCACTGCGGGCCTAGATTCCGAATAGTCTAATTTCCAAATGTCCGGCTATAGTCATTTGAAAATGTCAAAAATTGTTATTTCCAAAGGTTAGCATGATTTTCAATTGCCCGAAATAGTAATATTCAACCGTAAAAAATAATGATACTCAGCTGTAGAAAATTGTGATGTTCAACTGCCAGAAATAGTGATTTTCAACTGTCCAAAAAGATGGTTCCGACTGTCCAAATGGTGTTCTTCACCTGTCAAAAGTTATAATTTTCAACTATCAAAAATTGTGATTTTCAACTATCTAAAATGGCGGCTTTCAACCCTCAAAATGGGGGGTTTGTAACTGTTAAAAACTAGTGATTTTCAACTGTCAAAAATGTGATTTTCAACTGTCAAAAATGTGATTTTCAACTGTCAAATACAAATAAATAAATTTGTAACTGCCAATGCAGTGATCTTTCCACTTCCTGAAATAGAGACATTCAACTGCCTAAAATGGAGGCATTTAACTCCCAAAATGGGGATTTATAATTGTCAAAAAGTAGTGATTTTCAACTGTCAAAAAATGTGATTTTCGACTGTCAAATGTAGTGATTTGTAACTGCCAATGTAGTGATTTTTTCACTGCCTGAAATAGAAACATTCAACTGTCTAAAATTACGGTTTTCAACTTCCAAAATGGTGATTTATAACTGTCAAAAACTAGTGATTTTCAACTGTCAAGAAATGTAATTTTCAACTGTCAAATATAGTGATCTTTCACTGCCTGAAATGAAGACATTCAACTGTCTAAAATAGCGGCTTTCAACTCCCAAAATGGGGATTTATAACTGTCAAAAACTAGTGATTTTCAACTGTTGAAAATTGTGAATTTTTCCCTGCCTGAAATAGAGACATTTAACTGTCTAATATGACGGCTTTCAACTTCCAAAATGGGGATTTATAACTGTCAAATACAAGTGATTTTCAACTGTCAAAAAATATTATTTTTGACTGTCAATGTAGTCATTTGTAACTGCCAATGTAGTAATTTGTAACTGCCAATGTAGTGATTATTTTCACTACCTGAAATAGAGACATTCAACTGTCTAAAATTACGGCTTTCAACTTCCAAAATGGGGATTTATAACTGTCAAAACTAGTGATTTTCAATTCTCAAAAAATACGATTTTCATGTGTCGAATGCAGTGATTTATAACTCTCAATGTAGTGATTTGTCCACTGCCTGAAATAAAGACATTCAACTATTAAAAATGGTGATCTTTCACTGTCAAATGCAGCGAATTTCAACTGAAAAATACTGATTTTAAATACTAATTTCCAGCCGTCAAATATAGTAATTTTCAACTTTGTGAAATAGAGATGTTCAACTATCAAAAATAGTTCTTTTCAACTGTCATACATAGTGATTTCAACCGCCAAAAATAATGCTTTTTAACTGACAAAATAGCGATATTTCACTGTCTACTAGAGTGACTTTCAACTCAAAAAAGTTATTTTCAACTGTGGAATATACCGATTTTCAACTGTCAAATATAGTGATTTTGAACTGTCGCATATAGTGATTTTGAACTGTCAAATTTAGTAATTTGCAACCGTCAAATATAATAATTTTCAACTTCCTGAAATATAGTTCAACTATTTAAAAATGTGTCTTTTTAACAGTCAAAAATATCAATTTTCAACTGTCAAAAATTTTGATTTTCAACTGACAAACATGAAAATCACTATTTTAGACAGTATAAAATCACCATTTTGAGAGTTGAAATCTCCAGAGAGTGAAAATGATTTTGAGTGCTGAAAGTCACTATTTTAGACTATTGAAAATCGCTATTTTAGATAGTTCAAAATTACCATTTTTGGCAGTTGAAAATTACTCTTTTTTATGGTTGAAAATCACCATTTTTGATACTGAAAATTCACACTATAGGTCAAAAAGAGAAACATTTTTCTTCGTCGGAAATAACGTGATGTTTTCTTCTTTCACCGAAAAACAATTTTGGTATAATTTCTCTCTTTTTCAAATTTGTAGACGTAGGACCACTTTTGCAATTAAAAACACTTTCATCACCTTGTTTTTTGAAAAAAATTCTATTTTCGGAAGTTTTTGAATTTTTTCAGCGGCATCTTTTGTTTGCTTGCATTTAGCAGCGCTACTACATTAAAATAAATTGTAACTCAATGTTCAACAAATGTTGCATTTAATTGGGATACAAATGCGTTGCGATTTTTCTCTTCTCATTAAACGTTCGCAGGCACCGTTTAAAATTTTCAGAATTGATTAAAAAATTCTTGCCAAGCTTGAAATTGGAGGTAGTGCCATGGCTCCTTGGCTCTAGGCAACGAGCCGCCCCTGGTGTTGATAATTGTAAAGTTGTTTCTAATTGTGAATTTATTTTGAATACTCTCATCCAATTTCCGACGAAAAACGACTCAATTGCGAAACGTTTTTAGTTGATCTGACTTTCCTTAACTAAACGTCTATATATGTTGAAAAACCATTGCCAATCATCGCAAAAAAAATGTAAAACGCACCATTTTCATATTTTGAAGCAGTGAAGGCAACAACAACCCTCTCAATCGTAATTTACCCTTACAGCACCATTTCTGCAAGGATCGGCTTAAATAAGAATTAAGTTTCAAGTCAGAACTTTAAATACAAGGTGTGTCAGAAAACATGGATGGATTTCAAGAGACTGGTATGCCGCGTCGGAAAGAAGGGAGAGTGTCGTAGGGCCGACCATTAATACGGCGGAAGAATGGCGTTTCAATTGGTAGCAAAAAGTGGTCGGGCGTACAGCGTGCATTCATCGTATAGACGTTTTTGAAAAATAGAGTCTTCGATCGCCACTCATTTCGAGCAAACACGTCACAATAGGATCCAAACCCAATTTTATAATTGCGAACCTCAGATTCAACCTTGGAGTTAGGTATACCGAGGGAACCTTCTACAGAAGCTTCCTGAAAGTGGCGAAACAGAGCATGAGAGCCAGTGCCGAATTTTTGTCCTCAGCTAAGAGGAGTATGGCGGAATACCTGGTCGAGGAGGTTACCCACGGAGCCGGCCCTTCGGTGATCCTCAACTCTAGCTTGGGGCTAATCGGGGACGGCAATGCTAAGATCACCGATCATCTAGCAGAGGATACTAGCAAGCTTGAGATCCACGACGTGGTTGTAAGAAGTCGAGGTGTGATGGGGGCAATCCAAATAAAGTGGGTTAGGAACAATGGGAGGATCGCCTCGTCGAGGGAACGCGTGACTGCGTAGAGGTTATGGACGATGCTGAACATAAGCTGGTGAATAAATTAGAAACAACCTTACTTGTTGCAGAAAGCATTAAATAAATTCAATACAAGGAAATGTAGCCTGAATATATGAATATTCAACCTGTTCGTAACTAACGTCTTATTAAGACTATAAACTATGTTTATAGTCTTAGTAAGACTTAATTTTGCTTGCAGAGTTACTAACGTCTTACTAAGACTATAAACTATGTTTATAGTCTTAGTAAGACTTAATTTTGCTTGCAGAGTTACGAACAGGTTGAATATTCATATATTCAGGCTACATTTCGTTGTATTGAATTTATATAAGCTAGTGACTTGCAACGGATTTGAGGAGGAAAAAGGTATCCTGGATGAGGCGCTCGGTGAACCGGTTAAGGTTAGCTCCCTAGTGGAGGCACCTGCGAAGTGGATCGCGGTGGCCAAGTTTTGTAAGGGATGTCCTTCAGAGGAAAGGGGCGAATATAGCAGAATATACGCTGGTCATGGAAGTAGGAGAGGATCCGGATGATAGACGTAAACTGGACTGCAGGTTCTAGTAGAAGAATTCTATGAGATACCTCTAGTGAACCCGTATCAGGGACGAACATCCTGCTGAGTGAGCAGAGTATCAGTCGAGCCCCCATAAAAATTTGGGGGTGGGGTGAATAGACACAGCATATTGCTGTCGTCGTGCACCGTTAAGTGGATCAAGCCTCATAAAAACAGTTGCAGGGTGCAGGAGAGGGAACCAAGTTAGGGGTGGGGCAACGCACCTAGACACTAACTCAGGGAGTCCTACCAAAGGCATATAAGTCAAGGTGTCCGGGCTGACCATAGCGGCTGGCCTGCCAGTTACCCGAGAAGTTTCAAGACTGGTTCCAAAGAGTAGAGAGCTGCATGCTCGACGTTGGTAGGAAACAGCTGGTGCCAAAGCATACCAGTGAGATAAGAATCGCCAGGATGCCAGGGGGTTGTTGCCCCTCGATACCATGACACTCCTCGATCTGAAGGTCATTAATAGCGGCCGCTAAGCTACCCTTTTAAGCCGGTGATACACTGGGTCAGGTAGGGCGCGAGCAAAAGTAATTCACAAGACTTCGTATGAGAGCGGATTCGAGCGGGTAACATGCCATCACCCGCTCATCTAGAAACCGAGCTGGAAAAGCAGCAGTCTTTCTGGAAGTGTCTTGGCTGACAAGAGTAATGCCTACATGATATGCGGCCAAGCCAGTCATATGAGGTGCCTCCCACAGCTTCCCCTGTGCTAATTTGGCTTCACAGGCAGCAAAAGCTCCATGCCAATTGTGCCCTAGAGGGTACCAGAGGTGAACAAGGCCGGGCGGTAAACGGAGGGCGCGCGACTGCCGCGCTCAGACTAACCCGATGGGGCGGCTCAGGATCATTCATGCTAACCTATTTAGATGCCACGTAGCGCACAACTTCCTTAAGAAGAACCCACTCGACTACAGCTTCACCCTAGCGAAGTGAATGACCGGTGTGTTGGTTGATACTGGTACACGGACTGGCCTGGAGCATGTCGCCATCCAGGTTAGGAGTGTGCCAACGCACCTGGATACTGTCTCAGGCAGTCCTACCAAAGACGCAGTATAAGTCAAGGTGGTCAGGGTGACCATAATGGCTAGCTATGTTACCTGGAAAGTTTCGAGAGGGAGAAAAGGCGCAGTTTTGCTGGAAGTGTCATGGCTGGTAGGAGCAACATCTTCGGTTCAGCTAAGCCGGTCGTGTGAGGATGCCCCCACTGTTTTCCATGTGCTAATCTGACTTCACGGGCAACATGTGGCAGATAATGCCTTCAATTATGTCCTAGAATCGCAACTCTCGCGCTCAGGCGGATCTGGTGGGGCAACTCAGCACCAGCCATGCTAACTTAAATAGATGTCATGTAGCGCACTACTTCCTTGAGAAGAACCCACTCCACGCAACGTCATCGTGGTAAGCAAGCTGAAAGACCGATGTGTTTGGATAGGGACTGCCTTAGATGACATGTCGTCATCTAAGTTAGGGGTGGGGCAACGCATCTAGATACTACCTCAGGTAGTCCTACCAAAGGCAAATAAGTCAAGGTGGCCGGGCCGACTATAGTAGCTGGCCCAGCAAATCAGTTACCCAAGAAGTTTCAAGACTGGTTCCAAAGAGTAGAGAGCTGCATGCTCGACGTTGGTAGGAAGCAGCTGGTGCCAAAGCATACCAGTGAGATGAGAATCGCCAGAATGCCAGGGGGTTGTTGCCCCTCGATACCATGACACTCCTCGATCTGAAGGTCGTTAATAGCGGCCGCTAAGCTACTTCGTAGAGAGCGGGTTGGAGGGGGTAACCCGCCATCACCCGCTCATGTAGTTTTCGTTAGAACTCCTCGAGTACAACCCATAAGTCAAGTTAGAACTCCCAGAACTATTAAAAAAATCAACATTTTGAAAGTTACCCGAGAAGTTTCAAGACTGGTTCAAAAAAGAGTAGAGAGCTGCATGCTCGACGTTGGTAGGAAGCAGCTGGTGCCAAAGCATACCAGTGAGATGAGAATCGCCAGGATGCCAGGGGGTTGTTGCCCCTCGACATCATGACACTCCTCGATCTGAAGGTCGTTAATAGCGGCCGCTAAGCTACTTCGTAGAGAGCGGGTTGGAAGGGGTAACCCGCCATCACCCGGTCATCTAGAAACCGAACTGGAAAAACGCTAGCTTACGATGGGCCCAAGGGCAAAAGCAGTATTTTCGCCCCCGCTCCATCGGATCTATGACTGGATGGTCGCTCCCGAAGTTGAAAGCTCTAACGAGCACAAGCCATCAACTTCGATATGGTCACTTCCGCGCAGGCGATAGAACTACCTCAGACTTCAGAACTAATTCACCAGTAGCCGCGGATCGCAGACTTTGCTGAAGAGGCCTACCACGGATTCTCCACAATGCTGAGGGCTGCGTACGAGATCGCAATCCACAGGAACGGAACATCACTGGCGAGGCATATAATGGTGGAACGCGGATATAGCCAGGGCGAGAACCAGAGCGTACTGGTCAGAAGGACGTCTCTAGGTGCAGATGCGCCGGGGGGAGGGTCTGAATCTATTGTTAGTGGCTAGTGGTTAGATGATATCTAAGGTAGGCCGAACAAGATGTATTACGGGGAGAGTTTTCAATGAAAAGGGTGGAACGCTGGAAGGGTAGACTTCGTCTTTGCGGGGGCTTCGGCTAAAGTTCGGTGATGAGTTGCACGTCTCAATGCAGCTAGTAAAAAGTATGGTGCAAGTCTGTCTGAGTAGTCTGATGGGAAAGTAGAAGTGGACGTGTTTTAGAGTGAAGTGGCGGTGAGGTGTAACGGGAACGTTTCGCCGAAAACGACCTCAGGGGGCGCAGCGGGGGGAAAGTTTATCTTGCAGCTGCACTTAGACTAATAGTTCCGCGAAATGGTCTGAACAATATCCTCGATATGCAGGTTCGCAGGGACGGATTAGCTCTCTATTGTTCTGCATTAGAGGCTAGACGTCTTGGAAAACTAGCTCTACGATATTAGGCCAAACGCCGATTTCTACACGTGTATGCATAGCAGTGGAATCTTAGCTATATCTGCCTCATTGACAATTTTAAGTTTTGAGAAAAACGCCTTCAAAGTTATCCATACAGAATTCCATAGTGTTTACGGTTTTCCACGCTTAGTCTGCAATACCGGGGCCGTACAGTATGCCTTTCTCTTCTACAAACGCATCCATTTGAGCCGCTGCCTCCTATTTCTTTTTTTGCTGTTCTGGTCGCTTTTGAACTGATTTGAGTGCGACTGTCCTCTCTGTACTCGGTATGCAGTTTGTATGAATGCCGTAACTGCAGGTCATTCCTAATGGTCAAAATAAAGTTATGGCCATCGTTAAACATGCCTGCAGCCAAGACGGCAGCGACGATCTTCCAGCCGCAGTATAGGTCCTTGGGAGTTAGGCGCCATACAGGAGTTGCATTGAAAGATTTGTTTGCGTTCTGCGTATAGCCTCCCAAGCAAAAGGGCAAATCTTCGTATATTGGCAATATTTGCTTCCGTAAGTCAGGATGTAGAGGAGGAGAACTATTGTAACACTGCGTTGCATTGGAAGCTTGAACGACTCGATAAGTACACCAGGAGTCAGCACCCGGAGCACTACGGCTGTTCATTTGTCGAAATCATTGGTAGTAAATGGCCATTATAGCGTCCTTCATGTTATCCTTCGAGTTTGGATTCCTCCGAAGTAAGCAAGTCCATTATACTTGGTCAACTTTTTAATTAGTACATCAGTACTTTTCCTCCAAATTTAAAGATTTTACGTGGTCGGCTTCCCATGCGTTTTTAAACGTGGCCAACGCATTCACTCTTGACCACTAAGAAATCATCACCATAAGGTCGAGCATTTGAAATAGCCTTGAAGGTCTTAGTGTCCCCATCTCCAATGAAATTACTATATTTTGCTCCAGGATGTTCTTCTAATCTTCGAAACATTTAGAGCATTGCATTGACCTTCAATTTTTCAGAAGAGCCTTGATGGTTTATAGGACAGTTTTCTTTGTGCATTTCTTGCTCCAGATTTTTTGGATTGTTTTTAAAATAGTTGCACGTCTGGCAATAACTATTTTTACCAACTTTGCCTGTGTGATAAACAATTAGCGTTGTTACACCATAATGAGACGAAAAACCTTGTTTCTTCCAAGAACCGTCCCCACTAACAGTTAAGTTCGAAGAAGGTCTTTCTTCTTTTTTATTCAGTTGCCTTTCTTTTTGTATAGCTTTCTTGAGGCAAATTTTGAAGAATTTTTTGCTCGATGCATGTGCTACCTGTCTTAACTTTTTTGGCTCAATCCTTGATGCCACAAAAAATATGTATTCCTTCTCCGGCTATTCCCAATAACCTCATAGCGAGAACGGTTCGCTTGTTAACCCATTAACGCCTGAATTACATGTTTCCTATACTCCAAGTTCAATGATGTGCCAATTAAACGTAGCGAAAAAAAAATTAGAGGGGATCCATATTAAAGTATTTTTGAGGGTGCTCTTTCGATTTGCACCACTAAAAAATCATAGAAACCTCATAAAATCATTGATTTTTTAGTTTTAAGTTAAAAAATCGTGATTTCTTGAGACATTTTTTTTCTGTACAGTGATTTTCACTTTTAATTCCTTTTCCAAATTACGTGAAAGCTGTAAAATGCCTGTAATTAGAACTTGAAATGTACGTACCTAAAAAAATAAATATGAAAATGCCAGATCCAATATGGTACCCGAAATGATGCATTGACAAGGTAAAAATTCATGATTTTGTTACTCCAAAGCTGTGAACTTTGAGAACATTTTTTATAGAACAAAAAGTATTAGGAATCATTCAAGGAGCGCGTGCAAATTTCTTCAGAATTTTTAAAGACATTTTTGGGTTTAACCCTTTGGCCACTTTCCTTACGTCCGAATGCAGCAGCAGAAACCAGTCCGACTGAGGCATGCCTGGCGTGCCCAATTGTATGCGCACAAATTCATGCTTTTTCATGGCACAACTGAAAACGTAAAATATGGACTTCAAAAAATTCTGTTTCGCAAGAAAATGCATTCATTGTGCAGCACTACTAACGCCAGCGCTGCGCCAGGAGTTGAGCTCGTACTCGATTTGATTGGCCCAAGCGGCTCGCCACGAGTTGAGCTCGTGCTCGATGTGATTGGCCTAAGCGGCGCGCCACGAGATATGCTCGTGGTCGTTGTGTTTGGCCCAAACATTTAAACACGAGGAGTACTCGTGGTTGTAGGTCAAAGGGTTAAAAAAAAGGTTCGTAACCAAAAAAATATTTTTGTTACCCGAAGATTTACTGGACCCTGACCATGTTTTTTTTCAGGTTTTTGTTTGTTTTTTTGGTTACGGACTTTTTTTTAAACCCAAAAATGTCTTGATCCCTAATACTTTTTGTTCTATAATTTTTTTCTCAAAGTTCACGATTTGGGAATAAAAAAATCACGAATTTTTACCTACGCAAGTACGGTACTGCGTCGCCAACTTGGAATTTTAGAAATCTGTTGACATAGTTGTGATCGGCGACCCAGAAAACCCCCCGAGTAACAAAGTTCACATCAGTTTGTCAAGTTTATATCTTTTCGCAAGGGCACATGTTATTTTTACTGGGACCATTTTCTGGAAAACTTAAAAATGTCCTGAAAAAATTCACATGTACTTCTTAAATGATTCCAAACACTTTTTGTTTTTCTCAAAGTTCACCGTTTTGTAGTAAGAAAATCATGAATTTTTACCTTGTTAATGCATCATTTCGGGCACCATATTGGATCCGCCATGTTGAAATTCATTTTTTTATGTACACATTTCAAGTTCCAGGTCCAATTACACGCTTTTCACAACTTTCACGTAATTATGACAAGGATTTCAAAGTGAAAATCACTGTACAAAAAAAAATTGCCGCAAGAAATCACGATTTTTTAATTTAAAACTCAAAAATTATTGCTTTTATGAGATTTATATGAATTTTAAGTGATGCCAATCAAAAAAGCACCCTCAAAAATACCCAAATATGGATCTCGTCTAATTTTTTTTTTCGGTACTGTCAATTGGCACACCATTGAACTTGGAGTACAGGAAACATGTAAATGGAAATGCAATATTAGAGCAGAAAAACACCAGACCGGCAAGCTTACATTAGTCGATGAAACAAACTTGTGTCCGAAAAGAAAATAAAAAATACCAAAAAAGTTTCGGTGTGCTACAAAGGTTTCCGAAACCGAGAGGCAGGAAATATTCAAAGCCTATTACTCCTTATCCAAAATCGAGAAATCTCATTTTCTTTTTGCTTACAGTAAGCGACATCTTACTGCCAGATCGCAACGAAATAAAGATGAGGAATCAAGGTCTTCTAGGCGCGAGTTCACTTTCCGATACTTTTTTAATGTGAAAAATGAGAAAATTCAGGTGTGTAAAAACTTATTTCTTGGCACGTTGGATATACCTCAAAAACCAATTTACACTGTACAGGGTGGGCAAAATTCGATGTTTGTATAGGGGATCTCAATAACTATAATAGATAGAAAAAACGGATGGCGCATCCTTGATCTCTTTTTTGAAGAAAAACTTAATGGTGGAAACTAAATTTATCTATCATCTCTTGTTTTGGAGTTATAGCCAAAAAGTCATTTTTTCCATTTTAGATTTATTGAAATATCTCAGTTATTTATCATTTGACAATAATGAAAGTTATATGCACTTTTTTGAAATGAATAAAATAAGTGTAATAGAATTCCGATATCTTCATTAATATGAAAGTTATAACATAAAGTTGTGTTTTTTTTAATGTAACCCATAGTTGGCTTAGGTCTATTTTATTACCGACGAGAAGTTAGCCACGAATTTCCAGCCACGGTTTCCCGGCGCATCCACCACTACTCTAAATATTACCAATCTGAATAAAATGTTAATTAATCTTCTGTTTGGCCCTGACCAATTTAATAACGTAAGCTTTAAACTATTTATGATTTTTTTAAAGTTAGCGCTACTCGCTAGGCCGCCGACAAGATAGAAGAACTATCTAAAAAAAATCATAACTTTCATTTGGGGTTCCTTGCTCGACTTATTTTGCAACAATTGAGTGGTATATAACATTAAGAATAAATAAAATTCGAAAAATTAGGGTAACCATTTCGTATAAACAATTTATGATTTTTTTTAAGTTAGCGCTGAGCACTTGGCCACAGACAAGATAAAAACATTATTTAAAAAAATCATAACTTCCATTAGGGGTTCCTTGCTCGACTGTTTTTGCAACAATTGAGTAGTATATAACATTAAGAATAAATAAAATTCGAAAAATTAGGGTAACCATTTCGTATAAACAATTTATGATTTTTTAAGTTAGCGCTGCACGCTTGGCCACAGACAAGATAGAAGAATTATTTAAATAATCATAACTTCCATTAGGGGTTCCTTGTTCGACTGTTTTTGCAACAATTGAGTAGAATATAACATTAAGAATAAATAAAATTCGAAAAACTAGAGTAACCATTTCGTATAAACAATTTATGATTTTTTTAAGTTAGCGCTGAGCACTTCGCATTTTAGTTGCCCAATATGCCGAGTGTTGGATTGAAAGTACAACAGTAAACAGGTAACCACCCCGTCTTGTCTTAAACCCCTTCCAGTAATAGGCCCCGCAATCCACAAAAAGTGGGAGGGAGGAGGGAGTGGGTAAGCGTTCCTCGTAATACCGTCGTTATAACAAAGATGATCAATTAATTAGTTAATTAATTTGCATATTTCTCCAGCTGGTTAAGGCCATTGATATTAAGAAAATGAAAAATCAAACTATAATAAATATAAGCTAACTGTAAACCCACAAGATTAGATAACAAATAAATTTGTGTAAAAAAATTAAATTCTTTAAAAGTTGTATTATTTAGATAGGCCTGTAATTAGAACGACTAAAATATTGAAGCCCTGTCTTACAAGCGCTTATTATTTTTCTGTGAAAACGTAAAGAACTAAAAAAACTAAAAAAAAATCGCTTTTAGTCCCTGATAGAAATCGGGTTATTATAGACGGCTTTTAGTCTATCCAATTGATTTGCCACAAGATTTTCGGTGATTGCCGATGTCTTCATAATGGCTCACCAATTTAACGTCTACATGTTTATCTTCGTTTTCCATTTTCTTGCCAAATATTGAGTTTTTCCTCAGTTTAAAGAAATCTTTTTCAAAACAAATTGTTGTTGCAATTGTCACATTAATGTGTTTAAGTCCATTTTTTTAACATTGCCACTTTCAAAGTTTTTGCGAACAATTCAATAACAACTTATCAAAATAACTCACACCTAGCGACTCAATAACCGTAACCGATAAGCGACATTTTAAGCTTCAATGGGATTAAAAAACTTTTACTCTCAAATTAGAGACCATTGGGATAAAATTTAATAAACAATCGTATTAGTCTTGCGGTTAATATTTAACTCGTGGTATTAATATATCGAAAACATTCCTTAACCGAATGCATCATCCATAATATAATTATAATTAAACCTCCAGAGATTCACTAAAAAAAAACAAATAAAATGGCAGCATTAAATTCTATTCAAGTTTTCTTTTGCAAAACGCCTAATTAAAATAGGGTATTCTTTTGGCGAGGATGTACTTTCTGTTTTGCATCACGCCGAAAAGGGTCGTCAATAAATCCGGAAATTCCATTAATTATAAAGATCGTAAATGTGTTTCTAAGGTATTTTGTGAAAAGTAGGTAACCGGCTTAAGCAGCGGGAATTCTCCAATTATCATAATCTCCCTTCTCGTGAATCTCGAAAAAAATCATAAATTGTTGAATTTTATTTATTCTTAATGTTACATACCACTCAATTGTTGCAAAAAAAGTCGAGCAAGGAACCCCTAATGGAAGTTATGATTTTTTTAAATAATGTGTTTATCTTGTCTGTGGCCCAACGTGCAGCGCTAACTTAAAAAAACCATAAATTGTTTATACGAAATGGTTACCCTAATTTTTCGAATTTTATTTCTTCTTAATGTTATATACTACTCAATTGTTGCAAAAACAGTCGAGCAAGGAACCCCTAATGGAAGTTATGATTATTTAAATAATTCTTCTATCTTGTCTGTGGCCAAGCGTGCAGCGCTAACTTAAAAAAATCATAAATTGTTTATACGACATGGTTACCCTAATTTTTCGAATTTTATTTATTCTTAATGTTATATGCCACTCAATTGTTGCAAAAAAAGTCGAGCAAGGAACCCCAAATGAAAGTTATGATTTTTTTTAGATAGCTCTTCTATCTTGTCGACGGCCTAGCGAGTAGCGCTAACTTTAAAAAAATCATAAATAGTTTAAAGCTTACGTTATTAAATTGGTTAGGGCCAAACAGAAGATTAATTAACATTTTATTCAGATTGGTAATATTTAGAGTCGTAGTGGATGCGCCGGGAAACCGTGGCTGGAAATTGGTGGCTAACTTCTCGTAGGTTATTTTATTAGGTTATTTTTTTCTCTTTTCAGCGATATATAGCATGTGGGAATTGTATCTGCAATTTCATTAAAATATATTAAAAATTATTATTTTTGAAACATCAAATATATATCACTTTCATCTTAGTCGGCTTGTGTAATTTATAGACACAATAATTGTTTATTATTAAACAAGCCGAATTTCTTTCAAGATCAACACGATATGATAGTGAATACTCAGAAAAATCAGCTATAGGCGTAATTAGAGCTGAGCCAGCTATTTCAACTCGTGAAATTGAAAGGAATCTGGGTTTTCAATTTTGAAAAACATAAAGGCCTTACACTTTTGAAAACAATATTAATAAAATCTTCAATTCCAATTATTTTTACCGTTGTATTACTTCGACGCACGAAGCATACATTAGCTCTGGAATATTTAATAGGCATAATGCGCATTATTGGTCTAATTCTAACTCTCACCATGTTGTTGATGTCCAGAGCCACAGACGCTTTGGTTTTAATATTAATGGTTTGCCCTAACAGGAAACAACATTTTACCATACGAAATTTAAGAACGAAACGTTGACATACGTTATTATAAAATTTTAGACTTTAGACCAACACGTTACTGAAAACTTTTTGGACACAATACCATTAATTCAACTAAGAACTATATTATTTCAACAAGATGGTGAACAAGCCCATAATGCAAGAATAGTGTCAAATCTATTAAATATTAATAATGGGAATAACTGGATAGGAACAAATGGAATACTATTAGTTAACTTCAGATTTTCAATATGTAATCAATTAATTTAAATAACGCCATAATCTTCATAATTAACATTAAATGTGATAATTTAATCTCTAAAATTTGTTGCCTGATAACATATTTATAGATACCAAATTCCAGTTTAATATTTACATATTTTTCTCGAGCACAAACAACACGATAAAATTGTTTATGGAACTAAATATATATGTTTCAGTCCATCATTGTGTCGCAGAATGCACTCTACATTCATTATTTTCGCCGAAACATTTCAAAACAATCTGCACAAAAGTTGCTTTCTATTGTTGGACGGGCCGTTTCAAACGAACGTAAATAACTCACCTGAAAGCGAATGCCATAACATTTTATGAAACTAACGTTTATATTCATTCAAACGGCATCACGAACGTTTCCGAAGACCGCAAATTGCATAATAAAACAATGCCATTTGCATCGTTATTAATTAATTTCGAAAAGTCAGGAAACGGCCGTACTAAAAATGCTAATAAGGGCTTTAGTCAAGCTGTCGACTTCCAATTGTGTATTCACGTCGCACGATAAGCATCGGATAATGTGATTTATGTGTATTCCTATTAATTCGTTTGATGGTGTGAGGTGTTATCCAGACGGTCGTATTAATTCAGCTTGGATGTGAATTTATTCCCTGTGATTATAAATATTCGTTTTTGTTTAAAAATAATTAAAATATGTAAAATAGGTGAAGTTACCTTACAGGAATGTATTTCCTGTACAATGCAAGTAAAATATTGTAATATTTTTACTACGATGAAGGTTATAAATTTCTAAAAGGCGTCACTATCGCGTTTCCCGATTTCCTATGCAATCTGCCATCTCGTCATGGCCTTCTCTTCTAAGATGCAAAATACGATATTCTTTTTCATTTCTCAATGACTTTATTGATGACTTACGTCGCCATTTCCATTATTCTTAAGATTTAATTTGTTCCAAATTAGACAAAATAATAACAATCCGTATGACAACATCGCGGAAACTACAAGATAGTGATTAGGGTCAGATTTCTGAGAAATGAAACTTTTACTATCTTTTTCCTAGTTTTACTATCTACTCACGCAGTAAATTAGTAAGCAGAAAAATTATAGTAGTATTGTAATAAGTTATTATTTCGTAGCCTTAGCAAGACAGTACCACAAAAATTATTTAAATTATTATTTAACCACAAACAAGCAAGACGATATTGCTTTCATTAAATTAAAATTACATCATCTCAACAACAGGCAGCTTTTAGAAGTATATTTCCCGCACAACGTACAAAATCGTTATCGTATGAATACAAATTTAATTAAACATACCTGCCTGATTTATTCTACCGTAAACGGTTTACATCAAATCCAATCAAACCTTCATTAAGCTGCCGCCATGCGCGCGTATTATATTCAAAATTAAATTGTATTTATTACGCACAAGGCCCGTTCTTGATGTACGTCATGCCATTAAGTATGAATGAGACAGTAATTAGAAATGCAAGCTGGTCTAATAAAAAACCGGTACCACAACAAAAACGTCTGCCAATCCTATTGGCAGCAGTCTAATAGTTACGCTGTTACACTATCTAAATTGCAAATAATTGGAACACACCAATCGATCGTATAAATAATCGACGACGAATATAAATAGAATTGTAATCAAATTCGAATTGCCGTAGTTGTTAGAAACTATCAGAGGAGTAATGATCCGTTTAATGCTTCGTAAAGTTGATGACTTCATGAAATTGGTTGTTATTTAATGTTTTCGTAATTGAGTTAGCTAAATAATATTACTATCTGAGTAGGCTACTAACATTTCCTAATTTCAATACATAACATAGGTGATGTAACTGTACATAAAATGTATTCTGATAAATTCGAATAAATTATTTCGTGGTGTGATCACCCTGACAATTCCCTCACTCAGTGGCGGCTCGTGGAACATGTTGATGGTAGAGCCACTTATATAATACACCCCCCCCCCGTTTTTTGAAGAAACAAAGAACCATTTATCTTCCTAGACTAATATTTTGACCAAAAAATAAAAAATTTTGAGATCTAAAATGTCGGCCAAAAAAATCAAAAATCCCGGTTTAAAAATAAAAATGCAGACCAAAAAATTGAAAATACAAGCAAAAGAAAAATAATTTGCCATTTTCAGCCCCGAATATAACTCTTTTTAGCGTAAAATAAGTTCCAACGAGAAATTCGAAAATAATAGCAAAAATAAAAATAAAAAAAAATTCGCACAATAAAATCAATAATTCAAGTTAAGAAAATCTAAAATATGGGACAAAAAATAAAAATTTTAAAAAAATCTAAAATTCGTATCCAAAAATCAAAGTGGTCGACCAAAAAACCAATTCTTTTAACAAACGAATCGAAAATTTAAGTCGAAATAAAGAAAATTTCGGCCAAAAGACCTAAAATTGAAACCAAAACAATCGAAAATACAAAATATAGGCCAAAAAAATAAGGCCTAAAAAGGTAAAAATTTAGACAAAACATCGAAAACTCGGGCGTAAAGATAAAAAATGCAGACAAAAAATCGAAAATTTCTACAAACCAATCAAAATTTTTCGTGAAAATAAAAAATATTTAGACCAAAAAATAAAGAAAACGGGCGTAAAGATAAAAATTGCAGACGAAAAAAATCGAAAAGTTCTACAAACCAATCGAATATTTGGGTCAAAATAAAAAATTGGAACAAAAAAATCGAAAATACAGAAATCTAAAATATGGGCCAAAGATTCAAGAATCCTGATCTAAAAATAGAAACCGCAGACAAAAAATTAAAAACTTAGGTAGAAGCAAAATAATTTGCCAAAAATAAGTTTCTGATCAGAAATTCGAAAATAATAGCCAAAAATAATTTCAGTATTCACTTGACAGGGCAGAAAGACCTAAGGTCGATAGCCCAGACAGAGACATACTAACAAACTTGTATATAAATAAAACGTTACTGTGTATACTATATATGTAAGTGTCTGAATAAAGATGTTGATGTATGTAGCCAAAAAATAAAAAGACTCACGAAATAAAATCAATAATCCAAGTAAAAAAATATAAAATATTGAATAAAAAATAGAATAAAAATCTAAAATATCCTATACAAAATTTAGACCAAACATCTGAAATTCTAGCATAAAAATAAAAATGGTGGACCAACGAAAGAAAAGTTTTAACACAGAAATAAAGACAATTTTAGGGCAAAAGATAAAAGAAAATAAAAATCTACAATGTTGGCCAAAAAGTCGAAAATTTAGACAAAACATCGGAAATTCGGGCCTAAAGATAATAAACGCAGTCTAAACGAAAAATCAAAAATGCGTACAAAAAAATCAAAAATTTTGACAATAAAATCGAAAAGTTGGGTCAAAATGAAGAAAAATTTAGGATAAAATAAATACAAAATTTAGGTCAAAATATTAAAAAAATAATAATAAAAATTTGTAATGATGGCCAGAAAGTCGAAAATTTAGACATTGCATAGGAAATTCTGTCCTTAAGATAATAAATGCAGGCTAAAAAATCGAAAAATTTCAACAAACAAAACTCGAAAATACTGGGAAAAATAAAAAAAAACTAAGATTAAAATTTCGACTCGAAAAATCAAAAATGCGGACCAAAGAATCAAAAATTTAACGAATTAAATCGAAAATTTAAGTCAAAATAAAAAATTTAGAATATAAAAAAAAAAAACGAAAATACAAAGATAAAATATTTTGACCAAAAAGATAAAGGTCAAAAATAAAAAACAATAAAAAATTTAGACCAAAAAAAAATCGAATATACAGGTCAAAAATCTAAAAATTAAAAATTCGTCTTGAAAAATCAAAAATACGGACCAAAAAAATCAAAAATTTTAACAATTAAATCGAAAATATAGGCCAAAATAAATAATGTTTGGGCCAAATAATAAAAAAATTAGACAAATAAAAATCGAATATACAGTTCAAAAATCTAACAATTAAAAATTCGTCTTGAAAAATCAAAAATACGGACCAAAAAAATCGAAAATTTTAACAATAAATCGAAAATTTAGGTCAAAATAAATAATGTTTGGGCCAAATAATAAAAAATTTAGACAAATAAAAATCAAAACAGGTCAAAAATCTAAAAATTAAAAATTCGTTTTGAAAAATCAAAAATACGGACCAAAAAATCAAAAATTTTAACAATTAAATCGAAAATATAGGCCAAAATAAATAATGTTTGGGCAAAATAATAAAAAATTTAAACAAATAAAAATCGAATTTACAGGTCAAAAATCCAAAAATTAAAAATTCGTCTTGAAAAATCAAAAATACGGACCAAAAAAATCGAAAATTTTAACAATAAATCGAAAATTTAGGTCAAAATAAATAATGTTTGGGCCAAATAATAAAAAATTTAGACAAATAAAAATCGAATATACAGGTCAAAAATCTAAAAATTAAAAATTCGTCTTGAAAAATAAAAAATACGGACCAAAAAAATTGAAAATTTGAACAATGAAATCGAAAATTTATGTCAAAATAAAGAATATTTAGGTCAAAAGATCAAAAATTTAGACCCAAAAGAATAGAAAATACCGGTCAAAAATCTAAAACATAAAAATTCGGCGGGAAAATCAAGAATGCGGGCCAAAAAGTAGAAAATTTAAACAATTTAATCGCAAATTTAGGTCAAAATGAAGGATATTTAGGACAAAAGATACAATATTGTGACCAAAAATATCAAAAATACAGGTCAAAAATTTGAAATTTAAAAATTCGCCAGGAAACATAAAAAATGCGGACCAAATAGTCGAAAATTTAAACAATTAAATCGAAAATTTAGGTGAAAATAAAGAATATTTAGGTCAACAGATCAAAAAATTAGACAAAAAAAAATCGAAAATATAGGCTTAATAATAAAAAATGCAGAATATTCTAGTAAGAAAATAGTTTATATTAGTCTCAAAAATCACTTCAAAGTAATTTACCAATTTTTTTTTAATAACAAAACATATTTTTTATTTTCGCTTTAATTGTTCAAAAATGAGAAACTAAATTGAAAAAGCATTCAAATACAACAATTAACTTTGTTTAGATCACCTTATTGTTTCATCTTTTATGCCGGCAGTTTCGACAACTTTAGATTTAGTAGATACATTTTGAATAATTCAAATAAAACAATTCCTTTGGTTGGTATGACTCTCAGTAGCGGCTCGTGGAACATGTTGATGGTACTTATTCAATATTCCTTTTTTGAAGAAAGTAAGAACGTTTTATCTTCATGGTCCAAGGTTATTTTGAGTTGTAAAGTAAAGGTTCATAATTTCAAACAAGCTGAAAATATGATTTATGTGTACTTTCGATTTATCGTGCGTTTACATTCTGTCCCAGACATGCACTAAATCTGTAACACCATTCTTCGTCCAAGTAACCTCGCCATCAAACAATACACACGGAAAACAAAAAAAAAGGTTTTATTAAAGTTAAGCAGGCGTTGTTTAATATTTAAACTGGCGAAAAGGTGTTTTAAGAATTAATTTAAAAAAATTTCTGAGCTTGAAACTACAGGTAGTGCCATGGCTCCTTGGCTCTATATAACGAGCCGCCCCTGCCCTCACTTACCTTTTATTAACCAAAAAATCGCATAACGTTGCTGACAATGAAATTCTGATTATGATATTAATTTTTGCTGGGTAAATAATTTTCGCGAAAATCGTGCTGGGTGCTCAATTGCCACGGCAATTGCTCATGTTTGTATTGCCTTGCAACGCTGCATTTTCTCTACATCAGTTATTGCCTTTTTAAATTGATCCGCGTTGAATATTGGGATCTCTTTGTATTTTTCAGACATTGTGTTGCTGAGAGAGAGAGACAATACATTTATTGAGACACTTTTACAAATGACCTCAACAGGCAATTGACCAGAGGTCTTTCAGCCTGTGTTACTGATTTTATTAGTATAGTTCTAAATTTGTTGGGTGATTAACTTTATTTATATATCATTTTGCACATATTATATTAACAGGATATGTAAAGCTAATCAATAAATAAATAAATAAATAAACAAATGGATCTTTACGTGTACGTCATTACCGAATACTGAGTTTTCTCCCCTTGGACGACATAGGTACACATATGATTGCATCTAATTTAACTTATCGTAGAGAGAAAAAACGCATCAAAATGTTATCGGAGTTGGATTCAGATATCTACGACGTGCACGCAAAGATCCATTGATCAAAGTATAATAGTATTTATAGGCATTTCTCAAAATCTTGCCCATTTTTACTACAATTATTGTAGCGCGGATTAATACACTTCTAATAGTGTAATGTCTCAAATCATGAAATGTAAACTTTCTGTTCAGCCTTTTCAAATCTAACTCCGTGACTAATACACAGACATGATCTTGATGCTAATAATTTCGGGCAAAATCATAGTCACTGTTGAAAATTTTAAAAGTATCCCTCGGCAAATCAGACGAGTCTTAAATTTCATCACCAAAATCTATTTATTTGATAGAATGAATACCTATTTCATATTATTTACCTTGCGTTTTGTTATTGTGTATTTTTCAAGCTTCAAGCTGTTTTCATTTATATGGGTTAATGGTGGACATAATCTGGTTTAAATGATAATCACTATGTTTATTGATGTACTTGTGTAATACTCAAGACCCCAGGGATACATTAAGATAAGCATATGCAACTGACAGCGAATAAAATTTATATGGCCCATAATTTCACAGTGATTATTTCTGCTACTCCATCCACACTGCCGAAAATTTAATTTCTTTGCTCGGATTGGAGTGGTCTACATGTTCCGAATGTTATTTACGACGAGTTAGTACTTTTTAAAAAAATTGACTTACGCTGCTGCACCTTTTTGTGATTTTTTGCATTAAATTTTATACTGAGGACTTTTTGCAAATAAAAAGGCATATATTGTAGTATTAAAATTATATTTTATTCATTAAATTACTAAATTATTTTAATCCGTCAGCTGTCATTTAATCAGGGCGTGCGAAGACTGCAGCGGTTTTCGGTACCAAATGAATCTGGAATTCCGGTTATCTGAAACGAAAAACAAAACAAGGACCTTAAAATGTATTAAATTTTGAAGTCCCTCTCGAGTGCATTTTCCAATTTTCAAATTATAAGTATATTTTTGAGCAATTTAAATCCGAAAATTTACAACTCAAAATCGACAACTTATAATTTGAAAGGCCGCCATTTTGTTCAGAATCTAAAAATCGAAAAAAGCATTCGTAAGGGACTACAAAATTTATTGCATTTTAAGGTCCTTGTTTTGTTTTTCGTTTCAGATAACCGGAATTTCAGATTCATCTGGTACCGAAAAATGCTGCAGTCTCCGCACGTCCTGATTGGATGACCGCTGACAAAAATAACTTAGAAGTTTCATGAATAAAAAATAATTTTAATACTACAATATATGCCCTTTCATTTGTAGAAAGTCCTATTATCCCCAGTATAAAATTTAATGCAAAAAAAAATTACAAAAAAGTGCAGAAGCTATAAGTTAAAAATATGTTTTAAAGTACTAACTCGCCTTCTTAAGTTTTCTATTTTTTTCGATTGAAGTTCAAATTTGATCTTAAAAGTAATTATATCGGGCTAATAATTCATGCAAGGCAATAATAAATAAACAGCGACGTAAAGTTTTTTTTTTAAGAAAATATCGTTTTTCGCAAAAATGTACATTTCGTGCATAATTACAAACTTAAATTATAATTTACACATATATGAAGAAAATGTGTTAATTTTACCGTATACTCATGGGTCATTCCATGCTATTTCAACAAAAGGTTGTGCTGCACCATTTTAATTTTTTTTAATATTTTGCACAGATATTTATACATGTTTCTAGAGTTCAAAACTAATTTAAGAAAAATAAAAATTCTTGCCATGTGGCAGCAATGTCCCCGGATGGAGCATGAAACATGTACATTTTTGTAAATGCAAGCGTTTGCGCAAAGTGGCATAACTTTCTTTCCAATTGTGCAAATTTAAAAATTTAAAAAACTCTTAACTCAGATTAAAGTGCCGAAGAGTTTAGTGTAATTTTCATTCATTATTTGTTTTATTTTTTCAAATATAATGGCCGTCAAAGTTTAGCATTGAGATTTGCATTTTTTTCATTTTTCGGCCTTGCTTTGGACTGAGAAGGGGGCAATACACTCAAACCAAATTTAGTTTGCAAGTACAACGGTAACAATAGATTTTATCTGAGGCAAAAAATCTAAAGTGTTTTAAACCCTTCTATTTTTTTTTCGCTGGAGAAAATTGGCATTTTCAAGAAAATCCGTATTTTTCTAAAGCTGTATCTCCAGTGGGGCACACAGTAAAAATCTGAAATTTATAATACCAATGCTTCTATCCGGGAGCAACACCATTACAAAATTTGGTAACTTTGTTTTGCCTAGTAATACAAATATTTAAGTTCAAATTTGTAATAATTTTTATGCAATCGGATTAAAAATTGAACCTTAAATATTAGAAGCCGGTACTAAAATGGAACTCACCAGTACTAGCAGTGATTATAATTAGAGTCCGGATTTATATGCGCTAAAAAAGGCATTATAATTTTTTTATATGCGCTAAAAAAAAGACGTTATAATTTTTTTATATGCGCTAAAAAGGCATTATAATTTGTTTATACGCGCTTAAAATTAGCCAATATATGCGACAAAATGATTCAAATATGGATTTTATATGCGGTTTAATTAAAAATAATGTTGCAAAATAAAAAGAATACAAATAGCAACTATTGATAATTTATTTATTGGAATTACAATGTAGAACCAACATTTGGTTTTGATTTTCTATTTAGGTAAAGTTAAATGACATAGAGTTCATGTTAAAATATATTATGTCCTCCTCAGTCTCAATCTTTACATTTTTTAAGTGCTGCCGATTCTTCATCATTAAAATTAAAAAGAATATTTTCTAATTTTTCAAAATTATTGGCGTAAAATAACGCAGCATCCAGCCAAGCACAATTGCCGGGTACGGTTGCATCGAGTATCATCTACTAGCTTAACTTGCTTATGGGGAAATCCCCGTATTCTATATAAATAATATAATATATATCTACATAACACAAGGTTACGTTCGCTAGTTAGGGGAATCCCTTAAATTTATCTTCTACGATATTATAAAAAGATTTCCACGCTCGCAAATTTATAAATAAATTTCAACAAAATTAATTACAATTAATGGAAATATTGACTTTATATGTGGTTACATGCGGATATATGCTCAAATAAATTGAATGTGACAAAACCTCGAAATATTAAGTTATATGCGAAATAAAACTTGGTACTTTGATTTATATCAGAGAGAAACGTATAGATACAATTCGCCAATTCAATACGAAGGAGCAAATAAAACATGTAAAAAAATATAAATCCGGACTCTAATTATAATACACTTGTGAATATTATAATCTCTGGTACTAGGCATTAAAGTACTTACCAAGGGTTTCCGTACAACGAGGTGATTGGCGACTCATTAATGCAAATCATAGTCCTGGTGATGAAATTTAAAAAAAAAGGTACCATGGATCCTGAATAGAAACTTATTATTATTATTCAAAATGATTAAAGAATAAAATTGAATAAAACCATAAAAGTCATTAGACAATTGTCTTAAATTTGCGGCTGTTGGGAGTCAAGCTGCTGATTACGTTCTAGAATTTCTGTGTTAATCATTTTATTACAATTCTGTTAATCCTTTTATTACTTTTGAATTTAATTTAAACTATAATATTAATGAAAGGGCACTTTAGTGCTGAGGTAAATGTATTTTTTATGCAATCGAAAATACTCTATTTTCAGATTTAAAATTGTAATTACTTACGTTTTTCATCTAAAGATGTTCTAGCGTTTCAGTGGTAGAACTTGCAGATGTAATTATAGGTTATGTTGATATTTGTTTAACGCAAGATCAGTAAATTCTTAAGGTTGGATTAGCATCGCGCGCATGGTTTAAACAATCACAGAAATTCTAGAACGTAATCAGCAGCTTGACTCCCGACAGCCGCAAATGTAAAACAATTGTCTAATAAATTTTACGGCTTTATTCAATTTTATTCTTTAATCATTTTGAATAATAATACGTTTATATTTAGGGTCCACGGTACCTTTTTAAATTTCATCACCAGGACTATGACGCATTAATGAGTCGCCAATCATCTCGTTGTACGGAAACCCTTGGTAGGTATTTTAAAGCCCAGTACCAGTGATTATAATATTTACAAGTGTATTATAATCACTGGTAGTACTGGTGAGTTCCATTTTAGTGTCGGCTTCTAATATTTCAAGTTCGATTTTTAATCCGATTGCATAAAAATTATTACAAATTTGAACATAAATATTTTTGTTACTAGGCAAAACAAAGCTACCAAATTTTATAATGGTGTTGCTCCCGAATAGAAGCATTGGTAGTATAAATTTCAGATTTTTACTGTGTGCCCCACTGGAGATACAGCTTTAGACAAATACGGATTTTGTTGAAAATTTTTAATTTCACCAGCAAAAAAAAATTAGAAGGGTTTAAAACACTTCAGATTTTTTGCCACAGGTAAAATCTATTGTTACTATTCTACTTGCAAACTAAATTTGGTTTGATTATATTGCCCCCTTCCCAGTCGAAAACAGGATCGAATAATGAAAAAAATGCAAATCTTGATGGTAAATTTGAGGGCCAATAAATTTGAAAAACATATCAAATTATGAAAGAAAATTAAACCAAAATATTCACCACTTTAATCTGCGTTAGGAGATTTTCAAATTTTTAAATTTGCTCAATTCGAAAAATTGTTATACCACTTTGCGCAAATGCTTGTAATCACAATAATGTACATGTTTCAAGCTCCATCTGGGAACATATCTGCCACGCGGCAACATTTTATTTTTTTCTAAAATTAGTTTTGTACTCTAGATACATGTATAAATATCTGTGCAAAATATAAAACAAAATAAAAATGGTGCAGCACAACCTTTTGTTGAAATAGCATGGAATGACCCTCATGTCAAAAATAAAGAGAGTGTGCCAAGTTGGCACCCCAATAAAGAGTTCTGATAGTTCTGAATAGAGTTCTCAATTCCTTTTGATGTATCTAGAAGTACTATCAACTTTTTAAAAAGAGTTCTGTAAAATTGGGCTGTCAGGATTTTTTTGATAAATGGGGTGTCAACTTGACACCGCACCCCAACATTGTTATCGAATAGTTCTGAACTAGTTTTAAGATGTGTTTGGGTTAGTACTATAGTTTCTGATACTTTAAAAAAAAAGTTCTGTTGAATTTCCTGAGATATAAATTTTCAAAGTTGGAAATTCAAAATATTCAAATTCATATTACTCACTTAATATTGGTCGAATCTAAATATTTCATATCAACTATGGATAGAACTCACAAAGAACTACAGGAAACACCAATCAGAACTATCCGGAACTATCAAAAATATATATTTTTTTAAAACGTCGCAAAGTAAAAAAAAAAATGAGAGTTCTAGGAGTTCTGAGTTAATTTTCTATTTCTACTCATTGAGTACAATAATTCTTTCTCATAAACAAATTCGGTACAATTTCGATTTATAGCATTTTTAAATAAAGTTTAAATTCGAAAATGGACAATTTAACCCCTTCCTGCATACCGTGCCATATATGGCACAAAGCAGTTTGCATATATTTTTAGCTTTATTTAGCGGCTAGCGGCAAAAATTTAAATTTAGATATATTTTAGAGACTAATAGCATTGCCTTGAAGAATATATCTAGTTTTCATAGGCATCTGGAAACAAGAGGTTTTTGCCAGAATTAGAATTTGCGGTATATGTACAGACAGTCGTTAAACTGCAAATTGTGTGGTCTATTTTACCGGCCGATGTGTCACAGCTTGCCTAAATTTGGTGGTTCAAATTGTAGTCCCATATGCAGCAAAGGGTTAAATAAAGACATACTACCTCTGTTCCATAATAAGAGAGCCATTTGAGTTTTCTTTCAAACTTATTGACACTTAGTTATTTTTTTCATTTCTATTTTGATATTCTTGATATACACCAAATTCTTAATCACATGTGTCATGGACGTCAAAATATTTGACAGTTTAATCTTTCAAAAGCAACAATTAACATTCGGTTTTTTAAGCGAAAGTGTTTTAACGCCGGAAGTTTCAAACGATGAGAAGACCAAATTTAATCAACCAAAAACGAACAGCTATTTTCAGATTTTACTGAAACATCACAAAAATGGACGGCTAAAAAGGGAGCGGTGGTTTTGACAATTGTAAAATTCGGAACATCAAGAGCCACTATAAAAAGAATATGGAAATAAGGTAATGATTCTGTTTGTGGTTTGGATGAGAAAATGCTTATAAATGTTGATTCTAAAAAGAAAGGAAAGTCGGGTCGGAAAAAATTGACAGAACAGAAAAAATTGCCAACATTCGATTAGTTGATCACAAAAGAAGAGGGACATTGCGGTCGTTATCAGTTGCAGTTGAAATTCCGCTGGTGCTACTTCCGGTGGAACCGGGGAGAACTGATTCAACAGTGTGATGGGATTTTTTCAATTTTTTAATATAACGGCAACCCCGTAAACTTTTAACAAACGTAGACACCTTGTATAGTACGTAGAAACGAAAACGGCTTACTTATTTTGTAAAAAATATACATCGGTAATCGCTCAATCACTATGGAAAAAATATAAAACGGTAATGGCTCACATATTATGAAAAAACTAAAAATCGATAATGGCTCACTTATTATGGAACAGAGGTAGTATATTGTTTTCTATTATGTCATACGAAATAAGGTTGCATTACTGCATTGCGTGCCAGATGTGGCATACCCTGTATATCTGTAAAAAATAAATATTAAATTTTTTTAATATTTTTCCCAATTACTGTATCACCAAAGGTACAGTATTCATATTTTTTTTTTGTTTCATCATAAAATTCATAAAAAATCCTGCAGTAAGGGGTTAATTTCGAAAATACCTATTGCCTGTCATTTAATCGCAATTTGTCATTAGAGTTTTCGTTAGAACTCCTTGAGTACAACCCATAAGTCAAATCAGAACTCCCAGAACTATTAAAAAAAAATCAACATTTTGAAAAAAAAATTTAAGTCCGAAAAGAAAAAAAAATTGAGTTCTAGGAGTTCCGAGTTAATTTTCTATTACTACTCATTGAGTACAATATTTTTTTCCTGTAAACAAATTCGATACAATCACGATTTATGGCATTTTTATATAAATTTAAAATCGATAACATAAAATTTAATTTTGGAAATACCCATTTCCTGCCATTTAATCGCAATTTGCCATTAGAGCTTTCGTAAGAACTCCTTGAGTCCAGCCCATAAGTCAAATCAGAACTCCCAGAACTATTACAAAAAATCAACATTTTGAAAAAAAAATTAAGTCCGAAAAGAAAAAAAAATTGAGTTCTAGGAGTTCCGAGTTAATTTTCTATTACTACTCATTGAGTACAATATTTTTTTCCTATAAACAAATTCGATACAATCATGATTTATGGCATTTTTAAATAAATTTAAAATTCGATAATAGAAAATTTCATTTTGAAAATACCCATTTCTTGTCATTTAAACGCAATTTGCCATTAGAGTTTTCGTTACTAGTTACTAGTTTCGAGTACTAGCCATAAGTCAAATCAGAACTCCCAGCACTATTTAAAAAAAATCAGCATTTTGAAAAAAATTCGAAAAGAAAAAAAAAAGAGAGTTCTAGGAGTTCTGAGCAGACGAGTGAATTTCACTAATGAAAGCGTTTACTTGGGTCGCATCTCTAGAAAATTAAGATCATCTACCAATTTTACAATATCTAAATATCTACCGCATCAACTGCATTTAAAGTCAGTACAAGTAATACATCATTTGCCATTTTTAGAGTTGTTCGAAATGATTGACGCACTTTACAAATTTTGTCTTGTTGTCTTTTGTCTACGACCGACATTTTCCGAACAGCTGTACTTTCCCGCACGTTTCCTACAGGGTTCGGACGATATATATCATCAGATATATATCACGATATATATCATGATATATATCGTGATATATATCATGATATATATCGTGATATATATTCGATGATATATATCATGGATATTTATGAAACACACAATACCAAAAATTTCCCCCGTTTCTCAAATTTTTCCAGTTGCAGCAATATGAATAGTAAGCATGTGCTCTAATATAACCTAGAAATGGGCGAAATGACTCTTTTTTTGTCGGAAAGAGTCGATTTTTGAAGTGACTCAAAAGTAAGTGTGAACAAAAAAAAACATAAAAAAGGTCCTCACTTTGAAAATTCTTCAATTTATCCCTGAAAACATACTGAAGAGCAAAAAAGTCCTTATTTCAAAAAAATTTCAATTTGATGTCAAATATTTTAACAATTTAAATGTTATTTTTTTACTATATTGTAAGAAACTATGTTTGTTTGCAATAAATAAATATAATATAAATAAAGTATGTGCATTATATAATTAATAAGTCATATAAACATTAATATTAATGACCAAGAATAAATATCAAGAAGTTGATATATATCGGATATATATATACAGAGTGACCCATTTGAAAGCGGGCCACCCTCATATTTTTTTTATTTATGGAGCGATTTTGACGATTTTTTTTTTTAATGTGGAGGGGGGATAGGTTTATTTTGGAGCTAAGCGGCGTCCAGTTTTTTTTTAAACCAAAGCCTACGAGATAACATTCAGAGCTGTAAAATCCATAATCCATATTAGCGATTTTTTTATTAAAAATCCGCGTACGCCACTGCAATTGGCGTCCTCTGAAATAGATCTGTACCAAGTTTCATGAAAAAATATTCAACATTAACGATTCTATAACTAAATTACTGACAAGTTGTTTTTTATGCATTAAGAATACAGCTACACACAGATGAAATAGTAGGCTTTGCAATTTCTAAAGTCACAGATGAAATAATAAGACAAAAATGTCAAATGTCAGTTAAGTAGTGAAATTTACGTACTGTTCCGTAAGTACACTGTCAATAAGTATGGCTCATAATTTAACGTTACAACATAAGATTGAAATAGTAAAACTTCGTGGTGACAGAGACAGGTCTGGAAGGGAAGTATCTCGAATTTTTAATGACAGACAACTTCAAAATATTAGCAAGTCTACCGTTGTGCGAGTGTGCAATATTTTTAACGAATTCGGAGCTGTATCTCAGCACATTTAAAAAAATATGAATGTAGTACAACGGCCACGAAAAAGCAATGAACGAATTCGCAATTATTTCATCGTAAATCCGAAAAAAGTTTGAGAGTTGCAAGTTTGGACCTCCAGTTACCACGGGAAACAATAAGAAGAAACCTTAAAAAATACAGTAATATGAAGCCTTATAAAGCAAAATTTCTCCACACCTTAGAAGAAGGTGATAATGATAAGCGAATGGAATATTGCTTATGGTGCCAAGGAGAATACCTTAATGACATTAATTTAGAAAAAAAAAATTGTTTAGTGACGAGGCCACATTTACAACCAATGGGACGGTAAATTCCCAGAACACGAGACAGTGGGCACAAGAAAATCCGGAAGGGGTAATAAACTGTAGGCGACAATATTCACAGAAGGTAAACGTATGGTGCGGTATATTAAATACCAGAATAATTGGCCCCTTCTTTTTTGAAGGCAATTTGAATAGCCAAAGTTTTTTACATTTTTTAAACAATGAATTTTCGGATGCTGTTGATGAACTTTCACTTGCAGAAGTGGCTGGCCTACTGTTTCAGTTAGATGGCTGTTTTATCCACAATGCCAGGACTGTGTGAGCGTGGCTGGAGGAAAATTTTCCAAATCGGTGGATAGGCCGAAATAGTAGATTAATGCAGTTTCCTCCCAGGTCTCCTGACTTAACTCCCCTAGATTTTTTTCTATGGGGGTTTATTAAGGAAAAAGTCTACAATACTCGTCCAACCAACGCAGAAGAACTGCGCGAAAGAATAAGACAGGCATGCGCTGAAATTACACCACATCAATTGTCTAATGTTATGGCAAATATTAAAAAACGATATAATAAATGCATTCAAATAAATGTAGATTTAGTTGAAAAATCCACAATTTAAAATTAATTCATGTGTGTTAATTTAATATTATTTTAGAAGAATGTCTGTAAAAGACTGTTATTAAATAAAGTCGTTGTAATTCATTTTTTATCGCATGGGTTACTAGATAAAAAGCTTCTTATTGCATAATAAACAACTTGTCAGTAATTTAGTCATAGAATCGTTAATGTTGAATATTTTTTCATGAAACTTGGTACAGATCTATTTTAGAGGACGCCAATTCCAGTGGCGTACGCGGATTTTTAATGAAAAAATCGCTAATATGAATTATGGATTTTGCAGCTCTAAATGTTATCTCGTAGGCTTTGGTTAAAAAAAAAACTGGACGCCGCTTAGCGCCAAAATAAACCTTTCCCCCCTCCACATTAAAAAAAAAATTCGTTAAAATCGCTCCATAAATAAAAAAATTATGAGGGTGGCCCGCTTTCAAATGGGTCACTCTGTATATATCCGATATATTGATATTTATATAAATATCGGATATTTTCCGAACCCTGGTTTCCTATAGCAACGTGCGGAAAGTACATTCCCGCACTATTGAATTAAATGCAGATACTTTCTGTGTACTTGCCAAATTTTTGGTTCTTGTCCTGAGACTTTTCATACTACTTTGTATACTTTATTTTAGGCTTTTGGCAAGTTCAGCGCGATAGAGCTCGCAACATCTACAATATGGGGCGGTATACTTATACAATCACTGTCACTCATAATTATTTGTTGAAATAACAATTTTATTAACATCATACAATAAACTGACGTTTACTATAATAAACGTCGGTTTTGTTTCTATTTATGCGCCCGCTAGATACGAGAGCGTCCAAGGTTCGCCATATCATGACAAAGCGAAAATAATGACTGAATGAATATATGGTGAATATTTATGTATATTAGTTGTACATATTTATTCACTGTGTTTGGGTTTTTTTCTGCAAACCGGTCGTAGAAAAAATGTGTAATTTCAAGCACAAAGTCTGTTTACCGATTTCGATAGATTGCAATTGTTTATCTCAATCAGCAAACACGTACTTTGCGCCCTTAATACACAAATAGCTTTATGGAATATTAAGGTAAGTGCGTAATTTCTAGTTGTACTTATGCTAATAACTTACAAATTGACTTACTTTTTAGTACTTCTGCTATTTTAATGTACAGTGAGACCAGAAAGTCGAAAATAGTTTGCAGCTCATTTTCTGAAAATAGGGATAATAATTCAAGTAATATTATGTTGGCTGTCTGGATCAGAGCAGTACATAAGAATTTTGTCTATTTTGGCGTGTTGTGGTTTTTTGAGGTTAAAATAAGTTTTTAAAACAAGTAACGTCAAAATAAATAAAATGCACATGCACTGCACTGAAATAATTCAGGCAGCCAATATCAAATTACTTAAATGATTATAGGGATTTTCAGAAAATGTGCTGCCAACTATTTTCGACTTTCTGATTTCACTGTCCTTATAATCAATTCGGCTAAATAAATCAAAATTCCAAAAAATACCATTATTTGGTACAATTAGTCAGCAAAGGGTTTTAGAGCTAAATGTTTATAGGTTTCCATCGTCTAATAAAAGTTGTTGGTAATGAATCGAGTTATGCAATTTTAAACGTAATATTTTTTTTTATGTTAACCAATTCTATGTCTTTCAAATTTTGTGTACATAGATTATGCCGTAACACTAACAGTCCGAAACCGGTCTGTAGTTCGTCTGATGGAGACAATAATTGATTGCAAGTAAAAATTTGCACGAGCTAATTTTTAATTTGAAAAAAAAGATAACTGTGGGTAAGAAAACAGACATTTGCAGTACCTGTGTTTTAGCCAGGGTCGGCTCGTTATATACCGGGGGTAACTGAATTCTGGTAGACTCCAAATATCATTTTTACTTCTACATATATCTTTATGAAATTTGTTTTCAGGGAATAAAGTGGGTCAACATGTCTACTTTTAATAAAAATTCCACTTCCAGTTTAACCGGAAATGACCAAAACTTTTCTATTTTAAATGAAACACCCTATATATGTTTACGTAATTTAATTCGTCTCTAAATTCTGGGTTTAGAGATGTATCATAAGTGGCCCTTTGGTTGTTAGTTTTTTGTTTAAATTAAAATTGAATTTAAACAAAAAACAAATTTAAATTAATTTTAAACAAAAAACTAATAACGAAAGGGTCACTTATGATACGTCACTAAACTCAAAATTTAGAGATGAATAAAATTATGTAAAAATATACATTTAAAATGTTTTTTTTTGCATGGGAAGCTGCCAAAATGTAACTATTTTGTATTGATTTCTGAATATTTATTTATATATAATCTTTATTAATTATATAATGAATGGAGGGGGGGGGCATACACTGGACATCCATGGACCCGAACGGCCACTTCTTCATTCCGAAATTCCCCGGATGGGATTCTAACCCACGACCACGAGGCCCGTGAGCAGGAGCTCTACTCACTAAACCACCGCGGCCCCCATTTAAAATGTTAAGGTTAGACCGGCTGGAGGTTCGATCTCGTTCTTAGATCAAATGCTCGATCAAGTGTCAATGCACTTCTGTACTCGCTGGCGAAAGTTAACTTGAACATTTCGAAAGGTTTGGATGTAAATTGCTCGAAATGCAGCCCTAGTCCTCTCCTTCATGTTATGCACTGTTGTCAGGGCTTCAGCAAATACTTTCTCCTTGACTAGTCCCCAGAGGATCCGAGAATCTTGCTCCCGCACCTTTAATGCTAATGCCGAGGATAATGCATGAATTACAGCCTGGATTTATCTGAGATTTCAAATAACATGACGGACAAAATTCATGAAATAAGCATTAAAAAAACGCTTCCTACAATTCCCGTAGAATACGATCCCGCAATAAAAAATAGGAGGTTCCATTTGAAAAATCAAAGTTGACCTTCGTTTGACCTTGGAAATTAACGCCAAAGTCATTTTCAAGGTCATCAGCATATGTCCCCCTCGGAACCCCACAACTTTTATCTGATACATTTTTTGCCATGTTGCTCAGGCTTCAAGATATTTAAAATGGGACACCCTGTATATCTTTGTCAAATTTAGTATAGTGTTTTGTATAGTATTTTGTATGCCCTTTAAAATGAGGTATCGCACAATAGGGGTGCCATTTGAAATTATAAAGATGGGGTGGCTGGGGGTGAGGTGGTGAAAGATAAAATTCTAAAAACAGTGTTTTTCAAGTTCCCCCTAGAAAACAAAATTAACGTATTTTTTCTTGAAACCGTAACTACTTCAGAACCAAAGTTATTTAGAGTGGCTCCTTTTGAAATCAAGCCCTGTATATTCCATTTTCGGTTTAACCGGAAATGACCATAACTTTTCTATTTTAAAGGTAACGCAATGTATATTTTTACATATCTTAATTTGTCTCTAAATTCTGAGTTTAAAGATATATCATAAGTGACATTTTGGTTGTTAGTTTTTTTGTTTAAATGAAATTGATTTTAAACAAAAAACAAATTTAAATTAAATTTAAACAAAAAACTAAAAGGTCACGTATGATTCATCTCTGAATTCAGAATTTAGTGACGAATAAAATTATGTAAAATATACAGGGTGTTCCATTTGAAATAGAGAAGCTATGGTGATTTCCGGTTAAACCAGAAGTGGACATGTCTACTACGCACTTTATTCCCTAAAAACACCATAGTAAATTTCATAGATATATGTAAAAATGGAAATTATATTTGGGGTCTACCAGAATTCAGTTACACCCGGTGTAGCCACGGAGCCATGGCACTACCTGCAGTTCCAAGTTCACCAAGAATTTTGAATTCATTCTTAAAACATTTTAAATGTTAAACAACTCCTGCAAATGGAATGCATTTGTTCTCCAACGCAACGCCGCGGTGTGCGCCGTTAACGGTGCTAGCTTCCATCTGGCACGGCATCTCGTTAGAATGCTATTTTCATAAAATAGTGCCCCATGTTGAGATAATTTTCAATCAACTTCAAAAGAAACTACTGTATGGCGCACGATTCCATTTTTTTAAATACAATACAAAAAATGCGCGACTAAATATATGAACTTATTGCAAAATAGTAATTGGAATTCTTAAAAGACAGCCTCCTCAGAAAAGACAAAATAAGCAGAGAGAAGCCTTGGAGATTTGGAGTGTGTCAAGTTTGCACCCCAATGAAGAGCTCTGATAGTTCTGAATAGAGTTCTCAATTCCTTTTGATCTATCTAGAAGTACTATCAACTTTTAAAAAAGAGTTCTGTAAAATTGAGGAAATGTCAGGAATTTTTTGAAAAATATGGTGCCAACTTGACACCGCACCCCAACATTGGTATCGAATAGTTCTGAACTAGTTTTAAGATGTGTTTGGGTTAGTACTATAGTTCCTGATACTTTTAAAAAAGAGTTCTGTTGAATTTCCAGAGATAAAAATTTTCAAAGTTGGAAATTCAAAATATTCAAATTCATATTACTCACTTAATATTGGTTGAATCTAAATATTTCATAACAGCTATGGATAGAACTCGCAAAGAACTACAGGAAACACCAATCAAAACTATCCGGAACTATCAAAAATATTTTTTTGTCTCAAAGTTCTAGGAGTTCTGAGTTAATTTTCTATTTCTACTCATTGAGTACAATAATTCTTTCTTATAAACAAATTCGATAAAATTCCGATTTATAGCATTTTTAAATAAAGTTTAAATTCGAAAATGGACAATTTAATTTCGAAAATACCTATTGCCTGTCATTTAATCGCAATTTGTCATTAGAGTTTTCGTTAGAACTCCTTGAGTACAACTCATAAGTCAAATCAGAACTCCCAGAACTATTTAAAAAAATCAATATTTTGGAAAATATTTATTTAAAAATTGCCATAAATCGTGATTGTATCGAATTTGTTTATAAAAAAGAATTATTGTACTCAATGAGTAGAAGTAGAAAATTAACTCAGAACTCCTAGACCTCTCAATTTTTTTTTACTTTGTGACTTTTTTCAAAAAAATATATCTGATAGTTCCGGATAGTTCTGATTGGTGTTTCCTGTAGTTCTTTGCGAGTTCTATCCATAGTTGTTCTGAAATATTTAGATTCGACCAATATTAAGTGAGTAATATGAATTTGAATATTTCGAATTTCCAACTTTGAAAATTTTTATCTTTGGAAATTCAACAGAACTCTTTTTTAAAAGTATCAGGAACTATAGTACTAACCCAAATACATCTTAAAACTAGTTCAGAACTATTCGATAACAATGTTGGGGTGCGGCGTCAAGTTGGCACCCCATTTTTCAAAAAATTCCTGACAGCCAAATTTAACAGAACTCTTTTTAAAAAGTTGATAGTACTTCTATATACATCAAAAGGAATTGAGAACTCTATTAAGAACTATCAGAACTCTTCATTGGGGTGCCAACTTGACACACTCGAAGATTTGTGATTCTATTGTTCCGCAAATAAGAACGACATTTACTTTTATTGGACATCTTGTGCCGCAAACTTAATTATGATGGTAAATTTTACAAAATATTACAATAATTCTCCTGGCCATTTTCTTTGTAAAATAATTCGTTTTTATCCTAATTGGGGAAAAAATAGATTAAAGATTGAATTGGAGGTAGTTTTTATAGACGAAACGAATTGCGGATGTTTCTGGAGAAGTTTAAATTTTATCACTAATTTTACAAGAAGAGATGCGTAGCACCTTTCAAGACAATCTTAAACTTATAAAAATGTTAGTGACAATACCAATGTCAACTGAGTTTAAGGCGGAGCGCTGATTTTCAATGTTAAAAAGAATTAAGACATTTTTAAGAAATGCCGTGAAGAATGCGTGCTAAGGCGTTCTTCACGCTACAAAGCTTTACTCAGTAATATTAAAGATTTCAATAAGCGTGTGATATTGTAACTCTGCCATCAAAATATTCTACGAGCCACCACTGGTTTTAGCCACCTGTGAAAACAAATGAATACAACGGATATTTGCCGGCCGTTAAATTTTGCTGCCCACTGCTACTTAGCCTATTGACAAATACGGCCCTGGTAATATCTGTAGTTGACTGATCAGGAAGTTGCTTCCGATTCTGTAGGCAGCAAATCCAATACGAAATTTCTGACTTTTTTTCTTCAACTTTAATTGATTACTGGTGGTTTCCCGATATAAATTGCGCAATGTCAAATCTGAGTAAATTAAAAAAATCTTCTAAATAATAATCGCCGAAGACAAGGAAACTATTGAGATTAGGTACAGGAAACCCTAATACAACCTGAAAGATAATTGGATTCTACGTGATTAAGTACATGATGTGCCATTTGAAAATTCGAAGTTATTCAACTGTATAACTTTGGATTCTCTACCACATATTTTTTACCACCCTGTATAATATACTTATATGTAATCATGCTTGACGCTAGAGTTCGAACCTTTAACCAAACGATAGAAATCATTGAAATGGTTCAACTGGGGCAAATATAAAATTTCACCTGTATCATTCATTTCAAGAAATCTTTAAATATTTCGAAAAAGGCAAACGATAGGTATAGGGAATATTGAAGTAACACACCTTTATCCGTTCCCTAGAATTCAAAAATTACGAAAAATATAGAGTGTTCTATTTAAAAAACATAACATGTGGATCTTTTCTATGGGGTAATAATTCTATAACTGGTAATAATTTCAAATTGTGCATACAACGATCCTACTTCTATCCATTTGAAAAGAATAACATGAAGTTACATGGTTTTCCATAAAATGACCGTATACCTGTATAAATAATTATGTATAGCTAAAGTGAACAAGGAAAATGATTGATCGATTGAAAAATTAAATGATTTGGTCTTATTTGATACCAACAAAACTGTTTTTAATTTGCTTTTAACTGAAAAGCCATATCATGTATTTAACTTACTTTAGTACATAATATTTCATTCGTTATTTAAGGAATTTTAGATTGAATATTTTGGGCAAATTATTGCTTATTAGAATTATTAAAATCTAATTAGATTCCGTTATTGGTTCTGAATATTCGCAAAAAAAAATAAGTGAGATTCAAATTAAATTTTTAAATTCAATATATATTTATCTTTAATTCCAATTAACCACCGCTCTAATAAATAATACAAATACTTTCTCAGGTGGCGAATTCTTCTGCTCAAACCTTATTACATTCCTCTTGATTGCTTTATCGATTTCGACGTGAATACGTATATTTGTGAAGCAATTGCTTATATTAAATTATAATCATGCTCGCATTGGAATTATTGTTGAATCCTCACGACCTAATCAAATATACACATAACTTTGGGCGTAGAATTCGGGGAATTTGTTTTCTTCCACCGAAGACCTGATTCTATTCCCATTAATTGCTGTACGTTGATCGATTTAGATGCGTATACACATGTTTGCACAGCAATTACATTCATTGAATTACACAAACGCTTCCATGAAATCACGAATTCTCGAGGCATAGAATCATCTTTATTTTTCCTACGATTTACGGAAATTTTAGTAATGTTAACATCAATTTTATGACTTCCTTTAGCCTTCAGAATTCTTTATACGAATCAAATATTTTCTAAGCGTGAAATAAATATTTCCTTAATTTTTTTAAAAATATATATTGCTACCGGTTTCGGTTATTAACATTAGCAAAATTGTCATTAACGAGAGTTAAATAGTTTTGATATTATTTGGCTTTCTGCTTACATAAATCTTTTAAAACACAAACACATATACACACAATGTTGCTTGATAATGGTTAATAACCAAAACCGGTAGCAATATATTTAAAAAAAAAATTAAAGAAGTACTTATTTCAGACTCATACTTAAATAACCTTAAACGACTAAACAACTTGAAACTACAGAATAATAATATTATTTGTACACTAAAAAATCTCTAAATTTCTAAACAGGAAGCAGCAAAAATAAATTAAGACCGAAATGAAGCAATCGTCCGCAATTAACAAATCGAATCGTCCTTGACTTAATGCAACCAATTATTTAAAAGAAACATCGATTGAAAATTAAATTTAACCCAATAGAAAACATAAAACTCACTTGATTGAAGACGTAATAAAATTTCTGTCGTAATCCTTTTACTGGACAAAGGAATTATCTCCAAATCCCAAAACAAACTGCCACACTGTTAAAATTTTCAAACAAAACGTGCACTCTTGTTGATTACACCACAAATAAACTATCCACACTCACACGTATAATTATTCATAATTTTTGTTTCCAAAAAATCCATCCGAAAAAAAGAACAACACACTAATCCATTGTACACACTATTAACACATTTTGTTTGTTTATTTATTTTCGTATAAGATTAAGAATTTGGGGTTATGGGGGTGGGTGTTAACGGGTTAGATCATTCATTCGCGGAGTTTTTTTCTTCATTTATTTCATGAATGAAAAATTGCACATCGATTGCTTCCGGCTTTGTGGTCAGTCGTAACGTCTTTTATATGGATTTTCTGAGTATTTTCCGGCACCGGGTATTATTTATTTGAGTCGGTTTGGCGGCGTGGAAGACAAAAAGACGTACAACAACAACGAACTCATGTCGGTATACTGACAAAAACAAATTTCAGTACGCCGCACAGATGCTGGTAATAAAGAATGGGAGATCGGAAAGGCTGTTGTTGGACGAGGATGTGATATGTGTGTAATGAAGTTGGTAGCGGACGGTGCTGCCGAATGAATGTGGTGATAGAAATAGGAAGGTGTTACGGGATTCTATACAGGCGTGGGTGTGACATCTATTGGTTGATAGTGGAACTTTTAGAGTGCAATGTAAATTGTGTTCGAGGTTGTCTCGCTTCATGATCAATGTTTTCACCGGATCTATTTAGTTTTCTTTCTTTTCTAGTCTGTAATATTAATCATATTATTAAGAATAATAATATGAGACAGATATGAATACTATCAAATAAAAAATACAGTTTAGAATCAAAAAATTTACAATTCTGGATTAATTATAAGGTCATGCTAATTTACAGTTCTATACATTTATTTTCAAAAAATAATTATTGCGTGCAAATACTACTTGATGCGGCATAGTAAATAATTGAATTGCATTGATAATTTTAAACAAACTAAAGCAGTGGTTTTTAAAGTTGTTATTCGCGCACTATTCGGAGTCAGTGGCGTAGCGTAAAGGGGCCAGGGGGGGGGGGCGGTTGCCCCACCCGCCCCCTAGTTCACCGCGCCCCTTCAGCCGATCAAATTGATTATAGAAGTTTTATCGAAATTTTTATCGAAATTTTTCTTTATTTATCCGTAAATGCTATTTACTACTATTATTACAGGAATAAATTATAAGTGATTTCATTTCGTTGCAGATGTTAATGAATACTGAATAGCGGGTTTGTTTTTAAATCAATAAAGAGACAAATAATGCTGATCTATTTCCGTTAATAAATAGTATCCGGGCGCCAAATGTATAGCGTTAGTATAAATCATAAGTGTAATGTTTATCTAACGATTCGTGAAGAGGTACGTCTATATTTTACTTTCTCCGTTACGAAGTACGAGAAAGTATTGTGATCGTGATTTTTTTTTCAAACATTTTTTTTACGGAAATATCCGTTTTGGGGTCCTTAGATGCCATTTCAACAATTTCTGGAAAAAAAATTTTTGTGTCTGTGTGTGTGTGTGTGTGTGTGTGTCTGTGTGTGTGTCTGTGTGTGTGTGTGTGTGTCTGCCTGTGTGCGCTGTATCTCAAAAACTAATAGAGCAATTGATATGAAACTTTGAACATCCATCTTATTTGATAATCTGAAGAACTAAAAAGCTTTTGGCAAAAATTTCGTACACCGGAAGTGGGCGTTTACCTTAACTGTTTTTTGTTTTTTGCCAATATTTTCTTAAATATGAAAAATATCACAAAAACTTTCAAACAAACTTTGAAGACAACAAAGAAATGAACATCTTTTGCTTGAAAACATTTTTCATATAATCATTTTTATTCGAGAAAAAAATTTATTGATATTTTTTTAATTTTTGGTTTATAATTATAAAACGATAATAGTTACAGAAATGTTATGTGAATAATAATTGTACAGAATGCCAAAATGAACAACTTCTAAAGAATAAGTTTTTTTCGAAATCTCGTTAGTTTTTGAGTAAACCGAGTTTTTGAATTTGAAGTATAATTTTTCCATCTTTCATGATTTTGACGTTTTAAACGTCAGTTTCATCCGAGTTTACGCAACGCTCGATGTAGATTTAAAATATGATTTCAATTGAAAATAAACCCATGAAAACGTAAATATAAAGTCGGAGAAAGTAACATGAAGCCACATCACCATTTTTTTTTTAATTTGCCTTTACGCAGTTCACTTTTCCACCTTCGCGTGTTTAGTAGCTATAGTTATTCGATTTTATGTGTATTTTTAATTATAATTAGTGTATTTTGTAATTTTTGGTGTAAGTTTTTAATAGTGGACATTAGAAAAAGACTATCGTGTTGGTTATATTGTGGTTTTCGGCTAAGTATAAAGGTAGGTACGTAAATTTATAAGATTATTTATTATTGTAAAATTCCCTATTACAACTTGATTAGTAATTCAAAACTTGTAACTTGTAATTGTAACGATATTAACCTTTGACTTTGACTGGCTTGTACATCTTAAAACCCAGAAATCATTAAATTGAACCCAATATTTTTCTTTTATTAATGTTTCAAACGAATGTTACTTAAATATTATACCGGATTTTAATTGGTTTAAATATACGTAACAATTTAACATGTAAAATCTCGTTGCTGCATTTTCTTGTTCCGATTACTATAGATTAAAACATGTTCAGAATTAAAAAAAACTACCAAATGGAAAGAAGGAGAAAATGAATTCATATTAAATCCAAAAACGTACACGGATCAAGGATCTCGCTATCGATGGCCAGTTTATTATTCTTGTTTTCACAATTAAATAGACAATCTAAAAATATTTGTTCATTAAATAATCCAGTGACATGTTTTATATTTGGTAAGTGATTTGATTAACATATTCTATGCCACTGGATTGAGAAATTTAACTAAACTCGCCCAAATAATTGTTTTTATATAAAAGTTGAGTTTACCAATTCACTCTCACTTTCTAATTTGAACGAATTTCGGGAAAGTATTGTGATCGTAATGTTTCGAATTAGAAATATCAACGGAAATATTCATTCTGAGGTCCCCGAGATTTTGAATATAAGCATTGTTTGACAATCCGAAGAACTGACAATCTGTTTTTGCAAAATTTCGTACACCTGAAGCGGGAGTTTACCTAACTTATTTCGTTTAAGTTAGTTTTTTCGAGATATATTTTAAAATATACATTTTTTATTTTCATCGCTTTGGGAACGGTCAATCAAGGGCTTATTTTTTTTAAATAACGAAAAATAATAAATAAGCCCATGATTGACCGTTCCCAGGGCGCTGAAAGACCCTGTATATATTTTTACACATTTAAATACATTTTTAGGTATCGACAAATTGAACATTTTTTATTTATAAATGTTTTTCATAAAATCCTTGATTTAAAAAAAAACAATTTACAGTTTTCAAACCTACATATTTTGCTAATAAATATTTTCCATAAACTCCTTTATTTTTGAGAAAAAATTAATATCATTTTTTTTAAATAATTTCTGGCCTGTAATTATGAAATGATAATAGCAGACCAGTGCATTATTAAAAAATTGAATTGAATTGTCCAAATTTCAGAATGTCAGAATCTCAAAATTGTCAAAATGTTAGTATGTTAAAATGTCGGAAATCTCAGAAATATCAAAAAATCAAATAGAAAGATGTAAATGTCAAAACGTTAAAAATAAAAACTAATTTAAAAAAAAACTTTTGAAGTCGAAAACGCTTGGACAACTCGGCGCCTCGCGCTTTTAGCAACTTGTATCGGAATATACTATTCTCAAAAACAATTTAAAAAAATATCAAAAAGAAGATAAGTCGTCTAAATTGTTCTTCCAGTAACTGTAAGAGATATAATTCACTAATATTTGCATCAGCTGCTTAATCTGCTACTTTAGAAACATTTCAATTCCAGCTCAATTTTGAAATATTATATTAATTATTTACGGGTGTGAAGTTGGCAATAGATTTCAGCAATAGATTTTAAAATTCATTTCTTGCCATAAAGATGTACATTTTCCAAAAACCCTCTATGAGCAGGGTGGGGTTACTACTGAAGAATACACATGAACCTCCCCTACCCCAAAATTTCATCCCCCTACAATTTTTCACACTTTCACAGTTAGTAAAAAAAATCTCCTTTTTTACTAACTTCGATGACCGATAAGAAAATGCTGAAAACATGTAATTATTCTACATACTTAGACCTACTAATACAAAAAATAAAAAAAACGTTCCGGCCCCTAGATCACTTAAAAAAAATAAAAAACTTGTCCGCCCCATGCACCGCGAAGAGGTGCGCGGGCACACTTACTAACGTTTTTCGATGTTCGATGTCCGTCTCGAAAAAGTAAAAAATTCAAAAACAATCTAGATATACAGGCCTAACAACAAGATAAATAAAAAAAACCTGCCGGCCCCTTGATCACTTTGAAAAAAAAATAAACAATCCGACACATTCTCCGAAAATGTATGCGCCGTCACATTACCTGTAGTTTTTTTCAAAGTTCGATGACCGCCATAAAAAAGTTAAAAATTTATAAACAATCTAGACATACAGGCCTAACAAGTGGAGAAATAAAAAAAAAGTGCCGGCCCATTGATCACTTTGAAAAAAAAAACAATCTGACACACTCTCCGAAAATGTATGCGCCGTTACATTAACTGAAGTTTTTTTCAAAGTTCGGTAAACGCCATAAAAAAGTTAAAAATTTATAAACAATCTAGACATACAGGCGTAACAAATGAAGAAATAAAAAAAACGTGTAGACCCCTTGATCACTTTGAAAAAAAAAAAACAATCCTACACACTCTCCAAAAATGTATGCGCCGTCACATTAACTGTTGTTTTTTTCAAAGTTCGGTGACCGCCATAAAAAAGTTAAAAATGTATAAACAATCTAGACATACAGGCCTAACAAATAGAGAAATAAAGAAAACGTGCCGGCCCCTTGATCACTTTGAAAAAAAAATAAACAATCCGACACACTCTCCAAAAATGTATGCGCCTTCACATTAACTGTTGTTTTTTTCAAAGTTCGGTGACCGCCATAAAAAAGTTAAAAATTTATAAACAATCTAGACATACAGGCCTAACAAATGGTGAAATAAAAAAAACGTGCCGGCCCCTTGATCACTTTGAAAAAAAATAAACAATCCTACACACTCTCCAAAAATGTATGCGCCGTCACATTAACTGTTGTTTTTTTCAAAGTTCGGTGACCGCCATAAAAAAGTTAAAAATTTATAAACAATCTAGACATACAGGCCTAACAAATGGTGAAATAAAAAAAACGTGCCGGCCCCTTTATCACTTTGAAAAAAATAAACAATCCGACACACTCTCCGAAAATGTATGCGCCGTCACATTACCTGTAGTTTTTTTCAAAGTTCGGTGACCGCCATAAAAAAGTTAAAAATTTATAAACAATCTAGACATATAGGCCTAACAAATAGAGAAATAAAAAAAACGTGCCGGCCTCTTGATCACTTTGAAAAAAAATAAACAATCCGACACACTCTCCGAAATTGTATGCGCCGTCACATTAACTGTAGTTTTTTTCAAAGTTCGGTGACCGCCATAAAAAAGTTAAAAATTTATAAACAATCTAGACATACAGGCCTAACAAATGGAGAAATAAAAACAAACGTGCAGGCCCTTGATCACTTTGAAAAAAAAATAAACAATCCGACACACTCTCCAAAAATGTATGCGCCGTTACATTAACTGTAGTTTTTTTCAAAGTTCGGTGACCGCCATAAAAAAGTTAAAAATTTATAAACAATCTAGACATACAGGCCTAACAAATGGAGAAATAAAAACAAACGTGCAGGCCCTTGATCACTTTGAAAAAAAAATAAACAATCCGACACACTCTCCAAAAATGTATGCGCCGTTACATTAACTGTAGTTTTTTTGAAAGTTCGGTGACCGCCATAAAAAAGTTAAAAATTTATAAACAATCTAGACAAACAGGCCTAACAAATGGTGAAATAAAAGAAACGTGCCGACCCCTTGATCACTTTGAAAAAAATAAACAATCCGACACACTCTCCGAAATTGTATGCGCCGTCACATTAACTGTAGTTTTTTTCAAAGTTCGGTGACCGCCATAAAAAAGTTAAAAATTTATAAACAATCTAGACATACAGGCCTAACAAATGGAGAAATAAAAAAAAAACGTGCCGGCCTATTGATCACTTTGAAAAAAAAATAAACAATCCGACACACTCTCCAAAAATGTATGCGCCGTTACATTAACTGTAGTTTTTTTTCAAAGTTCGGTGACCGCCATAAAAAAGTTAAAAATTTATAAACAATCTAGACATACAGGCCTAAAAAATAGAGAAATAAAAAAACGTGCCGGCCCCTTGATCACTTTGAAAAAAAAATAAACAATCCGACACACTCTCCAAAAATGTATGCGCCGTTACATTAACTGTAGTTTTTTTCAAAGTTCGGTGACCGCCATAAAAAAGTTAAAAATTTATAAACAATCTAGACAAACAGGCCTAACAAATGGTGAAATAAAAGAAACGTGCCGACCCCTTGATCACTTTGAAAAAAATAAACAATCCGACACACTCTCCGAAATTGTATGCGCCGTCACATTAACTGTAGTTTTTTTCAAAGTTCGGTGACCGCCATAAAAAAGTTAAAAATTTATAAACAATCTAGACATATAGGCCTAACAAATAGAGAAATAAAAAGAACGTGCCGGCCTCTTGATCACTTTGAAAAAAAATAAACAATCCGACACACTCTCCGAAATTGTATGCGCCGTCACATTAACTGTAGTTTTTTTCAAAGTTCGGTGACCGCCATAAAAAAGTTAAAAATTTATAAACAATCTAGACATACAGGCCTAACAAATGGAGAAATAAAAAAAAAACGTGCCGGCCTATTGATCACTTTGAAAAAAAAATAAACAATCCGACACACTCTCCAAAAATGTATGCGCCGTTACATTAACTGTAGTTTTTTTTCAAAGTTCGGTGACCGCCATAAAAAAGTTAAAAATTTATAAACAATCTAGACATACAGGCCTAAAAATAGAGAAATAAAAAAACGTGCCGGCCCCTTGATCACTTTGAAAAAAAAATAAACAATCCGACACACTCTCCAAAAATGTATGCGCCGTTACATTAACTGTAGTTTTTTTTCAAAGTTCGGTGACCGCCATAAAAAAGTTAAAAATTTATAAATAATCTAGACATACAGGCCTAAAAAATAGAGAAATAAAAAAACATGCCGGCCCCTTGATCACTTTGAAAAAAAATAAACAATCCGACACACTCTCCGAAAATGTATGCGCCGTTACATTAACTGTAGTTTTTTTCAAAGTTCGGTGACCGCCATAAAAAAGTTAAAAATTTATAAACAATCTAGACATACAAAAACATGCCGGCCCCTTGATCACTTTGAAAAAAAATAAACAATCCGACACACTCTCCGAAAATGTATGCGCCGTCACATTACCTGTAGTTTTTTTCAAAGTTCGATGACCGCCATTAAAAAGTAAAAAATTTATAAACAATCTAGACATATAGGCCTAACAAATGGAGAAATTAAAAAAACGTGTCGGCCCATTGATCACTTTGAAAAAAAATAAACAATCCGACAGACTCTCCAAAAATGAATGCGCTGTCACATTACCTGTAGTTTTTTTCAAAGTTTGATGACCGCCATAAAAAAGTTAAAAATTTATAAAAAATCTAGACATGACATGATCTAGGGGCCGGAAGGTTTTTTTTTTTGTATTAGTAGGTCTAAGAATGTAGAATAATTACATGTTTTCAGCATTTTCTTATTGGTCATCGAAGTTAGCAAAAAAGGAGATTTTTTTTTATATAGTGTGAAAAATTGTAGGGGGTTGAAATTTTGGGGTGGAGGAGGTTCATGTGTATTTTTTAGTAGTAACCCCATCCTGCTCATAGAAGGTTTTTGGAAAATGTACATTTTTATGGCAAAAAATGAATTTTAAAATCTATTGCTGAAATCTATTGCTAACTTCACACCCGTTAATTATTTTGTAATGTAATTTTTAACTTCTTTCTAATGGTAATAAAACAATTATTTTCAGTAGTTGTTCCAAGGCCCGGCAGTGATATAGGATAAGATGGATCTTAATATTCACAACAGAAAGGGCAAAAAAAAGTCTGGGGCTGCATTTCGTCAAGAGAAAAAAAGGAAGCTTCTTGAATGTGTTGCTTTACAACATTCGAAAACAATGAAAGATTTTTTTTCGACTAACCTTGTCAAAAATACGTTGGCGGAGTTGGAATCGTACGTTTTTGATCAACTTTTTTTTATAATAATAATACGTTATTTATCATGTTTTACTAAAATTTTGACTAAAACATACGTAAAATATACAGTGAAAATAAATATTCAAATTCTACAAATTTTACAATGGATTGGAATTAATCACGTACTACAGATAATTTAAATAAATTAAAAAGAAACGACTTTACGAAAAGGTTGAACTCTTTCAAATTTGTATTATTAATAAAAAAATCACTATTATTTTTTATTTAATTCCGACTAGTTTCAGCTAACAGATATTATCAAGAAATGACTGATAGTCGAAACTAGTCGGAATTAAATAAATAAAAATAGTGAAACATACCAAGTGATTTTTTTATTAGTAATACAAATATTCAATCATATTTCATCAATTGCTCAAAGAGAATCAAACTTAAGATATATTATTAAGTTTTCTTAAATTTTAAAAGTATAAATTTTATTGTTATTTATTAGAACGAAACTTGTATTGCCTGACTCAAATATCCCCAGCTGTTCAAATGTAAATTTATTGACAATTACCCCAACAAGAGATGCCCACACTGATGATAAGGTCAAGGTCGATGTGCATGAGATTGAGGGAGAACAAATAGAAGAAATGGACCAAAATCCTAGTTGTTCAGGAGATGAATCACGATCAACACCAAATGGTTGTTTTTTTTAATGGTTATGGATTGTTTGATTTGTTTTGTGCTTTTACATTATTTACATGAATAAATTATTAACTTGCATGACAAGATCGAAGTATGAGAACTGGGTTATGTCAATGAAATAACGTGTTTTTTTTTGTATTTTCAGAACTTTCAACAAACATTAATCGAAATTTTGAAAGGGATGTATCCGATTACTATCCCAGTGACCCCTACTTATATAAAACCGAAATTTTATCAACGGAGAAAATAAGAAAATTATTAACCCTGGGGCCGTGTCAACCAGGCCTATCAGATACGTTTGAAAATTTTCCATCTGATTTAAATAATAGGAAATTTCAGACAAATTGGTACAAGCAGGGTACCAGCATCCGTGGATGGCTCATATATTCTCCTCGTTGTAACAAAATGTTCTGTTTTTCTTGCTACTGTTTGGTCTGATCCTCATAGAGGATTTTTTAATTTTAAAAAAGGACTTGAAAAAATCAAATTGCACGAAGAAAGTCGTACTCACAGAGAATTACATAATAAATTTGTAATAACTAAACTGCGAATTTTCAAGGATTCTACAGTAATTAATAACCAACTGCGTGCTGAAAAAAATCTATTAAACAAAAATCGTGAAACTCTAGAAAGGTTTCTTCACGTTATATTGTTTTTGGCAAAGCAAAATCTACCTTTAAGGGGACATGCGGAACATGGTGATGTTAGAAACAAGGGGAATTTTTAGAACTATTAAATTTGTTAAAAAAATATGACGTTACTTTAGCCAAACATTTTTTGAATACAAATAAAGTTGCTAAGTACACCAGTCCAACAATTCAAAATGAATTGCTTCATCTCATATCGACTGAACTTTTGTCTAAAATTGTTAATGAAATTATTTATGCTGGTTATTATTCTCTTATCGTGGACTCATCCCTCGACATAACAAAAAAGGAGCAACTTTCTTTGTCAATCCGGTATGTCAATAAACATGGATATTCCGAAGAAAGTTTTATCAAATTTATTGAAATGCCTGACGGTTCTGCAGAAACCTACTTTAATATCACAACAAGGGAATTAAAATCATTAGGAATTAATCTTGGGTTATGTCGTGGTCAAGCATATGATGGGGCAAGTATAATGTCCGGTAATTTATCTGGTTTGAGAACTAGAATTCAAGAGCAAGTGCCAGAAGCACTTTATGTGCACTGCTGTGCGCATAATCTTAATTTGGCATTAGTAGATGCGATTAGTTCTTGTGTGGAAATTAAACTGTTTATATAACAGAAAGTTTTCCTAGGCTGAAATTGTTTCAAAAAATTCAAAACGAAATTGTCGACGATGTTGCGAAACTAACAATAAAAAAATTATCTGTTACAAGATGGGCTAGTCACAAAAAAGCAGTTGATTCATGTTTTTTATAATATACAGGCCATTGAAGAAACCTGTGAAAAAAATATTTTCGGAGAAATAACAAATACCACTGGGAAACAAATGGCAGAAGCATCCGGTATAATAACCACAATTGAATCCTTTAAATTCAAATTTCTTTTGTGTTTTTGGAAAGAAATATTAAATAAAATTTACGTGTTGTCTAATTATTTGCAGAAGTCTGATCTAAATTTAAACACATCCACACGTTTAATAAATGCTGCCCAGATAGACATAATTTCACTTAAAAATGATGATACTTTTTTCAAGATTAAAGCGAAAGCCCTATTATTAGCAACCAAATGTGACAGTCCTCTAAATTTTACCAATAGACGGACGAGGAAAGTAAAAAGATTTCACGATGAGAGGCAAGAAGACTTCCAACATGAAAATCCAGAAATTAAATTTACTGTGTTTTATGTGGTCTTGTACACACTCATTGAAACCTTAAAAATCAGGTTCAATGATTTTATGGAGGTTTCGCAGAAATTTAATTGTTCGATGTTTGAAGAATTAGATACAACTGATGATAATATTAAACGTTTAATGGATTTAGTCTTATATTATAAAAATGATTTGACAATAGATACGATTGAAGAATATAAGTTATTTTGCAGATTTATGTTGGAGGTTAAAGATGAAAATATTTTAACGACAGATGAAATTTTACCATTTATTATAACTAATGATCTAGAGAGTGTTTATCCTAATATATTAAAATTGTATAAAATATTTTGCACGTTAGCAACAAATAGCGCCGGAGCCGAAAGATCATTCAGCCGTTTGCGAAAAATAAAATCCTTTCAAAGAACAACAATATCATAACAAGGGAAGAAAGGCTTAACGACTTGGCCTTAATAAGCATTGAATCAGAATATGCCGCGGATCTTGATTTTGATGTTATCCTAAATAAAATGAAAAATGTTAAAACCAGGCGCCTTGCACTTTAAATAAATCTTTTCTATTAATATCCTGTATTTTTATTTAAACATTATCTAACCAATACCTTTGGACATACTGGGTGGTGCATTAGGAGGATGCACCATAGTGATTTCTATATATTTTTTTTTAATTCTTAATTTGCTTCCCATGTAGAGATCAAAAAAATCGTACATAATGAAACTATAATGTTATATCACCGTGCTGGAGGTTAATTTTCATTAGTATTAAACCTGCAATGATAATGATTGTATTAACTGATTTTAAAATCATAACTCGAATGTATAATAAAATAATATTTAAAATGGGTTAATTAGATCGAGTTTTTTGATCTTTACAAGAAACCACCCTTATGATTTTACGATAAAACAACACGGGGTGCAAATAATCAAGATTAAAAAAAAAACATAGAAATCCCTCTATAACACACACCTATATTGAAATACACTTTTCAATGAGTGCCGGTGCCCTTGTAAAGTTTGCCCCCCGCCCTTTATCCCACGCTACGCCACTGTTCGGTAGTTTTCTCATCTTTAAGTTTTCGTAACACGGAACCCTTTAATAGTAATCCAGCAATATGACGACCTGTACCAAGCACAAACAAGAATGTTACCTAAATTCAATTTGCTTGCAGAGTTACGAACAGGTTGAATATTCATATCTTTAGGCTACATTTCGTTTTATTGAATTTATTTAATGCTTTCTGCAACAAGTAAGGTTGTTTCTAATTTGTTTAAGAATCTTACCGTTCAATATTCAATACTTGAGATTGCCATATTGGCCATCGCATTACTACCAATCTTAAATATTTAACAATTTACTTTCAAAACGAAGATCAAATACAAAACAGTTTGAACTGGAGAAATATCGGAGGTGTGACAAAAATAGTCAATTTTATACGACGAATAAATTTAATCGTCGTATAACGTTTTATTTGACGTTGGCGAAACGCATAAGAGAAATAGCGGAGTTTATATTAGGATCCTATGAAGTGTTGGACGTGCAAATTGAGGTGATCATTCCAATTGTATAGAAGTGTACTTTAATTATTTTCATGTTTCCAGTTAGTATATTCGATATAAGAGGTCGCTGACGAAAAAACAACTTCAAATTTAATTATGAAATTAATTAAATAGATTTAAAAAGAATGTCCTACTAAATTTAATATTAAGAAACAATCGGCTCTTAAATAATGAGTTTAAGAAACAATCAACTCTTAAATGATTCTAATTCTTATAATAATATGGTAATAACATTACAAACATTCCATACCATCGACCATCTCCCGTGCCACGACGCCACGAGTATGAATGTATTTTTTTAATAAAAAAGACACTCTTTAAATAACATCTTTAAATAATATGTTGTATATATTTTAATTCAAACTCCAAAAAGAATTGTATACATACATCAAATGATATGATTTCCACTGGTACTTACTGTACATAATTTGTGTTGTTTGTTAGGATATAACAGGAATTCGCATTGGAATTCCGAAATACCGATGAGCGCCAAGAATTTGACGAAATATTGTGATTTGTATTAGGATCACATAATGTGCAAAGGGTGTCTTGCAGTACAAGAGGTTCTACAGATATCTACAAAGAGTACAAACTGATTTGACTATAACAAAGCTTTTAACCGAGAGAGGGAGCCACTAGTGAATGAATTCCAAGTTTTATATTTTAATAAAAACACATACTATTATTTCTTATAAATTATAATGAAGCAACGTATTTTAAATCAGCATTTAGATTTATCTAATTTTCAGAATTGTTTATAATATAGACATTAGAATATTTGAATTACTGGAAAAATAAAAAATACTTACTGTGAGTGCAAAAAGTATTCGTACTGTGGAGATTTCTTTGAAAAAGCCCATAAATTTTCGAAAATGAACTAAAAAAATTATTTAACAGTAAATGTAATGTATATATTACCTTTATTTGCTCCATATAATTCAAAAATGACAAAAAATACAGGGTGTTCCATTTAAAAAAACATAAGTTTGGTCTGTAACTTTGTTATGAGACACCATATATAAATTTAAATATTTTTAGAGCGTGCAGCTCACTATTATACACAACTTTTGTATAAAACATTTTTCGAAATTTTGAAAAATAAGCGCGTGATTGACCGTTTCCAGAGCTCTGAAACACCCTGTATATGTAATATATTTCTCGTCAGTATTATAACAAATACAATGAAATAATTTGAATACCTTGTTCTTACAATCAACAAAAATCAAAATTTATATTAATTCAGCACACAACAAGTATACGTACACTTGGTTTTTATTTTTTTATTGAGACTCCTTATTAATACTTTGTGGTTATCCTTTAGAACTGATCACATTTCTTAGTCTTCAGTTCATCCATTGCACCAACTTTAGTGTAACTGTTGATGAGATGGAGTTTCATTCTATTGAAGAGCTATTTTTAATCTTCTTTTAGTATTTGCAAGAGTTTTCCATAAATGCTCAATAGAATTAACGTTAGGTGATTGAGGAGGTGTATGTAATTGTTTGGGAACATTATATAAAAGCAATTGCTTCCTGTTATATACTGTATGCTTAGGATCATTGTCCTGTTGAAAAATATATTTGTCAGCAATTCCCAATTTCTCTGCACTGGCATGGAGATTTTTCTTCAAAATCTCTAGGTACTCTTTGTGATCCATTATACCATCAATAAATGCAAATTACCCATTTCTGGAGTGCTGATACACCCTCAAACAAGTACAGAAACGCCACCGTCAACTGTCGGTATAAGATTTTTTGGCTGCAGCTCCATATTTCTTTTCTAACACGCCATGTGTCTGTCATCGGATCCAAAAATATTATATTTGCTTTGTCTGAGAAAATAACCGTGTTCCACGTTTTATAGAGATGTTGTTTCGCAAATTCTAATTCTTTACTGCGATTGGTCGCATTTATCCAGGATTTTTTCCTGGCAACATGGCCATGATATAGCCCGTTTTCCGGAATCTGGTAGCTGTGGTCGTAAAAGAGGGTCGGAGCTCGATAAGTAGGGAACGTAATATTTTTTATCTTAAACCAATCTTTGTTGAGAAGTACTGATGTCAAAGTGTCAAAGTGCGTATACCAATAGGAGCGAAGGACAGTAATAAATGTATGGGATGCAATTAGACTAGCCACCAATACCTTTTCTTCAAGGGTGCATCAATCCTCAGGGCGGACCGACCATTTTACAACCTCGGCCGACAGATTGTACCGAATAGGCTATATCCATTTGTTGAACAATGATAGCGGCAACATCTACACAGTGATTTTTTGGTTCATGCACAATCTTCGGATCACTTATTTTTGGATCCGGCTTTAATTGACGAATAATAAAACATTTGTTGGTTTCGTTGAAGGCTTGTGGTCAGTCGTTAATTGGTTTATTTTTAACTGTTTTTCTTACACAAAAACGGTTAATAATTGATTGGACTGTTGATCGTGGTCTACCACTGAACTAAGCAATTTCCCGGAGAGATTTGTACTGATTACGTAATTTAAAATTAATTTTTCACCCTTCTTCGTTTGTCTTCTTTCTTTTGCGACCCATTTTGTTTAAATAACACAATAATTATTGTATTGAATCTATTTCAAGGACTACACTGAGAAGGGGAACACATATTCCAATTATAAACAGAAGAGCTCCACTTAAACACTTGTGTTAGCGATTTTGGAAGCTTAATTTCGCAATTGTACGAATACTTTCTGCGCGGTGAATTAAAATAAGTTTTCATTATTGTTAAACATAAAGACGATGTATTCAAATTTTTATATTCTTTTTGTTACAATATTGACGAGAAATATATTATGTATTACATTCATCATTAACAGATTGTTAACTGAAGTTCATTTTCTAAAAATTAGAACTTTTTTGAAGAAATTTTCCGTGTATACTTTTTACACTCGCTGTATTTATTTCACTTCATTACATTTGTCAAAAAAATATGTCTAAATAACATAAAATAATGTAGAACCTTACACGGGCGGCTCGTTATGTAGAGCCGAGGAGCCATGGCACTACTACTAATTTCAAGCTCAGCAAGGATTTTTAAATAATTCTAAACACTTTTCGTGTTAATTTGATTTATTTAATGCTTCTGTAAAGGTTTTCATTTTCATTTATAGTTAGTTTTTTTCCTCAAAAAGAAGGCATATATTGTAGGCTAAGTGGCTCTACCATCATTATGTTCAACCAGCCGCTACTGGAACCTTTACAACAAATCTGATCACAACACAACAGGTAAAGTTCATTATTCAAAATGATCTTCCTCTCTGACCCAGCTTGCTATTCTATGAAGTGGTCTCTGTCTCGAGGACTTCCATCATTACCAGTAAGCCTAGTTGTCAATATTTGCTTCTAGCAGACGTTATATTTGTCCCCAATGGGAATATTTATAAAATTATTTGACATATCTACATAATAGCAGTTATACAAAATGAGGTGTAATAAGTGAATTACTGTGGACATTTAAGGGATGTAATGCTGTTCATTCCCCACTGAGTGAGAGAATAACTCGGACTCATGGAATACATAGATCCTTGGTTAGATTTTTTAAATAATTCAAATTGATACAATGTACGTCAGTTTCTTGTTGAAAGTTTTTAAACATAATTTCAATATTTAATGCAATTACAGAGGGTTTTGGATAAAATGTTGTATTACACTCATTAGTTCCTTAACAAAATTAAACTTTTTCTTGTGGGAATTACGTACATTCCACACTTGTATAATAAATAACTATTATTTCTTACCAGTACATTATCGTGTCATTATTACTCGGATAAAAGTTACATTATGTAGTACATAATACCCTAGGGCCACAAACCTTCAAAAAGGCCTACTAATTGCGTCATAACTGTAAACTCTCAATTAGAAAAACACGAGTCACTTTAATGCAAGCTTGAAATGTCAAAAATGACAGAGATATAACTTTCTGTGATTGAATGTACACATAAACATCTTCCTAATGCCATAGGTACATAATAGCTATTTATGTAACAAGTCCACAATATGGCACTTTCTTGGACGACACGTTTTATGGCCGAGCGAGCGAAGCGAGAGAGGGTAATAACGGAGGCGAGTCCATGAAGTGCAATTGTGGACGAGTTACATACAAAGCTTTATGTTCGACTGCATTTAACACTTTTGGAATACTTTTTAAATTCAAGCTGAAGTAATTTATTTATATATATTTTAGTCATAGTGTGCATTTGCTGCCTCACTAATGTCAGTCATTATACATTTCACAGAAAATGGATGATTAGGTTAAACAATCTAACTCGCACAATAAACGTCAAAACCTTGCAAATTTCTTCACGAGTAAATATAATGAATAATTGTAAGTACTATTGCTATAAACCACTATCATAGTTGATCTCTCTTTTGCATGAGTAATTTGCATTGTATTTATTAGGTGTTCTTACTAAAATTAAAATGTCATTTCTGACACTGACATAAGAGTCCAATTTACTTTATCAATTATGGGACTAGTACAAAATGAATACCATTTTGGCCTAAAAACAAACCGCCAAAGTTACTATTTTTATACAGTCGAACATAAATAACTGTTATGTATCATGGGCAAAAAACTATACATTAGACACGAGATCAAAACTGGAATATTTCTTAATTTCCTACAGCAATTCCTTCCTATTTTTGCTATATTACCGATGTTAACATTATACTGCAAGCTTGAGCAAAGTAAAGTGTGCCCACCTGAGATTTTACCCACTTGTTAAGTAAATAACTACAATTTTTAAATGAGACATTAAATCAACCCCAACATTAATCAACAAAATGTTTTATTTAACAATAACAGATACAAAATACTATCAACTAGAACTCGGACCATCAGACGACTTCCAAGGATCGTCATAATTTTCAATCACCAAATTTTTACACCTCCTAATCTTCATACTAATATGCTCTTCTTCCGGTGATGCTTTAAGAATCTCTACACGCGCCACAGATAAAAACTTTGGATTGTTCGGACTGAAACCTTTTATCACATCAATTTCATCACCGGCTTGAACGCTGACACTTTTCTTTAACAATTTCTCGCCGTTCAGCCGAATTTTACTTTCATAAAACATCACCTCAATTTTATTCCGAGCTATTCCAAGTGCTGATTTAAGGATGCCGTCCAAACGCAAAGAACCGACTTTTATGTTTATAACCTTTGAATTCCTATCGACGATCTCTTCCTCAATGTCGGATCCCTTTTCAGTGTCCGATGCATCTTGTTTTTGTTGATTCTTGCTGGATTTTCCTTTGTAGCGTACCGGTATGAAATAATTGAAGCTTGCGGCGTTGTTGATGAGGTTAACCGCAGGTAATTTATTTAACGAGCTGTTCAATCGAGTTGGAAACGTAGTTTTGAAACTGTGTGTTAATGTGTTTCTTAATAATGGTATGAATATCGTTCTTATAGCACACATTATAAAAATTAGTTTGAGTAATAATTGTGATATAACATAACCTGTACTTTGTTTTGATTTAATAAGGATAGTTTGGAAGATGTACAACTAAATTGATGATGATGTATTAAGGTCAACAGTAGTTGGAATCAGATATAATACTATTCATTAGTAGATGGCGCTGATATAAGATTATAAATTTATGTTAAAATCGATTAAATTATTCAATTTTATACAATAACATAATCAGCCCTATTGCGTAAGCAAATAAATAATATATAAACAATTTAACGGCTGAATGTTATATTAAAATTAATTTCCTACAACAAATATTTAACATATCGTTAAATTTATCGTTTTGCTTACAAAGTTGGGCATATTCTGTTTATGGAAATGCTTGAAATGTATAAATTAAGTTACATTATCTATAGCAAACTATTCGTGATATGCAACCCTATATACAGCTATAAAATTATTAAAGCTAAATACAAGTTAAATTGAAAAAAATACAATTGAATTATTTTACGCCCATATATATTCATTACCTACATATATGTTAAAATTGCCATTAATAAAAATTGCTTTTAATGTAGTGAACTAATGTAATGAGAGCGCTCCCTGATGGTTGGTGACGGAATTGCTACGAATAGTCTTCTTCTCTCTTTTGTTGACAAAAAAGTGTTCGTTGTTATCAACATCTCCGATCAACTTTAAAATACCTGTTCGGTTTTATGCGATCCGGTTACAAAGTCCGATATTTTCGTTAAAGTTCCAGTGCTAGAAATTTCCAGAATAGATTGTCGAGCGTCGACATATCTCATAAATTTAAAATTAGCTGTGGGTGTCAATGAGTTTGTGTGGATCAAAAGTTTCAAAGCTTCAAAGCACTTTTCACACTTCCTAGACAAATAGATATTTTCGTCCTAGGACATAAAGCTCTAGTTTACGCCTGCAAATTAGGGCCACGCAGTGTCATATTTTGATTGCATCTCTAGTAGGCTAAGAACATTTCTAGGCTTTTTTTCAGATTTAAATTTTGAACGTAAAATTTACCCCCAATATTAAAAGAAGACGTTGTTGAATAAGTAGTCTCCTTGAAGCATTAATAATCTTCTGAAATGAACTTTACTTTTCAACATTACTCCAGATTTAGTTTTGGTAAGACTTTATTTTTATAAATAATAATTAAATGATAAAAATGCTTTTATTAATGACGAAGGGCTCACGGTTGGCTAATTTTATGTTTGAATTATTATATCAGAAACTATTTGAATTTACTCTGATAAAAAAATAAAACATGAGAAAGTCAAATACAAGAAAATAAGGACAAAGATAATAGTTTGTATTATGGTGGATGTGCCGGGTTCACATTAGTGAAATATTTAATATATTGAATGGGATGCTAATGTTAAAATTAATTTGATCGAATTGATCGCAAACTTATAAATATTAAAGGATGATTGAAATATAATTGTTTTAGATTTAGATTATTATTACTTGAAAAAGAGTATCAGGTTGCCTAGCTTAACCCTCATAATTTACTACGCACTGTAGATAAATTACTTACATGAGAGCTATACTCCATCTACTCATAGATTTTTTTGACATCTTGAGTGAAAGAAATCCAAATGCGTTGCCGAGCAACTCTCGCTACAAAAAGTAGTATTTACGAAACTTAATTTATTACGAAAATTGCACTCAAGAATCTTACCGCGTAGGTGTGTAGTTGGTTCGTCACATCATTTAGAACGTTCTCCATGGCGGAAATCAAGAACAATAACAATAACATACTATCAATGATGTGTCTATTGGTGACGTCGCGTATGAAGTATAACGGTACCAACATAACTTGCTGCAAAATTAAATTTTTCTCATAGCCGTGTTGGTACTTTTCATTTTCTAGTGTTTGCCACTAAAGATGTCAAAAATGTCTAATCTATGAGTAGATGAAGTATACCGTGTGTTCGATAAAAAAAAACATACACCATAACTCTGTTATTTATTGACCGATTTGAATGAACTAAAAAATAAAGTCAATGGCTGTTTAAATACTATAAAATGACGGCAATTATATATTTTTTCAAAATCAACTTCATTGCCAAATGATAGTCAACTTTAAATTTTTAAATGACTGCATATTGAAGGATTTATGTTAGTGCTACTGATTAGAATTATTAACTCAAGCATTCGTTTTGTCTTTATAGTAAACAAACTTTTTATACTGCGATGTGTGCATGTATTGTATTTCAATAATTACTTTGTATTACTTATTGTTTTTTGCTATGTATTTTTATATTTTCCCTGTATCTGGGCAATAACTGCCTGTTGGGTTATTATTATTAAATAAATAAATAAATAAATACATATTCTGTTCTAATTTTGTAATACTAGACATTGTTTTTCTGAATCCAATTATGCCCGTTATGTGGTTTTTAAGTTAATATTTATGCCAGAAAAAGATAATAATAAATCTTGTTCACGTGATTTTTTTGGTAATAAATGTAGTGTGCCTACAAAATTCGAATCGACAAATGTCATTTATTGTATAAGGAATGTCAACCATTTGTTATTAGTGTGTGATTCAGACATAATTATGAACAGCAGCGAATTAACAAACATCTTGCAAATTTATTTTCTATGTAATAGAAATCGAAGAGTTGTGGCACGAATGTATCATCTAAAAGTTTACTCATAATTCGACTCTTTACCCCACAAAATGTTGGTGAGCCAAAAAATAAATAAAAGAGTCGCCACCTCACAAAGTTTATATTTTCGACTATAATGTCTAGATTAATGCATATGGCGGATGTAATTTGTGTTAGGAATAATTTAGATTTGTTTAGAAATAATTTTATTACTTTTCGTTCGATTTTAAGGAACATTGATTTAGATTTTCATTTTTGTTAATTTGTTTTCTTGCGATTTAAATTTAATTTAATTTGTATGTTAGTTTTTATTTCTAATATTGTATTCTTGGGATTACCCGTTTAATAATAATAAATAAATAAATAAATAAATAATGATAAAAAAGGTCCTCACTTATAAAACTTCATGACTCATAATGAGTCACTTGACTCCTCGACTCTTTTAGTCGACTCAATCATCAGTTACCCAGTTCTAGCTGACAAAACACGTCCTAAAAAAAGTCGAGAAAAGAAATCCTTAAAACAAGTCCTAAAAAAGTTCTATTAAAATTGTCCTGATACCCAAAAAGAAAAAAGAAAAGACCTGAAAAGGGCCTTTAAAAAGACCTGAAAAAAGGCATTCAAAAATCCTGAAAACGGCATGAAAAAATAGTCCTGAAAGAAAGTATAATAGATCAAAAAATCATGGAAATTATAAAAGAAAGTCCCAAATAAATTCTTCTGAACACAAGTCCTATAAGAAACACAGTATTAAAAAATAATCTTAAAAAAAAGTGCTGAAAAAGATTCCTGATTTTTTTTTTGAAAATAAAGAAAAAATTCTGAAGAAAAGTATTATAAAAAGTCCCCATAAAAAGTCATAAAAACAGTTCTTAAAATAATCAAGAAGTCCTGAAAACGAGTTCTGTATAAAAGTCCCGAAGAAAATGTCCTGAAAAAACTAAAAAAGCCCCAAAAAAATTCCTTAAAAAGGTTCCGAAAAAAGTCTTGAAAAAAAACCGGAAAATGACCCGAAAAAAGTCTTCAAAAAATCTCTTAAAAAATTCTTTAAAAGGATCCTTAAAAAATACCTGAAAAATAATCTGAAAAAATTGTTCTAAAATTAGCCCTGAAAAAAAATCTTAAGAAAACAATCCTGAAAAAGTTGAAATTTGTCCTGAAAGAGAACCTGAAAAAAGTTTTGAAAAGATCACTAAGTAAAGTTTTGTAAATAGTCTTAAAATACCTTAAAAAAATCTTGAAACAGAAGTCAATGTAATTAAAAACATCCTAAAAAATGTAATTAAAAGAATCTTATAAAATGTAATTTAAAAAATTCTTGCAAAAAAACCATAAAAAACAACAGAAACGAAGTTCGGAAGAAGATTGTTCTGAAAAAAAAAAAATCCCGACTTGAAAAAAGTTTTGAAAAATAGTTTTGAAGAAAGGCCTGATGAACGCCCCAAAAAAGTCCGAAAATAAGTCCTGAATATAATATAATAAGCATGTCAACATGAGGACTTTTAATAAAAATTCCATTTCTGGTTCAACCGGAAATTGCCTCAACTTGTTATTTCGAATGGAACACCCTATATATTTTTACATAATTTAAATTGTCTCTAAATTCTGAGTTCATAAAAGTGACCCATCCGATGTTTTTTTTATGTTTTTGGCGTCGGCGACCCCTCAGATGTGAGATTTTGGTTTAAATTATGACACCGCACATTATGCTATTATCAACAATTATGGTAAAAAACAAAGTGTTTACATTACTTTTCAAAAATAACACCATAGACACAACTTTATTGGTAATGGGAAATTTCAGTTTTTCCAAAGATTCATATATTTATTGTACATTCCCAAATGGAAGAATTTTGAGTAATTATAAATCATTCAATTTTTTTTTTGTACTACCAATTGTACTATATACCTACCGTTAACCAACCAATCCAGCATCTGATTCTTCTTCTAAGCAAGTATGGGTCTTCATCTCAATGTGTGTGAAGATGGCAATATTTCCAGAATAATTGCTAAATGGTTTTTATTGTTATAAATAATAATTAAAATGATAATTTTGCATCACCATTCATCAAAAATAAGTGTAACTAAATTGACCAAATTTCTACTTTTTGTAAAAAAAACAGCCCACCCGTAACGTTATAAGTTCACCCATAATAAGTAAAAAAATCATAACTTATGTTGTCAGGGCTTAATTTTAATAATTTGGTCACCAACAGTAAATGTATTTAGTACAAGAAACAAAACTTAAGGAAATTTATACTGTTTAGAAGAAAAGAAAATCCACCAGTAACTACATTAGTTCACCCATTAAAATAAGAAAAATATGACTTTTGTTGTCAAGCCTTAATTTCAATAATTTTATAACTAACTGTTAAAATAATGTATCTACTAGTAGTACAAGCCAAAAAATTTAACGGAATTTCTACTGTTTACTCCACCAGTAACCATATTAGAAAATTCATAAAGTTTGTTTTTCTTTATCTTATGGTGTAGTTAATGGCCTTGGCATGTATACAGGGCCGATCCTAGACCCTTGACCGCCCGCATGCAAATGATGAGTTGGCCGCCCCCTCACGTGAAGTAAATATTTCTTGGGGCGGGGGATTTTATTTTTCAATTCGATAAATTTTAAAACCCTCTGTAATCTTTTTGTAAGGTTTTAAGGCAGAAAAATATCATGTTAGACCGCACATACACATATTTAAAATTTGTCTGAATTGATAGAAGAAATGACTAAAGAATTTGCAAGTAACCTGGGACTGCCAGATGTATTTTTGCTTTGTAAAATTCTGGATACATTGACGGGGAGTATTTTTCTATTAAATACAGCTGGATGATGAGGGGAAAAAGTGATAGAACTGTTGATAGCTTAATCAATCAACTATATTCGTATAAAATGGCCTTAAGGACCAATGGAGCTGGATCTACCAAGCAGGAAGCTCTCACCTGAAGCTGCAACTACTGCAGGAAGCCCAATCACATGGTTAAAGTGTGCAGGAAAAGGATTGCTGATAACCGTCCTCCGAAGCCTAGTAAATTGGAGTCCGACACAGATGTGATGCTCGTCACTATTAGCTCAACTGAAACAGATGCTGAGTGGTGGAGATGCAGGGATGACAATGGCGCGATAAGTCATGTTTTAAATGGTCAGATTTGCTTTAGAACGTTCGGGTCTTTTTCAACATAACACACAGTGACCACTCGGGCAGCCAATTCATCTTCATCAGCTGAAGTCTGCAACTTCCTAGTCAATAATTGGAGGAAGCTCGTCGTGGAGGACTGTTCAAGTTCGAACCCTATCAGATGAGGTCAATGCAGTGAGTAAGGGAAACTTGCTACAGTTGTACCATGAATAATTCGGAAGGAGCTTCACATGAACGTAGAAATGCATAGTGACCTGTATGAAGGTTACATTTATGATAAAGCTCATCGGCTACCGTTCGTCACGAGGTCCAGAACTACGGAACCGGGAGAGCGAATTCGCACGGATGTTTGCGGTCCATTTCAAGAATCGAGGTCTGGATCTCGATATTTTGTGTTTTTCAAGGACGATTACAAAAATTCAGGACAATGTTTCTGCGGCAAAAATCCGATTGCTGAAAAACTGAGCCAGTTCCTAGCTGAGGAAGAAACAGTCTGGAGCTTCTGAGTGATAATGGCAGGAAGTTCGACAAGAAACAGATCTGAACCAGTTTACACAAGAAAGGTATTATTCAACGTCTTATAATGCCCTCCACTCCGGAACAAAACGGGTCCAGTAAGAAGGAAAATCGTACGGTGGTGGAAACTGCTAGAAAAATAATGCACGCGCATGGGAACATTCCTCAGGCACTGAGGGCCGACATGATACGAACAGGTACCTGCATCCTTAATAGGACAGAGCCTAGAAAACCAGGTTTGAAACATTGGTTCAAATTCATGTATATTCTATCGAAGGAGCAAAGTACGGCAATGGATCCAAAGGCCATTAAAGGAATCGTCATCGGTTATGATAACGACGACGGACAGTATCTACAGTGAAGAGGAAAACAAGATCTATAGATCCAAAGACGTCATATTTGAAGAAAAATTGGTTATTATACCCCCAGGAAGCAACGAAGCTGAAGAGACTGACCTGAATGACAGCAAATCCCGCATTGAAGAAAACGAAGAAATATAATTCTGGAAACCCGATGACAGTGACAGTGATTGAACAATCTCAGAAATGCCGAAAGTCAACGAAGAAGAGAATGCTGGTGAGACTACGCAAAAACTTCGTAACCGAGTGGATCTTATAGCTCCACAGAAATTCCAGGATTATGTGATGCTCACCTCGACGTCCTTCGAGGAACCAGACACCTACAACGACTCCACAAAGTAAAAACAAAACTAGATTGGTGATCAAAGATTTTTCGCAAAGAAGAGGAGTAGATTATGATCAAACCTTCAGTTCAGTAACAAGAACATCGACTATTCGAACGCTACTCATTGTCAGTGTTGACCTAAATTCTAAAACGATACTTCTCGCGATTTTTTTGATGCACAAATTCATCATTACATTTGAAATATCGAATGTTTCGCCGATCTCATTTTCAATAGAAATTATGGATAAATTAGCAACTCGCTCTTGTGTTATAGTTGACCATAAATAATTTTTAATTAATTTTAATTTGGAAAAACTCCTTTTGCCGGAAGCCACAGTTATCGGTATTGTTAAAAATATTTTTAGACTAATACTGAAATTTGGAAAACAAGGAACTAGGTCTTGGCTAATTAAATAATTTAAAATTTCTAATGGTTTTAATTGGGAATGATTAGGAAATAGTTCTCTAAAAAGATAACAATTCTTTTAGGAGTTCGATTCCATCTAAATCTTTGGTCAATTTTCCGTTTTCGGTTACCTGTAATTTAATATCTAACTTCATACAACATTTTTCTTAAATATTCGGATTCTGCAATGAAATACCAACAAAAATTTAAACAAGGAGCAGTAATTTTCTAACAGCTCAGAACTTTCGGATATCAAATTAATAGCGATGCCCAAAATTTAAAAAGAAAAGTGAATTCAAAATTTTTCTCTTGGATCCAAAATACTTTCATCAGTGATTTTTTTTTTCTTATACGAAATTCAGATGCTTTGTGATACTTCTTCTGTTTGTTTGGCAAAGTTGTTACCCGGTTATAAATCGGATACACTTCCGACAGAAGTCCAGGCAACCGGCCGCTATTTCCGGGCGCTCGGATTAAAATTTACAGATTTCGGACGCCGCGGACCCTCTATTGGTGGTCCGCTTCGCAGGTTTAGATACGGACTGTTGGTTTATCCATAACTTGGTCAAACAATAAGGAAATTTTGTAAATTTTGAAACAAGTAAAAGCAAGTGCTTTTAATTAAAATTTACCTTTTTCATATTTTAGAGCAAGGATCGGTAGTGTCATTCCAGTTTTGAAACCCTGTAACAATTTATTGTCAAATTAGTTTTATCTGGACGCACCAGACAAGTTCAGCTTTACGTATCCTTGTTTAACCATATTAATCCAATATAAAATTTACACCAAAAAAAGGTACCCCAATATTTTGGGTAAAAATAAAGTTACAGGGTAATTTGTGGGTACAGATATTATAAAATTAATTCCTCGATGGAAAATGTTCTTGATTATGACATCTATCTTTCTAGCATTCATAAAAATAAAACTATTTCATGCGAGATCTCCGGTTTTTACATTTTGCAATAAAAGAAAAAAAAATTGAATAGCGGAGACTATTGCCTAAGAGAATCGCTGCCGTTAATTATGTGATATAGTTGGCATTTATGATATGTAAATTTCACCTTGATTAACGCAGGATGAACAGAATGAGGAAAAGCATGGGTTTCTCCGCTTCCCAGTGGGCACAGCGACAGAATTTTAAACATGCAAACAGAAATCGCACCGAGGCGTTGCATGCGATAAAATCGCTGTGACGTGCATAATTAGAAATGCCCCCCACGATGCCACGATGCCACGGAAAACGCCATCAACTCCGCATCCTAGTAATCTCCAATACTTCTTCATATCCAGTAATGCCGTAACGATGAAACGGTAAAGATAATTTTGAAAAAAAAGTGTAGTAAGGTATCAAATCATTCAGCATATAGTACAATCGCGCAGAGGTGACTGTGACTCATGCTTTTTCGATCTAATCTTCGCGTCTGGATAAATATCTATACTCGTTCGCATGCTTAAGAAAAACGAAATGAAATACGAAACGTATGTCAATATGTAAATTTAAGGGTTAAGTGCAACGTATGTCTTTTCTCATTCTATCTATTCTAACTTCAAAATTCAAGTGCTTGTATCTGGTTTTGACCGTCTCCGATTTCGATTTAGTTAAGAGCAGAATTGATTGTATCCATTTCATTAATAAAAAGGTTAAATTTAATGATCAATTTCTAGTTGTCTTTACCGATTGCCGAAAAATGCACTAGCAAAGTTTCGTCGGGAAAATATTTGTACGCTCAAGAATTTTTAAATTTCCCGCCTAGACTAAATCGAATTAATTTACTAGAAACTTAATTCACGCAACATGGAGCGATGAGTCACTGTCACCTCTGCGCGATTGTACTATAAAAAGCATTAAAAATAATGTACGAAGACCGATGCTGTCAAATAATTAGGGGCAGCCAATATTAACACATTTTAAATTTTGCATGTAAATCGCAATGGACCGCTTCGCAATTCAACAACCTGTATACAGTGCGCGCCTAAATTATGGAATAAATTCAGTAAAACGGAAAAAAAATATTTTTGGAAAAATCCTCGAACAGATCGATTTTCTTTGATAAAAATACACATTTTTGCACGAAAGTCAATTTTCAGTCGTCATTTGTTTTTTAGTAATGACGTCATCCATTTTGTTTTTAAATGACAACCCCCTATTTTTGTTCTTCATTTTGTGAGATCTTTTTATTGTCGAACTGGCAGTATAAAAATATTGCCATCTCACATAAGAAATTTTTCGAGTAATTGACAATTGAAAGTGAGAAACTGTAAGTTGTATTGTTAACACAAAATAAACAAAAATTTCTTTAGCAAGAAAATGCAATTATTAAATTAAACTAGAGATAAACTATTTTTAAAGATGCGAAAGCAGTAAAAATCAGGTGGAGCTCGTTTTAAGATAAAAAGATGTTTCCGCCCGGGATCGAACCGGGGACCTTCCGCGTGTTAGGCGGATGTGATAACCACTACACCACGGAAACAAGATGCTAAATTTTGGGCTTTTAATTTTGATAGAATTTCGTTTGAAGATTCAGAAATGTCTGCACGTTTTGTATTTAGTTTCCTAACTAGTTTTTCAAGCTTAAGTTGCTGTATGTGAAATTGTGTTCTTTATGTGAAATTGTGAAATTTAAAAATTCCAGAAAATTAACTTGTGACGAACGACGGCTCCGCTGCGCTGCGCCGTCGTCCGTGTATAGGCTATTAAAATTTGAGCAAAGTAACCGTTGGCGAACGACGGCTCCGCTGCGCTGCGCCGTCGGTGCGTAGCCTATTAACCAAACAAATTTATTTGATCCGACCACGAGGGGTCGGATCAAATAAACTGATGAATTTAAACTGATTTGAAACAGATTTCTTTGTTGAAATAAAGTTGATATGAGAGGTGGTGGGTGGGCTCTATCCTACAATCCAATCAATTGACCATAGCACAGTGTTACTGCACATTAATTAATTTACAGAAACAAATTATTAAATGACGTTCCTACATTTTCGTTATTGCTCTACGCCTGCGCAACCCTTGTTGATGTTCAGCTATTTGGATTGTAAGATAGTGACCACCCGCCACCTGCAAAATTAACCTTAACTTAAGCTACAAAACCATGTTCGTGTAATGATTTTTTTTTGTAAATTCATTGGTGATGGTATAGGTTTAACAACAGCCGAAACAGTGTTTTAAATTAAAGTAGAAGTTAAATCGGAGAGTGGTGGGTGGTCCCCATCCTACAATCCAATCAGTTGCTCCCGTATCCTCCAATAAATGAGTTTATTAGGAAAACTTAAGTCCTTTAGTGTTTTTTTATTACACTTATGTATTGATTTCTACTTGTAAACTATCGTCTATGATCCATGGATTGGAGAGTAGATAGGGCCCACCCACCACCTAGGGCCCACCCACCACCTAGGACCCACTCACCACCTCCTGTATCATAAGCTAGAAAATCGCATTTCGTATTATTTTTAAACTTTCAACTTCTCCAATGAGTCGCTAAAGAACATTTTTAACTGGATAGACTTTTGCTTGTTGAAATAAAATTGATGCGAAAGGTGTTGGCTAGTAAAAATGGGCAAAACTGCTACTCTTGAATCACGTTACTACTTGTGATTGCTACTTTCTAATATCAGTGATTTTAAGCAGTGACTATGATCACGGTTAGTAAACGTCGTAACACCTTCTGAAATCATTAATAGTTTTGCAAAAATATTTGATATGATTCTGCTAATATTTGTCCACCAGGGCACGTAAATAGTGTTCCTTTTGATATTATATCTGTGACTGAAGGTGATATTTTGGCAATATTATCTGCTATACCAAATAAACATATGAGTGTTCTTAATTCAGTTCAAAATTCTAGAAGCATTTGCAGAATCTTAAAATGGAATGTTTATTCAGTAAATTTTAAAATTTAGATATGTGGCAAATATATTTATTGTTTTGCTTCTGAAAAACGCATCTTTAGAAAGATGATTTGCTCTGTTTTCGAAGGATTATTTTGAAATAAAATAATTAACTAACAGACATGGATTTTTAAAAATTTTCGTTTTAATTTTTCGAGCACTTGAACAGAAACATAACAGAAAAAAATATAAAACATGCAGGAAAATTCCATAAAAAGTCATCCTCAATGGCCGAAGTATCGCTAATTCAAAATCAATTTGGTTTTTGTAAATTCGACAATTTTCAATAGAGATATGGATATTTGAAAATTTTCGTTTTCATTTTTTGAGCATTTGAACAAAAACATCACTGAAAACATATAAAACATGCAGGAAAAATTCCATAACAAATCATCCTCAATGGCCGAAGTATTGTTAATTTAAAATAAATTTGGTTTTTGTATTTTCAATCATTTTTAATAAAGATATGGATTTTTGAAAAATTTTGTTTTAATTTTTTGAGCACTTGAACAAAAACATCGCAGAAGAAAATATAAAACATGCAAGCAAAATTCTATAAAAAAAATCATACTCAATGGTTGAAGTATCGCTAATTCAAAATCAATTTGGTTTTTGTAAATTCAACAATTTTTCAATAGAGATATAAAATTTTTGTTTTAATTTTTTGAGCACTTGAACAAAAACATCGCAGAAAAAAATATAAAACATGCAGGAAAAATTCCTTACCAAATCATCCTCAATGGCTGAAGTATCGCTTATTTAAAATCAATTTGGTTTTTGTAAATATAACAATTTTCAATAGAGATATAAATTTTTGAAAATTGTTCTAATTTTTTGAGCACCTGAAAAAAACGTCGTAGAAAAAATATAAAACATGCAGGAAAAATTCCATAAAAAATCATCCTCAGTGGCTGAAGTATCGCTAATTCAAAATAATTTGGTTTTAGTAAATTCGACAATTTTCAATAGAAATATGGATTTTTGAAAATTTCGTTTTCATTTTTTGAGCACTTGAACAAAAACATAGCAAAAAAAATATAAAACACGCAGGAAAAAATCAATAAAAAGTCATCCTGAATGTCCGAAGTATCGTTTATTCAAAATCAATTTAGTTTTTGAAAATTCAACCATTTTCAATAGATATGAATTTTTGAAAATATTTTCGTTTTAATTTTTTGAGCACTTGAACAAAAACATAGCAGAAAAAAATATAAAACATGCTCCTCCAGCAAACACATCCCAGATTATCATTTTAGCTTCCTCACCAAAAAATTTACCATACTTTCTTTATTCGTTATAACCTCCAATATCCAAACCAATCATCTAGAAGGCCACAAAACTGCCATACTATTTCTGGACAAAGAGAAAGCATTCGATTAGGTTTGGCAAATTGGCCTCCTGTATAAATGTTTCCTCATAAATATCCCACGTCATTTAATTATTCTCATTCATAACTTCCTCTCCAACAGATCAAGCCAAGTAAGAATAGGACAAACCCTTTCCGAACCGTTCCCAATTCTTCAATGTGTACCACAAGGCTCCCCGTTATCACCCCTCCTGTATAACCTATTCTGCCATGATTTGTACAATCCCAACCCCACATACTTGAATCCTTTGCAATATGTACTACTCTTCGCTGACGATATCGCCCTAATCACCCATGCTCCAACTTTCCAAATTGCCCATTAATCACTTCAAACTTTCTTTGACTCCATCCAATCTTGGTGTTCCAAATGGCAAATAAAAATCAATCCCACCAGATCCAAACTTTTTATTCCCTTCCACAAAATCACACCACACTCCCCCGCCATTAATATCAACAACACCATTATTCACCCCTCCCATACTTGCAATTACCTAGGCATCCTATTCGACTCCAAACTCTGATTCAAACCCCATGCGTAGTCCGTAAAAATCAAGATCAAAACCAGAGCCCGGCATTTTCGATCGCTTACGTACAAAAATCAAGGCATTTCAACATATATAGCTGTAAAAATATACAAGTCATTATGCCGGCCTCTCCTATATTATGGTACAATCCTTTTCAACCAAATCCGTCCTTCCACCCTACACCATTTTAACGTCGCCGAAAGATCAGCTCTTAGAACCCTTACCAAGCTAAGACACCCCACCAACCCACTTCACAATCCCTCTAACGAACTCCTCTATGAAACCAGTCAAGTTATCCCCATTTCCCAGCGTATGCATAGCCTCAGTATCGAATTTTCCAACAACCCGTTTAACCTAGATCTCCTCAACCAATTGTGTATACCCCGAAACCCCAATATTCCATTTAAATACAAACATCCCCCAATCACAATTCATTAATTCATTACAACGAATCAACTGGACAGTTCAGCTAGCTAGCAATTTAATATAATTTTTTCGTAAATTAGATTCATGACAGGGCAGAAAGACCGATGGTCTATCAGTTGATATCACTACGTTGTAGAGCGTACAAAAGTGGCAATGATAAAATATCAATTGTTTTCAAGTATCTCTATAAATAGTCTCGCAAAGAAATAAAAAACATTTTTTTTTAATTTCGATTTTTTTCGGATATCTTCGGAAGTAGTCGGAATATTTTATGTTTCAAAACGGCATTATATTACACTCCAGATTGGGCCCTAATTTAACTGACCTTGTATCTCTTCAAATAACCGAGATCCCCATGCTTGAGCTCCAAAAACGGGCACCCTGTATATCATATGTCCTCAATATTTTTATTATAAATACTAGCGCTACCCGGCATGCGTTGCACTGCCACTCAAATATATAGAAATAAAGATTCAATTCGTTTATTGGAGTGCTTTAGGATAAACAATATTTTTAGTTTTTCCGTCTGGTGCGCACACGAATAAATCTGATGGTTTTCCAACACGTGAACAGGCCACATATAGTTGTCCATGTGAGAAGCATGGATTCTCCAAATTTAGTCCACACACTTGTAGCGATTGGCCCTGTGCTTTGTTGATTGTCATTGCAAACGCGAGTCGCACAGGAAACTGTAAACGTTTAAATGGAAATGGCATATCTGTCGGAATCATTGGGATGCGTGGTAATAGTACATCTTCGCCTTTAAATTTTCCATTCAAAATGGTAGCTTGGATGATATTGTTCATCATCTTTTTCACTGAAAGCCTGGTACCGTTGCAAAGTTGTGGTGGATTGATGTTGCGAAGAAGGATTATAGGCACGCCAAGTTTCAATGTTAAAATGTGCGGCGGCATGCCTGGCAAATCAAGTGAATTCAAAAATTCGGTTGGATAGTTGACAACTTCGTCTTGATCCATTACAGTATCCACGGACTTGTACGTTGTAGCTTCACCTGGTATTTCATTTTGAATGCTGTAATTGATCGCATTCACATCGTTATTTTTGGCTGCTAATATAGCACGTGAACTCAGCCACTGATGATTTTTAAAATTCTGGGCGATATTTGGGAAAACTTTGCGAACCAATATTTCTATGGTTGCAGTGATTTCACAGAAGTTTGTAGGCAATGAGATACATTGTGTAGATTCTTCGATTGGCATTTTCCCATTCCCAATATCCAACAATTGTTTTGCGAAACGTTCAGCAAATGCATCATGTTGTAGTTGTACACGCATATTAGTCTTCAAAGTCAATTTTTGTACGTGTCGCCATAAAACTGACGATTTGAGACATGCATTAAGTTCATCGGCGGATGTTGAACGTGGTATAACAGGGAGAGTTTGTCGAAAATCGCCAGACAATAAAATGAGTGCGCCACCGAAGAGCTGTTCATTTCTTCTCAAATCTGTTAGTGTACGATGAAGCGCTTCCAATGCTTTTTTATGGGCCATAGTACACTCGTCCCATATAATCAGTTGACATGTTTGGAGTACTTTACCCATTCCAGAATCTTTGCTGATATTGCATGTGGGGGTCTCAGTAATTTGAATATTTAACGGCAATTTAAGTGCTGAATGCGCTGTTCGGCCACCATCCAAAAGAGTTGCAGCAATCCCAGATGAAGCGATTGCCACTGCAATATTTTTTTGAGATCGTATAGTTGCCAAAATTAATGAAATCAGAAAAGTTTTGCCTGTACCACCGGGCGCATCAAGGAAATACAAACCGCCACTGTGGCTTGTAGTTGCATGGATAATTTGGTCATAAGCTATGCGCTGTTCTGGGAGTAATTTCGGAAGATTCGTTTGAACAAATCTATCCAATTCGTCGACATTAAAGTGTGTTTCTCGTTGTAAATCACGATCTAAAATGTCATTTGTAGTTCGATTGGGCGTAGCTATTCCCAATTGTATAAGTCCTTTATTAGCAATTGCCAAACATATGTCCTCAATCAGAACCAATGCCTCATTATACACATTTGGTGTGAATTGAATGTCTTGATTTTCATTCGTTGCACGCAGACGATATAGGATGTCTTCACTCATGTAGTCTTTATATTTTTCCCAAAGACCTTTGGGATTGGATGGGAAGCACGTTGTTAATATAATAGCAAATAACGTGCGTATTTGCGATGGTTGAGCTGAATTCGATGCATCTCCGAGTGAAGTGTCCCAATGTGTATCGTTTTCAAGAAGATTTAATTCTTGGCAAGCTTCACGATAAGTGGCACAAACTTGACCGTTTACTAATCTTAAGCCTTCAAAGGATGTCGGGCCTCGTATGTTTATTAAAAGTAATCGCAAGTAAAAACATTCTGCATTGTTTGGATGAACAGTGTACAGTCGTCCTAACGCGTCGGTCGAATATAAATTTGTTTGTCCTTCAACTGGTTTACCTTGTTTGCGACGTTGAAACTTTTTCGTAGATGCATTCCAGGTGTAGTATGTAGGTACTTCAGAGTAAAGTAACGTCTTTGCAAATGTATCCTCTCCGCACAATGTGAAAAATGCAGTTAACGTGGTTGGCGGTGGTGACAATACTCTTGCGCGAACATTTTCTGTTGTGAAGTACACTCGTTGTCCATTTTCAAGATGCACTGCCAAATGAACAACTGTTGGATGGCGTTCATGTATTGGAAATGATAAAATGCGCCATACTGCTTCATTGCTACTAATATAGCGTCCCAGTTGATATTGGTTGATCTCATTGATGGATGCATTTGCATTTTCTACTCCAAATACTGCCATATCGCTTCCTTTGTTGACATATTTGCAAATATACTTGATAGATTTCACCGAATTGCAATACTCGACATTAATGTGGGCTTTGTATGTTTTCGAGAGTAACGGAGAATACGGTACAACCCAACGATTATCTACACCAATGTCATTGTTTCTTACTTTTAAATTGAAAGATTTTCCGCCATCTTCAGTTGATCGTCGACGGTAGAGTGGATATCCATCATTGCCAGTAATAGTCTCAGCAAGTAAGTTTCTTGGGTATCGTTTTGTGCATTTTCCATTGGACATGCATGGTGAATTCTTGTTGAGTAAGCCACATGGACCATGAATCATGTTTTTAGTGACTACTTCAAATAATTGTGGATCATTTTCGATATCTGGTATTTCTGCTGAGATAACTTCGTCAATTTGATTTGGGGTTATTTTTCCGATCAACCAAATCAATATGTGTGCATGTGGCAAACCTCTTTTTTGCCATTCAATGGAATACATCCAACAGCGTGTCTCTCCAAAAACATTATGCTTGACAATGAAGTCCATTAAAGATTTTAATTTTTGTTTGAACACACGTGTGGATATATCATGGCGATCCGATGGTGATTGCCCAGTTAACAAAAGTTCTTTTATTTCATCCCACGTTGGATTGCAAGTGAACGTAATAAACAAATCTGGGCGGCCAAATGCACGAACATATGTCATTGCATCTTGAGCGTATTCATGCATGTGCCGTGGACTCCCAGTAAATGTGGCCGGTAAAATGATCATTTTACCCAAGTCATTCGGATTCACATTGCCATCATTAACTACCGCATCACGTAAATGAATGTACTCTTCGGAACACAACTTGCTTTGATTTAATCGAATGTAGAGAAGTCTTTCGGTTTCGATTTTCGCATACATATCGACAATGTATTGATGGAACAATTGTCGACATTTCAAGATATGATTTTCAGCGTTTCTTCGAATCATCAATCGATATGAATAGAAATTCAATGCACTGACTTTCTTATTTGTTTCCTCATTTGTTTGTGGATTTCTCAATTTTATGTTGAAATGATATCCATCTTCTCCATGGCAAAATAAAATTGGATATTGTAATCCGTCGTATGAGCGATGAGTTTCTGACACTCGTTGAATATGGCCATTCCTCCGATGAAGAATTATATCATGCGTATTAAATTCTTCTCCAACTATAACGACGGCCACTTCATCAATTGTTGGTGCGTTGTATTGTCTTTCGTGTTGGCCGACTGGTGTTTTGTCTGCTCTAATTACAAGTTTATAGTGATCAGTTGGCATTTGTTCAATTGCACTTCTGAACAGTCGAATTAGTTCGTTGTGTTGATCGAATAAATTTTGTAATGCAGCCACAATTTCTCTTTTAGTACTCGTATTGTACCGACAACGTTGATCTATTTGTTCGTTAGTGTTTCCCATGAAATATATTTGAAGAAATTTGTGATCTGCGTTCGGCAATGGTAGTAGTGATCCTGCACGATGATAGATTTGCCCTTGCACTTTGAATGTTGGCATGTAATTCTCGCGCACTATATTTGTTGCACCAAACGAAGTCATTTGGAAACATGAGTTGTATTTACGTATATTTGCCAAAAAATGTTTCGATTGGCTTGTGTCACCTGATACCAACGTTGATAACGGTTCAGGTGGCATATGTAATTCTGGCAATTTCACTTTTCCACCCGCACAGCACATTCCAGGTGTTTCTTTGTTAAATTTGAGAGCGTTACAATACATGCATAATTTGTCCATTTTTCCAATAAGCACACTTGGATGAAGACTGTAGTCATATGTAGCATCGTAATGGAATGCACAAAGATTTAAATCGGCGTACAGTGTTCGTCGGGCTTGAGCAGTTCGTTGTCGCTGGATTCTCAGTCGTTCTTCCCGTTGATTTTCTGTTTCAGATGATCGGCCTTGAGCAGTGCGTACACGTTCTATTTCCAGTCTTGCTTCCCGGTGCTCATCTGATTCTGAAGTTCGTAACTTCTTTCGCTTCTGAGTTTGAGGTGTAGATCGACCAATCGCTTTTCGCTTGGGTGGCATAATTTATTTTACAACAAATGTATTCCTTTTTAATAATTTTTTAAGGGTTCAAAAGTGCTACGACCTGCAGGCGAGTAGACAGCGATAACAGGAACACTGGCAGAATTCCTCAGCAATGCAACTGACTGAGGTAGAAGTAACCGCAAACGTCACAAATTTACAAATTTAGTTCTGTTTAATGTTATTTTAATTTCAGTTGGTAACGTATATAGATATAGATAGATTTTATTATATATGAAAGCAACCGGCAGGTCGCACCAATTTCAGTTGGTAACGCCTGACGTACATTATTCCATCCTCCTGACATTCCCTAATTACAACAAATTCTATTAGTTAGGTTATGTACATTGAAAACCAAGAAATGGTAGACAAACATATTCTATTTTACACAGAAACCTTCCCCCGCATGATTACATTAACCCCTGAAAATTTCATCCAAATCCGACGAATGGTTTAGCTGTCCATAAACGACAAACAAACAAACAAACATTCATTTTTATATATATAGATTGTTAAAATATATAAAAACCTGTCATAATAAATATTACAGGTCATTTTACAAAAACATATCGGGTTCTCACCTTCAACTGTCATTTACTCGAAAAATTTCTTATGTAAGACGTAACATTTTAATACTACCAGTTCCGCAATGAAAAGATCTCTCAAAATAAGAAGCAAAAATTGGGGGCGGCAATTAAAAAAATGGATGACGTCATTACTCAAAAAGAAATGACGACTGAAAATCGACTTTTATGCAAAATGTGTATTTTTATATAAGAAAATCAACCTGTTCGAGGATTTTTTTTTAAATATTTTATTTCGGTTTTACTGCATTTATTGCATACTTTAGGCGCGCACTGTATAAATACTTTATTGATTTGCTATGCTAGTTACTGATTCGACTAAATAGATGTTGGATTAATTGTGTCATAGTGTTATCTCAAATGATTTTATTATCAACAGACGAGGTGGCCGAGTGGTTAAGGCGTTGGACTGCTAATCCAATGGGCTCTGCCCGCGTGGGTTCGAATCCCATCCTCGTCGTTATTTTATACATTTGATCATAAAAACAAAAATCCCTTTCCGATAAAAATAATATTACACAATTGCATAATTTATTTGATTGATGCCGTTTGCAGGAATTTATAAATAATTGATTCTGATTTGCTATTGCTGTATATTTTTTCTACTATTGTACTTTAAATCTGGATAATCTGTATTTTAATTAAATCAGATACAGATTATTGGCCCACACATAATTTTAGTTAATAATCAATTGAGTGCCTGAGAGAGAGAAGGGGCTATGCCACATAACCTTATTTTTTATTTAGCTGCAGTTCCTGTAGGTGCTGCTATCTATGGGTGAAATTGACCTGTTTATATTTGAAAGCAAATAAGCCATTGCTCAGTAAAATTAAAGAAATTTTATATATTTTGTACTTAGTCTCAGTGGCGGCTCGTGGAATATGTTGATGGAAGAACCACTTCTTCAATACACCTCCCCCCTCACTTTTTGAAGAAACAAAGAACGATTTATCTTAGACCAAAGTGAGAATTAATTAAAAATTCTTGCCGAGATTGAAACTATGGTAGACCATGGCTCCTTGGCTCTATATAACGAGCCGCCCCTGACTGCGATTACTTTCTATTGGAAACACATTGTATAAACTAATCAATAATAAAGCTTCTGCATTGCTTACAATTGACTTCCATCAATTTGTTTTCATTTGTTTTTTAGAGGATAATTCTTGAATGAATCATCGATTTCATTTCGAAAAAAAGATCAGGTCTGGTGTGGATAAGATACAGACATTAAATTCGCCTTTCAGATGTTTTTCAATTGTTTGTTTTTCTCGGATAACCCTTGAACCAGCGGCGGCTCGTGGATGTTCGTCGAGGACGCTACGGAAAAAAATGACCAAAACAGCAGTGGAATATTTGCTTCCTCTATAAGAGTAAGTAGTGCAGCACGAGCCTCATCTACAAAGATCCACGAGCCGCCGCTGCCTTGAACGAATGATGAATGAAGTCTAGTATTGTACTTAGCAAATAAGTTTAGATCAGATATTAAAAAAAAAAAAACTATATTGTACATTTTATTCTTTGATGTAAAAAATCCGAAATTCCAGCAAATATTTGAAAATTAAATAATTCCTAATTTTCCAGATAAATATCAAAGTAAATTAATCTTATCTAAAAATAAACCCCATTTTTAAATTAAAACCCACCACGAATATAAAAAATATACAATTAAATAAATAACCTGAAATTAATACAAAACCCTTGAAAATACAGGTCAAAAAATTCAAAAATGTAGGTGGCAAAATCTAAAATAAAGAACAAAAAACAAAAACTTCGACCACAAAAAAAAAATCCGCAGAAAATCAAAAATTTACGGGTGAAAATAAATAATTTAGGTTAAAAAATCTATAGTGATGTTGCCTCGAAATTTCAATGTTTATTTTTGTTAGTATAGTTTTAAATAATGAAATACTACTGTATTGTTTCATTGTTTTATATTGTATATATATTATTGTTATTGTCTTATAAATAGGGTTTCCTGTTGGGCAATAAAAAACTTTATTATTATTATTATTATTATTAAAGTGTAGCACAAAAAATCAAAAAATTTTGACCAAAACGTTAGGCCTGAAAATCGAAAATGCGAAAATATCGAAAATTTTAACAAACCAATAAAAAATGTAGGCCCAAAATAAAGAATTATTGATTTACATGCGAGATTTTTTTCGGTATTTTCTTCTGTTTGTTGAAATTTTCGATTTTTTGGTCTGCGTTTTTAATGTTTATTTTTATTTTGTCTAAATTTAGGACAAAAGGTAAAAAACTCTCAGACCGAGAAATCGAAAATTTCAACAAACGACTCGAATATTTTGGCCAAAAAATAAAAAAATAATGGAACAAATCTAAAGTATTGGCAAAAAATTAAAAAAAATGGTCTAAAAATAAAAATGCAGACCAAAAAATTGAAAACACAAGCAAAAGAAAAATATTTTTTTGCCATTTTCAACCCCAAACATAACTCTTTTCAGCTTCTCCGACGAGAAATTCGAAAATAATAGCAAATTTTTTTTCATCGCACAATAAAATCAATAATTCAGGTTCTGAATCTAAATCTAAATCTAAAATATGGGACAAAAAATTAAAAATGAAGACCAAAAATCTAAAATAAGTACCTAAAAATCAAAGTGGTGGACCAAAAAAATATTTTTTTTAACAAACAAATCGAAAATGTAAGTTGACATAAGAATAATAATTAATTAATTATAGGAATGAGATTTATATTATAATAATTGATTAATTAACAACTTAAATTATAATGTAAATGTGTAGAAACATATAATTTAAATAAATTAAAATTAAATTAGTAGGGAAAAACGGAACAATTAAGTGAAATAAAGAAAATTTCGGCAAAAAGACCAAAAATTGAAACCAAAATAATCGAAAATACAAAATGTAGGACAGAAAGTATCTACAATAGGGCCTGAAAAGGTGAAAATTTAACAAAACGTCGAAAACGGGCGTAAAGATAAAAATTTCAAACAAAAAAATCGAAAATTCCCACAAACCAATCGAATATTTTGGTCAAAATAAAGAAAAATAAAAAAAATCGAAAATACAGAAATCTAAAATATGAGACAGAGAATCAAGAATCCTGATCTATAAATAAAAACAGACAAAACAATCGAAAATTTAGGTAGAAGCAAAATTATTGGCCACTTTCAGCTGCTAAAAATAAGAAGTTCGAAAATAAAAGCCAAAAAATTAAAAAAACCACGAGATGAAATCAATAATCCAAGTTAAAAAATCTAAAATTTAGGATAAAAAAATAGACCAAAAATCTAAAATTCTGACAAATAAAAAACAATAATTTTAGGGTAGAAGATAAAAAAATACAAATCTACAATGTTGGCCAAAAAGTCGAAAATTTAGACAGTACATCGAAAACTCGAGCCTAACGATAATAAATGCAGACTAAACGAAAAATCAAAAATGCTGATCGAAAATTTTAACAATAAAATCGAAAAGTTAGGTCAAAATAAAGAAACATTTAGGTCAAAAGATTAAAAAAAAAATAATAAAAGCCTAAGATTAAAAAACAAAAATTTCAACAAAACTCGAAAATACCGAAACAAAATCTCGAATATAAATCAATAATTCAGGTTTTAGATATTTTAACCCTTGGCTGCACCTTCGGGTCCCACAGGACCCCAGCACTTTTTCGCGGGCGTTTTGTTGACCTTTAAATATCGAAAATCCCACAGGTGTCGCTATACGCTGTTAGTAAAACTTTAGAACTATACGACTACACACATTAGAACATACGGCGTGCGTCAGTCGGCTTCTGGCGATCACCCAGTTAGACCTCCTATTTTTACAGGTGCAGCCAAGGGTTAACCAAAATCTATTAAAAAATTTGGAACAAGAATTAAAAATTCGGCCCGCAAAATCAAAAATGCGAGCCAAAATATAATTTTTTTAAATAATTAATTCGAAAATTTAAGTCAAAGTAAAGAATAGTTAGAGCAAAAGATCAAAAAATTGAAAATACGGGTCAAAAATCTACAAATTATAAATACGGCGGGAAAAATCAAAAATGCGGACCAAAACGTCGAAAATTTTAAATTAAATCGAAAATTTTGGTCAAAATAAAGAATATTTAGGCCAAATGATCAAAAATATAGACCCAAAAAATCGAAAATACATGCATAATAATAAAAAATGTAGAATATTTTAGCAAGAAAATTGTAAAATCACTATTGCTCAAAATAATTTTCCAATTTTTTTAATTGCAAAATATTTTTGAGCTTGAAACTACAGGTAGTGCCATGGCTCCGTGGCTCTATATAACGAGCCGCCCCTGCTTAGTCTAATAAAACTTAATTTATCTCTAAACTATGTGTTTGTGGCATCGCCCCTTCTCTCTCTCTCAGGCACTGAATTACTAAGGAAATTATTTTGATAGTTCTAGAATTAACGTGAAACTTTGAAAATAAGTCTTATTTGACAATCCGAAGAACTGAAAAGCTTTTGGTAAAATTTTGTATACACGCAGTAGATGTAGATGTTTACCTTAAATGATTTTTATTCTTTCCGAAATTTTCTAATATGAGTTGTATTATAAAAACGTTTAAACAAATATTGTACAAAGAAATAAAAATTTTTTGTCTAAAAACATTTTTCATAAAATGAATATTAAAAAAAAAAAAAAAATTGAAATATTTTTTGGTCATTAAATTTATATAAATAATAATTGTAGACCAAAATTAACAACTTATAAAGAATACGTTTTTTTCGAAATCTCATTGGTTTTTGGGTAACTGATGGCAGTGGCGGCTCGTGGAACATGTTGATGGTAGAGCCACTTATACAATATACCCCTCCACCCCTTTTTCAATTGTTTTTTTTCTCGGATAATTCTTGAACCAGCGGCGGCTCGTGGATGTTCGGCGAGGAGGCTGCGGAAGAAAATTTGACCAAAACAGCTGCGAAATATTTTCTTCCTCTATAAGAGAAAGTAGTACAGCACGAGAGGTAGGCATCTCTGTCATAACCTCCACTACAAAGATCCACGAGCCGCCGCTGCCTTGAATGAATGAAGTCTATTATTGTACTTGGCAAATAAGTTTAGATCAGACGAAAAACCTAAATTAGACATTTAATTGTTTGATGCAAAAGATCCTGAATTCCTACAAATATTTGAATATTAAATAATTCCTTAAACATCCCGCAGACTATATTTTCCAGATAAATATCAAAGTAAATTAATTTTATCTAAAAATAAACCCCAAATTTAAATGAAAACCCACGAAAACAAAGAATATAAAATTAAATAAATAACCTGAAATTAAAACAAAAACCCTTGAAAATACAGGTCAAAAAATTCATAAATTTAGGTTACAAAATCTAAAAAAAAGAACAAAAAATCAAAAACTTGGACCAAAAAAATTTCGCCAAAAAAATAAAAAAAATTTCTCTTAAAAATCAATAATTCAGGTTAAAAAATCTAAAACGTAGGACAAAAAAATCAAAAAAATTGACAAAAACGACGGGCTTGAAAATACGGGAATATTGAAAATTGTAACAAACTAATAAAAAATGTGGGCCAAAATAAAGAATGATTCATTTTTATGCGAGAATTTTCGAGTTTTGTTCGTTGAAAATGATTTTCCTTTTGCCTGTATTTTCAAGTTTTTTGGCATGCATGTTTATTTTTGGACCAGGTTTTTTGATTTTTTGGCCGATATTTAAGATCTTCAGCTATTTTGTTAAAAATTTTGGATTTTTTGGCCAAAATATTCGATTCGTTTGTTGAAATTTTGGATATTATAGTCTGCATTATTCATCTTCAGGCCCGAGTTTTCGTCGTTCGTTTTGTCTAAATTTAGGCCAAAAGGTCGAAAACTCAGGCCAAAAATAAAAAAATGCAAACCAAGAAATCCTAAATTTCAATAAACAAATCGAATATTTTGGCCAAAAAAAATGGAACAGAACAGCCAAAGATCTAAAATATCGACACATAATCAAAAATCTTGGACTAAAAATAACACTTTTTAGCTTAAAATAAGTTCGAGAAATTCGAAAATAATAGCAAAACAAATTACAAAACCGCACAATAAAATCATTCATTCTAGTTAAGAAAATCTAAAATATGTGACAAAAAATAAAAAATTAAGATCAAAAATCTAAAATTCGTACCTAGTGGTGGAGCAAAAAATTACAATTTTTAACAAACAAATCGAAAATTTAAGTCAGTCAAAAATTTCGGCCAAAAGACCAAACACCGAAAAAATCGAAAATACGAAAAAAGTAAACATCTACGATATGGCATAAAAAGGTGAAAATTTAGAAAAAAAACATCGAAAACTCGGTCGTAAAGATAAAAAATGCAGACAACTAAAATCGAAAATTTCGGTAGAAGCAAAATAATTTACCACTTTCAGCCTCCAAAAATAAGTTTCTGACCAGAAATTTGAAAATAATAGCCAAAAAATACAAAAAATCGCACAATCAAATCAATAATTTAAGTTAAAAAAATCTAAAAATTAAAATTTAGTACAAAAATCTAAAATTAGGGCCTAAAAATAAAAATGGTGGTCCAAGAGGATAAAAAAGTTAACAAACAAAACAAAATGATTACATAATAAATAATTATAATAATAAATGCGGACCAAAAAATCGAAAATGTCAGCAAACAAAACTTGCATCAATAATTCAGGTTAAAATATTTAAGAAATCAATAATTTTGAACCAAAATTAAAAATTCGATCCGAAAAATCAAAAATGCGGACTAAAATTTTTACGATTTATTCGAAAATTTAGGTCAAAATAAAGAATATTTAGGCCAAACGATCAAAAATTTAGACCAAAAAAATCGAAAATACAGGCAAAACATCTAAAAATTAAAAATTTGGTCTAAAAATCGAAAATTTAAACAATTAAATAAAAAAATTAGGTGAAAATAAACGATATTAAGGCCAAAAGATAAAAAAATTTAGACCAAAAAATCGAAAAAAGCAGGTCAATAATCTAAAAATTAATAATACGACCCCAAAAAATAAAAAAAATTAACAATGAAATTGAAAATTTAGGTCAAAATAAAGAATATTTAGATCAAAAAATATCGAAAATACAGGCTTAATATAAAAATGCAGAATATTCGAGTAAGAAAATTGTTTAAATTAGCCAAATTGCTCAAAATGTTTTAAGAAGTAATTGAAAATTCTTGCTGAGCTTGAAACTACAGGTAGTGCCGTGGATCCTTGGCTCTATATAATGAGCCGCCCCTGACTGATGGTATAAATGATTAGAATTTGATGCAAAACGCAAAACATTTAGAATATCAGTTTTATCATCATTTTTGTGACTTGTCAATATTGATGAATAATCTTTTGTGTAGCTGCGTTGGTGACTATTTTAAACGCATTAAGTGTAAATAGTTATGCCAACACTTTATCACATAATAATAATAAAGATGAGAACTAAATAATAAGGCAGTGCAGAAATTCGGTGCACATAAGCACGTAAGCAGCATTAAATTCAAATTATCCCAAGAACATCCAGACATCACTTTCAACACCTGCAAATTGCTTTTTCCTTTTGATCCTCTATCACGATATTATAATCTGCTATCGATTTGAATTTTCGCCGTGGGCGGGTCTTGGGAAACGTTGGAGAGCCGCGATTATTTACAAAGGACAATGCCCAAATGGGACCATTCAGCCTTGGAGGCTTAGATGGGCACAAGTTTAACAATAGATCGGTTCGATATGGGTGGAAGCGTGGAAAAAGACGCGTGACCGCTTAAAGCCACCTCTGTGTGAGAGGGGTTTCAAGCCGCTTTTACGCTTTCATAAGAAGAAGAACGGGAAAAAAATCTTCATTGTTGTGCAATTTAAAGGCAGGATGGTACAGTTCAGTAATTTTTTCATTAGGGACGGGAGTGGCCGCAAAATGCTCCACACAATAACACGGTAGTTGCTCATTCCGAAATCTTTATTTATTTGAACCTTTGTCATAATATTTTGTACTACTTATTTGAAAGGCACACCTCATCAACATAGTGGTATTAAATACGTATAATTATGATATAGTTACAATTTTGACTATAGTTTCGAAAATGTTTTTGAAATTCCTTAACAAATTAACTTGATAATTACTCTAAAAAATTTTTGTAGAAATTCGTCGACACGTTTTATATATTTTTTTAAATTTTTTTGCTCGAGTATTATCCAATTCAAAAACTAAAATTTTCAAAAATTCAATACTCACGAAATAATCGATGGATTTTCAAATACTCTATTTAGTTTGGTAAAACGATGATTTACAAATCTAATTTAAATTTTGTAGAATTTAATAGAGACGTTTTATATATATTTTTAATTTTAAACTCGAGTATTACACAATTCGAGATCTAACAAATTCACTTGATAATGACTCTAAAATGTCAAAATTGTGATTACATTTTAATGTTAGTCATTAATATACAGTGGTATAAAACATAAAATATTATGTTTTATTTAACCCTGAAAATAAATACCACATAATCTAGGATAATACATTAATACATTTATTAATACATTTATTAACGGGACATCGCCCTTGAAAAATACAAAATAACTAAAATGTACATTTCTATGAAGTAAAGTAATCCTTATCTTAAAATATATAACATTATTTGGCTATATGCACCAGGTCGAGTGTGAACAAGTAAGACTTAAAAGCTACTAAGTTTTTAGAATATAAATTAAATCCCTTAAACACTTGTAGTTTATTGACTAATTTCGATGCTCTTGTAAGTGGTTCATGAAGTCCATAGTTGGTACGGTGATGTGGAATATTAAATGCAGCCATAATAATTAATAATGATTAATTTAGCAATCGTTTTCTTTTTTTGATTGACGTTTTATTTTCAGATGAAAGTATAAATTATCTAAATATCATTGTATCTTCTATAAACTTAATTTATTGTTATATCTCGCTGAAAGACTCCGGTCGATGGCCTTTTGATTTCATACTTGTATGCATGTAGTGTTCGTTAAAAAAAACCTCAAGTGTGCCATGATTTTTTATTTAAAAAAATTAAGTTGGTAACACATATTGAGGTTATGTTCAGTGGCGGCTTGTGGAACATGTTGATGGTAGAGTCACTTATAAATTTACAAATCTAACTTAATTTTTGTAGAATTTCTTCAACACGTTTTATAAATGTTTCATTCGAGTATTTCACAATTTGAAAACTAAAATTTTAAAAAATTCGTGGAATAATCGGTGGATTTTCAAAAATTGGACTTATTTTGATAAAACGATGGTTTGCAAATCTAATTTATTTTTTGAAGAATTTAGTCGATACGTTTCATATTTTCTTTTATTTTTTCACTCGAGTATTACACAATTCGAAAATTAAAATTTTCAAAATTCACAACTCGCGAAATAATCGGTGGATTTCCAAAAACTGCATTTCATCTGATAAAACCATAATTTAATTTTTGTAGAATTTAGTCGACACGCTTTATATATTTTTTTAATTTTTTTGCTGGAGTACCTATTACACAATTCGAGAACTAAAATTTCCAAAAATTCACAACTCGCGAAATAATCGGTGGATTTTCAAAAACTTCACTTAATTTAACAAAACGATGATTTTCAAATCTAATTTAATTTTGTAGAATTTAGTCGACACGTTTTATGTTATTTTTTTGCTCGAGCATTACTCAATTGTAAAACTAAAATTTCTAAAAATCCAACTCGCGAAATAATTGGTGGATTTTCAGAAACTGCATCTAATTTGACAAAACGATGATTTGTAAATCTAATGTTGAATGTTGTAAACATGTTTTATATATTTCTTTTTCAATTTTCACTCGAATATTACGCAATTCGGAAACTAAATTTTTCAAAAATTCAATATTTCAAAAACTCTATTAAGTTTGATAAAACGATGCTTTGCAAATCTAATTCAATTTTTCTAGAATTTTGTAGACTAGTTTTATATATTTTTTTAATTTTTAACTCGAGTATTACACAATTCAAGATCTAAAATTTTCAAAAATTCATAATTCGCGAAATAATTGGTACATTTTCAAAAACTCCATTTAGTTTGATAAAACAATGATTTACAAATCTAATTTATTTTTTTGTAGAATTTAGTAGATACGTTTTATATATTTTTTTAAATTTTTAACTCGAGTATTACACAATTCAAGATCTAAAATTTTCAAAATTTCACAATTCGCGAAATAATTGGTGAATTTTCAAAATCTCCATTTAGTTTGATAAAACGATGATTTGCAAATCTAATTTAATTTTTGTAGAAATTCGTCGACACGTTTTATATATATATATATATATATATATATATATATATTTTAAATTTTTAACTCGAGTATTACACAATTCGCGATCTAAAATTTTCAAAAATTCAGAATTCGCCAAATAATTCGTGAATTTTCAAAAGCTCCATTTAGTTTGATAAAACGATGATTTTCAAATCTAATTTAATTTTTGTAGAATTTAGTAGATACGCTTTATATATTCTTTTTAAATTTTTAACTCGAGTATTACACAATTCGAGATAAAAAAATTTAAAAAATCACAATTCGCGAAATAATTGGTGGATTTTCAAAAACTCTATTTAGTTGTATAAAACGATGCTTTGCAAATCTAATTGAATTTTTCTAGAATTTAGTAGACATGTTTTATATATTTTTTTAATTTTTAACTCGAGTATTACACAATTCGAGATCTAAAATTTTCAAAAATTCACAATTCGCGAAATAATTGGTGGATTTTCAAAATCTCCATTTAGTTTGATAAAACGATGATTTGCAAATTTAATTTAATTTTTGTAGAAATTCGTCGACACGTTTTATATATATTTTTTTAATTTTTTTGCTCGAGTATTACCCAATTCGAAAACTAAAATTTTCAAAAATTCAATACTCACGAAATAATAGGTGGATTTTCAAAAACTCTATTCAGTTTGATAAAACGACTATTCACAAATCTAATTTAATTTTTGTAGAAATTCGTCGACACGTTTTATACCGAGTGTCTGGGATAAGGGGCGAACATAGGGATTTAGCATGTAAAATTAAATATGTGTAATTATTAGCTCCCCTATTCATTTTAGAGAAAAATCGTAAAGGAATATTTTTTAGAGAATTAAAAATTGTAAATGAATCATCCATTTAATTTACGTTTGTACCAGAATTCACCTCAGAAATAATAAAAATTGTTCGCCCCTTATCCCAGACACTCGGTATATATATTTTTTTAATTTTTTTGTTCGAGCATTATGCAATTCGAAAACTAAAATTTTCTAAAATTCAATACTCACTAAATAATTGGTGGATTTTCAAAAACTCTATTTAGTTTGATAAAACGAAAAAATAAAATTTTCAAAAATTCAGAATTCGCTAAATAATTGGTGGATTTTCAAAATCTCCATTTATGGTGTTATTCTGAACAACTGTTATTAACACCGATGTTATTAACATTGATGTTATTAACATTGCAATGTTATCTGAAATTTAACAGCGCTGTTTAAAACTGTATTCTGAACAGCCCGATGTACACAAATTGGCAACAGTGCAACGTCTACAGAGCGACTAACTTCATGTATATTATAATAAATGATTAATAATACGTTTTTGAGGATATTTTTGGAAATAAAATGAGTGTTTCATAAAGCATGCACATAAATATTGAAATACTACTATCCATTTGAGTTTTTTGTTGACGAAAAAAACAAACTACGAAATAACCTCAAAATATCACCATTAACAATCTCGTAATGTCGACCGTTTTGACAAGTGTTGTTTAACATAGAAAATGTTAATTTACATCGATGTTAGTTGACAGACAGTGTACAGAATAGTGTATTCATAACATCTGTCGATGTTAGCAAATAACACCGCTGTTAACGCTAACATTTTTGTTCAGTTAGTTTGATAAAACGATGATTTGCAAATCTAATTTATTTTTTGTAGAAATTCGTCGACGCGTTTTATATATATATATATTTTTAATTTTTTTTGCTCGAGTATTATCTAATTCGAAAACTAAAATTTTCAAAAATTCAATACTCACGAAATAATTGGTGGATTTTCAAAAACTCTATTTAGTTTGATAAAACGTTGATTTGCAAATCTAATTTAATTTTTGTAGAAATTCGTCGACACGTTTTATATATTTTTTTAAATTGTTTTGCTTGAGTATTATCCATTCGAAAACTAAAATTTTCAAAAATTCAATACTCGCGAAATAATTGGTGGATGTTCAAAAATTCTATTTAGTTTGATAAAACGATGATTTGCAAATCTAATTTAATTTTTGTAGAATTTAGTAGAGACGTTTTATATATTTTTTTTTATTTTTAACTCGAGTATTACACAATTTGAGATCTAAAATTTTAAAAAATTCACAATTCGCTAAATAATTGGTGGATTTTCAAAATATCCGTTTAGTTTGATAAAACGATGATTTGCAAATCTAATTTAATTTTTGTAGAAATTCGTCGACACGTTTTGTATATTTTTTTAAATTTTTTTGCTCGAGTATTATCCAATTCGAAAACTAAAATTTTCAAAAATTAAATACTCACTAAATATTTGGTGGATTTTCAAAAACTCTATTTAGTTTGATAAAACGATGCTTTGCAAATCTAATTATTTTTCTAGGATAGTAGACACGTTTTATATATTTTTTTAAATTTTTAACTCGAGTATTACACAATTCGAGATCAAACATTTTCAAAAATAATTGGTAGATTTTCAAAAATTCTATTTAGTTTGATAGAATAATGATTTGCAAATCTAATTTAATTTTTTTAGAAATTCGTCGACACGTTTAATATTTTTTTTTAATTTTTTTGCTCGAGTATTATCCAATTGGAAAACTAAAATTTTCAAAAATTCAATACTCACGAAATAATTGGTGGATTTTCAGAAACTCTATTTAGTTTGATAAAACGATGATTTACAAACCCAATTTAATTTTTGTAGAATTTAGTAGAGACGTTTTATATATTTTTTAAATTTTTAACACGAGTATTACATAATTCGAGATCTAAAATTTTCAAAAATTCACAATTCGCGAAATAATTGGTGAATTTTCAAAAACTCCATTTAGTTTGATAAAACGATGATTTGAAAATTTAATTTAATTTTTGTAGAATTTAGTAGACACGTTTTATATATTTTTTTAAAATTTTCTACTCGAGTATTACACAATTCGAAAACTAAAATTTTCAAAAATTCATAATTCGCGAAATAATTGGTGAATTTTCAAAAACTTCATTTGTTTTAGTTTTAATTTTTGTAGAAATTCGTCGACACGTTTTATATATATATTGTTTAATTTTTTTGTTCGAGCATTATCCAATTCGAAAACTAAAATTTTCAAAAATTCAATACTCACGAAATAATTGGTGGATTTTCAAAAACTCTATTTAGTATGATAAAACGATGATTTGCAAATCTAATTTAATTTTTGTAGAATTTCGTCGATACGTTTTATATTTTCTTTTATTTTTTTTGCTCAAGTATTACACAATTCGAAAATTAAAATTTTCAAAAATTCACAACTCGTGGATTTTCAAAAACTGTACTTAATTTCAGTGGCGGCTGGAACATGCTGATGGTAGAGCCACCTATACAATAAACCCCCACCCCCATTTGAAGAAAGAAAGAACGATTTATCTTCCTAGACCAAAGTAACTGGCGAACAAGTGTTTTAAGAATTAATTAAAAATTCTTGTTGAGCTTTAAACTACAAGTAGTGCCATGGCTCCTTGGCTCTATATCGCGAGGCGCCCCTGGTTATGTTACTTGCGGCATGTTCCTGCCGATAAATCCATTTGCTGTGACAAAAGACGCAAAGAGTTCGTTTGACTGGTCTACCACTTCCTGGTTTACGGAGAATACTACCCGTTTCATAAAATAATACAACAGATCGTGATAAGGTATTTTTAAATTCATGATAAATAATGAGAACATTAGGAAATTCTTCCTGAAACTCTGCCAAACGTGCGTCGAATGAATACACCCAATTTCCGTCCACTTTAGTCCAATTTTTTGCTGGTTGCAGTAAACCATTGAGAATAATTGTGATTTTTAGAAAGATCTGACGTTTTGTAAGTCAACTCAAACAAGTGTGCCAACTTAAATTAAAAAAATAAATAAAAATCATGGTACACTTGAGGTTGTTTTTTTTAATGAACATACGATATGTGTAAATTGTTTTACTACTATTATCGGTCGTCACCATCCTGTATCTTCAATCTCATAGATTGCAGACTGTCAAAAAAACAAAATTAAAACAGATATTAGCTTATTCTAAGTTTTAACATATATAAATTTCATGCTCACGTCCAATATATATGATTAGGATTTAAATGATGCCCTGGTACCAGACACAATTTATAATCTAGAAAACAATTTGCAGGCAGACTTTGTAACAAGGTGTATTTAGTGTACCACCAGGTTGTTTATTCAAGTAATTATCACCGAAAGTGTTTGGCCTAATAACAGGGTTAAGCGACCGGAGGCTCGTTAGCGAGCCGATAATTTATGTGGCCAGATATTTCTTTTTTTCGGAAAAAATGGCACATCCTAGTCGGGTCTACGTTTAACTCTGAAGTGTTGAAACAATAATGCGTTTGAAATTGCAGCACCTGTTCTATGGGGTGTGTTATTAGCAAATCAGAAGACAAACACAAAAAGTGTTGACGTTAGCCATCAAAATACTGGCGGCCGCTTTTTCAATGTTTTCGGAACAGTGTGCATTAACAAGTTTTTGGGGTGCTGGTTAGGGATTCGGAAATAACACGGTTTCGTGGTTTATAGGTGGCAATTTTGAAGCATCGGCGTCCTCTTTAAATTAAATGCAATTTCGCGTGGTTAGAAATAGTTAGACTACAGAACAGTGGCGTATGGACACCACCGCTGGCCTGGGTTCGAAATAACCTCGCAAGAAATGAGACAACATACAATCAGTATTTCTAAAAAAACTGCGATACGATTTATTATTATTGTTTAACAAAATAAATTTTGTTAATGTCACTTAAATTATTTGTAAAACATTGTCGAAAACAGAGCACTTATTGGGAAATTGAATCAATAATATCATTGTTATAAGTTCTATATAATTTGTACTTCATAGAATTCGTCGTCGGAGATATTGATTAAAATTTAATGTTCAATATTTTAATTAAGTCCTTAATGTTATTCAAACTTTGCAATCTTTTTTAACTGTGGTATTATTACGTCTAATGTTTGAAAATACACATTTATTTTAAAGATATTTTCTTCGTCTGAAATAATGTGATGATTTCTGTTTTCATAAAAAAACAATTTTGGTTTAATTTGTCTTCGTACCCCACGATTTTAACAGCTCTATGGCCACAAATTTGACAAAATTAAATTCATATCGCTTTTTTTATATCTCCATAGGCTTTAACAAATAATTCAACAGTATCAAACAATATTTATGATTAAAATTTTTTGCTTCAAATTTGGTTTTACTATTTTTAAAACATCGGTGTACCTGGTTTCCAAAGCTAGTAGAGAGTAGGAATAGGCGACATGGCTCTTTTTTGTGAGTCGACTCACATAACATAACATGACTCATGACTCTATTGAGAACGTAAAAAGTATGTCTGGAAAAAAGTAATGAGCAAAAAAAGGTCCTCACTTCTTCCCCTGGTGGGCGATTGAAGTTTAAATTAGGCTTTATCTGACAGTCCTCATTTGGGGGCGATTTATGCTAGAGCGCTGGAACTTAGAACCGAATATTATTATTATCATACTTTGCTAAGATCAAAAAATTTGAAGATAGATAGATATATAAAACTTGTATTTTACATGAAAATTTTTCAGTGCAAAAAAGAACAAAATTCACTACATTTTGGAAATATACCATCAAAATCAAACTTGATTTTGTCGATTTTGAACTCAGAAAATTTTGGATTTTAGCAATATTCATAGTCTCGAGATGAATATATTAAATACTATTTTTCTACGTCCGTTAAAAAATGTACAGTTTTTTTCATTAATTTGCGTTCATAAAATATGTGTTTTCTGAAGCCTTCCGGAAGCGTGAAAAAAAGTGCCATAACGGTTCATTTTTTCACCCTTTTGCGTGAAAAAAAGTGCCGTAGCGGTTCATTTTTTAACGCTACTAAAAAATCGTTTGCACAAAGTGTGTCATGAACACTTCGCAACACGCCGCGAGTTCTGCCGATAAATGTCAAACATTCGTTTCCGATCAAGTAAACTTGATGATTATTATTATGTTCATCATTTAAAAGTATTATTACTTATAAAAATTGATTAAGGTTTTACCGAATTTATTTAAAGTTACGGACGTAGAAAAATTTTTGTATGAAACTCGAGAGTAAAGCAACTTTTTTTCACTTGTAGGAAATTGCCGCACTTGCCTGCGGCTCGTGCGGCAATCTTTCCTACTCGTGAAAAAAAGTATTACTTTACTCACTTGTTGCATAAATAACTATTTTCTACGTCCGTTATAAAATGTACAGGTTTTTTCATTAATCTGCGTTCATAAAATATGTGATTCCTGAACCCTTCAAGTAGCGTGAAAAAAAGTGCCATAACGGTTCATTTTTTCACCCTTTTGCGTGAAAAAAAGTGCCGTAGCGGTTCATTTTTTAACGCAACTAAAAAATTGTTTACACAAAGTAGCGATGAACGCTTCGCAACACGCCGCGAGTTCCGCCGATAAATATCAAACATTCGTTTCCGTTCAAGAAAACTTGATAATTATTATTTTCTTCATTTAAAAAAAAGTATTATTACTTATAAAAATTGATTAAGGTTTTATCGAATTTATTTAAAGTTACGGACGTAGAAAAAAAAATGTATGAAACTCGAGAGTAAAGCAACTTTTTTTCACTTATAGGAATTGCCGCACTCGCCTTCGGCTTGTGCGGCAATCTTTCCTACTCGTGAAAAAAAGTATTACTTTACTCACTTGTTGCATAAATAACTATTATAACACTCTAAATTCTTTACCTTTTAACATATAAAATCCTGTCTAAATCGCTTTTCATTTGATAATATATTAATAAAATATAAAAATATATATATATTTAAAAAAAACATATAAAATATCATAATTGTGCAATTTTTAAAAATCCAAAGCGCGAATTTTTTTACTTTTAACTAGGAAAAAACAAATTTTGGCAATTTTCGTTGACTCGGTATGAATATTTCCTAATGCTATTATTTTCAAACACACTAATTTCGCTATATTTTGGCATTTAAATTTTCAAAATCAAATAACGCGGTTGGAAATTAAACAATTTTTCAAAATCAAAAAAGCTATTTTGTTATCGTTGATCTTGGAAAATTACAGATTTTGGCAATTTTCGTTACTTTGACATGAAAATGTTTCATACACAATGTATTGTTTACATTTTAGCGTATATATAATCATAATGAAGAAATGTACACCTCATCAATTTTTAAAGATCAAAAAACGCGAAGTTGGTGTCTGGAGAATTTTGGTAGTTTTCGTTAACTCATTAATTATCTCTTAATACTTTTTACAATAAAATAAATTCTCTACATTTTAACAAATAAATCATTATCATCAAAAACACGTTCAATACCTATTTTTTTTTTAATCAAAAATCCCATTTTGATGGTTTTGAACTTGAAAAATTTCAGATTTTGGCAATTCTCATTGACTCGACATGAACATTTCTTAATATCATTTTAAATCACATTAAATTCTCTAAATTTGAACACACAAGTCATCATAACCAAGAAACGCGTTCAACACCTATTTTAGAAATCTAAAACCCGATTTTGTTGACTTTGGAAAACAACAGATTTTGGCAACTTTCTTTGACACGATATGTATAGTTCGTTATATTTTTCTGAAACGCACTAAATTCGCTACATTTTGGCATTTAAATAATCAAAATCATGTAACGCGTTCGGAAGTTAAGCAATTTTGCAAGTTCAAAAATTTGGAAAATTTCATATTACGGCAATTTTCATTGCCTTGTCATGAATATTTCTTTATACTTTTTAAAACAAACTAAATTCGCTACATTTTAGCACATAAATTATAATAATCAAGAAAAAAATTACAAAATTACAAAAAACAAGACGATATTTTGAACATAAGAAATGAGAAGCGACGATATTATGAACATCAAATATTAAATGCAGACAATAAAATGAAAGCTTCATGGAGGGTAGTAAAAACATTAACAGGTAATGTGGTACAAGAAACAATAGATATTGATGAAAATGACGTAATGCATGAGAGTCAATACGCATATCTTCCAAATAGGTGTATTGACTTATCATTGTATAAATTCTTTCAAAAAGTGTCCATGTATGTATGTATGTATGTATGTATGTATTTATTGTTTATTCCTCGTATTTACGTAACATGGCAAATTATTATTGTACAAACAAAAATCAACTAAAATTCTGATCACACGTGGAAAAGGCAGAGTTCATTCCATTGATGATCTTCCATGAGAATGGAAGAGGGGTTTATGGCATGTGGGGTTATCCTTGACCTATCATGTGCCCACGATTGTGTTGACCATGAAGTATTACTAACAAAATAGTATCAATTTGGTGTTAGAGGAGTGCCATATCAATGGTTCAAATCAGGAAACAAATTGTTGAGCTGAAGAGAAATGGTAAAAAAACTGAATCAGAGGCTATTGCAGTAAACGTAGGCGTCATGCAAGGCAGCGTCCCAGGGCCTCTGCTCTTCATAATATACACAAATAGAAATAGGCAAAACTGCTACTTTTGAATCACGTTGCTACATGTGATTGCTACTTATATCTAATATCTGTGATCAGGGTTAGTAAACGTCGTAACACCTTCTGAAATTGTTAATGGTTTTTCAAAAATGTTTTTAATATGATTCTCCTTTTGATATTATACCTGTGACTGAAGGTAATATTTTAGCTATATTATTGCTATACCAAATAAATATACGAATATCCTTGATTCAGTTCAAAATTCGAGAAGTATTTTGAGATTTTTGCAGAAAAATAGAATGTTTGTTCAGTAAATTTGAAAAGTTGGAAAGTTTTAGGTATGAGGGAAATGTTTTCCTATTTTGGTTTTACCTCTGAAAAAACGCATATTTTGAAAGATTATCTGCTCTGTTCTCGAAGGATTATTTTTAAATAAAATCATTAACCAATAGAGATATGGATTTTTAAAAATTTTCGTTTTAATTTTTTGAGCACTTGGCAAAAAACATCGCAGAAAAAATATAATAATGCAGGCAAACTTCCATGTGAAATCATCCTCAATGGCCGAAGTATCATAATAATAATAATGATAATAATAATATTTATTGACGTAAAATACTTTTTAACACTAATACATTCAATATACAATTTCAGTGAAGGTATTCTATATGACATATATCACATATTCCTAAGTAGGAATCGCTAATTCAAAATCAATTCGGTTTTTGTAAATCCAACAATTTTCAATAGAGATATGGATTTTTGAAGATTTTCGTTTTAATTTTTTGAGCACTTGAATGAAAACGTCGCAGAGAAAAAAATATAAAACGCGTAGAAAAATTCCTTAAAAAAATATCCTCAATGGTCGAAGTATCGCTTCTTCAAAATCAATTTTCTAAATTCAACAATTTTTAATGGAGATGTGAATTTTTGAAAATTTTAGTTTTATTTTTTGAGTACTTGAACGAAAACATCGCAGAAAAAATATAAAACGCGCAGACAAAATTCCATAAAAAAGTATCCTCAATGGTCGAAATATCGCACATTCAAAATCAATTTGGTTTTTGTAAAATCCACAGTTTTGAATGGAGATATGGATTTTTGAAAATTTTAGTTTTCATTTTTTGAGCACCTGAATGAAAACTTCGCAGAAAAAAAAAATAAAACGCCCAGACAAAATTTCATAAAGAATTATCCTCAGCGGCCAAAGTATCGCTTATTCAAAATAATAAAATAAATATTGAAGATTTTTGTTTTAATTTTTTGAGCACCTGAACAAGGAGCATTTGGAGATTTTCGCAGTTTGGTAAATTGTTTTTATTTTTTTTACTTTCTTGTGTCTGTGTGTGTGTGTGTGTCTGTCTGTCTGTGTGCGCTGTATCTCAAAAACTAATAAAGCAATCGATATGAAACTTTGAACATAAGTATTATTTGATAATACGAAGAACTGAAAAGCTTTTGGTAAAATTTTGTACACCGGAAGTGGGTATTTACCTTAACTGTTTTTTGTTTTTTGCCAATATTTTCTTAAATATGAAAAGTATCATAAAAAATAAAAATAAAAATTGAAGACAACAAAGAAATGAACATTTTTTGCTTGAAATTATTTTTTATAAAATCATTGCTATTCGAGAAAATAAATATATTTTTTTTAATTTTTGGTTTATAATTATAAAACGATAATAGTTACAGCAAATTTATGTTAACAATAATTATAGAGAATGCTAAAATGAACAACTTCTAAAGAATAAGTTTTTGTCGAAATCTCGTTAGTTTTTGAGTAAACCAAGTTTTTGAAAGTATAATTTTTCCATCTTTCACAATTTTGACGTTTTAAACGTCAGTTTCATCCGAGCCTACGCAACGCTCGATGTACATTTAAAATATAATTTCAATTGAAAATAAACCATGAAAGCATAGATATAAATGATACCATCCAGTCGGAGAAAGTAACATGATGGCCACATCACATTTTTTTATTAAATATTCAAAATTTAAATACAATACCCTGCAAAAATGGGAGAATAAAGTAATGAATATTAAATAACATTTAACATTAAATAACCTTTTACTGTCTTCTTACAATTATGTTCTAAGTAACAGTCACAGTTTAAGTAGCAATCACAGTTTGTTACAGTTTAAATAACAGTGATTTAAAGTAGCTGTGATTTAAAGAAGCAGTGATATTAAGTAGCAATAAGTTTAAGTAACAGTGATTTTAAGTAGCAGTGATTTTAAGTAACAGTGAGTTTAAGTAGCAGTGATTTTAAGTAGCAGTGAAATTCGCCTATTAGTAACCGTAATGACCTGTAATTTTTCAATACCAGTGAAAAATCACAGATACGTGAAATATCGCCCATCCCTATACACAAACGATTTTTTTATCTTAGATCTTTGTAATAGACATCATACAAGTGGTTTTGCAGAGATTTTAACGTATTAGTAACTACAATGAATATGTACGAGTTAATAATGCAATTAATAAATATCCTTCAGATATTAGAAAATTTATACAAAATAAACTTATATTGAATTCTGAAAAAACATCTTACATATATTTCACCACCTTAAATAAAAAAAAAATCCCTTACTCAAATATCTTTAAGATAATTTACCTCTCAAAAAAAGAGGTTCATATCAGTAATACATTGACGTGGACAGAAAAAATTCAAAACGTATGCGCTAACTTAGTAAGCAATGTTATAACTTAAGAACATTAAAAGGAAACGTGTCACATGATATATTAGTGAATGTGTATTATGCAACCTTTCTGTCCATAGTGCGTTATAGGATAATTCATTGGGGCAGTGGTCACATAGAGTAAGCATTCATAATTCAGAAGCGAGCAATAAGAATAATAATGGGGATGGGATATACCGATTCATGTAGATCAAAATTCAAATCTAATAATTTTCTTACTGTTTCTGCTATTTATGTGTTTGAATGTGTTCTGTTTTAAAAATAAAGCGCTATTTACTAAAAATAGTAATAGAGAGGATTCAAGATATAAGGAAAACTTGTTATATCCTTAACATGGGGTTTCTCAGACAGAAAAAATGTGCAGTCTATGCATGTATCCGGTTTTACAACTTGTTGCCGAATGTCATCAAGGTCTCAAACAAACTGAAACACTTTAAAAGTTAGTTTTTGAATATATAAGAAACATTGAGCACTACTCAATCAATGGATTTGTGGCAAATTTTAAATAACAATAAGTATTAATATTGGATTCACTAATGTAAATAAGTAATTAAGCATAGCATTCAAGCTTATATTTGTTTTGATGATTTTCAGGTGGTTATGGACTATTTTGAATTTGTAAATTTAATTTTAGCTACTATGTATTGTCCTGAAATAAATTGATTATTATTATTATTATTATTATTATTACTATTATTATTATTATTATTATTGTTATTATTATAACATGAGTCTATATAAATGTGTAACATCAAAACGGTTATGGCAGACGCAAAAAAATAGTTTGGAACTGAATTATTATAAGAGCGATTCTGACGACCATTATTCATGAAGATGATGTTTGTGCATCATCTGAGTGAATAATGGCTGTCATAATTGTGAATATAATACTATGCCATTAAACAAATAAATTTATTAGTTTTAACACATTTATCATTAATTGATTCCTACTCTTATAAAATGCATAAGTTCGAAATAAAGCAAAATGGCTGTCACGCGAGTCGATTGTCAGTCGTAGAAAGAGTTGATGGCGGGCCATTTAAAATATCATTTAGCGCAGTATTGTGATCGGATGAATCCATATTCAGTACAGTGGATTATGAATTCATTATTTACTACAACGAATTATAGGTACGAATTTTCACAAAAATATACTAATAACTAGATGGGTGTAGAAAATAAATTTTAAACGTTTACTCTGTTTATATTTTGAAAAATAAATCCACGTGACGATTAACCAAAACTAACTGGAAGCCAAAACAAATAACTTCCTTTAGAAACAGCAAGGCCCCCCAAATACACGTTACGTTCACCACTAACTCACGCAAAACTGCCAAAATGTCAAGTGTTGCAGGTAACGCACCATTTCACGGAGGTCATGGCCAAGGTAATGCCGACGACTTTTTTATGGCGTTTGTGCTAGTCAAAACATGCGAGTTTTGGAACAATGAATTCGGTCGGCGGTCGTGCATTCGAGAGTTTAGGTGGCAATAATTTTCGTATCGCGTGATCGAAACGCTACGTGTGGACTTGAAAGCAAATAAAAAAAGCAACAATAAAATAGCGGCGGCGATAAACATGAAAGCAATTCAGATAAGATGTGTCGGATTCCGCCCGAAAAACAGCAGCCGACGACGACGGTTTCTATTAATGGGCCTCGATAAATTTCATCATGTTTGAGTAAATATAGTAATCTGTGTAAACAAGTCGATGTTTAAATATTGTAGTTTTATCTGTTATCAATAAAATAATTAAAGTGAGTCTGGGGGTCGGGTCGCGATCGCGACAGGTCCCGTCTCAGCCGTCTGATCCGCCACTGGCGGACGTAGATAACGAGAGCGTGCGCTTAGATAAGGCCAGATCACGGGTCGTGACCCTTATAATGCACTCATAATTTTTCATTCTTGATATTGAGGATTAATTTTTCTTTTCAGAATTTGATAGTATCCGTTATAAATTATCTAGAATGTCCTGAATTATCATGATAATTTTTTCAAATTATTATTTTTTTTAAATTATTTATTTGACCTTGCCAACTCTGGCCATTAACTATCATCCAGTGCAGAGGTTTCCAATTTTTTTTAAATGTTACGGTATCTAGTAGGGCTGGGAATCGAATACGAATAGTACGAATAATTCGAATACTCGAATATTCGAATACGAATAAATCCACAAAAGAATTATTCGAACATTCGAGTATTCGAATTATTCGAATATTCGAATATTCGAATATTCGAGTATTCGAATTATTCGAATATTCGAGTATTCGAATTATTCGAATATTCAAATATTCGAGTATTCGAATTATTCGAATATTCGAGTATTCAAATTATTCGAATATTATTCGAATATTCGAATAATATTAAAATATTATTTGCGGAAGAAATGAGAAGAATTAAATTTATGGGAAATTTAATTCTAAAGATATTTGTATTCTTATCTTTTCTCATCAAAGTGATACTTTTTGAAAGAAAAAACAAGAAACACTTGGAGTGTACACACATTACCGTGTGCCCCAGCAAAAATGATATAAAAATAATTTGTATGAAAATTTTATATACCGGGTGTGGCACTTAAGACGCCTCGGACCATAGCTCCTTTACGATAAAAGCTATCGAAAAAAATCTAAGAACAAAGTGGTGCATAGTTACCGTCGCTATGTTTTAAAAATATTTCTAATCATCAGTGGCGTGCCGTACTCCAGTGGCGTACCAAACTTATGTTTTTTTAAATGGAATGCCCTATTTTTTATTGCAGATTTGGAAAGTGCTCGACGAGTACTTATTTTTTATCTAACATGTTATACCCTTCACTTTAGCGGTTTCGCTGTTATAACCCCTTCTTTCAAAATTGCGCCCCATTTTTGAGATTTTTTTGTAGAGAAACTAATTGACGCCGGCGCCTAAATTTTGAATTGAGGTACAGGTTAAGACCTCGTATACCTTCACATTATTTTTTTTCGGGTAATTTATGGAAAAAAAATAATTTTTGATTGATCTTCGTATGTTGTCATTTTTTCCGAAAATTTCAAATGGCACCCCCCTAAAAAAATTACGGCGTGGTACAGCCAAAACTCTAAATTTTTCATTTTTTCATTAAGAGTTACTCACTCTTAAAACGGGGGGGGGGGGGTAGGGTTAAACCTCACCCCTTGTCGGGGCCTTATTCGCAGATCGACGCCCAGATAACCGGGCAAGCTTTTAGAACCGGTCCCGTCGTTTCGCTTCACCCCCACCCCAGGGGGTGATTTTTCAAACGCAAATTTTCGATTTTTGCACGTTTCCAAAAAAAAAATATCTCCTCCGTAACCGCTCGAGCTGGATGATCCCAGTATGTCTTAAAATAATCTTAAAGAAAATATCTAAAATTGATCGAGCCACTTTTTTGAATTTTTGCCCCGTTTCCGAGATATGATTTTTTTTAAACCGGGTAAAAAAAATATTATTTTTTTCTTTTTTTAAGGGCGTATTTTTTTCTTTTCAAGTAGAAAAGCTGAAACCTTCAGGGATGGCAGAAGGGATAACTGGCTTTCATTGTGAATTTTTTCAAAAATTTTGGACCCCCCTACGCGCCGCCAGCGCCACCAATCCAGGGGGTGGTTCGGTTTTCTTCTTTTAAGGACGTATTTTTTTTCTTTTCAAGTCGAAAAGCTAAAACTTTCAGGGATGACAGAAGCGGTGACTGGCTTTCATTGGGGATTTTTTCAAAAATTTTGGAATCATCCCTACTCCCATTTGCACCCTCTAGGTTCGGTTTTCTTCTTTTAGGGACGTATTTTTTTCTTATCAAGTCAAAAAGCTGAAACTTTCAGGGATGAGAGAAGGGATGACTGGCTTTCATTGAGATTTTTTTCAAAATTTTTGGAACCACCCCTATGCGCCATTTGCACCCTCTATGTTCGTTTCTCTTCTTTTAAAGACGTATTTTTTCTTTTAAAGTCGAAAAGCTGAAATTTTCGGGGATGGCAGCAGAAACTTTTTCAAAATTTTTGGAACCATCCCTACGCTCCATTTGCACCCCCTGGGTTCGTTTTTCTTGTTTTAGGGACGATTTTTTTTCTTTTAAGTCGGAAAACTGATATTATCAGGAATGGCAGAAGATATTTTTTCAAATTTTTTGAAACTACCCCTATGCACCATTTGCACCCATTGGGTTCATTTTTCTTCTTTTAAGAACGAATTGAAACTTTAAGGGATGGCAGAAGATATTTTTTCAAAATGTTTGGAACTACCCCATTTGCATCCCCTGGGTTCGTTCTTTTTTAAGAACAATTTTTTTTCTTTCCAAGTCAGAATGCCGAAATTTTCAGGAATCGCAGAGGATACAACTGGCTTAAAAAAAATAAAAGAAATAAAAAGAAGAATTAAAAATTAAAAATCAAAAATTTAAAATTTAAAATTTAACCCTTAATAGTCACACCTCCGAAAAATGACGTAATAGTCATTCCGGGTGTGGTACACCCCACGCCTTTGAATTTCGGTCAATTAATGTTAAATTGACAAAAAACAAAAAATAACAATCTGGGATACATTTTGAACCTCTAGTTAGTTCTAAACACATTTGTATTCTTATATTTTTCTCATAAAAGTAATGAAATTTAAAACATTTTCCAAAAACAAAAAAAAAACACCAAGAACGTACCGACACTACTGCATCTCTAACAAAGAAAATGGTCATTTATAAGAAATTTAATTCTAAACATATGTATTTTATTCTTATGTTTTGCTTATAAAACAAATAATTTTTGAGATATTTGTAAAAAAAAAACAAAAGGAAGTGTACATTTTTCAGACATTACCGTGTGTCCTAGAAAAAATGCTGTAAACATAATTTATTGAAAATTTAATTATGAACATTTGTAATCTTAAGATTTTTCGAATATTTGAAACGTTATAACGTTTATTGGTAGTCTACTATTTGAATATTTATTATAATTACCTGTAGGTGTATTCGTATTCGATTCGCCCTAGAATCATATGATTATCAAAAATACGTATGCTGGAAATAAATACTCGAATTATTCGAATATTCGAATATATTTGAATATTCGAAATATTCGAATATTCTAACCATTCGAATACTCGAATATATGAGAATATTCGAATTATTCGAATAATTCGAGTATTCGAATACTCGAATACTCGAATAATTAAATACTCGAATACTCGAATTATTCGAATATTCGAGTATTCGAATATTCGAATAATTCGAGTATTCGAATAATTTCTTGAACGAATATTCGAATACTCAAATCATAAAAATTCCCAGCACTAGTATCTAGTAGTCCATATAATGGTGTACCATTGGTGGATATTGGCATTGGCATTGAAGCTCAATTTACATGAATAAATTTTAGAAAAAAGGCACGCTCTAGATTACAAAGGTGTCCTATTTTTATTTTTGCTGCAATTGTATTTTGCATGATACTGACGTTCAAAATAATGAAAGATGAAAGTGTCAAATTATGCTTTAAATTCTAATAATAATCTTCAACCTGTTTACTTTTCGAAAAAAAAAACGTATTCTTCATAAGTTGTTAATTTTGGCATTCTCTACAATTATTATTAACATAAATTTAATGTAACTATTATTCAGGGTTAGTCAAAATTACCGAAATACCTAAATCAGTCTCAAACCGTAATAAATTTCAAAACATTTTTCTTAGATGTAAACAAGCTATCGTTTAAATATATTTTTCATATACAGGGCGTTCATTTTATTATGGAAATTTAGTAACCAATTTTTATTTCTAATATTCATTCTAAGAATGTTTTGAAGAAATATATTCTTTTCATAAAATCATTTTTTAGTTATAAGCAATTATAGATTCCTTAACTTCAAAGTCGTTCTATAGCAAGGAATAAACATTTTCCAAAAAATTCAAAGTGGTACATCACTGTCATGAAAATACAAATATTTTTTGTGTCTATTTACCAATTAAAACAGCTTGTTTCTTGCAGAAATAGCGATTAAGAAAAAAGTTTAAAATTCCAGTCGGACTTAAAATATAGTCAAAATATTGTTTTATTTTTCTGTGAATGCAAATAAATATTTTTTCATCTTCTGACTTACAACTAACAATAAGATAAAAGTTATAAATTTACAAAATTGTCTCAGCAGTTTGGTTAAAACTTGACCCCGAACTAAAAAAATGGTGATGTGGCCATCATGTTACTTTCTCCGATTTGATAGAATCAAAGTGATTTATATTTATAGATTCATTCATTATATTCAATTTAAATCATATTTTAAATCGAACGTTTCTCATGATCGAGTGGTAATGGCGTTTAAAACGACAAAATTATGAAAGCTAGAAATGACAAAGTATGTTTCAAATTCTAATAATCTTTACCGTAAGTTTATTGAAAAACTAAAAAAAAAAAGTGCTAAAAAAAAGTCCTGAAAAAGATTTCGAATAATAGTCCTGATTAAAAAGTCCCCAAAAAACCGAATAAAAGCCCCGAGCAAGAAAATCCTGAACAAAAAGTTCTGAAAAATATTTCTAAAAATAGTCCCTGATATAAAGTCCCGAAAAAGAGTCCTGACAAAAAAATGTCTTGAAAAACAGTTCCTTCAAAGTCCTGAAAAAAGGGTTCTGGCAAAAAAAGGTCCTGAAAAAATTCATGGAGAAACAGTTTTGAGAATAAAGTCTGAGAAAAAAGAGTCCTGTTAAAAAATTGTGAAAAAGAGTCGTAAAAAAAGTCTAGAAAAAAGTACTGCGAGAAGAGTACTGAAAAATTAAGTCTTATAAATAATATAAAACACCAGAAATAAATGCCCTGAAAGAAGTCTGAAAAAGTGTCTCGAAAAAAAAGTCCGCAACAAGAAGTCCTGAAAATTAATCCTATAAAAAATGTCCTGAAATATAGTACTGAAAAAAGTCCTGTAAAGAAGGCTTGAAAAAAAATTCCCGAAAAATGTAATTAAGAAAATTCAGAAAAGAATCCTGAAAAGAAGTCCTGAGCCAGAGGTTCTTAATAAATTCTCGAAAAAGTCCCAGTTCTGGAAATAAAGTCTTGAAAAAAGAGTCCTAATAAAAGTCGCAAAGAAAAGTCCTGAAAAATAGTCTCCATACCAGAAATAAATGTCCAGAAAAAAGCTCAAAAAAATCCTGAATGAAAGCTAAAATAAGTCCTGAAGAAAGTTCAGAAGAAGAGTCCTCATGAAATATCATAAAAAATTGACCTTGAAAAATTGCCCTGAAAATAACATGTTTTAAAAATAAACAAAAAAAATTCTGAAAAAAAGTCCTTAAAATGGTCCCTAAAAAGATCTAAAGAAATTATCTAGAAAAAGAAATCCAAATTGTCTTGAAAAAAATTCTGCAAAAAGGCCTGAAATAAGTTCTTGACAAAATTCCTGAAATAAAAAGTTTTGAAAATAGTCTTAAAAAAATGCCAAAAATATCTGAAAAAGTCCTTAAAAAGGTCAAGAAAAGGATAATTCTGAAAAAATGTCATGCAGAAAATTTCGAAAAAAATCCCAAAATATATATAAAAAAAAATTGTCCTGAAAATAACATGTTTAAAAGCATTGTAAAAAGTCTGAAGATCTGAAGAAATTGTACTAAAAGAGAGATTACAAAGAGTGTTGTAAAAATGTCCTGTAAAAAGGCCTAAAATAAATCCTTATCAAAATTCCTCAAATAATAAGTTTTGAAAATACTTTTGAAAAAAAAGCTAAAAATATCCGAAAAAGTCCTTAAAAAGGTCGAAAAAAGGTCATGAAAAGAGAATTTCTAAAAAAAGAGAAAAATTAATCTTGAATTTTTTTTCAAGTCCTGAAAAAGAATCCTCGAAGAAAGGCCCTTTAAAAATGCCCTTAAAAAAGTTATGAAAACATTGTCCTGAAGTACCAAAAAGGCTAAAAGAACTAAAACCTGTAGGGAAATACGAAATTTTACCAAAAGCTTTTTAGTTCCTCAAATTCTCAAATAACACTTATGTTCAAAGTTTCATGGTTTCATTTCTGTATTAGTTTAGATAAAGCGCGCACAGACAAACTGTTATGTAGAGAAAAAATGGTGATGTGGCCATCATGTTACTTTCTCCAACTTAGATGGTATCATTGCCATTTATATTTACGTTTTCAGGGTTTATTTTCAATTGAAATCATATTTTAAACGTACATCGAGCGTTGTGTAAACTTGGATGAAACTGACGTTTAAAACGTCAAAATTATGAAAGATGAAAATGAAATTTTACTTCAAATACTAATTAATCTCTAAAGAGATTTCGAAACAAACATTTTCCTTAAAAGTTGTTCATTTTGGCATTCTCTAAAACTATTATTCATCTAAATTTGATGTATTATTATCGTTTCATAATTATAAATCAAAAATGAAAAATAATTTAATAATTTTTTTTTCTCGAAAACTAATAATTTTGTCAAAAATATTTTCAGATGTTTATTTCTTTGTTGTATTCAATATTTATTTTAATGTTTTGGTGATACTTTTCATATTTAAATCAATATTGGAAAAAAATCAAAAAACGGTTAAGGTTCCGATGTACGAAATTTTACCAAAAGCTTTTCAGTTCTTCGGATTATCAAATAAGACTTATGTTCAAAGTTTCATATCAATTGCTCAATTACTTTTTGAGATACAGGGCGCACAGACATACACACATATAAACACACACACAGACACAATTTTTTTTCCAGAAATTGTTGAAATGGCATCTAGCGACCTCAAAACGGACATTTCCGTAAAAAAAAAATGAAAAAATTTTCACGATCACAATCACAATTATTTCTCTTACTTCGTAACGGACAAAATAAATGTTGAAAACGTTGCGTCATTGTTATGAAAATGGCAAGAGATACTTTTGCATCTATTTGCGAATCAAAACAATTTTCTTTCTTATAAAATTGCGACTAAAGTTATGGATTTTGAAAACTAACCCTTCCTACCGGGTTACCTTAAAATATTCAGAATTTCACCTGGAATGGAAATAAACTAGGACATTGAAATAGCTGCGTTATTGTTTTTAAATGCTAACAGATATGTTTTGCATCGTTTTACTAACGAAACCAAATCAGTTCTCTAAAAAAAATTTACTAATATAATAAATAGAATTAAAAAAATGTAAAAAAAAACGAACCCATTGCGTTATTGTTCTGCAAATTCTTACAAACACGTTTGCATCAATTACGTAACCAAAACAGTTTCTTTGTCGAAGACATTGCGACTAAAATTAAAACTGGGAATTTGAAAAATTGTCCAAGCAATATAGTTTTTTCATTTTTGGTTTATAATTATGAAACAATAATAGTTACAGCAAATTTATATGAATAATAATTGCAAAATAAACAACTAATAAAGAATAAGTTTTTTTCTAAATCGCTTTAGTTTTTGAGTAAACTGAGTTTTTGAATTTGAAGTATAATTTTTCCGTTTCATAATTTTGACGTTTTAAACGCTCGATGTACATTTAAAATATGATTTAAATTGAAAATAAACAATTAAAACGTAAATATAAATGATACCATCAAGTCGGAGGAGAAAGTAACATGATGGCCACAACACCATTTTTCGAAATCTCTTTGGTTTTTAAGTAAACTGACTATTGTTCGATTATTAATTGTTTGAGAACATTTGCAATTACTTAGCTCTGTGCACTTACCTTCATAAAATAATGTCCATAAGACGACAAATGTCCCTCATTCATCCTTTGGCTCAAAAATGATAATCCAAAAACAACACTCCACCACATTATTAAACTCTTTTAACACCGAACTCTCGCACGGAACTGGAAAATTTCGTCAGGTGCTAACAGCCTTATCATCTCACCTCACCTTTGCCCCGGAGGCAAATTCACGTCCGGTATTGATATCGCAAAACCGCATTCTTTCTTCGCATGTGCTTATCAATGCAGCTCCGATTCGAATCAAATTCATTTCAATCTGCACGCAAGAGAGACAAAGATGCAAAAACTTACACCTATTTTTAATAATTGAAAGTCGGGCAGTTTATCTTCCGGCGAGTGAGTGTTAAAGTGTGTTAGTGTGCAGATAATAGACAATTGTATTAACGAAAATCGATTTTAATTATTAGTTATGAACATGGACTATCGGTAAGTGATTAAATGAAATTGGTTTAATTTTATTTGTTCACGAAAATGTTATAATGTGCGCATTATTTAATTGTATGGGTAGCATAAATAATACATTTAACACTCAATTTCATAATGAAATTGAGTTTTTGTTTTTTTATTTTTTTTATTTTGATTTTAATTTTGATTTTAATTTTCGTGAACAAAGTATAGTGTACAACTCGCATATAATGGCTATTAATCACACAAACGATTTGCTCCACTCGCCTACGGCTCGTTCCGCAAACATCGTTCTCGTGATTAATAGCCATCATTATATGCTCGTTGTACAATATACTATTATTACATTTTTCAATTCAGTTTAATATCACACAACACAAATAATGAATAACCATCAGTTTGGTGGCCGTTTTACAGATGGTACGGAATGTTATATCTTACAATAAAATATACTAAGAATTCTATTAATTAAGATATTGTATAAAGTACGGAATAAATTAATCAAACAATTAACAATTTTTTACTTAAAATATTCGTCGGACAGATTTCTATTTATCCAAATACAGAATTTAGGGATGTGGTGTTTACAGATTTTAATGGAAATATAATCCCGAATGTGTTTTGAATAAATTTATAAAATTTCAAGTCAATTGCAACTGTTTTATATATTTTTTTAAGACTCGAAAATGTTTGTATGTTCGAATGAGATTATCTCGAAATTTTGGGATGGGGATTTTTTTTAAATAGTTTTGTGAAGTTTCAAGTCGATGACAATAAATGTCCAAAAAATAAAATTTTGTTCATGTAGTCGTCTATGATTTTCGTGAAATGGACATGTTTCCGGTGAGGTATCCAAAATGTTTTTAATTGTACTGATAGGTACGGCCTTTGGCAATGCTACCATGATAAAATATTTCAAAAAAGTCTGCGCGAAATGTCCAAAAAATAAAATTTTGTTCGTGTCGTCGTCAATGATTTTCGTGAAAAGGACATGTTTCAGGTGAGGTATCCAAAATGTTTTTAATTGTACTGATAGGTACGGCCTTTGGCAATGCTACCTTGATAAAATATTTCAAAAGAGTGTGCGCGAAATGTCCAAAAAATAAAATTTTGTTCGTGTCGTCGTCTATGATTTTCGTGAAAAGGACATGTTTCAGGTGAGGTATCCAAAATGTTTTTAATTGTACTGATAGGTACGGCCTTTGGCAATGCTACCATGATAAAATATTTCAAAAAAGTGTGCGCGAAATGTCCAAAAAATAAAATTTTGTTCGTGTAGTCGTCTATGATTTTCGTGAAATGGGCATGTTTCCGGTGAGGTATCCAAAATGTTTTTAATTGTACTGATAGGTACGGCCTTTGGCAATGCTACCATGATAAAATATTTCAAAAAAGTCTGCGCGAAATGTCCAAAAAATAAAATTTTGTTCGTGTCGTCAATGATTTTCGTGAAAAGGACATGTTTCAGGTGAGGTATCCAAAATGTTTTTAATTGTACTGATAGGTGCGGCCTTTGGCAATGCTACCATGATAAAATATTTCAAAAAAGTCTGCGCGAAATGTCAAAAAAAAATGTTCGTGTAGTCGTCTAATTTTTGTAAAATGGGGAAGTTTCAGGTGAGGTATCCAAAAAGTTTTTAATTGTACTGATAGGTGCGGCCATTGGCAATGCTACCATGATAAAATATTTCAAAAAAGTCTGCGCAAAATGTCGAAAAAATAAAATTTTGTTCATGTAGTTATCTATATTTTTCGTGATATGGGGATGTTTCAGGCGAGGTATTAAAAATATTTTTAAACTAGAAATATTTACTTATAAAATTCAGCACACAAACAAAACATACAAAGTAAATACAAATATTAAATGGTGATGTGGCCATCATGTTACTTTCTCCGACTTGATGGTATCATTTATATTTACGCTTTCGTGGTTTATTTTCAATTTAAATCATATTTTATATGTACATCGAACGTTTGTGGATTCGGATGAATCCAACGTTTAAAACGTCAAAATTATGAAAGATGGAAAAATTATACTGCAAATTTTAAAGCTGAGTTTACTCAAAAACCAAAGAGATTTCGAAAAAAACATATTTTTTATAAGTTGTTCATTTTGTCATTCTCTACAATTATTACTTACATAAATTTGCTGTAACTATTATCGTTTCATAATTATAAACCAAAAATGAACAAAAAAATAATAAATTTTTTTCACGAATAACAATGATTTTATGAAAAATACACACACACACATACACGAATGCACACGCGCACGCACGCACACACACAATTGTTTTTTTCCAGAAATTATTGAAATGGCATCTAGGGACACCAAAAGGGATATATCCGTAAAAAAAAAATTGAAAAAAAATCACAATCACAATCACAATACTTTCTCGTACTTCGTAACCGAGAAAGTAAAAATTACGAAGACAACATTTATTCATAAACAGAAAATATACGCATTAAAACATTATTCCTTTTCAAAAGTAAAATATTGTTCGATTAATCAAATAATGAAATAATCGATTAATCGCTTAATAAATGATCAAATTAGTGTTTGAGATACAGCGCGCACAGACAGACACACACACACACAGACACACACACAGCCACATTTGTTTTTCTGGAAATTGTTGAAATGGAATCTAGGGACCCCAAAACGGATATTTCCTTAAAAAAAAAATTGAAAAGAAAATCACGATCACAATACTTTCTCGTATTTCGTAACGGAGAAAGTAAAAATGAAAGCGTTTTGCCATTGCTTTGCAAATGCTAACAGAAACTTTGACATCTATTTACCAACTAAAACAGTTTAGTTTTTCGAAAAAAGTTAACACGACAAAAGTTACGAATTTTTAAATTTGTCCCTGCAGTAAGGTTAACATCTTAGCCAGAATTAATAAATTGTAAAAACATGAAACCGTTGCGCGTTTGCTTTACGAATGCTTGCAGATACTTTTGCATCTATTAACTAACTAAAACAGTTTAGTTTTTCGAAAAAAGTTAACACGACAAAAGTTACGAATTTTCAAAGTTGTCCCTGCGATAAGGTTAACATTTTAGCCAGAATTAATCAATTGTAAAAAAAATAACTCGTTGCGTTATTGCTTTACGAATGCTAACAGAGACTTTTACATCTATTGACTAGCTAAAATGTTTAGTTTAAAAAAAAGTTAACACTTCAAAAGTTACGAATTTGTCCCTGCAGTAAGGTTAACATTTTAGTCAGAATTAATTAAATCTAAAAAAAAAAATTAAACCGTTGCGTTATTGCTTTTCGAATGCTAATAGAGACTTTTGCACCTGTTTACTAGATAAACAAGTTTAGTTTTTCGAAAAAAAGTTTAAGTTTAGTGTCACTGCGGCAAAATTAACCTTTTAGGCAGAATTCATAAATTGAAAAAACCAGTTACGCCATTGCTTTGCAAATGCTAACAGATACTATTGCATATATTTAATAGCTAAAACCATTTAGTTGTTCGTAAAAAAATTAACACGACAAAAATTAGGAATTTTCAAAGTTGTCCCTGCGGGAAGGTTAACATTTTTAGCCAGAATTAATAAATTATAAAACAAATAACTAAAATTTGCTTCAAAATTGTATGATAAAATATACATTAATACAAGGTATAATTTTTAAATACAATACAACGAAATGTAGCCTGAATATATGAATATTCAACCTGTTCGTAACTCTACAAGCAAAATTAAGTCTTACTAAGACTATAAACAAATAACTTATTGAAACAACTACTTCCGTGGCTAGTGCCACGCCGGATATTGAATGATAGAAAGTATAATTTTTAGCATGTGAAATCCTATGGCCCACGATCAAAAAAATATACTGTATACTCAGAATTTAGTTGCTTCTTTTTCGCCAAGATTACTCTCCCGTGTAGACGTTACCGGAAGCTATATAAAATATTATCATCTGCTTTCTAGCCTCTCGGTCTTTGTATTGTGCTTTATAAGTTAGAAATTTTTAAATAATAGTTATTTATTATACGAGTGTGGAATGTTCTGAATTAGTTCCGCAAGAAAAAGTTTAATTTTCTTAAGGGACTAATGAGTAATTCCACATGAGTGTAATATAACATTTTATCCAAAATCGTCTGTAATAGCATTCAATTTTGAAATCATGTTTATAAAATTTTGACGAACGAGGTGTTAATTTGAATTGTTTCAAAAATCTTGCGAAGGATCTAATCATTCCGAGAGTCCGAATTATTCTCTCACTAGTGCGTAATGAACAACATTACTTCCCTCAAATAACCGCAGTAATTCGCTTATTATACCCGATTTTGGATAAAAGTAATTTTCTTTCGATACGCCAATGTAATGTGACAAAAATTTCAAAAATTAAAAAACGGTGAAAATATTTTGCTCCCAATTGTACATCGAGAATTTTGCAGAAGGATAATACATACGTTTGATACGTCAAAATATCAAAGATGAAAATGACAAATTATACTTCACATTCTAATAATCTTCACCGCTAGTTTACTTAAAAACCAATGATATTTCGGAAAAACGTATTCCTTATAAGTTGTTTCTTGATCCTGCAAATCGCTCAAAGTACGATTGTACCACCAAATTTGAGAAAGTTACATGATAGCCAAATCATCATCTTTGGGTAATATTTTGAGTTCGGATATCGGCTGGGTGTGTCTACGGAGTCATATATCCTATTGAATATTGAGATCAGCCATTAAAAGCTTTCTTCGTCAAAAAAGCTTTAGGAATTCTGCTTCTGTGTTGTCTCGTCGTTCACTAATTTGTTTGGGGCTCATACTTCTTCCACACTAATACTTGATCATGTTACACATTTTATCTCAGGAGGTTCTGGGCGGGTATCGTGAAATACTCTTTGACCAGTTTGTACTTTCCTGTCGCATTTCTTTTATAGTGCTTCTATTTCCATCCACTTTTCTCTTTCTCGTTATCTTTGGCTTCTCTTATTTTTTGTCGCATTGTTTTGTGGATGGACTTGTATTTGTATTGGTTGTCTTTTGCAAGTCGTGCTTCTTTGAAACGGTGAAGATTATCTTCCGTTATCCATGGTGTTTTTCTTTTTAAATTTGTATTGGGTTTTGGTAGGTCCCTTATATTTTTTTCCGCGGTGTTGTTTATGTTTTTGACCTCTGTCTCTGTGCTCAAATTGTTAGATAATGTTATTCCAGGGCCGATCCTAGACCCTTGGCCGCCCGCGTGCAAATGATGAGTTGGCCGCCCCCTCACGTGCTGTAAAACATTTCTTGGGTGGGGGGGCTTTTATTTTTCAATTCGAAAAATGTAAAAATCCTCTGTAATAATAATAACCGTTTATTCCCCAACAGACATATATCCAATTACAGAGAAATGTAACATTATTTACTTTTATTTAATTAATTAACAAAAATTAAAATAAGATAAGTAATATGTGTGTAAAGTTTTAAAGTAGAAAATATGTCAGAGCATATACACATATTTCAAATTTGAAATATATTTGGTTTGAATTGAAAGAAGAAATACTAAAGAATCTGCAAGTAATACCGGACTGCCACATGTATTTTTGCATTGTACAATTCTGAATACATTGCCAGAGGAGTATTTTTCTTTTAAATCCAGCTGGATGCTGAGGGCAAAAAGTGATTAAAGGGTTGATAGCTTAATCAATCAACTAGGTCCGTATAAAAAGGCTTTACGGACCAAGGGAGCTGAATCCACCAAGCAGGAAGCTCTCAACTGCAATCATCGAAGAAGTCATCACAGCAACGAAGTTCAATCAATGCGAGGAAAAAGAAAAAAAACAACTGATATGCAACTACTGCAGGAAGCCCAATCACATGGTTAAAGTATGTAGGAAATTAATTGCTGATGGCCGTTCTCCGAGCCCGACACAAATATGATACTCGTCACTGTTAGCTCAACTGAAACGCATACTGTCGTCGAGATGCAGGGATGACAATGGCGCGATAAGCCATATTTTAAATGATCAGATTTGCTTTAGAACGTTCGAGTCTTTATCACACAGTGACCATAGCAAATAGTGAGAATATCGAAGCCATCGGAATACGTGAAGTAGAAGTTGTCACAGCAATCCAAGGAAAATGGTTCAAAATTATCTTGGCTGATGTTTGGTATGCATTCCGAATCAAGAGGAATCTATATAAATACTCGGACAGTCAATTCATCTCATCAGCTGAAGTCTGCAACTTCCTAGTGAACAATTGAAGGGAGCTCGTCATGGAGGACGGTTCAAGTTAGTCGTGAGAAGTTTGATCCCTATCAAATGAGGTCAATGTAGCGCGAAAGGGTTGTGCCATGAACTTTTCGGACATTAGAAGAAGCGCCAACTGAAATCACTACTGAGGAGGGAGATTGACATGAACGTAGAAATGCATAGTGAACTGTGTGAAAGTTGCATTTATGATAAAGCTCATCGTCTACCGTTCGGCACGATATCCAGAATAACGGAACCGGGAGAGCGAATTCAGACGGATGTCTACGGTCCATTTTAAGAATCGAGGTCTGAATATCGATATTTTGTGCTTTTCAAGGACGATTACACAAAATTCAGGACAGTTTATTTTCTGCGAGAAAAATCCGAAGTTGCTGAAAAACTGAGCCAGTTCCTTGCCGAGGCAGAAACAGTCGGGAGCTGCTGAGTGATAATGGTAAGAAGTGCGACAACAAACAGATCACAAGAAAGGTATTGTTCAACGTCTTACAATGCCCTACACTCCGGGGCAAAAAGGATCCAGTGAAAGGGAAAATCGTAAGGTGGTGGAAACTGCTAGAGCAATGATGCACGCGCATGGAAACATTTCTCAGGCACTTTGGGCTGAGATGATACGAACAGGTATAGTCTGTTCGGTGCAATTTGGCGGCTGAGGTCGTAAAACGGTCGGTCCGCCCTAAGGATCGATGCACCCTCGAAGAAAAGGTATTAGTGGTTCGTCTAATTGCATCCCATACATTTATTACTGTCCTTCGCTCCGATTGGTATACGCACTTTTACACCAGTACTTCTTAGCAAAGATTGGTTTGAGATAAAAAAATATTACGTCCCCTACTTACCGAGCTCCGACCCTCTTTTACGACCACAGCCGCCAGATTCCAGAGAACGGGCTATACCTACATCCTTAACAGGACAGGCCCCAGGAACATCACCTTTGGAGCTGTGGCTTGGTAGGAAACCAGGTTTTAAATTGCTGAATAGATGTATATTGTATATAACATGGATCTGAAGGCCAATAAAGGAACCCTCATCGGCTATGATAACGACGACGGAGGCAAGATCTACAGTGAAGAGGACAAGCTCTATAGATCCAAGATCTTCGAAGATAAATTGGTGGAAAAAAGAGGGTACAAATCCCGAATTGAAGAAGACGAGGAAGTAGAATTCAGGGAACCGGATGACAGTGACAGTAGTTGGACCATTTTAGAAATGTCGGAAGCCAATGAAGTAGAGAATGATTGGGAGACTACGCGAAAACTACGCAACCGAGTGGATCTTACAGCTCCACAGAAATTTCAAGATTATGTGACGCTCACATGACGACCTTCGAGGAACCAGACACCTACAACGACGCCACAAAGTAACAAAAAACGCCGATGAATAGATCGGCAAATTCAAGGCCAGATTAGTGATCAAAGGTCTTTCGCAAAGAAGAGGAGTAGATTATGATCAAATCTTCAGTTCAGTGGCAAGAACATCGACTATTCGAACGCTACTCAGTGTTGATCTAAATTCTAAGATAATACTTTTCGAGATATTTTTTTATGCAATTTCATCAATTATGGCTAAATTAGCAAATCGCTCTTTTGAGCGATGATTTCAATTTGGAAAAACTCCTTTCGCCGGAAGCCACAGTTATCGGTATTGTTAAAAATATTCTTAAACTAATACTGAAATTTGGAAAACAAGGAACTAACAACGGAAGTAAACTAAGTGTTCCTTTTAGATTTGAATAAAATTTGGTGGATTTGTAGAGGGGGTCAAAATATTCGATACGTATTTTTTTGTTTCGGCTAAAAAACATGTTTAGGGGCTGAATTTGCGCCTCGAAAATCAGCTATATTTTTGTTTTTTGGCTATAACTTCTGAACAAATTTTGATAGCGTAACTTCGTGAATGTACAAAATTTCAAATTCCATCCACTGTATTATATTGTATTCGTAAAAAAATCATATACAGGGTATTTCAAATTCGAGGCTCACCATGGGGATCTCGCTTATTAGAAGATATAGAGGGTATGTTTAAATTTGGCACTTTTGCAAAATTTTATGCTGATTAATAATCCACTGAAAAAATACTTACATCGTTTTGTTTTTGAGTTAAGCCAAAAAACTGAAAAACTGATTTTCGTTTTTTCTTTATATCGTCCTTATTTGAGATGATATTTAAAAACGGTAAGCGAGATCCCCATGATGACCCTCGAATTTGAAACACTCTGTATGAAGACTTAAACGACGATGACCAAGACTAGTTAAATAATTGTATCCAAACGTAGAATCCAAATATATATTCATACATTTCCTTTAAATAAAACAGGCTTCGAAATTTTCTACATTTACAATATTACGCTATCAAGATTTATTTAGAAGTTATAGCCAAAAAACAAAAATGTGGTAGATTTTCAAGTTCACCCCCTAAGCATGTCTTTTAGCCGAAACAAAAAAAATATATATCGAATATTTTCCCCTCTACAAATCTACCAAATTTCATTCAAATCGGAGGGGAACACTTGGATTAGTTTCCTTGTAAGTCGCTAAATAAATGATTTAAAATTCCTTATGGTTTTAGTTGGGAATGATTAGAAAATAGTTCACTAAAAGATAACAATTCTTTCAAAAGTTCCATTCCATCTAAATTTTTTGTTAATTTTCCGTTTTCGGTTACCGTTAATTTAATATCTGAATCCATACAACATTTTCTTAGATGTTTGTAAATTTAAACAAGGAGAATCAATTCTCACAGTCACATTCAACAGTTCAGACAGAACATTCAAATTAGCAGCGATGTCCAATATTTCAAAATAAAAGTCAATTGTAAATTTTGGCAAAATAATTACCCGGTTAGAAATCGGATACACTTAGGCAGTCTAGGAAACCGGCTGCTATTTCGGGGCGTTCTCGGACTAAATTTTACAGATTTCGGACGCCGCGGACCCTCTATTGGTGATCCACGGGCTTCGCCGGTTTTGCCGCCCCCCCTAACCGCCGCCCGAGTGCCATGCACGCTCTAGCCCCCCGGTAGGATCGGCCCTGTGTTATTCCTGATGTTCCTAATGCCTCATTCATTTGAATTTTCGCTTATTGCCTAATTGCGGGTTCTTTTAATTTTCACAAATCGTATCTATTGGTAGTACCCACTTTGGGTGTACGAAATCACCAAAATCTTTTCAGTTCTTTGGATTGTCAATTAAGGTTTATGTTTAAAGTTACATATTAATTCCTATATTAGTTATTGAGATATATCACGCACATCCAGATATTAAGCACACATGTACACACAGATATACACACAAATACACATAGTGTAGTACGTCAAGTCTGACCTTTTTGTACTTATATACGTTGTGTTTAATTTTTGTAGTAACCCTTAATTATTTAACAGATTCGTTAGGTTTAGGTAAATGAAATGCTTGTTTGTTGAACAAATGGATGTTTATTCATTTGATTTATTAGTTCTGGTATTTGCATTGGTACACCAAAGAGTATGTTATTTGATTTATGAACACATATCCTTACTGTACCAATAGATCTGGGAAAACCCTGTGGGAAAACCAGTCTCCGAACTATCGTCGAACATTTTACAAAAGAATATTGCAAGAATTTGAGATTTACAACAACTGTCGTACTTTTTCTTTGACCAGACCAGAATACGTATGACTCAGAATTGTTTGTAACGACGAAGGGTTTGGCAATTGACCTCTTTGCTTGATGTCGATAAAACTTTCAACTAGATCTCAATGAATAACTTACACAATCGGTGACCTTGACTATACTCTTTCGTTCGGAGAATAAGATTACCTTCAGAAATTGATAAGATTATCATCAGAAATTGGTTGCTCTTTTCCTAGCGCCCAAAGCATCTTAGCGATACACCCTTTCTATACAACCCATGGTCCTAGCGCTAAATTATTAGACATTAGATTTTTGAGGCTCTTTTCCTAGCTCTCAAAGCGTCTGGTGATACCCCCTTTCTACACAACCCATGGTCCTAGCGCTCAAAGCGTCTGGAGGTTGTAAGAAAGTAATTCGTAGTATAATGTCTGCTAATTTAGGTTAGTCATTCTTTCTCCGACGATTTTGCATTTCGTGGCAGAGTAATAACTCAAATGTGAATAGTTTCACATTTCATTGCAGAGGGATTACTCGGATGCAGTTATTCATTGGATCTGTGTTTCGCATTTCGTAATAGAGGAATTATTTAAATGTGAATTGTTTCACATTTCGTTGCAGAGTAATTACTCGGATACAGTTATTCATTGAGACAAGTGCACTTCACACATTAAAGAAATTACTCACCCTGTATGTTGTCGAATCACTCACTGATTCTCACCATTCTATTTCCGTCACGGAAATCCTCCCGAATTTTGTGATCCCGTCCCTTTTATCATCTAATTTGCCCCCGCCACATTCAGAAATACACGTGCCAAATTGCCTAGTGTATGTTTGAGTTCATGAACTTTCCTGTGAATTTACTTATTAGTATTTTTCTGGACTTGTTTTGTACGTTGAATTTTATGAATTGCATTTTTCTGAATCTCGGTCAGGAGGATGTTTACGTTTTCTTCCCGGTGTTAAGGGTATTTTTAGATGATACAAATCAAAGAGTTCTTTGTACGAGGCGTATTTTTCGGCGTGGATGTGTTGTTGTTTATTTTAGCGATGTTATTCCGACCGCGAGACCGCGCGTATCTCAACTTCTTGCTTATATTATCTTTTACGATTGATATTTATCATGCGCTGTTATGATTATTGTGTGAATTAACATTTATCAGATTATTACAAATACGAATAATTTTGCTGAAAAAAATATTACATTAATTATTTTTATTACGGGACCCATGTACTGATTACAATACATACAATGGTTGCATTTCCAGAAATCGTTAAAATCGCCAAAAATGTTCACGATTAGAATACTTTCCCGTACTTTACGTAGAAAGTAAAAAGATGGATAAAAGTAATAAACATATACAAAACTTTAATTCAGCTTATAAAACCCCATTATTATTTTTAACATTTAATATTTGCCCCTAACTTACAACAAACCAACCTACCACTATTAGCCATCGAAATGGAAACCGCAGCCCAAGGACACAATCAACAGGAAGCCATACGTGGAGACTGCATACAACTACTGAAGACAGAAGAGAGAAGACAACAAAACACCCATAAAAATCATGTATCAATTCAAAAGAAAAACAGAAGAGACATTACCAATTTAAGACGCAAAATTAAAGAAAATGACCTAATAATTGTACCCGCAGATAAAAACGCAGGCATTTTGATTCTCGAAAGAAGTGATTACAATAATAGAATAGAACAATTCCTACTTGACAATAACTATGAGGAATTAAATAACAACCCACTTCCCAAATATAATCACCATCACAAAGCCTACGTTAACCAAACATACTAACTCTAATATTAGAAATTCATTCATTCCCATGAACCCGAAAAATCCCTACTTATATGGACAACCAAAACTACACAAAGACGGTAAATTAATCAGACCTATAAACACGACTTACGACACCCCACCAAAAATTACAATACTGGAGAGTATAATTTCGTCTTCCCTTATTTAATATTTCATTTGTGGAACTTTTAAGCTGCGCCGTATAAACCAATTCAAATGAGACTTGGGCTAAGGTTTAGCAAAATATGCATTCAATGTACGAATCGTTGTTCGTTCAAATAAAATAAAAATTTCATCTGACATAAAATTCTAGAAATGTTACTTTCAATTCATAAGGAATGGTTCCTGTAAAATCGCTTTCAATTTCAATTTCGAATAAGGCGACTTTTTATGGATGTGTTGGAAATTTTTGGCGTCCTGATTAAAAAAAAAATGCGGTCGTTCAAGCAAGTTATTATTTGTATACGTATTCGTTTTAGATTTGCTAAAATAATGAATCTCTAAAAATAGATTCTAAGAAGATTAAATTATTTTAGAAAATACAGTTCTTTAAAAAATCTCATTTGTCATCGAAATGCTAGCTAGTATCAAAATAGTAATTTTCACATTCGATTTTGGACATTAATAAATGTCAATTCTCGAAACACAAATTTTACTAGTTTACGAAAGCAATCTTACCACCCTGTGATAAATACGTGTAATAAATTTGAAGGAACAAGACTTAATTAAAAGTCAATCTAGCAAACCAAATTTGAAGCAGTAAACAGCGGCTGTAAATTGTTGGCATATAACCCTGAAACTAAACGACGATGATTTTGCTATAAAATCAACATTAATTTAAATTCATTATTTGCAAATGCAAATGAATTCAGAAAATAATCGTATATAATTGGATTAAAAGTGTGAACATGCTTCCGACAGGGATCGAACCTGCAACCTCCAAGTTCCAGACTGTGACTCATCGTTATTTATGTCACATATAATTATTTGCATTTTCAAATTAATTTAAATTAAATTTATTCAAGTGGGAATAATCAAATATTAAGTGATCCCTCTCGAAGTCATTTTCTCAGGTTGTTTAGGTTCAATCTGAAAGGATGCGAAACTACTTGAATTTTGGAACACTTGATAATATTAACCACACCAGACGGCCATCATGGCCATTATTCTTCTTGTATGTTTGTTCATGTAAGGTTGATGAAATCCAATTAAAATAATTGGCATGTATCGATTACGGAACAAGTGGAGATTTAACGTCCGATTTTAAGGAATTACACTACCCGTAAATCATACGGTGCTGAAGGTGGAATTAATAGATTACAAGGCATGCGTTATTTGATTAGGGTGTAAAATGTATCGCCCGAATCCAGAAAATGAAATTAACATAAATAAATAGCGACGCGAACCGGAGAGGGACCTGCACATCAAAAAAAAAAAAAGATAATGCGATTCAGATGGGTTTTTCGGGTTCGGGTATATGTACCTAGTTAAGGTGCTAATCTGTTAGCACGACAGGCCAGATATTCATCACCTGCTGTTATGTAATTATAGAGCACCGCGCGAGAGAAATAAGAGGTTTAGAGGCACTGAAAGAGCGGCATCTCACCAATCATCTCCGCTTATAATTATAATGGTGGTACCCTGGAGGTCGTATTACCAGAAAAGATGTGGTGCACCATAGCATAATATACCTCGGCTATGCTCACGTTGCACGCCGCGTCTGTGTGTTTTTCGAGTCTAGCCCGTAGGCGGATCCAGGCTTTGATATAGATCAAATATATTAACGTTTGATTAGATAATGATCGTTGGGAAGTTTGTTTTCTCTGCGCCGAAGATGGTCAAAGTAAACATCGATTTTCGGGCACCTTGCCTTTTCAGAAATCCCACAATGGGCTGGCTGCTCTCTCTTGGTAAACCAAATAAAACTACTGAATGCCGATTCGGTCCAGATACTCAAGACGTAGGTAAATATTAATGGCGATTTAATCGAGATACTCAAGATGTATGCATATATTAAGGGGAATCGGTAGACCTCTTTGGTGTGTTTCTGGCTCAGTAGATGGCACCGCTTTATATGGGACTTATAATGTAAAAGTTTTACAGTTTTTTCTCGACAACTGTGGTTTCTAGAGGAAAACAAAAAACGGAAACGTGTTTAGTGCAGTCAGGAAATTCCCGGTAGTTTAAGATTTTTTTCCTAAAAATTAGTATTTATAAGAAAATAATGAAACAAAGTGTAGGCTAAACTCCCGCTTGGGTTTGTATTCAACGTGAAATGGGCGTTAACATACTTCTTGCCTTAGTCAAATAAACACAAACGTGAAACGATCCGAATACATTTTTATGTGCAAAGAAAGAGGATAGATAAATGAAACGTCGTCGTAATTTTTCAACTTGTAATTTATCGCACTCCGTCGTCTCCGATTGGCGATTGACGCCGCGACATGCATCTTTCCAGTCCACGTGGACTCGAAATTATCTACATAATACAAACAAACATAACAAGAAATTCGATACTCGAGTTTCTGAGCCGACAGTCGGGAACACATACTGATCTGATCGACTTTCAACAAATATTTTCGTGGCGAAATTTTATTTCTGACAAAATTATAATTTGTATTTTCTCCGTTACGAGGTACGGGAAAGTATTGTGATCGTGAAATTATTTCAAAAATTACAACAACAAGCAACATCAAACACGTGCTTTACTTGACAATTACAACCTTTTGGTAAAAATTCGTACACCGGAAGTGGGTGTTTACCTAACCTTTCTTTTTTTTTCGTTTTTTTGTGAATATGCAAAATATTACAAAAACATGTAAACAAATATTAAAGACAATAAAAGAAATCTTTTGTTTGAAAATATTTATCAGAAAATAACATGATGTTCATATCTCATTTTTAACCCTTACAATAATAATAGTGGGTTTGTTGCATTATTTGAGTCATAAAAAAAATTACCGTTTCAGTAAACGTCAATTTTACGTGTGCCAATATTTTCATTTCGTGACTGAATTTTGAAAATGCTAAAAAAGGCGTGTTCATTTAGTACAATGCAATGGAATTCGATATTTATGTTATCAATACGCAAAAGGAGAGAGGGTTGAGAGGCAGATAAAGTCAGATTGGCGCGAAATCCTTTTCGCTGTTATTTACACAAAGTTCAATATACTGGACACAAATGACATAATAACATGTTCAATCGGAAAACATTTACACTAAAAAGGTCACAAGAAAAATAAATACGGAAGAGTCACAAAAGAAATCACAGATGCGTCACTATAATTCAGACAAAGTTCGGAAGGGCAAGCGGCAAGAACTCGGATAAATTACCGGAAGGTGACTTCACATCAGCGGATCAGCAGCTTCGGTGGATCGGCGATCTTGGTGTAGTTGCTTCCTTGGAGGTGACTTCTGTCGTAGGGTTTTTAGTGCTCCCTGATAGGCATATTACTACATGTCCGTGGATCAATGATTTCTTTTGATAAAATATTTTTATAAAAATATATTAATTTTTCAATCATTTTGATTCCCAAAAATTGTCGTCGTCTCTGGTAACTCTCTCAATCGACAGGTCTTGTTTCGTCCATATGACAAAATGAGAAAAGTCGACTTTTGCAATATGCATCTGGCCCTGGATTTGATAGTAATAATTGTGATTACGTTTTAATTTCAAATCCGTATCCAAAAAGAAATTTTTTTTTCGATTGCTGCTTTTGCTGTTGTTATTTTTTCTATCGATTTTGGGCACTTCACCTCGATAATTCCGCGACCATTTTCTATCAACCCATCTGGAGATGCTACCAAAAAAAACCATACGTCTCATCCACGAAAAAGCCGCACGGTGTCACCGAAGTTTTTGTCATGTCTTCGTACTTTCGTAAGGCATTTTTTACTTTCTCCGTTACGAAGTATGAGAAAGTATTGTGACATGATTTTTTTCAAATTTTTTTTAACGGAAATATCCGTTTTGGGGCCCCTAGATGCCATTTCAACAATTTCTGTATTTTTTTTGTGTCTATGTGTGTGTGTGTGTGTGCTGTGCGCGCTGTATCTCAAAAAATAATTAAACAATTGATATGAAACTTTGAACATACGTCTTATTTGATAATCTGAAGAACTGAAAAGCTTTTGGTAAAATTTCGTACACCGGAAGTGGGTGTTTACCTTAACTGTTTTTTTTGTTTTTTGCCAATATTTTCTTAAATATTAAAAATATCACAAAAACAATTAAACAAACATTGAAGACAACAAAGAAATGAACATCTTTTCCTTGAAAACATTTTTCATGAAATCATTTTTATTCGAGAAAAAAAAATTATTTATTTTTTATTTTTGGTTTATAATTATAAAACGATAATAGTTACAGCGAATTTATGTTAATAATAATTGTAGAGAATGCTAAAATGAACAACTTATAAAGAATAAGTTTTTTTTTAGTTTTTGAGCAAACTGAGTTTTTTAATTTGAAGTATAATTTTTCCATCTTTCATAATTTTGAAGTTTTAAACGTCAGTTTCATCCGAGTTTACACAACGCTCGATATAGATTTAAAATATGATTTCAATTAAAAATAATCCATGAAAACGTAAATATAAATGGCTATGATACCATCAAGTCGGAGAAAGTAACAAGATGGCCACATCACCATTTTTTCATTTATTTGTCCGTAGACCGTGGCTTTATTTGAAAATGTCTCCTTATAAAGTAGATTTGATACTAGAGGAGCACATTTTGTTTTTAGTCGCCTTTTGCAGATTGTGCCAAATTTAGATGCTGTCAATCGGTATTTCCGGAACTTTTAGTATGTTGTACTACAGCAGACACCAACGAACAACTTTGCCAAAAAATATCAAATTTCCGGGAATTATTTCACTCGATCACCTTTTTATGGTATAATTTCACTGGGCTATAATATAAATAATACGATTACATTGCTAAATTATCTAACTGTTGTTTATAAAAGCCGAGAGGGCAAGGGCACCTGACTCACACGAATAGACTGAGCCAGTCACATAAATCACGTAGCGCGGCTCCTGTATCGCCCAGAAATATGCTTCATTATTTAGGTACTTTTGAAATCAAATTGCAAAAAAGACTTCACGGAAGCGGTGCTCCATATTTCTAATGTGTTCCAAATTGTTCTGAAGAGTTCGATGAAATTATTTGTGGAATTTTTACACAATTTATTTCGCCCGAAAGTGTTTTCGCACAAATACCTCTCTGTCAACTGAAATGAAAATAATATTATAGAATAGAACTGCTCGGAACTATTTGAAATACATTTACTGAATTATCTAGCTGTGTTTGTTTATGAAAGCCGAGAGGGCAAGGGCACTTGACTCATACGAACGGAGCGAGCCTGTCACATAAATCACGTAGCGCGGCTCCTTTATCGCCCAAAAATATGCGTAATTATTTAGGTATTTTTGAAATTTAACAAATTACAAAAAGTACTAAACTATCGGTAAGCTCCTGAATTTTCTGAATTCATTGCAATTTTTCTTTTTTTAATATGACCTATAGTGTCCGAGATGTGCCGGTATTACTTTTCATTCGAAACCGTGGGTATGGAGATTCCCCTTAAGACTTTAAATAGTGAATTAAAACACTTTGTTTATTAATATCACACTTTTAATCATGCAGATTACTTTTATAATAATTATTTTTTAGTATAAATAGAGTGTAATTATGAGGTGTGGACTTAAAAAGAAAACGACAGTAATCAATTGAAACCAATATTTCTTTAAACTACAACAAACAAAATAAGGGCAAAAATAAAAATAAAACATTTAAACAAATATTGAAGATAAAAAATCAATTAACTTTCAAATAAAACGAGTAACTTTGTTAATATCAGGGGCGGCTCGTTATGTAGAGCCAAGGAGCCATGGCACTACCTGTAGTTTCAAGCTCAGCAAAAAAAATTAATTAATTCTTAATATTCTTTTTGTTTTCCGTGTGTATTGCTTGATGATGATGGCGAGGTTACGTGGTCGAAGAATGGTGTTACAGATTTAGTGCATGTCTGGGACAAAATGTAAGTTGTCCGGTTGTTTGAAATTATGAACCTTTACTTTACAACTCAAATTAACCTTCGACTATGAAGATTAATCGTTCTTTCTTTCTTCATATTGTAAAAGTGCCATCAACACGTTCCACGAGTCGCTACTGAGAGTCATACTAACCAAGTGAATTGTTTTATTTGAATTATTCAAAATGTGTCTGCTAAATCTAAAGTTGTCAAAAATTAGTTTCACTTTTTTGGACAATTAAAGCAAAAATTAAAAAAAAATATTTTCCTATTAAAAAAATTGGAAAATTATTTTGAACAATAGAGTGATTTTTGAGACCATTTTCTTACTAGAATATCCTACACTTTTTATTATTAAGCCTGTAGTTTCAATTTTCAAATTTTCGACTGTTCGGTCCGTATTTTTTATTTCCCCCGACGAATTTTTAGTTTTTAAATGTTTGACCTGTATTTTCGATATTTTTGGTCAAAATATTTTAACTTTTGACCTAAATATCCTTTATTTTGACCCAAATTAGCGATTTCATTGTTTAAATTTTCAATTTTTAGATTTTTGACCTATATTTTCGATTCTTTTTGATCTGTTGACCTAAATATTCTTTATTTTGACATAATGTAATTGTTTAAATTTTCTTTTTTTTTTACTTTTCGAGCCGAATTTTTAATTTTTATATTTTTGACCTGTATTTTCAATTTTGTTTGGTCTAAATTTTTGATCTTTTGCTCTAAATATTCTTTATTCTAAGTTTTCGATTTGATTGTTAAAATTTTTGATTATTCGGTCCGCATTTTTTGATTTTTCAGGCCGAATTTTTAATTGTAGTTTCAAAATTTGGATTTGATTTTGGTTCAAATATCTATAACCTGAATTATTCATTTATACGCGAGTTTTTTTTTTATTTTTTCCTGTATTTTCGAGTTTTATTTGTTGAAATTTTTGATTTTTTAGTCTGCATTTATTATCTTTAGGCCCGAGTTTTCGACGTACTGTCTAAATTTTCGACTTTCTAGCTAACACTACAGATTTTTATTATTCTTTTTTATCTTTTGACCTAAATTTTTCTTTATTTTGTCTTAACTTTTCGATTTTATTGTAAAAATTTTCGATTTTTTGGTCTTTAATTTTTTAATTTTTTGTTTAGTCTGCATTTATTATCTTAAGACCCGAGTTTTCGATGTTTTGTCTGAATTTACGACTTTTTCGCCAACATTGTAGATTCTTTTTAAATCTTTTGCCCTAAATTTTTCTTTATTTTTTTTATTATTCTGTTAAAATTTGTCTTTTCTTGCTCCATCATTTTTATTTTTAGGCCAGAATTTTAGATCTTTGGTCTATATTTTAACCTATATTTTAGATTGTTTAACTTGTGATTTTTTTTATTTTTTGCTATTAATTTCTGGTCAGAAACTTATTTTTGGCGTTTTTGCCACGTCTGCGTTTTTTATTTTTACATCAGGATTCTTGATTCTTTGGATTTCTGTATTTTCAATTTTTTTGTTCCATTTTTTTATTTTTCTTTATTTTGACCAAAATATTCGATTGGTTTGTAGAAATTTTCGATTTTTTTGTCTGCAATTTTTATCTTTACGCCCGTTTTCGATGTTTTGTTTAAATTTTCACCGTTTTAGGCTATATTGTAGATTTTTTATTTTTTGGTCTAAATATTCTTTATTTTGACGAAAAAAATTGATTGGTTTGTAACAATTTCGGATTTTTTGTCTGCATTTTTCATCTTTACGCCCGAATTTTCGATGATTTGTCTAGATGTTCACCTTGGCCTATATTTTGTATTTTCGATTATTTTGGTTTCAATTTTCTTTATTTCGACTTAAATTTTCGATTCGTTTGTTAAAAATTTTCATTTTTTTGGTTTACCACTTTGATTTTTGGGTACGAATTTTAGATTTTTGGTCTTATTTTTTTATTTTTGTCCCATGTTTTAGATTTTCTTAACTTGAATTATTGATTTTATTTTTCGAATTTTTTTTTTATTTTTATTTTTTCTCGTTGGAACTTATTTTAAACCAAAAAGAGTTACGTTTGGAGTTGAAAATGGCAAATTATTTTTCTTTTGCTTGTATTTTCAATTTTTTGGTCTGCATTTTTATTTTTAAACCAGGATTTTTGATTTTTTGGCCGATATTTTAGATCTGCGGTTGTTTTTTTCCAAAGTTTTGATTTTTTGACTAAAATATTCAATTGATCTATGAAGATAAAATAAGATAAATGGTTCTTTATTTCTTCAAAAAAGGAGTGGCTCTACCATTAACATGTTCCACGAGCCGCCACTGGTTGATATCACTAAGTTACTCGTTTTATTTGACTTATTCAAAAAGTATTACGAAGTGATAGCCTTCACAATTACTTATTTAAAGGAATTAACATCTTTTGATTAAAAATATTTTTTACAAAATGAAAAATTGAAATTTTTTGTTAGTCAAAAAACACCTAAATAATTTTCCAACAGTAAGATATAAAAAAAATTCAAACAAGCTATCGTTTAAATTTATTTTTAATATATAGGGTGTTCATTTAATTATGGAAACTTGGTAAACCTTCCTTTCTTAAATAGAACACCCTATATATTTATACATTTTTTAATTCTAAAATTAATTCCAAGAATTTTTTGTAGAAATCATTTTTTTTTAATAAATTATTTTTTAGTTATAAGCTTATAAGCAATAAACACAGATTCCTGAACTTCAAATTAAACATATTTTCCCACATGCATACACATTTATTTTAACCAAACGGATAAAATACAACGAAGTTAAAAACAAATAACAATAGATTTAAAGTAAATGTCCAAACTGCCATCCCTAAGCGGCTTGACAATGCCCCAACCTGTTGAGAACTTGAGTAATTGACAAATTGTCATTTAAATGTCAGTTTTAAGTTTCTATCAAAGGAGGTCCTGTAAACTAATAGCTCGACAATTTAATAGTAATTTACGTAATAAGTTCCGAAAGTGATATTTTATGGGATGTTATCCTGCGAGTCCCGTAAAATCACTTTTGGAACGTGTTATGTACAATATTTTTCTGCAGCCGTTTTTTTATGTTAAAAAAGCAAAAACACACACGAATGTTATATGACAAGCGCTGTCATAATTAAATACGAAGTTGATGTTTTTGTCAAGGCCGCCTACATACAAGGTGTCTAAAAAAGACACCACCAAAATGATATGGTGTATTCCTGAGACAAAAAAAGAGCAAATTAACTAAATTTATCTATATGAAAAATTACATACTTTCCAAGATACAGCAAGTCAAAGTTTAAGATTTTTAAAATATTTTAATCTATATCTCGAAAATGGCAGATGAGAATGATTTGATTATTTTTCTCTGACAACTACATTAGGTGTACTACATTGTTTGAAAATTTCAAGAAATTTCTTCAAGTACAAAGGTGCTCCAGAGGACATGCTGTTTACATTATTACAAAGAACTTTTTTGTTCTTCATATTTTTTACGATTTAATATTTTTTTCAATGCAACTCATCATTTTTAAAGAATTTATAACTCTTAAAGTTTTTTTGTTTACGCCCTATTTTTAACAAAAAGAAAATAAAAAAGAACTTATTGTTCATTGTTCAATTGCGCTCGTCCTGCAAGAAAAGTCTTAAAAATAACTATAATCCAAAAACTGCTTTTATTTTAACATATCAAATTATTTAACAAATTACAAAAATTGTTCAAAATGACCCTCATAAAAAAAAATCACAGTACACATTGTATGCGCCCGCGCGTCGCGTCGATGCGCTTCAACCACCGGCGATACTTCGGTCACCACCACTCAACGTGTTAACCAGTTTTACTTAAATTTAAAGTTTTAATTGTACTGACACGTTTTCAACGAATTGACACCCGCCTACTTAGATTATTTCATTTTTTAACACGAAATTTTCCAAACATTAAGTTCTTTTTTATTTTTTTTTTGTTAAAAATAAGACGTAAACAAAAAAACTTTAAGAGTTATAAATTCCTTAAAAGTGACGAGTTGCATTGAAAAAAATATTGAATCGTAAAAAATGTGAAGAACAAAAAAGTTCTATGTAATAATGTAAACAGCATGTCCTCTGGAGCACCTTTGTACTTGAAGAAATTTCTTGAAATTTTTAAACAATGTAGTACACCTAATGTAGTTGTCAGAAAAAAATAATCAAATCATTCTCATCTGCCATTTTCGAGATATAGATTAAAACAATTAAAAAATCTAAAACTTTGACATGCTGTATCTTGGAAAGTATGTAATTTTTCATATAGATAAATTTAATTAATTTGCTTGTTTTTTGTCTCAGGAATACACCATATTATTTTGGTGGTGTCTTTTTTAGACACCTTGTATATACGCAAAATATTCCCGAAAGTAACAAAAAGCGTCCCGAAAGTATAGAAATCGTTCCGAAAGTGAAACAAAAAATTATTTTACAATATTTGCACTCTGACTAAAATGTTATTATAGCAGCATTTTTGAAAATTCATAACTTTTGTTCTAATCAGAAATAGTTTTAGTTGGTAAATACAGGGGCGGCTCGTTACATAGAACCACGAAGCCATGGCACTACCTGTAGACTCAAGTTTAGCGAGAACTTTTAACTGATTCCTAAAAAAACTTTTTAAATGTTAAACAACACCTGTAACACCGCATGGAAATTCCACATTAATTTCAACAGATGGTTAAAATTTATTTCTCAATAATATGTTTTACAAATTTTCAAAGAAAGCAATCGCAAGTTCACCACAACAACAATGGTTGCATTAAAAGGCAAATTTTGATCACCAAAAAAATGCATTTTCCAGAAATTAACATGCAAATTCTACATTTATTGCACCAGATGGTTGAAATTTGGACTGAGTAATTTTGAATAATGCGTCTTTACAAATTTCCAAAGAAAATATTTTTTTCTAAATTTTCGATTTTTTTGTTAAAATTTTCAATTTTTTTGTTAAAAATTTCGATTTTTTTGTTAAAATTTTCGATTTTTAGGATTGAATTTTTCGTCGAAGTTCTTAATTTTTTATCCTATATTTTAGATTTCTTTTAACCTAAGTTATTGAATTTTATACGCAACTTTTTATTTTTTTGCCGATATTTTCAAGTATTTTTTACAGTTTTTGATTTCTTGCCCTTCATTTTAGATTTTTAACCTGAATGATTATTTTTTATGGGCGAATTTTTTTACTTTTTGGTTACTTTTTGACTAAAATCGATTAAATTTAAATTTTTTGTTTTTTTTTCAAGTCTGAGACCATTCTGAACACTATTTGTCAATAAAAATTTTTTGTGGGACTTCCACTAACCGAGATTTTCGAGTTTCTAGTCAGCAACTTATTTTGAGCTAAAGAGTTATTTTGGGGGCTGAAAATGACAAATTATTTTTTCTTTCCTTGATTTTTCAATTTTTTTGGTTTGCATTTTTCAATTTTTTTGGTTTGCATTTTTAATTTTTAGACCTGCATTTTTTATTTTTTTTGGCCTATATTTAGATCTTTGACCTGCATTTTTTTATTTCTCCGTTCCAAATTTTGGAGTTTTTGCCCTAAATATTCTTTATTTTGGTTAAACTTTTTGATTTTTTTGGTTGAAATTTTCGGATTTTTGGTCTGCATTTTTTTAACCGCGAATTTTCGATAATTGTGTAAAGTTTGGATTTTTTGTGCTTATATTTTAGTTTTTTATCTTAATTAAGAGCTAATTCTGCTAGTGAATAATTTTTTACAATTATTCAAAACATTGAGGGCAATTTTCGTTCCCTCCAGTGCAGTTTTGAGTCAATTCATGTTGTGAGAATCAAAAATGCACTCTTTTCTGCGTAGTTTTAGTATTTTGGAGCCAATTCTACAAGTGATTAATTTTTTACTATTTTTCAAAACATTGTGTGCAAATTTTCTCCACTACAGAGCAAATTTTGAGTTTATTCCTTTGATTTCTGCAGGAGCATATAGTTGTTTTCGCAGGAAATCAAAAGTACACTATTTTTGAATAATTGAAGTTTATTTGAAGCGAATCCTTGGGGTAATACATTTTTTATAATTTTTCAAATCGTCGAGTGCAAATTTCCTTCGCCACAAAGCAAATTTTGAGTTTCTTCCTTTGTTTTCTGGGGCTAATCAACCCGAGTGCTGTAAATGGCAATTTTGGTATTTGAATTTTCAATCTTTTTATTTTCATTTTTTTTTTTGTTAGGGTGGAATCTTTTTGCCCAAATTTCTTCTAAATTTTCGATTTGTTTGTTAAAAATTTCGATTTTTTGGTCCGCAATTTTGATTTTTAGGATCGAATTTTTGGTCGATTTTAAGTTTTTTTTAACCTAAATGATTGATTTTTATACGCGACTTTTTTAAATTTTTTTGTCGATATTTTGAAGTACCGTTTTTGATTTCTTCCCCTTCATTTTAGATTTTTTAACTTGAATGATTATTTTTTTATGGGCGTTTTTTTTTGCTTTTTGGCTACTTTTTGACTACCATTTTCGAGTTTCTGGTCGGCAACATATTTTGAGCTAATGAGTCATTTTGGTAGCTGAAAATGGCACTATTTTTGAATAATTGAAGTTTATTTGAAGCGAATCCTTGGGGTAATACATTTTTTATAATTTTTCAAATCGTCGAGTGCAAATTTCCTTCGCCACAAAGCAAATTTTGAGTTTCTTCCTTTGTTTTCTGGGGCTAATCAACCCGAGTGCTGTAAATGGCAATTTTGGTATTTGAATTTTCAATCTTTTTGTTTTCATTTTTTTTTTTGTTAGGGTGGAATCTTTTTGCCCAAATTTCTTCTAAATTTTCGATTTGTTTGTTAAAAATTTCGATTTTTTGGTCCGCAATTTTGATTTTTAGGATCGAATTTTTGGTCGATTTTAAGTTTTTTTTAACCTAAATGATTGATTTTTATACGCGACTTTTTTAAATTTTTTTGTCGATATTTTGAAGTACCGTTTTTGATTTCTTCCCCTTCATTTTAGATTTTTTAACTTGAATGATTATTTTTTTATGGGCGTTTTTTTTTGCTTTTTGGCTACTTTTTGACTACCATTTTCGAGTTTCTGGTCGGCAACATATTTTGAGCTAATGAGTCATTTTGGTAGCTGAAAATGGCAAATTATTTTTGTTTTCCTTGATTTTTCAATTTTTTGGTTTGCATTTTTTATTTTTAGACCTGCATTTTTGTTTCTTTTTTGGTCTATATTTTAGATCTTTGGCCTGTATTTTTCATTTCTTCGTTCCAAATTTTGGAGTTTTTTGCCCTAAATATTTTTTATTTTGGTTAAACTTTTTATTTGTTTTTTTGTGAAATTTTCGGATTTTTGGTCTGCATTTTTTTTAACCGCAAATTTTCGATATTTGTCTAAATTTTCGTTTTTTCATGCTTATATTTTAGGCTTTTACCTTAATTAAGAGCGTATTTTTTATTGGTCCATACTTTAGATTGTTGAGGTGATTGATTTTTATGTGCAAATTTTTGATTTTTTTAGCCGGTACTTAATTTGCATAATTTATCATTTCCATCTTTCATCCAATAAATTTTAAAAGTGGCTCTACCATCAACATGTTCCACGAGCCGCCACTGGGTAAATAGATGTAAAAGTCAAAATAATAACTCAAAAGGTTAAATTTTTTATAATGCTTTAATTATGGCTAAAATTTCACCAATATTTCAGGTTCAATTTTAAAAATTTACAACTTTAATGTTAGTCAAAATTTGTATTTGCATTAACAATAACGCAACGGATTCCTCGTTTTCAATTTTTTTTTAAATTTTTAGCTCGGATTTTAAGCTTACTGCAAGGACAACTTTGAAAATTCATAACTTTAGTCTAAGTAAATGTTTAATTGTGGAAAGATGCAAAAATATCTGTTAGAATTTGCAAAACCTAACTTTTTCAATTTATTTACCATTTGTTTAATTCCAGCTCAAATTTTAACCATACTGCAGGGTCAATTTTGAAAATTTATAACTTTTGTCGTCTTAAAAATTTCTTGGAAAACTAAACTGTTTTAGTTATTAAATAGATGCAAATTTTCTTAAATATGAAAAATATCACAAAAACATTTAAACAAACATTGAAGACAACAATGAAATGAACATCTTTTGCTTGAAAACATTTTTCATAAAATCATTTTTATTCGAGAAATTTTTTTTTTAATTTTTGGTTTATAATTATAAAACGATAATAGTTACAGCAAATTGTATTTAATTATTTGTATTATTACTAATTGTAGAGAATGCTAAAATGAACAACTTACAAAGAATAAGTTTTTTTCGAAATCCCTTTAGTTTTTGAGTAAACTGAGTTTTTGAACTTAAAGTATAATTTTTTCATCTTTCATAATTTTGACGTTTCAAACGTCAGTTTCATCCGAGTTTACACAACGCTCGATGTATATTTAAAATATGATTTAAATTGAAAATAAACCATGAAAGCGTAAATATGAATGATACCATCAAGTCAGAGAAAGTAACATGATGGCCACATCACCATTTTTTTACAATGTATTAATAGAAAGAATTCAAAATCAAATATTGCTCCACCGTATTTGGATCACAGTTCCGTCCAAGATGACTTTTCTAGCATTATTTGGTGAATTTGGCATAATATAGGATTTTCAATGTTAATTTCTTTATACTGGAATATTATCTTCCCTGATCATTTTAGAGGAAACATGTAAATAAATGTTTTGTACAGTAAAAATTTCTGCATGCAGTCATGCAACTATTTTTTTTAGCATTCATAGAAACCCTAAAAAATGATAAAATAAAAATGGTCATTTTCACCAAAATAATGGTTGCCATGAAATTAAACAAAAACGGTACGCTGTTGATTTGTTGATTTGTTGGATTCTGTCAAAAAATGTATTGAACACTACATGACTGTTTATAAGTTTTTTTCATTAAAAATGTAACTACTAAATGTACTTGATGCGACTGGCTCAGTATTACGGAATTCGAAGAGGACGTTAAATGCAGAGCAGAATAATTTACCAATAAATGAGAAGGATGACGAGTTTATGGTCTTAGCTTCTGTAGTAGAAGATCCAAACATAAGCTTAAGACAAATTGCTGACAAGTGTGGAATTCACTATACGACTGCCCGGAGGTATTTAAAGAAACGTCATTTCCACTCGTACCAATACCAGTGTCACCAGAAAATATGAACCATCTGTAATCATTTCCACAATATTGTTTCTCATCAATTGAGAAAATTTATCGAATTCTTTTTATAAGTACCTACCTTCCTACTTTTTCGGAATGAGACTTAACTCAACTTTTTCAGCTTTTTTAAGAATATCTTCACACAATTCCAACTCTTCAAAATTCATTGTGCTAACTACAATTTGACACTTATAACAAACAAACCTAGCAACCACGTGCGATCGCTCATGGATTGTTTTAAAATCCTAAGAAGTTAAATCATTTTCAAAAACGCTGTTTCGATGATACTGGCGGCTCGTGGAACATGTTGATGGTAGAGCCACTTGTACAATATACCCCCCTCCCTCCCCTTTGAAGAAAGAAATAACGATTTATCTTCGTAGATTAAAGTAACTGGCGAAAAAGTGTTTTAAGAATTAATTAAAAAATCTTGCTGAGCTTGAAACTACAGGTAGTGCCATGGCTCATTAGCTCTATACAAGGTGCTGTAAAAATGGCGGATTAACTCAATGGTACGTTGTCGAGGATTACTTAGAGAGTATGTGAAAAATAATGAAAAAAATCGGAATTGTATTTTTTCGAAGATGTGAAGACTGATGCAGATTTTTAGCAATTAAATAATTTACATTAAAGTCTTGACATCTTTGAAAAAATACAATACCGATTTTTTTCATTATTTTTTCTATACTCTCGAAGTCATTCTTGACAAAGTACCATTAAGTTAATCCGCCATTTTTTCAGCACCCAGTATAAGCCCCAGCTTTCGACAGCGCAATATACTACTTTTGACAGCTGAAAAATACAATTTTTGACAATTCAAAAATGTTGAAAAAAACTATTTTTATTAGCTGAAAAATAGTGGTTTTGAGAGCTGAAACATACCATTGTTGACAGACGAAAAGTACTATTTTTGACAGTAAAAAAATACTATTTTTGACAGCTAAAAAATACTAATTTTCAACAGCTGAGGAATACCATTTTTGTCAGCTGAAATATACCATTCCTGGCACGAAAAATACTATTTTTGACAAAGAAATACTATTTTTGACAGTAAAAAAATACTACTTATGACAGCAAAATATACTACTTTTGATAACTGAAAAATACAATTTATGACAATTCAAAAATGTCAATAAAAAGTCTTTTTAGTAGGTGAAAACTACTGTTTTTGGCAGCTGAAGAATACCATTTTCTACAACTATAAAATACAACTTGAGACAGCCGAAAAATATCATTCCCGACAGCTGAAACATACGTTATTGGCAGCTAGAAAATACATTTTTTTACAAAAAAAAAACAATTTTTATCAACAAAATATACAGGTTTTGTCAGCTGAAAAATGCAATTTTTGACAGTTAAAAAATGTAAAAAAATGCTGCTGAAAAATACGATTTATATAGGTGGAAAATACCATTTTTGGCAGCTGAAAAATAGCATTTTTGACAGCTGAAAAATTACATTTTTGACAGCTGAATAATACAATTCTTAATAGCGAAAAATACCATTCTTGATAACTGCAACATATTATTATTGACAACTGTATCATACCATTATTGTCGGCTAAAAAATACAATTTTTGAAAACAAAAAATACAATTTTTGACATCAAAAAGTACAATTTTTGGAAGCTGGAAAATGCCATTTTTGACAATAAAAAAAAAATGTCGAAAAATTCTGCTTTTGATAGATGGAAAATACCATTTTTATAAGTGGGAAATATTGTTGGCAGCTGAAAAATATCATTTTTGACTGCTGAAAATATAATTTTTGACGGCTAAAAAATACCATTTTTGGCAGCTGAAAAATACCGTTTTAACAGCAAAAACATACCATTCTTGAAAACTCCAACAAATCATTATGGATAACTGTAACATACCATTATTTTCAGCGGAAAAATGCCATTTTGACAATAAAAAATGACCAAAAGTGCTGCCTTTGATAGCTGAAAAATACCATTTTTATAGGGGAGAAATACCTTTTTGACAACTAAAAAATATCATTTTCGATAGTTGAATAATACATTTCTTAACAGCCGAAAACTACCATTTTTAACAGCTGAAAAATACCATTCTTGACAACTGCAACAAACCATTATTGACAACTGTAAAATACCATTATTGTCAGCTAAAAAATACAATTTTTGACAACACAAAAAATAATAAGTTTTGACGGCTGGAAAATGCCATTTTTACAGTTTAAAAAAAGTCGAAAATGCTGCTTTTGATACCTAAAAAATAACATTTCTATAGGTTGGAAATCGCATTTTTGGCAACTAAAACCTATTATTTTTGACAGTTAAATAATACACTTAACAGCTGAAAATTACCATTTTCAACAGCTGAAAAATACTGCAGCAAACCACTATTGACAACTGCAACATACCTGCTAAAAAATACAATTTTTGACTACAAAAAAGTTAATTTTTGACAGTCGAAAAATGACATTTTTGACAATTAAAAAAAATGTCGAAACGGCTGTTTTTGATAGCTGAAAAAATACATTTTAAGAGGTGAGAAATACCTTTTTTGCCAAAAAAGAACATTTTTGACAACTGAAATATATCATTTTTGACATTTGAATCATACACGAAAAATACCATTTTTAACAGCTGAAAAATAGCATTCTTGACAATTATTGACAACTGTAACAAACCATTATTGTTAGCTAAAAAATACAATTTTTCACAACAAAATGTACTGAAAAATGTAATTTTTGAAAAAATGTCGAAAATACTTTTTTTGATAGCTGAAATATACCATTTCAATGACTGTAAAATACCGTTTTTGACAGCTGAAAAATAACTTGTTGACAACTGAAAAATATAATTTTCGACAGTTGAATAATACATTTCTACTGCTGAAACAACCATTCTTGACAACTCCAACAAACCATTGTTGACAATTACAACACACCATTATTGTCAGCTAAAAATACAATTTTAGACAAGAAAAGAAAGAAAGAACGATTTATCTTCCTAGACCAAAGTAACTCGCGAAAAAGTGTTTTAAGAATTAAATAAAAATTCTTGCTGAGCTTGAAACTACTACAGGTAGTGCCATGGCTCCTTGGCTATATATAACGAGCCGCCCCTGTTCGACGATAAAATAGCGTATGAAATTCGTTTATAATGAGGGATTATGGCATTCGCGAAATTATCATTCACTCAGGTTATAATCCCCTACGTTATAAATTAATTTCATAATACACTATTATAGTATAGTACTTTTATATTATTGAAACTAATTTACATACGTACTTGTTTTGTAAATAATATGTCGTGACAGGAATAATAAGGCAAGTGGAAGTAAATCGTTTGCGTTTTTATGTAAATTAAAAAGTTATTGTTCTACACATGATAATACAAACTTGTGGGCGCAAATATTTTATTGCAGTGTCTTTAGGACTTTAAATTCTACTCTGTTTTCTAAATAAGGTTATATTTTGTACTTGAGTCCAATTGCACAATATAATTTACGATGAAAGAAACAATCAAATTAACCAATTTAAAAAAATCTATTCATAGATGTAATAACTTCATTGCGTAGTAACCATAATTAGTAATGATGATTTCTCTGTAATTTCTTTTTTAGAAAACAAATGATGAACTACGTGAGATGTTAACGCAATCATTACATTGGCCAGAATTCCTAATTAAAAACACAAATGCGTATATTTCATGCACCTGTTTAAATTGTAACGCGGTGATTATGTCGGTTGAGTTTTAATGAAGACGGTATCACGTATATCGCAGATGTGTTTTTCAATATAATAAGTCTACATGCGGTAGCGCCTCCAATCGTTGGCTTACAAAATCATCCTTAATTTTTGTAATTATCGACATATTTAATGGAGGAAAAATGTAGATTGTAGATTAAATAGATTATAATGTGGGCGCAAAATTGAGTGGGCTCGCATCCTCCTTTAATTGACTAACGAGGCGGTAATGCCAACACGTTTCTATTTACCCTGAATAATTTACATATATTTTAAAATAATTTTACTAATGCTACGTTCTTGAGTAAAGGAAAAACAACTACGACAGAAAATTGTTCGGAAAGTAATTTGTTTGCTTAAAAAGTGTTCGAACCGAGGGTAATGATAATAATTATAACAATGAATTAAGTGCAGCGCTCAGAATTTAAAAGAGAAAACCTGGAGACTAAACCTGTTTAGAAATTAATGTTTAATGAAATATGAATTGTTAAAATAAATATTACCAAATTAAAGCTATTTGTTTTCTTGCAGAGTTGGTAGTCAATAAAAACTTCTTTTTTTCTTTTTTTTTTTTTTTAAATGGGTTGAGGAAATGCGGATGATTTGGAATTGGCGTAAGCATGTACTATTCGGCCACTAACGATTAAGTTAAGTTTTTGAGATTTCATTTTAATAATGAATGGGACATACACTCAGTATTGCCTGGAGTAATTTTTAATTTTCCCCAAATATTTCATAAAAACACCCCAAAATTACCCCTCGCATAAAATACCCACCCCAAAAAATACCCCATTTATTGAACTTCCCAAACATTAATTAACACCCATTTTGGGGAACTTCCCCCCAATCTGGCACCACTGGGATTATAGAAGGCCCGCTGATAAGATTTCGGAATTGGCACCAAAGTGCAAAATGCATCAGTTTTATAACTCGTTTTTCCGAAAATATGTAGCTAGTACAAAAAGGCCATTTAAAACATTCGAAAAATATTGAATCGTGCTGTGGTATCCTCTAAATAATTTAAATAATTCTTTAATTTTTCGGAAAGCCTCTCTAATTAACTAGTTAATTTTTGTTTTCATATCATTCCGGCAAAAGTATTATATTTAACAATTACTAAAAAAAAAACTAAATTGACTGCAAAAATTATTCTTTGATTTAAAAATTACGAAATTTCGAAAAAAAAATGAAAAATCGATTCAAAATATTTAAAAATTAAGTAATTCCTTAACAAATCGCGCAGGCTCTATTTTCTAGCTTAATTTCAAAGTGCATTCGTTTTATCTTAAAACAACCACCATAATTAAATTAAAAACATTAAAACAAAAAATTTCAAATTAAATAAATAATCTAAAATTAATACAAAAATCCAGTACAGGCCAAAAATATCAAAAATTCAGTCTGCAAAATTTAAATTATAGGGCAAAAAAATCAAAAACTTGAAAATATCCAGGCCAAAAATTCGCTCTTAAAAATCAACAATTCATTTAAATCTAAAGGAAAGACCAATAAAAAATTTGCTCATTAAAATTAATAATCAAGGTAACAGAACTAAAAACATTGGTAAAAAATTGAAAACTCTTGGCAAAAATAAAAAAAAGCAGTCAAAAATCTAGGCCAAAAAAATCAAAAACTGTAATGGTTCGTACCCCGGTCTTTTACAAATTTGCAATTTGTATTATTTTTACGTTGTGTTGTGTTGTGTAGTAACCCTTAATTATTTAACGAGTTCGTTACGGATGTTAATATGTATCATCTGAGCTATGTTTTCTTTCTTTATTGACTCGGTGATTCACTTACTTATGCTGGTCTTACTTCACTTGCCTGGACTCGATCAATTACCTTTAGGATGGCTTAAGGACAAACAGGAATTAAATAAGAACAACAAATAAAACAAGAGGGTGTGAGTTTAACGAATGATCAGTTTATTATCTTTTGGTTCAGTTTAAATGTGCAGCGAAATTGTGAATTATATATTTGACAATTATCAACATAAACGATTATTTTACCATTTACAATTCTAATGCCGTGACCATAAAACGTTAGTTACGTGTTGTTACTGCATTTGTTATAACTCAAAAAAAAAACTATTTATTCGGATCGCCCAAGTAATAATGTTCCACTTTCAGACTAATATACCCCCCCCCCCTCCCTCTCCCTCCCTCACCCTTTTCCCCTCTTTGCGTACGCAGCCTAATTTATTGAGAATATGTTTAAACAACAGAACATTATTACAATGGGTATGAATTCAATCGTCTTTCTTGCTAATATTTCTGGTAAGCCAATAACGGGTAAACCCGTCGGACCAGTTTGATTTGTATTATTGTTTATTTATCTTTCATTATTCTGGTAAGCCAATAACGGGTAAACCCGTCGGACCAGTTTGATTTGTATTATTGTTTATTTATATTTCATTATTCTGGTAAGCCAATAACGGGTAAACCCGTCGGACCAGTTTGATTCGTATTATTGTTTATTTATATTTCATTATGCTGGTAAGCCAATAACGGGTAAACCCGTCGGACCAGTTTGATTTGTATTATTGTTTATTTATATTTCATTATGCTGGTAAGCCAATAACGGGTAAACCGTCGGACCAGTTTGATTCGTATTAGTGTTTTAGTGTTTGTTTGTGTTTACGTATATTCGGGTATGTGTTTACGTCATACTTTCTGGTAAGCCAATAACGGGTAAACCCGTCGGACCAGAGAGTAAAAGACATACAGGTAGATGTATGGATGTCAGGTGATTTTTATGTAATGAGTATTTGTTCATGTGTGTTCGGGTATGTGCATGTCATACTTTCTGGTAAGCCAATAACGGGAAACCCGTCGGACCAGAGAGTAAAAGACATACAGGTAGATGTATGGATGTCAGGTGATTTTTATGTAATGAGTATTTGTTCATGTGTGTTCGGGTATGTGCATGTCGTACTTTCTGGTAAGCCAATAACGGGAAACCCGTCGGACCAGAGAGTAAAAGACATACAGGTAGATGTATGGATGTCAGGTGATTTTTATGTAATGAGTATTTGTTCATGTGTGTTCGGGTATGTGCATGTCATACTTTCTGGTAAGCCAATAACGGGAAACCCGACGGACCAGAGAGTAAAAGACATACAGGTAGATGTATGGATGTCAGGTGATTTTTATGTAATGAGTATTTGTTCATGTGTGTTCGGGTATGTGCACGTCATACTTTCTGGTAAGCCAATAACGGGAAACCCGTCGGACCAGAGAGTAAAAGACATACAGGTAGATGTAAGGATGTCAGGTGATTTTTATGTACTGAGTATTTGTTCATGTGTGTTCGGGTATGTGCATGTCATACTTTCTGGTAAGCCAATAACGGGAAACCCGTCGGACCAGAGAGTAAAAGACATACAGGTAGATGTATGGATGTCGGGTGATTTTTATGTAATGAGTATTCGTTCATGTGTGTTCGGGTATGTGCATGTCATACTTTCTGGTAAGCCAATAACGGGAAACCCGTCGGACCAGAGAGTAAAAGACATACAGGTAGATGTAAGGATGTCAGTACCATTAATCAGGAAAGACTAGCGGCGGTCATCTGACCCAGTTTGCTATGATTCGAGCCCTTTTATATCGTTTTGAAATAGTGAAGCACATCATTATTCTAGTTCATTTTACTTCTCAGTGTGAGTCAATATTTCTTTGGTTGATTAGAATTTGTGTGGTCGTGGGAACGCGAATTTCTTCCCATCTCGAGCCCCCGTTATCTCTATTTTTACTGATTATCTGCAAAGTGGACTAGAAAAACCCCTTAACTTGGCGCCGTGCGTACTGCGTGTGTGTGGCCGCAGGTGGTCCTTCGCATTCCTTCGCCGGTTCGCACGCGCCCTTATCTCGGTCTCGCCCAGGCCCGGCACTCCGTCTCGACACCAGATGTACCCTTAATTGTTCCGAAAAATGCGGCGTGAAATTAATTCTATTGCGCGTGAAAATGCAGTTATTAATACAAAAAAAATTATTATGTATGACCCCCCTTGATTCATTACAAAACCCTGGTCTAAAAAATAAAAATGCAGACAAAATTGAAAATTCAAGCAAAATAATTTATCATTTTCAGCCCCAGAAATAACTCTTTACCTCAAAGTAAATTGCCAAAACTCTAAACTCAAAAATAATTTACAAAATTCGCCCATAAAAACAATAATTCAGGTTAAAACATCTAAAATGAAGGGAAAAAAATCAAAAATTTAGTCAACACAACTCGAAAATAACAGGCAAAAGTTCTCACACAAAAATCAACAATTCAGATAAAAAATCTGAAGTATAGACCAATCAAAAATTCGCTCGTTAAAATGAATAATCAAGGTAAAAAAAACTAAGAATGTAGGCAAAAAATTGAAAATTAAGACCAAAAATCGTGAACTCTCGGCAAACATAAAAAATGCAGGTCAGAAAAAAACGAAAATTTCAATTAAATATTCGAAAATTTTGGTTTATGGGCCAAAAACTCTAAAATTTGGAACAAAGAAATGAAAATCACAGACCCAACATCTAAAATATAGGCAAACAATTAAATATCCTGGTGTAAGAAATAAAAAATGCAGACTAAAAAATTGAAAATTCAAGCAAAAGAAAAATAATTTTCAGCCCAAAAAATTATCTTTATCCCAAAATAAATTGCCAAAACTCTAAACTCAAAAGTAATTAAAAAAATTCGCCAATAAAAACAATAATTCAGGTTAAAACAATCTAAAATGAAGGGCAACAATCAAAAACTGAGTACAAAAAAACTCGAAAATACCCCCAAAACAAAACAAAGTCGCCCATAAAAAATCAACAATTCATGTTAAAAATTTAAAGTGTAGGCCAATCAAAAATTCGCTCGTTCAAATTAATAATTAAGATAAAAAAACTAAGAAAATCGAAAAATATAGACATAAAAACCAAAAATTTCAACAAAGTATTAAAAAAAAGTAAAAAAAAACTCTAAAAATTATAACAAAGAAATCAAACATGCAGACCAAACATCTAAAATATAAGCAAAAAAAAAATAAAATTCCTAGTCTAAAAAATAAAAATATGCCGACCAAAAAATTGAAAAATCAAGCAAAAGAAAAATAATTTCAATCCCAACAATAACTCTAGTTCAAAATAAATTGCCAACCTGAAACGCCAAAATGTTTTATGTGTAAAAAAAGATAAAGGGCAAAAAATCAAAAACTCGAAAATACCGACAAAAAAATCGCGCATAAAAATGAATTATTCAGGTTGAAATATAGGGCAAAAAATCAAAAATTCGGGGCTAAAAATATAAAATGCCGACCAAAAAATCGAAAATTTTAACAATCAAATCGAAAATTTAGATCAAAATGAAGAAAAATTAGTTGAAAGATCAGAAATTTATACCAAAAAAATGGTGATGTGGCCATCATGTTACTTTCTCCGACTTTATATTTACGTTTTCATGGGTTTATTTTCAATTGAAATCATATTTTAAATCTACATCGAGCGTTGCGTAAACTCGGATGAAACTGACGTTTAAAACGTCAAAATCATGAAAGATGGAAAAATTATACTTCAAATTCAGAAACTCGGTTTACTCAAAAACTAACGAGATTTCGAAAAAAACTTATTCTTTAGAAGTTGTTCATTTTGGCATTCTGTACAATTATTATTAATATAACATTTCTGTAACTATTATCGTTTTATAATTATAAACCAAAAATTAAAAAAATAATAATAAATTTTTTTCTCGAATAAAAATGATTATATGAAAAATGTTTTCAAGCAAAAGATGTTCATTTCTTTGTTGTCTTCAAAGTTTGTTTGAAAGTTTTTGTGATATTTTTCATATTTAAGAAAATATTGGCAAAAAACAAAAAACAGTTAAGGTAAACGCCCACTTCCGGTGTACGAAATTTTACCAAAAGCTTTTCAGTTCTTCAGATTATCAAATAAGATGGATGTTGAAAGTTTCATATCAATTGCTCTATTAGTTTTTGAGATACAGCGCACACAGACAGACACACACACACACACACAGACACACACACAGACACACACACAGACACAAAAAATTTTTTTCCAGAAATTGTTGAAATGGCATCTAAGGACCCCAAAACGGATATTTCCGTAAAAAAAATTTTTGAAAAAAAAATCACGATCACAATACTTTCTCGTACTTCGTAACGGAGAAAGTAAAAAAGGAAACTGCAGGTCAAAAATTTAAACCATAGGTCAAAAAAGTCAAAATCCAGGCTTAACGATATAAAAATTCAAACGAAAAGATTGAATATTTAATATAATAATAATTATTTGATTACGACCGTTGTCAGTAGTAATTTTTAATTTTTCCCAAATATTTAATAAAAATTCCCCAAAATTACACTGCTATCCCTCTCCAAAATAATAAAATTTGAAAATAAAACGTAAATACCGTGGATTTATTCTAAACTTATATACAAAATTAAAGTAGTATAAAAACAAAATTTATTAAAATTTATTATTCATCTTCATCCGCAATATTTTCATCTTCTTTTCGGCACACCACCTCTTGTTCCTCGACCGTACCAGAAAAAAACCCGCGAACTGTCATTGGCACACATACATATTTTTTAAATGAAAGTGCAGCATCTCATTGGGGGTCACAAAATTATGAAAATGGTAATAATAGAATCCCTTGAACAACTTCCATAAATCATGTCACAGGTGTTTCTTGGCGCTGACGGAAATTATTCACTTCTTATAGTAATGACGATTTCTAGCAAATGTAATATCATGTTTATTAATTTCCCCAAAAATACCCCTCGTACAAAATACCCACTCCAAAAAATACTCCATTGATTGAAGTTCCCCAAAATGGGGAAAAAAACCCCAATCTGGCAACACTGCATATACTAGACAACCATGGACCCACACGGCCACTTCTTCGTTCCGAAAAAGTGACCGCACGGATGGGATTCGAACCCACGACCACGGGGCCCATGAGCAGGAGCTCTACTCACTAGGCCACCGCGGCCCCTAATAAACACTTATTAACTTTATAAAAAAAATTCAGAAAACTTCTTTAGAGTAATTTACTTTGATTGATGCGCTCTGTGATTATAAACCAATAATGTCAAATTTCTACAATCAACAATAAAAAAAAAAAATTGAAAATTAAAAAGTGCTTTTACTTGAATACTTAACATTTGCTACAATGACTATTTTCAGGTAGGTAAAGACGATTCTTTTGATAAAACTTTCCTACACCCCCAACCGACGATTTAATAGACGAGATAGATTACTACACTATGTTGCACTCTGGTAGAAACCACTCTCCCGGCTTTGATAAAATTCCTTATCCATACCGATCTTTTACTAGCTTCTTGGTCCAGACATCCTACCGGTAACAAACATTTTTAATACCTTTAAAAACACATTTAAAAACATGTGACTCCAAGAGAACGATGGACACTTCCTGCACATCGTGTAACTGCAAATTATTTTTCCTAAGAATAACTTCACATTTACAATTAGTTGTTGAATTTTTAGCGTATTATACTATTTAATCGTTTGTATCATGGCTGAAAAACGCCAAACAGCTCAATTTCATACCGTTTGAAATATACAGGGATTTTTCGACACAAAATCTTGGGACTCGGTTAAAAAGTGGGATTTAGTGTGAATTATTTTCTATTTTAGTCCAACATGATTTGCCATTGATCATTCAATGTTATTGTGAGACAAAAGTAAAAAAAATATATCGAGGCAAAATCTCTCATTCATGCGAAGAATAAAAAATATATTTCTGGAAATATCGTCAGACATAAACGTTTGGGGTACTCGGTAATAAATTCACATATACGTGAATATAATCACGCGCCGTATATTTCCTATCTTATTACCGATTCAAAGATAAATATTTTTCATTCACGGTAGCGACGTGTAAATATTTACTTACGCACGTCTAACTAAACAGGCGACACGAGCCACTGAAAAATATATTCAAAACAAACAAATTTTGTAATTAGCGTAGAATGTATTGACATGACATTATTTTTTAGAAAACTGACGAGTTTTACGGCTTACCTTTCCATTTCTCACTTTTGTTATTGTATATTATATGATCTGATATTATATTTAATATCTTAAATACGGGGAGACATGAAAGTGAAATCCTCAAACTTCAAAAAGTTTGTCAAAATCAATAAAATAAAATGGGTAGTGACGAAGAACAATTAATTACTTATTAATCGATTTTAAAATAGTAATAGTAATAAGCAAATTTAGATTCAAAGTTAAGAATGTTTTGACACTAATTATACGCACATAATTAATTGAGATAGAAAATAGGTTGAATATTCATATATTCATGCTACTTTTAGTCTGTATTCAATTGATATCTTAGGTAAAATGTCTCCATATTATAACCATCACCCTTCACTCTTAATAAATAATCTTCAGACGGAATGAAAGTTATCACGTATTGATAATATTATACATCGTAGCACTTCTTATCTCTAAACTCGCCGAACAGGTGAAGACAAAAAAAATTGTTGCTCGATATTGAAATTCGCACTCGATTCAGTTCTTCGTCGTTCGTGAATTGGTGCGTTTCTGTGCGTGAATAATTGTGTGTTCGTTTATAATAACAATTAAACATTTAAAATTTGATAAATTGGTGAATAGTTAAGTGTGTGTGCCCAGTGACTTGACGGATGAAACATCTTGCTGATTTTTTAAATGGAAGTGTTGGACGGAAACAGTAAGTTGATTACAAAATTTGGGTTATTAATTTTAATTATATTCAAATAAGTAGCAGGAGAAACACTTGAATAATGGGAGTTCTCGATAAAATCATTGCTTTGTCTTCTTTGGCAAAACGGTCTTTACTATTTGTTACACTCGGGCAGGTGCGCACTCAGGGGGGTGGCTATCGGGCTTGACCATCCCGAGCGTTAACTACCAAACCTGGCCATAACAAAATAGAGCTTTTTAGAATGTTAATTAATTGTAATGCCATTGCTATGTTACACTATTATTTATGACAAATTCACGGATTTTTGGTCTACATATATATTTGTGTGTGAGTTACTGACCCCCCCCCCCCCCATCAATTAATCAACTAATCAAATGATCAATTAATCAAATTATCAAATAATCAATTAATTAAATAATCGATGAAATTATCGGATAATTGATTATTCTTCTAGTAATAATCAAACAATAGATTAATCTATTATTTATGGATTAATCGTTATTTTGGACAGCTCTAGTTATAATGGCATATTTAAAAAAATTAAAATTGTATATTTTACCAGTCAAAATGGTATATTTTAATAGTCAAAACTGGCATATTTCATCGTCAAAACTAGCATATTTTAACAGTCAAAATTGGCATATTTTCTAGTCAAAACTGGCATATTTTAAGTATCAAAACTTGCATATTTTAATAGTCAAAATTGGCATATTTTACCAGTCAAAACTGGCATGTTTTAACTGTCAAAATTGTCATATTTTACTATCCAAAATTGGCAAATTTTTACCAGTCAAAACTGACATATTTTAAGTGTCAAAACTGGCATATTTTATTAGCCAAAATTGGCATATTTTACTATTTAAAGCGTCAAAACTGGCATATTCTAATAATCAAAATTGGCGTATTTTACCAGTCAAAACTTGCATATTTTAATAATCAAAATTGGTATATGTTACCAGTCAAAATTAGCATATTTTAACTGTCAAAATTGGCATATTTTAATAGTCAAAATTGGCATAGTTCAGCAGCGAAAACTGGCATATTTTAACTGTCAAAACTGTCATATTTTAATAATCAAAATTGGCATATTTTTCCAGTCAAAACTAGCATATTTTTAGTGTCAAAACTATCCTATTTTAATAGTCAAAATTGCCAGATTTTACCAGTCAAAACTAGCATATTTTAAATGTCAAAACTGGCACATTTTAATGATTAGAATTGGCATATTTTATCAGTCAAAACTGGCATATTTTAATAGTCAAAATTGGCATAGTTCACCAGTCAAAACTGGCATATTTTAATAATCAAAATTGGCATATTTTACCAGTCAAATCTAGCATATTGTAAGTGTTAAAACTAGCCTATTTTAATAGTCAACATTGGCATATTTTACCAGTCAAAACTAGAATATTTTAACTGTCAAAACTTATTTTAATAGTCAACATTGGCATATTTTACCAGTCAAAACTAGAATATTTTAACTGTCAAAACTGGCATATTTTAATAGTCAAAATTGGCATAGTTCACTAGTCAAAACAGACATATTTTAATAATCAAAATTGGCATATTTTACCAGTCAAAACTAGCATATTTTAAGTGTCAAAACTGGCATATTTTAATTGTCAAAACTGGCATATTTTAATAGTCAAAATTGGCAAATTTTACCAGTCAAAACTAGCATATTTTAAATGTCAAAACTGGTATATTTTAATAGTCAAAATTGGCATATCTGACCAGTAAAAACTGGCATATTTTAAGTGTCAAAACTGGCATATTTTAAGTGTCAAAACTGGCATATTTTACCAGTCAAAACAAGCATATTTGAACTGTCAAAACTGGCATATTTTAATAGTCAAAATTGGCAAAGTTTACCAGTGAAAACTGGCATATTTTAACTGTCAAAACTGGCATATTGTAATAATCAAAATTGGCATATATTACCAGTCAAAACTAGCATATTTTAAATGTCAAAACTGGCATATTTTAATACTTAAAATTGGCATATTTTACCAGTCAAAACTAGTATATTTTAAATGTCAAAACTGGCATATTTTACCAGTCAAAACGAGAATATTTAAACTGTCAAAACTGGCATATTTTAATAGTCAACATTGGCAAAGTTCACCAGTAAAAACTGGCATATTTTAACTGTTAAAACTGGCATATTTTAATAATCAAAATTGGCATATTTTATCAGTCAAAACAAGCATTTTTTAACTGTCAAAACTGGCACATTTTAATAGTCAAAATTGGCATATTTTACCAGTCAAAACTAGCATATTTTAAGTGTCAAAACAGGCATATTTTAAGTATCAAAACTGGCATATTTTACCAGTTAAAACAAGCATATTTGAACTGTCAAAACTGGCATATTTTAATAGTCAACAATGGCATAGTTCACCAGTCAAAACTGACATATTTTAACTGTCAAAACTGGCATAAATTTATAATCAAAATTGGCATATTTTATCAGTCAAAACTAGCATATTTTAAGTGTCAAAATAGGCATATTTTACCAGTCAAAACTAGCATATTTTAACTGTCAAAACTGGCATATTTTAATAGTCAAAGTTGGCATAGTTCACCAGTCAAAACGCCATATTTTAACTGTCAAAACTGGCATATTTTAATAGTCAAAATTGGCATATTTTACCAGTCAAAACTAGCATATTTGAAGTGTCAATACTGGCATATTTTAATAATTAAAATTGGCATATTTTACCTGTCAAAACTGGCACATTTTAGTAGTCAAAATTGGCATATTTTACCAGTCAACACCATATTTTAATAATCAAAACTGGCATATTTTACTATTTAAAACTAGCATACTTTAAGTGTCAAAACTGTCATATTTTAATAGTTAAAATTGGCATATTTTACCAGTCAAAACTAGCATATTTTAAATGTCAAAACTGGCACATTTTAGTAGTCAAAATTGGCATATTTTACCTGTTAAAACTGGAAAATTTGAAATGTCAAAACTGGCATATTTTAATAGTTAAAATTGGCATATTTTACCAGTCAAAAGTAACATTTTTTAACTGTCAAAATGGGCGCATTTTAGTAGTCAAAATTGTCATATTTTACCTGTCAAAACTGGCAAATTTTAGCCCTTTGCACTCGAGTCTTGTGGCTCGTATAGTACACCAAAACAAAATCAGATTTATCTTCTACATCACTTATTTTAGAATTTTCTTCGTAATAAAAACACGCATCAGTTACAAAAGCGATTAAACAAGGCTAAACAAGGTGTCGCCACAGAAGCGACAGTGGATTTAAAGTTCATATTTTAAATGTGTTATCGGCGACAACGGAGTGCAAAGGGTTAATAGTCAAAATTGGCATATTTTACCAGTCAAAACTGTTATATTTTAAGTGTCAGAAGTGACATATTTTGATAGTCAAAAATCACATATTTTACCAGTCAGAACTGGCATATTTTAACTGCCTGAGCTGGCATATTTTATTAGTCAAAACTGGTATATTTTAACTGTTAAAACTGGCATATTTTAATAGTCAAAACTGGCATATGTCAAAAGTCAAAATTGGCATAATTTATCAATCAAAACTTGCATATTTTATAAGTTTAAAAGGGGTATTTTAGAAGATAAAAGTGACACTTTATATAGTCATAATGGCATATATAAAAAATTAAAATGTCATATTTACTAGACAAAAATAGCATATTTTAACAGTCTAAAATAGCATCTTCTAAATCTTAAAATTACTTTAACAGTCAAGATATTTTAAAAGCTAAAGAAGGATATTTTACCTGTCAAAAATTGCATATTGTACCAATCGAAACAGGCAATTTTAAAAGTTAAAAATAACATATTTTTAAAGGCAAACATATTTTTCGTTTTAACAGTAAAAAATGTCCTATTTTGATATACAAAAATGTCATATTTAAATTAAATATGTATTAATAGTCAAAAATGTCATATTTAACTAATCAAAACGGACGTAGTTTTACTGTCAACAATAGCATATTTAACCAGTCAAAATTGGCGTAGTTTAACTGTCAAAATTAATTATTATTTAAATTAATTTTAGTTTTATTTAATTTGTTTATTCTGAACATTATTTTATTTTAATTTTATTTAAATTGATTTTAGTTTTATTTCATTTGTTTATTTTTATAATAATTTTATTATTATGTATTATTTTTTATTATTAATTAATGATTAATTTATGTTACTTTATGTAAATGGGGTATCCCATCCATAAAGTTATTATTCCTATTAATAACAATTAGAATATTTTACCAGACAAATATGGCATATTTTAAAAGTTAAAAAGGATTATTTTATAAATCAAGAGCGACATATTTATATAGCGAAATTGTCATATTTTACCAGTAGAAAATATCATATTTAACAGTCAAAAATGGCATATTTTACAAATCAAAATTGGCGAAGTTTAATGGTCAATAGTGGTATATTTTACAAGCCAAAAGTGGCAGATTTTAAAAGTTAAAAAGGGATGTTTCACCTGTTAAAAATGGCATATTTATCCAGTCAAAAATGTCACGTTTTATCAATGAGAATTGGCATATTTTACCTGTTAAAATGCCAAACTATAAACAGTCGAAAATGGCATGTTAGAAAGTTATATTTAAGCAGTCTAAAATTTCAGTGTTCAAGTCAAAAATTACATATTTTACGATTTAAAAATGGAAATTTTACCCAGTTACAATGAAAAAAAATCACGAAGCGAACATTTATTCATAAACAGAAAATATCCGCATTAAAACATTATTTCAAAAGTAAAAGATTGTTCGATTAATCAAATAATGAAATAATCGATTAATCGATTAATAAATGATCAAATTATTGAATAACCGATTAATCATATAATGAAATGATCTATTAGTTGATTAATCGATTAATTAAATGATCGATATATCACCCTGTATAATAAAGTCTATGTCACTTTAAATCAAAATAAGATCAGAAATAGTTTTCAAAAGTTTCAAATCATTCGATAGCATTAAAAACTGACACGATTTTATGGAGAGTTTTAAATCATTTATAAAAAGAAGAAAAGTGTTAGGTCCGCAATGAGTACCTTGTGGCACCCCTGAGGATACAACAAATTTATGAAAAATGTGGTTATTGATACGAACCTGCGGTGTGTTTCCGGCCATTTTACAACAATTTTGTTAAACCCTAAAGCTATCAATTTTGATATTAATATATTATGATTCACTTTATCAAATGCCTTGTAGAAGTCGGTGTACACTGCATCAACCCGTACACCTCTCTTGAAGGCATTTATTAAATATTCTGTATAAGTAACTAAATTGGTGCATGTTGATATACCCTCCTTAAAATCGTGTTGTTCATCAAACAAGACTTTGAGTCACAATTTTATCGAGCGTTTTGGGTATTGGCGATTGGATACAATTAATTAAATTTCTTCGATCTTATTAAAAATTGGAGTGATAAAGCTTACCGCTCATATGTCACCACAGACATATCAATCGATTAAAGATTTGTTGAATTTCTTGGTTTGGAAATCGCAAAAATGTATTTTTTTTTAAACTGCTAGGGACTTTATCGGGTCCAGAACATTTAGAAAATTTTAAGTCATTAATACTAATGAATACATCTTGTAAGCATAAAGTAGCAGTACTAGCGTGTACTTGCTAACTGAAGTTAAATTTTGGGCTGGTATTTAAATATTATATTTATTTACCTCATAAATCAATCAAAGAATGTTTGCCAATTTATTTACCATGGCTTGACCACTATCGCGTGGAATGTTCTTAATTTTTTTTTTGGGATTACTCTCATTGTATTTTAGGCTATTGGTATAATTCCAAAAACTTTTACTTTTTACTTTATTTTGTTTACATTTCGATAAATACTGAAGGAAAAAAATAAAACACTTGAAATTCGTGAAATTTCGACCATTTTCAAACCCTCACAACTCGGCGTATTTTCAATCGATTTTTAAAGAATCTTTGAGGGCCAAAAACTTTGAAGTGTCTTCTTTAAAGCCATACATATGAAATTAAACGTAACCCCTTCCGTCCCCCTCTAGCGCCCCTGTGAAAAAAAAGTTTTTTTTCTGGAAACCATGTCCAACTTTGACGATGCCTACGGAGTTGGAAAAATTTTGTGGACTCAATCCACTTGAATTTCATTTTTTTTCACCAGTTTATAAGACGAATGCAATAAATTCCACATATTTTTATATTCATTGCGCTTGATTTTGAATAATTTATAATCACTCCGGACGATTTATGTTTGTAATGAAGACTATTTTTTGTGAGAATTAAATCTATAAGTTCTCTATTAAACCATGTAGGGTAGGCTCTATCAGTATATTTCAATACTGTTACAATATCTTCATATACAGAAATTTCATGCTTACAAATGATTATTAATTATTAGTATAATTAGTCTGATAAATGGCTATAGACCAGGGGTGTGTATCTATTTAAACATACAAACTCTAAAATCTAGAAGAATTTTATTGGACTTATGTTTTGGATTCAGGTTAATTAATGGACTTCTTGACTGCTGCTATTTACTATCACATATACATTTTAACTATTGGAAGAATAAACGGCTTAAATTATTATTTAGTTTACCATCTCACTCAACTAATTATGGTTTTAACAATCCCATTACAAGGTTTATGAGACTCGGTAATATTTTAAATGCAAATTCTAATTTCCAGATTTTTGATTATTCTTATTTAAGATTCAAACGTAGTTTGATTTAGATTTACTTATCTGTTATTAATACTTTTTGTTTCATTTATATAATTTAAGATTGTAAATTTTCATGAGGCTGTATTATGCAATATTATGTAATTGTATTAGTTCAATAGGATTCAACATTATTTTGTATATTTAATGTGTATTTATAATTTCATTTATACTAATGTTAACATGTTTATTTTAGATTATAGTTCTTATTTTCTTGTAAAAAGGTGATTTCCGTTTAATAAAGAAATTTAATTAAATACCAAGATTATTTAATAAATCTGTTTCTAACTAAGAAAGTAACGATCACCGTAAGTATTTTAGTTTAATTTTCTACAATCTACGAAGAATCTCTTTTGGTTTAGATTGGTTTATATAACCATGGGCTATATCATGGTAGGATCATTTTTTGAACTAATATATTTTTAATTTAAAATTTAAAACCCTTACTTGTTACAGAAGCATTATTAAATTTAATTAATTAAAGATGAAGTATCCTGAATACATGAATGTACAATCCGATCTTAACTCTGCAAAATTAAGTTTATAACGACTAAAAAACGAATAACTTATTGAAACAACTACTTCCCTGGCTAATATTGAATGATAAAAAATAAATTTGCATGTTATTAATAGTACCAAAATTGTTGTGTGCACTTTTCTAAGAATTTTAAAGCAATAAGATTTTTTTTGCAAAGATAAGGGTTTGCAAAGTTATAGCCATCGGTCAGGGGTAATAAAAAAACGGTTTACCCTTCTATCAAATAAAACGCTGGCAAAAATGTGCGGTAATAAACTTTTGCGAAAAAGAGTTTTATGCTGGTGATAAAATTGTTGCGAATGTTACCCCTTAACGGATAAATATAATAAAAAAACGCCTCCTTATTCAGCCGTAAAAGGTTTAATAAAAATTGCACTGAAAGGGTACCGTTGGTAAAGTGCTTAAAAGCAAAAATTATACATAAATTTAGCAATACTTATTATCGGCGGGCGGATCAATGCAGAAATGTTCGTCAAAATCATAAAAGTAAATCATCGCCTTGTTTAATGGATTTTATCAGTGACATTCATATTTAAGGCTGCAGAAGATAAAATATTATGGTGTTAATTTAGTAGTAGCAGTGTTTATATTTGTTTCACGACCCGGTGATTATTCCTGTGATTTAGTGGGGAAAAGATATATGTGTACTTGAAGTTATTACACAGAATCATAACCCTTATTAGTTTTACCCTAAGTTATGATTCTAGTTTACAGAAACTCAAATTGGGTTGGCTGGAATAAGCAAGTTTGTTCTGGCACGCAATCTGCTTTTCATGAGAATTTAAGTGTGGTGCTCTTGCTTTTTAATGATATTAGAGAGTATTCTAAACTGTAACAGTATCTGTTGTCTTCAAACTTTATACGAAGATAAACGCGAACAATTCAGAATGATATTGTAGCAAATGTGACAACCCTTCCACTTAAAAGTATGTTTTATGATTTTCGAAAATATAAATGGTTTTTAAATCGGAATTTGTAATATCATGTTTTGCACTTATTTGTTTTTCCTTATATATATAGAACAATTATACAATAATAAGTAATACAACAAATACATATAAATACAATAAAATCTAATATAACCGTCCAAATATTGATACTATCAAATTTATTATTAGTTTTAGGGATTATGTATTTAGTTTAATTAACATAATTTTGAACCTTCGAGCTTGTCTGGACTATTAATTTTAATTAGACGCTAGCAAGTTCGGAGTGTAGAGTTCCGAAAATAAAATTCTTAATTCATTTTGATGTATCTAGAAGCATTACCAACTTGAAAAAATAAGTTCTGTAAAGTTGCGCTGCCGGATTTTGTTTGAAAAATGAGATCAACTTACACCGCACCCCAACATTGTAATCAAATAGTTTTGAGCTAGTTTTAAGATGTGTTTGGGTTAGTACTATAGTTCCTGATGCTTTTAAAAAAGAGTTCTTTTGAATTTCCAGAGATAGAAGTTTTTAAAGTTCTAAATTCGAAACATTCAAATTCATATTGCTCATTTAATATTGGTTTAAACAAAATATTTCATAACAATTATAGGTATAACACATAAAGAACTGCAGGATACACCAATTACAACTATCCGGAACTAGAAATAAGATTTTTTTGAGAAAAGTCGCAGACAAAAAAAAATTGAAAGTTCCACGGATTTTCAGTACATTATCTGGATCTAATTGTTGGGTTTTGTAATTCTCAAATTAATTCAAAATCGACAATTTAATTTCGAAAATACCGATTTCCTGTCATTTAATCGCAATTTGTCATTAGAGTTTTTCTTTTAACACCGTGAGTATCCATACAGCAAATAAAACTCATAGAACTATACAAAAAAGAAAAATTGAGAAATTTCGAAGGGAAAAATAATTGGGAGTTCTACGAGTACATTGTCTGGATCTAATTACGCTTTATAGCTCTATGAAAATATACCTATACATCTGCTCTAGATTTTGAGACACAGCGCGCGCGCACAAACACAGACACACACACACACAGAGCATCCATTTTTTTTCCAGAAATTGTTGAAATGGGATCTAGGGATATTTCTGTAAAAAAAATTGAAAAATTTTTCACTATCACAATACTTTCTCGTACTTCGTAACGGAGAAAGTAAAAAGTCAAATTTCCAAGTCATCAAAAAAAAAATTATGGAAAAACAATTGGAACAAGCTCGAATCTTTCCGAACTTACTTTAAATTGTCGGTGCCTTATAATCCTCTAAAAAATTATATATTTTATGGTTCATTTTATATTTAGTTATTATCAAATTTGTTTCATCCGAAAACACTTAGCTTAGATTTTAGCATTGTGTATCTTTATCAAAATGTTTTCTAGTTTTCTCTGTAGTAATATAATAAGACGGTGAGAATAAATTGAAAATAATTTGACAGATTTTTTGAAAGCCAGGCAATAATCAGCGTTTGAAAGTTCTCAAAATTTAATTTTATATAATTTTCAAGTTAATTCTTATAGATAAAAATAAACGATTTGAAACCAATATTTTTTCATTAATGGTATTTCTTTTGTATCATTCAATATCCGGTGTGGCATTAGCCAGGAAAGTAGTTATGATGGACACGCAATTTTATTTCCAGAAAGCGTTGAAATCGCTTCTGGGGACCTCAAAATATACATTTACTTTAAAAACATTTTCCCTGCTTCGTAATGGAGAAGTAAAATCTAATCTTTTGAATTCATTAATAAAGTGCGCTCCTAAAGTATGGAAAGTATCGAACAGGTAGACTTTCTTTTAAAAAATACACATTTTTGCATTAAAAAAAATGGATGAAGTCATTGCTCAAAAACAAATGATGATTCAAAATCGACTTGCATGCAAAAATGTGTATTTTTATCAAAGAAAATCGACCTGTTCGATGATTGTTTCCCAAAATATTTTATTTCGGTTTTACTGAATTTATTCCATACTTTAGGCACGCACTGTATATTGTTCCACTGTCAAGTTAGTTATCGACGATTTTTATATTTAAAACAACAATTAAAGTTTCAGATTGTATTTCATATTTCTAAGAATAATAACGTATTTTTTTTAGAAGTAAAAGAAATGGTCAGGAAATTTCTTGAAAAATTTGAATGGTGATCATAAATTAAATGGCCATTTTATAATGTAGTAAAGTAATTTGCGAAACGGGTTGTAAATATAGGGTTAAAAAGGGGTGCCGTTAAGCCCTAATATTGGCAATATTTACCCAAATAAAATTTCCAAGGCCTTGAGGATTCTTGCGAAAATTTGCGCACATAAAATTCTAACGGGACTTTATTGCCACGGCCTTGAAATTAAAGTGCATTTACAATGTAAGTTTATCTGGAAAAATACACCTAACGTTATTAATTGTATATTTTCAAAAACATTGATGTGCCAAAAAAAGGACACATTTGACTTTTTCTAAAAATGTATTTATGTAAATTGAGTTAACCTAATCATTATTATACAGGTTTGGGCATATGTGTCGGAACACCTGGCTAAACGTCTGTTGTTTTCTTATTTCTTTAATAAGAAATGTGTATAGTTTTATTTATGCTAATCAGTGACATATTTTAATTTTCTACAGCTACCCTACTTTTCGAGATATGACGACATCGGCAGTTTTTTTAAATAGATCACCCTGTATATTTTTACATTTTCAAATAGACACCTTCTCAACAATTACAATGATATAGGGTTTGGTGGGTGTGCGACTAGTGTTTTTTTAATGATAAATAAAATAATAAAAAATGAAATTCATGAATTTCATAAAAAATTTGTTCAACCGTTGAAAATTTTGATTTATAAATATTAGAATTTCTTTCCGGGAATGTTGCATTAAAAATATGGCATGCATTTTGTGGAGATATCTACCAATTTCCAAAACTAACCATCATTAACAACGTAATTTTTTCACGTTAAGTTAGTTCACCCAAAATTGAACAGCAATGTTAATATTTCACAAGGATACTATCTGTTAGTTACAGAAAACATAAAAACACGAAATTGTTTTTATCAGAAAATAGAGTAAAAAGATGTAAAAACCATCTCGATGTAGAATTATTTTATTTAATATTTAAAAAACCACAAGTCGCTCACCCACCAAACCATACATCATTGCAATTGCTGGAAAAGTATCTATTCGAAAATGTAAAAATATACATGTTCAATTTAAAAAAACTGCCGATGACGTCATATCTCGAAAAATTGGGTAGCTGTAGAAAATTAAAATACGTCACTGAATAGAATAAATAAAACTATATACATTTCTTTATAAAGTAATAAGAAAACAACAGACGTTTAGCCAGAAATCAGGTGTTCCGGCACATATGCCCAACCCTGTATATACGACATCTTTATTTACAGAAAATATAAATAAAAAACAGTCAAGTCAATACGGTGATAGACAATATAAACTTTTAATAATAATCTTCAAAGTATTATTTAAAACCTAGCAAACTAAGTGTTTATAAACTCAAAATGACCTGACATTTTAATTTATTAATCAAACATATTATTTATTGGAAAAGTACGAATGTTTTTATTTTAATATAAGGTACAAATATGGAGGTTATGTGTGGAACACAATATCCGATAAATGGGCGCCTCGACCTTGTTTGCAAACGGTCATTCTTTTGACAAAATTTTCTATGACATTTTGGCAGAATTGCGGAGTAATTTCATGAATGGTGCGTCTAATTTCTTCCTTAAGCTCCGAAATGGTCTGTGGATCATTGGCATATACTTTTCCTTTCAGAAAACCCCAAAGAAAGAAGTCTAGTGGCGTCAAGTCACACGGTCTTGGTGGCCAATTCACATCGCCGCGGCGCGAAATAACACGACCATGGAACTTTGTTTGCAATAACTGCATTGTATCGTTCGCAGTGTGGCAGGTTGCTCCATCTTGTTGAAAGAATATGTCTTCCAAGTCCATGCCGTTCAATTCATTCCATAAAAAGTTGGTTATCATGTCACGATAACGAACACCATTGACGGTAATCGCATTTTCCCGCAGCATTTTCGAAAAAGTACAGCCCAATCACTCCTCCAACCCAAAATCCGCATCAAACAGTGACTCGTGGTAGATGCATGGGAAGCTGTTGGATCACTTGTGGATTTTCGGTCCCCCAAATTCGACAGTTTTGTTTATTCACATAGCCATTAAGTTGCCTTATCGCTGAAGATGATTTTCTTCGAAAAATCATCATCGATTTGTTGATGCTCCACTATCCAATTGGCGAATGTACGGCACTGCGAATGGTCTGCCGGTTGCAGGTTTTGTGTCAATTGGATCTTGTAAGCATGCAAACGCAAATCTTTAGTCAAAATTCGCTGCATAGAGCATCTTGAAACGTCCAATTGCTGAGCACGATGGCGAATCGAGGTGGAAGGACTTTTTCCAACACTCGCACTCAATGCGGCTATGTTTTCAATCGACCGACCGGTACGAGGACGGCCACTGCTTTTCGAGGTTAGAATTGAACCACTAACATCATTTTTTTTTTATTAAATGCTCCACACTGTTGCGAGATGGTGCGTTATGATGACCAAAAGACGTGCGGACTTTTCGAACCGTCTCTGCAAAATTTTCATTATTTCTGTAATGAATTTCACAATTTCTAGGCGTTGCTCGAACGTGTATTTATTCATGACTAAACCAATACTTCCTGTTGACAGTTGTCAAAGATTAGTACTCTATGTACGCCACAAAAAAATGGCGCGCAATTTAAAATGTCAAGAAAGGCAATAAAAAGAAATTTCTATTAAAATATGCTGGGTGTTTCATTAAAGAAAAAGTTTATTTACATTTAGCAAAGGTCTTCTTAAAAGTAGCATTTAATTACTATTACAAAGTAGTAGAGTAGTATGTTTTATTACAATGTAAGACTAACATTACATTCTCAACTCAACGAATAAGTCCGTCGACATCATTTAAATTCACGTCAGGCCATGTTTTTTTTTGTTTTTTTGTTTTATATTAGTTTTAAGTTAATTATTAAGTCGTACATTGTTTTATGTTACGTTTTTATTATATTTTTTTATTTATTTAAATTTCATACAGCAATCTATATTATTTACATAACACATATGTAAAAAAGTTGAATCCGTCAAATAAATTAAATTAAATTAAATTAGAGTATTAAATTTGATACAACTTTTGTTTTTATTGTTTTGTTTATGTAGAGTTACGCATCATGAAAGTTACAATTTTTTTTATAAATATGCTACTTTTTAAAAGTTTTATCGAGTTTTTCTATTATATCTCCTGAACGGTACGTCGTAGAGAAAATGTCTTGAAAGTTGTATGACATTATATTTTGCTATAAGTTTGATAATAAAAATTATTGTCTGGGACTAATAACAAAGGAGCTCCACTGCTCTGAAATAAAACCTAAAATTTACAAAACGTCCAATATTCGACGTTTAAGCGAAATTTGTTATTTTCGTTCTGTAGAAACTTGAAGCATTCACATGACACCTTCTGTAGCTTTCAGCACTCTTAGTACCTCTCACCTCAGGATCAAGAGAACAGCCAACAAAAATGTACACGAACGAATTTGACGTACCTTTTAGAAATTTCATGGAAACTGTGTGTTCCAACCTTGTGAAGAAGAAACCCACCGATTGGGTGGAAGTTTGGTTGTGTTTGTTAATGATGAAAGTATAAAATACAGAGATGATTTTATACATTGGGTAAGGAGCCAGTTCATATTTGAAAAAGTCTTCCAAATCTTTCGGTGTCTGCTTGGCAATGCAAATTCTCTGAAAAAGTGCGAGAGGGTCAATTGTCAAATTATTATCCCCTATTTTCAAAAAGTCTAGGCAGATGCTAATGTCACCACCTTGTTGTTCCTTTACAGTTTCAATGATCCAAAATTACCATCAATGGTACTGAAAACTGCTGCTGTTCCATACTCTTGCAATAAGTGGCAATTCACTTGTTCACTGCCTACGGCACCAGAACTGATCGATATAATGACATAAATTACCGAGACAGGAGGGTGTGTCGCCAGCCAATTTTTCATCTTGCCCACATCTCTGTCTTCGGTTCGCCTCATATCAATGTGTTGATCGGGAGTAGCTAAACTTATGTTAGTATATTTTTCCAATTTTTCGCAAATGTTCTACCCAATGTCTATCTCATGAGTATGTTTCAGACATTCCTCGTCCATGAGTCAGTCCACTAATACTTTTCATATTCTTCATCAAGATTTGCTCAATGGTCATGTCCGATCGGTAAAGTTGCCTTTTCTGGTTAAAAAAGTAGCGTTTTTATGAAAAAATTGTACCTTTTATGATGCTTTATATAAAGTTTTACAAACAACTTTGAATACAAAAGTTGTAGCAAATTTAATACTCTATAACTTTGTGTTTCAATGTTTCCCTCTAAAATGCATCGCTAAAAATATATGACCAATAAAGTAAAAAATAGCCAGAATTTGGTCGGTTATGGGTGCGCGACAGCTAACGCACAAGGGTGGGGAGGTCGAAAACTCAGATTCTAAATCACGGGACCGACATATAATACATCATATCAAATATTAGAACTACTAGACTTTTGTAAGGTAGCTTCCATTCCCTGGATTTCCTCTATTATTCTGCATATAAAGATTTTTTTCAAATCTCTATTAAAACAATATAACTTGTGACCCTTATATGAGGTAATTTTTTGACATTGATTTTGATTGAGTTTAGTTTTGACATACCAAGTATTACCGCAATAAAATGCTGCTTGTGGACGCAAACGAACAGTCGAAAATAAAATTAATTCCGCACTCATTCAACGCACGCTCAATTCAACTTGGATCACTCACGATCACTTAATAACATCCGCGTTTGAAATCAACAGAAAATTACTCCAAAAAAACAATTTTTTTTAATTAAAGCTCACTCGCCAAAACGATTTACATAAATTGGCCTCCCGCGGTTGATCATCTTTAATTAAAACTCGTAATATGACAGTGATAGATAATCTGGAAAGGAAATCGGCTCTCTTTGCATAATCAAGTTAGCTAACCGTGCATGAAGATGGCTAGGAATTAACCATTAATCGGTTCATCAAACCCAACGCGGAAAATAATCAACGCGCACAACGATTTAGCTGTTTAGCTGACTGACCCACATTGCCTCTCAAAGATATGCTTCATGCTCCGCGGATCAAATCCAATCATCTTCACCCTTTCGGTTCGTTTTAATTGATGGATTTCGAACCGATCCGTGGAAAACTGGGTCGACGAAGAGCTGCTCTGTAATGTTGAACGGGATGAATATTATACTGGTAACTTGGATAGCAATGTAATAGACAGATTGGAATCAACAAATTTAAGTAAAAAAATATCGATTATTATATCGTACCCATAAAATTAGTGGGTCGAGATTCGTATCATTAGGTGTCCTCCTCCGAGGCAAACCAATTTTAATTATAATTTTTTTTATTCGATGTGTAGTTTTCGAGATATTTCAATGTCTTCATTTAAATTGAACACCCTGTATAAACCGCTGAGAGTAAATTCTAAAAATGTTTGTATTCAATTACCAAAACACTCATCATTCAAAACAATTTTTTTTAAATCCGCGAATTTTTCAAATATTTGTTATTTCGCGCTGTTGATCATTTGAGACGCTTAGGTGAAAATAATTCGCGAAAATATGAATTGCAAGTGAAACAATTTTGGCAGATGGCCTAGTTGCTGACGTCAATAAAAAAAAATAACGAAAGAATAGATCCTAAAACAAAAATTAATTCAATTGCCGAAATAACACTCTCAAAACAATTTTTATTTTTCGAGTTGTTGAACGTTTGAAAAAATTTGAAAAAATACTAACCGTAAAGAATTCGTTCTAAAGAAATATATTTAATTGCCAAAGGAAACATTCTTTCAAAACTACTTTTGGTTTTGAAAATACAAACATTTTTAACCAGTTAACGAGTATTCTCGTCATGAAGAATTGGCAATATTTTGTGTAATGTCGAGTAGGTACTTGTCATATTGCCATTTCTTCATAACGTGTATACTTGACAAAAACAGCAAAAAAGAAGAAATGGCAATATATTGTGGTTATGTCGAGTAGGTACTCGTTATAATACAAAATATTACCATATTTCATGACGAATATACTCGTCAAACACAACTAACTGGTTAAGCAACGTACGAATTTTTGAAAATACAACATTTGTGAAGCATCGAAGAAAGAATTCTAAAGAATAATTTCTAGCAAAATTACATTGCCAAAATATTACGCTTCGCGATCCATCCATTTTTAACCCCGTTACGAATTTTTGAAACTTTTAATTTTCGCGTTGTTGAACGTTTGCGACGTATCAGTGAAAACAATTCGTTAAAAATATAAACCGCAGAAAATAAATTCTATTAAACCAAAAAATCCCTGTTTAAAATTCACCTACTTTCAAACGAGTTACGATTTTTTTCATTTATTGGACATTTGAGAAAAAATCCGAAAAATATGTTAAATGAATTAAAAAAGACAAATGATTTTCGATTGTTGAATATCACTCTTCCAAATATATTTGTTTTTAAAGATACATACATACGAATATTTTAAACTTTCGATTTTCGCGTTGTAGACAGATGTATCAGTGAGAACAATTCGTTAAAAATACAAACCGCAGAAAATAAACTTTAGAATTTTTTTAATTAAATTACTAAAATATAACACTTTAAAATTCACTTTTGTTTCCTAAAATTCTCCAATTTTTAAACAAGTTACGAATTAATTTCATTTTTATATTTATTAAACAGAAAAAAATCCAAAATGTACAGTGGAGAATGAATTCTAAAAAAAAATTTCATTCAATTGTTACAATGGACTCTTGTTTTTAAAATACATACATTTTGAAACGTATTACGAATTTTTGAAAATTTGGATTTCTCGTTGTTGAACATTTGGCACGGATCAGTGAAAACATTAACTTAAAAATGTAAACCGCAAAAAATATAAAAACTAGAAAAGTTGCTAAATAATATTTTAGTAATATAATGTTACTAAAATGTCACTTTTTTTAATTCTCAATTTTCAAACGAATTACGAATTTTTAACAATTTGAGACGATAAACACGAAAAATATCAGAAAGAACCCATTTTTACTATCAAATCAGAAAAAGTTGCATGATGCCCTCTCTCTGTTAATTGGAGGGTAAGATACTGACCACCCCGTAATGATTAAATTTTAATAAACCTAATTTTTGGCAAATAAAATGCGCCAAAAGAAAATGGATGTCTTCGAAATCCCACTTGTTTTAGAAGATAAAATAGATTTCACATAAGTGACTCTACTGCTTTCAAGAGGACTAATAGTTCGAAACGGGCCTGTGATTTATCGTTGATAATGAATTTTGAAAATATTAATTTTGAGGATCCTCGAAATTTGTCACAAATATCGTAAACTAAATCTATGGAAACAATCTCTGATAGGAGAGTAAAATAGGGCCCACTTTTATCATTTATATTTGAGCTATGTATGTACATTGTTTTTGGTGTTATTTCATTTTATCTGTTACAAAAAAAAATATCTACACTGGAGGAAAAAAAATGAAACACTTATTATGTATTTACTTATTATGACCATATTCAAACCGCCATAACTCGGCGTATTTTCAATCGATTTTGATTAATCTTTAAGGGCGAATAAATTTGAAGTGTCTTCTTTAAAGTTATGCATACGAACTTAAGCGTAGCCCCTTCCGCCCCTCTCTAAAACCCTTGTGAAAAAAAAAAGTTTTTTCAGAAAACCATTTTCAACTTTGACGATGTCTATGGAGTTGGAAAAATTTTGTCGACTCGATCCATTATAAAGGTATTAAAATCTGATCAATTACCTGTGTAGGACTCAAAAACGAAGTTCCTACGGCAATTTGGCACAAAGTTATGGGTGTTTAAAAAAAGTGCATTTTGTGGTCTTTTTATTTTTTTGTTTGGAGGGGCGTAGAACCCTCTCTTCGAGTGAAGAGTGCTGTATTGGTTTTTTTGAGATACAGTGCCCATAAACAGAGACACAGACATACACACAGACATTTTTTAGATATTGTTGAAATCGTCTCAAAAGACCCCAAAACGGATGTTTCCATTAAAAAAAAAATTGAAAACACTTTCACGATTACAATACTTTCTCGCACTTCATAACAGAGAACGTAAAAATTAAATTTTTAGCAAAGATTGTTTAGTTTGCAGTCAGAACTTTTTCTAAATTGCAGCATTCAATATTTTAGAAACTTCATGTTTTGCATGAAACGATTAACTTTGGAATTCAATCGGCGAAAGAGTAGGCTACTTTTTACCTCGGTTTGTGAAAAAAGTTGGATACAGTGGTGCGTTTTTGTTCAGTGTCGGTATTGTTTCATACAGGTAAGATACATTGCTGAAGTGCACAATGTCAAAAGTATGTCAACGACATAATTTTATTCCATTTGAACGAAGGCGGAAAGAATAACCACCTTTGCAACCACCCGGGAGATCCACCTATGTAATTGATTTCCAGATCGAAAGTGGAAGATCTACCCAGCAGGGGCGGCTCGTTATATAGAGCCACGGAGCCATGGCACTACCTGCAGACTCAAGCTCAGCAAGAATTTTTAACTGATTCTTAAAAAAAGCGTTTTAAATGTTACAACACCTGTAACACCGCATGGAAATTCCACATTCATACATTCATTTCAACAGATGGTTAAAATTTTGACAGACTATTTCTGTGTTTTTACAAATTTCCAAAGAAAGCAATCGCAAGTTTACCACAACTAAAATGGTTTCACTAAAAGCCAAATGTTAATTACCAAAATGGCAAATTTTTCAGAAATTCATATTTTCGTCGACAGATGGTTGAAATTTTGACAGACCAATTTTGATTAATGTCCCTTTACAAATTTCTACAAAAACTAATCACAAGTTTACCCCAAAAAAAATGGTTGCACTAGAAAAGCAAATTTTGATAACAAAAAAGCGGATTTCGCAAGTTTACCACAACAAAAATGATTGCACTAAAAAGCAAATTTTGATGACCAAAAAAGCGTATTTTTCAGAAATTCATATGCAAATTCTACATTTATTGCACCAGATGGTTGAAATTTTGACAGAGTAATTTTGAATAATATGTCTTTACAAATTTCCAAAGAAAATAATCGCAAGTTTACGACAACAAAAATGGTTGCACTAAAAAGCAAATTTTGATGACCAAAAAAGCGTATTTTTCAGAAATTCATATGCAGATTCTACATTTATTGCACCAGATGGTTGAAATTTTGAGAGACTAATTTTGAATAATGTGTCTTTACAAATTTCCAAATGAAATAATTTTCATCTAAATTTTTTCGTCAGCAATTTTAATTTTTAGGATCAAATTTTTGGTCAAAGTTTTTAATTTTTATCCTATATTTTAGATTTTTTAACCTAAATGATTGCTTTTTATACGCAACTTTTTTATTTTTTGCCGATATTTTCAAGTACAGTTTATGATTTCTTGCCCTTCATTTTGGATTTTTTAACTTGAATTATTATTTTTTATGGGCGAATTTTATTATGACTATTTTTTTGACTACCGTTTTCGAGTTTCTGGTCGGTAACTTATTTTGAGCTAAAGAGTTATTTTGGGAGATGAAAATGGTAAATTATTTTTGTTTTCCTTGATTTTTAAATTTTGTGGTTTGCATTTTTTATTTTTAGATCGCCATTTTTAATTTTTTTTGCCAATATTTTAGATATTTGACCTGTATGTTTCATTTCTTCGTTCCAAATTGTAGAGCTTAAATATTCTTTGTTTTGGTTAAACTTTTTGAAATTTTCGGATTTTTTTAACCGCGCATTTTTGATATTTTTGTAAATTTTCGATTTTTGTGCTTATATTTTAGTTTTTTACCTTAATTAAGAGCTAATTCTGCAAGTGATTATTTTTTTTTCGATTTTTCAAAACATTGAGTGCAATTTCCGTTCCATCCAGTGCAGTTTTGAGTCAATTCTTGTTGTTTTCAGTAGCAATATTACAATTATTTTTATAAGTAATCAAAAGTACACTCTTTCTGCATAGTTTTAGTAATTTTGAAGCTAATTCTACAAGTGATTAATGTTTTACAATTTTTCAAAACATTAAGTGCAAATTTCCTTCGCTACAGAGCAAATTTTGAGTTTATTCACTTGTTTTCTGCAGGAGCATGTCGTTGTTTTCAGGAAATAAAAAGTACACTATGACTGTAAACTGTGAAAAAAACGTACGTGGTGTCGATTTGAATTATTTCAAAAATCTTATGAAGGACCTAATTATTCCGTGAGTCCGAGTTTTTCTCTCACTAGTGGGTAATGATCAACATTCTTTCCTTCAAATGACCACAGTAATTGGCTTATTTTCGTGCAGTTGAGATTTCAATTGCCCAGTATATTTATAATTTTTTCAAAAAGTAGTGGTATTTGGAAAAAATCCTTATTTTATATATGTTGATTTATTTTGGCATTATTTACAATAAGTTTTCGTAACAACTATTAACAACTTTTATGCATTTTTTATGAATAAAATATGTCGCATTAAAAAAAATATTGAAATTCCTGAAATCTGATGATATGGAAAAGGACGTTTGTGGTATTTTTCATACTAGGCCACTACCTTAAGAAATAATTGTTCAGTATTCAAGAATAAATCTGGGAATCTTAAAAACGACTGTTTTTATTTTAATACAATTTAAAAATTCCTCAATTTGTTAATTCGTGAAATAATGTACCTGATCACCTAAAATAAATAGTAAAAAGTAGAAAGTGCCGGCTATAGTTAAAGAAAGATAAAATCACTTGCAAAAGATTTATTTGTCTAAGCCGTTCCGCTCATCTTATAATGCAATGATTTATGAGGCAATGCAGAACTATTTTTGAACTGTGGGAACTTCCACACGCGCACACACTGCAACTGAAATTTGCAATTGAAATCAGTGTGAATATTTCATCCATGCGTTTTACAGGCCGATTTAATCACGTCTCTTGAGAACGAACAAAAAAAGTGTAATAATACACTAATTGAAATATTAATATTAAATTATAACCTTTAGTGGCACGCCAAGTAAATATTTGACGGGATAGGGTTACTTATTGTTATTAAAACGTGATTGCGAAGACTGACTGAAAACAATTTGCATGATAAATTACGCGCTCCACCTGAGGTGGTAACAAGCAGATGATGCTTAACACAATTACCTTTTGGAACTTCTTTTGCAGTGTGTTATGCAGACCGAGTAAAATTACGTCGGATATCAAATTGTAGTGTAAAAATAATGATGGGATATTATGCGTAACGAGAAACAATTTATATCGTGGTGTATCAAAAACTCTTTGAATACATGGCCAGTAGCCATTTAAAATTTTCTGTATACCTGACTTATGCCGAAAATAAATATGTACATGATTCCGGCGAATTATGAACCAATTTAAAATGATATCTTCTTTGATTTTGAATAATATTTTATAAATCTTTATAAGTTTTTCAATAATGGAATCAGTTCACATTTTGGCCCCTAAATATAAAGAATAATATAAAATAAATAAAAATAGAACTTTACGCCCTAGAGCGAAAAAACATTGTGGGCTATAATAGTAGATTATATACCAAGGGAGAGAAATGCATGATTTTTACTGAGGCGCAAATTTGTATCCCGAGGATGAAAGCTTGAAGTGGCTAATATTAGTTTTATTGAATTTAAAATTTCATTGCAATACAAATATTTGCGGTATTAAATGGCTCATTATGATGTATTTTTAAATATTATGACCCAGAAACAGTATTGCTAGGAGTAATTTTTAATTTTCCCCAAATATTTCATAAAAACACCCCAAAATTACCCCTCGCATAAAATACCCACCCCAAAAAATACCCCATTGATTGAACTTCCCAAACCTTAATTTACACCCATTTTGGGGAACTCCCCCCCAATCTGGCAACACTGGGATATTATAGAAGGCGCGCTGATAGATTTCGGAATTTGCACCAAAGTGTAAAATGCATCAGTTTTATAACTCGTTTTTCCGAAAATATATAGGTACTACAAAAAGGCCATTTAAAAAATTAGAAAAATATTGAATCGTGCTGTGGTATCCTCTAAATAATTTAAATAATTCTTTAATTTTTCGGAAAGCCTCGCTAATTAACTACTTAATTTTTTTCATTCCATTCCAACAAGAGCATTATTTTTAACAATTACTAAAAAAAAACTAAATTGGCTGCAAAAATTATTCTTTTGATTTAAAAATTACGAAATTTCGAAAAAAAATGAAAAATCGATTCAAAATATTTAAAAATGAAGTAATTCCTTAAACACAAATCGCGCAGGCAGTATTTTCTAAAAAAAAAATTTTAGCTTAATGTCGAAGTGCATTCGTTTTATCTTAAAACAACCACTATAATTAAATTAAAAAGACTAAAACAAAAAATGTAAAATTAAATAAATAACCTAAAATTAATACAAAAACCCAGTACAGGCCAAAAATATCAAAAATTCAGTCTGCAAAATTTAAATTATAGGGCAAAAAAATCAAAAACTTGGACCAAAAACTCCAAAATATCCACGCCAAAAATTCGCTCTTAAAAATCAACAATTCATTTAAATCTATGAAATTCGCTCATTAAAATTAATAATCAAGGTAACAGAACAAAAAATTTAAAACTCTTGGCAAAAATAAAAAAAGCAGTTAAAAAAAGAGAAAATTTTGGTTTAGATGCCAAAAACATCTAAAATATACGCCAAAAAAATCAAAAACCCTGGTCTAAAAAATAAAATTGCAGACAAAATTGAAAATTCAAGCAAAATAATTTATCATTTTCAGCCCCAGAAATAACTCTTTACCTCAAAGTAACTTGCCAAAACTCTAAACTCAAAAATAATTTACAAAATTCACCCATAAAACAATAATTCAGGTTAAAACATCTAAAATGAAGGGCAAAAAATCAAAAATTTAGTCAACAAAACTCGAAAATTACAGCCAAAAGTTCTCACACAAAAATCAACAATTTAGATAAAAAATCTGAAATATAGACCAATCAAAAATTCGCTCGTTAAAATAAATAATCAAGGTAAAAAAAACTAAGAATGTAGGCAAAAAATTTAGACCAAAAATCGTGAGCTCTCGGCAATCGGCAAACATAAAAAATGCAGACGAGAAAAAAACGAAAATTTCAATTAAATATTCGAAAATTTTGGTTTATGGGCCAAAAAATTTGGAACAAAGAAATAAAAAACACAGACCAAACATCTAAAATATAGGCAAACAATTAAATATCCTGGTGTAAAAAGTAATAAATGCAGACTAAAAAATTGAAAATTCATGCAAAAGAAAAATAATTTGCTATTTTCAGCCCAAAAAATTATCTTTATCCCAAAATAAATTGCCAAAAACTCTAAACTCGAAAGTGATTAAAAAACTTCGCCAATAAAAACAATAATTCAGGTTAAAACAATCTAAAATGAAGGGCAACAATCAAAAACTTAGTACAAAAAAACCCGAAAATACCCCGAAAACAAAACAAAGTCGCCCATAAAAAATCAACAATTCATGTGAAAAATTTGTGTAGACCAATCAAAAATTTACTCGTTAAAATTAATAATTAAGATAAAAAAACTAAGAAAACCGAAAAATGTAGACATAAAAACCAAAAATTTTAACAAAGTATTAAAAAAGAAATTGATCAAAATCAAAATATTTTGGAGAAAAACTCTAAAAATTACAACAAAGAAATCAAACATGCAGACCAAACATCTAAAATATAAGCAAAAAAAAATAAAATTCCTAGTCTAAAAAATAAAAATATGTAGACCAAAAAAATGAAAAATCAAGCAAAACAATATATAAATAATTTCAATCCCAAAAATAACTCTGGTTCAAAATAAATTCCCAACCAGAAACGCGAAAATGTTTAAAAAAATAATAAAGGGCAAAAAATCAAAAACTCGAAAATACCGACAAAAAAATCGCGCATAAAAATGAATTATTCAGGTTGAAATATAGGAAAAAAAATGAAAAATTCGGGGCTAAAAATATAAAATGCCGACCAAAAAATCGAAAATTTTAACAATCAAATCGAAAATTTAGACCAAAATGAAGAAAAATTAGTTGAAAGTTCAGAAATTTATACCAAAAAAAAAAGAAACGAAACTGCAGGTCAAAAATTTAAACTATAGGTCAAAAAAGTCAAAATCCAGGCCTAACGATATAAAAATTCAAACGAAAAGATTGAATATTTAATATAATAATTATTATTTCATTACGAGTGTTGCCTGTAGTAAATTTTAATTTTTCCCAAATATTTAATAAAAATTCCGCAAAACTACATCGCTATCCCTCTCCAAAATAATAAAATTTGAAAATAAAACGTAAATACAGTGGATTTCTTGGAAACTTATATACAAAATTAAAGTAGTATAAATATAAAATTTATTAAAACTTATTATTCATCTTCATCCTTAATATTTTCATCTTCTTTTCGGCACACATACATTTAGCTCATTAGGGGTCACAAAATTATGAAAAAAAAATTATGGCAATAATGGATTGGACAACTTCCATAAATCATGTCACAGGTTTTTCTCGGCGCTGAGGAAAATTATTCACTTCTTATGGTTGTGCACTATTGGTAATGACGATTTCTAGCAAATGTAATATCATGTTTATTAATTTTCCCAAAAATACCCCAAAATATACTTCAAAACAATAATTTACCCCCATTTTGGAAAAAAAAACCCCAATCTGGCAACACTGCCCAGAAACGTGCCAAGAAGTTGCATTAGTCAATTAGTCAAGTATTTTACGGCACATAAATCCCCCAATTCAGAGAAATGTAGATCACAAACACAATGCATCGACAATAAACTGGAGCCCTGGAAAAAGTCAAAAGCTCCAATAAAACGAAATTGCACAATAGCACAAAAAGTCAGCAAAATTGCGTAACATTGAAAAGCGACGTCGTAAAAACTAATTTCAAATTCAGATTCCATAATTCGGTCATTTTTGAGTGGCCCAATAAATCCTCGCCATTCTTAAAAATTGCACAATTTCTGGAACTTCTTCCTCCAGCCCCTCAATAAAACAAATTTCGTGTCGTTAAAAATTGCACAAACCGACCAGTTTTGCATATCTGATTTGCATAACGGTCATCCGTACACACGCACCGTCCTCTGGTTGCGTAACAAGTGTTGTTTCCTGGTAATTCTTTTATGTCGCAAAATGGACGCTGTAAAAAGTTCGGTGACCGACGAAATCGAATTTTTGGATTCTTTTGCTCTTTTCTACCTGCGGAGAGGAAAGTGAAAGCTAGCGGTAATTTTATTGCGGTCCACATAAAACAGATTTTTCGGCGAGGGATTGCCGAAGCCGTAAAATCAATATTGCGGTCGTAAAAATAAGTACTTTATTGACGACGAGAGGTACGGAACCTTTGAAAGATTTACGTTTAATAATTGAGCTGTATTTTAATCACCTTGTAATTGTGCTGGGAATAAGTAATGTTAAGAAAAAATTCGTTTCTGCAATAAAACGCAAATGATACATAAACACATGTTTAATGTTGGTTAGACTAAACTATCTCTTACAACAACGATTTCCCTGGCTAATACCACGACGAATATTCAATTACACAAGTTACAACTAGTTTCCTATCATCATTTTCAAGTTTTGCCGGATTTGGTGTTTTTTTTTTTAATTTTGACAGGCCTGAGCCATACACACGGCTAGGGTTATAATTTATAAATAATTGGCATCGGATATTTACTACTAGATATGAGATAATAGATGAACGATTACTGGATTTGATGATTTGGACGATTCAAAGATGAACAAATTATACTTCAATATTTAATCATTTTTACCAACAGTTTACTCAAAAACTAATGAGATTTGGAAAAAACGGTACTTTCTATATTTTTTATTAATATAAATTTGATGTAACTACACACACCGGCAAAATTAAAGGAACGGATACAATATTTAATTTTATTCATTAAATTTCTTGTTTTTACTGCGTCGCATCTCCTACTACCATATGCCATTTTTTTAAACATTTGTCAAAACTTGCAACTTGTAATCTTGACATCTCTTTAAGTTGTATTGTATTGTGTTAAGTGTTGCCTTACATTTGATACGCGTATTTTCTCTGGACAAAAGTTCGTATTTTTTAATAAGTTATCATTCGAATTTGTTTTTTTTTATTTACTAAACGTCAATTTTTCTTATTTATTACATATTTAAAATAAGTCAAAGTGTATAATTCTTCTAATGCAAAAACGCAATTTTTTGTTTTATTTCTTTTTAAGAGGCTTCACAATTACACATAGCTTTGCAAATGGAACTGCAATTAGTTAGTTTAACTTGGTTGTACGAGATGCCGCTGAAATTGATACAAAAAAAGTTGCACGGAGAAAAAAATATCGAATTTATCTGCGTTCCTTTAATTTTGCCGGTGTGTGTATTATCATTTAGAGACCAAAAATGACAAACATTTTCTATTTATTTTTGGCCTACTCATGAATTTCGGACTCGTTCTTGAAAATGTTGCCTTTTAAAACATATGCTTGATTGATTTCATGATGGTGACATCACAATTTTCTTAAAATAATTTATGGATTTTGAAATAGCCTCCTTAATTACTTTTTTGGGGCCGCGGTGGCCTAGTGAGTAGAGCTCCTGCTCACGGGCCTCGTGGTCGTGGGTTCGAATCCCATCCGTGCGGTCACATTTTCGGAACGAAGAAGTGGCCGTGCGGGTCCATAGATGTCTAGTGTATGTCCCATTCATTATTAAAATGAAATCTCAACGTAATTATCGTTAGTGGCCGAATAGTACATGCTTGCGCCAATTACAAATCATCCGCACTTCCTCAACCCGAATTCCCGTCAACCATCCTTCCTTAAAAAAAAAAAATAATAATTACTTTGGACGAAAATTTTATTTGAGGATTAGCAATGTTTTTACTTAGAGCCGTCTTAAAATTTTACGGTGCGCTAGACACTAATCTATTTGTGGCTCTTCAAAAAATCGTTAAAAAACGTTAATTTAAGTAGTCATTTTCCTAAAAATCATTTACGGTGCGCTAGGTACTAATCTCTTTGTGGCTTTTCAAAAAATCCTTGAAAACGTTATTTTTTAATAAGTAGTCATTTTACTAAAACTCATAATATTAAAAAAACTCATCGGGTTTTAAATATTTGGCAGACCTCGCGTGTGTTTTAAAAATACCTTGATTTTAAAGTGAACCATGAAATTATGAACATTTTGTTTTTCAAGTTATCTGACTAGATTACTAGTTTTGAAAATTAAGCAAACTTCAGGGGAGTTATAGTTTGCACTCGAGTTGTGAAGTAATAAACCAAAAAATAATTATTTAGTTTTAAAAATCAGCGTAGTTTTTGAGAATACATTCATTTTCGAGCATACATTTTATAATTCCGTTGTCAATTTGCCACGCACAGATGTCGACATGAAAATAATACAAAAATTAAAAAAAAAACAGCAACAATTGTACTTTATACTCGAGGCTTCTACTTCGTTATACATTTTATATAATAAATAAAACACTATTTTGTATAACTTTTGAAAATTTATATTTCCGTGACTATGGTTTCGGCTACTTTTATTAAACTTACAGTAAATTACGGAAATAATACATTTTCAAAAGTTATACAAACAAAGCAATAGTGTTTTATTTATTATAGAAACAATTGTGTTAAATAAATATTGAAAATCGGTCTATTTATTTAACACAATTTCTGAAAGAAGTATGTTTTCTTTTAATTTGATCTCTTGGAAAATATGAAATTTTTGAAACTTTGTACTTTGGAAAAAAAAATGAGAAACCGACATAAAATGATATTGAAATTATATTCATAACAAAATTTCTTTGGCTATTTGTTTCTTGCAATTATATGTTGTTTTGAAATCGGACGAATTTTAACAATTAGCATATTTTCAAAAATTAATAACTCCGTTCGTAAATTCAAATTTTGTGTAAGTTTTTGCTTTTGGTTCTCCCAGTTTTACAGTGTTTCCTGTGATATCGCCCTAATGTTTAACAATAATCGGGCCTTCTCAAAGTTTTATGACCCTAGAGTAGTATGTACAACAGAATGTAAAGCCCTCCCAACACCTGGAGCCACCTGGGGATAAAGTTTGCGCAGAATAAGAAAATATTTGAAGAGAACGCGATAAACATATCTCCGCGTGGTCCCACCACCAAATTGAATATGAATCATCACTTCACGACGATACTGTATCTATATTTACATTATATTCACGTGACACTCGTTGAATAATTATGAATGATTAATTATTAAAAAGTTAAAGTGTTTTATTCCAATCTAGAATAATTATGAGTTTCTTTTCCTCTCTTGAAATTTAAGTTGGTCACTGCGCAATGTGCCACCAGATTTTGGGAGGGCTGTACCTTGTATCGTATTAATAAATACACAATAATGTAATGGTAAGACATAAAAAAAATTTAAATTCATTTGTAGCTTTTTGTAGAATTTGATCTTCATATTTCGTTTCGATTTTTTACAATTTTCAAAATCTATTCTACAGGGTGTCCCATTTTAAATTGCCACCCCAAATATCTCGAAACCTGAGCACCATGGCAAAAAATGTTTCAGATAAAAGTTATAGGGTTCGGAGGGGGACATATTCTGGTGACCTTGAAAATGACCTTGGCGTTAATTTAATTAAAAAATAAAAGGGATTTTGAATGCAATAAATGAATTAATGAGGTTATTCACGCCATGGCAATATTGATGAATTTCATATCTGTGCTTAAACAAATTCCCCAATATCGAGTATTTGACATCATGCATAAATCCCGTACCCAATTTGAAACGTATTTTAAATTTAATTTAGTTTTTTTGAAATTTTTATCTCGACTCTTATTTTCCTTCCCGATTTGTACTTTTCCTTTACTTAAGTGTTCTACAAATAAAATTTAAAAATTCGTAAAGTTCTTTGAAGTTGCATTTTTAAAAACGGAGGCTATTTGAACACTTTTGGACAATAGTTTAATTCTTTTATAATTTCATCGCTGCGCTATAATTAACTTCCTTGAAGTTGCATTTTCAAAAGCGTAGAATGTTTGAACAATTTTGAATTTTCTAGTTTAATTCTTGTATTATTTCATGGCTGAGTTATATATTTCCACGAATATCTTTCAAAGTATCTGTAAAATGGTGTTTTACGACTCAAACTCAATTTTGACGGAGAGCCTATTCCGTGTTTTTCAAAAATTCACAACTCACTTGAAAATTTGTGTATTTTAGAAAATTATTATTTTTGACCTAACGATATATTAGATTATCAATATACCGGGTATAACTGAATTCTGGTAGACCCAAAATATCATTTGCGTGTTTGTATGTATCTTTATGAAATTTACTATGGTGTTTTTGGGGAATAAAGTTTGTCGAAGTGTGGACTTTTAATAAAAATTTAACTTCCGGTTTAACCGGAAAAAGAAAGTTAAGGTAATAACCTTAACTTTTTTATTTCAAATGGAACACTGTATATTTTTACATAATATAATTCGTCGGAGTTTAGAGATGGATCATAAGTGACCCTTTGGTTGATAGTTTCTGATTTATATTTAATTCAAATTTGTTTGTTGTTTAAATTTAATTTAAATTTAAACAAAAAACTAACAACCATCTATGAACTCAGAATTTAGAGAAACATTTAATTATGTAAAAAAATATACAGGATGTTCCAGTTGAAATAGAAAAGTTAAGGTCATTTCCGGTTATACCGGAAATTGAACTTTTATAAGTCCACATGTTGACTTTACTTGACTACTTTATTCTCTAAAAACACCATACTAAATTTCATAAAGATATGTAAAAATTCAAATGATATTTGGGGTCTACAAGAATTCAGTTACACCCGGTATATATTTAGGACTTATTTTAGGACTTTTTTCAAAACTACTTTTTTTTCAGGACAATCTTTTTTAGAATTTATTTTCGGGTCTTTTTTTAGGAGTTTTTTATAGAATTTCTTGCAAGGCTTTTTTTTAGGATGTTTAGAATTACATTTTTTCAGGACTTTTTTTAAGACTTTTTTTTCAAGACTTCTTTCCTCAGGACTCTTTTAAAGTCTCTTTCATGACATTGTTTTCGGGACTTTTTTAAGGACCTTTTCAAGATTTTTTTTTAAATTTTATAATTTCAAAGCTTCCTTTCGTGACTTTTTTCAAAACTTTTTTTGAGGTTCGTTTTTAGGACAAATTTTATGATTTTTTCCACAGAACTTTTTTCAAGATTTTTTTCTGGACTTTCTTTTCTGGGCTGTTTTAAGGAAAAATTTTCTAATAATTTTTTCAAGACTTTATTTGAAGATTTTATTTTGAGAACTTTTTTTCGGGACATTTTTCCGTTTTTTTTAATCTTTAGTGGATCTGTTTATTAATGTAAAATTGTTTACATGAATAAATGTACTTTCTCCGTTACGAAGTACGAGAAAGTATTGTGATCGTGATTTTTTTTCAAATTTTTTTTTACGGAAATATCCGTTTTGAGGTCCCTATATACCATTTCAACAATTTCTGGAGAAAAAAAATGTGTCTGTGTGTGTGTGTGTGTGCGTGTGTGTGTGTGCGTGCTCTATCTTAAAAACTAATTCAGCAATTGATATGAAATTTTGCACATACGTCTTATTTGATAATCCGAAGAACTGAAAAGCTTTTGGTAAAATTTCGTAACCCGGAAGTGGGTGTTTACCTGAACTGTTTTTTGTTTTTTGCTAATATTTTCTTAAATATGGAAGATATCACAAAAACATTCAAACAAATATTGAAGACAACAAAGAAATGAGCTGATTTTGTTTGAAAACATTTTTCATAAAATCATTGTTATTCAAGAATAAAATGTATATATTTTTTTATTTTTGGTTTATAAATTATGAAACGATAATAGTTACAGCAAATTTATATTAATAATAATTTTAGAGAATACCAAAATGAACAACTTATAAGAAATAAGTTTTTTTTCGAAATCTCTTTAGTTTTTGAGTAAACTGAGTTTTTGAAGTATAATTTTTCCATGTTTTATAATTTTGACGTTTTAAACGTCAGTTTTATGCAAGTCTACAAAACGCTCGATGTACATTTAAAATATGATTTAAATAGAAAATAAACCATGAAAACGTAAATATAAATGGCTATGATACCATCACCATTTTTATTATTATATATTATTATTATTTTTTTAAAGTCCTGTTCTGGACTTTTTTCGAAACCCTTTTAAGGAATTTTTTTAGTATTTTTTCTCAGGAATTTTTTGAGACTATTTTTGTCGGGACTTTTTTCAGGATTTTTTCAGAACATTTTCTTCGGGACTTTTTTCCAGGACTTCTTGATTCAAAACTTTTCTGAGGACTGTTTTTCAGCACTCTTATCAAAATTCTTTTTCAGTACTATTTTTCAAGACGTTTCTCGAGGACTTTTTGTTCAGAAGCATTTATTTGGGACTATTTTTCATGATTTTCATGATTTTTTATCTATCATACATTCTTTCAGGACTATTTTTCAGGCCGTTTTTTACGCTTTTTTCAGGATTTTAGAATCTTTTCTAGGTCTTCTAAAAGGCCTTTTTTCAGGTCCTATCAAAGACCTTTTTCAGGACTTTTCTTTTTTTTCCTTTTGGGATTCAGGTCAATTTTTTCTATCAGGTTTGTTTTACGGATTTCTTTTCTCGATTTTTTTAAGGGCATGTTTTGTCAGGTCTAGAGATGAGTGATACATCTAAAAACTCAGAATTTAGAGACGAATTAAATTATGTACAAATATAGTGTACAAGTTTTTCCAGTTAAATCGGAAATGGAAGTTTTATATAAAATAATTTGTATTTAAATTCTGAGTTCATAGATGTATCATAAGTGGCTCTTTGGATATTTTTTGTTTTAATTCAATTTAGAATTGTTTTCTGTTTAAATTTAATTTAAATTTAAACAAAAAACTAACAACTGAAAGGTCATGATACATCTCTGAACTCAGAATTTAGGGACGAATTAAAATATGTAAAAATATACAGGGTGTTCTATTTGAAATAGTAGACTTAAGGTATTTTCCGGTTAAACCAGAAGTGGAATTTTTATTAAAAGGCCACCTGACGACACACTTTATTCCCTTGAAACACCATACGAAATTTCATAAAGATATATGTAAAAATGCAAATGATATTTAGGGTCTACCAGAATTCAGTTACACCCGGTATACAATAAAAATAACAGAGTAGAAAATAGTTGGCAAAATAGAAATTTTAAATAACCAGAATCTTATAGTAGATTGTACAGGGTTGGGCAAATGTGTCGGAACACCTGATTTCTGGCGAAACGTCTGCTGTTTTCTTTTTATTTTTAAAATAAATGTTGATAATTTTATTTATTCTATTCAGTGACGTAGTTTTTTAAATGGATCACCCTATATATTTTTACATTTCCAAATAGATACCTTTTTAACAATTACAATACCATAGGGTTAGATTTCTTTTTAATATTAAATAAAAAAATTAAAAATGGAGGTGTAAATTTAAGGTCTGCAAATGTTGAAAAGCCATTAACATTTACCATGTAAATCCCAATTGATAAAAACAAGTACGGTATAATAACCTCATCATTTGCTTAATGTATACAGTAGCGTATCTTCCTTTTTTCCATTAGTCCAGTAAATGAAGAGTCCAAGTTAGGCAAGTTTGCAGAGGATGTCCATTTAAGTTTTAATTGGTAGATTTTGACTGCTACTTTTAAATTCGAAAATATCCTGGGACAAAAGGGTATGGGGCAGACTCTGAAAAATGGCCCTAAAGTTCCAAGAGATCGGGTTTTCACCAACCCCTGCTAAAATACGGCATTTGGAGATTTTTTTTTGACAACAAATGAAGATTAGTTGATTATCTACATAAATAATCTTTATCATTTTTGTCGAAAATTCGATAGTTTTTGAGATAACGGGATCCGAACGTGCCCTGTATTTCTAGCTCCTGCCCTGATTCCAAAAGAGCACGTTTTATGCATTTACTCGTAGCTGCACGGACAAATTATTTGATGACTCGAGTTAAAATTGATATATTTTGATGATTCAAAATTCATTTGAAAGGGGAAATGCATAGCTATCATATGCTGTGACTTAAGCCCCATTTTGATTGTTCCAAAATATTGCAAAAGTGGCCAAAGTTCTTTTTTTAAGAGACTTTTATAAATTGATCCATAATTTTGTTATCAATAGTCATTTATTCAGATCCTTTTTGATAACAGGTCCTTGAAAGGTGTAGAAACAGCTGAGAAAGGTTGTTTTGGGTTTTTTTTGCATCTTAATATAAAGTCACTTTTTCATTTTTGTTCTTTTTTTGCTGATTTCGGAGTTTAGAAAAATTTCGCCCAGAATCGTGGATTAATGTATCAATAATTGTATCACTTTCTAATGCACATCACTGGAAAGCTTACAATGTCCCTTTTTTTATAACACTTTTTTTTTCTCACTTTTAGCAGTTTTTCAGAAATGGAGGAATTGGCCACGGAAGGGAAGTACGGTCATTTTTTTTTAATGATTATTTCCTCTTAGCTCTTGATTTTGTTCACTATTATAGCTTATTCAACGTAAGGATGTGATTCTAAGCTTTTCATTCATGTATATAAAGCATATGTTCCGATTTCTCAGGAAAAAATAAATAGCCATAGACGTTCTCTAATAATTCTCACGCGACGTAGATGCGTAGTACTAGTATCGTACCTGTGTCAATGTATTTGTTTCCAAACTTTCTGTGTTTTAGAAGTCCTTGGTTTATCCAGATTGTTCTTATTTTTCATTTACAATAAATAAAAAAAAAAGAAAAGTGCTAAAAAGTGAAACAAACATTTGAAGTTATTTTTGTAATATAAAAAGGGGAGAATATTGGAAACTTTTCAATACTGATGATTTGGAGCAAAAGGTAAACACTTATCTCCAGGCAAAAAATCACGTGTGCAACCCCAATAATTGTTGAGAAATGGACCATTCCCGGGGTTTCTGATTTATAGCCGCAATAATTTCGCAAGTACGGGACCGTGGCAGCGCCATCTACAATGTATCTTTACATCCAAAACATGAAGCTCAGCGTATTTTCAGATCCCTCGATCGCAAATTTGATGAGAAACTGACATATTTTCTCAGTGCCAAAATTATGGATTTTTTAACCCCCGTTTGTGCAAAAAGTATTGATGTTGCGAAAAAAATCATAGGACATAGTAGATAATGAACTGATCTTCATTTTTCTCCTAAACAAAATTTCTCTAAATGCCTTATTTTTGGAGATATTAACGAGAAACAAATTTTTGGTACCTTAGAGCCAGGGTCTGCCCCATACCTTTTTGTCCCAGGATATTTTCGAATTTCAAAGTATTAGTCAAGATCTACCAATTACACCTTAAATGAACATCCTCTGCAAATTCTCCAACTTGGTGAGTTTTCCGACCTTTATTTACTGGACTACATGTATTCCTAGACTTCTTTTTATGATTTTATTTCCCCATTATTCTAGTATTCTAGTATCCTATTATTTTACATCTTCTCCGTCCTTCACTTGAGCGAATCTGATACTTTCTTCAATATCTGCTAAGGTCAGTATCATTGTGCAATTGACTTCAGTCTTCAAATTTCTTGAACGCTTTTACTTCTCAATCTTCTCCTGCAACTATTTCCTCTACTCCGCCCATCTATTCATTTCCATTGTTACCGGGAAATAGTCAAACTCTTCCATTTTTCTAAATCGAAAGCCGTGTGCCTCTTTTTGTCCTCCTTCATCATTTAGGACTATGTAGTCTACAAAATAATTACCCCTTTCATCGCACGTGTAAATATGTCAAATTCATCTCCTCCTCTGGCACCAGTCATAACTTACCATTCTAGCTACTCAATTTTTCTTCATTCTTCGGCAGCTGTCATGTTGGCTACATTTTCGTACAATTTTTTTAATTGTAATTTTTCGGTAGAAATTCAATACATCTAGATAGATAGAAATGCTAATTTGGACTATTAAAAGTGTTATCTTTTAACTTTCTATGCTGAAATTTCAATATTGCAGTATGATCATTGTAATTGATCATTGCTACGGAAAAAATGCGAAGATACTATTTGGTCTTCTTTTTCGAGCGAGTTGGATGCCCCCTTAAATAACTTGCAAATATTCCTTATTTCTTTATCAAAACAAGCCATAATTCTTTCTGTAGTTCAAATAGACGGGATAACTGGATAACAAACTTATGTATGCAAAATTTAACACTGATGATTGGTAATTTCGTCATTTCATCGCAAATTTCTCAAATGAATTGCGATTAGGAAAAATCCATTTCTCCGCCTCAATTTGTATCGGTTCAATAAAATGTATCCATCCAAATAGTAATCTAGTGTTCTATTACCCCCGATACAATAGATCTTCATGGCCGATTTTAATTTTTTTGCGACAAATATTTTTCGCAGGATTTTTCATATAAATGCATTTGTAATAAAAGTTAGACTAAAGGTAGAAACGCCAAAGTGGCGGAATCTATTGCCTAAATGCTGTACTGAACCAAATCCGGGTAGCTTTAACACCGTCAAGATATGGACATTGCCAGCTGCGGCAAATATAACAATAATTCTGATGGGGGAACAATATTTAATGTTTAAAGTTAGACTAGTTTTAATTTTAGGGGGTGGGTCAGGTTAATATACCCTCTGAGATGATTATACATATTTTTATCAAAACAATTAAATTCAATGTATGTAAATAGGTGGCCTATGTTGCCAAGAGCAATTATTTCAATAACGACTCAACTGCATTTCATAACTAGCCCCGTATGATGTGTGACGAATTTCTCTTTAGAACCCGGCATAATTTTGAACTATCAAACTCTAAAGTGGGAATTAGTGCCGCAATTGAAACCAATTTGAAATTGTTATCCATATTATCGAGATCGTTATCGCGGTTGAAGGCGAGGAAATGCATAAATTACGCCAGATTGCTTCGACGTTCCCCGATTGGGCCATAAGACTTATTATTAGCGATACTTAAGTAATAATTTATACGATAAAGCGTAAGGGGAGCTCATTAAACCGTATTATATCGGCTTTTTTTCGGATAAAAACGAAATTAAAGAGAGACGCTGCGTGGCATTTTTATCGTTTTACGATATCACACCTTGGCGTAGCAAAAATTCACCCTACTCGTTAATTTTAATGCTACCTGTTAAGTGGTAATGAATGTGGATGCACTTTGGTTGTAAATTTGACGTAATGGAAGAGGCTTCGATCAAATCACATTGTATTATAATAATGACCACGTTAAGTAGCGCTTTTACGTGTAAATTTATGAAATGTTCATTAGGGATATTAAAGTAATTGGGTTCAATTTCGAAAAAGTTGTAAGCGAAATAAAAGTAATAAAAGTTTAAATCAGAAGAACGCAAATTTTATTTTGAACATGTCTCTAAATAGAATCGAAATTACGCCAATTGACTTGATATAAGTCTATGTGTAATTAATGATTTATATTTGTATTATTCTTTTCTACTCCTTATGGAGGTTAGGACACTTTAAAGGTGTTTCTAGACATGTTTGTAGTACATTTGCTAGCTTTATGTACCTGGGCTTGTATCTTATACTTTTTTTAAATTTCTTGTAGTCGTTTGCTTCTAGTTCCAAGTCATTCCATGTTTTATTTAGATTCTTATGTTCGTTATGTATTTCTGTGGCCTATCCTTAATACTTTATGCTTAATGGAGCCGAAATTTAAATATTGTGTAAGGCCTAGTAGAAGCATAATCCGGTACTGCATTAAGTAGATGTTCCTATTACAAGGAAATAAAATTATTCAGCCGATTTGTTTCATTTAAGCCATCATAAATTGAAGAAACAAAGGGATTTATATATTATTCTTCATAATAAAAAAATGCGGAGAAACAAATTAATCCAAAAATTACAAGTTATATCAAATACCTTTCAGATATAATTTTGTTAAATAATTTTCGCAACTAGAAACCCTTAACTAGTTGCAGGTTTATTAAATACAATTATTTCGTTTTTATTAAATTTGCACTTTTACAGTTGTTCAGATAGAGAGTATATGTTTTCATTTTGTAAATATATGTTTCATGATTTCATGATTCGCGTATTAAAAATAAAAATCCAAAGCAGTCTACCATTCGTGTAACCTTGTCTAGAATTAAATTTAGATTTTTCTGAATTGGGAAAAATAATCCTTGAAGTTATCAAAACTTGTGTCGATAAAATGTGTTAGATAATTTTTGTTGTGTCTGGCGTGAACTGTAACAGTTTACCTTGATTACTATCAGTTATCAGTTATAAGTACATTTGATAAAGTACATCACGTTTTAATATGCCTGCGTCATTAATAAGTATTGAGAATTAATCAAATTGGTACTTTCTTCGCTTGAGATATACTTTTGGCACTTTTGTTGTTTTTGTATTTATTATTAATTTGCCGTGGTTATTAACAACGAAGATTTCTGGGCTACGATTTGATTTATGGATTTTATAAAACTTGAATGGTTCGAGTTTGGACGGACTTCCTTAAAAACAAAATGTTGATGTGGCCATCACATAACTTTCTCTGATTTGATGGTCCAAAAGAAATAAAAATAATATTCATTTTGTTTTACAAAAATCATCTTTACACATAATAGAATTTACGTAATATGTAAAAATACAATAGATCAAAATATACAGTTCATTCAATTGAAAAATGAATATTAGAAATTTAAGATGAAAATTCATATCTAATCACGTAATCATGTTCTTCAAATTTGTTTCTTATAAATTCAATATTTTATCAGTTAATACATTTATAAAACATTTTTTAATATCGTTGAAGGCATTTTTCATTATCCCAGTTCAAGTTGGAAGTGTTGTCATACCCAGATAGATTATGGAAATAGTTTTAAAGCAAAATCAGAAATATATGTTTTTTGTGAATTTTGAGCTATTGAAGCCAATTTGTCCATTAACCACTTCGCGCCCATGCTGCATTGATTTAATCCCAGGTTTGATTAAAAATTACTTCTTTGTTGTTGTTAACTTTTTATACGAAATGTGATTTCACTGTCACAAACTTTCCCATTTATGCAAAAAAATATGAAAAAATATTCCATAGATAGCGCTAAAGAAGTAATTTTTTTTGTACAATGTTTTTGTTTTCATTTTTCTCTTGTTGCCACATGTGGCGAACCTGGGCGTGAAGAGGTTAATGTTTTTTTTTTATAGTTTATAATATTATTGAATGCATTTTTTAATATCCCAGTTAAAGTTTGGAATATTTGGAATATTGTGGTTTTGTGCACAGCTGGATTATAGCGATTGTTCTAACATAAAATCAGAAAGTAACGTTTTTTTTAAATGAATTTTGAGCTCTTTAAACAATTTATATATTTTTTACAAATTTTTTAAATCGTTGGATGCATTTTTCGTTTTCCTAGATCAAGTGTGGAATATTTTCGTTTCGTACGCAGCTAGATTATGGCAATTGCCTTAAAGCAAAATCATAAATATATTGTTTTTATGGATTTTGAGCTTTTGAAGCAACTTTCTCCATTGATACTTTTTTTACATTTTTTATACAGGGTGTCTGTTTCGAGAGTGCCAAACGAAAACAGGAGGTAATATTATTCTGAACAGAAAAGTTCAAATAAACATATGTCCGATTTTTTACCGTTTCGATAACGATAAATAATCTTAAAAAATTTTCTATCGTAAAAAAATCTCTCAAATTTTTAGTATAAATTTATTAGATTGCCATGAATTTAAACAAAAATATTTGAGCAGGTTATTGTTTATCTGTCAGTTGTTTATGCTTATTTGCTTCGCCAGTTTGTTAATTATGTGTTGTTGCGTATATATGTGGCGGCGTTGGCAAAAACAGCAACTTCGTATTTAGTTGTGACAGCGCTTGTCATATAACATTACGTGTGTTTTTGATTTTTTAACATTAAAAACGGCTGCAGAAAAAATGTTGTACGTAACACGTTCCAAAAGTGATTTTAAGGGACTCGCAGGATTCCTGGAGTCGCTTATGCCACGACCTGGAAACTTCCTACTCATCCCGTAAAATATCACTTCCGGAAGTTGCTTTTTCTAAGAGTTTTTTCACGAATTTTGTCCGTTATGTTCTTGGAAATCTCAGATGATATTTCTATCCAAACCCTTCGAAATGTTCAAGTAAACTTTCGCCAGCGGGTGCAGAAGTTCATTGACGAGGATGGACACTTGCTCGAGCATTTGATCTAAGAACAAGATTGAACCTCCAGCCACTGAAACCATCGGCCCACGATGTGCACCACGTGGAGTTTTGTTTAAAATATGGCGAGTTACCATAAGTTTTAATAAGTTATTAGTTATTAGCTTTAGAAGGACTTAATTTTGCAAAGTTGCGAACAGGTTGACTATTTATACATTTAGGCTGCTATTCTTCTTGATTTAATTTATTGAATGATAAATTATTTCTAAAATATTCATTCATTTTATTTACAATTTTCTAAGTTAATATCTGCATAAATAAAAGTTATAAAACAAACTGGTTTTTAAAGAAAATTAGATAAGAAATTTATTTATTATTATTATTAATAATAATAATAATTATTATTGTTATTTATTATTATTTATTTATTGACGGACATTAAGCTTTTTACATGAAAAATTTAAAATAAAGAATACGATAAAGAAATAAAATTATTTAAACCTACAGTAGTAAGTAAAATGGTTTGAAGGCACCACGGTTTGCACAATTTCAACAGAGCCCTTGTAAAAAAGAACCTTGAGGTTGTAAAGTAATAACGAAACGAATTCGGTTGAGGGATGCCTGTGTCGTCACGCCAGTCTTTCATTTCACCGATTTTAGGGCCCGCTGTATAAATATTTTTGTGTTTATTGCAGTTTGGGCTCGTCTGCGGCAATTTGTCTTTCGGAAGATTTTAGCAGATGTCGGTGAAGTGCGTGTGTATTTATACTAGGCGGAAACCCTTTTGACTTTTGTATAAATACAGGGGTTCTGACGGTAAGGGTTGTAAAGCAAACAGATCTGATGCAAAATCAGATTAGCTGGTCATATGTTATAAGTAGTGGTAAAAAATATAAGAAAGGAAATACGTGTACAGTGAGATCAGAAAGTCGAAAATAGCTGGCATCACATTTTCTGAAAATCCCTATAATAATTATATTGGCTGCCTGGAATTCTCCAATGCAGTGCTATGTATATTTTGTTCATTTTGACATCTTGGGGTTTTTAAAGGTTACTTGTTTTAATAGTATATTACATAACTAGAGTTGTAAGTAGCAAATTACGCGCAAGTGAAAGAAATCGTGTACGAGCCGCGTAGCGGCGAGAAACGTAATTTCACGAGCGCGTAATTGCGTTACAACTCGCGTGATGTATTATACTTTACCTTCGACCTTACATTTATTCGCTTAAACTAAAGACATATTGAAACTGAATCTTGTCGTTTAAATTTATATTTAATTGCGCGGTAATGGCAATGTAGAACGACTATCAACTAAACAAATGAATTACCGTTCGAACATTTTTTCGTCGAATAATATATAATTGTCGGTAATCGACCAATCTATTATTTTAATTAATCGGTTAATCGATTGTTTTGATTAATCCATTATTTTTATTAATAGATATTATTACAAATAATCAACAATAAATTATGCATTTTCATAACCGAACACCCCTACTTAGATCTACTAGGGCTGTGCAAAATAATCGATTAATCGATACAGAATCGTTGTTTGATTGCTGCTCGAAAAATAATCAAATAATGATTTGATTATTTGATTAATCGATCATTTGATTATTTAACAAATCGATTAATCATTTCAAATGAAATTTTTAAGAAAAAGTAACATTCAGGTTTTCGTAAAAAATTTCAAATCTGCAATTTTAATTAAATCCGACTAATTTGCATGCTAAAGCACAGATTTGCAAACCGCTTTCGATTTAGAGCCTTCGTTTAGCCGCGTTGACTCTTCAAAGTCTGAAAACCGATTTTTTTTCTTTTCGATATTAGCTACCTGAAATTTTAAAACGTCAATCGATTTTTCTCGTTCTTCTGATGGAAAAAAGAAGGTACATATTATGGTTGATTATTAAAAAAGTAGGGTTTTCCGATATTTTACATTTTCAAGTTTTCTCTGCGGTCGCGTCACTGGCTTCAAATTGGCATTTGTTTTTGTGCAAGTAATGATTTTTCTCATTCCTCTGATGAAAAAGAAGGTGCACTTTATGGGTCTAGGACAGGGGTGGCGAATCTATGGCACGCGTGCCAGAGGTGGCACTTATGAAAAATTTGCTGGCACGCGAGAATTTGCAGGGCAGCGTTTACGTTCGCAGATTTCCGTGTTTTGCCCTCAGAGGAAGAAACACATAGAGACAGCACTCTTTTAATACGCCTAATACAAAAGCGAGATTGTTATTGTTTTGAGATTTTTTAAAATAAATTGTTGCAGATCTATTTATAATGAAAAGAAAAAGCAAAAATTAATTGACTCAACAATCAATAGGAATTTTCAAAGTTGGTGGACTGAAGAATATGGCATGATCAATGAAGGTAATAAGGCAGTACGTATTTTATATTCCGACACAGTTGTATACAGAACATCCTCAGTGAAACGACTTTATAATTATTAAGAAAAGTAAGGAAGAACACAGAGAATTTATTGCTCGAGCAATTTAAAATAGAAATATTCAATCCACATCTTTGATGAAATTTATTGGCGATCGTTCAAATATAACTGCTGCTAGTTTTTGTGCCTCAAAAGTCATTGCCAAACACGGGAAACCTTTTAGTGATGGGAAATACATGAAAGAAGCTTAGTTAAAATCCGCATCAGTTCTGTTTGAAGATTTTGAAAATAAAGAACGATTTGTTATGTAGGAAGCTTCTACTTCGTTATACTTGCTTTTATATAGAATAATAGTATATTGTATAACGAGCATATAATGATGGCTATTAATCACGAGAACGAGCCGTCGTCGAGTGGAGCAAATCGTTTGAGTGATTAATAGCCATTATATGCGAGTTGTACACTATACTTTGTTCACGAAAATTAAAATCAAAATCAAAATAAAAAAACAAAAACAAAACCAAAATCAAAATTAATATCGAAATTAAAGTTGTAATTACAATTACAATTGAAAAATAATTAAAATCAGTATTAAACAGGGTAAACAAAATATTATCATAAATCGCGTTCTGTGAATTAAAGCGCGAATTAGCGTGTTTAATAACCATATTAAACACGAAATTGCGTGTGCCTGTTTAATAAGCATATTAAACACGCTAATTCGCGTGTTTAAGAAATTGAGTGGTAAATGTACCCCATTAATGCAGCCCATACAATTAAATAATGCGCACATTATAACATTTTCGTGAACAAAGCACTTTTTACTTTGTTTGTAGAACACTTTGATTTATTTGATTGACTGTAGTTTCGGCAACTCAGCTTGCCATTATAATAATAATAATACTTTGTTCACGAAAATGTTATAATGTGCGCATTATTTAATTCTACGGGCAGCATTAATGGAGTACATTTAACACTCAATTTCATTAAACACGCATTTGAGTGTTTAATATGCCTATTAAACACGCACACGCATTTGCGTGTTTAATATGGTTATTAAACACGCTAATTCGCGCGTTCATCCACAGAACGCGATTTATAATAATATTTTGTTTAGCCTGTTTAATACTGATTTTAGTTTTCTTTCAATTGTAATTGTAATTACAACTTTAATTTCGATTTTAATTTTGATTTTGATTTTGTTTTTACTTCTTTTTTATTTTGATTTTAATTTTCGTGAACAAAGTATAGTGTACAACTCGCATATAATGGCTATTAATTACTCAAACGATTTGCTCCACTCGCCTACGGCTCGTTCTCGTGATTAATAGCCATCATTATATGCTCGTTGTACAATATACTATTATTGACGGAGACCATTTCACATTATAAAAATATCAATAACTAATACAAAATAAATACATTAAAACATGTCATAGAATATAAAAACACAAATTAAAATAATATCTGTCGCAAATTACATTTAAATCTATTTCTTGACGAGTCAAAAAAATCAATTGCATGATGAATGTTGTTTGTATGCATTACAAATCTGTTGCTCGTACAGTTTGTCCGTCTGAATTTTTGCTCTAGTAACATTTGATTTCTCGTGTGGTGTTAAGGAACATGAAAGTTGCTTACCAAGTTAAAGAGAGTCAAAATATAAGTCTTTAATTTTGATAATGGCAAGCTGAGTTGCCGAAACTGCAGTCAAACAAACACATCAAGTGTTACACAAACAGTAAAAAGTGTTTTGTTCTATATAAAAAAAAAGATTATTCAATGAATATTTAGAAATACGGCCAAGAATAGAATCTTGAAAATGGCTGAAAATGAGCCATGTGAAGTTGGCACCCCCAAGCAATATTTTCGCATGGAAGGTTTTGCCCAATTTCGCCCAAGTTATGCCCAGTTTTGCCCAACGATTAGTTTGTTTTGCCCAAGTCCCGTTTAGCCATGAGTTAAAGGTCACAGTTTTCTGGTATAGCACCCCCATGAGCGATTTCATTAATATAACTTAGGGCACTGTTTTGCCCAAGTTTTGCCCAGTTTTGCCCAGTTACTAAACAGTTGTGCCCACGCTCACAAGCGTCACAAAACCACAACAACTATTTCTGTCATCAAAAATGAAAAAAATTTGTTTTCGACAAATTAAAATTTATATAGTGTAACACGATCTATTGAGTTTTGCCCAGTTTTGCCCAGTTTTGCCCAAGCAACAGATTACATGTAGGAAGCAATAGAGAACCATGAGTCAATGTACTAAAAGTGAAGGACAACTTTAGCCGAAATCACAATGATGTCAAAAACGAAAAGGAAATGTTGTAACATTTTGCCCAAGTTATGCCCAGTTTTGCCCAATGATTAGTTTGTTTTTTCAAAGTCCCGTTTAGCCATAAGTCAAAGGTCAAAGTTTTATGGTGTGACACCCCCATGAGCGATTTCACTAAAATAAACTAGGTCACAGTTTTGCCCAAGTTTTGCCCAGTTTTGCCCAGATACTAAAACGTTTTTCCCACGTTCACGAGTGTCATAAATAATAAGTGTAGAGTTTGCGATGCCAAAAATTACAGCATTTTTCCCAGAATGAAAAACACTCTTTAAATGATTCTTAAGTTTTGCCCAGCACAACACATGTTATACGGAAGTCTCTAGAGTATTGCCCAGGGTCATTGCTGTTCTAAAGGGTTTATAGTTTTGCCCAGGACGAAATCAGCGTATGGATAAGTCTAGAGTTTTGCCGAGGCCATCGATGCCGAGAAATCGATGTTCTGATAAGTCTAGAGTTTTGCCCAGGCCAGAAATCGATCTTATGTTATGTTCAGAGTTTTGCCCAAGACATAAATCTATTTCTCGACAAGATTAGAGTTTGCCCAGGCCAGAAATCGATCTTATTATAACTGAAGAGTTTTGCCCAGGCCAGAAATCAGTGATTGTATAAGTCCAGAGTTTTGCCCAAGTCAGGAATCGATGTTATGATAAGTCTAGAGTTTTGCCCAGGCCATACATCGATTTCATAACAACTCTAGACTTTTGCCCAGGACAAAAATCAGTGTTTGGATAAGTCCAGAATTATGCCCAAGCCAGGAATCGATGTTATGATAGGTCTAAAGTTTTGCCCAGGCCTTAAATCGATTTCAGAACAACTCTAGAGTTTTGCCCAAGACATAAATCTATTTCACGATAAGTCTAGAGTTTGCCCAGGACATAAATCGATTTCAGAACAAGTCTAGAGTTTTGCCCAAGACAAAAATCAGTCTTTGAATAAGTCAAGAGTTTTGCCCAAGCCATAAATCGATTTCAGACCAACTCTAGAGTTTTGCCCAAGACATAAATCTATTTCACGACAAGTTTAGAGTTTGCCCAGGCCAGAAATCGATCTTACGATGTGTTTGGATAGGTCCAGAGTTTTACCCAAGCCAGGAATCGATGTTATGATAAGTCTAGAGTTTTGCCCAGGCTATAAATCGATTTTATGATAAGTGAATAGTTTTGCCCAAGCCATAAATCGATTTCATAACAAGTCTAGAGTTTCGCCGAGAACAAAAATCAGTGTTTGGATAAGTCCAGAGTTTTGCCCAAGCCAGGAATCGATGTTATGATAAGTCTAAAGTTTTGCCCAGGCCATAAATCTATTTCACGACAAGTCTAGAGTTGTGCTCAGGACAAAAATCAGCGTTTGGATAAGTTTAGAGATTTTCCCAAGCCAGGAATCGATGTTATGGTAAGTCTAGAGTTTTGCCCAGGCAATAAATCGATTTCAGAAAAACTCTCGAGTTTTGCTCATTACAAAAATCAGTGTTTGGATAGGTCCAGAGATTTGCCCAGGCCATGAGTCGATTTCACGACAAGTTTAGAGTTTTGCCCACGACAAAAGTCAGTGATAAGTCAGTGGATAAGTCTAGAGTTTTGCCCAGGCCAGGAATCGATCTTATGTCAAGTCCAGAGTTTTGCCCAAGCCATATGGACCATATATAAAAACATATATGGGCGATTCATTCTTTAAAATCTTAACACTGTACGAAGTTAGTCGCGTTAAGCAATCTTATGATCGATTTCTGGCCTGGGAAAACTCTAGACTTATCCAAACACTGAGTTTTGTCCTGGGCAAAACTCTAGACTTGTCGTGAAATCGATGTATGGCCTGGGCAAAACTCTAGGTGTATTCAAATACTGTTTTTCGTCCTGGACGAAACTATAAAGTCTTTAGGACAGCAATGACCCTGGGCAATACTCTAGAGACTTTGGTATAACATGTGTTGTGATGGGCAAAACTTAAGACTTATTTAAAGAGTGTTTTTCATTCTGGGAAAAATGCTACACTTATGAGAACAGTAATTTTTGGGTTTGCAAACTCTACATTTATTATTTGTGACACTCGTGAACGTGGGAAAAACTTTTTAGTAACTGGGCAAAACTGGGTAAAACTTGGGCAAAACTGTGCCCTAGTTTATTTCAGTGAAATCGCTCATGGGGGTGTCACGCCATAAAACTTTGACCTTTGACTTATGGCTAAACGGGACTTTGAAAAAACGAACTAATCATTGGGCAAAACTGGGCATAACTTGGGCAAAATGTTACAACATTTCCTTTTCGTTTTTGACATCATTGTGATTTCGGCTAAAGTTGTCCTTCACTTTTAGTACATTGACTCATGGTTCTCTATTGCCGCCTACATGTAATCTGTTGCTTGGGCAAAACTGGGCAAAACTCAATAGATCGTGTTACACTATATATATTTTAATTTGTCGAAAACAAAATTTTTTCATTTTTGATGACGGAAATAGTGGTTGTGGTTTTGTGACGCTTGTGAGCGTGGGCACAACTTTTTAGTAACTGGGCAAAACTGGGCAAAACTTGGGCAAAACAGTGCCCTAAGTTATATTAGTGAAATCGCTCATGGGGGCGCTATACCAGAAAACTGTGACCTTTAACTCATGGCTAAACGGGACTTGGGCAAAACAAACTAATCGTTGGGCAAAACTGGGCATAACTTGGGCGAAATTGGGCAAAACCTTCCATGCGAAAATATTGCTTGGGGGTGCCAACTTCACATGGCTCTGAAAATGTAACTGATCAACAAAAATTAGACTTCTTCAGGTTTCATTTCTCTTTGTCTTAATGAGAGTACCGACATAATGGGATCAACTCGCATAGCAATTTTTATTCGATATTGTGTGGGAACTAAAATTAAGGAAGAATTGATAACAACAAAAGGAGAAAATATTTGCAATGCGGTTATAAATGCACTTGATGAAAGAGAAGTAGATCTTTCCTAAATTTTATCAGTAACTAGTGACGGTGCTCGTAGTATGACAGGACTAGAAAATGGCTTTGTTACTCTATTTGCCCAGCGCGTTGGACATCCGATTATGGGGTTTCATTGCATTATACACTAGCAGGTTTTATGTGCGAAGGCGAGTTTTAAATTACTTGAAGATGTTATGAATCTTGTTACAAAATTAGTCAACTTTATACCTGCCCGGGCTTTAAATAAACGATATTTTTTTAGGATTATTAAATGAAGTAAACTCAGTGGATTCATTGCTCATGTACAACAATATCCGATGGTTAAGCCGTGGTAAAATTTTACAAAGATTTATACTTTAGACTTTTTTGGATAAAGAGAAAATCATTGAAAAATATAGTCAACTAATGGCTTTCGAAATTAATGTTCTTTAGCGACTTTTGTGTAGATTTAAATTAATTAAATGTCGTCACTATGTTTAATTTAATCCAAGCATTCGAAGCCAAATTAAAAGATTTTAGTCACGAACTTATATCCAACACATTTAAATATTTTCCGAATTCCTTACAGATGTAGAATCCCTTAAAAAAATTGGCACAGCTGTTTTACTCAATTGTTAAGTCAATTATTGGAGGAAGCTTTGCCCAATTCAGATAATTAGCAAAAACCTCATTTTTTTTTAAATCCAGATACAATATCACCAGATATTCTTAATTTGGAATTTTTTAAAAGGCTAACTTTAGATGACAATGAAATGCAGTTGATTAATTTTCAATCGAGTTCAATATGGAAGTGAAAGTTTGTGGGTTGAGAAAAGTTTAGGAAATTATTGAAAAAGATCGATTATAGGGCACAATTAAAAATAATGCAGAAGAGGAAATGCTGAAAACCTGGAATGGCATCCCCGAAACCTTTAACTGTTTAAGATACTGGCGACTTCTGTACTGTCATTTCTTTTCTTTCGCAATTGCGTGCGAGTTATTGTTTTCGGAAATAAATTTTACAAAGAATAGAATTACTGACAAATCTATCTCGGCATGCTTTCTGTTAAAAGTGATGAATTATGAGCCTGACCTTAAATATTTGTCATTCAACAAAAATCGCATTGATTAATTAATTTTACCTAGATTTTTAAGAATTTTAATGTTGATTTCATTTTTTTTTTAATAAAGTTCTGTAAATGTTTGTATCCAATTTATTTGTATTAATTGTGTTTTTTATATTGCCAATAGCTTGGCACATCAACAATTTCATAAAAATAGATTGTATTTTTTGGCACGCATACTCAAAAAGTCGAACCCCTAGGATTATTATTAAAAATGTTGGGTTTACCGATATTTTACATTTTCGAGTTTTCTTTGCGAACGCGTCACGCGCTTCAAATTGTGATTTGTTCATTTTCTGATGGGTCTTGATAAGATCTTTACGGTGACGTGTAGAAACTCTGAATCCAACCAGTAGTTCTTTTAAGAAATCATTTCTATCGCAATTTTGAAGGAAAAATTTTTTTTTTGTTTCAACAATTCCAAGGCACCACATATTTTTCTAAAATAGTAGTTTTAATTTCCACGATTTATTTGAATGGAAAGAAAGTAAAAAATAAGTAATGATATGGTTGTGTGCATAATTTTTTTCTCTAGAAGATATTTATTTACACTTTTTCTCTAAAATAATTTTGGGAGCCAATAATTAAACATTGAGAATGTAACACGGAAATCCCTATGGTGTGTGAACCAATTCTACACCCTGTGTAAGAATTTATTTATTTGTTACAATCCCGACGTGTTTCGGTTGGATAATTACTTGTATTTCGAATGGTTTAGTTGTAAGTGCTTAAATACGTGTAACAAACGAATCTGTCCATCCTGAATACATTAGTATAATGAGAAGTGATTAGATAATTAGCATCCCTTCTTTTTAATAGCATGATTGCAAAAAATATAAATTACCATAAAATTCTTTGAAAGGATATACCGACACACCTCTAATTGGAGGTACCCTTTTTTCACACATATAATCGCTAGGCGGTAGATGATAGGGTCGCCTTCAATGTTTCTATAAATCTGCATACCTTTTGTGCAAATTGATCGTTTAATTCTCCTAATAAGTCAAGCATCAATGAATAGACATATAAATTGACAGTGAGTGACTGTATGGAAATATTGCATAATGAGATATTCATAAGCAGGAAGGCGGTAAATTGGGGATTTGTATGGGATTGTGCAGTTGTATACGTATAAATACGTCTCGGCACTATTAATCCTGTATTTTAAGGTCTCCGGTCGCAACAGGTAGCTGGTTTTGTGTGAATGATTACCACCTCACGCTTGGTGCTCCGGGCGAATATTAACTAGTTATATATCGGTGAGACGCACAAAAAACTTATTACCTGGCTCACCTAACTAACTCACACCACAGATACATATACCTGTTGCCGTGCATATATCCCTTTAATCTGTCTGATATGTTTGCTCCCTGCCTCATCTCCTCGTATCCCTCCCTTGATTTTTTTACGAGCCAATAATTAACGGATATTGTTATGTAAATAAATTGGAACCTGCAGCAAAAGCAGCGCCAAAGGTGATTAAATATTAATATCAGCACTGGTTGCTTTTTTGGGCACCTAAAAAAGGTATACCTGAACACACCTATCTTCGAGGATAATTTCTTGTAGCGTAATTTCACCACCGAAGAACACAATTATAAATTGGTGGTTGATAATTTAAGTCCGCATTAAATCAATACCCGTAACATAAAGTAGTAATATAATTCGAGTTATTTGGTGGGCAAAATTTCTTCAATCGAAGGTGGTAGTTAAATACTGCATCACCTGCTAAAATATAAATATCTTTTATAACCAAAGTTGGGGACAGTTTATGATTTAAATGGTAATTTATACAGGGCATCACAAATTCGACGCATTAGCATTGTTACCACGGTAACTATAAAAGATAGAGAGTTGGTTAAATGAAGTTGAGTATGTTAGTACTGAATAATTAGTTAAAAAGAAGTTTAAAATATTCCGATTACTTTCGGAGATATTCGAAAAAAAAGAAAAATCAATTTTGGTTTTCATTTTTTTACGATATTATTGCTGGTTATTTTGAAAAACCAAGATACACTTTTGTAAGCTCTTCGAGAAAATAATTGAATTTTTTTAATTATGACGGTTCATTTTGTACATTAACTTTATTTTTTTAAGTACTGGTCTGGGTTTTTTATTTCATTTTTAAGTAGCTTTTCACCTCCCAAAATTAATAATGTGCCACACTTCATAAAATAGGAGTAATTTGAAGTTTAAAAAAATTGAAGAGAAGGCATTGACTGAAACATAACAATGTGTGCCTTAATAGTTTTTCTTAGCTTTGACAATAGTTAAATTAGATTTGGGTTCCCTTTACAAATGCACTTTTCTATTGAAAAAAAACGCGATATGCGTAATATTTACTACTTATGTCACAAAAAATGCAGAGAAATGTATTTTCAACGATATCCCCAAAAAATGGTGATGTGGCCATCATGTTACTTTCTCCGATTTGATGGTATCATAGCCATTTATATTTACGTTTTCATGGTTTATTTTCAATTGAAATAATATTTTAAATGTACATCGAGCGTTGCGTAAACTCGGGTGAAACTGACGTTTAAAGTGTCAAAATTATGAAAGATGGAAAAATGATACTTCAAATTAAAAAACTCGGTTTACTCAAAAACTAACGAGATTTCGAAAAAAACTTATTCTTTAGAAGTTGTTCATTTTGGCATTCTCTACAATTATTATTCACATAAATTTGCTGTAACTATTAACGTTTGATAACTATAAACCAAAAATTTAAAAGAAAATAATACATTTTTTTCTCGAATAGCAATGATTTTATGAAAAATATTTTCAAGCAAAAGACGTTCATTTCTTTGTTGTCTTCAATGTTTGTTTAAATGTTTTTGTGATATTTTTCATATTTAAGAAAATATTGGCAAAAAACAAAAAACAGTTAAGGTAAACATCCACTTCCGGTGTACGAAATGTTACCAAAAGCTTTTCAGTTCTTCGGATTATCAAATAAGACGTATGTTAAAAGTTTCATATCAATTGCTCTATTAGATTTTAAGATACAGCGCACACAGCCAGACACACACACACACACACACACACACACACACAGACACACACACACACACAGATACAGCATTGAAAAACATAACGATCGCTCAAAATCAAATTCGTTTTCGAAAATACACGGATTTTAAAGCCTGTTATGAATTTTTCAAACTATCGACTTTTCGATTTAAAAAAAAATTAAAAATAGAAAAATTAAATAATTTAAAATTTAAAATTTAAATAAATTCACATCCCGCTGTTCTTTCTTCGCTATTAAATGCAATTCTAATTGATAAACTCTTCTTCTTAACAGTTAAATCGCCATACAATGTTATGAAAACTGTCAATATATTGTTTGGATCAAAATGTGTTCATTAGTTTCAACTACAAAATATCAAGTATCGCCATTAAATTCATTAAAATAATTACTTACAGAAAATATTCAAATCCAGCAAAAGCTAGCCATGGTTTCTCAATAGTGTTTACCTCAAAACCAATCATACTATTATATTTCTCCGTAAAAAGTGCCTGAACAAGGTTTTAATCATAAGCACCTGGCTTAACTTGTTTTTGAGTGAACAATAAAAACAAAATTTCAAAATTTTGAATACCTCAAAAACCAAAAAAGTTAGGTTCATTTCGTTTCAGATTATTATTGAGCTCCAAAATGCGTAGTTTTGGCTTAATTTAACCGACACTCTATCTCTTCAAATAACGAGGATCCCCATACATGTTGGCGAAATACGGATACCCCGTATTTAAAACAAAGAGAATATCGTTTTTTTGGCCGATTAATAGTTTTACCGCCATCTATTTGTTTGTTATACGAATTTATGTTTGCGTGAGATGGGATTTTGTAAAACTAGTCAATCATGTACCGAACATTAAAAATACCTATATAGACTTCTAACTAATGTATTAGCAGGTATATAATCGTGTATGCCTTACTAATGAAAAAATAAATTGACATTTTCTTCAGAAAAATACTATTAGCAATTGGAAAAATTGGAAAAATAAATTAAAATCCTAAAATCAACAAAAAGCAATTAATTTCAGATTTCCCATAAAAACAATTATCATATTCTAGCTGTTAACAAAACGGCAAGATTCAAAACTTGAACTGGAAAAACCAAAATTGCATTTAAAGATTTGAAAAAAAATTAATGGAACATTTTTATTCAAAAACGCAAAAAACGTTTCTGGTTTCATGTTAAAACAATTGGCATAATCCAGTTATGTACAAAAGGGTAATAATAATAATAAAAGATTTATTTCCCAACAGAAAGAAAGTAATTACAGGGAAAACATATACATCATTGACATTGAACATATAAAGAAATTAAAATAATGTTCAGGATGCAATAAAAATACACGGTGAAAACAATTTAAATATAAATACAGAACCTAGTGAAACATAAGGACTGAATAAAAAATTAAATTTAATTTAACCAAATAAAATTAAATCAAGTCAGAAAAAGTTAAATAAAATTAAAAGCTAATACTTCACTTTTAAAAAGTTTAAAGGTATCCCAAAATATGTCAACCTAGTATTGGATACGATTATATAATCTAATTATCGTAGACAGTGGAGAGTTTTAATTCAATCTTACGGCTTTTCATAGATTAAAATATTTGGGGACGAAGTACAAATAATTAGGATTCCATTAATAACTTCATATAAATAGGTAACAATAGATAATAGGTAACTTTGAATTAAACAACTTTCGACGTTTTTTTAACACTATTGCATAATACAGACAAACACAATGTGTTTAATTCAAAGTTACCTGACAATAGACTACCACATAGCAACGGTCGCAACCATCATCTTTATAATAGATAATAGATCTAGTAAAACGAAAGAGGCATTTGGAATTTTAAAAAATTGTAAGAAAGCTGTTTCAAGAATTCAAAATCCATAAAAAACAATATATTTCTTACTTCACATCATAACAATGGCCATAATGTAGCTTTGTACAAAATGACAACATTACAATACACCTTTTTGGTCCCAAAACACGGTAGCCATAACCTTTCAGTTGTTGAAGGTTTGTTTGAACTTTTTTGGCTTGTTTGGCGAGTTTGTGTGCATCCATTGTCGCAATTGTTGTTTTGTTTCGGGTATGGCTAAGAAGGAAGCGCTACCAAAATAACGAGGAGCTTCAAGACAACGTCAAGACAATTTTAAATTCATTGGCGACAGCATTTTATGAAGAGGGTATTGGAAAGCTCATTTACAGGTACGACAAATGCCTTAATCTCCAAGGTGGTAATGTCGATAAATTACCATAAGTGTACATAACTTTTGGTATAAAAATCATTGTTTTATATACATTTATCTTCTTATTATGGTCCATCGGAGGTTGAAAAAAACGACCCTCGTATGAATAAATGTTACATTCATGTAAGCTTAACTTGATTTTTTTTCTCTTTCTAGAACCCATCTATGCTTATTTACACTGATATTTCACGATTATACTTGCAATTGCACGACAATGGCAATAAGATTAACTACGAGATATCTCGTAGTTGGCTTCCTGGACCGGAATGTAGACTACGTGTTACCTCGTAGTTGGCAGTCAACGTGTTAAAGATCGTCTGTTACAGTTCTTTAGCAAACACGAGCTGCAATTTGGATTCCAAAGCGACAAGTCTACAAATGATGCTATGTCTACAACTGGGAAAGTTGCGCAGAACCTAGAAATAGAAAATGTATTGCAGTTTTTCTGGACTTAGCAAAGGCATTGGATACAGTTGGTCATAAAAAACTTATTAACATACTGGAACTCAATGGAATTCATGGGGCAGTTCTGAATATCTTTCGTAGTTATTTAACAAACCGCAAACAAAGAGTTAAAGTCGCTGATACTTTAATCCTACCACTGCTAAGGCTGTGGTTCCACAGGTAACCATTCTGGGCCCAATTCTATTTTCAGTCTATATTATTTTACTATTATCAGTAAAAACAAGTGCTAAAATAGTATCATACGCTGGCGACACTGTGCTACTTTGTAATAAGGATTCGTGGGAGGAAACAAAAAGTTCTTTGCAAAGAAAAATCAAAAATTGGTTAGATAATTAAAAGTTAACTCTAAATTATGTAGACTTTCTGTCGCTGATGCAAATAGACCCAATTTTGCTACAATTCGAATTGATGGCACATCTTTTGTAATCAATGAGAAATATTTCTTGGACATAATGATTGACCAAAACTTGAGATAGAATCGTCATATAGACTACTTAATTGAAAAGTTAGAAGATTTATAAATTTTATCAATTGCGCAAATGCTTACCCAGAGAACTATTAATTATGATTTATAAATCTCTAGCTGAATCACTCCTACATTATGGCATACTAGTTTAGCGAGATACATATAAAAATGGTGATGTGGCCATCATGTTACTTTCTCCGACTTGATGGTATCATTTATATTTACGCTTTCATGGTTTATTTTAAATTTAAATCATATTTTAAATGTACATCGAGCGTTTTGTAGAATCGAAGAAATTGACGTTTAAAACGTCAAAATTATTAAAGATGAAACTGGTCAGTTTACTCAAAAACCAAAGAGATTTCGAAAGAAACTTATTCTTTATAAGTTGTTCATTTTGGTATGCTCTACAATTATTATAAATTTGCTTTAACTGTTACCGTTTTATAATTATAAACCAAAAATGAAAAAAAAACAAATTTCTCGAATAGCAATGATTTTACGAAAAATATTTTCAAACAAGACTGTTGTGTTCAATATTTGTTTAAATATTTTTGTGATATTTTTCATATTTAAAAAAATATTGGAAGAAAACAAAAAGCTCATTTCCGGTGTACGAAATTTTACCGAAAGCTTTTCAGTTCTTCGGATTATCAAAAAAGACTTATGTTCAAAGTCTCATATAAATTGCTCAATTTGGCCAGTTTTTTCCAAAATAATTCAAGGTCATATAGACCGACCATAATGAAAAAAAATCCAAAAGTTTTTTAATTGGTTTTATAAACATTATTTTTTTATTGACGAAGGAGTGGATGAAAAATTCTGAAAAAAATTATGAAAATAGTCCACCCAATTAACCATTTGACCAATTTTTTCCAAGGTCATTCAAGGTTATTTCGACACTGAAAAAATTTCAAAAGATTTTAAACACAACTTTTTAAATCGATATTTTAATCATTATTTCTATACTGACGAACAAGTAGTTGAAAAATTCTAAAAAAATTCATGAAAATAGTCTACCCAATTAACTATTTGACCAATTTTTTCCAAGGTCATTCAATATAACTTTTTAAATCGATTTTTAATCATTATTTTTATAGTGGCCAACGAGTGGATGAAAAATTCTGAAAAAAATCATGAAAATAGTCTACCCAATTACATATTTGACCAATCTTTTTCAAGGTCATTATAGGCCATTTAGACACTAAAATATTCCAAAAATTTTTGAAATAGACTTTTCAAACATTATTTTTTTACTGACGAACGAGTGGATGAAAAATTCTGAAAAAAATCATGAAAATAGTCTACCCAATTACCCATTTGACCAAATTTTTTCAAGGCCATTCTAGGCCGTTTAGACACTAAAATATTCCAAAAGTTTTTGAAATCGATTTTTTAAACATTATTTTTTTTACTGACGAACGAGTGGATGAAAAAAAAATCAAGAAAATAGTCCATACAATTACATATTTGATTCTTTTTTCTAAGGTCATTTAAACCCTAAAAAAAATCCAAAAGTTTTTTAATTGGTTTTATAAACATTATTTTTTTATTGACGAAGGAGTGGATGAAAAATTCTGAAAAAATTTAGAAAAATAGTCCACCTAATTAACCACTTGACCAATTTTTTCCAAGGTTATTCAAGGTTATTTCGATACTGAAAAAAATTCAAAAGATTTTAAACATAACTTTTTAAATCGATATTTTAATCATTATTTTTATACTGACGAACAAGTGGATGAAAAATTCTGAAAAAATTCATGAAAATAGTCCACCAAATTAACCATTTGACCAATTTTTTCCAAGGTCATGCAACATAACTTTTTAAATCGATTTTTAATCATTATTTTCATAGTGGCCAACGAGTGGATGAAAAATTCTAAAAAAAATCATTAAAATAGTCCACCCAATTACCTATTTGACCAATTTTTCCCAAAGTCATTCAAGGTCATTTAGTTACTGGAAAAATTCCAAAAGTTTGTAAATCGATTTTTTTTAAATTATTTTTTTACTGACAAACGAGTTGATGAGAAATTCTGAAAAAATCATGAAAATAGTCTACCCAATTACACATTTCACCAATTTTTTTCAAGGTCATTCTAGGCCGTTTAGATACTAAAATATTCCAAAAGTTTTTGAAATCGATTTTTTAAACATTATTTTTTTTTACTGACGAACGAGTGGATGAAAAATTCTTAAAAAAATCATGAAAATAGTCCATACAATTACATATTTCATTCTTTTTTCTAAGGTCATTTAAACCCTAAAAAAATTCCAAAAGTTTTTTAATCGATTTTTTAAACATATTTTTTACACTGACGAACAAGTTGATGAAAAATTCTAAAAAATTTCATGGAAATAGTCCACCCAGTTACCGATTTGAACACTTACGAAGTTCCTTTATTTAATTATTTATTAACTTTTATTACTTTTATTATTTATAAAAAAATACGATTTTTTGTTTTGATTAAAAAAAAATGGTGATGTGGCCATCATGTTACTTTCTCCGACTTTATATTTACGTTTTCCTGGGTTTATTTTCAATTGAAATCATATTTTAAATGTACATCGAGCGTTGCGTAAACTCGGATTAAACTGACGTTTAAAACGTCAAAATCATGAAAGCTGGAAAAATTATACTTCAGATTCAAAAACTAGGTTTACTCGAAAACTAACGAGATTTCGAAAAAAACTTATTCTTTAGAAGTTGTTCATTTTGGCATTCTCTACAATTATTATTCACATAAAATTGCTGTAACTATTATCGTTTCATAATTATAAACCAAAAATTAAAAAAAAATGATAAATTTTTTTCTCGAATAGCAATGATTTTATGAAAAATCTTTTCAAGCAAAAGCTATTCATTTCTTTGTTGTCTTCGATGTTTGTTTAAATGTTTTTGTGATATTTTTTATATTTAAGAAAATATTGGCAAAAAACAAAACACAGTTAAGGTAAACACCCACTTCCGGTGAACGAAATTTTACCAAAAGCTTTTCAGTTCTTCTGATTATCAAATAAGACGTACGTTCAAAGTTTCATATCAATTGCTCTATTGGTTTTTGAGATACAGCGCACACAGACAGACAGACACACACACACACACACACACACACACACACACACACACACACACACACACACACACACACACACACACACGCACACACACACACACACAGAGACACAAAAAAAAATGGTGATGTGGCCATCATGTTACTTTCTCCGACTTTATATTTACGTTTTCATGGGTTTATTTTCAATTGAAATCATATTTTAAATGTACATCGAGCGTTGCGTAAACTCGGATGAAACTGACGTTTAAAACGTCAAAATCATGAAATGGAAAAATTATCCTTCAAATTCAAAAACTCGGTTTACTCAAAAACTAACGAGATTTCGAAAAAAACTTATTCCTTAGAAGTTGTTAATTTTGGCATTCTCTACAATTATTATTCACATAAATTTGCTGTAACTATTATCGTTTCATAATTATAAACCAAAAATTAAAAAAAAATTAATAAATTTTTTTCTCGAATAGCAATGATTTTATGAAAAATATTTTCAAGCAAAAGATGTTCATTTCTTTGTTGTATTTGATGTTTGTTTAAATGTTTTTGTGATATTTTATATATTTAAGAACATATTGGCAAAAAACAAAAAACAGTTAAGGTAAACACCCATTTCCGGTGTACGAAATTTTACCAAAAGCTTTTCAGTTCTTCGGATTATCAAATAAGACGGATGTTCAAAGTTTCATATCAATTGCTTTATTAGTTTTTGAGATACAGCGCACACAGACAGACACACACACACACACACACACAGACAGACACACACACACACACACACACACACACACACACACACACACACACACACACACACACACACAGACATAAAATTTTTTTTTCCAGAAATTGTTGAAATTGCATCTAGGGACACCAAAACGGATATTTCCGTAAAAAAAATTTTTGAAAAAAAAATCACGATCACAATACTTTCTCGTACTTCGTAACGGAGAAAGTAAAAATTCCAGAAATTGTTGAAATGGCATCTAGGGACCCTAAAACGGATATTTCCGTAAAAAAAATTTTTGAAAAAAAAATCACGATCACAATACTTTCTCGTACTTCGTAACGGAGAAAGTAAAAACGCGTTACAAAAGTTAAATACTATTAAAACATTTTTTTAAGATATTTGTATGAGATCAATGGGTTAGATACTATATTTGGAAGATGTTTGTAACACCAGATGTCTTTATTTTCATAGCCTTTGTATTTACGCTTTCAAATGTCAGCATTATATTATATGTCATCTATGTACCACAGACACAGTAGGTATTTAACTATTTCAAATTCCGAAATGCAGCATAAATATTAGCCATAGTTTTTAAACTAGACACTGGCAAAAGCCCCTAATGTATTTCCACATTCTATAAAATTAATTAGAAATATTAAAGAGTACGCAGTAAAATAAAAATTCAGTAACTTGTTGTAGAAAAATTCAATAAAATGAGAAATACTATACTTCTATAATTTAGGAGTCTCTACAATTAACAAATCATCTACCGAAACAACTACTTGCTTTCCTGGCTAGTACCAAGACAAATGTTGAATGATGAGTAGATAATTTGTGTGTAAAAAATATCAAAGATATCAAATTAGCATAAGGCTAAATGTATTTATTACTGCACAAAAACACTAACTAATTTAGTGTTTTTGATATCTTTGATATTTTTAACATACAAATTATCTACTGTATCATTCAATATTCGTCGTGGTACTAGCCAGGAAAGTAGTTGTTTCGGTAGATGATTAGTTAATTGTAGTCTCTTAGAGACTTAAATTGTAGAAGACGAAAAATATCGTATTTCTCATTTTAGAGTACGCAGTAGTTTTAAAATCATTAATTTTTCAACATTATCATCAATTCTTAAAAATACTAAATATCTACTAGATTCCATAAGTTGCGGCATTATTTTATAATTACATTGAATGATTACTGTAATATTCATTCACTTGTACATTTTATCCATTAAATTTTATGAATTGATTAATTAATTTACTACTACCAACCAAGCTCGATCAGTGCAGTGCTCTAAGTATAGCATCCCAATTTTGTATGTGCGCCTTACACAATGTACACATGGTAGTCCATCCCTGAATTTGAGACAATTATAAACATCTACCGATCACGCTTGCTATCACTTTAGTACAATATTAATACTATCATTGTAGTCGCAACTGCTTAAGTAGCAAAGTACCGAAAGCCAACAAAGAACTAGTGAAACGCAATACCCGATTAGCCATTCATCACCAATGAGCTCGAACTAATAACATTGTCGATGTCCTTTTGACATAATCCTCGAATTTCTGACGATTAACGCCATTTGTTCATTTTTGCCTATCGGATACCACATATTGACCAAAGACGTGCCGACGCCAAGCCGCTTCGCCTCCGAGAATTCTGCGGAGAGTTCCGTAACATAATCTGTTCTCTTTTGCCAGATGAGCGAGCTAACATGTGGGGCCCAAATACAAGACGCGGACAATGTAAGAAGTGCGCCGCAATAGACGATGAAACTTTTTGAAAAGAAGCCGACCGAAAGCCGTAGTAAATAGGGGCGTCTTTTTTGTGCACACGAACGGATGTTTGCGTGGTGTCTAAATTATGAGGAACATCAATCGGTGTAGGGTTACGTCACCGTTCGCCAATTATGCGTTTTTATTAAAGAAAACAAAATTAATATCCTGTAAGTAGAGGCCGAACTGCATTGAGCTTATGATTTCATAAAATGTATAAATAAGAATTAGAGCAAACTTCGACAGTTGACACTTGTTTTTTGTCTTTCTTTTTATTTTTAAGCTCATTTTCCGTTTATTTATTTATTTTATTGTGTTTTCTTTTGACAGGTAGCTTACTTTTTACCCAAATTATAATAGTATTTTATGTAACAATTCTTTCTAATTGGGGTACTTCAACTGTTTTGTTAAGAATTTAAAAGTGGATTATATTTACAGAGTTTTTGAAATTTTAAAGCTAATTCTTTAAATGATAAATTTTTCACAATTTTTTTAATCGTTAAATGCAATTTTTGTCCCTTCCAGGTCAAGTTTTGATCGTTGTGGTTTTGTTTTCAGTTTTAACACTTCCATTTGTTTTATAGAAATTCAAAATGCATCATGTTTAGATGGATTTTACAAAGTTTAAGCTAATTCTTTGACTGATTATTTCCAGTTTGAATACTTCGATTGTTTTTACAGGAATTCAAAAATTACATTTTGTTTAGATTGGATTTTTCCGTGAAACAAGAATTTTATTATAAAAATATTACTTGCATTTCGGCAATAGTTATCATATTTTATATGGGTTTCATAGGCGTTCGTCCCTAAAAAATGTGTTTAATAATAAAATTAAAGTCATATTTTAAATAATAAACTTGTAGTGGCGCAACATTCATACCTAAATTATAACAAAAAATATGTTCCATGTTGTGTTCCAGGAACTCAAATTATGATGTGGTCATCATGTTACTTTCTCCGATTTAATGACAATAGGGTTTTAAGTTTTTTATATTTATTGATTTCCTCCAAAAACTTATTTCGATTAACCCTAATATTTATAAATCGTTTATTTTTGCATTCTATACATTATTGTCAATGTAAAAATGATGTAAAGTTTACGATTTTATAATTATAGATAAATACAAAAATTTTCCTTTTTATTTTTTTTCAAAAATCAAAAAGTATATTGGAAACGTTTATTAACAAAAGATGTTAACTGTTTTGTAGCTTTTAAAATTTGTTAAAATGTATTTCTAATATTTTTTATTTAAAAAAAATTATCGGAAAAAACGGTTAAGGTAAATTTTATCAAAAACTTTTTAGTTCTTCGTATTTTCGATGAAACCTTAAATTTGCCGTTTCTTTTCAAAATCTGTTCGTTTTTAAGCTACTGCGCACACAAAAGACACACACGCACAGACACATGTTTTATTTTCCAAAAATTGTCGGAATATTCACTAGGGACCTCAAAATAGACATTTCGTCAAAAAAAATTAAATATTCACGATCACAATGCTTTCCCGTACTTAAAAATGTTGGCGTCTATGTGGAGTACGAGCGAATGCGCTTCCACCCGACAATAAATATTATGTCAAACGTCGTTCCAGTAGTTCTAAACCGAAACACAAAAACTTAAATATCAATGTTAATAGGTTGGGGAGGTAAATCATGAAGTGTGTCGGTTATTAACTCAAAAATATCCGGACCAATCCTCGTTTTACACGGATATAAATTTAGATCAAATATTTTGTAACAAAAATTGTGTGTTCGTATAAAATAGAACGTGTCCTAATATTTTATTTTATTTGTGACGACGCATGCGCAGTTGTGACTAGACGCAAAACTGCAAAAGGGTTTGGTCTAAGGATACGGTCGCGTATTGCACGTTTGGATCCGCGAACACTACATTTTTAGAAACTCGCTCTTTTATGAGCATTTTTTTTTGTAACGCAATATCCGGTTTTTATATTCAAAATAAAATTTTACAGGGAGAAATAGAGTTGCACCAAGCACTCGAGACATGTTGCGCGGTGACTATCTTAAATTCAATTGGCTCCGGAGATTTGTTGTCGCGTTCTCTCACGTTCTCCGAGTACTTTCTCTCTCGGCGCAAAATTTACCTACACACGTCTCAAGTGCTCGGTAATACTGTAGTAGTAAAGCTGGATTTCCGGCTCAAAATAACACTGTTATCTAAAGAAAACATCGAAAACACTGAACTTAAATTGCGCACGCTCGTATCACAATTTATTTGTATACGTGTAAAACGTGCAAACTGAAAAATTATCGACTGTATCAAGAAAATTAATGACAAAAAATTTGATGACAATTTATCACCGTGTAAAACGAGCTTTAAACTTATAAAAATTGAAGTCACTTTAGTCATAACGCACTTTGATTGTTTGTTCCGTGGTACATCTTTAACTACGAAATATTGATATTAAAAACTTTTTTTAACATATACTTAATTGCAATTTATTTTTGTGATCAGGATCAGCGGATCTACAAGATTTAAATCAAAACATAGGGTCATTCCATAAAAAACTTCGATAACATATCCATCGTATTTATCTCTGAATTTCCTTGTGAAACACCTCTTGCAAAAAATTCTGAATTCGAAATTAACCGCAATAACTATAATCAAGTGTTCAAGTGAAAAATGGTAATTATTACTAGCTCTAAACATTAAACAAACAATATGAACTATATGAATTATCTTTTGCTGTAGTAATCAAAACATAATACACTATCTAATATCAAATCTCTTGATTGTGTCCAAAACAATTTTTTCCGCTTAATGGAATATAAATTGGGTATTACGCATACCTCTGGTTACTACACTAATATAAAAACTATATTACATATGCACTCTCTGGATGATCGTAGAATTCTTTCTGGCTTATGTCTCCTACACAAGCTAATTAACGGCTCTATAGATTGTTCATATATTTTAGAACACTTAGATTTTTATATTACCGGCAATTATCGTTTACTACGATCTCGGCCGTTATTCCGTGAGCAAGTTTTTACCACCAATTTTAGTCATAATAACTCCATGGCCCGTATTATGAGGTACGCGAATAAATATAACAATTACAAATGGTTTAATCTATTCCACTGCACATTCGAAAGTTTTAAATATACCATTAAACGCAATGCTTTCAATTAGTTATATGCTATATATTATTTTGTTTATATCACTAATATAAATTGTATCACTTTTATACTCACGCACATATTATATACATACTTTTACATGATTTAATAACCTTAGATTAATAGCGGTAGAATTTTGTAGTTTTTCTTTTTTTTCACACTTACAAATTGTATTTTCTTTGTAAAAAGGGGTTTCCCGTATATATTTTAAATAAAAATAAATAAAAATAAAAATAAAATAATATTGCCTCTATGTTGATGAAAACACCTTTATGCCATTTAAATAATCCGTGCGTATCTTTAAATACATCGCACACTTGTAAGTTAATGGAGTAATTTTTCATTCTTGTTTGTGTTTACAAACAAGTGCTGACCTTCACGTGTGGAGTTAAAGCGGAGTATTACCAACACATTTCTGGAAGCAATGAATAATAAGGATGTATCTAATATTTATATTCATGATCTGTGCATATCACCTGTCCTCGCTGTCCGACGTATGTTGGAAAAAGTACTTTTATTTATCGTTCCATTATATTTCATGACAAGACCATCTGGGCCGTCTTCGTCCTTTCCTATGGTATCTTCTGAAACGAGTCTTGTTAGCCTATCCTCCTTACATCGCATTTATCTATACTTATCAGCGGCCGATCAAATACTACCAATCTTTTAAATTTTCCCCAGTTTTTCTCTGAAGTTCTTGATCGGCTTGGCAAGTTCATGCGATTTATTTTGATTTTCAAAACGCTTTTTATGGCATCAGCCATAGCCTTATGAAAATTGAAAAACTAGTCAATCTTGGAGTTTCTCCAAAAATATACTTCCTTCTCGAGCCATATCTTAGTAATCGGTCGTAATACGTTGAATTTAATGGTTTTAAGTTGCCTGAATTTGTCTCAACTAGCGGTGTGCCCCAATGGTCAAACCAAACTATTAAATCAAAATAACTCGAAAACAAGAAAAGGGCGTATTTTTTTTATATTTATTTATTATCAAAGAACATTTTTTAATTTGCGTGCCTGATTGAGCGATGTTATAAAGAGGGAATTTGGTGCAATCGCCCTCGAACTTAATTTTTGATCATTAAATATTGTTTCCCCATCAGAACACGTACAGACCTGATTCGACCTTTCAGGTCTCATCAACGTAGTTAATTGCTGATGGGGAAACGGAAATTACTATTGGAATATAAATAGTGAAAATAATTTTTATTGTGCTAAATTTAACCGTTTCTGAGTTATTCTGGTTTTTAAGACAAAAAGAAGTGATATTTGAACAGTCAAAATAGAAAAACAGAAAAATAATAAGTTGGTATTTTATAATTATCGAACATTAGAAATGTTATATTTTTAGATGATTAGGTTTTAAGTAATTAAAAGCTATTTTTATGAAGTAAGTAGACTTTTGCTAAATGTAAAAAAAAACTTTTTTTAACGGAACACCCATAATATATTTTAATAGAAATTCATTTTTCCTGCCTTTCTAAAAATTCCTAGTTTACTAGGTTTATGAATAATAATAATAACTTAAAGTATTATCGAATTATTATTTTCAAATATTGCTTGTGTTTGCTCTAAATAACCAGAATAAACGGTTAAATTTAGCCCAATAAAAGTTGTTGCCAGTTTAATTAGTATTAAAAGATGCGCTTAAAATGCAAAAATGTACAAAGTGTTCCATTAAAAAGAAAAGACTCCCCGCATACATAAAAATATTTTCAGAATATAGAGTCGATAATTATCTACAACTTTTATATAAATCATATTTTTCTATGTGAAATATTTAAGGCCAAAAACTTACTTTGATGCCCGGTGTGTATCACATGTATTTCGTTTTATTTTTTTCTTTTTTGTACTAATTATTAACCGGTCTAATTGGTCTTTGCGGCTGTTGAGTTCTATAAGTAAATAAATAATTAATTTACAACAACGAAAACGTATTAAAAGATATTCTTTATAAACGAAAATGATAATGTCAAAATAACCATTTTATACAAGGCGGTGTAATTACAATCATAACACATTATCGATAAATAAACCATAACCATAATCGTCTATAAATTTTTATGATACCATTTATGCAATCGATTATTCACTATAATTCTGTTCTTTTTCAATGAACACCCGAAGGAAAACGTTCCTAGAATACTAAAAATATGAATTTTATAACCGTCCAGTTAAAAAAAGGCCCACAGGAATAAACCAATTATGGCCCATAGAAAATTTCAATGCCGAATATTAAACGCTGCCATTTTATGTTGAGAAGGCGACACCGACAAACGTAAATAATGTCAGCCCTCGGCTTTATGGGCCGCAGACGCTACAAAGCGGAGGGACAATGGACATCAAAAAGGCCGAAAACTTGACCTTACAAACGGTCCCACTTTTCCCACTACCTCTTCGAAAAACCTGTAGAGCACGCGTCATGGTCAAAGTGGTCAACCAGTGTCTACAGTCCGGCAAAAAGCATATCATTACGGTCACTAATTACGTGTATTTTTTTTTATATCGACGTATTCTAATTTGTTTTGGTTGGTATTGTACAGAGGCTCCTGCTTGTTCAGGTGCTCAAAAAATTAAAATTTAAATTTTCAAAAATCCACGTCTATATTAAAAATAGTTGAATTTAGAAAAAAACAAATTGATTTTGAATAAGCGATACTTCGGTCATTGAAGATGTTTCTTATGGAATTTTTCCTGCATGTTTTATAGTTTATTCTGTGATGTTTTTGTTCGTGCTCAAAAAATTAAAATGAAAATTTTCGAAAATCTACATTTATATTGAAATTTGTTGAATTTTCAAAAACCAAATTGATTTTGAATAAGCGATACTTCAGCCATTGAGGATTTGTTATAGAATTTTTCCTGCATGTTTTATATTTTCTTCTACGATGTTTTTGTTCAAGTGCTCAAAAAAATTAAAACAAGAATTTTCAAAAATTCATATCTCTATTGAAAATTATTGAATTTACAAAAACCAAATTGATTTTAAATTAGTGATACTTCGGCCAGAGGGTGCGGAAAATAAAGTATAGTGCAATTTATTAATAAAAAAAATTCAAAAATTCGCTAAAATGTACATACGGTCACGATTTTGTGCGCTCTGGCAAGTAATGCACGCATTATTTGAAAAATCGAAAAACCTATATCGATCGAAAATTTTCCGCTCTACAACTTTGGTCTGCATAAGTTTTTCAGGTAATGCATAGTTTTGGCTGAAAATCCAAAAATTAGCAGAAGGTGACAAAAGAACAATGTTAAAGAATCCTTAAAAATTTATTATACAAACTGTATATCATTGGAAAGCTATTAAAAATGCCATAGATGGGTGGCAACATATATAGGGTGCTCCATTTGAAAAACAAATAGTAATTCATTGTTTTGCGTATGTTGACACCCTGTATGGCAGTATGAATAAAAAAGGACCAAAGCCGATGTGTATTATTCTTTATGATATGAAAAATTTTGTACTGTATAAAAAATGATGCTATCTTTGGTGGGAACGCTTCTGCAGTGTTTTGCAATGTGTACATGTTTTTGCCACAAAATTGCCCCTAACTAACCAACCGTCCATAATATACCCATAGAATCTTATACTTATTTCATTAGCTTCTCACGAGGGTTAAAACGAAAGTATAAAATATGGGGTGTTCCATTTAAAATAACATAACTTTGTTATTTATACTGTGACACCCTATATAAAAACATACATATTTTAAAAATATGTAGAATGGGCATGGGTACCAGTTTATGAAAAATAGAAGTCGATATCTCAAATAGCAAATAAGTTATGGGGCTCTTACAGATCCCTGGGTCACCCGGTATAAACGATGATAAATATATTTTTTGTTTATACGGCAAAAAGGACTCTTGTTTTTAGTGCTACACAATGCACATCTTCTTCGTGTAGATAGTTCTGATAGGGGTTTGAATTCTATTTTTCTAATCTCTGACGGCGAACATTGTTTTGATCTAGTAATTTGTCTAGCTTATTTGGTGTAGTAGACACATGATTGTTGTTTGCGCTACAAAACCTTGCGCACTACTGTAATAATACATTTTCTAAACTCAACAACTAATCATTTAAAAAATGGTTTAGTTAATGAACTCTTCTCAACATTGACTTGCATTCTTCTTATCGCCGAAAATTCAAGTCGACTTCCTCGTGTTGACAAACTACCTGTTTATTCAAACATGACCATCTTATCAAATACACTAGAAGGCCGACTTGCGTTTTATTACAGGGGCAATAACTCGAGTCGAACATCCTGAATATTTATGACTCAATATTGCATCGGTTTATTGCAAAAATTCTAATGACCATTGCGTCGTAAACCTTGGAAAGGGTTGAAAGTAAAAGGATTGGCCGTACATTCTCGGAAGGCTATCATTATTATCTAGATCTGGAGCATCGGTTCGGTAATAAGTTTGCGAAAGCGGGCGCTAATAAAGAAGGGGTTGTTTATTGGGGCTCACTTTCTTAGAACCCTTTCAGGAAGGCAAATCTGGAGCAATTGGTTTACGACTGTCCGCCAGTGAAAGTTAATTTCTGGGCCATTGTTGAAGTTTGACTTTTGAAATAGCCGCCATCAAACAATTATGCATAATGGAGAACACAGACGTGCATAGTCAATAATAAATTTCGTCGGGATAATGCACACGCTTTGCATGAGTAGTAAATCTTTAAATTGTCTACTGTTAAATGGTTGGGTGTCTATAATATTGACTCACTCAATTGTAATCCTTCAGACAGTGGCTTAAGCAGTATTACTCGTCCCGATACCCTATTACATCAACTCTAAAATTATACATTTAAATAACTCAAAAATGTGGCCATCATGTAACTTTCTCTGATTTGATTGTATGAAACGAATTTTTATGATATTTTGCATGTTTGTCATTTTTTTTTCAAGAACTAAAAACTTATTCTTTATTATGGCATTTTTTACAATTTTAGTTTATAACGTGTGAGCCACATAATTATGTTTCAGAGTTGGCCATGCCTGAGAGAGAAAAACATAGCAGTCATGTCTGAGATTAATTAATTTTTTTAAATCTAATTCAATTGAACTAATTTAATCTCATTAGGTAATAATATGCGACATACCTCATTTATCTCACAGCCAACTCTGAAACAAAATTTTGTGGCTCACACAATATAAGTTTGATGTAACTGTCATCATTTCAAAATTATAGACCAAAAAAGTGAAAAATTCTCTATTTTGAATTTTTTCTCGAAAATCAAAGAGTTTATGAAATTCAGTTATTAATAAAAGATGAGGGCAGAAAGACCTCAGGTCGATAGCCCGGACAGACTAATACCCATATTTAATGTAATGTTATTTTTTATTGTTATTGATAATGTATATATTTATTCAGTCTGAATAAAGATGATTTATGTAATAAAAAATGCGCAATTCTTTGTTATGTTCAACATCTGTATAAACATTTTTGTAATTTATACAGTTATTCCCGCTATACGGAACGTATTGTGGCCAAAATACGCGACTTACAAGAAGTTTCACTTTTGGGATATATGCCGGGTTAATTATCCACATCTGGTTTTCAGTTTTTTTTACCAAAATATTCTCAGTTCTTCGGATTATCAAATAAAGCTTATGTTCAAAGTTTCATTTTAATTATTGTATTCATTTTTGAGTTATAGCGCACATAGATTCACATACTTACAAACTAAAAAAAAAGTCGCATCTAGTGACCTCAAAAGGGATATTTTCGTTAAAGAAAAAAATTGAAAATTTTCAGGAACAAAATACTTTCCGGTAAGTTAAACGAGAAATTAAAAAAAAAATGGTGTTACGGCTACTCATTTGAAATCAAAGTACGTATAACTTTTTTTTTTTGGTTCAAAACTGAAAAATAAAAATTAATCTAAATAAATCATGAAGTTGCAAAAATAGTTAAAATTTCTAATTTTCTAAGTATTTTGCTTTAGATAGACAAGTTTCAATTCAAACCCACTTATCGAGATTTCAAATTCAAAATAATTGACCTGGAAGGGTAACATTTAAATGCAAATTTAGCCGACGTAAAAAAAGAACTTAAGCTGTTTAATATTTTGCCACCTTGGCTGTTAATGGTTGCAATTAATCATCCACGCGGAGCCCCATAAATTCATCTCCATCAGTTTTTTGTACAAATAACCAAAGATACGAGCGAATTTATTTCAGCAGGTAGAAGGACGATGGGTGATATTTTTTATTTTTATGATGCGGACGTGTTGCTTTAAGAAATACGAATAAATGAAATGCGAAAATTTACACTTTTATTTTTTAGATTTTGTAGACACTAATTTTTGATATCAAATATAAAGAAGAACAAGTAGAGTGTGTCTAAATACGTTTTCAAATAAAATCATCACGAAAAGATTGTTCTTCTGTAATCGTCCGTTTTGCCTTTATTATTGAAACATTTTTCTGCAGTAATGGGTTTCACTGATTTCATTTGGATAAGTAAACGCCAGACTACCATGATATATTTTTAATTGAAATCACACACTTGACGGATGACATTACTGCGTACGGTTGCTTACGTACATGTATATCCGGATAACTCATGAAAGAGTGCGATATTCTTTGCGTAATTATCCGGTTCCCGCAGCGAAATAATTAAACTAATGGTTTGAATTTTTCCGGCAACAAATCTTCTATTTTTTTGCAGCTTCGCTTATGTTGGGTGGTATGTGAGGCGGCTCTTGAAAATCTTCATTAAATATTTTTAAAATAACCCTTATCACAAAAATTATGCAAAAACAGAATTTGACTTTACTGATATCACTATGGAAACAACAAAATATGACCTATTTCATAATTTCGTTTTATTTTTATTAACAATATGAAGTTTATAGCATAAAAATCGATTTTTTTAATTCAAGCTTTTGATTTCAGAAAAAATAGTATACAAGACTCGTCACGAAAGTATCTTTACCTTACACGGCGGAATTTAAAATTTTTTCCAACTCCATAGACATAATCAAAGTTGGACATGGTTTCCTGAAAATACATTTTTTTTCACAGGGGTGCTATAGAGGGACGGAAGGGGTTACGCTTAAGTTCACATCAATGACTTTAAAGAAGACGCTTCAAAAAGTTTTCGCTCTTAAAGATTCACCAAAATCGATTAAAAATACGCCGAGTTATGGCGGTTTGAAAATGGTCGAAATTTCACGAATTACAAGTATTTCATTTTTTACACCAAAATAAATTAAACGACGAACGAAACATTCAAAAGTTGTTTTTGTTTGCTTTTTGTAAATTAGTTCACGTGAGTAAACCTTGTCTTATGTTTAATTGGTTGATGTGGGATAGGACCAGTGTTGCCAAACGTACGGTAATTACCACACTTGTACGGTATTCTGAGCCAAAGTACAGTATACGGTCCAAATGTTAAAACCGTACACAAATGTACGGTAATTTTCACCCTGTATAAAAACATTTTTACCGCGTTTTAGCAATGGCCGCTCTATTAAGAGCGTTGAAAGTAGTGGAGAGTGGTGTTCAGCAGTACGTTTTGCGTACGAATTGCCTAATATCCAAAGGCAAAACAGTAAACAAATTCAAAGAAAAATAAATACAGATATGATTGAATTCCTAAAAATTTGAATGAATTTTTGAAAATTAATATTTTTGGTAGTAAAAAAAATCTAAAAAAATAAATAGTGATATTAAAGAATTCCATAAAAATTTTAAATTCTTTACAATACATCTACCTTTAAAACTAACTTACATTTTTTTTTAATCTGCCAATTTCTTAAGTAATATTTTAAGTTGTCGAACAATTGAACAAATAAAAATAAATTCTTATATGATGGAATTACCTTAAGGGGGTTTCACCGGTATGACGTCAGAGCGATTTTTGATGGGCGGATCACTTACATCTCTTATCTATGCTAGATGCTCGAAGCCCAACCCACCATTTATTAAAATTTATTATTTTTAATACCTGTGGCCTGCGGCGATGGCCTGGAGACCCGACAGAGACCAGAACTCTTATAGAAGTAGCATTGTCTTTATCTAGTCCATTAGAAAATAAATATGTCTATCCTTTAAATGCACCCACATGAAATTGTGGCGGCTTGAACATGTGCATCACATCCATTCTTCATCTGTATCAATGGGTCCTTGAATGAATGGCTTATCGCAGCTTGTTTACTTTATTGAAAATTACGACCCTCAACATAGAGTCGTTTTCTTTCACACTGAACCATAAAATTATATAAACCTGAATAGTAATGGATTTCATTTCTACGATATTTTCTAAAACAGAAAAATACAAAAATCGCAAATCATATTTTGCAAAAATTGAATTTTCTTCAATTCTTCAAATTTCTTTTTATATATTTCACATTTTTCAAAGTAAACCGACAAACATGTGAACGCATAAATTACTGTTTATCGCAGGACGAATTGGCAATTGTTTTAATAACATTTGCCCAGTATTTTCTTGAATAACTAGATGTTGGTTCATCGAAAATTGCACGTGTTCTAATGTGCCGTCCGCCAAAATGTTAAATATTACAATTATACAGGGTCTTCATATCAAAAGGAGCCACCCTGAATAACTTTGGATCCGAAGTACCGGGTGTCCACAAAGGGTATGGGGTATTTGTAAATTCAATAAAAGAAAAAATACAATTCAGAAAAGATATTTTTTTATTTCAAGTTTTAGATAAAGTTTGGGAAAATTATGTGCGAAAGATTATGTAGTCTAAATGTTGACACTCGCGCTGCTGGCACTCCTCTAACCGAAATCGGAAATTTTCCACTACGCGTGCGAATGTTGTTCTTCAATTGGAGTAAATTTCGTGGTTTATTTTGATAAACCTTATCTTCAAGGTATCCCCATAAAATAATCCAGGGGTGTAAGGTAGGGGCTTCTCGGAGGCCAGTTGATGGTGCTTCGACAAGAGATCACTTTTTCTGGGAAAAGTTGATTGAGAACCTGTGAGTGATTGATTTGAGGTGTGGCAAGTGATCCCATATTGTTGAAAGCATGTTTCCACATTGAAACCTTCAAACACCTGCAGTTGTGGAACCAAGAAGTTCCTTAACATGTCGCAATACCACTCACTGTTATGTCCACGACGGTCTTCAAAAAAGTAAGACCCAATGATGCCTTCACCAGACATGGCAGCCCACACAATAACTTTTGGGCTATGTAGTGGTTGTTCATGTTTCTGCCTTGGAGTTTCGTTGCCCCAGTAGCGGCTGTTCTGCTTACTTACCGAAATTTAAGTGAAAGTTTGCTTCATCACTAAACAGAATGTTTTGAAACATTGGGAAATGTTGAATCATTTCACTTGCAAAATTCAATTGGAGAGGATAGTCCGTAACGTTTAGTTTTTGAACCATCTGAATTTTGTAGGCTTTAAGATGTAAATCTAAATTCATAATCTTGTGCAGCGACGATTTTCTTACGCTCTTGACTGCGCTTTCGAACTGATTGAGACGGATTTTCACGTACTGAAACCCGGACTTCTTCAATTGTTTACTGGCTTCGAACAGAGCGCGGGCGACCTTGATTCTGAATGTTGACACTTGAACCAGTATCCTCAAACATTTGAATCCATTTTCTGATCGTATCGTCCTTCGGTGCATTCCGCACATTAAATTCGGCCCGATATACCGCTGAGCTGTGACTATGGAATCAACATTGCGATAATAGGCGCGTACGCAAAAAGCACAATGGTTTCCAGGGTAAACTTCCCTTTCTAATAAATCTCCAAAGCGTAGTGCATCAAAGTATCCTTACCGTGCCCCTCCAAACCGCGCTGTTACTGAATATGTGCAGATACAAATACCCCATACCCTTTGTGGACACCTTGTAGTTACGGTTTAAAAAAAATACGTCAATTTTGTTTTCGAGGGGGAACTTAAAAAATACTGTTTTTAAAATTTTATCTTTCACCCCCATACCCATACCCATCTTTATAATTTCAAATGACACCCCCTATTGTGTGATACCTCATTTTAAAGGGCATAAAAAATGCTATCCAGCAAAGCAAAAATAATTGAAATCGGTTCATTTGTTTTAGAGAGAGAGTGTATTCATTTCAAAATACGCCACCCTGAATAACCCTGGTTCTGAAGTAGTCACGGTTACAGGAAAAACTATGTCAATTTTGTTTTTGAGGTGGAACTTGAAAATATTGTTTTTAGAATTTTATCTTTTATACCGTCACCCCCAGCCACCCCATCTTTATAATTTCAAATGGCACCCCCTATTGTGTGATACCTTATTTTAAAGAGCTTTAAAAATACTATCCAGAAATGCAAAAATTATTGGAATCAGTTCATTTGTTTTAGAGAGAGAGGGTATTCGTTCAAGTTCGTATTGAAGACCCTGTATGTTACAATATGCATTAGAAGGCGAAATATGCATTATATGGGTAAATGTGCAAAATATGAAAAATATACATAAATATGCATTTTGCATAAAATCCGCTCTCTAATTATAACCAAATCAGGAATACTTTTATTTAAAAAATATAATACGTCTCACAAGATAATTAGATGACTAATTGTTAACGCTATCACAAAGAGCTAACTCAATGCTAACTAAATAAACATTTGTTGATTGGTTATTGGTACATTGAATCACGGATAAATGCAGTATTCATTCCTACTTCTGTTGAGGCCTTATTCCATTTTATTATTATTATTCCTAGTAAAAAAACATACATCCACCATGGATAGATTTTTAACTAGTTGAAATTGCTCTACATAGCTGTTTTAAAACGTACATGATTTTTCCGATATTTTTACGATGAAATTCGAAGAAAATTAGTATTGGACCGAATTGTGCACGGATTATGTCTCCGAACATTTGTGCGCCCTTTGAATTCTCAGAAAAGCAGGTACTAAGGTCAAACATGTGTTAACTAGACCTTCAGACTATTGTCGAAGATAGAAGAAATAATCGCGGTGAGACAAACAGAAAACATTGTAACATCACCCTAATCAACATTAACATGGGTAATTCATAAGTGAGTTGACTCAAAGAGTTAACTCCGTGAAGTGAGTCGCGGAGTCAAGTGACTCCAGTTGAAAATATGTAATTCATTTTGAGTCATAAGAAAGTAGTTAAACAACTGTGGAAGCGAGGACTTTCTTGTTGGTGTGCACAACGTTTCCGGGGCAAATCTAATAATGTTGGTTCACAAAAAGGAGTAATTTCGCCCTTCTCTGCTAGAAATTCACCACCACACCATGTGCACATGTTTTAATTTCATCTCTCTCACACACAACACATCTCCTGTTCGATTCTATTGGCTGCTGCGTTTGGAGCGGAACCTACATTTACCACGTATCAAGTAAAGATTTTAGTAAATATTGTACTTCATTTAAATTGCAAAATCTCCTTTATTTACTCAAATATTGTAGTGATTTTAGTTGATTTATATTTATTAATTTTATGTAAACACTTCTAAAGATTTGAATTTGAATTTGGATTTAAATGTCTGGAATAAAAATGTGTTACACAAAAGTTATAAATGCTAAAAAAAAGAAAAATCCTTACAATGTTTTATAATTAAATCTAGTATACGCCCAAAAAATTTCAAATTTTTTGGACTTTAAATAAAAAAAGTTTTGAAACAGGAGCCGGTGAAGTCACCTTAATATACACTTTGATTTTTGAAAATGTGTCATAAATTTTTAAAAACGAATTTTTAAGTGGTCGAATATTTAAACAAGGAAAAACTAGAAAAAAAAAATAATATCCCTATGATTGAATTCCATAAAAAAACTCGGATAAAATTTACCTTTAAAATCAACTGAGTCAATTTTTGTGATAGTTATGAATTTTTGAAAATTGAAGTTGTTGAAGACGAATAAAAAAAATCTAAAACAAATAAATAATAATATAATTGAACTCCACAAACATTTAAAAATAGGTCTACTTTACAACTAACTTAAATTTTTACAAATTCGTCAATTTCTTCCAGAGATTTTTGAATTTTTTTTTTGTTGTCGAACAATTGAACAAATTTAGAGAAAATAAATACTCAAATGCTCGAAATTTTTAATATATCCACAAGATTTAACAAAAAATTTGATTTTTGAGTTTTGAATTTTTAAAAATGAATTTTTAAGTGGTCGAATACTTTTACAAGGAAAAACTAGAAAAAAAAATCATATCGATATGATTGAATTCCTTAAAAACTCTGATGAAATCATAAAACATTTACCTTTAAAATTAACCTTGTTTTTTGAAATTGAGTCGGTTTTTGCGCGAGTTATGAATTTTTGAAAATTAATATTTTGGCTAAAAAATAAATACTGATATAATATTAATTCCTCAAACATTTTGATAACTTTACAAAACATTTACCTTTAAAACTAACTAACTCTGCCAATTTCTGCGTGAGTTATGAATTTTTGAAAATTGGTCGAAATATTTGAGCTAAGAAAAAATAGAAAAATAAAATAATATCGATATGATTGAATTCTTTAAAAAGTCCGATGCTGTCATAACACATTTATGTACCTTTAAAAAAAACTTTAATTTTTGAATATGTGTTCATTTTTGGGTTTTAAATTGTCGTTTTTGGAAGTTGAAATTGTCATTTTTGGCAGTTAAAAATTGTCATTTTTGCCAGTTAAAAATGGTCGTTCCCGACACTTTAAATTGGCCTTCTTTTGCAGTTGAAAATTGTCATTTTTGGCAGCTTAAAACAGTCGTTTCGGACACTTGAAAATTGGCCTTTTTGGCAATTAAAATTGGCCTTGTTGGCAGTTGAAAATTGTCATTTTTGGCAGTTGAAAATTGTCATTTTTGGCAGTTGAAAATTGGCATTTTTTGGCAGCTTAAAATGGTCGTTTCCGACACTTGAAAATTAGGTTTTTTGGCAGTTGAAAATTGGCCTTTTTGGCAGTTGAAATTGTGATTTTTGGCAGTTAAAATTTGTCATTTTTGGCAGTTGAAAATTGTCATTTTTGGCAGTTAAAAATGGTCGTTTCCGACACTTAAAAATTGGCCTTTTTGGTAGTTGAAAATTGGCATTTTCGGCAGTTGAAAATTGTCATTTTTGGCAGTTGAAAATTGCAATTTTTGGCAGTTAAAAATTGTCATTTCCGACACTTGATATATTACATGATATGCTAGAATTTATCAAAAATAAAAAAAAATAGTATATTCACAAAACATCTGAATTATCTTTAATTTTTGAAAATGCGTGAGTTATAAATGTTTAAAAATGATTTTTTTTAATTTGTCGAATATTTGAACAAAGAAAAAATAGAAAAAAAAACAACTGACATGATTTAATTCCTTAAAACCTTTAATGCAATCATAATATATTTAACTTTAAAGTTAACTTTGAGTTTTGAAAATGCGTGTTATGAATTTTTGAAAGGGCGGCCCGGCCCGTTGGTGTAGACGCTCAGTCCGTAGTTGTTGTGTATGTCTGACATTATTCATTTCTTCATTTATTCATACAAAAATACATTAAAAAATCTAACTGTGTGTGACTGAATAGCTCAGCCTACGTCAAAAAAAAGAAAAGATTTTTTTTTTAAATTAATGTTTATAGACTTGAATAAAAAATCATTTTTTTTAATTCACTCACAAATCATCTCCCTTTAAAAGTAACTTAATTTTTGAAAATGCGTCACTTTTTCCGTTATTATTATATTATTCAAGTTATGAATTTTTGAAAATTCAATTTTAAGTTGTTGAACACTTAAACAAAACCAAAATCGAAAAGAAAATAAGGTCTCATATGATAAGAGTTCCTCAAATATTTTTTTATTTACAAGACATCTACCTTTATTTTTCGAAAATGTATTAATTTTTCCGTAAGTTATTTTTTTTAAATTAATGTTGGTGATTTTTCTCTTGTAAAATATACGTTTCGAGAATAAAGTTTAAATTTAAATTGAATTACGCTAGTTTTCTCAACCATCCAACACAATTCCGTTAGAAAATCCGCCAGCCGCTAAAACAAAAATTACTCCGCAATGCGGATTCAATATCCGCCAGATCTAGCGGATTTTCCGCTGACCTGGCAACACTGTCTATGGGATAGCAGATAGCAGATAGGACCATCTAGCGTCGATTTATGTAACAAATTAGAAAAATGTGTAAATCCCCGAAATAATCCAATAGAACGAGATTATAAAAGGGGGAAAAATCGTTTTTTATGTGATATTTTCGGTAAAAAAAATTTAGAAAACCTTCGCCTCACCCCTGAAATCGTTAGTTTATATCATTATAAGTGTGTATTTCTCGTAGTCCACACCCTAATAAATTATCACATCTAACATAATTTATTAATAAGTATGGTAATTCTGAGTGCTCGGATACGGTAATTAGTTTTCGAACGTATGGCAACACTGGATAGGACCCACCCACCAGTACCTAACCTTCAAATATGTTATGTTTATGTATTCTTTGTTGATATGGTTAACTATGGTCTTAATAAACCTCTATCTAGGCTATCACACACTGCTAATTGCCTCTTGCCTTCACCGAATTTCGATTTATTCTTAAAAAATTATAGCTTGTTCCGTAAATCATTAGTGTCATTAATTTGAATATGACTTCATAATTCATATTTTTTTTTATAATTCTTAGTTTTAGTTTCTAGCTATTATGTTTCAATTTGGTTTCATTTATTATGTATGTATGTACGCTAAATTTAATTTAATTTAATTTAATGTAATTTATGCATTTTTCTTTGTATTATTATTTTTATATAGAGATTTCGTTAAATAAATAAATAAATAAATAAATATGTAACTCTTATTTCAATTATATAAACAGAAAACGAAAATCCGGGTGGGCCCTATCCCACTATATAGAGAGTTTTATAAATGTAAAATAAGTAATTATTGAAAGAATTAAATGTTGTTTTTGTTTGTCTTTTGTAAATGGGTTTTCGTGGATGAACTTTGTTTTATGTTTAATTGGATGGATTGTAGGATAGGAGCCACCCACCAACCACCGTTTCAATTTGTATTTAACCTGCAAATATTCTGTGTGTATTCAATGTTGTTATATAATTCTTGTTTTAATTATAAAAAAAATCAAAACCAGGGTTTGTAGACTAATTTAACGTAGAAATTAAAAGTGGCGGGTGGGCCCACCCACCACTCTTCCAGTCAGTCAAAAACTATTTTTATGCAAATTCATTAGATGAATACAAATATACAGTGCGCGCCTAAAGTATGTAATATAGTCACAAAAATCGAAATAAAATATTTTTGGAAAAAATCCTCGAACACGTCGATGTTCTTTTATGAAAATACATATTTTTGCATGAAAGTCGATTTTCAGTCGTCATTTGTTTTTGAGTAATAACGTCAGCCATTTTGTTTTTAAATGGCATCCTCCTATTTTTATTCTTGATTTTTAGAGATCTTTTCATTGTCGAACTGGAAGTATAAAAATGTTGCCATCTTACATAAGAAATTTTTCGAGTAAATGACAATTAAAGGTGAGAACTCGATATGTAAATTTTTTTCAAAATGACCTTGTTCCAGCGCTTGTAGCAATTTTTCCAAACAACAATGATCTTGAACTTTTATATAAAAGGCGCATTTTCATTTCAGCAAAAAGGCGCATTCCCACACGTTTCCCGTTCCCGCGTTTTTTTTTTATATTTTTTTTTAATTAATTTTTTAAACATGTAAAAATTCTTCTTGAACATTTTGAATATTTTCCAGGCTAATTCTGCGCATTTATCTCTTTCGCGGGCTATTCTATCGGTCCTCACCTGCTAATCCACCTATTCGTAATGCAATTGTCAAAAAAACGCGCATAGTGCGGGGTTGCGCCATCTTGCTGAAACCATATTATGTGTATGGAAGGTCAAGATCATTTTTGTTTGGAAAAAAAGCGCTGGACAAGATCATTTTGCAAAAACTCTAGATGTCAAGTTCTCACCTTCAATTGTCATTTACTCGAAAAATTGCTTATGTAAGATGGCAATATTTTTATACTGCCAGTTCAACAATGAAAAGACCTCTCAAAATCAAGAACAAAAATAGGGGGTTGTCATTTAGAAACAAAATGGATGACGTTATTACTTATAAACAAATGACGACTGAAAATCGATTTTCATGCAAAAATGTATATTTTTAAAAAACAAAATCGACGTGTACGAGAATTTTTTCCAAAAATATTTTATTACTGTTTTACTGAATATATTCCATACTTTAGGCGCACTGTATATTTAAAGACTAAAATACGGAGGAAGGAAGAGTGTACTTATAGAAGACATTATTATACATGCAAATAATTTTGATTTTAATTGTAAATAATTATTATTTCTTCTGGGTCTGGTGCCCTTGCTAGGAGCACCACTCTATCAACAAAAATATACTTGAGAGATGTATTTGTTATAATAGTGTTAACTAATCAAAAACAATTGAAACTGAGAACCCTTACGTGTTACAGATAACAGTAGTAAATATTTTTTAAATAAACAATAAGTAATAATTTCAAGTGTATACAGGGTGTTTCTAAATTGATGCGATAAATTTTAAAGGGTGATTTTTCAGCCAAAATTAAGCGAGGTCTTTCATATAATATTTTGTTGAAAACCCCTTTCTCTCCAAGTTACAGCCCTCTAAAGTTAAGGGAAAAAATGTTTTTATTTCATATATCCACTATGGAAGAATTTAGAAGATTGAAATTTGGCAGATAACTGTTCCTAATAAAATGGCACGTTTTGACGATCTTGGTAACCCTAAAATGTGATTGCAAGAGGGTGAAACATTAACCTCTATAATAGTTTGCATCAACTTTTTAATGTTTCTATTTCAAAACTTGATTTAAATGGAGGGATAAAATCTGCAACCTTTTCGTCTCTTAAAATTTTCTCCTAGAATTGTTACTTTGATCACACAAAGATAAAATAATTCTCAGAGCCATTTGACATAAATTCACAGATTGGTTATTATTTGTTTATTCATAATAAATTCAGCAGGCTGACGATATCCTAATCGATCAACGAAGACTCATAAGGAGTTTAGAATAGTTTGCAGTGATATTTCTTGAACAGCCATCTTAATTCTATCTTCCAAACCTTCTAACGACCGAGGTTCAGTCTTATAGACCACGGAGTTTAAATGACCCCAAAGAAAATAATTAATTGGGGGTATTGGGTGTGACTTTCTTCCATTCGCTAAGGATTCTGATCAGCCCAGTAGCAACAGTTATGCCGATTTACAAAACCATCCAGGGATTTTGTCGATTCATCAGAAAATACTAAATTATTAACAAAGTTATCATTAATCTCAATGTTATCCATCTTTTCCGGATAAAACTGCATCTTTCTATCAGGATCATCTTCATTTAATTCTTTCACTAAAAAAAAAACATATTAATGAAAGTTCATTTTGGGTAATATCCTCCAATATTCTCGCTAATATTGTGATATACGGCTAATCTTCATACTGATACTTTTGGTTCTTCTTGTAGATTAAGAAGGACATTAAGTGAATTATCTTTATTTATATATCTTTGCTATTTTCAGCACTTCCTATTTCGCGAAACTTTTGCACAACCCTTGAAACCGTTAAGTTTGTAATATAAGAATTTTTATTAGGGAATGTTGTATTCAAAATATTACATGCATCTAGAGATCTCTGCCTATCTCCAAAACCAACCAGCATTAAAAATGTAATTCTTTCACGTTCAGTTAGTTCACCAATCATTGAACAGCTATGTTAATATTTCACACGGAAACTCTGTCAGTGACAGAAAACATAAAAAACTCGAAATTGTTCTATCAGAAAGCCGTGGAGCAAAGATGTAAAAAGCCAACTCAATGTAGAATTATTTTATTTAATAGGTACTTAAAAAACCACAAGTCGCACACCCACCAAACGCTATATCATTGTAATTGTTGAAAAACTGTCTATTTGAAAATGCAAAAGTATACCGGGTGATCCATAAAAAAATCTACTGATGACGTCATATCTAAAAAATAGCTGTTCAAAATCGAATTAATGGAATAAACAAAACTATAAACTTTTAATAGTAATAAAAGGAAACAGACATTTAGCCAGAAATCAGGTGTTCCAACACATTTGCCCAACCTGTATATCACTATAAACCATGTTTATAACAAATACTTTTTTTCTTAGAATTCGTCCTAAATAACAATACTACAAAACACAATAAGCTAATATTATTGCGGATCCACGATTTCTAGAAACTCGGAAATTAATGTTTCTCCTGAATTGCAAAACGGTTTAATTCCACGTTAATATAAATTTAATACAAATCGTGTATTAGTAACACCAAATTGCAGACAACATGCTACTGTTAATATGACACTGAACTTGTTAAACCCATAGATGTTGTAAGACACGCTTTTTTCTTACGGTGTCTTTGACAAAAACAATGTGTTTAGACGTTCTGTATTAATGCAGCTCGGTGAAAATGTTTATAGAAACTGTGTTATTATCCGCGGTGATTTATAATTACGAGATTCCGACTCGTAGTAGAGTTAAAAAAAGTAACAATGGGCAATAACGAATCTCAACAACAACTTGTTTTTCTGTTAATCTATAATTACGCACACATTTACTACGACGGTACGTCTTCATTTATTTTTTTATGGTGGTCAATTACGTCTTGTGTAATTTAAAAGATGTTATATTTGTGCGCAGTTCGTAGCTTTATGGTTAATTAGGAAACCGAATAACACAAAGAGGAGCTTTAAATCAAAACGCATTTTTTGACAAAATGTTTTAAAATTCCTTTTTTGTAGTTTTTATCATTCTCCCCGAATACACGATTAGATAGAATGCCCACCTATAGGAAAATTAACAGAACAGATTTATTTATGTGAATCAAAATTAATAATCACGTTCACAATTTCGTTTCGGAAACTTCGATTTGTATTTGTATCATTTTGCTGCCCATTTTGAAAATTGATTAAGCCAATACCAAAATTATATTAGCTCTTTTATTTTGATCAATGTTATTTCTATTATTCCTTTTAACCTTTTTATGCCATAGTATGATGTAGGGTTTTCCTTCCTTTATAATTACTTACTTATTAATCTTTTTGGCCCTTGTGAGTTCAGGGTATCGGTCTCATTATAGCCTTGTATATTTGTTTTGCTTCTTTTACTACTTCTTTTTTGTGGATAAATTCCTTATCATGGCTTTTTTCTTTTATACATTTTTTTTAAATTAAACTGTTGATTTTTAAATGATTTTTTTAAATTCAAGGGTCTTTTTCTATATGAAATATTTTTAAAGATTCTTTTGAATTCAGCGTTTGCTTTATAGATACAATATTTTTAAATTTAAATGCTTCTAAATATTTGATAAAATTTCGTGTTTACCTTAACCGTTTCTATTATAAATAAAACACTTTCTTTGTTAATATCACTCGATTTATTAGTAGCGACTATAGTTTCGATCACGTTCTGATCATTATCAAAGTAATTTAGCTAACGAGAAACACATACATTTATACAGCGAGAAACAGTGGGGAATATACTAGGTCGGTTTGTTCGTTAAGTAGGGAAATACCAGGATTACGTTTTGCTTTGTGTACCTCGAGAGATTCCAGTAAATCCATTTTGGGCCCTTTTTCGGCAAAGTGGATCACCTGAAGTACATCTTCGTCAAAGGTATGGCCGGTTTCAATTAAATGATTCGCAAATGTTGAATTTTCTCGTTTTAGCCTAAAAGATTGTTCATGTTCTTTTAGTCTAATTTTAAAGTTGCGACCAGACTGACCTATGTATATTCCATTACAATTATGACAAGTTAATTTATAGATGCCCGACTTATTCAGTTTATCTATGGCGGATTTAGAGTTAAAAATAAAATTACTAGTTTTATTGAATGGCTTAAGCTACGTTTATGTTATGTTTATTTAAAATGTTACAAATTTTTACACTAATGTCTCCAAAGAATGTCAGTGACTTGAATTATTTATATTAGTTTCTTTAACGTGAGCTGCATATGGAGTTTGTCTAATGCTATTTTGCTGTTGCTTTTTTATTAAATTATTAACAGTCTTAATGCTAAACCCATTGTTAATTTCCAGTTTATGAATTACGTTAATTTCTTTTTTGTAAGCTTCTGTTAATAAAGGTAATTTGTGTGTTCTGTAAATCATTGAATTTAATGCGGCTAATTTATGATTGAGGGGATGTCTGGAATTAATCGGAATTAATGAATCTGTGAAAGTGGGCTTTCTGAAGATTTCAAATTTAAATCCTGAATTGATAGTGGTGATCGATAGGTCTAAAAAGTTTATATTATTGTTTTGTTCTTTTTCCACAGTGAATTTTATTTGTGTTAATAAAGTTTAAAAAATGATTTAGTTGTCTATCTGTCCCCACAAAGCTTGCTAATATGTCATCTACATATCTATACCATAAGGTAATATGCTTTTTGCCCATTTCTGAATTAAGGATTATAGATGTTAAATTAGCCATAAAAATTTCTGCTAATAATGGACTTAAGGGCGAACCCATTGCCAAGCCTTCTGTTTGTTGATAGCAGTTATTATCAAAAGAAAAATAGTTATATTTTAAAATGGTTTGTAATAGATTCAAAAATTCAGTTTTCACTATTGGATTTACATTATTTTGGTCAAAGCTACGTTCTATTAATTGAATGCATTCATTTGTGGGGATTTTGGAGAACATATTAGAGACGTCGAACGAAACCATAATTATGAAATAATAATCTACATCAAATTTACAATTTTTTTTTTTCACAAATGTTTACTCTCGCCTGATTCGTTTACCTGGACCAACTACTCCACGGTAGCTAAGCCCCTGAACACTTCCATGAACCCACATGGCCATTTTTAATTTAGAAAAACTGACCGCCTGAATGGAGTCGAACCCACGACCCCGAGGACAAAAAGCAGAAACGCTGTCCACTAGGGCCGCGTGCCACTAGAAGGCACTCAAAAATGTTTTGGATGCATGCCTCGAAGGGCTTATATGAAATATATTATAAACTTGTATCGTAATCGTTTAACTGAAGAAAATTCAGAAATGTGCATGAAACTGAACGAAATGTTGATGTTTTAGTTTCCAAAATTGAACAACAAGAGAGCCACTCATGTTTAAACATTGTCATTTTTTATGTTGTTTTTATATAGTATGTATTATTATATGGCTGCTCTAGAAGACAAATTTGAATGACTGAAAATACACTTTAGCCAGAAATTGCTCTGCGAATTCCACATTTATTTCTATAGATGCTTGAAATTTTGACAGATTAGATATGGACAATGTGTCTTTATATCTGCCTTAAAATAATTATCCGAACTTTTCAGTAACAAAAATGGTTCTAGAAGACAAATTTGAATGACCAAAAATGCACATTGACCAGAAATTGCACTGCGAATTTCACATTTATTTTGATAGATGCTTGAAATTTTGACAGATTAATTATGGATAATGTGTCTTTATATCTGCCTTAAAATAATTATTCGAACTTGAAGAAATGGCTGCGCTAGAAGACAAGTTGGAATGACCAAAAATGCACATTGACCAGAAATTACTCCGTGAATTCCACATTTATTTTTAAAGATGCTTGAAATTTTGACAGATTAATGATCGATAATGTGCTTTATAACTGCTTTAAAATAAATTTCAATAACAAAAATGGCTGCGTTAAAAGACAAATTTGAATGACCAAAAATGCACATTGACCAGAAATTACTCCGTAAATTCCACATTTATTTTGACAGATGCTTGAAATTTTGACAGATTAATTATGGATAATACGTCTTTATATCTGCCATAAAAAAATTATGTGAACTTTGCACTAACAAAAATGGCTGCGCTGGAAGATAAATTTAAATAACAAAAATGCAAGTTGGCCAGAAATTGCACTGTGAATTCAATATTTATTTTGGCAGATGCTTGATATATTGATAGATTCATTATGGATAGTGTGTCTTTATATAAATATATAATAAAAATGTTTTAATATACAATAAATCAATTTTCTGGTTTTATTTTAGTGACACGCTCAGTGCCCGCTACATTGAATTACCTGTTTTGTGGCACGCCAATGCATTTGGGTTACCGACCGCTGCACTAGGGTACCGAAAACAAAATTGAAAATGTTGTCATTTAAAAAAAAAAAAATTCAAAAACGAAATATAGCCTGAATATATACCGGGTGACCCAGGGTTCTGTAAAAGCCCCATAACTTATTTGCTATTTGAGATATCGACTTATAGTTTTCTTGAACTGGTTCCGACACTTATTCTACATATTTTAAAAATATGTATGTTTTTGTAAAGGGTGTCCTAATATACATAACAGAACAAAGTTATGGTTTTTTTAAATGGAACACCCTATATTTTATACTTTATTTTCAACCCTCTTGAGAAGCTGATAAAAATAGTATAAGATAGTGTGGGTCTATTATAGACGATTGGTTAGTTATGGGCAAATTTGTGGCAAAAACAAGGACACGTTGAAAAAGTTGCAGAAGCGCTAGCGTCGTTTTTTATACACTAAAGAATTTTTCACATCATGAAGAATAATACAAAGCGGCTTTGGTTCTTTTTTGTTCATACTGCTATACAGGGTGTCAACATACGCAAAATAATGGATAACTATTTTTTTTTCAAATGGAACACCCCATATATCTTGCAACCAATGCATGGAATTTTTAATAAGCTTTCCAATGATGTACAATTTGTATAATGAAATATTAAGGATTCTTAAGATTTATCCATAAAAACATTTTTCTTTTGTCACCTCCTGCTCATTTTTGGATTTTCAGCATTTTTCTAAAAAATAATAAAAGACCAAAGTTGTAGGGCGGAAAATTTTCGACCGATGTAGGTCTTTCGACTTTTCCAATAATGCGTGCATTGCCCGCCAGAGTGCGCAAAATCGTGACCGTATATGCATTTTAGCGTTTTTCTCAAATTTTTTGTTAATTAATTGCACTATACTTTATTTTCTACGTCCTCTAGCAGAAAAACGGGTAATTATAGAAATATTCAAATGACCTACATAGATTGAAAATATTCCGCTCTACAACTCTTAAAAGAAGCAATTTTTGCCCAAAATGCATAGTTTTCGCTAAAAATGCAAAAAACCATTGAAAAACGCAAAAGTTGATATATACATTTTTAATTTGCATTTTTAGGCAAAACTATGCATTTTTGGCAAAAATTGCTTCTATTAAGAGTTGTACAGCGGAACATTTTCAATTGATATGGACCATTTTAATTTTCCTATAATTTCCCGTTTTTCCGCTAGAGGGTGCGGAAAATAAAGTATAGTGCAATTTATTAATAAAAAATTTGAAAAGAAAACAGTAAATGCATATACGGTCATGATTTTGCGCGCTCCGGCGGGCAATGCACGCATTATCTTAAAAGTTTAAAGACCTATGTCGACCGGAAATTTTTCGCTCTACAACTTTGGTCTCTTATAATTTTTCCTCAAAATGCATAGTTTAGGCTGAAAATCCAAAAATCAGCAGAAAGTGACAAAAGAAATATGTTTTTATTGATAAATCTCAAGAATCCTTAATATTTTGTTATACAAACTATATATCATTGGAAAGCTTATTAAAAATTCCATAGATTGGTGCCAAATTATATAGGGTGTTCCATTTGAAAAAAAATAGTTATGCATTGTTTTGCATATGTCGACACCCTGTATAGCACAATGAATAAAAGAGAACCAAAGCCGATGTGTGTTATTCTTTATGATGTGGTAAATTTTCTAGTGTATAAATAATGATGCTATCTTTGCTAGGAATGCTTCTGCAATGTTTTCAATGTGTACATGTTTTTGCCACAAATTTGCCCATAACTAACCAACCGTCCATAATAGACCCATACTATCTGATGCTATTTTTATCAGCTTCTCGAGAGGGTTGAAAATAATGTATAAAATATAGGGTGTTCCATTTAAAAAAAAACATAACTTTGTTCTGTTATGTATATTGGGACACCCTGTACAAAAACATACATATTTTTAAAATATGTAGAATAAGTGTGGGTACCAGTTCAAGAAAACTAGAAGTCGATATCTTAAATAGCAAATCAGTTATGGGGCTTTTACAGATCCCTGGGTCACCCGGTATATATATATATATATATATTTATATATTCAGGCTATATTTCGTTTTTGAATTTATTTAATACTCTCTGCAACAAGTAAGGTTGTTTCTATTTTATTTGTCATTTTTTGTCTATAATTATAAAATGATAGATAATAGTTGCATCAAATTTACATTAGCAATATTTAGATAGAATACCAAAATGAACAATTTATAAAGAATATGGTTTTTCGAAATCTCACTAGCTATAAAAAGGAATGCAATAAATATGAAAAGTATCACTTAAGAACTCCATTATCATTAAATCACAGAAAGACCTCAGGTCAATAGCCTAGGCAGACTAACCCCACTAGCCTCATACTGTATGTTAGATGTTAAATGAAAGTTATGTAGGTGCCTGAATAAAGATGTTTTCCCCTCTCGAAATCGAAATCGAAATCAATATTTCTTCCAATGATCATTAAAATGATTTCATTTCCATGTAATTCTAGAATAGACTGATAGCGGTTACAACTTTATTTTTCCCAAAAACATGTCTTGGGACGACATCCAGCGAAATGTGCACCCCGTAATAAATCATTTCGCATAACCCTTCAAAGATGTAATAGGGTTAGTCATTTCGCAAGGTTACATTATATTAGCTTGCACCATAGATTCGCTAATAGTTTGCAAAACCGGAGCACGACAAAGCAAGGATTGTTTATTGGCCCTAATAAAATTGGCTTTCTGAAAATCCTTTTGGGCAGACACATTCAGAGCAACTCGTTTATGATTATTTGTCAGGGAAAGTTAATTTCTGTAAAGGCAACTTTTGATATCCACCATTAAACGATTATGCAAATCTCCATAACGAGTGGAAATAATTGAAATATTGCAAATTTTACACAAAGAGAAAACCTGATTCTATTTACTATTTCAGATTTCTTAAAACTAATTATTCTCTTATTAAACTAACAATAGTCGTTTTTTAACGTTATAAATTAACCCACATTTGGCCGAGATTTAAATTAAAGGAAAGTAAATGATATGTTTCTCTAAATCAAGTAATTAACATAAAATATTTCCTGAATATGAATTTTTTTAGGTCTACATTTATTTTTGCAAGGTGAAAGAATGGGATGTTTGTTTTTATAATTACCATGCTTCTGTTTTATTCGCTATGGTTTTTCAAGAATTCTTCTTTTTGCGAATTTTCCCAGACTTTGTCTAGTGAATTTCTGAATTTTCTAAAGAATTCGTATTTAAAATCTGCGGTGTCATCCTGTAAAATGAAGGATTAATAAATTAAACGGATTACATACCGAAATCAAAAACACAAATTTAATTACATTAATCAATTTAAATTAAACACCCACGCTTTTTACTAATTTTTTGGCAGTCATTATATTCGTCGCTCGCTGGTGGTAAGTTAGGCATAATTATTTAGTAAGATGTTTCAATATACTACTAAATTTTAATAAAGGAGTGTAATTTTTATTTTTAAGTAGTACGGTTGTCTCTCAAAATAATATTGCTCATTCTTTACTAATAGATACCATAACCAAAATTTACGGGAACCAATTCATGACAAACGTTTTCCTAAAGTGAACCATTTAAATTTTGATTACCTAAATTTATAATTTGGACACAGATCATTTTCAACACCCTGTATAAGTAAAAAATGGTGATGTGGCCATCATGTTACTTTCTCCGCTTTGATGTTATAATAGGTATTTATATTTATAGATTAATTCATTATTTTCAATTTAAATCATATTTTAAATCGAACGTTTCACATGATCGAGTGGTAATGGCGTTTAAAACGACAAAATTATGAAAGGTAAATATGACAAATTATGTTTCGAAATTCTAATAATCTTCACCGTAAGTTTACTAAAAAACTAAAACAAAAATGCTAAAAAGAGTCCCGAAAAAGATTTCTAAAAATAGCCCTGATTAAAAAGTCCTGAAAAAACTAATAAAAGCCCTGAACAAGAAAGTCCTGCAAACGATTTCTAAAAATAGTCCTATTTAAAAAGTCCTAAAAACCCTAATAAAAGTCCTGAATCCGAAAGTCTTGAAATAGTCCAGATAAAAAAGTCCTGATAAAAACTCCTGAAAAAGAGTCCTGACAAAAAAATAAAGTCCTCAAAGAGAGTCCTGAAAAAGAGTTCTGGCAAAAAAGGTCCTGAAGAAACAGTTTTGAGAATACAGTCTTGAAAAAAGAGTCCTCTTAGAAAGTTGTGAAAAAGAGTCCTAAAAAGTCGAGAAAAACGTACTGCAAGAAGAGGCCTGAAAAATTAAGTCTTCATATAAAACACCAGAAATAAATGTCCTCAAAAAAATCCTGAAAGAAGTCAGAAAAAGTTTCTCGAAAAAAGACCGGTACAAGAAATCCTGAAAATGAATCCTATAAAAAATGTCCTGAAATATAGTCCTGAAAAAAGTCCTGGGAAGAAGGCTTGAAAAAATATTCCCGAAAAATGTAATTAAGAAAATTCAGAAAAGAATCCTGAAAAGAAGTCCTGAACAAGGGGTTCTTAAGAAATTCTCGAAAAAGTCCTAGTCCTGGAAATAAAGTCTTGAAAAAAGAGTCCTGATAAAAGCCGCAAAGAAAAGTCCTGAGAAATAGTCTCCATATAAAATACGAAAAATAAATGTCCCGAAAAAAGGCCCAAAAAATCGTGAAAGAAAGCTAAAATAAGTCCTGAAGGAAGTTCAGACAAAGAGTCCTGATGAAATATCATAAAAAAATTGTCCTTGAAAAATTGCCTTGAAAATAACAGGTTTAAAAAATAAACAAAAAAATTTCTGAAAAAAAGCATTGTAAAAGTTCTTAAAAAGATCTGAAGAAATTGTAAGATTCCAAAGAGTCTTGAAAAAATTTCCTGCAAAAAGGCCTAAAACAAGTCCTTTACAAAATTCCTCAAATAAAAAGTTATGAAAATAGTGTTGAAAAAAAGTTAAAAACATCTGAAAAATGTCCAAAATAGGTCATGAAAAAAAAAAATTCTAAAAAATGTCATGAAAAAAATTCTGAAATTTTTTTTCTAAAAAAAATCCCGAAAAGAGATCCTCAACGAAAGGTCCCAAAAACGTTCCAAAAAAATATCCCGTTTTTGAAAGGAAATCCTGAAAATAAAGGTCCTGAAAGAAAAGAATTTTCGAAGAAAGGTCTTTTAAAAATGCTCTTAAAAAAGTTCTGAAAACGTTGTCCTGAAGTATCAAAAAGGCTAAAAGAACAAAAAACTTGTTAAGGCAAATATTCTGAAATACGAAATTTTACGAAAAGCTTTTTAGTTCTTCAAATTCTCAAATGTCACTTATGTTCAAAATTTCATTTCTGTATTAGTTTTTGAGATACAGCGCGCATAAACAGACTGTTATGTAGAGAAAAAAATAGTGATGTGGTCATCATGTTACTTTCTCCGACTTGATGGTATCATTATATTTACGCTTTCGTGGTTTATTTTCAATTTAAACCATATTTTAAATGTACATCGAATGTTTGTAGAGTCGGATGAAACTGACGTTTAAAACGTCAAAATTATGAAAGATGGAAAAATTATACTGCAAATTTTAAAGCTGAGTTTACTCAAAAACTAAAGAGATATCAAAAAAACGTATTCCTTATAAGTTGTTCATTTAGAATTCTCTACAATTATTATTAACATAAATTTGCTGTAGCTATTATCGTTTAATAATTATAAACCAAAAATGAAAAAAAAAAATCTTTTTCTCGAATAACAATGATTTTATGAAAAATATTTTGAAACCAAAGATGTTCATTTCTTTGTTGTCTTCAATATTTATTTAAATGATTTTTTGATAATTTTCATATTTACAAAAATATTGGAAACAAAAACAAAAAACATTTAAGGTAAACACCCACTTCCGGTGCACGAAATTTTACCAAAAGCGTTTCAGTTTTTCGGATTATCAAATAAGACGGATGTTCAAAGTTTCATATCAATTGCTCTATTAGTTTTTGAGATACAGCGCGCACAGACAAACACGCACACAAACCAGACACATTTTTTTTTCAGAAATTGTTGAAATGGCATCTAGGGATCCCAAAACGGATATTTCCGTAAAAAAAATTTGAAAAAAAAAACACGATCAGAATACTTTCTCGTACTTCGTATCGGAGAAAGTAAAAATACGTTTAAAAAATTTCCTGTATCTTTTACCTGAATCAATTTTGTATTTAAAGAGTTTGGTGACTTTCGCCTGCGGAATTCTTCTCGACTTACCCTGTGTATATCTAGGATTAGAATTTGTAAATTGATTTTATTAGGTAAGAATAAATCATAGAACTTTTTGGCGATATGTCTTTGATTATAATCCATTTAATCCTATTCCTACAATGGTACTCCATTTTATTCAATTATAATAACTAACCGATAAAAAATAGGTCAGATATAATCTGTATATTATATATCGCATAATTCTAACCTCCGTAGTTTTCGGTATCTTGTCATTATACAGGGAGGATTTTTTTTTCAAAAGGAGCCACCCTGAATAACTTTGGATCTAAAGTAGTTACGGTTTTAAGAAAAAATACGTCAATTTTGTTTTCGAGGGGGAACTTAAAACACTATTTTTAGAATTTTATCTTTCACCCCCTCACCCCCAGCCACCCCATCTTTATTATTTATTTCAAATGGCACCCCCTATTGTCCGATACCTCATTTTAAAGGGCATACAAAATACTATCCAGCAAAGCAAAAATAATTGAAATCGGTTCATTTGTTTTAGAGAGAGAGAGAGTATTCATTTCAAAATAAGCCACCCTGAATAACCCTGGTTCTGAAGTAGTCACGGTTACAGGAAAAGATATGTCAATTTTGTTTTTGAGGTGGACTTGAAAACACTGTTTTTAGAATTTTATCTTTCAGAGATATTCATTTCAAATATGCCACACCAAAGATTGTGTGGCTGGGGGTGAAAGAAAAATTATAGAAACAGTGTTTTTCGAGTTCCCCCCTCTAAAATAAAATTGACTTATTTTTGCTTAAAACCGTAACTACTTCAGATCCAAAGTCAAGACCCTCTCTTTTTAAAACAAATGAACTGATTACAAATATTTTTCATTTGCTAGATGGATAATATTTTGTATTGCCTTTAAAATGAGGTATCGTACAATAGGGGGTGCCATTGGAAATTATAAAGATAGGGTAGCTGGGGGTGACGGGGTGAATGATGAAATTCTAAAAACAGTGTTTTTTAAGTTCCCCCTCGAAAACAAAATTGATGTATTTTTTCTTAAAACCGTAACTACTTCAGATCCAAAGTTATTCAGGGTGGCTCCTTTTGAAATGAAGACCCTGCATGTAACTAGAAGCAGCTTGATCGTGTGTAGACCCAAGTGTCTAGTATAATATGGATTACAAGTGTCGTAGATAATTCAATAGATTATAGAATTATTAATTATATTATACAGGTCGTTACAATTTCGATGCATTAGCATTGCAATCTCGGTAACTATAAGAGATAGAGAGTTTGTTACACTAAGGCAAAGATGCTTATTTTAATGCTGAATAATTCGTTAAAAAGCAATTAAAATATTTCGACTACTTCCGAAGATATTCGAAAAAAAGAAAAAAAAATTAGTTGTTATTTTTTACGACTTTATTTTTTACGTTTACTGGTTATTTTAAAAAACTACTTTCTTGAAACACTCTTGTAGGCTCTTCCAGAAAATCAGAAAATAATTTTAATTTTTAAATACGACATTTCGTTGTTATCACATCAACTTTATTTTTTTAAATACGGACCTGGATTTTTCATTTTTGAGTAGCTTTTTACCTACCAAAAATAATGATAACACACTAGTCAAAAAATTGTTTGCCATAAGAGTTATTTAAAGTTGTTTTTAAATTGAAGAGTAGACATTGAAACATAACAAAGTTTGCCTCAATTTTGCTAGATTTATAAATAATCCTTTGAATGTTATTATTATTATTATAAATAAGCTTAGTAAACTAAGAAAAAGGGCAAGAAAAAGGACTTTAAATTTCTATTAAAATGTATTGGGTGTTCTATTAAAAAAAAGTTTCGTTACATTTAACGAAGGTCTTATTACTTCATAAAAATAGCATTTAATTACATTAATAAACCTAATCATCTAATAAAAAAAAACATTATTTTTCTGTAACTGTTCAAATATTGCTTGTTTTTACTCTAAAAACCAGAATAACTCAGAAACTGTTAAATTTAGCTCATTAAAAGTGATTGTTGGTTTAATTAGTGTTAAAATCTACGCATAAAAATGCAAAACTATATCTAAAAAAGAAACTTATTTGCGTTGGCTCTCCGTTGTGAGGCATCCTGTATCCATGAAAATATTTTCCGATTATAGAGTCGATAATTATCTACAACTTTTATATATATCATATTTTTATATCTTAAATATTTAAGGCCAAAAAATTACTATGACGCTTCAGTGAGACACCCGGTATAATATATTTAGATTTGCCTGCGATTTAAATAAAATAATAGTAATTTACGATACAAGTAACGTTATGAATGATTTTACATTATGTCGCTCGTGTAATGTAAAAGCAAATAACGTTACGTGTATCGTAACACGGTTTATTTTAATCCTATTTCTATTTTTTTCAATTTAAAAAATGTTTAATGAAAACCGTCAAAAAGCGAAATAATGTTTGTATGCCTATATCTCCATAGCAACGAGTTGCGTTAAGATATCTTAAAGGTATCCTAACGTTACTCGTTGCTAAGATGTTATTGGCATGTTAACATTATAGGATAAAATAAAAATAAATAATATGTTTGTCTAAAGATTGTAGATTGCCATCCTATACAGGGTGTTCAATTTAAGTGAAGACATTGAAATATCTCGAAAACTACACATCGAACAAAAAAAAATTATAATTAAAATTTGTTCGCCTTGAAGGGGGGCATCTAATGATATGAAACTCGACCCACTACCCTCAACCCCCTAGGGGGTAGGGGGTGAGAAATAGAAAAGTTAAATAGGAACCCCCATTTTTTGTACGGATTTGAATACTCCGGGAACAAATAAGAAAGTTTTATCTGAATTTTTTTTATATTCGTGACAGACGACGCTATAATCGACAAAATTCAAAATTGGCAAAAATCGTTGAGAAATGGAGATTTCCTGAGAAATGGGGATTCGTAATAGGGTTCCCATGATTTTTAATAATAGACAGCTATATTTTTGTTCTTAGTGGTGTGGTGTACATCATTTTAAAGATTAAAACTTATGCTATTTTTCTACATAATCGCCGTTTCTGTTCAAACACTTTTGCAGACGATGCTCCAGTTTTTCTATCTCCATATTACAGAATTCTGCCGCCAATACTTTGAGGAATCGAGTAACCTCTTCCTTGACTTCATCATCGGTATTGAAGCGTAAACCACCGAAGTATTCCTTTAATTTTGGGAATAATTCGTGTTGGAAGTCTCAGAAATACGGAAAGCAAGTTCGTTAATGGTGATCCTCCGATCTTCAAGCAGCATTCTCTCAACTTTTTCGACAATTCCATCTGAAACTGAAGACCTTCCGCTTCTTCATCGTGAATTTCCGTGCGGCCTTCACTGAATTCTCTGCACCATTTGCGAACATGTTGAACAGATATGCAATTTTTCCCATAAACTTCGATTAACTGACGATGAATGTCAATAGGTGAAATCCGTTTTGAACTTAAAAAACGTATCACAGAATGCGAATTTCGCATCTAGCGGTAACAGCGATAGGAAGCTCCATCTTCGAAGGCTGCTAGACCGGCATTGAGCGATGTAGCGTGGCGGGAGAGGTGGGAATAGAGAGAGGGAGATTTGACAGTGTAGGACAGTGTTTTACATTTCTCCCAGCACGTCGTATTATTTCTTAGCAGCATAGGGAATCTTATTTTACGAATCCCATTTCTCAGGAAATCCCAATTTTCAACGATTTTTACCAATTTTGAATTTTGTCGATTATAGCGTCGTCTGTCACGAATACAAAAAAAAATTCAGATAAGACTTTCTTATTTTTTTCTCGGAGTATTCAAAACACAAAAAAAATGGGGGTTCCTATTTAGCTTTTCTATTTATCACTCCCTACCCCCTAAGGGGTTGAGGGTAGTGGGTCGAGTTTCGTATCATTAGATGTCTTCCTCCGAGGCGAACAAATTTTAATTATAATTTTGTTTTATTCGATGTGTAGTTTTCGAGATATTTCAATGTCTTCACTTAAATTGAACACCCTGTATATAGGACTGTAGACAAATTACTTTATCGAAAATGAAATCAATTGAAAGCTAGCCTTGATTCTTGTATTTAAACGTAGGCAACTACGATTTTGACTTGTGTTAAACTTGTTTGTTATTTAGTACGAATAAATTACTGCATTATTTGATAAAATTAATAATATAATTATTACTAATTTTCGGAATAAAATGAATAATGTATGTAGTCTGTGTGAACTCTAGTGGAAAATATGTTTGTGATGTTTAAAGTAACCTCAGTGTAACCATAATGTGGTTCCGTGTTGATGGATATAATGAATGGCTTTTGGAACGAGTGCTGTGCAAGTGGTGGTAGTGAAAGTTATTGTGCTTCTGGGGTCATTTGCATATTTCGCAGAATTATGCACCCGAATATAATGGGTATACAGGAAGTTTAGGCGAAGAAAATGTGCCCCCGTCAAATAAGATAAACACCAAACTTGCAAAACAAACAAGAGGATTTCTGGCACGTTCCTGCAAGTCTTCGTAAGAATTTGATAAATGTTCAAATGACAAGAGGAAATTTCCGGTGTAAGCGTCCGATAGTCTTTATGTAACAAATGACAATATGAGACTTATTATTACGGGGTATTCAGGATTTAGTGCGCAGAATACTGTATTTAAAAAAAATTATTTTAAGCTACAGTTTGTTACAAATTAACCAAAAAAGCAAACAACTGCAAAGAAATATATCAATTATGTTCTATTTTCCCAAATGTTATAAAACCTACTTTAACCCCTCAACAGTGTCTATTAAAGGTGATCCTTGAAATGCAATTAAAATCTAGACTGTTAAAAATGTAATCAGCTATTATGTCTTACTAAAACTATAAATGTTTGGTTCCACAGCCACTCACTACAATATTTATTAGACACCCGTTAGTTTACGTCGCCAAGAAGTATATTTAATTAATGTAATTATTTTATTATTATTTTATTAAGGTGAGTTACCATTCAGCCACTAACCAATTTCCCTGTGAATAATTTTTTTTACGTTTTTATGTTTTTACGTTTTTACGTTTTTACGTTTTTACGTTTTTACGTTTTTACGTTTTAGCTAAACTGAAACTAGGAGCGATTTTAATTAACGACTTGTTTATCCTAACAAGTTAATGATTAGATTTTACGCAGTTAAAATATATTCAATATTTTCATTTTAATTGCCCTATCGCATTTGCATTCCCACTTAAAAAAAAAAATCCCGCACGTCCATTGCCCAGATGTCGCAGGAAAGTGTGAAATTTATGAAACGGAAAGTAATCGCCGCCGGATTAGCGTGCGAGAGAATAAGAAGAAGAAAAATATCGGCTTCTTTGACCTCCGGCATCCGCTCATTACCTTCACCTGTTCCATCTCTTTCCAGGCGACGCCCCCAGCGTTTATCATTATTATTATTAAATTTTCACGCATTGTTTTATATAAGCATCCTCACCGTGTCCCGAACAGGTTTAATTCCTATTGTTATACCGGAATGCCGACTGATTTTCATATATAAAAATCACCGGTGTTATCCTAATCACATTGTTTACGTCCTTTTTAACGAGATCACGAGATTGAAAGAATATGCATAATAAGGAACAACAAGGCATTAAAGTATTAAACTAAACGGTTGTAATAGTGGTAAGTTTCAGCTTACGCCAGTCGGGTTTTGAACTCGTGGCCCTGTGATTATGCGGTGATGTAAAATACCCGAAATGAGTGTTTATAGTTTTTTTCCACCTACGTGTTCTGAATGATCATTTTCAGCCCCAAAATGCGGAAAGAAAACTAAAACTAAAAACTAAAACTGCTTAAATTTTTCAATAAAGGGCGGCATACCTGTTACAGTACATATCATTAAGTGCATAATACTCCATAGTCCATATACTTTTTAGAATATAACGCGCACAATGTATACAACACGTATGCATTAGTAAAGCCGAGGAAAAGAACGGATACGCGTGTGTGCTTCCTTAGGGCTAGCGTCGATTCCGAGCAACGGCCAATAATAACGTTCGCGTCTATGTTAAAGAACAGCTGATCGTTCGATAGATTACGTTCGTACATCGAACTGTAGCACCACGTTAAAATTCGTCGATCCTTGTTTTATTAATTGGAAATACAATTTCTCTGTGCCGGTATCAAATCTATATTCTTATTCAACGTTGGACGAATCTTTGTCTCGATGTGAGTCGATACCGAATACGAAAAGAAACACAAACGTGAGTACGCCCGTTTATTGCAATACAATACATAGTTATTAAATAATCATAATTGATGCACATCTTATTTCTTTCACAATATTGTCGGTAGGCGGAAAAATAGCGTGTATCCCGCGGGAAGAAACGCTTTAGCAGCCCTTAGTTATTGGCCAAACACCGCGGGTTGCTAAAACATAGTTTCTTCCTTTGATGAACAATATCCTATTCCTTATATGATGGCGCATTTTTATATTATCTACTTACCCAGAAAAGTCGAAAGTTTCGTACTGCAAGATCGATATGTAAAGATCCCTGTTATTGCCAATGAATGCAGTTTAACCAAAACAAGTGTCCTGAAACTTTGCAAAGCGATTTTGGCATGAAGAAGGTATCTGCTTGGTTCTCAGATGGCTTACACCGGAATAAAAATGGGAAAAGAATTTGGCCGAGTTGGAGAGGGACAATTGTCATCAGGGACAGTGGCGGCTCGTGGAACATATTGATGGTAGAGCCACATATACAATTTTTTTTTAAGAAGGAAAGAACGATTTATCTTCCTAGGCCAAAGTAACTGGCAAAAAAGTGTTTTAAGAATTAATTTAAAATTCTTGCTAGTTCCATGGTTGCTTGGCTTTATATAATGAGCCGTCCTTATCTAACATAAAAGTTAAAAACATTTATAATACCTCACTCGAAACATCCCCATTTCACCTTTAACCCTTAACGGGCTCTGTGGGTCCAATAGACCCGGACGCATACTTTACCTCAAATTTTCGGCGCGAAGAAATTTTTTTCTATTCTCGCTCCCATATATATTTCAAACCTATTTCCCTATTAGCTGTGTATACCTCAAGTCTATCAGCTCTTTACTTTTCTCGCGATAATCAAAATAAACGGACGTCTTATTTTGTGGGTCTAATAGACCGTAATTTAAAAAAAAATGTGTTTTTTCGTATTTTGGTGAATAAATACGTAAGTAAAACATTTAAATAAAACAGTTTCTTTGTTAAAATCACACTTTATTTTTTAGTTCCAAAAATGTATCGCGAAGTTAAGGCTTCAACCATGAATCAATTTATCTACCAATTATTTTTTTTTAGAATACGTAAATTGTGTATTTATGTATTTTTTTTACTATATATAATTTTCAGAGCTGAATTTTTTGAACGATGACCTTTAATTTGCGGCTGCGTCAAAATATCGATCAACAACTTCTTCAGGACGATATTCCCCGCTATCGAGAATCTGATTCAAGTGATGATTCGGATGGTGCAATTGAAGACCATGTTTCCTCATTTTTTTGTATAAAAAAATTATTACTATTTATGATTCCCTCTAAAAAAATTAAAAGACACATTTCTAAGCTTGCCTCATTTCAAACTTAAAAAATAATATAGTTTTTGCAGCGAAGACCTTGGATTTTTTTACTTGAAAGTGCCATATTTTAGCAAGATGACCTGAAATTTGTAGCCGAATATATCTATTTTTTTTCATTAAAATTTTAGTAAAAGAACGCAAATTTTTCAACAATTTCTTTCAAAATTGTTCAATATTGTATTTGGACACTAAAAAATACTATATCTTCACCTGCATTTAAATATGTCCTAAGCAGTTGTGTAATTTTTTTCTAACCTTCAATTTCAATATTGACGGAGCAAACAGCTTCAAAGTTGTCCGGGTCCATTAGACCCACAGTGCCCGTTACGTTATTATATCGAAGTGTGCCCGTTAAGAGTTAAAATACAAAATACGGGACTACATGAAATTCTGCTTAAATCGAAGTAAATCACAACGAATTGTCATTTAAAATTACTCATCAATATCAGGACTTTAATATCCAAGCAAAACATCAAAATATTCTGAAGATGGCTTTTGAGTTATTCAGCTAAAAACTCAAAAATATTATTTTTTAGAACAAATATTGGGAAAAAGTGAAATTTCGGCTAAAAATACAACGGACTGTCACTCAACATTACTTACTAATATTAGAACTTTAATATTTATGCAAAATATCAAAACATTCTGAAGACGGTTTTTGAGTTATTGAACAGAAAAGTTAGAAATATCAATTTTTTGTAATAAATTTGGAGAAAATTCGCTTAAAATCGAAGCAAATCGCAATTAACTGTTACTTAAAATCACCAATTGACATCAGGGTTATAATTTTCACTCAAAATATCTAAACATTCTGCAGATGGTTTTTGAGTTATTCAACAGAAAAGTCGAAAATGTAAATTTTTTCTAATTAATTTTAAGAACATTCGCTTAAAATTAAAGCAAATCATAATTAACTATTACTCAAAATCACTTATCAACATCAGAGCTATGATACCCATTCAAAATATCAAAAACATTCTGCAGAAAAGTTAGAAATGTCAATTTGTTCTACTAAATTTTGAGAAAATTCGCTTAAAATCGAAGCATGTCGCAAATAACTGTTACTCAAAATCAGTCATTAACATGAGGGCTATAATATTCACTCAAAATATCAAAACATTCTGCAAATGGTTTTTGAGTTAATCAACGGAAAAGTCAAAAATGTCAACTTTTCGTAATACATTTTGAGAAAATTCTCTTAAAATCGAAGCAAATCTCAATTCACTGTTACTCAAAATAACTCATCAATATCAGGGCTCTAATATCCATGCAGAAGATCAAAACATTCTACAGATTGATTTTTTTCAACTAGAAACTCAAAAATGTTCATTTTTTATATTAAATCTTAAAAAAAGTGAAAATTCGTTTAAAATCAAAACAAATCACAACGGACTGTTACTCAACATTACCTACTAATATCAGAACTTTAATATTTATGCAAAATATCAAAACATTCTGAAGATAGTTTTTAAGTTATTTCACTAAAAAACGCGAAAATATCAATTTTTGTAACAACTATTGGGAAAAATTTCGGTTAAAATCAAAGCAAATCACAATTACCGGTCACTCAAAATTAGTTATCAATATCAAGGCTTCAATATTTATGCAAAATATTCAAGCATTCTGCAGATGGTTTTTGAGTTATTCAACTGAAAACTCGAAAACGTCAATTTCTTGGAACGAATATTTGGAAAAGCTAAAATAAATAAAAAGCTAAGACTCTAATATTCAAACAAAAGATCAAAACATTCTGAAGTTGGTTTTAGAGTTATTCAACTAAAAACTTGAGTTTTTTGTAACACATATTGAGGAAAAGTGAAATTTCGGTTAAAATCAAAGCAAAGCCAATGATCTGTCACTCAAAATCACTTATCAATATCAGGGCTTTAATAATTTTTCTTTTCGGACGGAGCAGATAGAAATATTTTATCATAATCGCATTGCTGAAGGCCGTACCTAACATCAGTGGCAAAAATTCTTGCTAGTGCCATGGCACCTTGGCAGCAGCCGCCCCTGATCAGGGATGAAACGTAATTTTCTGGGCAAAAAACCTGATGGTAACGGTTTTCTAAATATCTTTCTTACTGAATACATACATGCCGAGGGGATCTACCATAAATGTAGAGGCCTACAAAAAGATCATTTAGAATGTAAAAAAATGCTTTGGAGGAAAAACGTCCACATTCTTATCACAACGCAAGAGGTTATAATTTGGCAGGATAAATTTTAATTTATACGAGCCATCGATACAAAGGACCCCGCACTTTTTGATAGGGAAATGGCTTTCAGTCAATCTTCTTGAAACCAACTGAAAAATATTCACCAAGTCATCCCGATCAACAGCCGTATTGCAGTATCAGGCACAGAACTGCCTTTTGCGCGAGATCTTGAGATCTTCGGCTGTTGCGACAATGGAGACTTTTGATCGGCATGACTTGGTGAATATTTTTCAGTTGGTTTCAAGGGGATTGACTGAAAGCCATTTCCCTATCAAAAACTCAGGGTCCTTTCAAGAATGAATATTTTGCCTAATCGCAATTCATTCAAGAAATTTTTTCGTCAAAATAAGTGCTTAAAATAACATGTATCCTGCAGAACAGCAGGAGGTATTTGTTTAAATAATTTAACGAAGACGACAAAACTGTAGAAGCATTAAATACATTCTATAATAATGAATATTCATGTTACTTTTCTTCTTTATTGATTTTAATTCCAAATCGTTCAGATCGTTGTCATGGAAAAGGTAAATACAATTTATCCACATGCAAACTTATATCTACATTTTTATCCGCTTGTAAATTTTTTTCTACCTTATTATACGCTTGCAAACCCGTTTTCAGCTATTCTATATACATATTTTTTTACAAGAGTTGAATTTCTCCAACGCGACAACTGCCAGGCAAACAAAGGTTAGCAGATAATCATTGACTGTGTGTTATAGAGTTGAGGCATCCACCTTACAGTCCCGATCTTTACCTCCAGCAGACTTTCAAAATTTAGAAAAAGCATCTCAGTGGGAAGCGTTTTGCTTCTGATGAAAAACTTAAAGAAGCCATTAAAGAATATTTTGTAGGGTTACCGAAGGAATTCATTCTGAAGAAATTGGATAATTGGAAAAAGTATTAAATAAGTGCACTAGTGTTGAAGAGATTTATGTAGAAAAATAACAGATTGTTAATAGTAAGAAGTCCTTTTATGCAGCGACTAAAAACGTATTTTGCAAAAATGTTTCGTTTTCGTTCTTTACTTTCTCACCCAAAAATTATCGTTTTTGTTTTCGAGTACTGAAATTAAATAACGGTTAATAGTGGTAATAACTATATTTAAATTGGATACGATTTAAGCCTGATTTACGTTATAGTTGATTCTCTAGATTTCTATAGTAATAGTAATAGGTAAAATGAAGTTTACCTCTTTGCAACATTAAATAAAAACAAAATTGGTAAAATGTTAACACATAATGAATAAATAAAATTTCCACTGTTTCTTTACAATTGAAGTGGGAACACGATGATGTTTTTTTCAAAATTTTAAATTGATGAGTTGAAAAATGTTAATAAAATTAGCGATATAGATATTTGAGAATGATTATGGAGAACAGTGAAAAATTAGACATAGAAATAAATGAAAGAATGTTAAATGCAGGAAAAATATTCAACGCAATGAAAACGAAATTATTTAACAAAAGATAAATGAATAAAAACATAAAAACAGAAGTAGTAACAAAAATGGTGATGTGGCCATCATGTTGCTTTCTCGACTTGATGGTATCATTTATATTTACGCTTTCATGGTTTATTTTCAATTTAAATCATATTTTAAATGTACATCGAGCGTTTTGTAAAATCGAATGATATTGACGTTTAAAATGTCAAAATTATGAAATATGAAAATGAAAAATTATACTTAAATTTCTAATAAATCAGTTTACTCAAAAACCAAAGAGATTTCGAAAAAGCTTATTCTTTATAATTTCAGCATTCAGATATAGGAATATGCCAACGGCGGCAAATATTATAATAATAATGCAAACATTAAAAACGGAAATTAGTATTGAAATATAAATACTCGAAACACCGTTAAAGGTAGAAACAAAGTGGCGACATCAGTTGCCGGCATTTTGTACTAAAATGTGTTTATTACAAAATTCAGGCTTCTTTGTTGTTTCTACTTTTAACGGTGTTTCGAATATTTATATTTCAATACTAATTTCCTTTCCCCATCAGCATAGTGAGGCCAGAAAGGTTGAAACCGGTCCGTATGTGTTCTGATGGGGAAGTAATATTTAATGTAACTGTTTTTATTTCATAATTATAAACCAAAGAACTGATACAAATTTTAATAATCTCAACAAAGATTTTTCAGTTTACTCAAAAACCAAAGGGATTTCGAAAAGAACTTATTCTTTATAAGTTGTTCATTTTAGCATTTTCTACAATTATTATTAACATAAATTTGCTGTAACTATTATCGTTTTATAATTATAAACCAAAAATAAAATAAAATAATACATTTTTTTCTCGAATAAAAATAATTTTATGAAAAATGCAAAAGATGTTCATTTCTTTGTTGTCCAAGGTTTGTTTAAATGTTTTTGTGATATTTTTCATATTTAAGAACATATTGGCATAAAACAAAAAACAGTTAAGGTAAACACCCACTTCCGGTATACGAATTTTTACCAAAAGCTTTTCAGTTCTTCAGATTATCAAATAAGACGTATGTTCAAAGTTTCATATCAATTGCTCTATTAGTTTTTGAGATACACACACACAGACACAAAAAAATATTTTCTAGAAATTATTGAAATGGCATCTAGGGACCCCAAAACGGAAATTTCCGTAAAAAAAATTTTAAAAAAAATATCACTATTACAATAGTTTCTCGTACTTCGTAACGGAGAAAGTTAAAAAAAATTGCCGGATCTACGATAACTTATAGTAACGAAACTTGGACACTATCAGAAAAATATTACCAGACTCGATTAAAATTTTTCCAATTAACAAATTTAAGGCAAAACTTAAAGAAATTCTCATTAATGGAAGTTTTTATACAATTGCTGATTTCCAAAACACTTTGTGTTAATTCTAATAATAACAACGGGAAGTGCCCGTTTCTCGTTACAACTTATATGTAATTTGATTGCCACACTGCGATCGGAACTAAAGGGGCATCGGTCTTAGTGTCTATGTGATTTTAAAATATTTACTTATTTATTTATATTTGTGTATACTTATATTATGTATTTTTTTGACGTACCCAATCCATGTAATTTGATGGCTTAATGGACAAATAGAAAAAAAAAATAAAAAAAAAAAAATAAAGATCAAGAATAAATGCGATTCCTCAGAAAGATCAAAGTCAAAACAAGAAGAAACAACTATGAATCGAAATAGCAGAAAACCACCTAAAATGGTTAGAATAAATATTTCTAAAAAAATCGCTCGGACAGGGTCGATTTTTGTTTATTATTGCGCACTTTTTGGCGCACTCAAAAATATTCTGACGTCACTAATCATTTTTTTTTTAATGGAATTAGTTTTTTTTTTATTTGGCAACTTTTGGATTGCTCTTAATTGTCTTTAAAGTCACATTATTTTTTTTTACAAAAAATTTTAAAATCAGTTTTTTATTAATTTTACTATCTATTATTTAAGCTAATTTTTTTTTAAAATGGAATTAGATTTTTATTTTGTTTGGTAACTTTTGTGGATCTTCTAATTCTCTTTAAAGTCACATAATTTTATTACAAAAATACTTATCCTTTCCTGTAAAAAGTGAAATTTTTAAAAGCAGTTTACTATCTGGAAAAAATCTCGTCATTTTTATTTAAATAAATAGTATGACATTTCAAATCACTTTATTTTGGGTAACTGAGTTCATTTCTTAAAATTGATTACTTTGTAATAATGGATAGATTGTCCTAAATTGATGAAAAAAATTTAAAGGAAATGATAAGTTTTTTTTACAAAAAATGTATGTGACTGTAAAGAAAATTAAAAGGTCTACAAAATTTAAAAGAACTCATTCCATTTGAAAGAATTGCCAATGACGCCTGTCGTCAAACGCTAGTTGCGTAACAATATTTTTGAGCGCGGAAAAAATAGCGCAATAATAAACAAACAAAAAATTTAAACATTTATTAATAAAGCAATAATGCGCATTTTGTGCGGAACTTTATCACCACTCTGAATATTCAGAATGCCAGAAGAAATATTTGCAAGAAATGTATTTGAAACAAAAATATCAGAGAAAGACCGAGAGGCAGACAGACCTTGAAAAACATGAGAAAAGGAAATGATGGTAGAAGCCAAAAAAAAGAGGAATAAAATGGGGGGAAAATAAGGGGTGGAGCACAAAACAGAAAGCTGTGGAGAGAAAAATACACAAGAAGAAAGGAGTAATAATAACCCAACCCAAATCGCCTTACACCTCACGGTAGGATGGCATAAAATTAACAGGAAGCACTTTTTGATTGTGTTCTCCCTTCGCTAGGAAGTTAAGGGATGTTAGTTTGCATCAACAATGTAGCTGAGTAACTTTTTGATTGTACTCTTCCTTCGTCAGGGAGTTAAGGGCAAATGGTTTTAATTCAATTAAATCACATATTTTTCAAATCACCATATGTACTTGTTTCCGAGACCAAAAATTTCAAATAATATAATAAATAGAGAACAGTACTAACAAATTAAAATTAAAGACAATTTAAAGTTGGTCGCAATGATAAAATTATTAGTAAGTTTGCATGGCCAATGCTAGTGAGTAATAGGGATGGGCGATATTTCACGTATCTGTGATTTTTCACTGGTATTAAAAAATCACAGGTCGTTGCTGTTACTAATAGGTGAATTTCACTGCTACTTAAAATCACTGCTACTTAAAATCACTGTTACTTAAAATCACTGCTACTTAAAATCACTGCTACTTTAAATCACTGCTATTTAAACTGTGACAAACTGTGATTGCTACTTAAACTGTGACTTTTACTTAAAACATAATTGTAAGAAGACAGTACAAGGTGGCATTTCTGAATGTTATTTAATATTGATTACTTTATTCTCCCATTTTTACAGGGTATAGTATTTACATTTTAAATAAATATTTAATAAAAAAGACAAATATTTATAAAATTCCATAGTACACCATATAAAATGAAATAAACTTATGTACTAACAATTATTAATTCATTAATTGATATTTTATAAAAACGAAAATATGATCTTGCCCAGCATGGAATTAAACCACAAACTCACTGTGATCGAAAGTGATGAGTCCGATGACTTAATAAACCCAAAATGATTTAAAATTCATTTTAATTTAAGATTCAGTGGAAATATCTAAACATACATTTTAAAATAATACAACGAAACTAATTTTGTAATTGCAAACTTCATGAACTAAAAAATAAAAACAATTTACCAAACTGCGAAAATCTCCAAATGCTCCTTGTTCGGGTGCTCAAAAAATTAAAACAAAAATCTTAAAAGAATCCATATCTCAATTGAAAATTGTTGAATTTTCAAGCCCCAAATTTATTTTGTTTTGAATAAGCGATAGTTCGGCCGCTGCGGATCATTTTTTATGGAATTTTTGTCTGCGCGTTTTTTTTTCTGCGATGTTATGATTCAGGTGCTCAAAAAATTAAAACTAAAATCTTCAAAAGTCCATATCTCTATTTAAATTGTTGAATTTTCAAGCCCTAAATTGATTTTGAATAAGCGATACTTCGGCCGCTGAGGATAATTTTTTATGGAGTTTTGTCTGCGCGTTTTATTTTTTTAGCGAATTTTCATTCAAGTGCTCAAAAAATTAAAATTAAAATTTTCAAAAATTTATATCTCCATTAAAAATTCTTGAATTTACAAAATCCAACTTGATTTTGAATAAGCGATACTTCGATTATTAAGGATATTTTTTTAAGGAATTTTTTCTACGTGTTTTATATTTTTTTTCTCTGCGACGTTTGCATTCAGGTGCTCAAAAAATTGAAACTAAAATTTTCAAAAATCCATATCTCCATTAAAAAAATGTTGAATTTACAAAATCTAAATTGATTTTGAATAAGCGATACTTCGATCACTGAGGATAATTTTTTAAAGATTTTTTTCTACGTGTTTTATATTTTTCTGCGATGTTTTCATTCAAGTGCTCAAAAAAAATAAAACTAAAATTTTCAAAAATTCATACCTCCATTAAAAATTGTTGAATTTACAAAATCCAAATTGATTTTGAATAAGCGATACTTCGACCATTGAGGATACTTTATTATGGAATTTTGTCTGCTCGTTTTATATTTTTTCGCGATGTTTTTATTCAAGTACTCAAAAAAATAAAACTAAAATTTTCAAAAATTCATATCTTAATTAAAAATTGATTTTGAATAAGCGATACTTCAATTATTGAGGATATTTTTTAAGGAATTTTTTCTACGTGTTTTATATTTTTTCTCTGCGACGTTTTCATTCAAGTGCTCAAAAAATTAAAACGAAAATTTTCAAAACTCCATATCTCTTTTGGTTAATGATTTTATTTAAAAATAATCCTTCGAGAACAGAGCAAATAATCTTTCAAACGATGCGTTTTTTCATAGGTAAAATCAAAATAGGAAAACATTTTCCAGAGACCTAAAGCTTTCTAACTTTTCAAATTTACTGAACAAACATTCTGTTTTTCTGCAAAAATCTCCAAATACTTCTCGAATTTTGAACTCAATCAAAGATAGTCGTATATTTATTTAGTATACCAATAATATAGCCTAAATATTACCTTCAGTCAATAACAATTTCAATTTCAGAAGGCGTTACCACGTTTACTAACCGTGGTTACAGTTTAAAATCACTGATATTAGAAAGTAGCAATTACAAGTGGAAACGTGATTCAAAAGTAGCAGTTTTGCCCATCTCTAGTGAGTAACTTTTAAATCAAAATGCGTTCATAATAATCAATTCAAAAACAACGAATTTTACACTCTCGCTTAACTACCACGTGTTTTGACATTTGCGCCTTTTGGCAAATTTATACACCGACTAACTAACTAACATACCTCCAAATTATAAAACACTATATCACCCTTATTTCCGGTTAACCTTGCGAAAACTTCAATTTCACAAAATCTTCTGAATTAATCATCCTATTTGAGTTCGTGTTAGTCGGTAGCATAACACGCGAATAAAATTTCAATTATAATTACATCAACTACATTACTTTTGGATAAACAAGTTTTTTTAATGCAGTTGACCTTACTAAATGCGAAAATGCTACCGTTTCTGGAAACGCGGCGGTAAAGTGTGTGGTCGAGTGCATAATGAAGAGAGAGACCGTTTTCTGAACTTTCCGGTTCAAAAAGATCCGCCACGATTGTATCTACAATGGTTTCTTTTGCGCAATTGCCGTTGGAAACGCGCGGAAACCGATCCGGCGCGAATTTGGCACGCTCATGGATCTCCGCTTGTGGGCAAAAAGTTACCTCTCGAAGGCAACTGTCAGAGTTCCGGTGGCTTAGTTTCCTATAAATAGCTGATTAGACGCACCGTGGACGTGTGATGTATTGCACATTGTGTGCCTAAATTGTAATTTCTTCGCAAATAGAAAACAAACAAGTGTGCGCCTGCTGTTTGCATGTTAGGCACGTTCACGCGTGCTCCGCGTTGGGAAAATTTCTTGGATTTTATTGGCGTTGAGCAGTTTTCCGCGATGCGGATATTTCTGCGTTGTAACTTCTAATTCAAGGATGCAAAAAGTAATACAGAGTTATTTTTCCGCTTTTAAGGGCAGGTGACCCCTACCTATTTTGGTGCGGTAGATTGGGTGTAGCTCGTTTATTATAAGATGTAAACATACCGATTTAAGATATATTGTTAATGACTGTTCACTCTACCTTTTGCAAGAAAAAAAAAAGTAAACAAATTACTAATAAACAATATAGGATTTTCGTGCATTTTTAAATTTCTGTAAAAGTTAGAATGTACAATGTTTTTTTATATGTACGTTGCTATAATACCTAGGAGGTCAGCAATTTTTGGTTAAAATACGGTTAATATTTAATTAGTTATTGAATTATTTCTTAAATTTAATAAACAAATTTTGACAATTTTCATAATTTCTAGAAATATATAGCATTCTAGGTTATACGAATGTACTGATTGCCTAGGTAGTTGGTTTATGTTGATATTTTTTTAAACCGCTGAATAAAATATGATTTTTTAACATTATATGTCAACAAAGTATAGTTTAATTTTTTTATAAATCGAGTGAGAATGCAATTGTTATTTGGGTTGCCTATACTACCAATTCTAATGAAACGTGCGATTTGGTGGGGGATAGGGAGGTGCATGAAATAACGGGGAGGCGCATGGAATAACGGTGTGGTGGTGTGGTGTAAACAAATTTTAATTTTATTTGTGAATACGTGAATGCGAAACTGTTGAGAACGGAAAACGCTAAAACAGATTGAGGCACATGTTTGTACTTCCCCGATACGTGAATCATGAGAATGGGATCATTAACACATACGCATGTGTATTCGCGCGCTGTTATTCACACTTTTTTTACATTTGTATATTTTTAAAGAATATCATTTTTATTAATATACCGTGGGCCAAAAAATGGTACAAGTAGTTTTGTACTCATATATCTTCGTGAGTTATTAATATTTTTAAATAATTGATATAACACTGAAAAGCATGGGTAACCTCCCCTTAAGCACTATTTCTATAGAGCAAAAGTACTTCATCTTATCTATAAAAATCGGACTATTCACAGTTATATTAATTATTTAAAAATATTAATAACTCACACAGATATGACAGTACAAAACTACTTGTAGCGTTTTTTTTGCCCAAAAACTACCAAATATCAACACCGTTGCACAAGGACTCGAGATATGGTAGCACCCTTAACCAAACATTTGTAACAACAATGGTTGGTAGTAATTCCAATATATAGTCATCTATTGTCACTCGCATTTTTTTAAATTTTAAACATTTATTTTTAATTAAACCGCATATAAAATCCATATTTAAATCATTTTTCTGCAGCCGACCCGAAAATAACACTTTCGGTATGATTTATTAAATCGAAAGTACCACTATACATTTTTGTATAATTTAATATTCGTCGTGGTATTAGCCAGGAAAGTAGTTGTTTCAAAAAGTAATTTGTTAATTGTAGTCGTATTCATACGACTAATCATCTACAGCAAGTTTGGCATTTTTGATTTCTTATTATTAATATTAATAAAAGTATGTGACTTATTTTTTCTTTATTAAAAATATATATAAACAAACTTATGTATTTTTCATTGACATATTTCAATTTATTACATGAATATTTCAAATAATAATAATAAATATATTTCAGCATTTTATAGTGCATAAAATCCTCTCTTTACTGATAATAAAATACACTGGGGGAAAAAAAATGAAGTACTTGAAATTCGTGAAACTTCGACCATTTTCAAACCGCCATAACTCGGCGTTTTTTTAATCGATTTTGATGAATCTTTAAGGGCGAAAAACTTTGAAGTGTCTTCTTTCTAGCACCCCTGTGAAAAAAAAATTCAGGAAACCATGTCCAACTTTGATGATGTCTATGGAGTTGGAAAATTTTTTTCGACTCGATCCACCATAAAGGCATTAAAATTTGATCAATTCCCTATGCGGGACTCGAAGAACGAAGTTTCTACGACGATTAGGCACTAAGTTATGAGTGTTTAAAAAAGTGCATTTTGGGGTCTTTTTATTATTTCGTTTGGAGGGGCGTAGAGCCCTCTCTTTGAGTGGGGGATAAACTCTCTCAAAGAGGACACATTTTGCTTTTTATTTCTCAAAAGATAGTTGAAATTGGTTAAATACAAGCCGAGTTATGACCATTTTAAAATTACCTAAATTTTTACAAATCTCAAGTGTTTTATTTTTTTCCGGCAGTGTAATTTGTTTGTTTTTATTGGACGAATGGAAAAATTGACCAATGGTAGTGAGTTAGGCCCACATTTATTTCCGACCCTTCAGAGATCGTTAAAGTAAGCCTGTTTTGACCTAAAATAAAGTTTTTTGGTAATGGAGTTCTAAAGTACAAAATGCGATATTCATGATTTCGCGAAAACAATTAATGCTCGTGGATACCTCACAGAACATGCAAAGAAAATTTCATTCGTGAAAACGAAAACAATTTCGTCGAAAAACTTCGGACTTATGAGTCAAAAAACCACAAAATTCGTTTTTTTTTCAAACACCAATAACTTTGTGCCAAATCGTCGTAGGAACTTCGTTATTTGTGTCCAGCGCAGGTAATTGAATACATTTCAATGTCCTTTTGTTGGATCGAGACGACACATTTTTTCCAACTCGGTACAAGTTGCCAAAGTTGGGCGTTTTTTTGTCCAAAAACTTGTTTTCTTTTTGTTCGGGGGTTGAAGGGTTCGAAAAGGGATCATTCTAATCTGAGTTTACTCCCTTAAAGTAGAGCCAAAATGGGATTTTTTCCCGAAAGAATCATCAAATTTGGTTGAAAAGTCACTAAGTTATGTGCGAAAAACCTCAAAATGCAATTTTTTTCAAACACCTATACCTTGGTGTCAGATCGTCGTAGAAACTTCGTTCTTTGACTCCTGCATAGGGAATTAATCAAATTTTATTGTCTTTATGATGGATAGAGTGGACAACATTTTTCCAACTCCGTAGCCATCGTCAAAGTTGGACATGGTTTCCAGAAAAAAACTTTTTTTTCACAGGGGCATTAGAGAGGGGCGGAAGGGGTTACACTTAATTTCGCATACATGACTTTAAAGAAACCACTTCAAAGTTTTTCGCCCTCAAAGATTCATCAAAATCGATTGAAAATACCCCGAGTTATGACGGTTTGAAAATGGTTGAAGTTACATGACGATCACATCACCAGTTTTTAATACAATGCAATTATGGATTATCTAGTAGTAACCGTGGTTACCATCTTCATCATGTTTAATATACCCTGAGGTATGAGACCAACGTGTGGCAATTATTGAAGTCGCACGAAGTTGTTTTACTGTGAAGCAGGGGCGGCTCGTTATATAGAGCCAAGGAGCCATGGCACTACCTGTGCGGGTTCAATTCCCAGCCCGGGCGTAAAATTTTTCGGCAATCGAGAAGTATTCGCTCGGGTCCGTGGTTGTTGTATATGTCTTACATTATTCATTTCTTCATTTATTCATACAAAAATACAATTAAAAATCTAGCCGTGTGTGACTGAATTAAAGAAAATTAAAAAAAAATATTGCTATTAAAAAAAATGTTTTGCTATTAAAAAAAAATATTTTGTGCAATAGAGTGATTTTTGAGACTAATTTAAACAATTGTCTTACTAGAATATTCTGCATTTTTTATTATTAAGCCTGTATTTTCCATTTTTTTTTTTTTGATATAAATATTTTGTATTTTGGCCAAAATTTTTAATTTCATTGTTAAAATTTTCGACTATTTGGTCGGAATTTTTAATTTTTCGGGGCGAATTATTAATTTTTAGATTTTTTACCCGTTTTTTCGATTTTTTTGGTCTAAATTTTTTATCTTTTGGCCTAAATATCCTTTATTTTGACTCAAATTTTTGATTTATTTGAATTTTTGATTGATTTTTCGGGCCAAATTTTTAGATGTTTTGCCTGTATTTTCGATTTTTTTTGGTCTAAATTTTTGATCATTTAACCTAAATATTCTTTATTTTGACCTCAATTTTCGATTGAATTGTTAAAATTTTCGACCTTTTATTCCGCATTTTTGATTTTTCGGACCGAATTTTTAATTTTAGTTCCAAATTAAAGATTTCCTAGATATTTTAACCCGAATTATTATTGATGCGAGATTTTTATTCGAGTTCCGTTTGTTGAAATTTTCGAGTTTTTAGTCCGCATGTGCTATTATTATTATTTTGTTTTGTTTGTTTGTTAAAAATTTTGTCCTCTTGGACCACCATTTTTATTTTCAGCCCCGAATTTTAGATTTTTGGTCTAATTTGTTTAATCCTTTGTCCTATGTTTTAGATTTTTTAACTTTGATTGATTTTATTGTGCGATTTTTTTTGTATTTTTCGGCAATTATTTTCAAATTTCTGGTTAGAAACTTATTTTTGTGTGCCGAAAGTGGTAAATTAATTATTTTGCTTCTGCCTAAATTTTCGATTTTTTTGTCTGAGTTTTGTATTCTTATTTTTGGCCTTAATATTCTTTATTGTGACTAAAATTTTCGATTTTTGTTTGCATTTTTATCTTTGCGCCCGATTTATCGAAGTTTTGTCTAAATTATCACCTTTTTAGGCCATATCGTAGATGTTTACTTTTATGGCCTATATTTTGTATTTTCGTATTTTTCGGTTTAAATTTTTGTTCTCTTTATTTTGACTTAACTTTTCGATTTGTTTGTTGAAATTTTCGATTTGTTTGTTAAAAATTTTAATTTTTTGGTTCACCACTTTAATTTTTAGGTATGAATTTTATATTTTTGGTCTTACTTTTTTATTTTTTTATCCCATATTTTAGATTTTCTTAACATGATAATTAATTTTTTTTTTGCTATTTACGAATTTATCGTCGGAACTTATTTTACGCTATAAAGAGTTATTTTTAGACCAGGATTTTTGATTTTGATATTTGATATCTTCGGCAGGTTTGTCCCAAATTTTTGATTTTTTTTGCCAAAATATTCGATTCGCTTGTTGAAATTTTGGATTTTTTTGTCTGATTTTTTTTTTGGGTCTGAGTTTTAAACCTTTGGCCTAAATTTAGACAAAACAACGAAAACTCGGGCAGACTAAGATCCAAAATTTCAACAAACGAATAGAATATTTTGGCCAAAAAATAAAAAAAATGGAACAAAATAGCGGAAGATTTAAAATATCGGCAAAAAAATCAAAAATTTGGAACAAAATATCCGAAGATCTAAAATATCGGCCATAAAAATCAAAAAACGTGGTTTAAAAATAAAAATGTACACCAAAAAACTTGAAAATACAGGCAAAAGAAAAATAATTTGCATGATTTTCAACAAACAAAACTCGAAAATTTTCGTATATAAATCAATAATTTATTTTGGCCTACATTTTTGATTAGTTTGTTACAATTTTCAATATTTCCGCATTTTCAGGCCCGACGTTTTGGTCATTTTTTTTGATTTTTTTGTCCTACATTTTAGATTTATTAACCTGATTTTTACGCGGAATTTTTTTAATTTTTTTTGGTGGGGTTTTTGATTTTTGTCCAATATTTTAGGATTTGCAACCTAATTTTTTAATTTTTTGACCTATATTTTCAAGGGTTTTTGTTTTAATTTCAGATTATTTATTTAGTTTTATATTGTTTGGTTTCGTGGGTTTTAATTCAAATATGGAGCTTATTTTTAGATAAAATTTTACTTTGATATTTATCTGAAAAATATAGTCTGCGGGATGTTTAAGGAATATATTCAAATATTTGCAGGAATTTAGGATTTTTTACATCAAACAATTAAATGTCTAATTTAGGTTTTTCGTCTGATCTAAACTTATTTGCCAAATACAATACCAAAATTCATTCATCATTCGTTCAAGACAGCGGCGGCTCGTGGATCTTTGTAGAAGAGGCTACGGCAGAGATGCCTCTCGTGCTGTACTACTTTTTCTTATAGAGGAAGAAAATATTTCGCTGCTGTTTTGGTCAAACTTTCTTCCGCTGCCTCCTCGCCGAACATCCACCAGCCGCCGCTGGTTCAAGGGTTATCCGAGAAAAACAAACAATTGAAAGACAACTGAAGGCAATGGGAAATATATTTAATTTTTTATTTTATCAACACCAAACCTGAAAATTTTTCGAAATCTTGTCATATTCAAGAATTATCCTGTAAAAAACAAAACAAAAACAATTGAAGTATAGAAATGATGGAAGTCAGCAATGCAGGAGCTTTATTATTGATTAGTTTATAGAATGTGTTTCAAATAGAAAGTAATCGCAGTCAGGGGCGGCTCGATTTATAGAGCCAAGTTTCAAGCTCAGCGAGAATTTTCAATTAATTCTTAAAACACTTATTTTGGTCTAGGAAGATAAATCGTTCTTTGTTTTTTCAAAAAAGGTGGAGGGAAGGGGGATATATTGTAGGCTAAGTGGCTCTACCAACAACATGTTCCACGAGCCGCCACTGCTGTGAAGTACATTATTATAACCGTAACCTGCGCATTCTTAAATGTTTCTAAAACAGGATGATACACTTTATATTTGGCACTATCAAAGAGGTCTGTTATTATTATTATTATTAAACGATTGTTAATAGGAGCTTGTTAATTTTTATAAACCAATATTAATAATACGTTTATGGATTTTGCAATAAACCGTTCCTTAACAATTGGCGGCACAGCATAATCTCTACCATTGTTGAGATGATGTCGTGTCGTTATGAGGGTACTAAAATGTTTCCCAAAATTTTAGGAAAACGTAAACCCCACGGACGCGGATTTTATTGGGGGAGCTATAAAATGAAAGGTCTCACATTTTAAATATCGGGTAGAATACTTTCCGGCAAGGGTATTATGTGTATTGAGGTTGAGGGTAAATTTTTACCACGTTGTATGACCGTCTACAAAAGCAACGTTTTAAGAAGAGATTTTTTTCGGGTAATAATGTTTGTATTGCACCCTTGTAAATTTTTCCGGCGAGATGAAATTACTGTTAAACCAATATTTATTACTAATACAGAGAACGCCGACAAAAAAAAATGTCAAGATTGATATTTTGGTTTTCCTACTTGATTATTATAACCGAATTGAAATTTGATTGCCACGTAGTATCGGCTGCAACCATTTTTCATTACTCGATTATATCGCGTGGGCCACAAAATTTTGATTCATAGTTGGCTGTGAGATAATTGAATCACGTCGCATATTATTACGTCATGAGACTAGACTACTTCAACTAAATTAGATTTTAAAAATGAATTAATCACAGACATGACTGCTATGTTTCTCTCTCTCTCTCTCTCTCTCAGGCATGGCCAACTCAGCAACAAAATTCAGTGGCTCACACCTTAATTATTATTTTTTATAAAAATATATATTTTTATCTTCTTGATAAGTTTTTCTTAATTTTTTTAATTTTTTCATTTTATTTTATTTTAATTGATGCTCCTCATTGTTACTCCTTTCTAATAAATACAACAAATAAGGGAACTCATAAATATTCCTTGTAGCTTCTGATATTTCTATCAAAAAGTGCAGATGATAGAAAATACTACCATCTACAAAAATATGGTATTTTTACAAATTCAATATTAAACCTTCGTTTATTGTGTTTGTGTCTTTTAACAATCGTATTTTAGTTCAAAATTAAATCGGTCTAATAATTACAGTAATGAAATACGATTTTTAAAAATTGAATATTTCTCGAATGTTGAAAGCCCGTTGAAAGATGTTTGACGATTTTAGAATTGCAAGGACATAGTGGGGAAATGTTGGCAAACACAACTTTAGGATGTTTCAAAACGTGTGAAATTGTTTTTAAAAATTGTGGAGGATAGACTTACGACAACACGGCCAACATATCTGAACTTTACAAGGGCATGTATGCAGGCGAAACTATGCGAAGAAAATGGTGATGTTACTTTCTGCGACCTGATGGTATCATTTATACCGTGCGCGCCTAAAGTATGGAATATAGTCAGTAAAATCGAAATAAAATATTTTTGGAAAAAATCCTCGAACACGTCCATTTTCTTTTATAAAATACACATTTTTGCATGAAAGTCGATTTTCAGTCGTCTTTTGTTTTTGAGTAATGACGTCAGCCATTTTGTTTTTAAATGGCTACCCCCTATTTTTGTTCTTGATTTCGAGAGATCTTTTTATTGTCGAACTGGCAGTATAAAAATATTGCCATCTTACATAAGACATTTTTCGAGTAAATGACAATTGAAGGTGAGAACTTGATATCTAGAGTTTTTGCAAAATGAACTTGTTCCAGCGTTTTTTTTCAAAGAAAAATGATCTTGACCTTCCGAACATACAATATGGTTTCAGCAAGACGGCGCAACCATGCACTATGCGCGTTTTTTTGACAATTGCATTACGAATAGGTGTATTGGCAGGCGACGACCGATAGAATAGCCCAGGAAAGAGATAAATACGCAAAATTAGCCTGGAAAATATTCAAAATATTCAAGAAGAATTTCTATATGTTCGAAAACAAAAAAAAACAAAATAAAACAAAAACAAAAAAACGCGCATAGTGGGGGCATGCGCCGTCTTGCTGAAACCATATTGTATTATGTGGAAGGTCAAGATCAATATTGTTTGAAAAAATTGCTACAAGCGCTGGAATAAGGTCATTTTGAAAAAAATCTAAATATCCGGTTCTCACCTTCAATTGTCATTTTCTCGAAAAATTTCTTATGTAAGATGGCAACATTTTTATACTTTCAGTTCGACAATGAAAAAATCTCTCAAAATCAAGAATAAAAATAGGGGGTTGCCATTTAAAAACAAAACGGATGACGTCATTACTCAAAAACAAATGACGACTGAAAATTGACTTTCATGCAAAAATGTGTATTTTTATAAAAGAAAATCGATGTGTTCCAGGATTTTTTCCAAAAATATTTTATTTCGATTTTACTGACTATATTCCATACTATAGGCGCGCACTGTATTTACGCTTTCATGCTTTATTTTCAATTTAAATCATATTTTAAATGTACATCGAGCGTTTCGTAGACTCGGATGAAAAATTATGAAAGATGGAAAAATTATACTTCAAATTCAAAAACTCAGTTTACTCAAAAACTAAATCGAAAAAAACTTATTCTCTATAAGTTGTTAATTTTGGCATTTTCAACAATTATTATTAACATAAATTTGCTGTAACTATTATCATTTCATAAATATAAATAAAAAAAATAATAATAATTGTTTTTCTCGAATAACAATGATTTTATGAAAAATATTTCCAAAGAAAAGATGTTCATTTCTTTGTTGTATTCAATATTTTTGTGATATTTTTCATATTTAAAAAAATATTGAAAAAGACAAAAAACAGTTAAGGTAAACAGCCACTTCCGATGTACGAAATTTTACCAAAAGCTTTACAGTTCTTCGGATTAACAAATAAGACTTATGTTCAACGTTTCATATCAATTGCTCTATTAGTTTTTGAGATACAGAGCGCACAAACACACACATAGACACAGTTTTGGCATTTCCGAAAAAAAATTGAAAAAAATCACGATCACAATACTTTCTCGTACTTCGTAACGGAGAAAGTAAAAACGTAATTTATCAAAATCAAAAACTTATTTTACGCAATTTCCATATTGTCTCGACATGAATATTTTTAATACTATTTAAAATTCACTGAATTATCTCCGTTTTAGCATAGAAAATATCATAACCAAAAACTACGTTTAACACTTCAACAATGCTTAAAAATTGAAAACGAGAATTTGTTGACTTTGAATTTGTAAAATTTTGGATTTTGCCTATTTTCATTGACTCGACATGATTATCTCTTAATACTTTTTCGAACACTATAAATTCGCTACATTTTGGCATTTAAATCATCAAAACTAAATATCGCGTTTGCAAGTTAAACAATTTGTTAAAATCCAAAAATTAATTTTGTTGATTTTGTTCTCGGAAAATTTCGGATTTTAGCAATTTTTATTATCACGACATGAATATATTTGATAATATTGAAAACAATCTATATTCTCTACTTTTTAACATATAAAATATCATAGTCGAAACATGCGTTAAAGACCTCAGCAATTTTGAAAAATCCACAGCGCGAATGTTTTGACTTTCAACTAGGAAAAAAAAGATTTTGGCAATTTTCATTGACTCGACATAAATATTTCCTAATACTATTTTGAAACACACTAAATTCACTACATTTTGGCATTTAAATCTGCAAAACCAAATAACGCGTTGGGAAATTAAGCAATTTTTCAAAATCAAAAACTCATAATTAATTCATAATTCATAATGTTTATTCATGTTAACGACATAGTCTTACATAAGTCAGGAAGGTATATAATTAAGTATATTAAATAAATTAATGTATTAGTTCAGTATCGCAATTTTGTTGACATTTCGTTACTTTGATGAATATTGTTTGATACCGTTTTAAAACACAATATTTTTTTTACGTTTTAGCATATAAATTATTATAATCAAAAAATACTTTTAACACCTCAGCAATTTTTATGAATCGAAATCGCGAATTTGTTGCCTTTGAACTTGGAGGATTTTGCCAGTTTTCATTAACTCATTATGAATATCTCTTAACACTTTTTAAAATAAAATAAATTCTCTAAATTTTGACAAATAAATCATCGTAATCAAAAACACGTTCAATACCTTGGCATTTTTTTTATATCAAAAACGTTGATTTGTTAATTTCGAACTTGGAAAACAACAGATTTTTTCAACTTTCTTTGGCACGATATGTATATTTTTTTATTGTTTTTTTAAAATAAATTAAAATTGCTATATTTTGGCACTAAAATCATCAAAATCAAGTAACGCATTCGGACGTTGAGCAATTTTGCCAATTTAAAATTTGGAAAATTTCAGATTTTGACAATTTTCATTGCTTTGACTTGATTATATCTCCATACTTTCTTTTAACAAACTAAATTCGCATATAAATTATCATAATCAAGAAATGCTGTCAACACCCCAGCAATTTTTAGAGATCGAAAACGCTAATTTGTTGCCCTTGAACTTGGAATTTTTTAAATTCTAAGTTAAAATTTTCAAATGTGAACCCCCATTTTTTGTTGCATTTATGGATTCTACGTAAAATTCTGAGTATTTTTCATGTAGCATACCCTATATCGATATTCAGCTGTTTTCGAAGAAATGTCGTTTAGAAAAGTACTACTACTATTTTATTTCTGGTAAAAGATAACACGGTTTCATCAAAATATTGGAATTAATAAGCAAAAATTATTATTTACTTAATTAAATGATTTTTCCTAACGACATAGTCTTACATAAGTCAGGAAGGTATATAATTAAGTATATTAAATAAATGAATATAATAGTTCAGTATCGCCATTTTGTTGACATTTCGTTACTTTGATGAATATTTTTTGATACCGTTTTAAAACACAATATTTTTTTTTACATTTTAGCATTTAAATTATCATAATCAAAAAATACTTTTAACACCTCAGCAATTTTTATAAATCGAAAATGCGAATTTCTTGCCTCTGAACTTTGAGGATTTTGGCAGTTTTCGTTAACTCATTATGATTATCTCTTTTTAAAATAAAATACATTCTCTATATTTTGACAAATAAATCATCGTAATAAAAAACACGTTCAATACCTTAGCTTTTTTTTTTAATCAAAAACGTTAATTTGTTGATTTCGAACTTGGAAAACAACAGATTTTGGCAAATTTCTTAGGCACGATATGTATATTTCTTTATAAATATTTTTTTAATAAATTAAATTCGCTACATTTTGGCATTGAAATAATCAAAATCAAGTAACGCATTCGGATGTTGAGTAATTTTGCCAATTTAAAATTTGGAAAATTTCAGATTTTGACAATTTCCATTACTTTGACTTGATTATATCTCCATACTTTTTTAAAACAAACTAAATTCGCATATAAATTATCATAATCAAGAAATGCTGTCAACATCCCAACCATTTTTAGAGATCGAAAACGCGAATTTGTTGCCCTTGAACTTGGAATTTTTAAAATTCATCAAATGCATTTTTGGGATTCAAATCATCAATATCAAATAGAGTTCTTAATTAGGAAATTTTGCAACATCAAGGACGCTATTTTGTTGACTTTGAGTTTGGATATTTTCGGATTTTGGCAATTTTCGTTGACTTGACATACATATTTCTTAATATTTTTTTGAAACACACCACATCCTCTACATTTTGGCATATAAATCATCATAATCAAAAAAAAAAGCTTTCAACACCTTTTTTGACTTCCAATTTTGATCATTTTACTTGACTCGTCATGAAAATATCTTAGTACTTTTTTATGTAGGATATTATTTGTATCTCATGTTAAAATTATTGTAATTATTTTCTCCTTTTTTCTATCCTAAGTTCAAATAATAATTTACATATTATGCACTGGTGGAAAAAAATGAAAAACTTGAAATTCGTGAAATTTCAACCATTTTCAAACCGCCATAACTCAATCGATTGTGATTAATCTTTGAGGACGAAAAACTTTGAAGTGTCTTCTTTAAAGGCATGGATGCGAACTTATTCCGCCCCGCTCTAGCGCCCCTTTGGAAAAAAATGTCCAACTTTGAGGATGTCTACGGAGTTGGAAAAATTTTGTCGACTCAATCCACCATAAATGCAATTAAATTTGATCAATTCCCTTTGCAGGACTTAAAGAACGAAGTTCCTACGACGATTTGCCACCAAGTTATGGGTGTTTGAAAAAAAGTGCATTTTGAGGGGGGTCACCGAATTAGAAATTTGAATTTTCGCAATTTTTGTTTTTTTGCATGAAATGATGGCTATACATGTCTAGAATATTTGGGTGAAAGGATATTTCAATCCGACAAATATTGACGTCGCTACAGTGTTTTGAATGGGCCGGTGTCCCTAGCGGTGTGGATCGCTTGAAAATGCTGTGCTCTATGATGGACATCACGCATTCTTTTAGCAATGACATATACAGAGGTTTTATTGCAAAAATGTTGATTGCGGCAAAGTCTCTGTTTGAGGTAAATAATAATCAAAATCTATCTTACTATTCCGGGGATGCTCCTGCGTAAACTTCAGCGTTTTTCTCGAAATCACATTTTTCCAAACTGCGTGCTTTTCAACCGTTCGACCAATGTACTTTCTTCTTTCTGTCTCCAATAGGAAACTGTTTTCTTAATGGATCCCGCATCAGATCTGATAAAAATTTTAATTTTTTAGATTTTTTACAGCGTGCCAAAGTTAAAAAATCGTTCGAAAAAATCAACTTTTTTTCAAACGTCCGCCATTTTGTAATTTTTTGAGTTTTTTCCGGTTTGATAGGCGGGATCCATACTCCGTTAAATTTCCTTCATTTTTATGTATGTTTTATGTTTATAGGTGTAATTTTGCGACCAGGAAATTACACGCAGTTTTGCGGAGGAGTCCCCGGACAACGGCCATATTGGCCGCCATTTTTATTTTGTAACGCACCAGTTCTGTCAAAACAAATCCAAAGTTTGGGTCATCTAGATCGGTGACCCCCCTTAGGTTTTTCGCACATATCTCAGTGACTTTTCAACCAAATTTGATGATTCTTTTGGGAAAAAATCCCATTTTGGCTCTACTTTAAGGGGGTAAACTCAAATTGGAAAGATCCCTTTTCGAACCCTTCAACCCGCGACTAAAAAACACGTTTTTGGGCAAAAAAAAACGTCCAACTTTGGCAACGTGTACCGAGTTGGAAAAAATGTGTCGACTGGATCCACAAAAAGGTCATTGAAATGTGTTCAATTATCTGCGCAGGACTCAAATAACGAAGTTCTTATGACGATTTGGCACACAGCTATGGGTGTTTGAAAAAAAGTGATTTTTTTGCCTTCAAAGATTCATCAAAACCGATTGAAAATAGTTCCAATCTAAATTCACCAGAGATAATATTTTTATAATTTGAATGCAATTGTCGTTTCGATTAGTTTCAAGTTTCGAGGATTTTTTTCTAGCTGCAAAATATGTCAATACTTTTCCTAGAATATGAAATAGGTTAAAACTGATTGGATTTAAAAAGTTCCAATCCAATTCGAATATGGATGATTTTTTTAAAATTTATCAAACCGTTAAATGCGATGTTATTTGTCGTTGGCAATGGTGTAGCGTAGGGCCCGTGGCCGCGCAGGGGAGGGCGATCCAAATAGGGCCCCAACCGAATGTTGAGAACAATACATTCCTGAAGTACTACCTGTGAAAGTAAAAATATAGGGGCCCTTTTTAATTCCCGCGGTGGTGCCCAAAATTTGACGCTACACTACTGGTTTTTAGCTCAAGTTTTGCGTGTTGCTATTTTTATTTCTTTGTGCATGAAAATGTTTTTTTTTTGGTAATTTTTGAACGCGAAATTTTAGCTCCCTTCTAAGCGATTCCGGCCATTTTTTTAAAGAAATCTGCCTGCGGGCGCTGCGTCTCAAAAAACGAGTAAAGATTTTCAATTGTAACGCTAAACTTAAATTTTTCTCGATTATACAGGGTGCCCGGATTTCGTAGGGACAACATGGGCAACTTCTGCATTTGAAGAGATAGAGAGATGGCCAAATTAGCAAAAAGGTGCAGGTTCGAGAGCTCATTAAGAATCTGCCCTCAAATCCCACTTGTCATGACCCACTTCTTCGAAATTAAAATAAAAACAAAATCTCCTCATTTCTTTCATTTGCCGTAACTTCTCTGCTACCAAAGGTACCGGGATGCGGCTTGAACTAATTTCCATGACAATTAAACACTTTATTTGGCACTTCATAAAACCAATGTTATCTGTGCAAATTTTTAGTAATCTAACAGAAGTTGCCCATGTCGTCGCTACGAAATCCGGGCACCCTGTATAAAGAACTGAAAAGCTCTTGGTATTATTTTATTAAAACCCACTAGTTTTTGAAAAGAATCGATAAATATGCAAATATCATAAAAATTCCTGTTATACCATCAAACCGGAGAAAATTACATTATGGTCACATCTGCATTTTTTAAATTGTAATTGGCTAAAAACATAAAATTTAAATTGTTGATGTTGTAATCCATGGTTACTGGGTAATATGTAAGTGGTGTAATAAAATGACGTACGTCCCAGTGTTTAGTTAAAATTTTATTTTTCTGAATTAGTTTCGAATACTAATCCATCTTTAGCAGAAAAACTACAAAGATACAAAATATGAAAAATTATAGTTGTGGATTAGTTCCGCAGTACTTGCGTTATTTAAATTGTTGGTGTTGTAATCCATGGTTACTGGGTAATATGACGTACATCATTTTATTACACCACTTACATATTACCCAGTAAACATCTATTAAACATAAAGTAAAGCCGGGAATTTGATGCGATTAAAATTGATAAAGGCTCATTCCACGTGAAATCAATGGCTGTTGCCCTCATATCACAGATTTTTGTAATTTTTTCTTGTGAGCAAGCAATTAATTTTTTTTTCAAAATTTTTGGTAAGAGCCGAGGTCAGGGTGTCATTTTGAAATTTGACGCAATTTAATAAAATGGTGCCAACGGACAACGGACAAACTTGTGATTTTGCTGTAATAAATTCCTGAAATTTGCACACATTTTGCAACGAAAAAAATATTTTATTGCACATTTATATAGGTTACATGTAAATTTCTAGAATTTTACAAATTCTGTTTTATAGTTTATTCTTTTGTCTTTAAAATGACTCCAAAATGTACAAAATTGGTTCATAAATAACAAAGTTATAGTTATTACAAACTTAAACGGCATCTTAGCCGTTGACGCAATTTTGTTAAATTGCATCAAATTTCAAAATGACGTGTTCACCCCAGTTTTGACATTATGTACTTGCTGACCAATTTTTTTTTACAAAAGGGCAACGAGATTTTTTATTTTTTGTTATTTGAAATGAAATAAGCTTTAGACAAAATATTAGAACATTATCTGTAAAACTTGTTTTCAATCTGACTTATTTTTTTTTGGCATAGGAAGCTAGTCCATTCCACCGGAAGTACCATTTAACTATGTGTATTGATTTCTATATATTTATTTATATATAATCATTATTTATTATATAATGAATGGGTGGGGGGGACATACACTGGACACATCCATGGACCCGAACGGCCATTTCTTCATTCCGAAAAAGTGACCGCCCGGATAGGATTCGAACCCACGACCAAGAGGCCCATGAGCAGGAGCTCTACTCACTAGGCCACCGCGGCCCCACCATGTTCACTTACATAATTTATCATTTATTATTTAATCCAAAATAATTTTTCCAAGAAGAAAAAAGGATATTAGTCACTTATGTTTAACATAATTTCTTTTAAGCTACTATCTGAATCTAACTATTTACGTCCGCCTATTTGTAAAACTTTAGTGAAATATTAATGCTTACATATCCTTACCCATTCAGAAGAAACCTAAAACTGTTGATTTTGTATAAAAATTTAGGAATGAACATACACATGAATTTTTATGTTTAATTACTCGCTCAAACACGTTCGTATAAAAATTAAAAACAAGGTTATGTTTGGAATTCACAACGTAGCCACGTTTGATGGCTGTTGTGCAGTAATTTGCGCAAAAAAGCGAATACTCTAATTTGCTCGAGTGAGACTATGCTTCAAGGTTAAATTATTTTGTCCACGACTATCTTATAATATACTCATTGTATTTGTGTTTCTTCAATTATAAGTATATTTATTATTCACTACAGTCAGTGATTAATCATTATTCACTGTTTACTATCATTTTCAAAATTTTATCTAGTAGTCCGCGAAGTGTCATATAAATAAATTGAAACGTCAAAATCATTTACATTATAAGCGAGTTTTGAAGTGGTTTAATATCAAGAATTAGAAGATAAATGGAAAACGACAGTGATGACGAGATTTCTTTATAAAAGAAGCTACAGAAATTGCATCATTAAACTTATTGCCCGAAAAATCAAGAAAAACATATTTAGCGGCGTATGAATCATTTTTGGAATGGAGAAGGGAAAAGAAAACCAATTCCTTTTCGGAAGCTGTTTTATTGGTGTATTTTACAGAACTATCCATAAAATATAAACCCTCAACATTATGGTCCAATTATTCAATGCTTAGGAGTACGATCAACATTTATCATGGAATACATATAGAAAATTATATGAAATTGCGAGCATTGCTAAAACGAAAATCTGAAGGATTTCAACGCAAAAAAGCCAGCACTTTTTCCTCAGAAAATGTCAATGATTTTATTATTAAATGCTCTGATGATAAATACCTGGCAACAAAGGTAAGATTTAAATAATTTTCTCTCCAAAAATCATAATGGGTGCTTGTCGGGCTAATCAAATGTATTGCATGAAAACGAATGATTTGCAAGATCTTGGATCAGCTTTTTCTGTAAATGTGCACAATACAAAGACAAAAATCACTCTAAAGTTTACAGACACCGATAATTTTTATAAAATTTGTAAAAACTACATTAATAGCCGCCCATCTCACATTACAACAAACATATTTTTTCTAAATGATCAAAATGGCAAATGCACCGCCCAAAGAATAGGAATTAATAAATTTACTAAAATGGGAAAGGACATTGCTACATTCTTGCAATTGCCGAACTCGAAAAATATTCTGGACACAGTTTCCGCAGATCTTCTGCAATGCTGCTTGTTGATGCTGATGCGGACATAACGGCCTTGAAACGACACGGCGGATGGAAGTCGACAGCAGTAGCAGAAGGCTATATAGACGACTCCATTACAAATAAAACAGACACAGCTAAAAAAATATCTAACTTAATACAAATGAATAATTCCATTGACAATATACACCAAACCTATCAATGCAATCAAAATATTTCAACAAATAATCAAAATCTTAGTTTTGATATCAATTCTATTCCTGCAATTAATTTAACAAATTGTTCAAATATTACATTTAATATTACTAAATAATATTATATTGTATTAAATTAATGTTAAAAATAAATACTATTCCTATTAATATAACTTCTTAATAAAAAAAAAAAACAAAAGTATTATATTGTCGTGGACAAAGTATAGTGTACAACTCGCATATAATGGCCATTGATCACTCGAACGATTTGCTCCACTCGCCTGTCGGCTCGTTCCGCAAACATCGTTCTCGTGATTAATAGCTATCATTATATGCTCGTTGTACAATATACTATATATTATTAATATAAACTAAGATTAATTTTGTAAACCTATTATTACTGTAAAAATAAAATTGTTCTTTATTAACATTCATATTTATGCATTAATAATATTTGTAGACTTTTTAAACTGAACCTAAGAATCAGCAGTGTATTTTCTAGTTAATAACTTTTAGTGTGTAATTTTAATTTTACACCAAGACCGCTTTCTACTTTTCCTGAAAAAAAGCTTGCATCGAAAAGGTACCCCATTGCGTTGAGGGATAATGGGGGTGGTTTGGGAAAGCCTTCAACATCCTGGAAATTCGAACGGTGGTCACTTTAATTGCTTCTGGTATTTATACGCTGTACCATAATATTTATGGCATACCCGTGTGGTTGTACTTGCGGGTGCCCCAAAGGCCACAATTTCTTTGTTTATTTTATGGAGGTGGGACGGACCTTCCGAGAAACGGAACTATCACCATTATCTTAAAACTGACTTCACTTCAACGCTCGCCAAGGACGGACGAGCAGTCGTAAATTCTCGGTTTATTGCTATCAAAATTTGTCGTGTCTCTCTGGCGCTCGTGTCTTGTGGATCGACTTATTTATAAACACACCGGGGGATTAATCCGTAATAATGGAGATTATCTGTGGTCAGGTTGGATATTAGCATTCGTTGTTCGGTGCTACTGGTTGTAAATTTAACGAGATTAACTTTGTGGTAGGAATGAATAAGTTTCTGGGTGATTTGCTTTGTTAGAGGATGCTGTAAAATGTGTTCTATAATTATTTAGTGCTCCTACTTAGTATTTGCTACAGATGAGTAACGAATTATTATTCATAAAGTCTGCTATTGTAGGTTAAATGTACGAAACCCCAAATATTCAGACTCCACTGTCCATTCGTTAAAATAACTCTGTTACTCACAGAATGGTTGTAATTCATGCTTACTACACACACAATAAAATCTTATACCGGGTGTTGACTTGGCGGACGCAACATAGGAAATCGCATGTTAATTTTGAAGTGTTTAAATATTGGCTCCCCTATTTATTTTAGAGACAAAATGCATTAAACTTTTTTGTAGAGGGAAAAAATCTGATTTTATTATAGTTCACGCTTGCCACTTTAATTTTATTCTAAGTTGAAATAATTAAGAAAAAGTAATGTGATTTTATAAAATAATGTCATGCCATGGAATTGAAACAACAATTGCGGATATCAAAATGGCACAACATATCGCTGTCATTTGAAAAAAGTAAACATTGTCGAAATGATTTACACAACACAAGAAAAAATCATCCTAATTAAGTGGTATTATGCAGACCACAGTTATCAGGATCTTTGCAATATTCTTTCTATCCAGTTTCCAGACAGACCGATACCTGATGAAACCACTAGTCAACGATAGGTAAGCAAGTTTGAAGATAGGGGAACAGTTTTGAATAACAGCAAGTGTGAAGATAAGAACATACAAGAACGAGATCCAGCAAGACAAAATCAAAAGTAATTAGATATTTTGCTGCCCGTCGAAGAAAATGCGGATATGAGTACGAGAAAAAAAGGAGTCCTGTTGAATATAAATCATTCAAATGCTTTTAAGGTTTTAAAGAAACACAAATTTATTTCTTTTAAGTATGAGTGCCATCAAGAATTAAGAGAGGGTAGTGTAAATCATTTCGAAAACATTTACTTTAACGAAATGACAGCGATATATTGTGCCATTTTGGTATACGTAGTTGTCGTTTCAATTCCATGGCATGTCATTATTTTTATAAAATCACATTACTTTTTCTTAATTATTTCAACTTAGAGAAACGTAAAGTGTTAAGTGTGAACATTAATAAAATCAGAATTTTCCCCTCTACAAAAAAGTTCATTTTGTCTCTAAAATAAATAGGGGAGCTAATATTTAAACACTTCAAAATTAACATGCGATTTCCTATGTTGCGTCCACCAAGTCAACACCCTGTATGTGAAAACATTGTAAATGTTTTTATTTTGTTTGTTCACAGTTTGACATTAAACATTTTTTCCAGCGCCACTTTCGAAAATGACATTTTCTTGACTCAATTTAGAGAGAAAAGTAGAGGTTTTAGAGATGGGAAAAACTGCTACTTCACGTTGCTACTTGTGATTGCTACTTTCTAATATCAGTGATTTTAAGCTGTGACGATGATCACTGTTAGTAAACGTCGTAAAACCTTCTGAAATCGTTAATGGTTTCACAAAAATATTTTTGATATGCTTCTGCTAATATTTGTCCAACAGGGCACGTAAATAGTGTTCACCTGTGACTGAAAATAATATTTGGGCAATATTATCTGCTACACCAAATAAACATATGACTGTTCTTGATTCAGTTCAAAATTCCAGAAGCATTTGCAGAATCTTATAATAGAATGTTTATTCAGTAAATTTTAAAAGTTGGAAAATTTTAGATATATGGCAAATGTTTTCCTATGTTTGCTTTGCCTCTGAAAAAAACGCATCTTTTGAAAGATGATTTGCTCTGTTCTCGAATGATTATTTTTAAATAAAATCATTAACCAATAGAGATATGGATTTTTGATCATTTTCGTTTTAATTTTTTGAGCAGTTGAACAAAAACATCACAGAAAAAAAATATAAAACATGCGGGAAAATTCTATAAAAATCATTCTTAATGGCCGAAGTATCGCTTATTCAAAATCAATTTGGTTTTTGTAAATTCAACAATTTTCAATAGAGATATGAATTTTTGAAAATTGTTTTATTTTTTAGAGCACTTGAACGAAAACATAGCACAAAAAAAATATAAAACATGCAGGCAAAATTCCATAAAAAATCATCCTCAATGGCTGAAGTATCGCTTATTCAAAATAAATTTGGTTTTTGTAAATTCAACAATTTTCAATAGAGATATGAATTTTTGAAAATATTTTCGTTTTAATTTCTTGAGCGCTTGAACAAAAATATCGCAGAAAAAAATATGAAACATGCAGGAAAAATTCTATAACAAATCATCTTCACTGGCTGAAATATCACTTATTCAAAATCAATTTGGTTTGTAAATACAACAATTTTTAATAGAGATATCGACTTTTGAAAATTGTTCTAATTTTTTGAGCACCTGAACAAAAAGGTCGCAGAAAAAATATAAAACTCGCAGGAAAAATTCCGAAATTCGTGAATCTTTGCATGTTCTTTGAGGTATGCACAAACATTCATTGTTTGCGCGAAATCATGAATATCGCATTTTGTACCTTAGAACGTCATTAACAAAAAACTTTATTTTAGGTCTCACTTTAACGATTAGTCTATTTTTCTATTCGTCCAATAAAAACAGACAAATTATACTGATGGAAAAAATGAAACACTTTGAAATTTGTAAAAATTTATGAAATTTTAAAATGGCCATAACTCGGCTTCCATCCAACCGATTTCGACGATCTCTTCAATCAAAAGCAAAATGTGTCTTCTTTTTTGGTTTATCCCCCATACAAAGAGAGATCTCTACGCCCCTCTAAACGAAAAAATTAAAAGACCACGAAATGCCCTTTTTCGAACACCCATAACTTTGTGCCTAATCGCCGTACGAACTTCGTTTTTTGAGTCCTGCACGTAATTAAACATATTTCAATGCCCTTTTGGTTGATCGTGTCGACACATTTTTTCCAACTCGGTACACGTTGCCAAAGTAGGCGGCTTTTGGGCACAAAACGTGTTTTTTTTTGTTCGGAGGTGAAGCGTTCGAAAAGGGATTATACCAATCCGAGTTTACCCCCTTAAAGTAAAGCTAAAGTGGATTTTTTCCCGAAATAATCAAATTAGGTTGAAAAGTCACTGAGTTATGTACGAAAAACCTCAAAATGCACTTGTTTTTAAACACCCATAGCTTGGTGCCAAATCGTCGTAAGAACTTCGTTCTTTAAGTGCTGCATAGGGAATTGATCAAATCTTAATGCCTTTATGGTAGATCGAGTCGACAAAATTTTTCCAACTCCGTATACATCGTGAAAGTTGGATATGGTTTCCTGAGAAAACTATTTTTTTCACAGGGGTGCTAGAGGGGGGCAGAAGGGGTTACGCTTAAGTTCGCGTGCATGACTTTAAAGAAGACATTTAAAAGTTTTTCGCCCTCAAAGATTCATCAAAATCGATTGAAAATACGCCGAGTTATGGCGGTTTGAAAATATTCGAAATTTCACGAATATACATGATCGCAATTACAAAAACAAAAATTACAAAAACTAAACACTCAATGGTTTGGATTATGGGATAGAAACGACCCACTACCCATTCATTTTTAAATTAATTGCTCCACAGTGGGGAAACACTGACTCTTGTTCAAAAGTTTGCAATATGGGATAGAATCATCCTGCCTCACTTACTCTATACTGACGACTTAACACGTTCATTGCGTTACGGGGCATATGTGTCCCGTCATGGACTTCCGTATTTGGGGGAAGAAAATTCTATCGAACTTCCCCGCGTGCAAAGGTTGTAACTTCTACGTGGTATTAAACGTTTCTTGGTACCGATCACTGATTAATATTAATTTATGGTATCAATTAACTCCATTCGGTTTGCAGTAACATAATTTTCAAAAAATTGTACAGGGTTTATATGACCCATACCGTCTATTATGGTCACACAAAAATATAGCCGCAGTGAACGTATTAAAATAATTCAAAATTGTTATTTCTTCTAATGATTGTCCGGAGTTGCAGAATGATTTGATAAATGCTAACAATTGGTTCCATGTAAATTTGTTATTTCTGAACATAAGCAAGTGCAATTAGATCACGTTTTGCAAAAATAGAATAGTTAATGATTTTACGATATCAATGGGATGGAGCTAAATAAAGTTAGTATCATAAAATATTTAGGTGTGCTATTAGATCAATTTTAAAAATCATATTTCATTTGCCTGTGATAAGGTGAAGAGAATGTGGGATTTTGTATCATTAACAACTAGTGATTGCTTGAAAGTTTTATATTAATCATGATGATGGTTGTGACCGTTACTACGTGGTAATTCATTATAAAATCACTGTAAACCATTTTATTACCCTCACCCTATTTTCGTACCGATATAAATGTAAAATCTTCCATTAATTGTTTCACTTGATAATGACAGTAAAACGTCGAAACTTAAGTCGTGATATGTATGTATATGAAATATTTGTACATACATCAAATAAATTGTGGTAAAAAACATAGTAAGTGTTTTATTCAGTGATTTTTAAGTTTTATATTGTTCCCTTGTTCACTGTCATCTCGAATATGCTTCTCAATTCCAAGTTGATGTAAATAGGATTGAGCAAGTTTAATTTTTTTTTAATTGTTTGGTGAAAGCTCAGTTAACGATATACGATTGGGTCCTATTCCAAAATAAAATGTTAACTACGTATGCACTCTATAAGTTATTGAAGAATCTTGGCATTAATGATTGCCTACATTTACTGGCTTAGTTGGACATCTATTCGGAAGCTTAGGAGTAGAGCCGCCATAAAATGTCGTGACATCTGGGGGTAAAGTTTGCGCAGAGTGTGATAAAGTATTCGGAGAGAATGCGATAACAAATCTACGCATGGCCGCATCACTGAATTGATGATCATCACTTTGCGACTGATTCTGTTTATATTTACATTATGTTCACGTGGTGCTCGCTGAATAATTATGAGTTTCTTGAAATTTAAAATATTCACTGCGCAATGTGTCACGACATTTTGGGATGGCTATACTCTTCTATTTCGGATGAAAACCCAGGATCCTAACTATGCCTACAACAATAATATAACTAGAATGATGAGATGTTATGATAACCAGGGGCGGCTCGTTACATAGAGCCACGGACCCATGGCACTACCTGTAGACTCAAGCTCAGCAAGAATTTTTAACTGATTCTTAAAAAAAAACTTTTGAAATGTTTAAACACCGCGTGGAAGTTCCACATTAATTTCAACAGATTGTTAAAATTTTGACAGACTATTTCTAAATGATGTGTCTTTACAAATTTCCAAAGAAAGCAATCGCAAGTTTACCACAACAAAAAAAAAATGGTTGCACTAAAAGGAAAATTTTGATGACAAAAAAGGCGCATTTTCCAAAAATTTACATTTATTTGATGATGATTTAACAGATGGTTTAAACTGTGACTGACTCATTCTGAATAATGCGTCTTTGCAAATTTCCAAAGAAAATAATCGCAAGTTTACCACAACAAAAAAAAATGGTTGCACTAAAAAGCAAATTTTGATGACCAATAAGGCCCTGTTATTAGATCTATGTATCTGTTGGGAAATAAATAAATGATTATTATTATTATTACTATTATTATTATTTTTCAGAAATTTGCATGGAAATTCCAAATTAATTGCAATAGATGGTTGAAATTTTGACAGACTAATTTCGAATAATGTGTCTACAAATTTCCAAAGAAAATAATTTTCTTCCAAATTTTCGATTTTTTTGTTAAAATTTTCGAATTTTTGGTCCGCAATTTTGATTTTTAGGATCTTTTTGAATTTTTTATCCTATATTTTAGATTTTTTTAACGTAAATGATTGCTTTTTATACGCAACTTTTTTATTTTTTTGTCGATATTTTCAAGTACAGTTTCCGATTTCTTGCCCTTCATTTTAGATTTTTTAACTTGAATTATTATTTTTTATGGGCGAATTTTTTTACTTTTTGGTTACTTTTTGACTACCGTTTTCGAGTTTTCTGGTCGGCAACTAATTTTGATCTAAAGAGTTATTTTGGCAAATTATTTTCGTATTCCTTGATTTTTCATTTTTTTTGGTTTGCGTTTTTTATTTTTAGACCGGCATTTTTTATTTTTTTGGCTTATATTTTAGATCTTTGACCCTAATTTTTGATTTCTTCTTTCAAAATTTTAGAGTTTTTGACCGGAATATTCTTTATATATATAAATCATCTTTATTAAAGAATTCATACATTTAGTATATGATATAAACAAATCTTGCTTAACTATAATAATTAAATGTGTAAAGATTCTTTATTGGCTATCGACCCGGGGTCTTTCAGCCTGAATTCGTTTTAGTTGGTTATGCCTTTAGTTACGATTATGGATGGTTATGAAATGTGAGTATGAATTCATAAATGGTTTTATCGGGATAGTTTGATTTGGGTGCCTGATTAGGATTGCGAATAATGCAAAGATGTTTAAAGATGTCTAGGATATGGGAGTTGGAGGCGAATTTCTCGGAAAGGAAGGTCAAACGAGATTCGATTGGGATTATTTGGGTTTTTTGGTAAAGCAGAAGATTTGAGGGATTATGTAAAGGATTGTTAGGATGCCTTATTTTGGTAAGCGTTCTCAGTGCCGATCTTTCAGCAACTTGCATATTTTTTAGGACTTGTGGACGGGAATTGTGGAAGAGGATCGCTGCATAATCGAGTAGGGGTCGGCAAATCATTGCATAGATGTGTACGGCAGTTTTTGTTGTTATGCCATCGTTGCGATAAGTTAGCGACCTGAAGTGTCGAGCCCTACCTTTGATTTTGCCTTTGAGATTATGGGTGTGCGTTTTAAAAGATAGCTTTGTATCGAACGTTACTCCCAAATATTTGCAGGTGAGGGAGGGGGTAATGGGATTGTTATTTATGTGAACACTGTAAGGAGAATTGTACACACGATGGAAGGGCAACAATAGATTAGATTTATTTGGGTTGATTTCAATTCTCCATTTTACAAACCATAATTGAATTTGATCAATTAACTTCTGAAGGGCGTTAACTGCTGCTTTTGTTGTAGGTGCATGCGCTATTAGTGCAGTGTCATCCGCAAATAGAAGCGAATAGGCTTTGGGATTAAAGTAGTTAGGATTATTATGATATATGTCGTGAACGAATAAATTATAAAGAAGCAATATTCTTTATTTTGATTTTCAGATTTTCAGATTTTTGGTCTGCATTTTTTTAACTGCGAATTTTTGATATTTGTCTAAATTTTCGATTTTTTGTGCATATCTTTTAGTCTTTCAGAGTTATTTTGGGGGCTGAAAATGCCAAATTATTTTCGTTTTTCTTGATGTTTCAATTTTTTGGTTTGCATTTTTTATTTTTAGACCAGCATTTTTGATATTTGTCTAAATTTTCGATTATTTGTGCTTATTTTTTTTTAGTTTTTCGGTTATTTTTGGGGCTGATAATGGCAAATTATTTTTGTTTTCCTAGATTTTTCAAATTTTGGGTTTGCATTTTTTATTTTTAGACCAGCATTTTTTATTTTTTTGGTCTACATTTTTTATTTGTTTGGGCTATATTTTAGATCTTTGACCCGTATTTTTCATTTCTTCGTTCCAAATTTTAGAGTTTTTGCCCGAAATATTCTTTATTTCGGTTAGGCTTTTTGATTTCTTTTTGTTGAAATTTTCGGAATTTTGGTCTACATATTTTTAACCGCGAATTTTTGATATTTGTCTAAATTTTCGATTTTTTATGCTTATCTTTTGGTTTTTAAGAGTTATTTTGGGGGCTGAAAATGGAAAATCAATTTTGTTTTTCTTGATTTTTCAATTTTGTGGTTTGCATTTTTTATTATTAGACCGGCATTTTTGATTTTTTTTGGCCTATGTTTTAGTTATTTGACCTGTATGTTTTATCTCTTCGTTCCAAATTTTAGAGCTTTTGCCCTAAATATTCTTTATTTTGGTTAAACATTTTTTTTGTTGTTGAAATTTTCGGTTTTTTGATCTGCATTTTTTAACGGCGAATTTTCGATATTTTGGATTTCTTTAGTTTTTTTTTATCTTAATTAAGAGCCAATTCTGCAAGTGATATTTTTTTACAATTTTTCAAAACATTGAGTACAATTTTTGTTCCTTCCAGTCCAGTTTTGAGTCCATTCTTGTTGTTTCCAGATGCAATATTGCGAATGTTTTTTCAAATAATTAAAAATACACTGTTTCTGAATGGTTTCAGCAATTTTGTAATGGATTTTGCAAGTGATTAATTTGTTATAATTTTTGAAAACACTGACAAGGAGAGGATCAGATGTGTGACTCACCGATTTGATTCATCTTTGGTACACTTGTAGGTCATGACTAGGAGTGTAATAGGTGCAAGTAATAGGGCGCACTATTCAGCCGTTTTCGAGAAAAAAATTGATTGATTCTAAAATTAAGATATTTAAATACACATGGATTTATAAAAACAATAAAACGAAAATGAATGAACCCAACTTCAACAATAGGGTTCGATCCTTCGACCTTCAGACTACGAATCGGAGGTTTTATCGATGCGCCAAAAGGTTGGTATATGTTTGTTAACGCAAAAGTTATATAAACATACGAATAAATAACAAATTAAAAAAAACATTTTTTCTCGAAAACGGCTGAATAGTGCGCCCTATTACTTGCACCTGTTACACTCCTAGTTATGACCTACACGTGTGCCAAAGATGGATGAAATCGGTGAGTCACACATCTGATCCTCCCCTTGTGAGTGCAATTTTCATTCCTTCCAGTGCAGTTTTGAGTCAATTCCTGTTGTTTTCAGTAGCAATTATTTTTACAAATAATCAAAAGTACTCTCTTGCTGCGTAGTTTTAGTAATTTTTCAGCTAATTCTACAAGTGATTAATTTTTTACAATATTTCAAAACATTGAGTGCAAATTTCCTTCACTTCAGAGCAAATTTTGGTTTATTCCCTTGTTTTCTGCAGGAGCATGTCGTTATTTACAGGAAATCAAAAATACACTATTTTTGAATAATTGAAGTTTATTTGAAGCGAAACCTTCAAGTAATAAATTTTTAAAAATTTTCAAATCGTTCAAATTTTCTTCACTACTGAACAAATTTTGAGTTAGTTTTCTGGGGCTAATCACCCCGATTGCTGAAAATGGCAATTTTCAATCTTCTTGTTTTCAGTTTTTATCTTTAAGCTCAGATTTTGATATTTTGGTCTGAATTTTTAATCTTTTAGCTTAATTTTTTTTCTAAATTTTCGATTTGTTTGCTAAAATTTTTGTTTTTTGGTCCGCAATTTTGATTTTAATTATCGAATTTTTTTATCCTATATTTTAGATTTTTTAACTTAAATGATTGATTTTTATGCGCGACTTTTTGTATTTTTTGTCGACATTTTCAAGTTTTTTTGACAGTTTTTGATTTATTGCCCTGGATTTTAGATTTTTTAACTTGAATTATTATTTTTTATGAGCGAATTTTTTTTCTTTTTGGTTACTTTTTGACTAAAATCGATTAAATTAAATTTTTTTCTAAAATTTTTCAAGACGGAGGCCATTCTGAACACTATTTGACTATAAAATTTTGTTGTGGGACTTCCAGGAACTGAGGTTTTCGAGTTTCTGGTCGGCTACTTATTTTGAGCTAAAAAGTTATTTTGGGGGCTGAAAAAGGCGAAATATTTTCGTTTTCCTTGATTTTTGAATTGTTTGGTTTGAATTTTTTATTTTTAGACCTGCATTTTTGATTTTTTTGGTCTATATTTTTTTCATTTCTTCGTTCCAAATTTTTTTGCCCTAAATATTCATCGTTTTGGTTAAACTTTTGTTGAAATTTTCGGATTTTTGGTCTGCATTTTTTTAACCGCGAATTTTCGATATTTGTGTAAATTTTCGTTTTTTTGTGCTTATATTTTTAGTTTTTTACCTTAATTAAGAGCGTATTTTTTATTGGTTTAAGTTTTTAACATGATTGATTTTTATGTGCAAATTTTTGTTTTTTTGGCCGGTATTTAATTTGTATAATTTGTCATTTCCATCTTTCATAATTTTGAGATTTCAAATGTCAGTCTCATCCGATCCAATAACTTGTAAAAGTGGCTCTACCATCAACGTGTTCCACGAGCCGCCACTGCTGATGACTATTCCCAACACAACTGGTTCGACCTATTTGCTGGTTCACTGTGTACATTTAAGAGAAAACTAAAACACCACAGGGTTCTTTCTTAATCCTGGATGACAAGTTTAGCTTTTTATTATTGAATTTTTTGTTTGTTTTCGAATCTGTTTTTATTGTTTTGTTACTTCTAAAGTCTTTTAAAATCATTAATTAGTTATAAATTATTGGTACATTAGTGATTATTTACGATTTATTAAATATTTTGTGTAAATAGGGTTCCTCGTCAATAAAGTTATTATTACTATTATTATTATTATTATTAGTATTCTGAATTTTTTCTTTACTCGAATTAAACAACGGTGTGGTACAGCGGCGGCTCGTTATATAGAGCCTAAGAGCCATGGCACCACCAGTACTTTCAAGCTCAGCAAGAATTTTTAATGAATTCTTAAAACACTTTTTCTTCGCCAGTTACTTTGGTCCAGGAAGATAAATCGTGCTTTCTTTCTTCAAAAAATTAGGAGGGGGGGGGGTTATTGTATAAGTGGCTGGACCATCAACATGTTCCACGAGCCGCCACTGGTGTGGTTTAACTTTTTTCCAGAAATCAGCAAATGTATTCTGTAAAAGTGATGATTCAAATAAAATAGATATTGGTAGTGTAATGGAAAAAATACAGCTTTATATGGAAAGTTGGCTGGTATTCCGCCAGGGCATGTACCATTTGTACATTTTAAATTAGTAATTGCTTGGAATATTTCATTTTCGTGAGGTGGCATACGAGCTACGTCAGATGGACAACTAAAAGTAGGTGTGACAAACCTTCGCATGGTTTGTCATTACTATGCACAGTAGAGAAATAGTCAATAAATAAATTATCACATTGTGATCCATTCCTGCTACAATTTCTATTATAACACATCTGGAGATTCAAAAATAGAACTTGTAGCTTTAACAAAATTCCAGAACATTTTTGGATCACGTGTAACGCATATATTTACTGAATGAACATATTAATCATATAACAGAGTCTTAGTAGAACTTAATTTTGCAAAGTTACGAACAGGTTGAATATTTTATATGATACAATCAGGCTGCTTTTCGTCTTTATTGAATTTACCATTCATGAATATTCTGAAAATCCTATTTTTAATTGAATGATGCGCATACTAGCTGAAAAAAATAAGTTAAGTCTCCCGACATTTTTTGGCCAAATTTGCATAATTCCCATCTAATCATCGCGTGCCGATTCCGAGAGCGAGAGTGAATTCGCCAACAGTAAACGTTTGTGGTTTTCTCGATTCGCTTTTCGAATCGGCGGCATCTATTTTAGAAGCTGATAGGCAGGTATTTACATGCGAGTGTCTTCGAAAGAAAAGAATCCATGCATATAATTTGGTCGGCGTCTCTGTCTGGGCCGAAAAGCAGTGTCTGGTAACGGTGATTACCGACATCCCACACTTATATATCTATCTCATTGACGTCAATCAAATGTGACTCGGTTCAAATCCGGTTCTGAGAGGCGCACATAAATTATTTATAAACCACGCTAATTTCATTATCTCCTATCACACGTGGAACACGAAAGGCATTCTCACGTCTTACGCAACTCCACTCACGGCTGAAGTACGAGCAGGAAAGTTGCCTTCTGCGAAAATTGGCTGTTGTGGTATGTGAGTGGCGTGATTAGGCATGGTGCCTGTTGGCGTAGAGTCGGGCTCCTGCTGCGTGGGTCATCTCACCCACAAATCAGTTTCGTTACCTGGTATGTTATATGAAAATAAATTTCTAAAGTCGGATGGGTAGAAAATATTATCAACTGCACGTACGCCTATTGAAGTCGTTCAAAAGCAGCTATTTCTTAATAATTGCTCAATAAGTTTATTGGGCGCGTTGATAACAACGTATTCTTCATGCGCTTCGTTTATATCGTGAACAAACTAGAGCCATCCCAAAATGTCGTGACACTGGGGGTAAAGTTTGCGCAGAGTGTGAAAGTATCCGGAGAGAACGCGAGAGAACACGATCACAAATTTCCGCCTGCCTCTACCGAAACCATATATTTCGGCCATAAAAATCGGAACGAAACTACGATTTAGGGTATCTAGGGCCGAAAAAATAATATGCATAATCTAGACAACCTTCCGCGGAATATGAGTAGGCTATGCAAAAATCTGACAGTGACATTTCAATGGTGCGCGATATAAAATTTCCTGAAACACTGTTTTTACTTAATGCAGGCGAAAAAATATCGAGTGGAACTGATGCCGAAATGCTTTAGCAACCCTTTACTTTTAGCAACCCTCGCTGTGTTGCTAAAGCCTATTTTCGACCCTTGATACACTATATACTATTACGCGTGGCCGCATCACTGAATTAAACACCGAATATGTGTCTATATTTACATTATGTTCATGCGGCTAAATAATTATGAGTTTCTAGCGTCCCCTCTCTTGAAATTTAAGATGTTCATTGCGCAATGTGACACTAGATTTTGGGATGGCTCTACCCATGTACAACTGACAATTTAGTCAAGTAAATTAAGTTAATTCTGGTTTAATAATAAAGGCATGAATGACACTGAAACTGTTCACGCATTCTTCGAAGTGCAAATTACGCGTTTATGGGCATTAGCCAAAGCGCTTATTAAGAACTGTTGGATTCGCTATCATCACACATCATCCCACGTCTCGATATAGCTAACACGACATTAATCTAATGTAAAAACAATTAAAGTAAACCCACATAATAATAAATAATACGGCTTGCTTATATTATAATTATCATCCAAGTTTACAACCCAAACGATTATTTGAATAAGAGAGTTAGACGGCTGCGAGGCGCAGCGTATGGATAATAATGTGAAATAGGAAGTTGGGCCATTATAGGATGTCAGTGTAGTGTGAAGTACTACGGTAATAAAACACCAAAAACCAGTGGACCTGAAGGGATATCAAATAAATTATCTATGCGGGGATCTAGCAAGTACCAGGAATCATTAAGCAGGGAAAAAATTCTGCAATATATTACAAAGCCTGATTTGCAGAACTGGATTATATTTTTACCTTGTCTGTATTATTACCGACAAAGTCTTTTTTCAACCTTTGTAGAAATTGATAATAATTATGTACAGTGCAGCTAATATTTCGAGGCGGGTTCCGCAGTGAGCATCTTAAATTTAAAGAGAGGGGACGCCAGAAACTTATAATCATTCAGAGCGTCGCGTGAACAAAATGTAAGTATATACACAGAATCGTCACGAAATGAGAATTCATATTCAATTCGTGAAGATTTGTTATCGCGTTTTCTCACTCTGCGGAAATTTTACCCCCACATGCCCCGAAATTGTAGTTTTACTATACGCTTAGGCATCAGCCCGTCTTATCTTTAACGCGCTGATGCAGATTTGCAGCTTCGTACTTATTCCATTATAAGTCCAGTCTGAACATAACTCGTAACCCATTCACACATGTATAGAAATAACTGTTCTAATTAAAATAAAGGCAATTAAAAAAAATGGTGATGTGGCCATCATGTTACTTTCTCCGACTTGCTGGTATCATAGCCATTTGTATTTACGTTTTTATGGTTTATTTTCAATTGAAATCCTATTTCAAATGTACTTCGAGCGTTGTGTAAACTCGGATGAAACTGAAGTTTAAAACGTCAAAATTATGAAAGATGGAAAATTTATACTTCAAATTCAAAAACTCAGTTTACTCAAAAACTAAACGGATTTCGAAAAAAAACTTATTCTTTAAGTTGTTCATTTTAGCATTCTCTACACTTATTATTAACATACATTTTCTGTAACTATTATATAATTAGAAACTAAAAATTAAAAAAATAATAACAAATTTTTTTCTCGAATAAAAATGATTTTATGAAAAATATTTTCAAGCAAAAGATGTTCATTTATTTGTTACCTTCAAAGTTTGTTTAAATGTTTTTGTGATATTTTTCATATTTAAGAAAATATTGGCAAAAAACAAAAAAACAGTTAAGGTAAACGCCCACTTCCGGTGTACGAAATTTTACCAAAAGCTTTTCAGTTCTTCAGATTATCAAATAAGACGGATGTTCAAAGTTTCATATCAACTGCTGTACTAGTTTTTAAGATACAGCGCACACAGACAGACTCACACACACACACACAGACAGACAGACACACACACACAGACACAAACATTTTTTTTCCAGAAATTGTTGAAATGGCATCTAGGGACCCCAAAACGGATATTTCCGTAAAAAAAAATTTTTGAAATAAAAATCACGATCACAATACTTTCTCGTACTTCGTAACGGAGAAAGTAAAAATAGTGATGTAGCCATCATGTTACTTTCTCCAAATTGATGGTATAATAGTTATTTATATTTATATTTTCATGGTTTATTTTCAATTTAAATGATTTTTTAAATGTACATCGAGAATTTTGCAGGATCGGATGACACTGATGTTTAAAATTCGATTTATTCGAAAAACAAAGAGATTTCGAAAAACACTTATTCTATATAAGTTGGTAATTTTGGCATTTTTGCAATTATTAGTAATATAAAGTTTTAACAGTGACAAAATACAATTTTTGGCAATGTAAAAATTTAATTTTTGACAACGAAAAATACAATTTTTGTGGTGGAAAAATATTGTTCTTCCTAGTGAAAAAAAAAAAACACATTTTTGACAGTTAAAAAACACAAATTTCGACAATTTCAAAATTTAATTTTTGACAGTGGCATAATACAATTTTTGGCGATGTAAAAATATAATTTTTGACAACGAAGAATACAATTATTGTGCTGGAAAAATATCGTTCTTCCCAGTGAAAAAATACCATTTTTGACAGTTAAAAAACACAAGTTTTGACAGTGGCAAAATTTAATTTTTGACAGTGGCAGAATACAATTTTTGGCGATATACAAATATAATTTTTGACAACGAAGAATACAATTATTGTGGTGGAAAAATATCGTTCTTCCAAGAGAAATAAAATCACATTTTTGACAGTTAAAAAACACAAGTTTCGACAATGGCAAAATTTAATTTTTGACAGTGGCAGAATACAATTTTTGGCGATGTATGAATCTAATTTTTGACAACGAAGAATACAATTATTGTGGTGGAAAAATTTCGTTCTTCCTAGTGAAAAAAAACACACTTTTGACAGTTAAAAAACACAAGTTTCGACAATGACAAAATTTAATTTTTGACAGTGGCAGAATACAATTTTTGGCGATGTACAAATATAATTTTTGACAACGAAGAATACAATTATTGTGGTGGAAAAATATCGTTCTTCCTAGTGAAAAAAAACACATTTTTGACAGTTAAAAAACACAAGTTTCGACAATGGCAAAATTTAATTTTTGACAGTGGCAGAATACAATTTTTGGCGATGTACAAATATAATTTTTGGCAACGAAGAATACAATTATTGTGGTGGAAAAATATCGTTCTTCCTAGTGAAAAAAAAACACATTTTTGACAGTTAAAAAACACAAGTTTCGACAATGGCAAAATTTAATTTTTGACAGTGGCCGAATACAATTTTTGGCGATGTACAAATATAATTTTTGACAACGAAGAATACAATTATTGTGGTAGAAAAATATCGTTCTTCCTAGTGAAAAAAAAACACATTTTTGACAGTTAAAAAACACAAGTTTCGACAATGGCAAAATTTAATTTTTGACAGTGGCAGAATACAATTTTTGGCGATGTACAAATATAATTTTTGACAACGAAGAATACAATTTTTGTGGTGGAAAAATATCGTTCTTCCTAGTGAAAAAAAACACATTTTTGACAGTTAAAAAACACAAGTTTCGACAATGGCAAAATTTAATTTTTGACAGTGGCAGAATACAATTTTTGGCGATGTACAAATATAATTTTTGACAACGAAGAATACAATTTTTGTGGTGGAAAAATATCGTTCTTCCTAGTGAAAAAAAAACACATTTTTGACAGTTAAAAAACACAAGTTTCGACAATGGCAAAATTTAATTTTTGACAGTGGCAGAATACAATTTTTGGCGATGTACAAATATAATTTTTGACAACGAAGAATACAATTATTGTGGTAGAAAAATATCGTTCTTCCTAGTGAAAAAAAAACACATTTTTGACAGTTAAAAAACACAAGTTTCGACAATGGCAAAATTTAATTTTTGACAGTGGCAGAATACAATTTTTGGCGATGTAAAAATATAATTTTTGACAACGAAGAATACAATTATTGTGGTGGAAAAATATCGTTCTTCCCAGTGAAAAAATACCATTTTTGACAGTTAAAAAACACAAGTTTTGACAGTGGCAAAATTTAATTTTTGACAGTGGCAGAATACAATTTTTGGCGATATACAAATATAATTTTTGACAACGAAGAATACAATTATTGTGGTGGAAAAATATCGTTCTTCCAAGAGAAAAAAAATCACATTTTTGACAATTAAAAAACACAAGTTTCGACAATGGCAAAATTTAATTTTTGACAGTGGCAGAATACAATTTTTGGCGATGTACAAATATAATTTTTGACAACGAAGAATACAATTATTGTGGTGGAAAAATATCGTTCTTCCTAGTGAAAGAAAACACATTTTTTACAGTTAAAAAACACAAGTTTCGACAATGGCAAAATTTAATTTTTGACAGTGGCAGAATACAATTTTTGGCGATGTACAAATATAATTTTTGACAACGAAGAATACAATTATTGTGGTGGAAAAATATCGTTCTTCCTAGTGAAAAAAAAACACATTTTTGACAGTTAAAAAACACAAGTTTCGACAATGGCAAAATTTAATTTTTGACAGTGGCAGAATACAATTTTTGGCGATGTACGAATATAATTTTTGACAACGAAGAATACAATTATTGTGGTGGAAAAATTTCGTTCTTCCTAGTGAAAAAAAAACACACCTTTGACAGTTAAAAAACACAAGTTTCGGCAATGGCAAAATTTAATTTTTGACAGTGGCAGAATACAATTTTTGGCGATGTACAAATATAATTTTTGACAACGAAGAATACAATTATTGTGGTGAAAAAATATAGTTCTTCCTAGTGAAAAAAAAAACACATTTTTGACGGTTAAAAAACACAAGTTTCGACAATGGCAAAATTTAATTTTTGACAGTGGCAGAATACAATTTTTGGCGATGTACGAATATAATTTTTGACAACGAAGAATACAATTATTGTGGTGGAAAAATTTCGTTCTTCCTAGTGAAAAAAAAACACACTTTTGACAGTTAAAAAACACAAGTTTCGGCAATGGCAAAATTTAATTTTTGACAGTGGCAGAATACAATTTTTGGCGATGTACAAATATAATTTTTGACAACGAAGAATACAATTATTGTGGTGAAAAATATAGTTCTTCCTAGTGAAAAAAAAAACACATTTTTGACGGTTAAAAAACACAAGTTTCGACAATGGCAAAATTTAATTTTTGACAGTGGCAGAATACAATTTTTGGCGATGTACGAATATAATTTTTGACAACGAAGAATACAATTATTGTGGTGGAAAAATATCGTTCTTCCTAGTGAAAAAAAAACACATTTTTGACAGTTAAAAAACACAAGTTTCGACAATGGCAAAATTTAATTTTTGACAGTGGCAGAATACAATTTTTGGCGATGTACAAATATAATTTTTGACAACGAAGAATACAATTATTGTGGTGAAAAAATATAGTTCTTCCTAGTGAAAAAAAAAACACATTTTTGACGGTTAAAAAACACAAGTTTCGACAATGGCAAAATTTAATTTTTGACAGCGGCAGAATACAATTTTTGGCTATGTACGAATATAATTTTTGACAACTAAGAATACAATTATTGTGGTGGAAAAATTTCGTTCTTCCTAGTGAAAAAAAACACACTTTTGACAGTTAAAAAACACAAGTTTCGACAATGGCAAAATTTAATTTTTGACAGTGGCAGAATACAATTTTTGGCGTTGTACAAATATAATTTTTGACAACGAAGAATACAATTATTGTGGTGGAAAAATATCGTTCTTCCTAGTGAAAAAAAAAACACATTTTTGACAGTTAAAAAACACAAGTTTCGACAATGGCAAAATTTAATTTTTGACAGTGGCAGAATACAATTTTTGGCGATATACAAATATAATTTTTGACAACGAAGAATACAATTATTGTGGTGGAAAAATATCGTTCTTCCTAGTGAAAAAAAAACACATTTTTGACAGTTAAAAAACACAAGTTTCGACAATGGCAAAATTTAATTTTTGACAGTGGCGGAATACAATTTTTGGCGATGTACAAATATAATTTTTGACAACGAAGAATGCAATTATTGTGGTGGAAAAATATCGTTCTTCCTAGTGAAAAAAAAACACATTTTTGACAGTTAAAAAACACAAGTTTCGACAATGGCAAAATTTAATTTTTGACAGTGGCAGAATACATTTTTTGGCGATGTACAAATATAATTTTTGACAACGAAGAATACAATTATTGTGGTGGAAAAATATCGTTCTTCCTAGTGAAAAAAAAAACATATTTTTGACAGTTAAAAAACACAAGTTTCGATAATGGCAAAATTTAATTTTTGACAGTGGCAGAATACAATTTTTGACGATGTACAAATATAATTTTTGACAACGAAGAATACAATTATTGTGGTGGAAAAATATCGTTCTTCCTAGTGAAAAAATACCATTTTTGACAGTTAAAAAACACAAGTTTTGACAGTGGCAGAATACAATTTTTGGCGATGTAAAAATATAATTTTTGACAACGAAGAATATAATTTTTGTGGTGGAAAAATACCATTCTTCGCAGTGGAAAAAATACCATTTTTGACAGTTAAAAACACGATTTTTGACAATAGCTGAATAGTGCTTTTGGTGATAGGATTTTAAGGGTGGTGAAATACTATTTTTGACAATGGAATAATACAATTTGAGGGTGGTGAAACTATGTGTAGCCGCGGAAAACACAGTTTTTGATAGAGAAGAAAAATTATATTTGACAGTTCAAAAATACATTTTTTAACAATATTGTATACCATTTTCGGGGACCGCGGTGGCCTAGTGAGTAGAGCTCCTGCTCACGGGCCTCGTGGTCGTGGGTTCGAATCCCATCCGTGCGGTCACTTTTTCGGAACGAAGAAGTGGCCGTGCTGGTCCATGGATGTCTAGTGTATGTCCCATTAATTATTAAAAAAATCTCTTGTACACTATTTTGGCGATATAAAATTAAATTTTTGACAAAGAAAACAGATATTTTTTTACGGTGGAAAAATACCGTTCCTTTCAGTGAAAAATTATTCGACAGTTAAAAAACATGATTTTTGGCAGTAGCAGAATACTGTTTTTGGGAAATTGAAAGATTTGACAATGGAGACCTGCAATTTTGACGGTGCAAAAGTACTATGTTTGATAGTGGAAACGTACATTTTTTTAACAGGGAATAAAATACATTTTTAACAGTTAAGAATCATAATTTTTGACAGAGAAGAAAAACAATTTTTCACAGCTAAAAACACAATTTTTGACATAAACAAAATTCCATTTTTGGCGATACATTTTGACAATGAAAAAATGCAATTTTTGACAATGAAGAATGATAGCTTTTGACAGCAAAAAAGATCTTTAAATCGAGGAGAAAAAAAATACCTTTCTTTCCAGTGAAAATATACCATTTTGATAGCGAGAAAACACAATGTTTGATAGTGATATACTATTATTTTTGGTAATAAAAAATTATAATTTTTGACAGTTCTTCCTCATTTGTCCAATACTATACTTTCATCGCTCGTTGAACAAATACTATTTTGGGCAAATTTTTAACACTAGAAAAAAAAACATTCTCTACAGATATAAATTATAATTTTTGTCAGTTCAAAATGTTATCTTTGTTAGTTCAAAAATGCAACTTTTGATAGTATAAATTGATAGTGAAATTATCTTTTCTGACAATACTATAATTCAAAAACGGTGATATGGCCATCATGCCCATCATGTTACTTTCTCCGATTTGACGGTTTAATAGTTATTGATATTCATATTTTCATTATGTATTTTCAGTTTAAATGATATTTTAAATGTACATAAAATGTATTGAAGGATCGAATGAAACTGACGTTTGAAACGTCAAAATTTTGAAAGATGAAAATAACAAATTATTATTTTAATCATGTTTACCGTCTGTTTACTCAAAAACTAAAGAGATATCGAAAACATTTTATTCTTTATAAATTGTTCATTTCGGAATTATCTGCAATTATTATCAATATAAATTTTATGTGACTATTATCGTTTCCCAGTTATAAACAAAAAATGTCCAAAAATTTTGTAATTTTTTTTTTCAAAAAACAAACATTTTTTCGAAAAATATTTTCAAATAAAAAATGTTACATTTTTTGTTGCCTTCAAAATTTGTTTAAATGTTCTTAGTAGTAGTAGTATTTTTCATATTTAAAAAAATTATCTGAGGAAAACAAAAATTATCAAATAAGACGTATGTTCAAAGTTTCATATCACACACACAGACACAAATTTGTTTTTTCCAGAAATTGTTTAAATGGCATCTAGGGACCCCAGAACGGATATTTCCGTAAAAAAATTACGATCATAATACTTTATCGTACTTCGTAACGGAGAAAGTAAAAATGGTGATGTGGCCATCATGTTACTTTCTCCGACTTGATGGTATCATTTATATTTACGCTTTCGTGGTTTATTTTAAATTTAAATCATATTTTAAATGTACATCGAGCGTTGTGTAGACTCGGCTGAAACTGACGTTTAAAACATCAACATTTTGTAAGATGGAAAATTTTTACTACAAATTCAAAAACTCAGTTTACCCAAAAGCTAAAAAAAAATTGAGAAAAACGTATTCATTATAAGTTGTTCATTTTGGCATTCTCTACAATTATTATTAACATAAATTTGCTGTAACTATTATCGTTTCATAATTATGAAAAATGAAAAAAAAATTAATACATTTTTTTCTTGAATAACAATGATTTTATGAAAAATATTTTGAAACCAAAGATGTTCATTTCTTTGTTGTCTTTGTGATATTTTTCATATTTAAGAAAATATTGGAAAAAAACAGTTAAGAAGATAAACACCCACTTCCGGTGTACGAAATTTTACCAAAAGCTTTTCAGTTCTTCGGTTTATTAAATAAGACTTATGTTCAAAGTTTTGTATTAATTGTTCAATTAGTTTTTGAGATACAGCGCCCACAGACAGACACACACACACACACACACACACACACACACACACACACACACACACACACACACACACACACACACACACACACACAATTTTATTTAACAGAAATTGTTGAAATGGCATCTAGGGACCCCAAAACAGATATTTCCGTAAAAAAATATTTTGAAAAAGAAATCACGATCACAATACTTTCTCGTAATTCGTAACGGAGAAAGTAAAAATCATAGTCCATGGAAAATAATTAGCGCAGGCATGCGGATAATACATTTTATAAAAATTCGTACCATCAAGAAAGAAGTGCATCGTGCCCACCCCTTCTACTTCTTCTCCTTCTTTGTGTACTTCATCTGTTCCAGATATTAGCAATCATCATCACTATCTGTACTTTGGTTACTTTGGTTACTGAAAATTTGACTTCTTCCTAATACCTGCCAGATTTTGTTGGAGTATTTTGTATTTCTATGTCTCATCACATGCCCGAAGTATTCTAACTTTCTAACCTTCACCGCAGTCAACACTTCCCGTTCTTTTCCCATCCTCTGCAGAACCTCCTCTTTACTAATATGCTCCATCCATTATATATTAGCTTCTAGTTTTCTTTTTGTTTCCTTTGTTACGGTCCAGAATTAGAGGCCGTACTGTAGTGTTGAGAAAACGTAGAAGCGCAGCTATCTGATTTTCAGTTGTAAGCTGAAATCTGGACTGCTGAAGACTTTTCTGAATAAACGTTGCTCTTGCTCTTTCTGTTCTGCATTTGATTTCCACGGAGCGATCCCAGAGTTTATTCACGGAGGCAACCAGATATGAATATCTGTCTACTTGATCAATAATATTCCAATACCCCAACGCAAGAATCTGGTAAAAGCATAGAGGCACACCACGGAGAAGAATATCGCAAGAAAGATTATTCACGAAAACTTCAGATGTTCAAAACCTAAATAATTAACAAAGTACTTTTTTTGTTAAATGCGATTCTACATAAACTAGAAGGGAAGGCGATAGAAGGCATAGCGTTAATGTTAATTTTTAATTTTAATTTATAAATGTTTATAACTGTAACAATAAGCCCGCAATTAATTATTAAAGTTAATGAGTGAAAATACGCAACATGTTTGGGGGCAGGGGTAATGTGACCTAATTTTTAAACGGCATCGGCTTTAGACATCGAATTACAACAAGCGCGTAGGAAATATCTGAGTGCTCTTTAAGCGTCAATGAACTTGAGGATTGCGATAACACTTCAAATTTCGGAGGCAAGAAATCGTATCTCGCGTTTTAAATAAACAAACACACATTCCATACAGACCTAATTAAATGAGAAAAGCATCGGTTTTCAAAATGTTTAAAAACCTCGAAAAATTATGAAACATTTTTTTCGAATAAATTTTGATGGAAATGGGTTCACAAATATTTTGTGTATGTGCCCTTAAATGCCTGTTCGTCATTTCAAATACACCCTGTATTGTGTTGCCTAAAAGTCGTCGCCGAGAGCTGAGTGGATTCATGTGTCCGGCCGTTCCAAGATCCTACGTTTTCCACGCCGGTAAAAAGTGAACAATATTACGCCCTAGATTTCTTTAATCTTAGTGGTACTGGTGGCGAACTCCCCAATATGCATTATCGAACATATTCAGTATGTAAAGCATTAGAGGGTTCCAGTTATCCTATGAATTAACGGCAATGTTACATTTTGATGTCGACATCTATCACGTTTATGTATTGCCAATCGCGACCACTAAAATGTTACCACAAATAGTTTAATAATGAGCAAAAACTCTAATATAAAAAATCTCATTATTAAACTATTTTTGATAAAACAAAACCAAAGTAGAAAAACTAATTTACAAAATCCTGCCGATATTATGATATAGAAAAAGGATTTTTGAATTTGTATCATAAAGGTGCAAGTGGTACGAAAAACTTATTTTAAGTTTTTATGAAGTCAAAGGCGTTAAATTTTAACAAACTCATTTATCTAAACATTGCAGTCATGTTAGGGGTATGAAATACTTGTTTTTATGAAGTTAACTTTAAAGGCGTCAAATTTTACCAAACACATTTATCCCAAAATTTGTATCAAAGAAAATGGCGAATTAAAGACTCTAAGCGACGATTTTCTAAAACTTGTTTAAGGTTATTATATTTGACAAAAATTATTATGTCGTGTTTAGGAGAACTTATAACAGTATACGTTTGATATCTTTCTACATCTTCAGGTTTTTAGTGAAAATGTATATTTGCCGGTTCAAATTCCTTGCCCACATTGCTCATTTAGTATTCTAAATTCTTTAAGCTGTAATGATATTGTCTCTAAAGGTTTAAAAGCAGGGTTCGGACGATATATATCATCGGATATAAATCATGGATATTTATGAAACACACAATACCAAAAAAATCCCCCGTTTCTCAAATTTTTCCAGTTGCAGCAATATGAATAGTAAGCATGTGCTCTAATCAGGGGCGGCTCGTTATACAGAGCCAAGGAGTCATGGCACTACTTGTAGTTTCAAAATTTTTAAATTAATTCGTAAAACGCTTTTTCACCAGTTACTTTGGTCTAGAAAGATAAATCGTTCTTTCTTTCTTCAAAAAATAAGGAGGGCGGGGGGGGTCAATATTGTATAAGTGGTTCTACCATCAACATGTTCCATGAACCGCCACTGACTATAGCTGGTAACAAAATGGCAATCCTCAAAAGTTGAAAAACAGAAAAAAATTGCAGTCTGCGCTTATAAAAATTGTAAAAAAATCTTTTCTGTCAAAGTAACCTTCAAAATTTCAGAATGCATCCAGAATGAACCTAACTTTGATAATCCACTTCAATATTTGACACATCGTGGCTGGTAACAAAATGGCAACCATCAAAAGTTGAAAAACAGAAAAAAATTGCAGTCTGCGCTTATAAAAATTGTAAAAAATTCATTTCGGTCAAAGTAACCTTCAAAATTTCAGAATGCATCCAGAATGAACCTAACTTTGATAATCCACTTCAATATTTGACACATCGTGGCTGGAAACAAAATGGCAATCCTCAAAAGTTGAAATACAGAAAAAAATTGCAGTCTGCGCTTATAAAAATTGTAAAAAAATCTTTTCTGTCAAAGTAACCTTCAAAATTTCAGAATGCATCCAGAATGAACCTAACTTTGATAATCCACTTCAATATTTGACACATCGTGGCTGGAAACAAAATGGCAATCCTCAAAAGTTGAAATACAGAAAAAAATTGCAGTCTGCGCTTATAAAAATTGTAAAAAATTCATTTCGGTCAAAGTAACCTTCAAAATTTCAGAATGCATCCAGAATGAACCTAACTTTGATAATCCACTTCAATATTTGACACATCGTGGCTGGAATCAAAATGGCAACCATCAAAAGTTGAAAAACAGAAAAAAATTTCAGTCTGCGCTTATAAAAATTGTAAAAAATTCATTTCGGTCAAAGTAACCTTCAAAATTTCAGAATACATCCAGAATGAACCTAACTTTGATAATCCACTTCAATATTTGACACATCGTGGCTGGAAACAAAATCGCAACCATCAAACGTTGAAAAACAGAAAAAAATTGCAGTCTGCGCTTATAAAAATTGTAAAAAATTCATTTCGGTCAAAGTAACCTTCAAAATTTCAGAATGCATCCAGAATGAACCTAACTTTGATAATCCACTTCAATATTTGACACATCGTGGCTGGAAACAAAATGGCAATCCTCAAAAGTTGAAATACAGAAAAAAATTGCAGTCTGCGCTTATAAAAATTGTAAAAAATTCATTTCGGTCAAAGTAACCTTCAAAATTTCAGAATGCATCCAGAATGAACCTAACTTTGATAATCCACTTCAATATTTGACACATCGTGGCTGGAAACAAAATGGCAACCATCAAACGTTGAAAAACAGAAAAAAATTGCAGTCTGCGCTTATAAAAATTGTAAAAAATTCATTTCGGTCAAAGTAACCTTCAAAATTTCAGAATGCATCCAGAATGAACCTAACTTTGATAATCCACTTCAATATTTGACACATCGTGGCTGGAAACAAAATGGCAATCCTCAAAAGTTGAAAAGCAGAGAAAAAATTGCAGTCGGTGCTTATAAAAATCGTAAAAAAATAATTTCTAAGCTTCAACATTTCAAAATGCATTTAGAATAAATGTAATTTTGACAATCCACTTCAATATTTGACACATTATAGCCAGGGGTGGCTCATTATATAGAGCCAAGCAGCCATGGCACTACCTGCAGTTTCAAGCTCCGCAAGAATATTTAATTAATTCTTAAAACACTTTTTCTCCAGTTACTTTGGACTAAGAAGATAAATCGTTTTGTCTTTCTTCAAAAAATGAGGGGCAGGGGACGGGTATATTGTATAAGTGGCTCTACCATCAACATGTTCCACGGGCCGCCACTGGCTTTAATATAAACCAAAGATGGGCGAAATTACTCTTTTTTGTCGGAAAGAGTCGATTTTTCAAGTGACTCACGACTCTGTTAAAAATGAAAAAGTAAGTGTGAGCAAAAAAAAAACAAAAAAAGGTCCTCACTTTGAAAATCCTTCAATTTATTCCCGAAAACATAGTGAAGAGCAAAAAAGTCCTTATTTCAAAAGAATTTCAATTTGATGTCAAATATTTTAACAATTTAAATGTTATTTTTTTACTATATTGTAAGAAATTGTATTTGTTTGCAATAAATAAATATAATATAAATAAAGTATGTGCATTATATAATTAATAAGTCATATAAACATTAATATTAATGACCAAGAATAAATATCAAGAAGTTGATATATATCGGATAAATATTCGATATATATCCGATATATTGATATTTATATAAATATCGGATATTTTCCGAACCCTGTTTAAAAGTAATTTTGAAAACTTATGTATTGTTTCTGTTTACTTTCCACGAACCGTTTCTTTGTAGCAATGGTGAATATGGCGAAACTGGTGGGAAGATAGTTGTGAATAAAGAACTTGCTCTATTATACCACTATATCCCGTTTTAATACACAAATTTTCAACTATTTACTACTGTTAATATTGACGAGACTTCTCAAAACACATCTGGAAAAAATACAGTACCGTATCGAAGGCGCAAGTCAAATAATAGTCCACTAAAAAATACACAATGTGTGCAAAGTAAATGTGATAGTATAGACCCCGCTAACAAATAGTACAGCTGCATCAAAATTCAGTATGAACTTATTAATTTAGACCGGCTGTGGAATCAAATCCCAAACGCCTTATCGACGGGGTCCCTCTAGACCCGGGCCCAGAGACAGCTACCTCATCTGCCTCATTATAATTACGCTACTGTAGTATTAATGTATTTCTAAACTTCAAAAAAGATTATTTTTATTAATTATCTTACTGTTTAAGGAAATACCTAAAAATATGAAAATTTAAATTTCTGTGTCATTTACAAAGCAAAGTGAAATATACTTTTAATTCATATTTTATATACAGGTTATGCACATAAAAATGTTTACGAGCAACTTTTCCGCAAACACATTTCGATTATCAAGATTTACGCGAGCCACGCTAGTCGGGCATAAACAATTTCCATTATGCTGACTGGCAATCGTAGAAGCAAGGCCGTCGCTTTTATGTTTACTAATTAGTCTGGAACTTTTTGGTCGTTATCTGAAAATTTGCGACGCAGAACGGTGGCAAACGAACAGCGGCGGCGTCCGCGCGATTAATGGCACTGTTCAATGACAATGGCACACGCGCCGACAAAGCCAGAAACCGTGGAAATCTAGAATGCGGTGACGCCACGCGCAATCTACTCTCCACCAAAAGCGATTGTAGACAGGAGCAAAAACACGCGCATATAGACGGACACTCAATGAATTTAGCGCGCGGCCCGGCGCCTGTCGCACGCGCAATGTTTTTTTTTTCAATGTTCAAAGGTCGTCGTTGCGCGGTTTGAATTGACGCCACAAAATTTTCCACGGATGTGTGATCCTTAAGCATGACTCATTTTGGGAGGTCAAAGTGGGACTGATTAAAAAAACAGAACACGTTCACGGAATTCACCCACCTTAGCTTAGCATTGCAAAATGTTTGTGATGTACGTTCTGCAAAAGCCATTTAAATTAAATGAGTCAGTCCAGTGTTTTCATACCTAGCCCTTGCTCGCACAAAGATTGAATTACATGATTTGATACTGCTAAAGTTTTCAGTGATCAGCAGTTAGTTGGTGGCTGGAGAATTTACTACAGACATGAAGTAAATAATTAAACGTCGCGTCGCGCGTCATGAAATTTAACCGCTTTGTAAGCAAACAGGTTGAAACAAGTACTGGTGCTTCCTATGTTTATTTTGCGTAATAACAATATTAATATAAAATTAACAAGATGTGATTGGGATTGTATTTTCACAGATTATTATGATAATATATTTTAAAACGAAATATGTATAATTGTAAATCTGTGATTATTGTGTGTATTTTTCTTTTATACCATCTTCAGCGAAAACTACAAAAGTATAGAAGATGGTATAAAAGAAAAATACCGAAACTAGTCCAAAAATAAAATTATATATAAACATAACTGGCAGTACAATCTCCTTATTCTATTTACTTATATACCAGTTAAAAAATGGATGAATATATCACTAGATTATTCCGATATGTTTCGGCTGTTAGCCATTTTCAAGGACAAACCGGTAGAAATTTTAAAATTTGATGAACACCGTAAAGATATAATATAAATAATAAATAATAAACAATCCACGGCTTTGTCCAAACATTGCAACGCACATTTTTTCAATTCAGACTATTTTAAAATAGATCACACAGGAAATAAAGGCCGGGTCCTCAACTTCCGAGAAGGCAGGGAATTTAACAGAGCCATACAAGGTAACAAAAATCTGGACGTCACCAATCTTGAACTTCCTTACTAACTGACCCCTTTAAAATCCCTGTATAAATCCTCCATAAAAAAATATTTTGCACATTCCTTAAAATGACACTTCTTGCAGCCGTACAGATTGAAGTGTTTAGTATTTCCTCACACTCCTGCAGAGATGTTCTGCATCAAAAACAGTGATTTAAACTGCCAGAAATAGTGATTTCAAGCTGTTACAAATATTGAGTACAACTATCAGAAACTGTCAAAAATGGTGATTTTTAACTGTCAGAAATAATCGTTTTCAACTGTCAAAATAATGATATTTCATATCAAAAATGAGGATTCTCAACTGTCAGAAATGTCGATTTTCAACAGTCGGAAATAGTGATTTTCAACTTTCAAAATAAGTGATTTTTAACCGGCAGAAATGGTGATTTTAAGCTGTCAATAACTGATTTCAACTGCCAGAAATAGTGATTTTTCAACTGTCAAAAATAGTGACTTTTGCCTGGCAGATGGCAGATGGCAATGGTGATTTCAAGTGGTCAAAAACAATTATTTCAATTGCCACAAATTGTGATTTAAACTGTCAAAAATGATGATTTTTAATCGTCAGAAAAAGTGATTTTTATCTGTTAAAAAATAGTGATTTTGAACTGACAGAAATTGTGTCAAAACAGTGATTTCAACTGACAGAAATAGTGATTACATGGTGATTTTAAACTGTCAAATATAATCATATTTAATATCAAAAATGAGGATTTTTAATTGTCGGAAATGTCGATTTTCAACAATCAGAAATAGTGATTTTCAACTTTAAAAATAAGTGATTTTTAACTAGCAAAAAATGGTGATTTTAAGCTGTCCAACACAGATTTCAACTGCAAAAAATAGTGATTTTCAACTGTCAAAAAAATAGCGATTTTTAACTGGCAGAAATGGTGATTTCAAGTGGTCAAAAACAACGATTTCAATTGCCAGAAATTGTGATTTTAAACTGTCAAAAATGATGATTTTTAGCCGTCAGAAATAGTGATTTTTAACTGTTAAAAATCGTGATTTTGAACTGATAGAAATTGTGTCAAAAACAGTGATTTCCACTGCCAGAAATAGTGATTAAATGGTGATTTTAAACTGCCAAAAATAATCATGTTTAATATCAAAAATGAGGATTTCTAATTGTCGAAAATTTTATAGCTGCCAAACACTGATTTCAACTGCCAAAAATAGTGATTTTTCAACTATTAAAAAATACTGATTTTTAACTGGCAGAAATGGCGATTTCAAGTGGTCAAAAACATTGATTTCAACTGCCAGAAATTGTGATTTTAAACTGTCAAAAATGATTATTTTTAACCGTCAGAAATAGTGATTTTTAACTGTTAAAAAATAATTATTTTAAACTGACAGAAATTGTGCCAAAAACAGTGATTTCAACTGCCAGAAATAGTGATTCAATGGTGATTTCAAACTGTCAAATATAATTATATTTAATATCAAAAATGCGGAATTTCAATTGTCGGAAATGTTGATTTTTAACTGTAAGAAATAGTAATTTTTAACTGTCAACGATAGTGATTTCAACTGCCAGAAATAGTGATTTTAAACTGTCAAAAATTGTCATTTTCAACGGTCAAAAACAATGGTTTTCAACTGTCAAAAATAATGATATACTATAGTATCAAAAAAATGAGGATTTTTAAATATCAGAAATGTCAATTTTAAACTGTCAGAAATAGTGATTTTTAACTGTCGAAAAACAGTGGCTTTTAACTGACAGAGATGGTGTCAAAAACAGTGATTTCAACTACCAGAAATAGTGATTAAATGGTGATTTTTATCTGTCAAATATAATCATATTTAATATCAAAAATGCGGATTTTTAATTGTCGGAAATTTCGATTTTTAACTGTAAGAAATAGTAATTTTTAACTGTCAACAATAGTGATTTCAACTGCCAGAAATAGTGATTTTAAACTGTCGAAAATTGTGATTTTCAACTGTCAAAAACAATGGTTTTCAACTTTCAAAAATAATGATATATAATATCAAAAAAAATGAGGATTTTTAAATGTCAGAAATGTCAATTTTAAACTGTCATAAATAGAGATTTTTAACTGTCAAAAAACAGTGACTTTTAACTGACAGAGATGGTGTCAAAAACAGTGATTACAACTGCCAGAAATAGTGATTTTAAACTGTTAAAATTGGTGATTTTTAACTGTCAAAAATAATTAAATTTAATATTAAAAATGGTGATTTTTGAATGTCAGAAATGTCGATTTTGAACTGTCAGACCAAGTGATTTTTAACTGTCAAAAAATAATGATTTTTAACTGACCGAGATGGTGTCAAAAGCAGTGATTTCTCCTGCCAGAAATAGTGATTTTAAACCGTAAAAAATGGCGATTTTCAACTGTCAAAATACTGGTTTTCAACTGTCAAAATACTGGTTTTCAACTGTCAAAAATAATTATATTTAATATCAAAAATGTCGGAAATGTCGATTTATAACTGTAAGAAATAAAGATTTTTAACTGTCAAAAATAGTGATTTTTAACTGACAGAAATGTTGTCAAATACTGTGATTTTAACTGCCAGAAATAATAATTTTACTGTAAAAAATGGTGATTTCTACCTGGCAGAAATAGTGATTCTAAACCGCCAAACAGTGATTTTACTGCCAAAATTAGTCATTCAAACTGTAAAAAAATGGTGATTTTCAACTATCAAAATTAGTGATTTTCAACTGTCAAAAATAAGGATTTTAAACTTTCTATAGTAGTGATGTTTAACTGTCAAAAATAAAATTTTCAACCGTCAAAAATAATGCTATTTAATTATCTAAAATTAAGATTTTTATCTGCCAGGAATGTCGATTTTCAAAAAAAAATTTTAACTGGCAGAAATAGTAATTTTAAGCTGTCAAAAACAGTGATTTCAACTACCGAAAATAGTGATTTTAAGCTCTAAAAAAATTGTGATTTTCAACTGTCAAGAGTGCTAATTTTCAACTGTTAAAAAAATAATTATTCTAAAGTTTAGAATCTAAACTGGCTATAATTGTGATTTTCAACTGACAGTAATTGTGATTTCAACGCTTAAAATGGTGATTTTCAGCTGTCAAAATGGTGATTTTCAACTCTATCAGAAATAGTGATTTGCAACTTCCAAAACAGTGATTTTCAACTGCCAGACTTAGTGATTTTCAAATGTCAAAAATTGTGATTTTTAACTGTCAAACATATTGATTTTCAACTGGCAGAAATAGTGATTTTAATCTGTCAAAAACTGTGATTTAAACTGCCAAAAATAGTCATTTTTAACTGGCAAAACAGTGATTTTCAACTGTTAAAAAATAATAATAATTGGATTTCTTTTCAAATGTCAAAAGTGGTGATTTTCAACAGTCAAAATAGTGATTTTTAACTGCCAAAACAGTGATTTTTAACTGCCAGACTTGGTGATTTTCAAATGTCAAAAATAGTGATTTTTAACTGTCAAACATATTGATTTTCAACTGGCAGAAATAGTGATTTTAATCTGACAAAAACTGTAATTTAAACTGCCAAGTATAGTCATTTTTAACTGGCAAAACAGTGATTTTCAACTGTTAAAAAATAATAATAATTTGATTTCTTTTCAAATGTCAAAAGTTGTGATTTTCAACAGTCAAAACGGTGATTTTCAACTATCAGAAATAGTGATTTTTAACTGCCAAAACAGTGATTTTCAACTGCCAGCCTTGGTGATTTTCAAGTGTCAAAAATAGTGATTTTCAACTGTCAAACAATAGTGATTTTAACTGGCAGAAATAGTGAATTTAACTGGCAGAAATAGTGATTTTAAGTTATCAAAAACTGTGATTTAAACTGCCAAAAATAGTAATTTTTAACTCCCAAAAAACAGCGATTTTAAACTGTTAAAAAATAATAATAGTACTTTTATTTGTGCCACAACAATACACTTTTGCAGTCAGGTACATGATGTACAAATAAGTTAATAAAGAATATAGAAGTAAATTAAAATCGATTAGATAGAATCAGGAAGTCTTTTTAATGTGATATTCATTCACATTTTTTGGCAAAAATTGTAAAATTTCAAGTGTCAGAAATAGTGATTTTTAACTGACAAAAATATTGATTTTCAACGGTTAAAATGATTAATTTTAACAATCGAGATTAGTGATTTTCATTTGTAAAAAATGGTGCTATTCAACAGTCAAAAATAATTATGACTATTCGTGATATGTATTCTTTTTCATTTTTACTACGCTATATCACATTCTTTTAATTTATATTTTAAAACTGACCTATGTACAACGTTCGTTATTAACATAAATAAACTATCTTACTATAAAAAATAATGATTTTCATCTGGAAAATTGTTATTTCCAACGGTTAAAACAATGATTTCAGGTGTCAAAAATAGCTAGATTCGACAGTTAAAGTGGTGATTTTCAATAGTTCATTTTTTTAATTTCTTTAAGGGCATGTTAAAAATTGGTTCATTCTGAATGGATTCTGAAATTTTGAAACTGATTCCAAAATGATTTTTTTGAATAGTATTTTCTCCAATTAGTCGCGAAAATTTTATTTGATTTTTGTATGATAATCTCAAAGGTGCTAGGTATACAGGGTGTATTTGAAATAATGAACAGGCTCGTTTCCACAAAGAGATTATATTATTTTTAAACAATATTCGCAATTATTTTGTTTATAACTGTAACAAAAAGCCCGCAATGAATTATTAAAGTTAATGAGTGAAAATACGCAACATGTTTTGGGGCAGTGGTAATGTAACCTAATTTTTAAACGGCATCGGCTTTAGATATCGAATTACAACAAGCGCAAAGGAAATATCTGAGTGCTCTTTAAGCGACAATGAACTTGACTGTTTATCTTTTACAAAAAAAAAACGTTGCAATAACACTTCAAATTGCGGAGGCAAGAAATCGTATCGTTTCAAATAAACAAACACACATTCCATGAAGACCTAATTAAATGAGAAAAGCATCGGTTCTCAAAATGTTTAAAAAACCTCGAAAAATTAGGAAAATAAAAAAAAAAAATTTCGAATAAATTTTGACGGAAATGGGTTCACAAATATTTTGTGTATTTGCCCTTAAATGCCTGTTCGTTATTTCAATACACCCTGTATAATTCATGGTGTTAAGTAAGTACTTGATAAATAATTAAAATAGGGTGCGATGGTCAACTTATCACCACACATTTTCAAAACCCTTTAACTAACAGTTTTTGAATCTTTTTTACTTATTTTAGTAATTATTTACTCTTATCATTTCTCATTGAGAAATATACGTCCCACGTGATTAATTTTTAATGCGTAAAAGAAAAAAAAACGATTTGGATTTCGTACCCACACTACCTGTTCCTGATGGTGTCTATAGTACCCCAGACTATTAATTATTCGATCAACAGCCTCGAATCCTAATGAGTCACCTAACTGTTCTTTAAAATACCGTAATTAATAGCTGTGCCAGTTTCCATTCATCCCCATAAATAGCACCCCCGTTATATAAAACAGCAACAATCCCCTTTTTATGTGATGCGGTGGAAGTATCAATCGCCGCCACCAGTTTTAGTCGGAGGGTTCTTATGTAAATAACGGTAAAGGATGCCTCGCCTTTAGATAAAAATCGCCTTTCGTCGACAGTTAGATTTTTTTTTTTTTGGTCTCCCCGGCCCATCAAAAATCCCGCCCAATAAAGCCCGACATCTTCGGAATTTATAGGAAGTGTTTGATTGGTATATGCCATTAGAGTGTATTAGATAATTAATGAACAAACACGCCGTTAATTTATGGTGGCCATTCCGATTTTTGGAAAGTACAAACACGGCGTGTGAACAGGAATTTTCTTTAATTTATGACGCCGCGCCCGCCACGGGTTGTTTGCGGGTCGCGTGCGTTTTACTCACACACTCTGGTGTAATACTGTGTGTCCAAATAAATTCCTCATGGGAAAAGAAAGTTTAAAAGGCTATAATTGAACAACGAAACATCTATTAGGATCATAGGCAAATTTAACTTTGAATTTAGGCAACTTATTTTTTTTTATTACGCAGTGGTCGGCAAAGTGCGGCTCCAGAGCCGCATGTGGCTCTTTGGCTCCTTAAGTGCGGCTCTGGTACAAATATTCACGGAAGGCGCAATAATATTTTCATAAAAAAAAAACTTGGTAAGAAAAAAATTACATCTTACACAACACAAGTGGTCTGCTTTGAATGACCTGGAGAAGGAAGACATGATCATTTTCAACACTTGGAATAGTGTTCCTGACTCTTACGCAGTGGCGGCTCGTAGAACATGTTGTGGTAGAGCCACTTATACAATATCCCCCCTCCTTTTTTGAAGAAACAAACAACCATTTATCGAATATTTTGGCCAAAAAATCAAAAATTTGGAAGAAGATCTAAAATATCGGCCAAAAAATCAAAAAACCTGGTTTAAAAATAAAAATGCAGACCAAAAAATTGAAAATACAAGCAAAAGAAAAATAATTTGCCATTTTCAGCCCCAAAAATAACTCTTTTTAGCTTAAAATAAGTTCCAACAAGAAATTCGAAAATAATTGCAAAAATAAAAATCGAAAGCGGATTTCAAGTTTTTAACATAATGTATTTAAATGTAATTTCTGTGAATAAAGATGTTTGTATATTTAAAAAAAAAAAAAATTCGCAAGAAAATCTAAAATATGGGACAAAAAATAAAAAAGTAAGACCAAAAATCTAAAATTTGTACCCAAAAATCAAAGCGGTAGACCAAAAAATCAAAATTTTTAACAAACGAATCGAAAATTTAAGTCGAAATAAAGAAAACTTGGACCAAAAGACCAAATATTGAAACCAAAATAAACGAAAATACAAAACATAGGCCAAAAAAGTAAAAACCTACAATAGGGCCTAAAAAGGTCAAAATTTAGAAAAAACATCGAAAACTCGGGCGTAAAGATAAAAAATGCAGACAAAAAATCCAAAATTTCTACATACCAATCGAATTTTATCGTCAAAATAATAAATATTTAGGCTAAAAAATAAAAAAAAACCTACAATATAGCCTAAAACGGTGAAAATTTAGACAAAACATAGAAAACGAGTGTAAAGATAAAAATTGCAGACAAAAAAAAATCGAAAATTTCTACAAACCAATCGAATGTTTTGGTCAAAATAAAGAAAAAAATAAAATAAATAAGATTAAATTTATGGCTAATTTGTTTTCTTGTGATTTAAATTAAATTTAATTTGTATGTTAGTTTTTGTTTCTAATTTTGTATTATTGGGATTACCCGTTTAATAATAAATAAATAAATAATTAAAAAAAATCGGAAATACAGAAATCTAAAATATGGGCCAAGGAATCAAGAATCCTGATCTAAGAATAAAAAAAGCAGGCAAAAATCGAAAACTTAGGCAGAAGCAAAATAATTTGCCACTTTCAGCCGCAAAAAATAAGTTTCTGTTCAGAAATTCGAACATAATAGTAAAAAATAAAAAAATTCACGAAATAAAATCAATAATCCAAGTTAAAAAATGTAAAATATAGAATACAAAATATACCAAAAATCAACAAAATATATACCTACGTTAAAAAATTCAGACCAAATATCTAAAATTCTGGCCTAAAAATAGTGGACCAAGGAAAGAAAAATTTTAACAGACAACAAAAGAAAAATTTAGGGCAAAAGATTTAAAAAAATCCACAATGTTGATCAAAACGTCGAAAATTTAGATAAAACATGGAAAACTCGGACCTAAAGATAATAAATGCAGACTAAACGAAAAATCAAAAATGGGGGCCAAAAAAATCGAAAATTTTAACAATAAAATCGTTAGGTCAAAGTAAAGAAAAATTTAGGTCGAAAAATTTTAAAAAATAATAAATATCTGCAATGTTGACCATAAAGTCGAACATTTAGACAGTATATCGAAAACTCGGGCCTGAAGATAATAAATGCAGACTAAAAAATCGAAAATTTCAACAAACAAAACTCGAAAATACCGGAAAAAAACTAAAAGAAATTCGCATATAAATTAATAATTCAGGTTATAGATATTTTAATTAAAATCAAATCAAAAATTTGGAACTAGAATTAAAAATTCGGCCCGAAAAATCAAAAATGCGGACCAAAAAATCAAAAATTTTAATAATTGAACCGAAAATTTATGCCACAATAAAGAATATTTAGGTCGATAGATCAAAAATTGAAAATACAGGCCAAAAATCTAAAAGTTGAAAATTCGGCGGGAAAAAAGTCGAAAATTTAAACAATTAAATCGCAAAAGGTCAAAATAAAGGATATTTAGGCTAAAAGTTATAATATTTTGACCAAAAATATCGAAAATACGGGTTAACATTAAAAAAAACAGAAATTAAAAATGCGGACTAAATAGTCGAAAATTTTGACAATGAAATCGAACATTTAGGTCAAAATAAAGAATATTTAGGCCAAATGATCTAAAATTTAGTCAAAAAAACAAATAGAAAATACAAGCTTAATAATAAAATATGCAGAATATTGTAATAAAAAAATGGTTAAATTAGTCCTAAAAATCACTGTATTGTTCAAAATCATTTCCCAATTTTTTTTTAATAGGAAAGTATTTTTCTTTAATTGTCCAAAAAAGTGAAACTAATTTGAAAGAGAATTCAAATAAAACCATTAACTTTATTGTTTCACCTTTTGTGTCGGCAGTTTCGATAACTTTAGATTTAGTAGATACATTTTAAATAATTCAAATAAAACAATTCACTTGGTTAATATGACTCTTAGTAGCGGCTCGTGGAAAATGTTGATGGTACTTTGACAATATGGGCAGGCCCTCGCCTCTTTTTTTAAAGAAAGAAAGAACGATTAATCTTCATAGTCCAAGATTATTTTGAGTTCTAAAGTAAAGATTCATAATTTCAAACAGCCAAATTCAAACAAGCTGAAAATGTGATTTATGAGTACTTATCGCGCGTTTACATTTTGCCCCAGACTGTAACACCATTCTTCGACATTAAACAATAATTTTAAGAATTAATTAAAAATTCTTGCTTAGCTTAAAACTTCTACAGGTAGTGCCATGGCTCCTTGGCTCTATATAACGAGCCGCCCCTGCTTTTACGATCAGCTGAAAAAGCTCGCGTTTGCTGTTCTTTCCCTTTTCGGTTCTGCATTTATAATCTTTTTTAAGCATGAACATTATCAAGAGTAAACTGAGAAGTCGTCTTATTGATGAGAAGTTGAAATCATGCCTAAAATTAAAAACAACAACATACAAACCTGACTTACTCAAACTTTCCAAGGAGATGCAAGCACATTGTAAATATTTATTAAGTATGAAATTTAGTTTTATTGAATGTACTACTTATTTAGTGTAATAAAAGTTTACTAAACAAACAGATTTGGCTCCCATTTTTCTTTATTTGTTGTAATGTTCATATTTGGTTCTTTGGCTAATAAGTTTGCCGACCACAGGTGTAGATAGTATTAGTCAGTGCCGGATTAATTTTTACTTTGTGATTATGCATTAATAATAAAAATAGGGTTTATATTGACTTAAGGGTTGGTCATTCAATCACCACCAGTTTATTACAGAAGGCTATACCTGATTACTTAATAAACACCTTCTACACCTAAGTGATTTTTAAGTGTATATGATGAAGGACAATTACGTTTCATAAAAATTTACCATGGCGACGTTTCCTAATTAAATAAGACGCAGACCAATTTGGTTAAATAAAAAGATATATTAAAGATAATTAAATTCAGTTTTATTCACCAACTCAGTATACAGGAAATATGACGAAAAATTAAAACTGACAATAAATTACAATTCAAAGTACCGATTTAAATTAAACATTACAGCATATTGTCACTGATGCTAGTCACGTTGGATCCGGAAACGCGCATATGGCGTTTTCTTTAAGTTCAGTCTTACTTGACCAACAGCACTTTCCCAAATTACTGTTATTAATCATTATCTTCACCGAAAGGTGTACTCGTTCCTGTGGTCAGTAGGTGGTGAGTAGGTGACTTCGCCTCCGTTAATTAACAAACTTCGGCCTACAGTCCTAGAGTCAACTACAGTCCCCCAGGCGATTAGTGTAAAGGTGAATGTATCAATAAACATTCGGTGAACCGTTCGATAAACGTTATCAACTATCATTGATAATTATCGTAACACGTGTTTCAGTCTCGCGCGTGTTTGTAAATTAAAAACTGTAAACTCATTATATCGCGATAATTAACATAATGTCTAAGTACTTGGAATTCCGATATTATTGCATAATGATCAATAGCAATTGAATCGTCAATGAATTTATGTTAACATGCACAAAATTATGTATAATTGTGTTAATCATCTTCATCATAAAGTCGACATTATAAATTAGTGTTCATGCAATAAAGTTCAATTAAATGGCACGTTATCCATTTGTGAAAGAATTTAAATAAATTTTAATATCGATGTAAAAATAAAAATAAATACATATCATCGTTTTAATAATAATAATGATGATTATAATGTATTATCCAACGGTTATATAAATTGATTACAGAATAATTTAAAGAAATACGAGTATATAAAGTTTAATTACCACATTTGCATTGAATTAAATTATAGCTAATAATATAACGAAAATATTATGCGATTCATAAAAATCAAGCACGTTTTTAGGTGACGAGGCACGCTATTCAAAGCTTTATCGAACCATCGGCGATGCCGATGCTATTTAAACCAAATAAATAAATTATGTCTCATATAAAAATAATAACCAAAATTTGCACGTTCTTATTAATTATGGCGTAAGGCCAAAATCACGTTTTTTCAAATATTTTCTAAACCCTTATAGATATCGATTTGAAATTTTTATGAAAAATCAAAAATAATTCAAGACAAATGCTATTAAAATTTCAACCCCCTAAAACTACCCCCTCAAAAAAAGTATTGCCAACTCTACAAAATTTTTTTTTTACAATATCTATTTTTTTCCTGAAAGCCGAAAACGTCTTCTAGGGTCCCGTGAAAACCGCAATTTTTCAACCCACCCCTAGACTCGGGAGCGAATTTTTGAAAATCGATGTTTCACGATGCAGAGGTTTACGCCAAATGCTAAGGCTTTTGGGTTTTCGAGTTGGAACGTTCGGATATGGCTCAAAAACTCCCAAATACATGGAGGCACAACGGCCACTTCTGTGTTGGAAGTGCTCCTCTCCGTTCGCGAGCTGCAACCCTTTCTCTGCTTCAGCGAGCGGGGCCGCGCCCCCTTTACAGTAGCGACTTTAATTTTTATAGAGTTTTATAGAACGAAGGTTCCTCTATATTTTATATCTGTTACGAATTTTGATATCTCCAACCCTTGAAGAGTTATTCAAAGAAAACCAACCCCAACTTCAATAAAAAAATTCTAGAGCGGCCATTTTTAATCCCAAGCAAAAAATTTAAACGACATGTCCTTTAGAATTTTATTTTGCGTCGAAAAGGGAGGAACCATATTTTTTGTGGGGCGCCCCATTTACGATCTACGGCCAATTTTCGATTGTTTTCGAGGAATTTTTCCAAGAATTTGGCGATTTTTTTTTTCGAACATTAAAAAATGGTGATGTGGCCATCATGTTACTTTCTCCGACTTGATGGTATCATAGCCATTTATATTTACGTTTTCATGGTTTATTTTCAATTGAAATCATATTTTAAATGTAAATCGAGCGTTGCGTAAATTCGGATGAAACTGACGTTTAAATTTCAAAATTATGAAAGATGGAAAAATTATACTTCAAATTAAAAAACTCGGTTTACTCAAAAACCAACGAGATTTCGAAGAAAACTTATTCTTTAGAAGTGGTTCATTTTGGCATTCTCTACAATTATTATTCACATAAATTTGCTGTAACTATTATCGTTTCATAATTATAAACCAAAAATTTAAAAAAAATTAATACATTTTTTTCTCGAATAGCAATGATTTTATGAAAAATATTTTCAAGCAAAAGTTTTTCATTTCTTTGTTGTATTTAATGTTTGTTTGAATGTTTTTGTAATATTTTTCATATTTAAGAAAATATTGGCAAAAAACAAAAAACGGTTAAGGTAAACACCCACTTCCGGTGTACGAAATTTTACCAAACGCTTTTCAGTTCTTCAGATTATCAAATAAGACTTATGTTCAAAGTTTCATATTAAACTCTTTGTTTGTTTTTGAGATACAGCGCACACAGCAGACACACACACACACACACACACAGGCACGCGCGCACACACACACACCGACACAAAAAAAAAATTTCCAGAAATTGTTGAAATGGTATCTAGGGACCCTAAAACGGATATTTCCGCAAAAAAAAATTTTGAAAAAAAAATCACGATCACAATACTTTCTCGTACTTCGTAACGGAGAAAGTAAAAACTGACGACGGCAAATCATCGATTTAATCCGTATCAAAGATCCCAATAAAGTTTTTCGATCCGATTTTTAGTTTGATGACGATGTATACGGAAGGGAGAAGCGAAATTAAGCAGCGGGGCACAACTTTTTTTTTTCTCCGATCGGAAATCTGATTACACCACCGGAAAGCCCTTCTCAAAGCCTTTCCTGTACATCCTGGACAATTTAAAACTAGTCTATCCTCTCCGCAAAAGACCCTACTACAACAGTTATTCTCATTATTTTTTGATTTTTCTAATTGTTCGCGAGTTATTAATTCTTTTATGTGTCAAGGCACCATATTTTTCATTTTTCATGAGTAAACCATCGGAAATTTGAGTGAAAACCGCATGACATGGATTTGGCTGAAATTTTCACCAAAGATACCTTTCGCCTGAAGGGGCACCACGTGACAAGTATTTCATCTCTGGGGCCCCCGTTCCGGGGCCCCGGCCTTATTAGTGAGCGATTCAAGATTATTTTTCGGGAGTCTTCTTCATGCCTTTAGTTTTGACTCTAAAGAGTCAGTCAAAGCTCAGGTGTATTCGCAACGTGCTCCCCTACAATATTTATGTTGGAAATTTTTTTGATTTGTTGCTCCCTTAACGTGACACGATTTTTCAAAGATTGACCTCATTGTTTCCACCTGTTTTCAAGTTTCTGTCAGATTGAAAATTTTCAAATTTAATGACATTGACATGACATGCTTAAAGTCGCGGGTTTAGGTTAGGAGTCGGGAGTCTTTATGCCTTCAGTTTTAACTTTTTTTTTGCCGTTCGTCACCAGTTACTTTGCTCAATTTTAAAGGGATACGCAAAGACGACGGCGCAGCGCAGCGGAGCCGTCGTTCGTCGCCGATAACTTTGCTCAAATTTAATAGGCCACGCACGGACGACGGCGCAGCGCAGCGGAGCCGTCGTTCGTCACCAGTTAATTTTCTTAATTTTATATTTCACTATTTCACATAAAGAACATAATTTCACATACAGCAACTTCAGATTGAAAAACTAGTTAACGTAACTAACTAATTATGAGTAACTCATCGTTTGATGATATATACGAAACAATAGTTTGTTGATTCGTAACTAACGTATTATGAGTAACCAACCCATTATGAAATAATAGTACTATTATAAAACTAATAATTATTAATAAATGTTTAGCATAAAATGAACATAATAGATGATGATACGATAAACATGATAATAATAGCTGTTGCTACAAATCAGTGGCGGCTCATGCAATTTTGGTCAGAGGAGGCTGAATGTATGTGTGTAGCAAATTTCCACACCACCGTATAATATGTTATATGTATTATTGCGGTATTGCAGCGGCACGTCACTTTTTTTTTATTCTAGTGGGTGTTCGCCGATAGCTTTATTCTCCCACATAAAACGTCTCAAAAATAAAACAAAACAAAAGTTCTAAAAATGAGAAAAACAAAATATATTCAATAAAATAACTATAAATAAAAACTATATTCACAATATAAACAATAAATTTAAATTCTCTTAATAAAAAAGTTAAAACAAATAAAATTATTTTGTTCACGAAAATGTTATAAAGGCGCATTATTTAATTCTACTGGCAGCATTAATGGGGTACATTTAACACTCAATTTTTTAAACACGCATATGCGTGTTTAATATGCTTATTAAACACGCACGCGCATTTGCGTGTTTAATATGGTTATAAAACATGCTAATTCGTACTTTAATTCAGAGAACGCGATTTATGATAATATTTTGTTTACCCTGTTTAATACTGATTTTAATTTTCTTTTTCAATTGTAATTACAACTTTAATTTCAATTTTAATTTTCATTTTGTTTTTGTTTTATTTTGATTTTGAGTTTGATTTTAATTTTGATTTTAATTTTCGTGAACAAAGTATAGTGTACAACTCGCATATAATGGCTATTAATCACTCAAACGACTTGCTCCACTCGCCTACGGCTCGTTCCGCAAACATCGTTCTCGTGATTAATAGCCATCACTATATGCTCGTTGTACAATATATTATTATTTTATGTATACCAATACACCAAATTAAAATTAATATTGGTCTCAAAAAAGAAAATATGTAACAAAATATGTTTGCAAATTAATGGTAGTCTGCGTTCTTTTAAATTTGCAAACTAATCAATTACATTTTCGTAAAAAATATTACTTTCTTTTAATTGCGAAAGTATTTTTTTTCAATTGAAATTAAGGAAATATTTGAAAGTCGTTCTCGATTAATTGTATTTCTATTGTACGTTTGAGTGCCGAAAATGATCTTTCTACGGAAGCAGAAATAACTGTAACTGTAGTAAAGTACGATCAAAAAAAGGATAGTACTCGATAGGTTTATCCGTCAAATTAAAATGCTTCAAATGTTTGTTCATTTAGCAAATCTAAAAGCTGCAAAACTTCAAAGTCGTTCGTTCTCTCAAAATTCAAAGTGTTTTTCCTTTTTTTTCTGTTGTAGTTCTTCGTCTATTAAATGAGTATTTTCCGCATCTTCAAGAAATATTTCGTATAATGAATTAAAATAGAATTAGTTATAACGAAATTCCTTTAATTTATTAATTAGAGATTTGATTCTATTTTTAGAATAAGTTATATTGGTAGATTTATTTTGCAAAATTTGAAAAACTACGTCCGTCTGTTCAAAAATGTTTTTGTAAACTTTTAAGAAAAATATAAAATTTTTATCTTGCAAGAGTTTTTTTAAGCCATAAGCTTCCCTCAATGTCCGATTATCATGTATAAATTCTTGATTATCCGAAATATAATCGAAAACCTCAATCAGTTTTTCTCTTTTTAAATTGATGGTAATAACGGCTCTACTTGAAAAATTCCAATGAGTAGGGGCATTACTAGGTATTCTATGTTGAACAATTGCATTTAAAGCTTCAGATCGTTTACTCGACTTGGAAAAAAAGATGAAAATTCTGCTAGGTTTGAAAAAATTATCCCAACTTCTTTTATTCCATTGCAAGCCTTACTCAATACTAAATTTAATTTATGGGCATATCAATGAATGAACACAGCTCGTAGTGCTATATTTTTTATTTTAGATTGAAGACCATTCAAATGTCCTGACATTACCGCAGCGCCATCGTAAGTTTGAGCAATGAATTTATTTTTCAAATCAGATCGATCAAACTCTTTCGCTAATAATTGAAACACATTTTCAGCATCTCTTCCACTACTAACATCATAGAAACCAGCGAATCTTTCCGTAGGTTCTGACCGTAAACTCTTGCCTTCTTCGGCACGACAAGAGAAGATGGTACAAAGACCTTGTTTACCGCAACACTCAGCGGGGACTCAAATTTATTGGGTAGTGAAATCTTCGGTTCCAGATCGGGTCGGTCGCATTTCCGGCCGGGTATAAAAACAGTTTTGCCTTTTCAGAGCATTTTCCAGGGGGTTTTAAAACAAATTCATTGACAGAAAAATACATAGCAACAATTTGACATGTAGGTATAAAAAGAGTATGAAATCGTAAAATAGAAAAATATTTTGGGTTAAGTTCCGGCATTTGTTTGAGTTGAAATTGTTTCAATTTAATGAATTTATTTATGATTTTTCACGAATCAATTATTCTGCTATTGATAACAACATACTTTCTGTGGATTGGCGAAAAATATTGTGTGGGTCTGTTGACATCATGGTTAATGTATTGTATAATATCTTTCAAATCTTTGTACCAACTAAACATATAATGTCATCCAGGTACCTATTTCGATTTACAGCAGAGCTTATTAATTTTATTAAGCAATAACGAATTGCTCATAATAAATATAGGGAATGTCAGAATTCTGTTCGACGAAAATTTCAAATACAGAGTTAATCAACTAAACTTTCAGGCACTAGAAACATGTAGCAAATGAATTTTTATTGGCAACCTTTTTAAAGGTAATAAAAATTGCGGAAAATCAATTTGGCCACTTCTTTGAACATTTCCAAAAATACGTATTTTGAAAAAAAGTTTCTTACAAAATTTGTAGGATGTTCAATGAGGCATCATATAACAGTATTTATACGTGAAAACGGTACTACAGCTTTCATAAGTCTCAACGCTAAATGTACTTGAAGGGACAATGCCTCATTATAATTATTATGTTTTGCAAAGTGCAAATAATAAATTATGAAAAGTGAGAATGCCTTTGAAGATGGTCTTCATATGACCTTGTACTTGCTATTCAAGGTCATACCAATACTGGTATTTAGCTCCAGGGGCGGATTGTTCTTTAGAGCCTAGAAGCTCACCAAGAATTTTTAATTAATTCTTCAAACACTTTTTCGCCAGTTACTTTGGTCCAGGAAGATAAATCGTTCTTTCTTTCTTCAAACAAGGAGGGAGGGGGTATATTATATAAGTGGCTCTACCTTCAACATCTTCCACGAGCCGTAACTGATGTTAGGTACGGTCTTTAGCAATGCGATTACGTTAAAATATTTCAAAAACATCTGCTCCATGTGTCCGAAAAAAATAATTTTGTACATCATGTAGTCTCGTATTTTGTATTTTAAGGGGATGTTTCGAGTGAGGGATCAAAATATTTTTTAACTTTTAACTTTTATATTAGGTACGGTCTTTAGCAATGCGATTACGTAAAAATATTTTAAAAACATCTGCTCCGCGTGTCCGAAAAAAAAAATTGTACATCATGTTGTAGTCTCGCATTTTGTATTTTTGCGATTTTTATTATTTTTAGATGAAATTTTGTATAAGTGGCTCTACCATAAACATGTTTCATGAGCCGCCACTGTTAAATGCACCGATATATTAATTTCGATTTTTTCCGAAGTTCGGTAGCTCCCATAAAAAGTTAGCCGAATTTATAATTAATGAAATGTAGAAAACCAAAGCTAAAGTACTCCTAACTTTATTTTTAACAACAATAAACAGATTTGAACAATCGAATGCACTGATATATATTTTTTTCAAAGTTCGCCAACTCCAATAAAAGGTTAACTGTGGCATTCGATTACGAATGCTCCATATTTACAATTTGACTTTATAAAAAGTCAAAGCCAAAGTAGTTCTAACCTTATTTTTAATAACAATAAAGCAATTTCAGCTATCCAATGCACTGATATATTTTTTTTTCAAAATTCGCCAACTCCCACTAAAGGTTAGCTATGACAGTCCATATTTACAATTTGACATTAAAAAATGGTGATACTTTCTCCGACTTGATGGTATCATAGCCATTTGTATTTACGTTTTTATGGTTTATTTTGAATTGAAATCATATTTTAAATGTACATCGAGTATTGTATAAACTCGGATGAAACTGACGTCAAAATTATGAAAGCTGGAAAAATTATACTTCAAATTCAAAAACTCAGTTTACTCAAAAATTAAAGGGATTTCGAAAAAAACTTATTCTTTATAAATCGTTCATTTTAGCATTCTCTACAATTATTATTAACATAAATTTAACATAAAAAGCTGTTATCGTTTTATAATTATAAACCAAAAATTAAGAAATAATAAATTTTTTCTCGAATAAAAATGATCTTATGAAAAATGTTTTCAAGCAAAAGATGTTCATTTCTTTGTTGTCTTCAAAGTTTGTTTAAATGTTTTTGTGATATTTAAAAAAATATTGGCAAAAAACAAAAAACAGTTAAGGTAAACTCCCACTTCCCGTGTACGAAATTTTACCAAAAGCTTTTCAGTTCTTTAAATTATCAAATAAGACGGATGTTCAAATTTTTGAAATGGCATCTAGGGACCCTAAAACGGATATTTCCGTAAAAAAAAATTCAAAAAAAATCACGATCACTATACTTTCTCGTACTTCGTAACGGAGAAAGTAAAAATCCAAAACCAAAGTATTCCTAACATTATTTTCAACAACAATAAACCAATTTGAGCTATCCAATGCACTAATATGTTATTTTTTCAAAGTTAAAAATAATAAAGACATTCGAGATATCGAATCCACGAGATTTTTTTAAAGAAGTTACAGAAGTGTTACTAAAAGAGGCAAATCACTAAGACTATATCCAGAAGCCATTGAAGAAGGGGTTAACATAAATCCTCTTAAACTAAATGACGTTGATAAGCTTCTAGCCAAACATTTTGGCACAGACTGGAAAACAATAGAGGACCTAAAATACTTAAAAAATGTCTTACAACGACCACCAGATGTTGAGGATGTTGCAGAAGAGCAACATAATGATGTTTGTAAAGTAAATGATAGAATCGAAGAAATTACAAATCTCCAAATATAATTATAATTAATTATGTATTTCAATAATTATTAAACTAATTTTGTCTATAAAACATGTTAAATTTATTACCATACCTAAAATTTATATGCCAAAAATTTCCATAACCGGCCATGTACAAGGGTTAGTTTCAAAACCGGCCATCTATAAAATTCTAAAATCTATAAATAATAACATAATGAATTTTGATTTCTAGCAGTATTGCCATTATTTTTCACTGACAGATATCTGCTGAATGCACTAAAAGTATATTTCAATATCTTCATGCAAGAATGTGTATAACGTTTTTTCATTTTCTGGAAAATCGTTTATGTTGGAGATGGCCGGATTTGGAACTATACGATTCATATACTAAAGTTAGTTAGCTTAAAAAAATAGAGTTAGCCATAGCAATGGATTTAGACTCCTCTTAACAGTAAGAGAAATAAAAGGAAAACTCCCATAATATCTGTAAAAAAAATATTTCGCCACGCCGCGGACCAATTGATTAATTTTGATTTTTTTTTCAAATTTCGCCTCCTTCCATAAAAACGTTATCGATTAGCAATAATCTATATTAATAATTAGAAAAAGAAAAAATCGTAAAGTCCGTTTGATGATTAATAAAAAAAATATTTCTCCACGTTGCATTTGGAATTTGGACGCAACGAAATAATCATTTTGATTTTTTTCAAAGTTCGCAAACTCCCACAAAATGTTAGTGGCGGTAATCGATTAGGCATAACATATGTTAATAAAGAACGCAATAATGTTGCATCCGAAATCAGAGGGCAGCATAGAGCAATTTCGATTTTTTTTTTTAATGAACAAACTCTCATAAGTTAGCTGCAGTAACTAATCCTACATAATCTGTATTAATAATTAGAAAACCAACAAATCTCTGCATAAAAAATATATTCCTCTACTCTGCGCCGATTTTGAACTTATCATTTTTTTTATTTATCAAAAATGATAGCTACTGTAATCGTTTGACCAAATTTTATATTTACAATAAGGGAATTAAAACATCCACTGCCTTGGATGACCGATAAAAAATAATTCATCGGAATTCGGACGATTCCATAAAATAGTTAGCTAAGGCAGTATTAATAATTTTAGAAATAAAAATCCTTAAGTAGTTTTACCTGAAAAAAAAATGCTCATGCTCGGAAAAATCGAAACTGATAATATCTGTAAAAAAAATATTTCGCCACGCCGCGGACCAATTGATTAATTTTGATTTTTTTTTCAAATTTCGCCTCCTTCCATAAAAACGTTATCGATTAGCAATAATCTATATTAATAATTAGAAAAAGAAAAAATCGTAAAGTCCGTTTGATGATTAATAAAAAAAATATTTCTCCACGTTGCATTTGGAATTTGGACGCAACGAAATAATCATTTTGATTTTTTCAAAGTTCGCAAACTCCCACAAAATGTTAGTGGCGGTAATCGATTAGGCATAACATATGTTAATAAAGAACGCAATAATGTTGCATCCGAAATCAGAGGGCAGCATAGAGTAATTTCGATTTTTTTTTTAATGAACAAACTCTCATAAGTTAGCTGCAGTAACTAATCCTACATAATCTGTATTAATAATTAGAAAACCAACAAATCTCTGCATAAAAAATATATTCCTCTACTCTGCGCGGATTTTGAACTCATCATTTTTTTTATTTATCAAAAATGATAGCTACTGTAATCGTTTGACCAAATTTTATATTTACAATAAGGGAATTAAAACATCCACTGCCTTGGATGACCGATAAAAAATAATTCATCGGAATTCGGACGATTCCATAAAATAGTTAGCTAAGGCAGTATTAATAATTTTAGAAATAAAAATCCTTAAGTAGTTTTACCTGAAAAAAAAATTCTCATGCTCGGAAAAATCGAAACTGATAAATCGGTGTATCCAAAATTTATATTTTTATATCATAAAGGGGGTCAAAATCTTTCGTATTTTTCCAATTATTAACGTAGACTATCTGCAGCTTACTTTTTTTATGGGAGTTGGAGAATTTTGAAACAAATTAGGATTAATAAAAGGTGCGTTCGAAATCCAAGCGCAGCGTGAAGAAATCATTTTTATATTTCTACTTATCAAGGGTAGAAAAGGTATTTTTTATTACACTATTTGTTAATATAGATTCCGGTAGGTCGATTACTGTAACCAACTGTTTTATGGAAGTTGGCGAACTTTGAACAAAAAGTTAGTTGCTGCAATCGATTCAGAATGCTCTATATCAGGGGTGGTCAACCTGTACTAGTGGGCGGCTGTGATTGATGGGCGGTTGGGGTTTGCTGAGGAAAATTAGAGAGAAAATGAAAATTACTGCAGAAGTTCAAGTTTGGAGTGTCAGGACCTTTTTGCTCCTTGCCTTAAAAATTGGAGCTCCAGCCTTTGATGAGCTCTTTCTGCTCCTCACTTTCAAAATTTAAACTCCTGCCTTGGTTTACCCTGAATTGAGTATTGAAATGTTTACCTTGATTACTTGATTATTTATTCGAAGGGAGGAGTTTATTTTTTAAGGCGAGGAGCAAAAAAGGCCTTTGACATCACGATTTCCTAAAAGAAAAAACGTATTGCACTTATTCCGACAGGACCTGTACTATTGCTTCATTTTAGATTAGCTATAGCTTGGAATATTTCGCAACTACGTCAGACGGACAACTAAAAGTTTGTGTATACAAAGGTTTGTCGCTACTGCGCATAGTTTACACATTGTGATCCATTTTTGTAAATCTAATACATAAAATCTGGAAATGCAGAAACTGAACTGGCAGCTTTGACAAAATTTCAGATTTTTCGTTCAGAAAAATGACCGCCTGGGTGGGATTTGACCCCACAACTCCTCTACCCTCTAAGGCAAATAGCTAAAAATCTTGTTTTCAAACTGTGTAGTTTTGTGTACATGAGCTTACTCCAGAAGATCGCCCCCGTCACTTCTTCAAAAATGTTTTAGTAAGAATAGACATCTACTGTCTAAAACGTTGCAGTAATTACACTAATTGAGTGGAAGTATCCACCGACACTTAAAAAGAACAGCCAACAGCTGACAAATAATGGAAATAATAATTGTTTCTTTTGTCATCGACAACCGGACCCGTTTCGAGCTAGTCTCATCGGCACAATACGGTCGTTAACGGAGAAACAATTTTAGTAACCTTCTATAGACATTTTATTTATATTTTATGTTAAATTATAATAGTTAAAAGTAGAATAACACATACAATCTATCACATTGATTTCGGTTTAGATATGCAAGTTTTCCTCTTCGAACTACCATCGTCATCTTCCTCTGTCGGCTCCACAAACGAAGCTCTCTTGGGTTTTTTTGGGCTAGCTTCGGATACGGGTGGTGATGTTGATAGAGTAGTTATTGTTTTTGAGGATTTGGAGCAACGAGAAGAAGACTTTGGTGTAATTGATGATTTGGACGTCACTGAAGAAAGGGAAGTTCTTGACGATAATGTCGACACGCAACTCTTGCTACATTTCGAAGATCCTTTCGACAGTGAAGACTTCTGTTCTTTTAGTTGTATCGGAGACTTTGACGTGCTGGTTGAGTACTCGGAAATAACTGACATTAATTTATCTTCACTTGAACGTTTTCTGAAATATAAGTGTTATTAAAAACCAAAAAAAGATAATAATATTTGTAACGATAAAACGATGCTATAGCGTAATACCAATTATTTCTATAGTGAAAATTCCTATAGTAATTATATTGGCTATCTGGAAATTTCCAATGCAGTGTAGTGTATATTTTGTTAATTTTGACGTCTTGTAATTTTTTAAGGTTACTTGTTTTAAAAATAGTATTGTGTTTTTATCTGCCGATTTTGCCTATTTTAAACATTATCAATTATTTCTATGACTGATCATCACTATTAATAATACATTTAAAATTCATAATCTAGCTGTTTTGTTTAAATTTCAGTGTTTTCCATGCTAAAATTCCTATTCTTAGAGACGCCACTGAACTCCTGTCAGATAGGTTATGTTTTAAGGGCTGCCAACTATTTTCGACTTTTTGATTTCACTATACACAATTTGTCAAATTGTAACATTTATTTTTTCACTAGAAAATATTTGTGGGTTGCCAAATTCAAAGAAATTTATTTTACAATAAAAAAATATAAGGCTTTTCTTCAAGTATCAGGTTCCGGTAAAACAGTGAAATTATATTGTTGAGGATGGGACTTAAAATTAAAACTAAATAAGTAAATCTTATTTATTAAGTATGTCTGAACTTATCCTGAGTTTTGTATTTTTTACTTTGATAGCGAGAATTAAGCAAACTTTGACCACTTTATTATTGTAATATTGTTATACCAACTTGTGACTTGTGTAATTCTGTAATAACACCATTAAAGATTATTATTATTATTATTATTATTTAAATTGAAATGCACTGAAACAAAATATATAAAATTAAAACAATAACCTAAAGTTAAAACAAAAACCTTGAAATTACAAGCTTAAACTTTCAAAAATTTAAGTTAAAAAATAAAGGGCAAAACATCCAAAATTGAAACCAAAAAAACTCGAAAATATTAGCCAAAAAATCAAAAAAATTCTGATAAAAATCAATAATTCAGGTTAAAAATTTTGAAATATACGCCAAAAACGAAAATTTAGACAAAAAATCCAAAATTTAGACCAAAAATTGAAAACTTGATAAAAAAGTTTAGATAAAACGTGAAAAATCACAATACTTTCTCGTACTTCGTAACGGAGAAAATAAAAATCAAAAATTTAGACCACAAATTGAAAACTTGTGCCTACAAATAAAAAAAAATGCGTACCAAAAAATCGAAAATTTGAACAAGAAAATCGAAAATTTTGTCCAAAATAAAGAATATTTAGTCCCAAAAATAAAAATATAGAAAATACCAAAGATCTAAAACATAGCCAAAATCAAATTCAGACAATTAAGTCAAAAATTAAGCAATTGGTTAAAATAATTCCCTCGCGCATATCTTTCTAAGTAAATGTAAATTTTAACTTGAAACTATAAATCAACGCCTAAACTAAAATCGAAAATATAAAATCAAATAAATAAACTAAAATTAAAATAATAACCCTGCAAAAACTACAGACAAATCGTAAACTTGGACCAAAAATTTTGGCCAAAATAAAGAATGTTTAGGCCCAAAAATTGGAGGAAAGAATTGAAAATACAAGCAAAAGGTCTAAAATATAGGGCAAATACAAAAATCTAGGTCGAAAAATAAAAAATAAGCAGTTGGTTAAAATAATTTCCTCACGACTATATTTTTCTAAGTAAATGTCAAATTTTAACTTGAAGCAAAAAAAATGAATGCCTACATTAAAATAAATAATATAAAATCATGTACATAATTTAAAATTAAGATAGAAACCTTGTAGAAAATATGGGCCAAAAAAATTAAAAATTCAGGCCTGAATATAAAAACTGCAGGTTGCAAAATCTAAAATATAGTTCTTTAAATAAACATTCGAAAATGCCGGCCAAAAAATCAAAAATTTGCACATGAAAATGAATAATTCAGGTTACAAAATCTGAGATATAGGCAAAAGAATCGAAAATTCAGACCAAAAATCGACAACTTGCGCCTAATATTTAGGGTGCAAAATACAACAATTTGGAGCGAAGTAATTCAAAATGCATGCGAAAAATCTAAAATATAGGCCAAAATCAAAAACTTAGGTCTAAAAATAAAAAAGGCCAAAAAATAAAAAAATAAGCAGTTGGTGAAAATAATTCCCTCACTATATTTTTCTAAGTTTTTTTTTTTTTTTTTTTTTTTTTAAAGGAAGGACGTGGATGGAACTGCGGGGTCAAGGAGAGTGAATGATTAGGGAATTTTGGCGTCGGCTACTAGGCCATCTACCACCACCATTGTTTTTAATAAATTCGAAATTAAATGAATAAATGAATAATGATACAAACACAACGACCATGGTCCCGAGCGAATATTCCGCGGCCCCGAAATCTTTCGCCCGAGCTGGGATTTGAACCCTCGCGGCACGCGGTGCAACCGACACAAGCGCTCGCCTGTACCCACTACACCAACGTGCCGCCCTTTTTCTAAGTAAATGTTAAATTTTAACTTGAAACAAAAAATTAACGCCTACATTAAAATATAAAATTATGTAATTAATTTAAAATTAAAATAGAAACGCTGTTGAAAATACAGGCCCAAAAATTCAAAATACGGATCTGATATAAAAATATAGGTTGCAAAATCTAAAATACAGTTCTTCAAATAAAAATTCGAAAATACCGGCCAAAATTTCAAAAATGTGCGCATGAAAATGAGTAACCCAGGTTACCCAAAATCTGAGATATGGGCCAAAAAAATCGAAAATTCAGACCAAAAATCGAAAACTTAGGCCAAAATAAAGAATATTTAGACCCAAAAAATAAAAATGTTTGGAGCAGAGAAATTGAAAATACATGCAAAAGATCTAAAATATAGGCCAAAAATCAAAAATATAGGTCTAAAAATAAAAAAAGTCAGGCCAAAAAATAAAAAAAACAAGCAGTTGCTTAAATTTATTCCCTCACGACTATATTTTAAAGTCAAACTTTTAACTTGAAACAAAAAATGAACGCCTACATTAAAATCAAAAAAATAAAATTATGTAAAATTAAAATAAAAATCTTGTAGAAAATACAGGCCAACAAATTAAAAATATAGGTCTGAATATAAAAAATGTTGGTTGCAAAATCTAGAATAAGCTTTTAAATAAAAATTCGAAAATACCGGCCAAAAAATCAAAAGTTTGTGCACAAAAATCAATAATTCAGCTTACAGAATTTGAAATATCGGCTAAAAAACAAAAATTCAGACCAAAAACCGAAAATCTGGGCTTAAAAATGAAAAATTAGACCAAATCGAAGATTTGGGCCAAAAATATTGGTCAAAATAAATAATATTTAGGGCCGAAAATAAAAAAAATTGGAGCAATGAAATTGAAAATACATGCGAAAGATCTAAAATATAGGCCGAAATCGAAAACCTGGGTCCACAAGTAAGCAGTTGATAAAAATGAAATAAAAGTAAATCTCAAATTTTAACTTGAAACAAAAAATGATTTTGAATATCAAAAATATACAATCATGTAAAATTTAAAAAAAATCTTGTAGAAAATGCAGGCCGAAATATTAAAAATTCGGGGGAATATAAAAAATATAGGTTGCCAAATTTAAAATACAGTTCTTTAAATAAAAACATTAAGATTAAACAGATCTTTAAATGAAAATTCGAAAATAACAGCCAAAAAATCAAAAATTTGGGAACAAAAATCAATAATTCAAGTTAGAAAATCGAAAGTATAGGTTAAAAAACAAAAATTTAGACCAAAAATCGAAAACTCGGGCTTAAAAATGAAAAATGCAGACCAAAATATCGAAAATTACAACAAGTAAATCGAAAATTTTGGCTAAAGTGAAGAATATTTTGGCCAAAAAATCAAAAATTTGGGCACAAAAATCAATAATTCAGGTTAAAAAATCTAAACAATAGATTAAAAAAAACAAAAATTTAGACCAAAAATCGAAAACTCGGGCTTAGAAATGAAAAATGCAGACCAAAACATCGAAAATTACAAGTAAATCGAAAATATTGGCTAAAATGCAAAATATTTTGGCCAAAAAATCAAAAATTTGGGCACAAAAATCAATAATTCAGGTTAGAAAATCTAAACTATAGGTTAAAAAAACAAAAATTTAGATAAAAAATCGAAAACTCGGGCTTAAAAATGAAAAATGCAGACCAAAATATCGAAAATTTTGGCTAAAATGCAGAATATTTTGGCCAAAAAATCAAAAATCTAATCCAAAGATCTAAAATTTTGACAAAACGATAAAAAAAAATAGTGATAGCCATCATGTTACTTTCTTCTATTTGATGATAAATTAGTTTATTCACAAACGGGAGAGAAATTCGAGTTCTCGGTTGCCCAAGGGAGAGAAGTACTCATTTCTCTCTCTACGAGGTTCCATGATGTATTTTAACTGTCACGGCTAACAACGTTTTTTTTTTCTAGGTTAGGTTTTAAAACCGGACGTTTTACTCTTCAAATTTCCCGTTTGTGAAAAATAGTAAACAGTGTGTAAGTAGTGTAAAGTGATGAGGTTTCCTATATGAAAAACATTTTTAATATGAGTTTTAGGAGAAAATCTTTTTCTTTATAAAAAAAATTGCTTGCATCGAAACCCCTTATAGTAAAAGAAAAATCTAGTAATCACTTAAGATAAGATCAAAAACTTAAAATTATGTCGAGTTAATGATTTCAAATATAACCAAGTTCGAATATTACATCAGGATCGAGTTACCTGTAATTGTCGACGTTCGACAAAAGGCAAATATCATTTCAATAAAACTTTTTTCTGCAGCCGTCCCGAAAATAAAACTTTCGGTATGATTTATTCAATCGAAAGTACTGCTTTACATAAATCGTACCAAAAGTAGTTATTTTCGGGACGATTTTGTTTCACTTTTGGAACGATTTCTATACTTTCGGGACGCTTTTTATTACTTTCGCGACGATTTTGCGTATATATGTAGGCGACCTTGACAAAAACATCCACTTCGTATTTAATTGTGACAGCGCTTGTCATATAACGTTCGTGTATGTTTTTGATTTTTAACATTAAAAACGGCTGCAGAAAAAATATTGTACGTAACTCGTTCCAAAAGTGATTTTACGGGACTCGCAGCAACTTCCCAACTCATCCCGTAAAATATCACTTTCGGAACTTGTCACGTAAATTACTATTATTGCTTTTCTCTTTGTAAATAAACATTGCCACTAAAGAAACATTTATCTTATTATTTTCTGAATAAAAAAAATATTTTTAATACTATAATTTAATATAGCAAATTTTGATGTAAACCACAGACGTTATTAGATAACTTACCGAATTTTAGTATCAGATTCATTTACTTTTCCACCTTTATTCGATCTACGCTCATCTTTAGGTTTCTTCTCCGCTTTGGATTTGCCTTTACCATCTCCACCGGTCTTGGACATTTTGCTTTTAGAACGTTTCCTATCTCCTCCAAAGTCTTCAACGGTTAGTCTTTCCGCATTGGTGGGGCATTTGCCTAATTTGGAAGAAGGCTTCGAGGAATTACTTCTGTCCGATTCACTGTTCAACAATTCACCGCCTTTACTCGATCCACGCTGATGTTTCGGTTTCTTCTCTGCTTTAGGTTTTTCCTTAGCGGTTTTACTAATTTTGCATTTCGGATGTACCCTGTCTCCTCCAAATTCTTCAACGGTTAGTCTATCCACAGCGTCGTCGGGATATTTGCCTAATTTGGAAGAAGGCTTCGAGGAATTACTTTTGTCCGATTCACTCTGCAACAATTCGCCACCTTTACTCGATCCACGCTGATGTTTCGGTTTCTTCTCTGGTTTAGATTTTTCTTTACTGATTTTAGGCATTTTGCTTTTAGAGCGTTTCCTATCTCCCCCAAATTCTTCAACGGTTAGTCTACCCACAGTGGTGGTGGGCTTCTTACTTTTCGTATCGCTGACCACCGGCTCTGTCTCTTCGGTCTCAGTGGTGGAATATGGTGATTGTGGTGATTGTGGTGATTGTGGTGATTGTAGTGATTGTGGTGATTGTGGTGATAGTGGTGATTGTGGTGATTGCGACGATTCGAATTTTTGCTGGTTAGCTGTTGAACCACTTTCACTATTGTCTTTTATCTGCTTTGGTTTTTTAGCGCGATGGCCTTCGTTCTTTCTCTTCTTGGTGTAATACGAGCAGCACAACCTTCGGAATATCACCAAACATCCGGCTAAAGGGTACGTGAAGAAGAACACCAGATTCGTGCAGAACTCCGTGGAGCGGGAAATATTCCTTACACGTTTTTTAGTTTTAGGGTGGACTGGCCAGCCATCTTGATCGTATATAACTGGTTCTTTTCTCAGACTAGGTTCGTAGTATTTTTTCATGTGCTTTGGTAGGTCTAACAGTACTGTTAATCCCCACATCCCAACGATGTAGAAACAACAGCCTAAGAGGGCTTTCAGTAGTCCCATCAGCAGTAACATGATTAGTAAGAAAAGCGCGAAGTAAAATACTACGGAGAGTAGATCATCCAGCAGTGTGAAATGTACCATGTATGTAACCATTGGAAGGGATCCTTGAAAACCAGCAGCGTGGTAGTGCTCTAAAGACATGGGATTGCACTTAAGTCCAGCTGACGAAGCTACGCAAGCACACAAGCAGTGCCAGGTGCATATGCAGCGGTCGAATTTTTGTATCCTGATCCTCCTCAATGCGACTAATTCATGGTTGATGTTAAGTACTTCAACTGAACAAAATAATAAGTCGCTAGGTAACACGTGGCGCACTTCAAGGGTAAAGATGTGCTGGTTTTGAGGAGAAATCAGCGTCAGTTTTGATTTTATCCTGCTAAAATCATTAGGAATTTCAAGAGGAAAGTCGCTCAGTTGTATCATAAACTTATTCGATATCAATCCAGAGTTGATTACTTTAACTATAATCGTGGTGATTTTATCGCAAGTACTATCCACATATACTTCACTGATAACAGCTGTAGTTTGCTGTCGGATGATTGCGTTAAAATCAGCTTTTATTTCTATATCAATTGTCGTTATATGTCCACCTGTGTACTCCACATCCAGATACTTCTCCCCGGTTGTTTGGTTGACTAAAATAGGTTCCTTTGTCATATTTGCATAGTATTTCAAAAAATAGCAGCCCTTCTTGCCTTGTTTCCCCAATGCCTTATCGTGCCTCCAAAAGTGCTTTGGTTGATTGTGGAGGCATGTACTTCTAGGAACACCACACCTAAGGGGTTGTTTGAAGAAAGCCTCAAAACCAACACCGATCCGATCGCACTGATCTCCTTCCAGGGCAACCTGCTCCGGATTCACAACAAGGTACTCCTCCGCCCCGTTCTTAATCTCCGGATACTTTTGAAGATCACAATGCTTCACCCCTTCTGGTATCAAAACCCGCTTCGAGTGCATGTGACTGTAGTCATTCGTCTGATTCAACGTCTCCGTTGTGAAAGTGATTGATATAGTCGGGGTTTCATCCTCGTATATCGGATTGCGGTTGCCTATATACAGAGTCTGGTTAGTAATCTCCCTCCATCTATCCGGAGTTGTTTCGGATTCGAAACGTTCGTATATATTCATCCAAACTGATTGCTCAACAAACGGTTCGCCGAGTTTGTAAATTCCGTACCAAACATCGGAAAAGCGTAAACAATGTGCGCTTTCGTGGTAATGCTCTGGATCCATGCCGGGGGGTGTGTATCTGTCGGCGCAATTTTGCCTCCCTCGTTTCTGGATTCCACTTGGAAAAGTCTGTCGAATCTTACGTATCAAACGCTGTGCAAAAAGATCATCTCCAAACGTTTCTGTTATCTGATCAATATAAGATTGTGGGAATGCAGCATGTGCTTTTTTAACATCTTCCATGTAATTTTTATGGTCCTTTTTGCGAATATTCAGCTGAATCCTTTTGTAGTAATCTTCCAGTGGAGTGCTACTTTCAAATGCAGCAACATTATTACTCTCCTTCTCGGGTCCCAGTTCTTGAACCTGGTCTTCCCTCTTGCGCTTAAATCCAGTTTCCGGTTTTAAATATTTATGAGATATTGGCGTACTAGTTGTTGTCGCAGGAATTTTTCTAGAGTACATTGTGTATTGCCAGCGCTTAGGAGGCGCTGTATTAGCTGGTTGATTTAGTAAATCCACTCCTGGCGGATGTGCAGATGCTGCACAGGAAGAATTGCATATTCGAATAGGTGCTAACGGTTTAGCCCTAGGTTGCGTGCAATTTGTATTATTCTTCTCCACCTTGTAATAATTCCTAGGGCATTGCACACGATCGAGAAGATAAGCAGGATCACTGTAACTAATAATTGCCTCGTTTCTTTCATTAACACTGTCAGGTTGCCTTTCCGCATTCTTCGCGGCATCGCAAGAACAACAAAATCCTTGACTGTAAGGAATGATCTTACCATCGTACTTAACCACTCCGCAGGTAGAATGCGTCTTGGTTGCGTAGCAACCAGTGTAGTTACTATCGTGCTTGTTATAAATCTTCTCGTAAGCTTCGGAATTTACGTAATCCAGAAACTTTAAGTGAAACGCCTTCGATACTTGTTCCTGCCGTAACTTGATAACGTACGGATTCAATAACCTCACGCTCCTTTCAGTCACCGGATCAAAAACATGATCAATTACAATGTATTGGCTTTTGCCGTTTATGGGACCGGAGTGGTGCAACTTCAAAGTCATGAGTACTTTCCGTCTACATTTTGTCACCCTGGACTGCACCAACGGTTCGTCCTCGTCGAATCCTTGAAAGCTTTTGATGCTGTGTTCGTTGGCCATAATCACTGGTTTGTTCATCAGTCGAGTTATGCTGCTTGTTTGGTCCGATTTCGTATTTGGGCATCTCGCCAAAACCGCACGGATTTCTATTGGGGAAGGTGCCGGCTTCACGCAGCAGCGCATGTCCTTCTCGCAGCATATGGCGTTTCTGTGTTGCTTTTCTAAATATTCTTCTTCTCGCTTGGAGACTCTTCGCAATCTTCTGGCGGTTGCAACTTGGTCGATTGAGGTGTAAATTATGAGTATAATGATTACTACTTTCATGATTTCATTGACAACTGTCAGATGTGGACAGTATCGAAAATACAACCAATTCGCATTATTGTTTGAATAGATGACGCTATCGTAGATTATACAGTCAAGCTCGTTCTTGCACGGATAATTTCAAAGGTAGCAACATCCTTAACCAAACTGAAGAATAAAGTATAGTTGCCCCATAGTCTGTATTTTAAATTTAATAAATTAACGATCGATAAATTTTAATTATGATCGACCGCAACAGCGGCGGCTCGTGGATTTCCGTAGGTGAAGCAAAGATAATGATGCCGCTCGTGCTGTGGTCAAATTTTCCTCAGCTGCCTCACCGCGGAACATGCACCGCGCCTGACTGGTACCCTTGTATTCTTAAAAAAATAACCAACAGAAATTTGTCACTTAGAGGTCATCGCTCACGTCTAAAGGATCGTATCGACTGAACACAATTATTTAGAATTAAATTTTCGATATCTAAAAGCTAAAAAAAGGAAGATGTTTTGCTCACGCTGCTAATTTTAGACAAGCAATATAGTTCAGATAGACCCAAAACAGATTACTAGAAGCAGTGGCGTTTTTATGATGCTACAGGCCTGTGTTCGAACAGTTTTAAGTTTCTATTATCTAGAACTGTCCATGGCGCAGTTTTGTTTGTTTGTTTAAGCAAACACAACTCGATACGAAGGAAAAATTAGAAAAAATTGTCCATGAAATAGTGCATGATCTTTGGACTGATTTTCTGCTAATGCTATTTTTTCTTATCTGACAGATCCGTATCTATGCTGCTATGAGCTTAAGGTATTGGCAAGAACAATAGTTGGGATAGACCTAAAACAGAATACGTATCGTATCTATGTCGCTACGAGATAAAAAAAAAGTAGTTGATATGGACCTAAAACGAAATACCAGAATCAGTGGCATATCTGCGCCGTCGAGAGCAAGAAAAATGATTCAGATAGATCCAAAACAGAATACCTCTCGCAGTGGCATCTATACCGCTACAGGTATTAGGTATTATCTACAAAAAATAGTTCAGATAGATCCAAAACAAATTATCAGACTCAATAGTATCTACACCGCCACGGGTCTCAAGTATTGCCTAGAAAAAATATTTCAGATGGACCCAAAACAAAATACCAGAAGCCAAGGCATATCTTCACCCGAAGTATTGACAAGAAAGTATTTTCAGATAGATAGGTTCTAAAAAGGGTTTGTTTTTGTGGTTGAAAGTAGATCCTATGGGCCAGGGTATAAATTAGAAAAAATGAAATGTATAGGCCGTGTTTAAAAAATGGGCACTCGGCTTAGGAATATAAAATCAAAATTGCGGTCAACAAACCCCAAATATGGGAATGCTATAGGGAGGAAAAATAGATTGACCGATAGGGGTATAGTACAAATGCAAAATTATTATTAAAATTATGGTAATTGTAATCGCGCACCTGAAGATATAAGAAAGGCAATTAACGTTGACTGCTTGATCAACTGCCACTACCGCATGCAGTGGCGGCTCGTGGTATATGTTGATCGTAGAGCCACTTCCTCAATACCCCCCCCCCTTCTTTTTTGAAGAAATAGAGAACGGTTCCTAGACCAAAGTAAGTGTTTTAAGAACTAATTAAAAAGTCTTGCTGAGCTTGAAACAACAGGTAGTGCCATGGCTCCTTGGCTCTATATAACGAGCTGCCTCTGACTACGACGATTATTTTCTATTTAAAACACATCAATAATAAAGCTTCCTGCATTGCTTACAATTGACTCCTTCCATTAAATCTAATTTTTCTTCAAACATTTATTTTTGTAAATTTTCAAGTGTAGAATCTGAACACTATTTGGTTATAAAAATTATTTGTGAGACTTACAGAAACTGAGACAAGCAAAATTTCTTTTGATGTAAATCGTTCGTACAACTGCTGGAAACGCCGAAAAACCATTAAATTTAATTTTTCTTCAAAAATTTATTTTTGTATTTTTTCAAGTCTAGAATCCCATTCTGAACACTATTTGGTTATAAAAATTATTTGTGAGACTTACAGAAACTGAGACAAGCAAAATTTCTTTTGATGTAAATCGTTCGTACAACTGCTGGAAACGCCGAAAAACCATTAAATTTAGTTTTTCTTCAAAAATTTATTTTTGTATTTTTTCAAGTCTAGAATCCCATTCTGAACACTATTTGGTTATAAAAATTATTTGTGAGACTTACAGAAACTGGGACAAGCAAAATTTCTTTTGATGTAAATCGTTCGTACAACTGCTGGAAACGCCGAAAAACCATTAAATTTAGTTTTTCTTCAAAAATTTATTCTTGTATTTTTTCAGGTCTTGAAACCCATTCTGAACACTATTTGGTTATAAAAATTATTTGTGAGACTTACAGAAACTGAGACAAGCAAAATTTCTTTTGATGTAAATCGTTCGTACAACTGCTGGAAACGCCGAAAAACCATTAAATTTAGTTTTTCTTCAAAAATTTATTTTTGTATTTTTTCAAGTCTAGAATCCCATTCTGAACACTATTTGGTTATAAAAATTATTTGTGAGACTTACAGAAACTGGGACAAGCAAAATTTCTTTTGATGTAAATCGTTCGTACAACTGCTGGAAACGCCGAAAAACCATTAAATTTAGTTTTTCTTCAAAAATTTATTTTTGTATTTTTTCAAGTCTAGAATCCCATTCTGAACACTATTTGGTTATAAAAATTATTTGTGAGACTTACAGAAACTGAGACAAGCAAAATTTCTTTTGATATAAATCGTTCGTACAACTGCTGGAAACGCCGAAAAAACATTAAATTTAGTTTTTCTTCAAAAATTTATTTTTGTATTTTTTCAAGTCTAGAATCATATTCTAAACACTATTTGTTCATAAAAATTATTTGTGAGACTTACAGAAACTGAAAACGATTAAATCTATTTTTTTTAAAGGATAATTCTTGACTAGATTTCGAAAAAAAATCAGGTTTGGTGTGGATAAGATACAGAAATTAAATTCGCCCTTCAGTTGTTTTTCAATTGTTTGTTTTTCTCGGATAACCCTTGAACCAGCGGCGGCTCGTGGATATTCAGCGAGAAGGCTACAGAAGAAAATTTGACCAAAACAGCAGCGTAATATTTTCTTCCTCTATACTTCCTCAGCACGAGCGACATCTCTATCGTAGCCTCCTCTATAAAGATCCACGAGCCGCCGCTGCCTTGAACGTATGATGAATGAAGCCTAGTATTGTATTTAGCAAATAAGTTTAGATCAGATTAAAAAAATCTTAATTGGACATTTAATTGTTTGATGCAAAAAATTCCTACAAATATTTGAAAATTAAATAATTCCTTAACATAAATCCCGGAGACTATATTTTCCAGATAAATATCAAAGTAAATTAATTTTATCTAAAAATAAACCCCATTTTTAAATTAAAACCCACGAAAACATAAAATATAAAATTAAATAAATAACCTGAAATGAATACAAAACCCTTAAAAAAATTCAAAAATGTAAGTGGCAAAATCTAAAATAAAGGACAAAAATAAAAAAACTGACCCCCCAAAAAAAAAATCCCCAAACGAATCAAAAATTTCCACGTAAAAATAAATCATTCAGGTTAAAAAATCTAAAATGAAGGACGAAAAATCAAAAATTTTAACGGAAAATCGAAAATGCGGAAATATCGAACATTTCAACAAACCAATAAAAAATGTAGGCCAAAATAAAGAATTATTGATTTATATGCGAGATTTTTTGTTAAAATTTTCGATTTTTTTGACTGCATTTTTCATCTTTAGGCCCGAGTTTTCGATATTTTGCCTAAATAGGACAAAAGGTCAAAAACTTAGGTTTAAAAATAAAAAATGCATACCCACAAATCCAAACAAATCGAATATTTTGGCCAAAAAATCAAAAATTTGGAATAAAACTAAACAATCGGCAAAAAAATAAAAAATAACCTGATCTAAAAATAAAAATGCAGACCGAAAAATTGAAAATAAAAGAAAAATAATTTGCTACTTTCAGCCGCCAAAAATAAGTTTCTGACCAGAAGTTCGAAAATAATAGCCAAAAAATAAAAAAAAATACGAAATGAAATCAATAATCCAAGTTAAAAAATCTAAAATACAGGATAAAAAAATAGACCAAAAATCTAAAATATACGATAAAAAATTTAGAGCAAAAATTTAAAATTCAGGCCTAAAAATAAAAACCGTGGACCAAGAAAAGAACAATTTTAACAGACAAATAAAAGAAAATTAATAAAAATTTAGGGCAAAAGATACAAAAAATAAAAATCTACAATTCTGGCCAAAAATTTGAAAACATCGAAACTCGGACCTAAAGATAATAAATGTAGATTAAATGAAAAATCAAAAATGCGGACCAAAAAATCGAAAATTTTAACCATAAAATTGAAAAGTTAGGCCAAAATAAAGAAAAATTTAGATGAAAAGATTTAAACAATAAAAATAAAATCTGTCATGTTCGTCAGAAAGTCGAAAATTTAGATAGTACATGAAAACTCGGGCCTAAAGATAATAAATGCAGACTAAAAAATTGAAAATTTCAACAAACAAAACTCGAAAATACCGGAAAAAATCAAATAAAACTCGCACATAAATCAAATATTCAGGTTATAGATATTTTAACCAAAATCAATTCAAAAATTTGGAACTAGAATTAAAAATTCGGCCCGCAAAATCAAAAATGCGGACCAAAAAATCAAAAATTTTAAGAATCAATTCGTAAATTTTGGTCAAAATAAAGAATAGTTAGGACAAATCAAGAAATTGAAAATACAGGTAAAAATTAAAAATTCGGCGGGAAAAATAAAAAATGCGGACCAAAACGTCGAAAATTGTAACAATTAAATCGAATATTTAGATCAAAATAACGAATATTAAGGAAATATGATCAAAAATTTACGTCAAAAAAATCGAAAATACAGGCTTAATAATAAAAAATGGTGATGTGGCCATCATTTTACTTTCTCCGACTTATGGTATCATTTATATTTACGCTTTCATTTTCTATTTAAATCATATTTTAAATGTACATCGAGCGTTTTGCAGACTCGGATGAAACTGACGTTTAAAACGTCAAAATCATAAAAGATGGAAAAACTATACTTCAAATTTAAAAACTCAGTTTACTCAAAAACTAAAGAAATTTCGACAAAAATTTAAAAACTCAGTTTACTCAAAAACTAAAGAGATTTCGACAAAAATTTATTCTTTATAAGTTGTTCATTTTGGCATTCTCTACATTCTCTTAACATAAATTTGCTGTAACTATTATCGTTTCATAATTATAAACAAAAAATAAAAAAATAATTATAATTTTTTTTTCTCGAATAACAATGATTTTATGAAAAATGTTTTCAAACAAAATAAGTTCATTTGTTCGAAATTTTACCAAAAGCTTTTCAGTTCTCCGGATTATCAAATAAGACATATGTTCAAAGTTTCATACCAATTGCTCTTTTAGTTTTTGAGATACTGCGCGCACAGACACACACACAAACACACACACGCACACACAGACACAATTTTTTTTTTTCCAGAAATTGTTGAAATGGCATCTAGGGACCCCAAAACGGATATTTCCGTAAAAAAAAATTTTTGAATAAAAAAAACACGATGACAATACTTTCTCGTATTTCGTAACGGAGAAAGTAAAAAAATGAAGACAATTTTAGTAAGAAAATTGTAAATCAGTCTCAAAAATCGCTATATTGCTCAAAATAATTTTCCAATTTTTTTTAATTGCAAAACATTTTTGAGTTTGAAACTACAGGTGGTGCCATGGCTCCGTGGCTCTACATAACGAGCCGCCCCACAGTGGGCCAGAATGCTAATTTAGCGGGCCAAAATTAATAGTTTCACTTTTAAAGACGAATTTGTAGATTACTATGGTTTTTGAGGTCGCCGAGTTCGAATCTGTAATCAGATTTGTTAAATTCAAAATGGCGGATCCAATATTGCGGATTTTTTTTTGGAAAATTTTTCGGTTTTTAATGAAAATTAATACCATCCTGTATTTGATACCTCTGAATCCAAATTTTCAATAAACATTTCAAAATTCAAATAGGCGGATCCAATGTGGCGGAATTTTTTGGTAAAAAATATTCAGTTTTCATTCAAAATAAATAACGTTCAGTTTTTGAAGTCTCTGAATCCAAATTTGGAATAAAAAATTCTAAATTCTAAATGGCGGATCCAATATGGCCAATAATATTTTTACTTTCTCCGTTACGAAGTACGAGAAAGTATTGTGATCGTGATTTTTAAATTGAATTTTAAATTTTAAAGTATGATACTTATAACTGATGTTATCTTAATGTGTTTGCATTTTAAGTTTATTTATACATTTAGGATTGTATTGATATGTTTCACATGAATGTTTATATTTATCATGAAATAAATTATTTCATTTGATTTGATTAAATATTTAGATTTTAATGCAAATTCGCGATTTGGCCGAAATTGGTTTTAATGATTCTTCATTTCTCCGTTACGAAGTACGAGAAAGTATTGTGATCGTGATTTTTTTTCCAAAAATTTTTTTTACGGAAATATCCGTTTTGGAGTCCCTAGATGCCATTTCAACAATTTCTGGAAAAAAAAATGGTGTCTGTGTGTGTGTGTGTTTGTCTGTGTGCGCTGTATCCCAAAAACTAATAGAGCAATTAATATGAAACTTTGAACATACGTCTTATTTGATAATCCGAAGAACTGAAAAGCTTTTGGTAAAATTTCGTACACCGGAAGTGGGTGTTTACCTTAACTGTTTTTTGTTTTTTTGCCAATATTTTCTTAAATATAAAAAATATCACAAAAACATTTAACGAATATCGAAGACAACAAAGAAATGAACATCTTTTGCTTGAAAATATTTTTCATAAAATCATTGCTATTCGAGAAAAAAATGTATTTTTTTTTTAATTTTCGGTTTATAATTATGAAACGATAATAATTACAGCAAATTTATGTGAATAATAATTGTAGAGAATGCCAAAATGAACAACTTTTAAAGAATACGTTTTTTTCGAAATCTCGTTAGTTTTTGAGTAAACCGAGTTTTTGAACTTGATGTATATTTTTTCCATCTTTCATGATTTTGACGTTTTAAACGTCAGTTTCATCCGAGTTTACGCTACGCTCGATGTACATTTAAAATATGATTTCAATTGAAAATAAACCCATGAAAACGTAAATATAAAGTCGGAGAAAGTAACATGATGGCCACATCACCATTTTTTCACGAGAGAGAATATACGAGTTGAGGATATTTGCGATAGAAAACGCAAAATCACTGCTAACGAAAAATTTCCATCCATTGGCACGCAATATTCACGAAATACTGATGGCTGCGTGGCATGCGCGTGCGTATAAAACACGTCACAGAAGTCACAAAGGCGCATAAAGGCAAACGATTTTTTTTTATACGACAGAGATATACAGGGTGCCCGGATTTCCCGGGCCGAATTTAGCCATCTCTCTATCTCTTCAAATGCAGAAGTTGCCTATGTTGTCCCTACGAAATCCGGGCACCCTGTATATGCACTACATTTTCATCATCAGTCGAATAGGGGTAAAATTGAGTAATTTTTAGTAATGTCCTAATATATCATCAAATCGATTAAAATTTCATACTTACTTGACATTTAAATTTTTTATTATGTGGACTAATAACTAAATGGTTTTATTTAATACACTTACCTGTAAGTGAGGTACTTCTTAAAGTAAATAAATTATTAAACCGCTCCATTGTTAACTTGCAACATGAAATTATTAAAAATTAAACCAAGCTCGCATAGACGTATTTCATTCAAATTGAATGTTATATTTGTGCTTATTGCTTACCGATTTAATGTTTATATGCGATTGGTTTGTTAAAAAATGTATTTTTACTCTTAATTAGGATGTCTACTATAAAGTTATCAACACTAATGATTTTTTTTGACTTACAAAAATTGAGATTAGCATTCTGGCCCACTGTGCGCCCCTGACCGCATGTGAAAATTTATATTAAATTAAATTAAAAATAACCGATGTTATATTTTCACTATTTTATTCACCCGAAAATTAGTCACCACTGTCTTCAAAAAGCAAATTTTACGCCTAGAACCGAGATTCATTATCTTTGCGATTAGTCCAAATGTTTGCAAAAGTAACGCAAATAAGCTGTCACGTGAATTATGTTATATTAATATAGACTTAAATAAGCAGCCATGACTGGCAGAAACAAATGTTTATGCTGTAAGTTTTAATGTGTAATTAATGCGGAACAATTATAAAGGAGAGCATTCATTAGACACGTCTGCGGCTGCGAACAGCCGGCAGCGACGACTTATCTCAGTGTGTTGTTTGGCTAAGTAAACAATGTCCCGTTTTAAGTAGACGGCGGCGGCGGCGGCGCACTTATTAAATAAAATAATCTGTTACGTCTGCGTCTGGCCGCGATTATAATAAGCGCGTACGAATATAATGATTTCAAATTAAATTGGAGGAGAGAATTAATGAGAGGCTCGTACGGCGGCCTATAAAGTAATAAGCGACTCCTTTTTTTTTTGTTCGTGTGGTAAAACGGATTGAATGTGAGCCGCCTACACGTGGAAACGAAACGAGGAGGAATGCGATGAGGTGGAAAGAGACGAGAGAGTAGGTTGACGACGTAAGGAGGATATACTGGGTGCCCCATTTAAAAAGCAATCATCCGTCTTGTTTCATATTTATTACAGAGCCAAATTCAAATGTTCGTTTATAATTATTCTGCGCATTCATGAAGAAATAATCGCGAGTCTCTCAAGTACAGAGGCTACTTAAGCGTGCATATTCACAAATGTTCACAAAAATAACAAGAAGTGGCCTAAGCGTAATGAGTAGGGGCGACCGGGGCAGGTTGTCATAATTTATGATTTTTAACTTTATTTTATGAACGCAGCACAGAATATCCTTGACTATCTAGTCAAAGCTAAGCTAAAAGATGTAGAAATAGAAGAGGTATAAAGGAGAGGATAAAAGTGAACGAACCCAAAATTGAAATAGTACAAGAACAACACAGAAAGAGAACTGATAAAGAGAAAGAGACTTAGAGAACAGAACAGTGGCGGCTCTTCAGAGAAGGCAGCGGAGGCTGAGCCTCCTCTGTATGTTTCGTAAGAAGAATATCGGTATTTTTATAAATAACCCCCATTCAGAGGTACGACTTTTAAAAATATTTTATTTTTTTATACTTATAATTCACGTTACACTATTGTCATAATTGGAAGTTGAAAATTGTCATTTATCGCAGTTAGGAATTTTCATTTTTGTCAGTTAAAATGATCAATTAACACTTTTCAAAAGTGCCATTTTGATAATGCCTGTTATTGGCAGATGAAAATGATCATTTTTTTGAAGCTAAAAATTGTCGCTTTTTATGATACTTGTAAATAATCATTTTTGGCAGTTCAGAATGACCATTCTCGAGACTTGAAATTGTCATTTTTGGCACTTGAATAGAATAGAATAGAATAGAATTTTTATTGGTCTATCTCATTCTTCATTTTCAGCATTACACAAGTCAATTAAAATAGTCAATTTTAATTGTTCAAAATCGCCATTTTTGACAGTTGGACAAAATGTCATTTTTGACTATTTTTGGCACTTGGAAATTGTCAATTTTGGCAGGTAAAATGGTCTTGTGGCACATGAAAATGGTCACTTTTCTCAGTTGGAAATTATCAATTTTGGGAATTGAAAACCGTTTCTTTTTTGGTCAAAAATTGTAATTTGAACAGTAGAAAATTGTCATTTTTGGCAGTAAACATTGTCGTTATTGGCAGTTGTATACAGTCATTTTTGGAATGTGAAAAAATTCAATTTTTACAGCTAATAATTGTCATTATTGGCAGTTGAAAATGATCATTTTTCATAGTTTAAAATTGTTTTTTTTACTGTTAAAATAGTCTATTTTCAAATTGTTTTTTTTTGTCAAAAATGGTAACTTTGGACATTTATGGCAGTAAACATTATCATTATTGGCAGTTAAAAATAGTCATTTTTGGAATGTGAAAATTTTGAATTATGACAGTTAATAATTGCCATTGTTGACAGTTGAAAATTATCATTTTTCGCAGTTGAAAATTGTTTCGTTTTTGGTTGAAAAAAAAAATTCAAAATTATCGTTTTTGGCAGCTGAAAATTGTAATTTTGTGGAATATGAAATTTTTTATTTTTGACCGCTGAAAATTGTCATAATTGGAAGTTGAAAATGGTCATTTATCGCAGTTAGAAATTTTCATTTTTGTCAGTTAAAATGGTCGAGAAAATTCTCGAGACTTGAAATTGTCATTTTTGGCACTTGAATAGAATAGAATAGAATTTTTATTGGTCTATCGGATTCTTCATTTTCAGCATTAAACAAGTCAATTAAAATAGTCAATTTTAATTGTTCAAAATCGCCATTTTCGACAATTGGAAAAAATGTCATTTTTGACTATTTTTGGTACTTGGAAATTGTCAATAGTGGCAGGTAAAATAGTCGTATGGCACATGAAAATGGTCACTTTTCTCAGTTGAAAATTATCAATTTTGGGAATTGAAAACTGTTTCTTTTTTGGTAAAAAATGGTAATTTTGGACAATTGAAAATTGTCATTCTTGGTAGTAAACATTGTCGTTATTGGCAGTTGTATACAGTCATTTTTGGAATGTGAAACATTTCAATTTTGACAGTTAATAATTGTCATTATTGGCAGTTGAAAATGATCATTTTTCGTAGTTTAAAATTGGTTTTTTAACTGTTAAAATAGTCTATTTTCAAATTGTTCTTTTTGTCGAAAATGGTAATTTTTGACATTTTTGGCAGCAATCATTATCATTATTGGTAGTTAAAAATAGTCATTTTTGGAATGTGAAAATGTTGAATTATGACAGTTGATAATTGCCATTGTTGACAGTTGAAAATTATCATTTCTCGCAATTGAAAATTGTTCCGTTTTTGGTTGAAAAAAAATCATTTGAAAATTGTCATTCTTTTCATTTGAAAATTATCGTTTTTGGCAGCTGAAAATTGTCATTTTGTGGAATATGAAATTTTTTATTTTTGACCGCTGAAAATTGTCATAATTGGAAGTTGAAAATTATCATTTATCGCAGTAGGATTTCCATTTTTGTCAGTTAAAATGGTCACTTGACACTTGAAAATTTTCTTTTTAAAATTGCCATTTTGATAATGCCTGTTATCGGCAGATGAAAATTATCATTTTTTTATGAAGCTAAAAATTATTGTTTTTTTTGATACTTCAAAATAATCATTTTTGACAGTTGACAATGGCCATTCTCGAGACTTTAAAGTGTCATTTTTGGCGCTTGAATAGAATAGAATAGAATTTTTATTGGTCTATCACATTCTTCATTTTCAGCATTAGATAAGTCAATTAAAATAGTCAATTTTAATTGTTTAAAATCGCCATTTTTGACAGTTGGAAAAAATGTTATTTTTGGCACTTAGAAATTGTCAATTTTGGCAGGTAAAATGGTCATATGGCACATGAAAATGGTCACTTTTCTCAGTTGAAAATGATCAATTTTGGGAATTGAAAACTGTTTCTTTTTTGGGCAAAAATGGTTATTTTGGACAGTTGAAAATTGTCATTTTTGCAAGTAAACATTGTCGTTATTGGCAGTTGTATACTGTCATTTTTGGAATGTCAAAAATTTCAATTTTTACAGTTAATAATTGTCATTATTGGCAGTTGAAAATGATCATTTTTCGTAGTTTAAAATTAGTTTTTTTGGCTGTTAAAATAGTCTATTTTCAAATTGTTATTTTTTGTTAAAAATGGTAATTTTGAACATTTTTGGCAGTAAACATTATCATTATTGGTAGTTAAAAATAGTCATTTTTGAAATGTGAAAATTTTGATGACATGACAGTTGATAATTGCCATTATTGACAGTTAAAAATTATCATTTTGCGCAGTTGAAAATTGTTGCTTTCTTAGTTGAAAAAAATAATTTGAAAATGGTCACTCTATTCATTTGAAAATTATTATTTTTGGCAGTTGAAAATTGTAATTTTGTGGAATATGAAATTTTCTATTTTTAACCCCTGAAAATTGTCATAATTGGAAGTTGAAAATTGTCATTTATCGCAGTTAGAAATTTTCATTTTTGTCAGATAAATGGTCACTTGACACTTGAAATTTTTTTTTTCGCCAGTTAAAAATTGCCATTTTGATAATGCCTGTTATCGGCAAATGAAAATTATCATTTTTTTTAAGCTAAAAATTGTCGTGTTTTTTTTATACTTGAAAATAATCATTTTTGGCAGTTGAGAATGGCCATTCTCAAGACATGAAATTGTCATTTTTGGCACTTGAATAGAATAGAATTTTTATTGGTCTATCACATTCTTCATTTTCAGCATTAGACAAGTTAATTAAAATAGTCAATTTTAATTGTTCAAAATCGCCATTTTTGACAGTTGGAAAAAATATCAATTTTGACTATTTTTGGCACTTGGAAATTGTCAATTTTGGCAGGTAAAATGGTCTTGTGGCACATGAAAATGGTCACTTTTCTCAGTTGAAAATTATCAACTTTGGGAATTGAAAACTGTTTCTTTTTTGGTCAAAAATGGTAATTTTGGGCAGTTGAAAATTGTCATTTCTGGCAGTAAACATTGTCGTTATTGGCAGTTGGATTCAGTCATCTTTGGAATGTGAGAAATTTCAATTTTTACAGTTAATAATTGTCATTATTGGCAGTTGAAAATGATCATTTTTCGTAGTTTAAAATTGGTTCTTTTTACTGTTAAAATAGTCTATTTTTTAAATTATTTTTTCTTTGTCAAAAATGGTAATTTTGAACATTTTTGGCAGTAAACATTATCATTATTGTTATTTAAAAATAGTCATTTTTGGAATATGCAAATTTTCAATTATTTTGAATGTGAAAATTTTCAATTATGACAGTTGATAATTGCCATTGTTGACATTTGAAAATGATAATTTTTCGCAGTTGAAAATTGTTATTTTTTCTGTTAAAATAATCATTTTCAACACTTGAAAATTTTCTTTTTCAGTAGCCAGAAAATTGTCATTTTGACGGCTGAAAATGATCATTTTTGGCAGAATAAATTGTCAGTTTCCTCAGTCAAAATCGTCGTTTTTGGCGTTTGAAAATTGTCATTTTTGGCAGTTGAAAATGATCAATTCTAATCGTTTTTTGGCAGTTGGAAATTGTTATTTATAGCACATGAAAATGGTCACTTTTCCCAGTTGAAAATCATCAATTTTAGGAATTGTGTCACTTTTTTGTGTGCAAAAATGGTAATTTTGGACAGTTGAAAATTGTCATTTTTGGCAGTAAACATTGTCGTTATTGGCAGTTGAATACAGTCATTTTTGGAATGTGAAAAATTTCAATTTTTACAGTTAATAATTGTCATTATTGGCAGTTTAAAATGATCATTTTTCGTAGTTTAAAATTGTTTTTTTGTTACTGTTAAAATAGAATATTTTCAAATTGTTTTATTTGTTAAAAAATGGTAATTTTGGACATTTTTGGCAGTAAACATTGTCATTATTGATACTTAAAAATAGTCAGTTTTGGAATGTGAAAATTTTCATTTTTGACAGTTGATAATTCCCATTATCATTTGTCGCAGTTGAAAATTGTCATTTTTGTCTGTTAAAATAATCATTTTTAACACTTGAAAATTGTCTCTTTCAGTAGCTAGAAAATTGTCATTTTGGCGGCTGAAAATGATAATTTTTGGCAGAATAAATTGTCAGTTTCGGCAGTCAAAATCGTCGTTTTTGGCATTTGAAAATTGTCATTTTTGGCAGTTAAAAATGATCAATTATAATCGGTTTTTGGCAGTTGGAAATTGTTATTTGTGGCACATGAAAATTGTCAATTTTGACAGTTTAAATTGTCATTTTTAACACTTGAAAATGATATTTTTCAGTAGCTGGAAAATTGTCATTAAGGCAAAAATGATCATTTTTGGCAGAAAAGATTTTCAGTTTTGGCAATTAAAATCGTTGTTTTTGGCGTTTGAAAGTTGTCATTTTTGGCAGTTGAAAATGATCAATTCTAATCGTTTTTGGCAGTTGGAAATTGTTATTTGTGGCACTTGAAAATTGTCAATTTTGACAGTTGAAATTGTTATTGTTGACGCTTGAAAATTGTCTTTTTCAGTAACTGGAATTTCTGCTCCTTTGACAAACGATTTTATTTATAGAAACTGTAGGGTGTCCTTAAAGGGTTGGAGGGTAGAACAGGGACCACCCACCACCCTCTGTTTAATTTAAATTTTCCCCGTTTGGGTCGTCATTGACCGAAACACGTGTCAGGAAACTGAATATACGAATATGAAATTGTCATTTTTGACACTTGAATACAATAGAATAGAATTTTTATTGGTCTATCACATTCTTCATTTTCAGTATTAGACAAGTCAATTAAAATAGTCAATTTTAATTGTTCAAAATCGCTATTTTTGACAGTTGGAAAAATATCATTCTTGACTATTTTTGGCACTTGGAAATTGTCCATTTTGGCAGGTAAAATGGTCTTGTGGCATATGAAAATGGTCACTTTTCTCAGTTGAAAATTATCAATTTTGGGAATTGAAAACTGTTTCTTTTTTTAGTCAGAAATGGTAATTTTGGACAATTGAAAATTGCCATGTTTGGCAGTAAACATTGTCGTTATTGGCAGTTGTATACAGTCATTTTTGGAATGTAAAAAATTTCAATTTTTACAGTTAATAATTATCATTATTGGCAGTTGAAAATGGTCGTCTTTCGTAGTATAAAATTAGTTTTTTTGACTGTTAAAATAGTCTACTTTCAAATTGTTTTTTTTTTGTCAAAAATGGTAATTTTGGACATTTAGGCAGTAAACATTATCATTATTGGTAGTTAAAAATAGTCATTTTTGGAATGTGAAAATTTTGAATTGTGACAGTTGATAATTGCCATTGTTGACAGTTGAAAATTATCATTTTTCGCAGTTGAAAACTGTTCGTTTTTTGATTGAAAAAAATAATTTAAAAATGGTCACTCTTTCATTTGAAAATTATCGTTTTTTGGCAGCTCAAAATTGACAATTTATGGAATAATAATTTTTTTATTTTTGACCGCTGAAAATTGTCATAATTAAAAGTTGAAAATTATCATTTATCGCAGTAGGAATTTTCATTTTTGTCAGTTAAAATGGTCACTTGACACTTGAAAATTTTCTTTTTCGCAATTTGAAAATTGCTATTTTGATAATGCGTGTTATTGGCAGATGAAAATTATCATTTTTTGCAGCTAAAAATTGGCAATTTTTTTGAAAATAATCATTTTTGGCAGTTGATAATAACCATTCTCGAGACTTGAAATTGTCATTTTTGGCACTTGAATAGAATAGAATAGAATTTGTATCGGTCTATTGTATTCTTCATTTTCAACATTAGACAAGTCAATTAAAATAGTCAATTTTAATTGTTCAAAATCGCCATTTTCGACAGTTGAAAAAATGTAATTTTTGACTATTTTTGGCACTTGGAAATTGTTAATTTTGGCAGGTAAAATGGTCTTATGGCACATGAAAATTATCACTTTTCTCAGTTGAAAATTATCAATTTTGGGAATTGAAAACTGTTTATTTTTTTGGTCAAAAATGGTAATTTTGGACTGTTGAAAATTGCCATTTTTGGCAGTAAACATTGTCATTATTGGCACTTGTATACAGTCATTTTTGGAATGAGAAAAAATTTAATTTTTACAGTTAATAATTGTCATTATTGGCAGTTGAAAATGATCATTTTTTCGTAGTTCAAAATTGTTTTTTTTACTGTTAAAATAGTCTATTTTCAAATTGTTTTTTTTGTCAAAAATGGTAATTTTGGACATTTTGGGCAGTAAACATTGTCATTATTGGTACTTAAAAATAGTCATTTTTGGAATGTGAAAATTTTCAATTTTGACAGTTGATAATTGCCATTGTTGACAGTTGAAAATTGTCATTTATCGCAGTTAGAAATTTTCATTTTTATCAGTTAAAATGGTCACTTGATACTTGAAAATTTTCTTTTCAAAATTTCCATTTTGATAATGCCTGTTATCGGCAGATAAAAATTATAATTTTTTGAAGCTAAAAATTGTCGTTTTTTGATACTTGAAAATAATCATTTTTGGCAGTTCCGAATGACCATTCTCGAGACTTGAAATTGTCATTTATGGCACTTGAATAGAATAGAATAGAATTTTTATTGGTCTATCACATTCTTCATTTTCAGCATTAGACAAGTCAATGAAAATAGTCAATTTTAGTTGTTCAAAATCGCCATTTTTTAGTATTTTTGACACTTGGAAATTGTCAATTTTGGCAGATAAAATGGTCTTATGTCACTTTTCTCAGTTGAAAATGATCAATTTTGGGAATTGAAAACTGTTTCTTTTTTGGTCAAAAATGGTAATGGTAATAGTTGGAAGCTGTGACAGGGCCACCTCTCGCTTTTTTATTTAAATTTTTCCCAGAAACGCCCTTTCTATACGCTTTTGAAATTATTACATATCTCGTCATCTGACTAAGAAATTAGATTTATCAAACAGTGTTTTTTACTTTCTCCGTTACGAAGTACGAGAAAGTATTGTGATCGTGATTTTTTTTTCAAAATTTTTTTTTACGGAAATATCCGTTTTGGGGTCTCTAGATGCCATTTCAACAATTTCTGGAAAACAATTTTTTGTGCTGTGTGTGTGTGTGTCTGTCTGGGCGCGCTGTATCTCAAAAATTAATAGAGCAATTGACATGAAACTTTGAACATCCGTCTTATTTGATAATCTGAAGAACTGAAAAAGCTTTTGGTAAAATTTCGTACACCAGAAGTGGGCGTTTACCTTTTTTTTTTTTAAAGGAAGGATGTTTGATGGAAACGCGGGTTAAGGAGAGTGAATGATATTGGGGAAATTGGCGTAAGCTACTTGGCTATTCTGCCACGACCGATTTTTACTGTTTGTTAAATTTCATATTTATAATGAAATAGGACAAACACTAACATCCATGGATCCGAATGGCAAATTTTCGTTAATAAAATTTAACCGCCCGGTGTGGGGCTCGAACCCACAGCGCTTCGCACCGAAAGCAGGTGCTAATCCACTCCGCCACCGAGCGCCCTTAAATTGTTTGTTATTTTCATCTTTCATAAATTTGACGTTTAAAACGTTATTACCAGTGATGGGATAATCGGATGATTTTAATAATCGGAATATTTGGATTCGGATGACGGAAATAATCGGATGATAATCGTAATCGGAGTATCTCTTGATAATCGGAAAAATAAAAAAATAATCGGAATTGGAAAAATAAACGAAATCGGAAAAAAATAATCGGAGAGTCGAAGAAAACAAAAAAAGGCCTTCCCTTGAAAATTGTACCCCTACCGGTCATATTCGATATTTAAATCTCGTACTTCGTGACGGAGAATCCTAATCCTATTTCTAACAGTAGAGATATATTTTTTCGAATTGTAATTACTTAAATCTTCAGAAATAACAGAAACGCGCCGCTTTTTTCTCTACGTTTATTATCGGCCCGACATCGACAAGACGCAATAAAACGAAATCCAAAGGACCGTGATACGCCCTAGCACCGCAAAAACACTGCGTCTACTGTCCAAGAAGCGCCAAACTGTTGATATGCCACGCAAATCCGAATCCGAATATTAATCCGAATCGGAATAATATTCGGAATCGGAATACGAATCCGAATCGGAATACGAATCCGAATCGGAATACGAATACTAATCGGCAAACGAATGTGAATCGGCATACGAATCCGAATCGGAATACGATTCCGAATCGAAATACGATTCAGAATCGGAATACGAGTCCGAATCGGAATACGATTTTGAATCGGATTAAAAATAATCGCCACTCGACGATTATTTTAATAATCGGAGTCACCGATTATTTCAATAATCGGAGTCACCGATTATTTTTATCCGAATCGGCCCATCACTAGTTATTACTATTCGATCTTGCGAAACGCTCGATGTACATTTAAAATACGATGATAATTAAAAATAAACCATGAATGTATAAATATAAAATCCATCCAAAAACCATGAAATCGGAGAAAGTAACATGATGGCCACATCATTATTTTTTATGTTAGGTTTAAGTAGAAATGAAGTGCAGTGGGTGGGCCGTATCCCACACTCTAATCTTCAGAACATAAGCGAGGGTTTTGCTTGATTGATTAATCGTTAAAATTTCGAATTCGAAACAATACAATTAAAAGTCAAATTTCTTTTCGAATCCCCCCCCCCCCCCCCCCGTTCTCTTACGCATCCTTGCAAAAGTTTCGCGGTATTGTAATTGCTTCTACTTGCATTAAATTATATCTTCATAGTTCTTAAATCTGCCATTTCGTGCTTATTATAGAGTTTAATAATTATTTGTAATGATTTAATAAAAAATTAAGTTTTGCGTTGAAATTTTGTGCTGTAATATTTTCATCTGTCAAATTTGATATTTCCGTGCCTTAAAAACAATTTGCCATTTCCGTGCCATAAAAACATAAAAAAAGCTCTAGTGTTCTAAAAAGTCACTTTTGCAACGAAAATTGATGCAAAAAGTGCCTACATTTAATGCGATCGCAGATAAAATAATTATCTAAATTGTTGTCTAGTTGTTTGAATAGAACACCAATATTACGAAATATTTAGTGTTTAATTTAAAATTGGACACCGCGTATATATGTGTTCGTGGCGGCGAGGCAAGAGACAAGGCAGTGCACAAGGCAACGAGCAGCATTCCCGTCGTGAGTCATGTCGATCTTGGATGCAGATATGCCGAGCGTCATCTCATGAATCAGCAGCGCGCGGCTTCTTTGGTGCCCGCGTGTATTGCCACCCGCGGCCACTCGAAGGAGTATTCCCACCGTCGCGAGCGTGACACACGGAGGCACGTGTGGCCCCAGAGAGAGAGACAGACCCACCTGACCAGGTAGGTAGTTAACGGGTACGTCTCCGTCTCCGTCACCGCGGGTACCACGAGAGGCGGGCAGGGGGGTACACACCATCCATGGGAAGATGCTTACTAACCTTGTCTCACGCGCGCGCCGCACGCTTATTCCTCCCCACCACCACCTACCAGTCTACCTACCCACCATCAGGCAGCATCACTACCGCCTGCATCTCGAACCGCATCAACAGATTACCACTTGCCAGCGTCCGGTGCAGACGTACAGCGTGAGATCACCTGTTGACTCGTGCACACCACGTACAGTTTGTTTGTTAGTTAGTGTTTCGGAAGTGACGTGATTTGATTGACGCGCGATGGTTACGGAAACCAGTATGGTTCAAAGTGCTACGGTCAACACCGCCACAATGACCAACAATTCGAATTTGACGGAATCGAATGGGACTAGGAGGGTCTCGGACAATAGGAGGGTAAGTCGAATTACACAAAATTTGTGATTGGTGCACACCTTTTTCAATCAACTTATTAACGAGTTCAAGCGACGCCCCAAGTTCACACAATTGTAGAAATATTTAAAGTTTATTAAAAGTACTGAAAATTAATATGAAATAGATATTAATTGTACAAAATAGAAACTCAGTTTAGATTCTGAATGAGTTTTTATTTGGAAGAAGTACCAAAATAAAACTCTTAGACTTTAAACATTCAGAATCTAAACTTGAGTTTTTATCTATTTCATATTACTATCACTAATAATATGAACTATGAATACGCGAATATTAAAACGATTAATTGTAATATAAACAAATTTAAAAATCTTGAGGAAACTAAAACTGGAGATAGTAGGCGAGAGTTTTTAATATCTAGACTCTTGGTAGTAAATTTGCTGTTCGTAGATTAGTTTTAATATTTATACTCTAAGCTTTAGAATATAAATACTGAAACTATTATTTTTGTTTTGTTTTGGGGGTTAACCTCTTCACGCCCAGGTTCGCCACATGTGGCAACAAGCAAAAAATGAAAACAAAAACATTGTACAAAAAAAATTACTTCTTTAGCGCTATCTATGGAATATTTTCATTTTTTTTGCATAAATGGGAAAGTTTGTGACAGCCAAATCATATTTCGTAGAAAAACTTAACAACAACAAAGAAATAATTTTTCATCAAACCTGGGATTAAATTAAAGCAGCATGGGCGCGAAGTGGTTAAAATCATTTTTAATCGGCAACATATCGTACTTCCTGGTATTACTATTCAATTTTATTTATAAATAAAACAGAATTTTGCTATTATTTTGTATTGATATTAATATTGCGAATTACTATTTAATTCAGTTTCGTGACTAAACATCTTTTTAATTTCTCCGTAATATGGGAAAGTATTGTTTTCGTCGTTTTTTTTTTTTTGTAAAGTTAACATTTTCTTTATTTTTCTCATGGATATAGTTGTTGATACTGTTGAATTTTGAAATAATACCACGAAATCAATTTTTAAATTACAAACTTCATGAACTGAAAAAAGAAAAATAAAAACAATTTACCAAACTGCAAAAATCTCCAAATGCTCCTTCATGTTCAGGTGCTCAAAAAATTAAAGAACAATCTTCAAAAAACATTATCTGTATTGAAAATTGTTGAATTAAAAAGAAACAAATTGATTTTGAATAAGCGATACTTCGGTCATTGAGGATATTTTTTATAGAATTTTGCCTGCACGTTTTATATTTTTTTCTGCAATGTTTTTGTTCAAGTGCTCAAAAAAATAAATCAAAAATTTCATATCTCTATTGAAAATTGTTGAATTTACAAACACCAAATTGATTTTGAATAAGCGATACTCCGTCCATTGAGAATATTTTTTTATGGAATTTTGTCTGCGCGTTTCATATTTTTTTCTGTGATGTTTTTCATTTAGGTGCTCGAAAAATTAAAACTAAAAATAAAAACAATTTACCAAGCGAAAATATCCAAATGCTTCCCCTTGTTCAGTTGCTCAAAAAATTAAAACAAAAATCTTCAAAAATCCTTATCTGTATTGAAAATTGTTGAATTTACAAAAACCAAATTGATTTTGAATAAACGATACTTCGTCCATTGAGAATATTTTTTATGGAATTTTGCCTGTGCGTTTTATATATTTTGCTGCGATGTTTTTGTTCAAGTGCTCAAAAGATTAAAACAAAAATGTTCAAAAATCTATATTTCTAAAGAAAATTGTTGAATTTTCAAAAACCAAATTGATTTTTAAGTAAGCGATACTTTGTACATTGAGAATATTAAATAAAACAAAAATTTTCAAAAATCCATATTTTTGTTGAAAATTGTTGAATTTTGTCTGCGCGTTTTATATTTTTTTCTGCGATGTTTTTGTTCAAGTGCTCAAAACAATTAATACAAAAATTTCATAAATTCATATCTCTATTGAAAATTGTTGAATTTACAAAAACCAAATTGATTTTGAATAAGCGATACTTCGTTCATTGAGAATATTTTTTATGGAATTTTGTCTACTCGTTTTATATTTTTTTCTGCGATGTTTTCATGCAGGTGCTCAAAGAATTAAACCTATAAAAAAAGCAATTTACCAAGCTGCCAAAATCTCCAAATGCTCCTCCTTGTCCAGGTGCTCAAAAAATTAAAACAAAAATATTCAAAAATCCTTAGCTGTATTGAAAATTGTTGAATTTACAGAAACCAAATTGATTTTGAATAAGCGATACTTCGGCCATTGAAAATATTTTTTTATGGAATTTTGCCCGTGTTTTTGTTCAAGTGATCAAAGGATTAAAACGAAAATGTTAAAAAATCCATATTTCTATTAAAAAATTTTGAATTTATTATATTTATTTATTTATTACGTATTTATTTTTTACTTTTATAATCATACTAGGTTGCTGTTTACATAATTAATTTATACTTAGTTAATATGGAAAACCCGTGAATAAATTATTATTATTATAATTTTCAAAAACCAAATTGCGAGTGTGGGTTCGATTCCCATCCCGGGCGGAAGATTTTTCGGAGATCGAGAAGTATTCGCTCGGGTCGGTGGTTGTTATTATGTCTTACATTATTCATTTGTTCATTTATTCCCATTATTCATACAAATAAAAATACAAAAATAATAGCCGTGTGTGACTGAATAGCTAAGCCTAAGTAAAAAAAAACCAAATTGATTTTTAAGTAAGCGATACTTCGTCCATTGAGAATATTAAATTAAAACAAAATTTTTCAAAAATCCATATTTCTGTTGAAAATTGTTGAATTTTCAAAAACTAATTTGATTTTGAATAAGCGATACTTCGGCCATTGAGTATAATTTTTATGGAATTTTGTCTTTGCGTTTTATATATTTTGCTGCGATGTTTTTGTTTAAGTGATCAAAAAAATTAATACAAAAATTTCATAAATCCATATCTCTATTGAAAATTGTTGAATTTACAAAAACCTAATTGATTTTGAATAAGCGATACTTCGGCCATTGAGTATAATTTTTATGGAATTTTGTCTTTGCGTTTTATATATTTTGCGCCGATGTTTTTGTTCAAGTGCTCAAAAAAATTAATACAAAAATTTCATAAATCCATATCTCTATTGAAAATTGTTGAATTTACAAAAACCTAATTGATTTTGAATAAGCGATACTTCGGCCATTGAGTATAATTTTTATGGAATTTTGTCTTTGCGTTTTATATATTTTGCTGCGATGTTTTTGTTCAAGTGCTCAAAAAAATTAATACAAAAATTTCATAAATCCATATCTCTATTGAAAATTGTTGAATTTACAAAAACCTAATTGATTTTGAATAAGCGATACTTCGTCCATTGAGAATATTTTTTTTTGGAATTTTATCTGCGCGTTTTATATTTTTTCTGCGATGTTTTCATGTAGGTGCTCAAAAAATTTTCAAAAATCCATGTCTATTGAAAATTGTTGTATTTTTAAAAACCAAATTGATTTTGAATATGCGACACTTTGGCCATTGATGATAATTGTCTATGTTATTTTGCCTTCACGTTTTATATTTTTTTCTGCAATATTTTTGCCCAAGTGCTCAAAAAATTAAAACGAAAATCTTCAAAAATCTATATCTCAATTGAAAATTGTTGGATTTTTAAAAACCAAATTAATTTTGAGTAAGCAATACTTCGGTCATTGAAGATATCTATTTATGGAAGTTTGTCTGCACGTTTTATATTTTTTTCTTGTGCTCAAAAAAATAATTAAAACAATTTTTTTTTAAAATCCATATCTTTATTGGTTAATAATTTTAAAATAATCATTCGAGAACACATCTTTCAAAACATGCGTTTTTTCAGAGGTAAAACAAAAATGGAGAAACTATGATCACCTACTTTAAACTTTTATTCCACTTTACGATTCCGCAAAAATCTTGAAATACTCCTTCACTAATTTTGAAACCCGAGAACAAATCGTTCAATCGAATCAAAACAACAGCTTAGAAAAACAATTCACATACCTGAAACTTTCCAAATTAATTTTTAATAATAATAATATAATATTGATCACATCTGTACACACGTCAATACAAAATATGGCACATAAACTTTGGATTTTTAATGCGTCATGAACTACATTCAATTATGAGTAGATTTTAGAAATTTTGGCTTGATGGCAATCGTTTTTATATTTTTTAAACGATTATGAAGAAGTGCAGCCTCAGAGTTGCAATTATTTTTGTTCTTTTGCGATTATCTCAAAATTATAAGGGCTGTTAACGGATGTTTACTGTTTCATACAATCAATTTCTAGTAAGTTTTATAATAAATTTCAGCTTGTTGCAATTTTTTCTATATTTTATAAACGACTGGGGAGCAGTGCAGCATCAGAATTGCAATGATCTCTGTTTTTGTGCGATTATCTCAAAATTTAGTGAAGGGGTGTTTTCAGATTTTTAATGCTTCATAAAGTACATTCAATTATGAGTAAATTTGAGAAACTTTAGCTTGATGGCAATGGTTTTTATATTTTATAAACGACTGGTTGACAAGTACAGACTCAGAATTGCATTTTTTTCACATTTCAATACTTTCTAGAACGTTGCAACGCGTTGGTGCATGGATTAAACAATCCTTTAAAGAAAAGAGGTAGGGAATTAATTTATCCACTAAATGGTGTGATTTCAGCTATTACTACCACCAAATTCAATTTTCTTTATTGTTGCTTCTTATAAATAGTTTTTTTTTCCACATGTAATAGTTTTTGGGAAATTGATGCAATAAATGAAAAACTTCTTTAAATAAAGAAAGAATATTTAATTACCTATAAAATGCTACTGATGTGATTCCAGCTGTCATCGCCACTAAGTTTTTTAAAATTATTTTCGTCTATCCTTCGTAGGAATAGATATTTCCGCAAATTTAATTTTTTTTAGAAAATGTGCGCATGGAATCGCTTTATCTTTAAAAAAAGAGAAAGAGAATTAATTTCAGGTATCGCCATCACCAAGTTATTCAATTGTTCTCATTGTTGCCTCTTACAAATGGCCATTTTTGAAAAACTAATAATTTTTTAAAATTCAAAAATGTTGCTACCGGTGTAGATCCAACCATCATCGCTACTAACTTGTTTTGTCATTTTTATCATTGCTTCTTAGCTATGGATATTTCTGGAATATTTTTCTTTAAAAAAATTGATGCAATAAAATAAATCCGTGATAGAAAAGATGGAAAAAAATAATTTATCTACAAAATGGTGCAACTGGTATGATTTTAGCTATCTACACCACCAAGTGTTTTCAGAAATGCGTAACAAAAAGCTATTCTTATTGGATGGGATTCGAACCCAAGACCCAGAAGCAGGAACGCTACGCACTAGCAACACTATTTATAAAATAAACTTTTAAAATTAATTTTAACTACGTAGATAGATCGTTTAACTTTAACTTTATTAACTAGTGATGGGCAAGATCGAGTATCTTAAAGATCGATCAATCGGTGATCGATCAGTTGATGTATCGAGCCGCTCGATCTTTTGCTCGAGCGGCTTGTGAAGATCGAGCGGCTCTTAAAGATCGAGCGGCGTAAGAAGATCGAGCCGCGTTGATCGATCAAAACATCGAGCGGCGTTGATCGATTAAATGATCGAGCGGCGATGATCGATCAAAAGTCGAGCAGCGTTGATCAATCAAAAGATCGAGCGGTTTGAAAAGATCGAGCGGCTCGATCAGTTGCAAAGATCGAGTACTCGATCTTTTTTGATCGATCTTACCTTACCCATCACTATTATTAACTAGGGTCTATTCCTCTTTATCTCGTCTCAATACTTAATAGCTTGATGACCCTCACTGGTAAAATTATCTTTTTTTTATTTACCCTTGTGCACGCGTTGGACATCATAAATCATCAACAGCAAGGTGGACAAAATTCCTGTCTGTGTTTATCTTTTGTCGCACTTTGAGGTTGAACAATCGGAGTCTCAGAATTTCGCAATGGCCAGAGTTCAAAAATAAAAATCCGAGCTGTGCTTAAAATAAACAGGTCTGGCTCGTTATCTTTTTTGTTTATAGAAATGTTTAAACATTTTGCTTGTGTCTGAGTGCAAAGTCCAAATTTGCACAAGTAAATAATAGTATTTCCATTTGAATTGCTGATTCTGAATGGCAACAGTGGTGCTGATGTTTTCGATAGGTGAGCATATTTTTTGTTGCCATAATCTATTTCTTCCAAATTACTTCACAAGCAGTTTATTATTCTAATTCATTGTATTTGAGAAAAGTGTATTTTCTTCACTACAGGAAATTTATTTCGATGTTTGGAGTCCTAATGGTCATAACGTAAAAATTAAATCCGCCTACTTCACTGCTACGCTTAAAAGCAGTTTATTATTTTAATTCATTGAGACGATCATTTCATTTGAAAAAAGTATATTTTCTTCACTATAGAAAATTCGATGTTTGGAGTCCTAATGGCCATGGTTGTAAAAATTAAATCTGTCTACTTCAGTGCTACGCTTAAAATAAACAGGTCTGGGTTGTAATCTTTTCTGTTTATAGAAATGTTTGAACACCTATGTACGTACGTGTGTATGTGCGTCTAAATTTGCTTAAGTAAACAATAGTATTTCCATTTGAATTGCTAATTCTGAACATTTTTATCGAACGAGTCGTGTTAATATTTTCGAACAATCGATTTTTTCAATGTTCCATTTTCTCTAAATAACTTTACAAACTTAGAAAATAGTTTGATTGTTTCAATTAATTGGATACCATAATTTTAAGTTATTGTTAAAACTTTCTAACACAATTTGTCTAAATGTTTTAATCTTAAAAAAATAACGTACCATAATTTTGATTGCAAGATGATAGGCTATATTTAGTTTTGATTGGATATTTAATGCATCTTCAACAATTTATATTTTTGTGACTTGTGTAAGACTTGTCAAGAGCAGCGATAAATAAAATCCAATTTGAATTAAAATAGAAATTATGGTAGAAAAAGTTTTTTCTTCAAAAATCAATTTTGGAAGAAAATCTTTAAAAACAGTTCAAATCCTGTTAGAATTTAAAATAATTGGTTAGAGCAATATTTTGTAGATGTTGGAGCTTACATCTACAAAATATTGCTCTAACCAATTATTTTAAATTCCAACAGGATTTGAACTTTTACGCTTAACGTAGCAAATTGGTTAATTACATATGCAATGATTAAAACTTTTTAATAAATATAATTCAAGCCAAAAATTGATTAAATTCAATAAAGATGAAAAGTTTCCATTGTAATTATGCGTCAATTGCTTTTATGTATGAAAATTTCGGTCACGTATAAATCAGCACCACGCATTTGTAAGTCAAATGTGTGAACTTGAACGAATATTTTTGGCACGAACTTGAGGTAGTCGCGTGGTTAGCTATTTTAATTTTTTTTAGAGGTTATTTTGATATCTTGATTTGAATGGTTTGTGCAATTTCGCGTAAATTTAAAATGCGGTGAAAAAAATTGTTCCTTAAATTGAGAAAGATAAACTCCATCTACTCATAGATTAGACTTTTTTGACATTTTCAGTGCCAAACTCTGAAAAATGAAAATGTACCAAGTTCAGAATTTTTCCCTCTACAAAAAAGTTAAATACATTTTGTCTCTAAAATAAATAGGGGAGCCAATATTTGAACACTGAAATTAACATGCGATTTTCTATGTTGCGTCCACCAAGTCAACACCCGGTATACAGTGGTGTACCAACAAAATTACTTAGTTTTTCTATTCATCTTATGATTACGAAAAATTTCATTGGCTTACATTTATTGGGAATTGGATGCAGACTTTAAATATTTATTTAGATTTATGTCTGGATGAAATGAACCGTATTAAAAATACCGCGCCGGCCAATTAATCATTCGGCTCAAGACAATATATCACCTCCTCCGAAAAAAATCAAAAATAGATCACACGCGCCCAACTAAAAATAAACGCTGCATGTGCCAAAAATTTTTACGCGAGAGCGCGCGGCGCCAAAGTCACCCACTGGAAATAATCAGTGTTGAATTACAAGACCAAATTATGTACACCTGTCAAACATTGGATTTAGTTACAGGAAACTCACCTTCTTTGTGTGTTTTTTTTTTACTTACTTAATTCAATTTTATAACAGATTATTGTTTTTACAAAATATTGTGCAACCTTTTGCAATGCCAAGAAGGAAAACTTTGAGACAACACCTCTATATTTAAATAATAATAATAATATTTGTTTATTAACGCGTAACCCCTTTTAACAACATCTCCAAAGAGTAGAACATACACGAAGTTTTTATAGATAAAAAAATAACGAATGGGATATTGAAATGCAGGCTCTGTTCTTTTGCCGAACATTCATTTATTTATAAATAAATAACTCTAGGTTTTGTTTTACTGGCTGGATTGCATGATGGGGCACACCCACCTCCCGACGAATCCACTTTTGCCATAACCTATAAATATCTATTAAAATTACTGAAGTTTCTTGTCGAATCGTTTATGTTGCTGGAAATTTTATGACTACTGAAAAACATTATTGCAGTTGAAGATAAAGTTAATATGGAGAAGGGTGGGTGGTTTTTATACCACCCTTTAATCAGTGGAACATTGGGATGGGTCCTATGTCAGCCTGTAAACAGTAAAACATATACTAAGATTTCACAGACGATAATCCATGAATTAATCACTAAAATGTTGACTTCCTGTTTTCTTTCTTTCATAAGTTTAATTAATTTGTCTTACTGGTGGGTTTTCAGCATAGGTTCTACCTACCACCAAATACACTTTAACATAACCTACAAACTTCTGTTTAAAATACTGAAGTTCGTTGTCAAATCATTCTATGTTAAGAAACAGCGCTTTTAATTGAAGTTAAATACGAAGGGGGTGAGGGGCTCTATGCAGGCGTAATGGGCTCGTTGTAGGAGTGGGTGGGCCCTAGACCATCCTTCAAACATTAAAACACACACGACGGTTTTACAGGTGCAAATTCTTCAATTAATCATTGAAATGGTGCCTTTTTGTTTTTTCTTTTTTAATAAGTTAATTAAATTGTAGAAACCTTGGGTTTTATTTTACTGATTTTACTGTAGTATCGGGCCCACCCACTACCCGTCGAATGAATTTCATCGTAACCTACGAACTTCTTTTTTGTTAAATAATGTGTTCTGCTGGAAGTTTTACTGAACCTAAATAACTGCGTTTGTAGTTAAAGTCAATACGGACGGAGTAGGTGGGCCACGGGGTGAGTGACGAGGTTGGTGGGCGTTGTGGGTGGGCCTTATCCTAGCCTCCAAATACCGGGGGCAGCAAGAATTTTAAATTCATTCTTAAAACACTTTTTCGCCAGTTAATAATATTAATGCTTTATTCGTGCCACAACAACAGAATTTTACACATGCCAAAATAGGGTAATACAATCAATCACCAATAGAGAAAAATTTAAAGAAAGTTTACAAACAAATAGTTGAAAAAGTAGAATATAATCGTAAGGGGACGTACAATTATAGTTAAAATAGATTAGCCACATTTTGTAATAATAAAAATTAAATATTAATGACTCTATAGTTACATAACAAATTACAAGATAAACAGATTAAAATTACAAATTAAGAAATAAAAATTCAAAATATCAAAAGCAGCATTTTTCGACATTTTTTTAACTGACAAAAATGGCATTTTCAGCTGCCAAAACTTGTATTTCTTGTGTTGTCAAAAATTGTATTTTTTAGCTGACAATAATGGTTTGTTGCACTTGCCAAGAATAGTATTTTTCAGTTGTTAAAAATGGTATTTTTTCAGCTGTTAAGAAGAGTATTATTCAACTGGTAAAAATAATATTTTCCTGTTGTCAAAAATTGTACTTTTTAGCAGTCAAAGTATTTCTCACATATAAAAATGATATCTTTCACCTATTAAAAGCAGCATTTTTGACATTTTTTAATTGTCAAAAATGGCATTTTACAGCTGTCAAAAATTATATTTTTTGTGTTATCAAAAATTGTATTTTTTGTGTTATCAAAATTTGTATTTTTTAGCTGACAATAATGGCATGTTACAGTTGTCAATAATGGCTTGTTGCAGTTGTCAAGAATGGTATTTTTCAGCTGTTAAAAATGGTATGTTTCAGCTGTAAAGAAGTGTATTATTCAACTGTCAAAAATGATATTTTTCAGCTTACAAAAATTATATTTTTCAACTATCAAAAATGATATTTTTTAGCTGTCAACAATGGGATTTCCCACCTATAAAAATGGTATTTTTTAGCTATCAGTTTTTAGCTTTAAAAAATTGTATTATTCAGCTGCCAAAAATGTAATTTTTCAGCTGCCAAAAATGGTATTTCCCACCTATATAAATGGTATTTTTCAGCTATCAAAAACAGTTTTTGACACTTTTCAACTTTCAAAAATGGAATTTTCAGCTGTCAAAGCCTGTATATTTTGTTGTCAAAAATTGATTTCTTTTTTGTTATCAAACACTGTATTTTTTTTTGCTGCCAATAACTGTATGTTTCAGCTGTCAAAAATGGTAATCCCCAGCTGTTGAAAATAGTATTTTTCAGCTGTCTCAAGTTGTATTTTTCTGTTGTAAAAACTGGTATTCTTCAGCTACCAAATATAGTATGTTTCAGCTGCCAAAAACAGTATTTTTTCAGCTAATGAAAATAGTTCTTTTCGATATTTTTGTATTGTCAAAATTTGTATTTTTCAGTTGTCAAAAGTAATATATTTCGCTGTCAAACGTAGTATATTTTACTATCAAAAGTAGTATTTTTCACTGTCAAAAATAGTATTTTTTTGTCAAAAATAGAATTGTATGTTTCAGCTGACAAAAATTGCATTCCTCAGCTGTTGAAAATTAGTATTTTTCAGCTATCAAAAATAGTACTTTTCGTGTGTCAGCAATGGTATGTTACAGCTGTCAAAAACAGTATTTTTCAGCTAATTAAAATAGTTATTTCAACATTTTTGAATTGTCAAAAATTGTATTTGTCAGCTGTCAAAAGTAGTATATTTTGCTGTCGAAAGCAGGGGCTTATATAGAGCCATGGCACTACCTGTAGTCTCAAGCTCAGCAAGAATTTTTAAAACACTTTCGCCAGTTACTTTGGTCTAGGAAGATAAATAGTTATTTCTTTCTTAAAAATCGGAGGGAGGGGGATATATTATATAAATGGCTCTACCATCAACGTGTTCCACGAGCCGCCACTGCCAAATATTATAACATACACAAATGAAATTCTACAAATGGAATATTGAAATTGAGGTTCTTTGTTGTTTAATCGAAAATTAATTAAGTTATTTATTTTATTTTACAGGTTGGATTGTAAAAACGGGCCCACCCATCACTCTGAATATCCAGTGTAACACAACCTACAATGCTCTGATTTATTAAATATAATTTCTATAACAATTAATTTGTAACATTTGCTAAAGTCTGGCCGCGCTATAAAGGCATCTGAGATGATTAACTTAGACCGCCCTCATTTGCGTATTGGGCGGGTTGCATGTATATTTATGTACAGTTATCTGTAACATTTTAAGAACCACCGATTTATAAATAGAAGCCGATAGTGCAAGTAAAGTGTAAACAAAATATAACTTCTGATGAGCGACCCTTCATTAATCACTTCAGACGCCTTCATAGTGCGGCCAGAGTATATGTTACCAAACGCCAATAAAATGAGTTGAGGTTGCGGAGGATAGTGGGTGGGCCACACCCTCCTCTTTAAATATCAGAACATGCACCAGGGTTTCATAAGTAAAGAACTAATAATAGAACATCGGAACGGTGACGTTCTATTCTCGAAAAATAATTTTGCTTTACAACCATTTAATGATAATAAATACTTGATTCCCACTTTTTACGAAGATAAAATTTAATCGTATATCAAATATTTGGATGCAAATAATTTCTGAAAATATTCGTGTATAGTTGGACGAAAAGTGTGAACATGCCATGAATGCTAAAATAGAAAACTTATAAAAAAAAACTTTTTTCTAAATCATACTAGTTTTTATATCTACAACAAAATGCAAAATATCAGAAAAACCCTTCTACACCATCAAATTGGAGAAAGTTTAATGATGGCCACATCAATTTTTTTATTTTTCTTGATTTGCCTTTTCTTTTCTTATTGTTTCTCAATTGCTTGTAAAGGTATTTTCATGGTAATGCATGGGCAAATAGACATATATTTAGGTCAATACTTTATCTTACTTAATTTTAATGCCTCTTAATATTTTCGTAGTTAAGCTAGTTAGTTTGTCGAAATCACCGTTCAGTAATATCTTCCTGCTTTTTTTATTTCATCTTCTCAAGTTTTTCTTGGTATGCCTATTCTTTCGTTTCCGATTCTTCTCTTGCACTTTCTTGTTGCTCAAATTCATTGTATTTGAATTTTAATAACGATTCATGGACAGCTTGACGTACATTTAAGATAACACTATATCTTCGTTATTCCTAATGCCTTTCTATATTGTTGTAGCGAAGCTTGCTAGTCAATCCAACTAATGTCTTATTTGGTTGCTATTTTTTTTTCTACAGATCACCTTTCCATTATTTTCTTGGTTTTTCTTTTTTTGAACACTTTTCTTGTTGCTCAACCATTCGTCCTTAATGGTATTTTTATAGTGAACAGAAAAGTGATTACTAATCTAAGGGTATTCGCCCATTGACAATCTCGCTGCGCACACTAGGCTATATCAGGGGCGGCTCGTTATAAAGAGCCATGGCACTACCTGTAGTTTCAAGCTCAGCAAGAATTTTTAATTAATTCTTAAAAAACTTTTTCGTTCTTTCTTTCTTTCATCAAAAAAGGAAGGAAGGGTAAATTGTATAAATGGCTCTACCATCAACATGTTCCACGAGCCGCCACTGGGCGATATGAGTGATGTCTATTCTGCCGTCCTTAGGAAGAGCGCAGTAACTACAAAACAATCAATCTGAGTAAAATATATAAAGATAAAAATATTCCCATGGGGTAAAGCTAAAAGTCAAAAAAGCAGTTACTATTTTTGATTTATAATTTGGATAGGATGCCTTTATATTATTTTTTTAACTGTAAACTGATAAAGGAAACGAATCCAATTTTCATTTTTTTGCAGTTACTGCTTTCTTCCTAAACACGGCAGTATTGCCATTGGTGCAAACTGAAGAGTGACAAATTATCTTGTGACAAAAGTACCATAGGACGCATACCTTTAATCTTAGAAGCGACATATATTTTTCAAAAAACAATGTGAACACACTGCTTTATTCGAAATCAACTCAAAAGCGATATTTATTGATATTTTCAATATACGCCATTTAAAGAAAATCGACACTGATCGATTGAAAAATTAGTTTAGCTGTCAACCCAAAAAAATGAAAAATGAAAATGAAATGCTATTTAAAGAAAATCGACGCTGATCAATTCTAAAATTAGTTCAGCTGTGAACTCAAATATTTTCAAAGAAGAAGAACGCTGATCGATTATTAAATTGTCAACCCAAAATAATATTTATTTTAAAAAAAGTGCTATTCGAAAAAAGTCTCCCACAATGCCATACCTCAATATCAATTTGGATTCCTACCAAAAAATCAACCACACTTCCACTCACCATTCTCACATCCAACATCCAGCAGCCAGAAGACTGCTGTCATTTTCCTTGACACCAAAAAAAAAATAATTGATTCGGTCTGGCATCATAGTTTTTTTTTATAAATGTTTCCTTCTCAAATTTCCCTATCATATGATTCTCCTGATTAACAATGTCCTCTCTAATAGAACCGCCCAGATTAATGTCCGCCGAACACTTTCTCTCCCTTTTTCCATTAAACAAGGTGTACCACAAGGTTCTCCCCTATCACCCCTATTGTATAACGTATTCTGCTCCGATATTTATAACCCCGACCCTTCAACCTACACAATATTCCTTACTATTTGCCGACGATACAGCCCTTATATCCCATTCCGTGACCCTAAAAAATACCCAAAAATCACCCTTAACTCCCCCACCGTCAGCATCCATCATTCCGTCATCTATCCTGTATATTTATAAGATAGAGATGTTAACCGTTCATGCTGCACTACTCACTTCTGTTGAAACTCTATTTTTTGTTCAGGTTTGTTCTAGATACGTATATTTTTGGATTATCATTGTATTTACAATTTATTGAATCATTTTTCTTTGATAGTGGTGATTCATTTCCGAAAAAGATTATTATTGGTACCTGATTAGATTAAGAAAAGCTGATTGACGTACGAACCGAATCATCTTTCAACTCTCATTTGCTCATTAAGCGTACGCTGAATGTAAACTTTGTTAGTGCCAATAAATTTATTTATTTATTTATTTCTTAACAGGCATTAAGCCTAATTACATAGAAAAGTACAAAAATAATATAACCTATAACTAAAAATAGCGATACAATAAAACTTAATAACAATATCAATAAACTAAGTAAATACTTGTATTTCAGCACAGCTATTAAATTTTCAAAATATGCAAGATGTCAAGTCAAAATCGCTCCTGTAGTACTCGTCCAAAATTAATCTTCTCGGCAATAATTAGTGTTGACTTACGAAATATAAATATATTCTCGCTGAACATCGATAAATAATTTCGCCGTTATTCGGTCGATAGCCAATTGACATGAAAACTCCATGTATTTAATTGTTTATGTATTTATAATAATTTGTAACCTTTGTCAATAAAGATTTTGTATATATAATTTCGCCGAAAAAAATTAACTTTGATGAGTCATTACAGTTTACTCATAAGTCAGATGATATAATTTATAATATAAAAAATATATAAAATTAAAATATTCACTTCATTTATAAACTGCATTTCGGGTGAACATCCAACCAAAACCGAGATTTTCCAGTTTGTTCCAAAAAAAAAACCGAAAACTTGTTTTTGTGTGAATTCTGTCTTCGGCTGTCTCGTTAATACCAAGACCCGTCCCTACGTTTTATAGCCACCGTTCAATTAAATTTTCCGCCGATCTTCGGAACGACACTAAATTTCGTCTTCTTCTTTACAGAGCAATAAACCAATCATGGAGAAGCGGCGGCGGGCGAGAATAAACAACTGCCTGAACGAGCTGAAGACCTTAATCCTGGATGCCATGAAAAAAGACGTAAGTATATATACCCACATTTAAAGTTTGAATTTTGTTCCCAATTGGTATCACGATTAAAATTGTCAGTGCGATTATCACAGCCACATGTATTATTTTGAATCGGTAACTATTTTTTTTGACATACAGTCACACACGTCTGAAAATTGGTTACATCGGTTTCTATTAATAATAACTAAATGTTGCCACGTATTTGAGCCATACAGTCACACACACGTCTAAAAATCAGTTACATCGGTTTCTACCAATAATTACTAAATGTTGCCACTTATTGGATGTGAATTAAATTCAAATAACTTATTTTTTCCATAACATCAATAAAGAGGTATGAAACCATGTACACCGGTCTTTCAAAATCCCTAATCCGGGTTTGCTCGATTTTTATTAGTTTATTACAAGATTAACGGATCTGGGCGTAGGTAAAAGTTTCGCATCCATAATCCCCCCATTGTTATCCTTAACTACCTGCCTGTCCCCAGATGTGTTCATCTCCTACCTGTTTGAAGTCGGCCCGGTCACCCCGCAGACGATTAATTAAAGATGTATGTATTCTAAAATTTCCGTTTTTTTTTTTTTGTTTCTCCTACAGCCGGCCAGACATTCCAAACTCGAAAAGGCCGACATTTTGGAGATGACTGTGAAACACCTACAGAACATGCAGAGGCAGCAGACAGCGATGACGGCCGCTGCTGATCCCACGGTTGTAAACAAATTCCGCGCTGGGTTCAGCGAGTGTGCCAGCGAGGTGGGCCGATTCCCTGGCCTGGATCCAATTGTGAAACGCCGACTCCTACAGCACCTCGCCAACTGTCTCAATCAAAATAAACAGGAACCTCAACCCGTACAAGTTCACATCCTCCCGTCTCCGCCAACGGAAGTCCAACACCAGCAGAACAACATCATATTAGGCAACGGGGGCGTTCAACTGGTCCCGACCCGGCTGCCCAACGGCGACATCGCCTTAGTCCTACCCACCACCACACCCTCAACCTCCAACAACTCACCTTTACCCTTATTAGTGCCGATACCGACGCGCACCTCCTCCACCGCCTCGGCGGCTTCCTCCTCCTCGAACTACTCACCGTCGGGCAGTCCCGAGCCGATGGAGACTTTGAGATACAGTCCGCCCATGCAGAAACCGCTCTCTTTAGTCATGAGGAAGTCCGTGATGCCACCTGACGAGGAGAAGCCATGGAGGCCGTGGTGACTGCTCCGAAACACCCACTGAACTCTCCGAGCGAAGGCGCTTATTAATTTTTGTGATAAACCTGTAATGAAAGCCATGTAAATAAGAGTTGTGAATAGTTTTAGATTTTTTTATACATATATATTTATACAAATGTACATAGGATATAGTTTTAAGAAGAGCTGTAATTATAAGTATTACTATTTTAATGACAAATATATTGTGCCTTATCATAGCAACAAGATCAATAAAGTCTTCCTAAATTATTATTTTTATAAGTGTGGATTTTTATTTTTCATCGTATTTATTTTCAGTACACGAGTTCACTCATATTTTGCTAGTTCTTTTAAATAAATACATTAAAACACTTTTTTTAATGTCGCAGGATAGCGACTATTCGATCAAACTTTTAATTTAGAAATTATTAACACTTGACCGAAACTTTAGTCACTATCAATGTGATTACAAAGTGTTTTAATTTATATTTCTTGTATCATAAAGTAAAAGCCTCCAGTAATGTTTTTTTACTTTCTCCGTTACGAAGTACGAGAAAGTATTGTGATCGTGATTTTTTTTTCAATTTTTTTTTACGGAAATATCCGTTTTGGGGTCCCTAGATGCCATTTCAACAATTTCTGGAATGTTTTTTTTGTACTGTGTGTGTGTGTGTGTGTGTGTGTGTCTGTGCGCGCTGTATCTCAAAAACTAATAGAGCAATTGATATGAAACTTTTAACATACGTCTTATTTGATAATCTGAAGAACTGAAAAGCTTTTGGTAAAATTACGTACACCGGAAGTGGGTGTTTACCTTAACTGTTTTTTGTTTTTTGCCAATATTTTCTTAAATATGATAAATATCACAAAAACATTCAAACAAACTTTGAAGACAACAAAGAAATGAACATCTTTTGCTTGAAAACATTTTTCATAAAATCGATTTTATTCGAGAAAAAAATTTGTTATTTTTTTTAATTTTTGGTTTATATTTATGAAACGATAATAGTTGCAGCAAATTTTTGTTAATAATAATTGTAGAGAATGCCAAAATGAACAACTTATAAAGAATAAGTTTTTTTCGAAATCCCTTTAGTTTTTGAGTAAACTGAGATTTTGAATTTGAAGTATAATTTTTCCATTTTTCATAATTTTGACGTTTTAAACGTCAGTTTCATCCAAGTCTACACAACGCTTGATGTACATTTAAAATATGATTTAAATTGAAAATAAACCATGAAAGCGTAAATATAAATGATAACATCAAGTCGGAGAAAGTAACATGATGGCCACATCACCATTTTTAATGTTTCAGTTTGTTGACAGTTAACCCGTTCGCCGCGACAAAGCTTCACTAATATGCTGCAAAACTAGGACTTGCGTATATATGAGTAGTGCTGTTTATGTAGCTATCTGTAGCTATAAGAGTACGATATTTTCTGCGTAATTATTCGATTCCCGCGGTGAAATACGGAAGTATTTGGCGGAATAGAATTCAATCGAACTTCCCTAAGGGCGGAGGTTGTAACGGTTTTTTTAAGTACCGATCGCAGATTAATATTAATCTGTAGCAGAGGCGGCTCGCGATATGAAGCCATGGCACTACCTGTAGTTTCAAGCTCAGCAAGAATTTTTAATTAATTCTTAAAACACTTTTTCGCCAGTTACTTTCGTCTAGGAAGATTAATCGTCCTTTCTTTCTTCAAAAGGGGGTTGGGGTATATTGTATAGGTGGCTCTACCAGCAACATGTTCCACAAGCCGCCACTGAAATTAAGTACAGTTTTTGAAAATCCACGAGAAAATTTTAATTATCGAATTGGGTAATACTCGAGCAAAAAAATAAAAGAAAATATTAAACGTGTCGACGAATTTCTACAAAAATTAAATTAGATTTGCAAATCATCATTTTATCAAACTAAATGGAGTTTTTGAAAATTTACCAATTATTTCGCGAATTGTGATTTTTTGAAAATTTTAGATCTCTAATTGTGCAATACTCGAGTTAAACAAAATAAAAAAAATATAAAACGTGTCTACTAAATTCTACAAAAATTAAATTAGATTTGCAAATCATCGTTTTATTAAACTAAATAGAGTTTTTGAAAATCCACCAATTATATCGTGATTATTGAATTTTTGAAAATTTTAGTTTTCGAATTGGGTAATACTCGAGCAAAAAAATATATAAAACGTGTCGACGAATTTCTACAAAAATTATATTAGTTTTCCAAATCATCGTTTTATCAAACTAAATCGAGTTTTTAAAAATCCACCCATTATTTCGCGAATTGTGAATTTTTGAAAATTTTAGATCTCGAATTGTGTAATACTCGAGTTAAAAATTTAAAAAATCATATAAAACGTGTCTACTAAGTTCTACAAAAATTAAATTAGATTTGAAAATCATCGTTTTATGAAACTAAATAGAGTTTTTTAAAAACCCACCGATTACTTCGTGAATTTTTAAAAATTTTAGTTTTACAATTGTGTAATGCAATTTAAAAAAATATAAAACGTGTCGACTAAATTCTACCAAAATTAAATTAGATTTATAAATCATGGTTTTATCAGATGAAATGGAGTTTTTGAAAATCCACCGGTTATTTCGCGAGTTGTGAATTTTTGAAAATTTTAATTTTCGAAGTGTGTAATACTCGAGTGAAAAAATAAAAGAAAATACGAAACGTATCGACTAAATTCTAAAAAGAATAAATTAGATTTGCAAATCATCATTTTATCAAAATAAGCGCAGTTTTTGAATATCCACCGATTATTTCACGAGTTGTTAATTTTTGAAAATTTTAGTTTTCAAATTGTGAAATACTCGAGTGAAAAATTTAAAAAATATATATATAAAACGTGTTGACGAAATTCTACAAAAATTAAATTAGATTTTCAAATCATCGTTTTATCAAACTAAATGGAAAATTTACCAATTATTTCGCGAATTGTGAATTTTTTTAAATTCTAGATCTAGAATTGTGTATTACTCGAGTTAAAAATTAAGAAAATATATGTAAAACGTGTCTACTAAATTCTACAAAAATAAATTAGATTTACAAATGATCGTTTTATCAATTTAAGCAGGGGCGGCTCGTTATATAGAGCCAAAGAGCCATGGCACTACCTGTAGTTTCAAGCTTAGCAAGAACTTTTAATTAATAGTACCGATTAACATCATTCGGCTTGCAGTAACTTTTCAAAAACACTGTACGGGGTTTATATGACCCGTACCGCCTATTATGAAGTTACACAAAAATCGTAGCCGCAGTAAACGTATTAAATAGCATTTTGTCAATTTTTTTAATTTTCTAAGAAGATTTGAACATTTTTAAGAAATCAATATTTTTTTATTTATTTATTTTAATTGTGAGATGCAAATTGTACCTTTTGCAACTCAAATTTCGAGTTTCGCCAATTCATTTACAGCTGTCAATTGTTCAGTATATCAAAAATACATAATTTCTAAGTAGATTTGAAAATTTTTAAGAAAACAATATTTTTTTATTTATTTATTTTAATTGTGAGATGCAAATTGTACCCTTTGCAACTCAAATTTCGAGTTTCACCAATTGTTTTAAGTATGTCATATATACATAATTTCTAAGAAGATTTGAACATTTTTAAGAAATTAATATTTTTTTGTTTATTTATTTTAATTGTGAGATGCAAATTGTACCCTTTGCAACTCAAATTTCGAGTTTCGCCAATTCATTTACAGCTGTCAATTATTTAGTATGTCAAAAATACATAATTTCTAGGTACGTTTGAGAATTTTGAAGAAATCAATATTTTTTTATTTATTTATTTTAATTGTGAGGTGCAAATTGTACCCTTTGCAACTCAAATTTCGAGTTTTGCCAATTCATTTACAGCTGTCAATTGTTCAGTATGTCAAAAATACATAATTTCTAAGTAGATTTGAGAATTTTGAAGAAATCAATATTTTTTTATTTATTAATTTTAATTGTGAGATGCAAATTGTACCCTTTACAACTCAAATTTCTAGTTTCACCAATTCTTTTACAGCTGTCAATTGTTTTAAGTATGTTATATATACAAAATTTCTAGGAAGATTTGAAATTTTTTTAAAAATCAATATTTTTTTATTTATTTATTTTAATTGTGAGTTGCAAATTGTACCCTTTGCAACTTACATTTCAAGTTTCACCAATTCTTTTACAGCTGTCTATTGTTTTAACTATGTCATATATACATATATACATAAGAAGATTTGAAAATTTTTAAGAAATCGATATTTTTTTAATTGATTTTAATTGCGAGATGCAAATTGTACCTTTTGCAGGTTTTGAGTTTCGCCAATTCGTTTATAGTTGTCAATTGTTTTACATTGTATCAAAAATACATGATTTCTGAGTAGATCTGAGAATTTTGAAGACAATTGCAAAAGGTAAAATTTTGTAAATTTCATTTATTTTATCCCATAATGTTATCATGCCAATAACTCCTTAGCAACGAGTTACGTTAAGGTACCTTTAACAACACTAGTGTTGTTATATGTATCTTAACGTAACTTGTTGCTATGGAGATGTTGGCAAAAATACATGATTTGATTTTTGACGGTTTCCATTAAACATTTTTTAAATTTAAAAAATGGAAATAAGATAAAAATAAACCGTGTTACGACACAAGTAACGTTATTTGCTTTTACATTACTCGAGAATTTAAAAACTTTTCTACCATAACTTCATAACGTTACTTGTATCGTAAATTACTATTTTTGCAGTTTAAGTTTTTTAAGTCTATTTTGTTTCCAGTTGTCAATTGTTTTACAGTATGTCAAAAATACATGATTGAAAATTTAGCAATAAATGTTAAGAATTCTTCTAATTGTAAAAATTATAAATTTCTCTTATTGCAATTCAAGCTTCGGGTGTCGATATTTTGTATCCTGATCAGGGATATCATTTGTTTTTTTAGTATGTCAAAACTACATCCTCGCCAAAAAAATGGTTTTCTTGTAGAAGGTGTGTGGAAAAAGTTTTATCATGTTGCATGAGCGCGGAAAGATCGTTGATGTTCTTTAAGTCTTTTGTTGAATTTTCGATCAGTTTGTCCAACATACACTCCTTTACTTTACAGTCTGTGCAGAGTAATTTATACAGTGCACGCCTAAAGTATGGAATATATTATTAAATAAATAAAAAAATATTGATTTCTTCAAAATTCTCAAATGTACCTAGAAATTATGTATTTTTGACATACTGAACAATTGACAGCTGTACATGAATTGGCGAAACTCGAAATTTGAGTTGCAAAGGGTACAATTTGCATCTCACAATTAAAATAAATAAATAAAAAAATATTAATTTCTTAAAAATGTTCAAATCTTCTTAGAAATTATGTATATATGACACTTAAAACAATTGACAGCTGTAAAATAATTGGTGAAACTCGAAATTTGAGTTGCAAAGGGTACAATTTGCATCTCACAATTAAAATAAATAAATAAAAATATATTGTTTTCTTAAAAATTTTCAAATCTTCTTAGAAATTATGTATATATGACATACTTAAAACAATTGACAGCTGTAAAAGAATTGGTGAAACTCGAAATTTTAGTTGCAAAGGGTACAATTTGCATCTCACAATTAAAATAAATAAATAAAAAAATATTGATTTCTTCAAAATTCTCAAATCTACTCAGAAATTATGTATTTTTGATATACTGAACAATTGACAGCTGTAAATGAATTGGCGAAACTCGAAATTTGAGTTGCAAAAGGTACAATTTGCATCTCACAATTAAAATAAATAAATAAAAAAATATTGATTTCTTAAAAATTCTCAAATCCACTTAGAAATCTTGTATTTTTAACTTATTAAAATACAGTTAACGCCCCTTCGCTGGGAACAAAATGGCGTAACTCCAAACCTGATTTGAAGGAAGTAATATTTGTATAGCGCGATTAGCAAATTTCGAAAAGAAAATGTTGCTCCCTTCATTGCCTTCAAGGTTTCTAAATTCAATGTTGTCAAAATTATGCACTTGGTTGGTTTCTAGGAATGAAGTAAAAATCGAAACTAGTCGGAATAAATTGTAAAAAAAAATTGTGAAACCAACCAAGTACCTAATTTCAACAACCTTTAATATCAAAAATGTTTCACCACGTGATAAACGAGAACCAAATTCAACAAATGTTTATAAATTCACTTAAAATTAATGTATTTTTGACATAGCAAAAGATAATTGGCATACCATCGCTGGAAACAAAATGGCGACGCTCTGAACTTGAATTACAAATAGTAAAATTTGCATCTCACAATTAAAAGAAAATTTAAAAAAATATATTGATCTTGGAATTTTTTTCGAAATTTTCAAATCTCCTTACTTTTGACATACTAAAAACAATTGGCATCCTCTCGCTGGAAACAAAATCGCGATACTCGAAACTTGAATTGCAAAAAGTAAAATGTGCATCTCACAATGAATAGCAAATTAAAAAAAGATCTTGGAATTGTCTTCAAAATTTTCAAATCTACTTGGAAATCACGTACTTTTGGCATACTAAAAACAATTAACCACCCCAGGTTGTAAACAAAATGGCGACACCCTAAAATTGAATTGCAATAAGTAAAATTTGCATCTTGCAATTAAAAGGAAATTAAAAAAAATTATTGATGTTGCAATTGTCAACAAAATTTTCAAATCTACTTATAAATCACGTTCTTTTAATATACAAAAAAAAACAATTAGTATTCCCTCGCTGGAAATAAAATGGCGATACTCTAAAACTGAAACGATTAAAAAATTGTCTTCAAAATTCTCAAATCTACTTAGAAAACATGTGTTTTTGACATTCTAGAAACATTTGATAACTGTAAACGAAATAGCGAAACCGAAACTTGAATTGCAAAAAGTAAAGTTGCATCGCTAATAAAATAAATTTAAAAAATGGTGATGTGGCCATCATGTTACTTTCTCCAACTTGATGGTATCATATCCATTTATATTTACGTTTTCAAGGTTTATTTTCAATTGAAATCATATTTTAAATGTACATCGAGCGTTGTGTAAACTCGGATGAAACTGACGTTTAAAACGTCAAAATTATGAAAGATGGAAAAATTATACTTAAAATTCAAAAACTCAGTTTACTCAAAAACTAAAGGGATTTCGAAACAAACTTATTCTTTATAAGTTGTTTATTTTAGCATTATATGCAGTTATTATTAACATAAATTTGCTGTAACTATTATCGTTTTATAATTATAAACCAAAAATTAAGAAAAAAAAAATTTCTCGAATAAAAATGATTTTATGAAAAATGTTTTCAAGCAAAAGATGTTCATTTCTTTATTCTCTTCAAATAAAATATTTTTGGAAAAAATCCTCGGACACGTCGATTTTCTTTTTTAAAAATTCACATTTTTGCATGAAAGTAGATTTTCAGTTTCATTTGTTTTTGAGTAATGACATCATCCATTTTGTTTTTAAAAGACAACCCCCTATTTTTGTTCTTGATTTGGAGAGATCTTTTCATTGTCAAACTGGCAGTATAAAAATATTTCCATCGTACATAAGAAATTTTTCGAGTAAATGACAATTGAACGTGGCGAGCACTGTATATTCCTGATTTTTCAAAATTTGGTGCAGGTGACTTATAGTTAAAAATAACATATGATCTTAATGCGACGCTTACGTTATCTTTTCTTAATATGTTTCCAATTTGTGAACGAAGATTGGCAAAAAGTGTAAGAGATTTAAATCTGTTGTTGGTTTCTATTGTATTTCTAGCGTATAAATATTGTGAATATGATTTCCTTCATTGTTTTTTAATGAGTTTATCAATAATATTTGAGGCGCGAATCTGAAGAATTCAGGTATCCAAAAAGTAAAAGTTACGAACAAATAATCAAAATCAAGAATTTTTAACACGTTCCAAAATAGTCGAAATCATCCGTCAGAACATGAATTTGAAAGATAAGAATGAACATTTCCTTTGATGTAATCTTTCCTACAGTTTTTGAAATTAGATACATGCGCCAGTCTGTGTGTTGATTCGTAATTACGTTTTTTATATAACAAGATATGAATGGATGGATGCGGCTACATAAAATAAGATGATAAATTGAGATTGTTTCGGCTCGGGGTGCACGTATATAGACATTCCATCTTAAATCTCGGTGTGGTATACCATATTTGGTAGCGGCGTTTAGAGATTTTGGGGACCGGTTTTTGTGGCTGGATGCACACGCGCTCCGAGCCGGCTAAATTTCGAAGAGAAGCAGTCGGAACGTAATCAAAATTAATACCGAGATATAATTTATCGAATAAACGCCCATTAGAATATCATTGCTGTTGATCTAAGTATACAGTTAAAAGGTACCACTAATAGTAGTATAATATAAATGAAATTCTATATAGGCATCCAGATATCATCAGTACAATAGAATTCTTACTTAAGTATTAGCTGTAAAGCAAAGTTTGTACTTTTCCAGCATTTTACATTTTAGTAAAAATATAACTCTTACAAGAGATGTAAGACCAGGGCCGATCCTACCGGGGGGCTAGAGCGTACATGGCATACGGGCGGCGGTTAGGGGGGGCGGCGAAACCTGTGAAGCGGACCACCAATAGAGGGTCCGCGGCGTCCGAAATCTGTAAATTTTAACCCGAGCGCCCCGAAATAGCGGCCGGTTGCCTGGACTCCTGTCGGAAGTATAACCGATTTATAACCGGACAAACAAACAAGAAGTATCACAAAGCATCTGAAGTTCGTATAAGAAAAAAAAAATCGCTGATGAAAGTATTTTGGATCCTAGAGAAAAATGTTGAATTCATTTTTCTTTTGAAATTGACCAAAGATTTAGATGGAATCGAACTCCTAAAAGAATTGTTATCTTTTTAGAGAACTATTTCTTAATCATTCCCAAATAAAACCATTAGAAATTTTAAATCATTTAATTAGCCAAGACTTAGTTCCTTGTTTTCCAAATTTCAGTATTAGTCTAAAAATATTTTTAACAATACCGATAACTGTGGCTTCCGGCGAAAGGAGTTTTTCCAAATTAAAATTAATTAAAAATTATTTGTGGTCAACTATAACATAAGAGCGATTTGATAATTTAGCCATAATTTCTATTGAAAATGAAATCGGTGAAACATTAGATATTTCAAATGTAATTGATAAATTTGCATAAAAAAAATCACGAGAAGTATTGTTTTAGAATTTAGATCAACACAGGCAATGAGTAGCGTTCGAATAGTCGATGTTCTTGTTACTGAACTGACGGTTTGATCATAATCACTCCTCTTCTTTGCTAAAAATCTTTGATCAGCAATCTGGCCTTATTTTTACTTTGTGGAGTCGTTGTAGGTGTCTATTTCCTCGAAGGTCGTCGAGGTCAGGATCACATAATCCTGGAATTTCTGTGGAGCTCGGTTACGAAGTTTCCGCGTAATCTTACCAGCATTCTTTTCTTCATTGATTTTTGGCATTTCTGAGATTGTTCAATCACTGTCACCGTCATCGGGTTTCCAGAATTCTATTTCTTCGTTTTCTTTAATCCGGGATTTGCTGTCATTCTGGTCAGTCTCTTCAGCTTCGTTGCTTCCTGGGGGTATAATAACCCCGTTTTTCACCAATTTTTTTTCAAAGATGATGCCTTGGATCTCTAGAGCTTGTTTTCCTTTTCACGGAAGATACTGTGTCCGTCGTCGTTATCATAACCGAAGAGGATTCCTTTAATGGCCTTTGGATCCATTGTCGTCCTTTGCTCCTTCGATAGAATATACATGAATTTGAACCAATGTTTCAAACCTGGTTTTCTACGCCCTGTCCTATTAAGGATGCAGGTACCTGTTCGTATCATCTCGGCCCAAAGTGCCTGAGGAATGTTCTCATTCGCGTGCATTATTTCTCTAGCAGTTTCCACCACCATACGATTTTCCCTCTCACTGGACCCGTTTTGTTCCGGAGTGGAGGGCATTATAAGACGTTGAATAATACCTTTCTTGTGTAAACTGGTCCAGATCTGTTTCTTGCCGAACTCCCTGCCATTATCACTCAGCAGCTTCAGACTGTTTCTTTCTCAGCTAGGAACTGGCTCAGTTTTTCAGCAATTTCCGATTTTTGCCGCAGAAAATAAACTGTCCTGAATTTTTGCAATCGTCCTTGAAAAGCACAAAATATCGATATCCACACCTCGATTCTTGAAATGGATCGCAAACATCCGTGCGAATTCGCTCTTCCGGTTCCGTAGTTCTGAACCTCGTGACGAACGGTAGCCGATGAGCTTTATCATATATATGTAATCTTCACACAGTTCACTATGGATTTTTACAACTGTAGCATTGCCAAATTAAACAGTCCTCCACGACAAGCTCCTTCCAATTGTTGACTAGGAAGTTGCAGACATCAGCTGATGAAGATGAATTGGCTGTCCGAGTACTTATCCTAGACTGCAAGCATGGAGAACAGATTTCTCTTGATTGATCAAATATCAGCCAAGGTAATTTTGTACTATTTTTCTTGGATTGCTACCCCAACTTCTACTTCACGTATTCCAATGGCTTTGATTTTCTTACCATTTGCTGTGGTCACTGTGTGTGTTCAGTTGAAAAAGACTCGAATGGTCTAAAGCAAATCTGACCATTTAAAATATGGCTTATCGCGCCATTGTCATCCCTGCATCTCGACCACTGTTTCGGTTGAGCTAACAGTGACGAGTATCATATTTGTGTCGGACTCCAGTTTAGGCTTCGGAGGACGGCTATCAGCAATCCATTTCCTCCACACTTTAACCATGTGATTGGGCTTCCTGCAGTAGTTCAAGTTTTTTCTTTTTCTTCACATCGACTGAACTTCGTTGCTGGTGATGACTCCTTCGATGATTGCAGGTGAGAGCTTCCTGCTTGGTGGATCCATCTCCCTTGGTTCTTAAGACCCTTTTATACGAACATAGTTAATTGATTAAACTATCAACCGGTCTATCACTTTTTTCCCTCACCACCCGGCTGTATCCAGAATTTTACAAAGCAAAAATACATCTTGCAAATTCTTTAGTCATTTTCTCTATCAATTCAGACAAATTTTAAATATGTGTATATGCGATCTGACGTGATATTTTTCTGCCTTAAAACCTTACAAAAAGATTACAGAAGGTTTTAAAAATTTTCGAATTGAAAAATAAAATACCCCCCCGCCCAAAGAAATGTTTTACTTCACGTGAGGGGACGGCCAACTGATCATTTGCACGTGGGCGGCCAAGAGTCTAGGATCGGCCCTGTGTAAGACATTAGTCAATTGCTCTGTAAAATCCTGTATTAAACCAGGTTTCTATAATGTTTTGGTAACTATAACTCATAAGATATGTCCCAAATTAGGTGCGATTGCCAAAATAAAAATGATGATGTTAGAATGCACTAAGAAATTGAGTATTTACCGTCAGGCTACCTCCTGTGTGTTTTGTTCAATCGTGACGACTATGAAGAAAATGAAATTTTTAAGTAATGCCTAACTCATTTTCATTTTAATTTTCAAGGCGATCACACATGGTGTGGATAGAAGAAATATAAAACAATTATAAATTAATTCAATTCCCATGCGGTGGTTGTCAGGGGTCCACATTGACTGTACTCTGTCATAAGATCAAAACGAATTAAACACTCTTGGGAAATTTTTTGATATCCTAATCTTTAATAATAACTCTCCAACAATCATGAATTTTTAACTGTATAAATATTTGATTTATTATATGAATTAAATATAAAGAATAATCTGAAGAATTTGAGTTCTTGTTGAGGTGGATATCATGCAACTTTCTCCGATATTAAGATATAATGGGAGTTTTGCAACCTTTTTCATATTTGGGGTAAAAAATCAGGTAAATTTACATTCTAAAACTTTGACTTATGTGCGTTCGTATGGTAAAAATAAGCTAAAAACAGGGAATATTTTCTTGGAACAGTGGTGTGAAGCATCAGTTAACATAGTCGCTAAGGTGAGTTTTAAGGCTAGCAGCTGCCTCTTGCCTTCCCTCAGAAGTCATAAGCAAATTGAGGCGAAGTATTCAATCGTAGGTGATCAGACCAATGACAGATCCTTCTGGAACATCTCTAGTCATTTGAGGTCCGAGTCGTGCCTTCGTCTCGATATTCCGTTGAGGTAGCTCCTGATCGGACCTTTACCCTCCAGAGCCTCAATGATCTGTCCCCACGGAAGCGAGTTAAATGCATTCCTTAAATCGAAGGTGATCATTATACAATGTTTTTTTTCTTTCTCCAGGTGCCACAGTTGACCTCCTCAGCTATGGTTTGGACCGCCCTTATCGCGTCGAGTGTGGATGTCCCGTTTCTGAAACCAAATTATCGCGGTGACAGCCCTCCCGATTTATCAACAGTCTCGTGGGCCAGGCGCTCGAATTTAACTTAACTGAACTTTTTTATAACGATTTAATCCCACCAAGGAATTCACGACCTTTGAGTTTCCGCTGGGTCTTTTTGACCTCCTACTTCATTCTGTAGGAGGCTCAGATTTTACAAAAGTTCAGATCTGGTGTAGATAGGTCCCACTGAAGCTCTTCGTTCATGGCATTGATCGCCCGGGTATCCCCTTTCGGTATTCTTCCCGGGAGTCGATGTCCTCTCCTGCCTCTCCACTCTCGCCCTGCCCCATTTACTTGCCTGACACTATTCGTGTTTTTTTCTATTGCTCCTTTAGCGAACACCGCCAGTGCCTTCCACCCTGTCTCTCCCGCCAACATGGGACCTACGATTGACGCCCTGGCCTCCACTCCTATTGCGTTTGCCTGCGCACTCCTATTTCGGGCACTGTGTCAACGTGTGCTCTATGTCATCATTGCCGTACCCGCAGTAGAGGTACCTTCCTGAACCTGACCAGGTATGCTAGCAAGCACCCATGGCCAGAGAACAGATGGCTTATCCAGTGATCTATCTCTCTTTGTTTCCTCACGACCCACTCTATGTTTGGGATCAACCTTCTAATCACCCTCTTGGACTGTAGTCTCACCTCTGCTGCCAACATCTCAAAGTGCCGATCCTTGCCCTCCTTCTGGTCTCTTGCCAGGAGCGTCCCTCTTTCCGATCTACACACCCCGCGTCCTTTTCCCCTTGCCAGGAGGTCAACTGGTACCAAGCTCGACAATTCCCCCACCGCATCCGTAGATATTGTTCTCTACGCTAACATCGCCCTAATATGAGGGTTGTCCGTAAAATAAGGTTTCCAATAATTTTTCACACTGAAAAACATGTTTATTGGCATTGAATAATATATTGTTGGAGGCTTAGACTTTCCCCTATTTTTGGATATAATCGCCGTTGAGATCAATGCATTTTTGCGTGCGGTATACCATCTTCCTTATGCCTGAATCGTAGAACTCTTCCGCTTCCCCACTTCCTTTTCTTTCGGCTTTTCTCCGGTTCTGAAATGAGGCCATGTCTGGGCTGTAGGGCGGGTGTGTGACAGTATTCCATCGAAATCTGTTGATTAGATCGCTTGTTAAACAAAGTTCTACTATCGTTGAAACTTTCAACTCAACAATAAATGTAATAGCTATACAGGTTTTCTTTGTCTGCCTAGTATATTTACAAATCATCTTTATTACAGACTGTAAAACATAAATTTTTCGTTGTGGATGCCACAGTTCAAAATTTAGAATTTTAAAAATTTCGCAACTCGTAAGAAAATTGTTGGATTTTTAAAAATCAATATTATTTTGAAAGAATGACATTTCCTAAACTAAATAACATTGTTGTGAAATTTTACCCGCACGATTTATATGTATTTTAATTTTTTTCGTTTTGGATTCCACAATTCAAAATTTAGAATTTTAAAAAATTCGCAACTCGTAAGAAAATTGTTGGATTTTTAAAAATCAATATTATTTTGAAAGAATGATATTTCCTAAACTAAATAACATTTTTGTGAAATTTTACCCGCACGATTTATATTTATTTTATTTTTTTTCGTTGTGGATTCCACAGTTCAAAATTTAGAATTTTAAAAATTCGCAACTCGTAAGAAAATTGTTGGATTTTTAAAAATCAATATTATTTTGAAAGAATGATATTTCCTAAACTAAATAACATTTTTGTGAAATTTTACCTGCACGATTTATATGTATTTTAATTTTTTTCGTTGTGGATTCCACAATTCAAAATTTAGAATTTTAAAAAATTCGCAACTCGTAGGAAAATTATTGGATTTTTAAAAATCAATATTATTTTGAAAGAATGGCATTTCCTAAACTAAATAACATTTTTGTGAAATTTTACCCGCACGATTTATATGTATTTTAATTTTTTCGTTGTGGATTCCACAATTCAAAATTTAGAATTTTAAAAAATTCGCAACTCGAAAGAAAATTGTTGGATTTTTAAAAATCAATATTAATTTGAAAGAATGGCATTTCCTAAACTAAATAACATTTTTGTGAAATTTTACCAGCACGATTTATATTTATTTTAATTTTTTTCGTTGTGGATTCCACAGTTCAAAATTTAGAATTTTAAAAAATTCGCAACTCGTAAGAAAATTGTTGGATTTTTAAAAATTAATATTATTTTGAAAGAATGGCATTTCCTAAACTAAATAACATTTTTGTGAAATTTTACCCGCACGATTTATATTTATTTTAATTTTTTTCGTTGTGGATTCCACAGTTCAAAATTTAGAATTTTAAAAAATTCGCAACTCGTAAGAAAATTGTTGGATTTTTAAAAATCAATATTATTTTGAAAGAATGACATTTCCTAAACTAAATAACATTGTTGTGAAATTTTACCCGCACGATTTATATGTATTTTAATTTTTTCGTTGTGGTTTCCACAATTCAAAATTTAGAATTTTAAAAAATTCGCAACTCGAAAGAAAATTGTTGGATTTTTAAAAATCAATATTATTTTGAAAGAATGACATTTCCTAAACTAAATAACATTTTTGTGAAATTTTACCCGCACGATTTATATTTATTTTAATTTTTTTCGTTGTGGATTCCACAGTTCAAAATTTACAATTTTAAAAAAATCGCAACTCGTAGGAAAATTATTGGATTTTTAAAAATCAATATTATTTTGAAAGAATGACATTTCCTAAACTAAATAACATTGTTGTGAAATTTTACCCGCACGATTTATATGTATTTTAAATTTTTTCGTTGTGGATTCCACAATTCAAAATTTAGAATTTTAAAAAATTCGCAACTCGTAAGAAAAGTTGGATTTTTAAAAATCAATATTATTTTGAAAGAATGATATTTCCTAAACTAAATAACATTTTTGTGAAATTTTACCCGCACGATTTATATTTCTTTTAATTTTTTTCGTTGTGGATTCCACAATTCAAAATTTAGAATTTTAAAAAATTCGCAACTCGTAAGAAAATTGTTGGATTTTTAAAAATCAATATTATTTTGAAAGAATGATATTTCCTAAACTAAATAACATTTTTGTGAAATTTTACCCGCACGATTTATATTTATTTTAATTTTTTTCGTTGTGGATTCCACAGTTCAAAATTTAGAATTTTAAAAAATTCGCAACTCGTAAGAAAATTGTTGGATTTTTAAAAATTAATATTATTTTGAAAGAATGGCATTTCCTAAACTAAATAACATTTTTGTGAAATTTTACCCGCACGATTTATATTTATTTTAATTTTTTTCGTTGTGGATTCCACAGTTCAAAATTTAGAATTTTAAAAAATTCGCAACTCGTAAGAAAATTGTTGGATTTTTAAAAATCAATATTATTTTGAAAGAATGACATTTCCTAAACTAAATAACATTGTTGTGAAATTTTACCCGCACGATTTATATGTATTTTAATTTTTTCGTTGTGGTTTCCACAATTCAAAATTTAGAATTTTAAAAAATTCGCAACTCGAAAGAAAATTGTTGGATTTTTAAAAATCAATATTATTTTGAAAGAATGACATTTCCTAAACTAAATAACATTTTTGTGAAATTTTACCCGCACGATTTATATTTATTTTAATTTTTTTCGTTGTGGATTCCACAGTTCAAAATTTACAATTTTAAAAAAATCGCAACTCGTAGGAAAATTATTGGATTTTTAAAAATCAATATTATTTTGAAAGAATGACATTTCCTAAACTAAATAACATTGTTGTGAAATTTTACCCGCACGATTTATATGTATTTTAAATTTTTTCGTTGTGGATTCCACAATTCAAAATTTAGAATTTTAAAAAATTCGCAACTCGTAAGAAAAGTTGGATTTTTAAAAATCAATATTATTTTGAAAGAATGATATTTCCTAAACTAAATAACATTTTTGTGAAATTTTACCCGCACGATTTATATTTCTTTTAATTTTTTTCGTTGTGGATTCCACAATTCAAAATTTAGAATTTTAAAAAATTCGCAACTCGTAAGAAAATTGTTGGATTTTTAAAAATCAATATTATTTTGAAAGAATGATATTTCCTAAACTAAATAACATTTTTGTGAAATTTTACCCGCACGATTTATATTTCTTTAAATTTTTTTCGTTGTGGATTCCACAATTCAAAATTTAGAATTTTAAAAAATTCGCAACTCGTAAGAAAATTGTTGGATTTTTAAAAATCAATATTATTTTGAAAGAATGACATTTCCTAAACTAAATAACATTTTTGTGAAATTTTACCCGCACGATTTATATGTATTTTAATTTTTTCGTTGTGGATTCCACAATTCAAAATTTAGAATTTTAAAAAATTCGCAACTCGAAAGAAAATTGTTGGATTTTTAAAAATCAATATTAATTTGAAAGAATGGCATTTCCTAAACTAAATAACATTTTTGTGAAATTTTACCAGCACGATTTATATTTATTTTAATTTTTTTCGTTGTGGATTCCACAGTTCAAAATTTAGAATTTTAAAAAATTCGCAACTCGTAAGAAAATTGTTGGATTTTTAAAAATTAATATTATTTTGAAAGAATGGCATTTCCTAAACTAAATAACATTTTTGTGAAATTTTACCCGCACGATTTATATTTATTTTAATTTTTTTCGTTGTGGATTCCACAGTTCAAAATTTAGAATTTTAAAAAATTCGCAACTCGTAAGAAAATTGTTGGATTTTTAAAAATCAATATTATTTTGAAAGAATGACATTTCCTAAACTAAATAACATTGTTGTGAAATTTTACCCGCACGATTTATATGTATTTTAATTTTTTCGTTGTGGTTTCCACAATTCAAAATTTAGAATTTTAAAAAATTCGCAACTCGAAAGAAAATTGTTGGATTTTTAAAAATCAATATTATTTTGAAAGAATGACATTTCCTAAACTAAATAACATTTTTGTGAAATTTTACCCGCACGATTTATATTTATTTTAATTTTTTTCGTTGTGGATTCCACAGTTCAAAATTTACAATTTTAAAAAAATCGCAACTCGTAGGAAAATTATTGGATTTTTAAAAATCAATATTATTTTGAAAGAATGACATTTCCTAAACTAAATAACATTTTTGTGAAATTTTACCCGCACGATTTATATTTATTTTAATTTTTTCGTTGTGGATTCCACAGTTCAAAACTTAGAATTTTAAAAATTCGCAACTCGTAAGAAAATTGTTGGATTTTTAAAAATCAATATTATTTTGAAAGAATGACATTTCCTAAACTAAATAACATTGTTGTGAAATTTTACCCGCACGATTTATATGTATTTTAATTTTTTTCGTTGTGGATTCCACAATTCAAAATTTAGAATTTTAAAAAATTCGCAACTCGTAAGAAAATTGTTTAATTTTTAAAAATCAATATTATTTTGAAAGAATGACATTTCCTAAACTAAATAACATTGTTGTGAAATTTTACCCGCACGATTTATATGTATTTTAATTTTTTCGTTGTGGTTTCCACAATTCAAAATTTAGAATTTTAAAAAATTCGCAACTCGAAAGAAAATTGTTGGATTTTTAAAAATCAATATTATTTTGAAAGAATGACATTTCCTAAACTAAATAACATTTTTGTGAAATTTTACCCGCACGATTTATATTTATTTTAATTTTTTTCGTTGTGGATTCCACAGTTCAAAATTTACAATTTTAAAAAAATCGCAACTCGTAGGAAAATTATTGGATTTTTAAAAATCAATATTATTTTGAAAGAATGACATTTCCTAAACTAAATAACATTTTTGTGAAATTTTACCCGCACGATTTATATTTATTTTAATTTTTTTCGTTGTGGATTCCGCAGTTCAAAACTTAGAATTTTAAAAATTCGCAACTCGTAAGAAAATTGTTGGATTTTTAAAAATCAATATTATTTTGAAAGAATGACATTTCCTAAACTAAATAACATTTTTGTGAAATTTTACCTGCACGATTTACATTTATTTTATTTTTTTCCTGATGGAGACGCATTCCCTTCGTGAGTGTGCCTCTCCTCTTATTTTAAATCGCGCGGCGAAGGTTCTTCAGCGGCATGAATTCGTACAACAATAACCCCTTGCTGTCCCAAAAGATGCTTGCCATGTTTGAACTTCCTCGGCTTCGGCGACTCTGGATATTTCCACTAATGGGATTGTTCTTTCGTTTCCAGTGTGGTGGACCCAGATCTCGTCCCCAGTGACCATGGTGTCTAAGAATTCCTTGCCATAGGTTTCGTAGGTCTGAAGAAATTTGCGGACCGCTTCAACACGTTTCCGTTTGTTATCAACCGTCCACATTTCAGGACACACTTTGCACTAACCTTGGCATACCTTAAATGGTCTGTCAAAATTTTGTGAATGCAGGACTTGCTGACATCAGGGATTATCTCGCAGAGGTCCCGAACCGTCACCCTTCGATCTTTCAGCATTGTTTCTTCCACATTCGCAATCGTTTCGATGGCCGTCCAGAACGTTGTTCGTCATGAACGTCTGTACGTCCGTCTTTGAATTATCTGCACCATTTGCGCATGTGTTGCACGCTCTAGGTAGACTTCACAGAGTTGAGAATGAATGTCCAGAGCGCAATTAGCACCTGGCAGGAGAAGCGAGTGGGGCTCGATCTCTAACTGCTGCCAAGCCGAAACTGAGCGTTGCAACCCCGGACTAGGAGAGAGGAAGCCAAACTACACGCAAAATCTTGCGTAACAACGTTTCTAGTGTCTGCAGCTCTTCGGGAACCTTTTTTTACGGACAACCCTCGTACATCCTGTCCTAGTAGCGCTTCGTAGTTGGTCGCTATTGCGGGCCGTGTGCGTCCCTCCAGCTGATATCGGAGCCGCGTACAACAACTTCGCTCTGGCGACATTTGCCTGTAATTTCCGCTTCATCTGACTAAGGCCTCCAACGTTGGGTAGAATTTGGGAAACCGCCGCGTCTGTTGCTCCAGCCGCCCTTGCCGCTTTCCGGATATGCTCTGTGTGATTGGGGTTGCCTCCATTAAAATCCCCATTCCGTATGCTCACCTCCCTCCCCTGGATTACTACTGCGTCATTCCACCCGATCTCTGTACTTTCAATCCTCTACCGCCTGCGCTGACGACGATTTTTCCTCAACCGCTTTGCTGGCGCAGCTGACCACCGCAAGATCGCCAGCGAACGTCACCGTGCTGACCCCCGGTGGCAGTTGCAGCTGCAGAACCCCGTCAAAAGCAATATTCCACAGCATGGGCCCCAGCACTGACTTCTGCGGAACTTCCCCTAACATGCCGAAGCTCTAGGCTCCCCTCTCGTCTTCGTACTTGACTTCCCTCCCTGTAAGGTAACTTCGAATAAAGTTTGGCTTCACGGATGGACACTTCGTTGCAACCAGCCGTTCTCACAGCAAGGGGCTACTCTAAAGGCGACGCATACGCAGAGGAATTTGCCAGGATGTAGGCGAGAACCATGCCCCCCTCACCGAAGTAAGACTACTTGATGCTCTACACCAACTTGTCCGCACAGATGGCCAGGAGGGACTCCCTCGAAGGCCGCTGATAATTTGGTCTCCAACAAGATCTCCAACATGGAATGCATCTTGTGCCACAAGAAGCCACTTCCTTCAGAAAACTGGAACCTCAACAAGAATCTGATGGAACTACATTCCATCAAATTTGCACACGCCAAATACTCAGCCAAAAGGCTACGTATTTTCCCCTAGATGCCCCAGGACTTCCGCAACCTAACGAGGATCCTGGAACAAGAAGCTGTCCCGTACCACACCTACCAACTTCAAGAAGACAAGACAATAAGGCGGTAATCTGCAACATCGCGCCGCAGATTACGGATGACCAGATCGCCGAGGATCTAACAGCCCAGAAGCTCCCCACGACATCTGTGAAGAGGATGTCGCGACGTAACCCCCAGACTGGCGAGACTCATCCTCTCTTGATGGTCTACGTCTAGCTTGAGGCCATCGAGGATGCTCGACGCATCTTCTACATTAAAAAGGTTCTGGATCTCACCGTCAAGGTGCAGGCTAAACGGCACGATGGCAACAAACAGTAATACTACCACTGTCGGAAATCCGGGCACGTGCAGAGCCGTTGCACGTTGCCACCCTAATGCGTCAAGTGTGCAGGAGCACATCGGCCATGGGAAGAACCGGCGACGTGCGCAAACTACGCAGAGGCCCATCCTGCGAGCTTCAGGGGAAGCAACAGGTACACCGCCAGGCAGGCAAAGTGTGCCCCACCACCGCCGTATACTCAAACAAGGAGCTACGCCGCTGCCGCGGGGGCTTCCGCCAACCAGAGGTCCACACCACCAAAAACCGCCCCGGCACGGCAGGGACCAAACTTTGCGAAGGTCGGCAGCATCGTCGCCGCGCTGCTACAGGCCCTCAGCACAGCAAAAGGCCCGATGGATCACGCGACCATCGTTGCAGGAGCAATATCCAAGATCGTCCAGGCGGCATTGGGGAAATAATTCGTTTGACAAAAGTCATTTTATTTTTGTTTCAGACCCAGTGAGAACCACAAGCACAAGAATGAGATCGGTGGCAATTCTTCCGCCACCGTCTCCAACCGACAAAACGGAGTACAACGATGGCAGCAGATGAAACGACCTCTGGTACGATAACGTCTCCAACAATGCCTCAACGAGGAGGAGTTTTAGCTGGTATACCCTTCAGGGACTCCAGCAGTACCTCGCTACGGGGGTGTCTATAAAAGATTTCTCCTTCTCACATCAAAACAAAAAAAAAAGTTTCTCCATCAGCAACTCATCATTTCTGTTTGGGTAAACAACATCAGCGCACTAAAAATAAAGAAGAGAAGAGGTGGTAGTGAAGAACTGTTCGAACACCCGAGAATGTGGAATCTGCAGGACTAAATTACAGGAAGCCCTCAAAGATCTGCCAAGGGCCACAGCGTTGTTCTAGGTCTTTCAACTCGAACAGTAGAAAAAAATTTGCATGATGATATACACCCATATAAAATTTAAATAGTGCATGCTTCTAACTCTAAGATTATCCCATCCTATCCGCATTGGCTTTTGTTAGCGCTTGTTTGGTGTCCCCGCTTCCCTTAATGCAGTCATGATCCTTTTTCCCAGGGAGGGAGTTGAAAGCATTCTGCACGTGTAGTGTTATAATAAGGCAGTATTTTCGTCTCCTCCAGGTCCCTGTGTTAGCTTGATTTGCTATGCCCTGTACTGACCTTAGGGCGTCCACCGTGGATCGTCTCTTACTGAAGCTGTACTGTTTCCATTGCCGATTACTACTTCCTCCAATATTTTAGAAGTCGTCCTCTCCAGCGCCTTGGCCAGAGCCCATCTTGTAGGCACACCGGCCAATAGTACTTAGGTTTGTCCTGGGGTTTCCCTGGCTTGTGCAGAAGTACAAGTCTTGCCTTCTCTCATATTTTCGGGAAAACCCCATCTTTTACACACACATTCATTACGTCCCTGATTTTAGTGTCTACAGGGTGTCCTAAATAGAGTAGGATTGCATGGGTATCTTTCTTATTCTTAAAGCTAGAGATCTGGTTAAATGGGCAATGTTGTGCAGTTTTCTATGCTGATTCAGATTATGTTGAGAAATTTTCAAAATTCCGAGCAGTTTAGAAAATATTTAAAAAAAACTGAAAATCGCGATTTTCAAAAAAATCAAATATCTCAATAATTATTAAAGATGCGAAAAAAAGTTTTAAATAAAAGTTACTTGGTTTAATTAGGCAAACATAGAAATCAAGTCAAAATAAAATTCAAGATCAATTTACACGCATAAATAGATTTTTTTTTCTCTTTTCAATGATGTACAACAACCTATGTCAAAATAAAAAATAATGGAAATATTAATTGTTTAAATTTTAATTTAAATTTTTTAAATTATTTTTAAACAAAACAAAAAGAGGTAATACAACCAAGTAGTAAAATAACAATAAATTATAAAAAATGCTCAAAATGTTGACCGTTATTGGCCAAACACAATTGACAGCGTTTTACAACACTGCCAGTTACTTTTCGCAATGTGTTGCGATTAATGCCGTTTATTGCCTCCGTCACTGCTTCGCGAAGTTCATCCACATTGTTATAATTGAAGTTACTTCCATAAACTTTGTTTTTTAAAGTGCCCCACAAATAAAAGTCAAGAGGCGTCAAGTCTGCAAATCTGGCTGGCCACTGTACAGGCTATTACTTTACTACTACTACTACTACTACCACTTTAATACTACTCTTTGTATTTTAGCCATTAGCTGTGTCGCTCCCGATTCCGCGTTTTCCAGAACAGGAGACGGAATGCTGGCCAGTGCTTCCCTCAGTCTCTTCCCATTGAGTTGGCGCATTTTGGGATCGCGCGTCCCCATGGCAAGCCCGATCATACCCTGCTCGCTCTGTATAAACTCTATGTATTTATGTACACTCATCGACTCTTCGTTCAGCACCCTCCACTCGTTGATTTGGTTCTCGAGTCTGCTGTCTACGAGCCTGACATCTACATGGGATGACGACCTGTTCCTCTGGAACCTAGGAGCTCCTTCCTTGTTGCAGACTCTAAGAACCAATGCAGCCGCCAGTTTCAGAACCTCCACCTCTCTTCCGTCCGAATTTTGGGGAGTCCCACTGGACCGCTTTGGCATTTAGGTCCCCCGCGAGGAGGATACTAATGCCCTGCCCTCTCAGACCATTTTTTAACGTTGCCATCCAGTCGGAGAATGCCGCTGCACTGAAATTTCGGAAAATGTACGTCCCCACCTTCATCCAAACTATCCTCTGGGCTGGCGTTCCTCGACATGCACCTCCTGCGTCCCCTCTCACCTTGATGGCTTAGTCTCTTCCCTCCCATTCCTGGCTGTAGCCACCAGCAGATCATGGGCGGCCCTACTCCCTGCTAAGGTTGACCTGCCTGAACTTTTTTGACAATGTAGAGGGGTGGAATAAAGTATTTACAAAACGAGGGAAATTTATTTCATGTCCAATTTTACCTGCGGGAGGCTAGTTTTAAGTTTTAGATTAAGTCGTATAGTTTGCTATACATTTCTGTAATGCAACAATTTAAATAAATCTGCCTGAATTTTGTGGCTAGTTAGGCAGGGCCTTATTAGGAGCCTCCGTCTCCATCACTATCTCCGCATCTGCTACCTTTCCCTACCCTTCTTCTCGTGCTCCTCCTTTCCCAGCATTCATCACCTTGGGTTAGTCCTTGCCCCTCGCTAGATTGCTTGCCATCGCCATCATCATTGCCGAATAAGTGCTGCTTTTTTCGATTAAATGCCCGCCTTTTTGCCCATTTCGTTGCAGAGAGCACATTGTCGCATCTGCTCTCAACCCTGCTCCTGGTGCCCCTTGCGCCACTGCAGGTATCCCTTCTGTCCACCCCCGTGTAGCTCGCTGCCATATGCCCGTATCCTCGGCACCTGCAGGAGTTTTGCAGCCTCACTGGTCTTTCTTGACTTTGTACCTCGACCACCCTACCCTATTCCAGCAGTTTCTGCATATTGCCCCTGGTACCCTCAGCTCCGGGGTGTATTGCTTTATCCATAATACTTTCACCTCCTCTACTCCGATTAACCTCTCCACCGTATCAATGATCTCCTCCTCTGAGGTACCCTCCTCCAGGAATTTCATTTCTACCTGGGCCTGCTATTGAGTACCGTTCCATATGTGGACCCCATAGCCTTAGGCATTATTTTAGCCAGTCGCACTGGTAACCCAGGGCCGATCCTAGACCCTTGGCCGCCCGCGTGCAAATGATGAGTTGGCCGCCCCCTCATGTGCAGTCAAAAATTTCTTTTGTCGGGGGCATTTATTCTTCAATTCGAAAAATGTAAAAGTCCTCTGTAATAATAATAATAACCGTTTATTCCCCAACAGACATATATCCAATTACAGGGAAATGTAACATTATTTAAGACATTAATAAACAAAAATGAAAATAAGATAAGTAATATTTGTGTAAAGTTTTAAAGTAGAAAAATATGTCAGAGCATATATACAAATATTTCAAATTTGAAATATGTTTGGTCTGAATTGAAAGGAAAAATGACTAAAGAATTTGCAAGTAATCCCGGACTGCCAGATGTATTTTTGCATTGTACAATTCTGAATACATTGCCAGAGGAGTATTTTTCTTTTAAATCCAGCTGGATGCTGAGGGCAAAAAGTGATTGAATGGCTGATAGCTTAATCAATCAATTAGGTCCGTATAAAAAGGGCCTTATGGACCAAGGGAGCTAGATCCACCAAGCAGGAAGCTATCAAGTCATCACAGCAACGAAGTTCAGTCGATGCGAAGAATCATCTTCGCCCAATCACATGGTAAAAGTGTGCAGGAAATGAATTGCTGATGGCCGTCCTCCGAGTCTGACACAAATATGATACTCGTCACTGTTAGCTCAACTGAAACACATACTGAGTCGTCGAAATGCAGGGATCAGAATGGTGCGACAAGCTATTTTTTAAATGATCCGATTTGCTTTAGAACGTTCGAGTCTCTATCAACTGAACAAACAGTGACCATAGCAAATGGTGAGAAAATCGAAGCCATCGGAATACGTGAAGTAGAAGTTGTCACAGCAATCCAAGGAAAATGGTTCAAAATTACCTTGGCTGATGTTTGGTGTTTATTCCGAATCAAAAGGAATCGGTACTTGGAACTTGGAGTCTGCAACTTCCTAGTGAACAATTGGAGGGAGTTCGTGATGGAGGACTGTTCAAGTTGGTCGTGAGAAGTTTGAACCCTATCAAATGAGGTCAATGCAGTGCGTAAGGCTACGGCTCCACGGGCGTGAATTCACGCTGTTTATTTAGCGTTTTTTTCACGCTGGCCGGAATTCCCGATGTAGTATGCCACATTAGCGTCTTTTCACGCAAATGAAATCCCCTTCTGCCGTGGCCGCCGGACCGTCGGAGTCCTTGGCAGGTTTGTGAAAAATGGACTGAGTTTCTTTAAATAAAAAATGCAGTTGTTCCACTATGTACTGGTGTTGTTATTTGCCGTTGACGTCATCAATATCAAAGAAAATACTGGATTTATTCATTATTGTTAATAGAAATCGCAAATCCCTCTTCAAATCACTCTTTTCATAAACTTAATGTTTTAAAATAGTAAGACAAGGGCGCTTCTGCACTTCCATAATTATTGTTTCACTATCAAAAATTCCATGACGAAATAAAAACCAGAAGATGGTAGGACAAATAGGTTGCGGCGTGATTTTCCGCCCTTGTGGCCACTCCTTTCGCGTGAAATCCCGCAAGCATCTGGCGGATAACCTTGAAGACGCGTCCGCCAGCCATCCTAACGGCGGGAATTCACGCAGCGTCTGGCCGGTCAAGCTTAGATTCATATTGCTCGGCAAATTCAAGGCCAGATTAGTGATCAAAGGTCTTTCGCAAAGAATAGGAGTAGATTATGATCAAATCTCAGTGTTGATCTAAATTCTAAAACAATACTTTTCGCGATTTTTTTTTGACGTAATTTGATCAATTATGGCTAAATTAGCTAATCGCTTTTTTGATATAGTTGATCGTAAATAATTTTTAATTAATTTCAATTTGGAAAAACTCCTTTCGCCTTAAGCCACAGTTATCGGTATTGTTAAAAATATTCTTCGACTGATACTGAAATTTCGAAAACAAGGAACTAACAACGGAACTGACCCAAGTGTTCCTCTCCGATTTTAATAAAATTTTGTGGATTTGTACAGGGGGTCAAAGTATTCGATACGTATTTTTTTGTTTCGGCTAAAAACATGTTTAGGGGGTGAATTTGCGCCTCGAAAATCAGCCATATTTTTGTTTTTTGGCAATAACTTCTGAACAAATTTTTAACTTCGTAAATGTACAACATTTCAAATTCTATCCACTGGTGTAAAAATAAATGTGGTTATTGACTATTTCTGGACTGTAAAAAACATTATTGATATTTTTGGCTTGTAATTGCTGCAATAATGATATTCGTCAAAAAAAATCATATACAGGGTGTTTCAAATTCGAGGCTCACCATGGGGATCTCGCTTATTAGAAGAGATAGAGGGTATGTTTAAATTTGGCCCTTTTGCAGAATTTGGTGCTGATTAATAAAAACTGAAAAAACTGATTTTTGTTTTTTTCTTTATATCTCCCTTATTTGAGATGATATTTAAAAACGGTAAGCGAGATCTCCATGGTGAACCCCGAATTTGAAACACCCTGTATTAAGACATAAACCACGATGACCAAAACTGGTTTAATAATTGTTTTAAAACGTGGAATCCAAATATATATCCTAACATTTCCTTTAAATAAAACCTTTCCACTAAAAAAAGGTTTTATGTCCATTTTAAATAGCGGAAAATACGAAAATTGAGTTTTATAACTACCTATTTTTTTTATATTTTTTATTACACCTGAGGATAGGCTTCGAAATTTTCTACATTTACAATATTACGCTATCATGATTTATTTAGAAGTTATAGCCAAAAAACAAAAATGCGGTTGATTTTCAAGGGACGAATTCACCCCTAAACATGTTTTTTAGTCGAAACAAAAAAATACGTATCGAATATTTTACCAAAATTCATTCAAATCGGAGGGGAACACGGGTTAGTTTTCTTGTAAGTCTTGGCTAATTAAATGATTTAAAATTTCTTATGGTTTTAATTGGAAATGATTAGAAAATAGTTCTCTAAAAGACAAATACTTCTTTCAAGAGTTCCATTCCATCTAAATCTTTTGTTAATTTTCTGTTTTCGGTTACCTATCTAAATCCATACAACATTTTCTTAGATGTTCGGACTCTAAACTAGCAAAAATTTAAATAAGGAGAATCAATTTTCTAACAGTTTAGAATGTTCAAATTAACAGCGATGTCGAATATTTCAAAATAAAAGTCAATTCCAAATTTTTCCCTAGGATTTAAAACACTTTTATCACATGACTCATAATTTTATCATAATCCGCGGTTTTTTCTCATACGAACTTCAGATGCTTAGCGACGCTTCTTCCGCTTCTTTGGCAAAATAATTATCCAGTTAGAAATCGGATACACTTAGGCAGTCCAGGAGATCGGCCGCTATTTCGGGGTGCTCTCGGACTAAATTTTACAGATTTCGGACACCGCGGATCCTCTATTGGTGATCCACGGGCTTCGCCGGTTTTGCCGCCACCCTAACCACAGCCCGCGTACCATGCACGCTCTAGCCCCCCGGTAGGATGGGCCCTATGGTAACCTTGCCGGTCGTCTCCCCTAGCTCACGCACCGCCGTCCCTGTCTCTACCCTCCTCTCGCACCGCTCTAGGACCTGATCCAGTTTTGCCGCCAATTCGCCAATGCGATTATTTAGCACGTTCAGTGCATTCCATCAGGGTATTACCGTTCTTCCCTCCTGCCAACTCTACGCCCCCACTCTGCCTTTTTTCTTCATCCCCTTCCGAGGCCTCCATCCCTCTGCCCTCTGCTTTGGCTACCCCTCTCCGAAGCTTGGTTAGTCCGTCGACTACCGCGAACATGGTCTTTATCTCCGTCTTCGTCGCCCCTACGAAGTCATCCATCCCCCTCATCGTCTCCGCTACGACCTTGAGATAGCCCTCGATTTTGGCCCTCCTGTTTATCAGGAGTGGCCCAGAACTCCATCCTTTCTCCTCCTCTTCCTATCCTGCTCCCGTACCTTCACTCAACCGGGGGTTGACTGGTGATTTCCCATCGGAGATGATTGCCTGCTGCTGCTGGCAGGTGACTCGTTTCTACTGACCGCGGGAGATGCCCTAACTTAACTTAACTTAGAAGCATAACAGTTTGAGTGAAAACTGTGGTTCTGTTGCGCCATATGTTAAGCCCAGATGCCTTCGGTCGAGCACCTTAATTAAAGAACTCGATGCGGAAGCAGAATCGGAATTTTTATGTTTTTCTAATCTTAAATATTGCCATAAAACACCCCCCACCAAAATAGCGTCACGCGGCAAATTCAAAATCTGAAGTATTAATGGCGCTAAATTTAAAATCATATGTGCAGGGTCTCTTTAAAATGAGAAAATTTGACAAATGAAAGCAAAGCATTTATTAAAGTAAAATTATTTTTTTCACTAAATTCGAACATTTTCTCGCGGAATTCGATCACGGTTCCAGGACATAGCTCGGTTTACGAGTTGGGACTTTTATCAAATACAAAAAATAACCATATCAATTGCTAGATTAAAACAAGATATGGAATTACGCAAAGTTGTAATTATTTATTGAAAATTTGAATAATTTTCTCTTCGTAGAATTTATTTTAGAAGAATTGGCATTCGAAAAAGTTACCTTCAAAGAGTTTGTTTTCGAACATGCACTTTATTTTTTTGTATCATTTAATGTGAGCAAGGGAAATGGTTGTTTCAATAAGTTATTTGTTTTTAGTCTTTGTAAGACTTAATTTTAATTATGAATAGGTTAAATATGCAAGCTACTTTTCGTCTCTTTATTTGCTTCTGCAATAAGAAAGGGTCTTCAATTTTAATTAATTAACTTAAATCACCCCCTTCAAATCTCTCACAATACGCTAAAAAAAATTGAAACCATTTTGCCAATTTAGCCCTCCACACGCAACGACGTACATTACTCGAAATAGATTACATTAAAAGCATCATGCCTAAATTTAAACATAATGAAGTTAATTACTAGTATTGCAAAAGTGCACCAGATTTTAAGTCCGTGTGGCCACCAAACTGATGTTTAAACGTATTGGTTAATGGCTTAATTTAGGCAATAATTGCAGGTTATCACTCGTTGAAGTAATTACAATGATTACGTATCATTAGACCTCCCAAGAATACGGGGAGCCTCGTGCCCCCCACATGCTTTGCATACAAAACGCAATCAAGAAGTTCGTCAATTTTTTTTTCGCGTAAATTTGAATATTAATTGAAAGAAATCGTAACAAACACATCAACAATTACCGGAGAATTTTAATACCCCCTAATCTTTTCCTAAAGCATTTTTAATATCCCGCATTAATATTCAAAGCATAACCAGATATTAACTTGATTAGATGGAAGAACTCGAAAGTTGTAAAACAAAATTGGCCACCCAGACAAATTCCGGTATCATCGTCTACCAACTGGTCTTTAATTGGTGGATTAGTATAATAATTAAACGGTGATCGGTTATGTTTGGAGGTACAATTAAATTCCGAAGACTTGATTGTTCCGAATTGATCTTTGGGAATTCGGCGAGGAGACCAATTAACGGCGTGTCTAATGCACCAGATGTCAAAACGCAATTAATAAATGTAAATGTTTAATGAGGAGTGGTCATCGAAATGTGTTCGATCGGATTCCGACCGTTGAAATTTTAATAGATTTTATAGACTAATGAAGCGCTTATTTAGGTATGTATGATTTATTATTAGTCTCTTGGTGATCGAGATTGGAGATTGGTCAATTTTTCCGAAGATGATATGCAAGTATTACAGCGTATTATTTCAAGCAATATTCTTGTTACTGTCATATAATTCCATAACACTACATTTTCTTCATTATTACGCCTTCCGTTTGTTTTTCGTACTTGCGATTATGAAGATTTTCTTTAGCGTCTTTTTTATACATGCATCAAGATCTGATTCAGACAAATGTATCATACATTACATTTTAATATAAAAAAAAAAAAATAGCTGAAGGGTGCTAGTCCCTCTGGGCTATCGACCATCGATCTTTCTGCCCATTTTTACTTTCTCCCTTACGAAGCACGAGAAAGTATTGTGATCGTGATTTTTTTTTCAAAAGTGCTGTGTGTGTGTGTCTGTGCGCGCTGTATCTCAAAAACTAATAGAGCAATTGATATGAAACTTTCAACATTCGTCTTATTTGATAATCTGAAGAACTGAAAAGCTTTTGGTAAAATTTCGTACACCGGATGTGGGCGTTTACCTTAACTGTTTTTTGTTTTTTGCCAATATTTTCTTAAATATGAAAAATATCACAAAAAAATTTAAACAAACTTTGAAGACAACAAAGAAATGAACATCTTTTGCTGGAAAACATTTTTCATAAAATCATTTTTATTCGAGAAAATAATTTGTTGTTTTTTAAATTTTTGGTTTATAATTATGAAACGATAATAGCTACAGCAAATTTATGTTAATCATAATTGTAGAAAATGGAACAACTTATAAAGAATAAGTTTTTTTCGAAATCCCTTTAGTTTTTGAGTAAACTGAGTTTTTGGATTTGAAGTATAATTTTTCCATCTTTCATAATTTTGACGTTTTAATAATAATAATAAACCACTTTATTTGTAAAAAAAGAATAATAAAACGAAAACAGGGGCCGCGGTGGTCTAGTGGGTAGAGGTCCGGCCTCTGGACCCCGTTGGTGCGGGTTCGAGTCCCGTCCGGACGGTCACTTTTTCAACACGAAAAATGGCCGTACGGGTCCCTGGGTGTCTAGTGTTTGTCCCCATTTCATTTAAATATGATTATTATTACTATAAATTGGTTGTGGCTGAATGCCCTAGTTGGCTAAGCCAAGTCCCCATCATCCTCGATTCCCTAACCCGAACTCCTGTCAATCATCTTTCCTTTATAAAAAAAAAAAAAAAAAAAAAAACGAAAACAGAATTGAAATATACAAATAAGAACATTAATTTTACTAATAATACAAAAACATAAGGCGGGATTCAGTTCTGAGTAAAAACTCAACTGTTCTTCCATCCAAACCTTAAAATATCAGTTATTTATATTAAAAACAATCAAATTAAAACTGTATTTTAAACGTCAGTTTCATCCGAGTTTACACAACGCTCGATGTACATTTCAAATATGATTTAAATTGAAAATAAACGATGAAAACGTAAATATAAATGATTCCATCAAGTCGGAGAAAGTAACATGATGCCCACATCACCATTTTTTTATATTAAGTTGGAAAACGTTCATTTGATTCTTGAATAAATAAAGAAATACTAAACTTTTCATAGTAATATAATCCACCTAACAGTTCCGAGGGCTCATCCTCTCAGACCTTCCTCGTGCCTAGTTACAAAACCTTCTATTACCGCTGGTAAAAGTTACTGTAGGCTTATCGAATCGATCTCAAAAGGTAAACTTTAACAATCAACTATCGGATGGCACCGTTATTAATAGTGGGATGTCTTAAGGGCCCTCCTAATATTTATTAATGACTTTCCTCAACTAGAACAAGATTCAACTTTTTTTTATGAAGATGACACCACCGGCAGATCTTCTGAACCATAATAGCGAAGAAAAAGATATCTCTACAAAATGGTATTTAAATGGTTTGCTTCTAACAGAATAACTTTAAATTAAGCAAAGTCTGCCAACTTACCATTCTCTGTATTACCAACAATAATTTCTGTTGCCGTAAAAATTCTAAAGACAAACTATGACGAAAGTTGCTATAAGTTGTGTAGAAACATTTACCTCCTAAGACTTATATCATATTTATGATCACGTAATGCATTAAGATATGTGTATTTCGCATTAGGTCACTTGTTTCTTCCTTTTTTTCCGGATCCCCCTGGCAGTACCACTCGAGATCTGTCGAAGGTCTGATGCTTGTAACTATGGCATTTTTTTTTAATACTGTACTTACGTTTATATTTACAATATTTTTATTTTAACACTATTTGTCAATTAGTAACTATTGGAATCTGTCATTGTTTTTCTTTTCGAAGACATTGTGTGAAAAGGCAGCAACTGCTTTCCACTTTTCCTGATCGTTTGTCATGTGGACAGTAACAAGAATATTGGCCAAGGCTTCATTCAATGCGCTCGCAAGATGGTCCCAAGCAGGGCAGTGCTTCAGAGTGTGCTCTGCACTGACATTGCGATGACAACGTCGATATCACGTGCCAGACGAGAATCTCTTGAATTTGGCCAAGTAGACCTGAAAGCATCCGCAACCTGACAGTAGCCGAGTCAACCAGTGAGTCATTGTTTTATGTTATCGATCCAGCCATGTCTCAAGTTTAGGAAGAAGTCTAAATGTCTACTTCCCCATTTGTTCTGCCAGGGCATGTTGGTCGCTGTTCTGGCCTTGGCTCTGGCAGAAGAACGAGTCAACCCCAGGTGTTTCAATATAGGTGTTGGTATATGTCCAATAAAACTCCTAATCAAATCTAATAATTGCCCCCTGGCCCCTATACGCTACACCACTGCAGTTGCCCAAGCCGGTCTAGTTTTGACCGGGCCACTCTTGACAGGATCCGTCTCCTATTCTCTCTTGGTCTCTCCAGGTCCACTAAAGTTAGGTAAAAGCCAGACAATCGCAGTCTTCATCCTAGTATTATCGGCGCTTAGTTTATCTACGCGTCTTAACAAATGCGTAATTATCTTAATTTACTTTTTATGGGCTAACCATTACTCCTTTTCAATATTAACATAAATTCCGCATTATTGAAATTTCCAAACGAGATAATTTTAGAAGAGGTACAACTGCCAGTAAGAACACAATGGAGATGAGCCTGTACCCGCTGTGCGCCGATTTACCGAGGGCATCGTTAAGACCGTGTTCGCAGAACCATTAGTGGAAATGTGCAGCTGCCAGGACAACACAATGGGCTGTCGATCCGCCTCCCGATGGTTCGAACACGTGCGCCGACCTCGGCGCTCCTGTCACACCCTACCACCACCAGCAACCACAACCCCGAGAAGAGTAGGGCGTGCGCCCCGTAAAAGACTGTGCAGAGCTCCCCAGACAATCAGACGAAACACAATCTACAATCAGTCGACTCAGAACATCTACAATCAGTCAGCCAACACCACCGTCCGAACATCAACGACGCCACGCCGCCGCCTTCTTCGCCGCCGCTGTATTCTTCGGACATTCCGGTGCTTCGTGAACATTGACTGTTGGTGACTATTGTTTCTGTGACTGTTTATTTTTCGTGATTTTATTTTATTGACATTTTCCGTGTACATATTTTATTTTTTTGAACTTTGAACATTTTTTATGTAACTCCTTATGTAAATAATAGCGATTGTTATCGTGCCAATCAGACTATTTCTGCCTCCACCCAATCCAACGACTCCAAGAGCTAGCTGGAGGTCAACGAGGGTGGTTTCCACCCGCTCGCTGCGATCCCCCCCCCCCCCGTGACACTAGTAGCCCCGAAAATGTGCGTGGTGTAGCTGGCGACAGCCTCCATCCATACTCTACTTTATGACCTTCTTGATTGATAACTCGAGCAATGTGATCTTGTCATTTACAATTCCGCATTTCCTATTTCGCAAGAGCGAAGCTACCTTGGTCTTTTCCATAGCCAGAGTAAAGCCAATTTCCTGGATCTATGAGTCAATGGCCTCAATCGCTTCAGTGGCTGTTAACTTGCTACCGTCCTGTTTCCCATTGGAAGATTAGCCTGAAGAACTCCATCGTATGTTAGGTTTCAGAGCAAAGGTCCTAATCCAAAGACCCGAGACAACTGGCTAAACCCAACAAGGTCATACTAGCTTAGGTACCAGGTCATAAAGGGATACAAGGCAATGGAAGGCCAGTGAAAGCGCTGTATTGAGAAGGAACCAATCGTAGGAATAACCAAGATCACCACAACCCGTGGGAAGATATCTGAATGGGTTAACAACAGAACGAATGATGAAGACAATATCTCATACTTTGACAACGGATACAATGCAGCTAACTAAGAACGGATCAACGTAGTGACAGAACTAGTTGCAAGACATTGTGCCTTCTAAAAGTGTATAGAGAGAAGAACCCATTTGCAGGCTGTGGAATGAAGAGGAGGAAACAGGATCTAGGACGTTCCACCGCGGCCGATTCGCGCCCGCCGGTTCACGCCCGCCGTTTCGCCGCTGGGCCAGTTCGCCGCCGGCCGTTTCGCCGCCGGGACAGTTCACCGCCACAATAATATTACAATAAACTACGTATTGAGTGATCAAATGAATTTCAGATTAGAACAAGCCTTGGATATAATATATGTTTAAGATATATAAATAAACTATACTCAATAACCGAGTGGAAATTGAAACAAAATTAATTATTTAATTTATATTACGTAACCACAGAAATAAAAATATAAATCACCGACAATTTAATTCTTCATTTGATAATCCGCCTCAAAGGGCATTCAACAAATCCAATAGCAATTTTGCCACTTAATAGTAATCTCTTAATTAGGAGATTAGACGCCTTGGGTGCGAATTAAATATGCACCATCCAACAATATGGAAATTCATAGATGCGTTGAGGAGGGTTCAAAAAGGAAGAGATCTATATCTGGAGCAACTTATGGCGGGTCATCCACCGCCAAATAAATTAAGAAAATATCGGGACACGGACGAGCGTATTCTAAGAATAATCACAGATTTTGGAAATAGAGAACCAATCGATTATTTGCGTGGAATATCACATAATTATCAAATGAATAATTAAATTGTCGCTTATTTATATTTCTTTTTAAGTACTTATGTAAATTAAATAATAAACATTTATCATCATCATTATTGTGTTTCATTGGTATTCCTGTTGTTGTTGATTAAGTATTTACCGATATTAAATTACGATTGAAATATAGAGTAAAACAGTAATTAAATTAACAGTACAAGATAAAATAATTATAAAAATAGTAAAGTACATATTATACAATATATACAAAAAAATAATCAAATCTGGAATTCATTTGATCACTCAATACATACGTAGTTTACTGTAATATAATACTGTCCCGGCGGCGAAACGGCCGGCGGCGAACTGGCCCGGCGGTGAAACGGCGGGCGTGAACCGGCGGGCGCGAACCGGCGGCGATGAAACGTCCCATCCCCGAGGAAACAGCCTCTCATATCATCTTCGAACGTGAAGCAATTGCTCGCAGGCGAAATAACCTCGCAATGGATTGGAAGGGCCAGTGACTAACAAAGCAAAGAAGCTTTTAGGATTAGTCGAAAGATACGAGCTATTTGCTTGCTAACAAACGTTAAAAGGCCACAATGGTTAGGGAACTCCTGCGCTCCAAACTCCACTGGCTCCTAAAAAAGAACCTACGCGTTACTCCGAAGATCTCGATGGCTCCAGATTCGCCGAAAATCACATGGTGGTCACTAAGGTAACTTGTAACTAAGCAAATAAGTTGATGTCGTGGAAATGGTGCATTATTCCTTCGCGCTAAACGCTGCGCTGGTCGCGACCTAATATTCTCAGACAGAGCGCACTTAAGCTAAATTCTTCATTCATGAAGGAAATTCTTCTTATCGCGATGATTGCGTTGAGAGAAGTCGACTCCACTGACCAAAGGATGCCAAAGTAAATCTTCAACTTAGAAACGACCTAAGTTAAGGGTTTTACTGTCTTAGCTGCTCGAATTGCTTAGCCCGGCTCCCGGCAGCCTATGGCACGCGTTTTCCTACTCAAAAGTATTACTTTACTCACTTGTAGCATAAATAACTATTCATAAACACTTTGATTTTCGAGAATAAATTAAAAGTAGAAAAATTATCAATTTCTTGGTCTATATGTATGAAATGATGATAATTACATCAAACTTATATAAACTAAAATTCTAACCAAGACTTTTATATCAATCAGTGATTCACGAATACACTGAATTCAGTTTCAAATTATATTATTAAAATATTTTAATTTGCATATCCATTCATTGTGTCCCAATAGTGAATGATATCGGTCACTGATCCAACTTCAGACTTTCACAATTGCTGATCCAGCTCTCTTGTCAGATTTTAATTTGTTCGATGTAAATACTTTACACCTATACGGCGATTTTGCCTCCCCATAAGTCAAGCTGTTTGTCAACTTTAGGCACTGAACGTGTTTTCTGCTTTATAGCTGGCCATACGTACCGCCGAACGGTACATCATTATTACGTTACCTCAGACCTAGCTTCAGTCCTGTTAAAACTAATTTTGTGCTAATAATAAATCAGTTCAACAACATTCGTAGTTTTTGTAATAACATAAAGATTTATTGCCACAGTAATAGTAGATTATATATAAGAGAGATTCGACGTTAACTGATCCAGGAGTGAATGGGCTGGTTTTCAAAACTCTCCCAGAAGTATTGGATCATCTTTGGGGTCCCAAAATATACAAGATCCTAAATTTTCAGCCACTAATTTTGCCACAGTTCATTATAATGGCCAATTTAGTGTTTTTTTTTTCATTTTTTCGACGTCAATGACGAAATTTCGTTTATGGGATGGCATACTCGGATTTTGGGCTGAAAACAATTTCAGAAGATATAAGATCGATGTAAAATTTCCCGGGGAAACCGTTCCCGCCATCAGATTTTTTTTTCAAAGCGCCGTATCTCCGAAGTCTCATTTTTCTAAAATTTCTACAACACGTCAAAATGTTCCTTTTTCCAAGTACTTCAAGATGAATACAAATTTCCGATGTGTATTTGCATTCCAAGTACAAAAAGTACCAAAAACTGTTTTTTTTTTCATTTTTTGCCGATGTAACCTGTCAAAAAGGTATTCCGATGGGCACAAGGCCATCCCAATGCAAGGAAACCCCTCGAGTAAAAAAATAACTATGCTGTAAAGCATAGACCAACATGTACATGAACTGAGGATTTGAATTTCCCGCTGCTTTTGAGCCACCTGCCGGTCACGGTCTCCGCTCGCTCTACCTACTTTACCTACACAGTCCGGTATGCCGGGTGGCATTCTGGTTGGTATACGCGGATTATTGTTGATACGGCCAGTGCAGTTTGTTTTGATCCTGCTAAACTGTGGATATTTTTTCTCAACATAATTTTCTTTCTTTGCATTGTGCTCACAATCTTTGTGGAAAAACATTTTGTGGTTTAAAACGATTATCTTGTGAAAACAAGTAGAAAAAGTAAGTTGCTCATTAATTCTCGAGTAAATGAACGTCGATGACGGAACAGACTAACATTTCTTGCGGATGGCAATTAAGTTTGAACTCAAGATAATGTTGAATGAAGATCAAAGGGATGCTTTCGAGGAGCGGATACCTCAAGTTCTCGCAGTGAACAACTTTTGCCTACTACTTCCAAACCGAATCTTCTTGACCAAGGTGAGATGTTTACTCTAGTTTGGGATTTTCTGCGGAACAATACTCCCAGGATTATTATTATTTTGGTTCGAGCTGCAAACTGGGAGTGATTTTTACCGGGAGCTTTGTTATTTGCAGTTTTTTTATGTCAAAGTGAAAGAATTTTGATTTTTCGACAAAATTCACCAAAAACACTAACCTTCCTATAAATAACCCCAAAAAACACCAGAATCCCTAGTTTGTTTATTCGGTGCGAGATTAGGAGCTGTAATGCCGCCTGGCGGCGGCCACGCAGGTTTTGAGGTTTTCATATTGACCAGCAGTCTGCAACAAATAGTCAACAAATTCTTTTAAAATGCCAAATGGCTGGTGCTCACAGAATTGTCCCCACCGAAAAAGTCAATCGTTTTCAAAAACGGATTTATTATCGTTCCCCGACAAAAAAACGGACTGTTTTTTTTTACGGTACTGACAAGAGAAAATTTTTGATTCAAGCAGTGCAGGCTGTAAATACATAGTAAGTTTCGCATTTGTCAGAAGATTTTGCAACACAAGTGCAGACTACATTTTGGACATCACGTTGAAGTTTGAGCTGGTAAAAGAAGAATAGTGGTCAAATTGACCCCCGAATCCGTGAAACTTGCTTCATTGTCATTTCAAAAACATTAAATATTACCTCCAGGGAAACTTTGTAAATAGTTAGTGTTACTGAAGTGGGTCGAGTTATCAAAGCACGAATCGATAGGTAGTATGTTTTTACTAAGTTTTTAGGTTCCGATTCCTCTACTCTTCTAACATGAACCCTTCGTACAAGATATTGACGTTTTTTTTGTTGCTGGTGGAAAATTTTAGTAATGACTGACTGCTTGAAATCCAGCGTGAAGGATTAAATCTCGCACTACATTTTTGACTAACATTTTCTCTAGTTAATTCAAAGAGTTTTAAACCAAAATAAGTTTGACAATTCAAACTATGCGGAAGAATATTTGTATACAATGATATAGAAATCATGAAACTACTGTTTAAATTTCGTGCCGGGACTTCGTCTGCTCTACCCCATTAGTGCGAAGAAAGAAATCGCCGTGGCGCCAGGGTAGGTATAATCTCGCACCGAATAGATCGAATTTTCGAAATCATAAGAAAAGCGTTCTCTCATTGGTCTCTTATGGGCACTCCCAAATGTGCCCTTTCGTCTGAACCAGTCATTAATCTGAAGAGACACGGCTCCAATCAGTTCCAGAGTACAGAAATATCATGTTCTTTCTTTCCTATCCAAACTCTTCTTCTCTCTCCCAAATAGGAACCCTATACAATCCGAAAATTTTTCCTTTTGGTGAAGAATATTTTTTCTCTGACTCTGATAATGACCAGAGCCTGTAATTTTCTTATCCTATGTCTTAATCACAACAAAACGCATGCAACGTTAGTAAATTATAAAGAACGTCTTCTCATGGTGGGTTTTAATTATCTTGCAGAACCACTACAACATAGCGATGCAGCCTAAGTAAACATCTCAAAACGGTCGCTTGCTGTGGTCCCCAATTTGAATTATTGGCAAATCTCTCCAAAGACAACCAGGAATTAATTGAATTGAGAGCTGATGCGAAGTTGCTAAAGCATGCGTGTATTTGTTCAGCCCATAAGCGGGCTTTACTTCACACTTATCCACATAATGAACGGACATGCTGCCATCCTCTGGGCAGGAATAAAAAGTCATCACACAGTCTTTGAGGGAAATTTCTCTTGATTACTACATTGATCTCCAGCGAAAAGGGTTCAGGACGATACCAGGTCAAAAGATTTGCATTAATTGTATGAAAATCATAAAAACTCGAGAAAATGTTCCAGTTGTCGAAGAGAAGCCGAATTGCAGTCAGAACCATCACCACCAAGAAATGTCTCAAGGCATCATAAGGAATCGATAACCTGCACTCCGCAGGAGAGTGCACTGGATTTTTGCAATGAGATATTCCACAAACTCGGTCAATCTCCGATAAAAATGAAAGGTGGTCGGGTGAATCAGATGATTAAATATGGGCGAGAGAAGTTGGGAAAATTCACTGAATATTTTGAGGGAAAAATAAAAAAATCCTTGGATATTCCATCCACATGTAGCTTGGATATTCTACCAGATGCGACGGTGAAAGCTAAACTTTTTGATAGTTTGCAGAAAAAGGTCAGTGAATCCTCTAGATCGGAACAGAAACGTCTACTAACTATAATCCCACTTGAAATGAGCCGCAAAGAGGTAGCAAGTACTTTCAAGGTTTCGGAAAGGCTCGTAAGACATTCTAGAGAATTCAGGAGAGAGGAAGGTATATTTGCTGTTCCTAAGCCCAGAGTTGGACGGCCTCTCGAAAAAGAAGTCCAAGAGCATGTGATAAATTTTTATCTGGACGATATGGGCACATATTCCAGCATCATGCCCGGTATGCGAGATCGCGTCAAAGTAAGTAAAAATAAGTATTCCCAGAAACGTTTGATGCTGTGCAATTTGCGCGAATTGTGTTGCCAATTCAAGATCGAATTCCCGGATGATAAGGTAGGATTTTCGAAGTTTTGTGAAATGCGGCCCAAGCAATGCATCCTTCCTGGAGCTAACGGAACTCACTCTATCTGCGTTTGCACCCTGCACCAAAACTTCAAATTCTTGCTCAAGGCATGTGGCCAGGGCTGTTCTCTCACTGATTTTCTATCCAAAATTGTTTGCGACATTGAATCGAAAGACTGTATGTTTCGGCTTTGTTCAAAGTGCAGGAGAGATTCGACATCCACCGACCGTTTAGAAAAACTAATATTTTCAGACGACCAAGAAGATGACGATGAAGGGGATAAACAAGAGTACGAGTACCAGGAATGGTTAACAACAGACAGAGCAACATTTTTGACAAAAAGAGCTCTGAGAAGTGAACTTGTCGATTTGCTTGAAACAAAATTAGACCAGTTATTACCACATGCGTTCATTGCCAAACAGCAAGGGAATTATCGGAAAATAAGGAAGAATGAACTTAAGGGTAACGAGGCTCTTGTGCAATTGGATTTCAGTGAGAACTACAAATACGTAGTGCAGGACGACATTTCTTAACGATATTGGAACCAGGAAGCAGTTACCGTTCACCTAGTAGTTATTTACTTGAACGATAATCAAACAGTCATCAATAAGAACATGTGCTTTTTTACTGAGGGAGGACCTTAAGCACGATGTTTCCGCTGTGAAAGTGTTCATCCAAAAAGTATTCAAATATATCCTAAAAGAATTTCCCCGTATCAGATATACAAAAACGCAGAAATCTTTGCTTTCCAAGGTGAATGTGAAGAAATATTTTCAATTAGTATTAAGTGGAATTACTTTGCCACATCACATGGGAAGTCGGCTTATGATAGAATTGGGGGCATGATCAAACGCCAAGCTGCTATCGCAAGTTTGAAACGGCCTCATTCTAACCAAATTCTGAATGTCACTGAGCTACTAAAATTTTGTCAAGAAAATATTAAGTCAGTCTTATGTGAACACGTGTCTCCAGATGAAATCGAGTCAGTTAGGAGCAATGTCAGGAAGCAGGTGAAAACGATTCCCGGCACGAAAAGTTTCCACCAGTTTACAATACATGATAAGCAGATCGTCAAATGTAAGCACACCAGTATCGATAAAAATTGGGCATTACTCTTTGATTTGAGAGGTAAAGTGATGAAAATTTGGGAGGCAAGTTCCCACGTAGCTTTTGCATTCAATGGCAACTGGCATTTAGGCTATATAATCCAGACTAGCCAAGAAGAGCTTATGGCAGAAATATCAGTCCTCAGCTCGAATCCTAGTACTAAATTGTACTCTTTTCCGGAGTTCCCCTGTCTGTTGACTATAGATTTCCCACATATTATTTGTGATGTAAAGCTCACAGAAAAACGGAACTCGCCAAAAAGCTTTACATTGAGTAAAGCTCAAAAACAAAAGATCGAGGTGAATTTTAGTAAATTGAGTGTGGACGTACCTGATCTATAAAATTATATGTACATTCAATAAATCACTGAACTAAACCTTGGAAATACATCTTGTTTGTAACACATTCACAGCCATTATTTCACGAGAAATCTCATGTAATCGGGCGCAATTCCTAGTTCCTTGTGCATCATTGATCAGACTGTTTCTGACGCATAACCCATATATTCTGTATAATTGATATTTTTATCTTTTAGCATGTTTATATTATGATACGTGGGAAACAGGCCTCGAAGTCACCATTGGTGTACCCTTTCAACAGGCTAAATGGGCGAAAAGTTTCAAAAATACAGTTTTTCACCACTATTTGTACTTAGGATACAAATACACATCGGAAATTTTTATTCATCTTAAAGTACTTGGAAAAAGGAACATTTTGACGTGTTGTAGAAATTTTAGAAAAATGAGACTTCGGAGATACGGCGCTTTGAAAAAAAATCAGTTTTTCTCGATTTTTGGCTCGAGAGAGCATGTAATCGCAATTATGATGGCGGGAACGGATTACTCGGGAAATTTTACATCGATCTTATCTTCTAAAATTTCTTTCAGCCCAAAATCCGACTATGCCATACACGAAATTTCGTCATTGACGCCGAAAAAATGAAAACAACACTAAATTTGCCATTATAATGAACTGTGGCAAAATTAGTGGCTGAAAATTTAGGATCTTGTATATTTTGGGACCACAAAGATGATCCAATACTTCTGGGAGAATTTTGAAAACCAGCCCATTCACTCCTTGATCAGTTGACGTGGAATCTCTCATATGAGAAATGCGTGAAAATAGCATTGTCTCCCGAGATATATATGCTATTTTTTCACAAACGGGATATTTTAAGAATAAAACGTTCGTTTGTAAAACCCAACCTAGAAAAAAATTCTGTCAGACGTGACAGTTAAAATAAATAATGGAACCTCGCATGATCATTTCTCTCACGATTTCGAGGGTTGAGAAATCGACTTTACCTCCCGTTTGTGAAAAAACGATATTGAACACCAGGGTCGCCATCACGAATTTTGAGTTAAAATGTATTTCGCCCCTAATCAAATTTACACCAAAAATGTATCGATGATAAGAGCCCCAAACTAATATTGGATGTTCTCAGTTCTTTTACTTGTGTTAATAATTTATATAAATTACATTCCATCCATTAATTTTTATTTAATATTAACACGTGTCACAATTTGTATCCGATAAGTTATATGGGTATTATAATTTTTGTAATAATGTATCAAATTACAAAAAGGCACTTCACCCTTTTTCTTTTATACGACCTGTAAATTATACCTAATTTGTAAGACATCAATGATTCAACACCTGTTAATTAGCGGTTTCCTTACTACTAATTACTTAATTCTATAAACCGGTGTTGAATAGAAGCAATATAAGTTGTATGGTTTAATAGACACAATTACTGACTTTCCACAAATTTTACGCCTTAATCCATCAGTCATTGTATTTTCGAATTCTTTGCAAATTCTTGTCCACAAAAGATTTCGTGTTTAAACCGTCGTCGTTCTGTGACAAATTTTGAATAAGATAATATTTAAGTCGGAAAAATAACTTCCGTAGCTTGTTGTGAACTTTCCGACAAAAGAATGGACGTCTTGATTTACCTCGGCTAACCATGGATAATTCCCCTTGAAAATATGAACCAACAAGGGATGGGGGAGTTACTTTTACCATCGAAATGTCACGTACCGTATTATTACGGGGTGGGCATTAAGTCAATTCGGAGATCTTTTGTGGGCTTTTCTGTCTCGTGATGTTTTTATGGTGGTAAATTTTGTTGTTCTTCATGAAATGAATCAATTATAATTATAATCATTTATTTAATGATACTAGTTTTTGAGAAAAATCGATGTAGTTGAAAATATCACAAAATCACACACACGCAAACACAATGTAAATTTATGAAAAATTGTAACAAGTTTGCTGACTCGAAAAAATATAAAAACAATTCCTATCTACTTGAAACTTCTCAAAATTACTCAATATTAATTCAGGAATGATTTGGTGAAAAATCGCAATATATTCACTTAATAGCGTTTGTGATATTTCACGCAAACATGATGTAAATTTATGAAAAATTGTAACAATTTTGTTGATTCTAAAAAAATATAAAAACAATTGCCATCCACTTGAAACTTCTCAAAATCACTCAATATTAATTCAAGAATGATTTGGTGAAAAGTTACAATACATTTCGTCCAAAGCTTTTGCGATATATCATGCAAACACTGTGTAAAATTGTAATAATTTTGTTGACGCGAAAAAAAAAATAGAAACAATTGCTATCCACTTGAAACTTCTCAAAATCACTCAATATTAGTTAAAAATGGATTTTGCAACAGTATGCAATAAAGGTTTAACTTAAGATAGGCGTCAGATAAATATAGTATGCGAGACCAGGGGCGGCGGCTCGTTATATAGAGCTATCTCTTAAAACAATTTTTCGCCAGTTACTTTGGTCTAGGAAGATAAATCGTTCTTTTTTTCTTAAAAAAAAGAGGGATATATATTGTATAAGTGTCTCTACCATCAACATGTCCCGGATTTTCCCACTTGTTTAAAAAATAGAAAAACAATTGCCACCAACGCCAAATTTTACAAATTTATTCAGAATCCATTCCTCTTAGAAGATTTCATCAATACGTGGAAACACCTCATCCTTCAATTTTAAAATAATCCCATTTGTACAGACCGGAGTTAATTTTTGGAATTGTGCATTTTCCCACTCGTTTAAAAAATAGAAAAACAATTGCCACTAACGCTAAATTTTACAAATTCATTCAGAATCCATTCCTCTTTAAGATTTCATCAACACGTGGAAATACCTCATCCTTAAATTTTGATATAATTCCATTTGTACGGACCGGAGTTAATTTTTTGAGTTGTGCATTTTCCCACTTGTTTTAAAAATAGAAAAACAATTGCCACCAACGCCAAATTTTACAAATTCATTCAGAATCCATTCCTCTTAGAAGATTTCATCAACACGTGGAAACACCTCATCCTTCAATTTTAAAATAATCCCATTTGTACAGACCGGAGTTAATTTTTGGAATTGTGCATTTTCCCACTCGTTTAAAAAATAGAAAAACAATTGCCACCAACGCCAAATTTTACAAATTCATTCAGAATCCATTCCTCTTTAGGATTTCATCAACACGTGGAAACACCTCATCCTTATATCTTGATATAATTCCATTTGTACGGACCGGAGTTACTTTTTTGAGTTGTGCATTTTCCCCCTTGTTTAAAAAATAGAAAAAGAATTGCCACCAACCCCAAATTTTACAAATTCATTCAGAACCCATTCCTCTTTAAGATTTCATCAACACGTGGAAACACCTCATCCTTAAATTTTGAAATGATCCCATTTGTACGGACCAGAGTTACTTTTTTGAGTTGTGCATTTTCCCCCTTGTTTAAAAAATAGAAAAAGAATTGCCACCAACGCCAAATTTTACAAATTCATTCAGAATCCTTTTCTCTTTAAGATTTCAACAACACGTGGAAACACCTCATCCTTAAATTTTAATATAATCCCATTTGTACGGACCGGAGTTACTTTTTGAGTTGTACATTTTCCCCCTTGTTTAAAAAATAGAAACGGAATTGCCACCAACGCCAAATTTTACAAATTCATTCAGAATCCATTTCTCTTTAAGATTTCATCAACACGTGGAAACACCTTATCCTTATATCTTGATATAATTCCATTTGTACGGACCGGAGTTACTTTTTTGAGTTGTGCATTTTCCCCCTTGTTTAAAAAATAGAAAAAGAATTGCCACCAAAGCCAAATTTTACAAATTCATTCAGAATCCTTTTCTCTTTAAGATTTCAACAACACGTGGAAACACCTCATCCTTAAATTTTGATATAATCCCATTTGTACGGACCGGAGTTACTTTTTTGAGTTGTGCATTTTCCCCCTTGTTTAAAAAATAGAAACGGAATTGCCACCAACGCCAAATTTTACAAATTCATTCAGAATCCATTTCTCTTTAAGATTTCATCAACACGTGAAAACACCTCATCCTTAAATTTTGATATAATCCCATTTGTACAGACCGGAGTTAATTTTTGGAATTGTGCATTTTCCTACTTGTTTTAAAAATAGAAAAACAATTGCCACCAACCCCAAATTTTACAAAGTCATTCAGAATCCATTCCTCTTTAAGATTTCACCAACACGTGGAAACATCTCATCCTTAAATTTTGATATAATCCAATTTATACGGACCAGAGTTAATTTGAATCCCAGAGATAAATCGTTCTCTCTTTCTTCAAAAAAGGAGGGGGAAGGTATATTGGATAAGTGGCTCTACCATCAACATGTTCTACGAGCCGCCACTGTACGAGACTAATTGAGCAAATGCGTTTTAATGGAAGATTAATATTCATTGCTGCAACACTATTTTTTTATCCAAAGGTGAATCTGTTCAAAACATAATTATACATATCCGATGGTCATTTGGTCTTGGATACAGTCAGACATTATAACCTGTCAATGATTCAATTAATAATAAAACGTCAATAAATAATTCATGCGACGTTTCTAATTTAATGCCACTTGTTTATTTATCATATATTAAAAAAAACAGTCGCAATATTTATCGTGGTACGTTTATCGCGAAGGCATTGAAATCCGCACTATAAATCTCCAGGTATTCTTATAGCTTACACGTGTGTCCGTATCCCTTGGACGGTGTGCGTATTATAGATTCTGCAGACCTACCTGAAATAAATAACTTCATCCATCCGCAAATCGTGTGTGGTCGACTCTCTTAATATTTGGGGAGTACAACCGGCAATTTTATAAGCAAACCAAATCAGTATACTCTCTCACCACCCAAATCTTCTAACAATGGTCATTATGTATAACTGGACCACCCAATATTACATATAATTAGGTCAGGCACGTAATTGAATTATTTTCTTCGTCGTAATGGCCAATAATTGCCGGAGCAACCTGTTGTTTTGTGCAGCAGCGTGCAGAAAGGGAAATCTATATTTACGGGATTAATTCGTACAGAGGGACACATCTCCAAGTGGTTTCGTCACGCTAGTTTCCCTTTCAGAAAAAAAAGCAGTCAAACTGAAATCTAAACTGGTAGAATTTATATGAATTATATGGAAGCCGTTACTTTGTGATACATTGTGGTTAGGAGCAGTGGCGGCTCGTGAATCATATTGATGGTAGAGCCACATATACAATATGCCCCCTCCCCTTTTTTTTTGAAGAACGATTTATCTTCCTAAACCAAAGTAACTGGCGAAAAAGTGTTTGAAGAATTAATTCATTATTCTTGCTTAGCTTGAAACCACAGGTAGTGCCATGACTCCTTGGCTCTATATAAAGAGATGCCCCTGCATTCGGCAGCAAAATATACTACTTTTGACAGCTGAAAAATACAATTTTTGACAATTGAAAAATGTTTGAATAAAACTATTTTTATTAGCTGGAAATACTGTTTTTGACAACTGAAACATACTATTTTTGACAGTTGGAAAATACTAATTTTCAACAGCTGAAGAATGCCATTTTTGTCAACAAACATACCATTCCTGATACACGAAAAATACTCTTTTTGACAAAAAAATACTATTTTTGACTAAAAATACTACTTTTGACAGCGAAATATACTACTTTTAACGGCTGAAAAATACATTTTTTGACAATTAAAAAATGTCGAAAAAAACTATTTTTACTAGCTGAAAAATACTGTTTTTATCAGCTGAAACATAGCATATTTGGTAACTGAAGAATACCATTTTCTACAACTTTAAAATATAACTCGAGGTAGCTGAAAAATACTATTTTCAACAGCTGGGAATTAGAATTCTTGACAGCCAAAAAATACCATTTCCTACAGCAAAAACATACCGTTATTGGTAGCTAAAAGATACAATTTTTGACAACTACAAAAAAACAATTTTTGACAACAAAATATACAGTTTTTGACAGCTGAAACATGTCATTTTTAACAGTTAAAAATGTCAAAAATACTGCCTTTGATAGCTAAAAATAACATTTATATAGGTGGGAAATACCATTTTTGGCAGCTGAAAAATATCATTTTTGACAGCTGAAACATTACATTTTTGACAGCTGAATAATACAATTCTTGTTAGCTGAAAAATACCATTGTTGATAACAGCAACACACTATTATTGACAACTGTATCATACCATTATTGTCAGCTACAAAATACAATTTTTGAAAACGAAAAAATACAATTTTTGGCAACAAAAAGTACTATTTTTTTACAGTTAAAAAAATGTCGAAAAATGCTGCTGTTGACAGCTAAAAAAATAACATTTTTATTGATTGGAAATCGCATTTTTGACAACTGAAAAATATAATTTTTAACAGTTGAATAATACACTTCTTAACAGCTGAAAACTACCATTTTTAACAGCTGAAAAATATCGCAAAAAGCTGTTTTTGATAGCTGAAAAATAACATTTTTGGCAGCTCTTAACCACTTCGCGCCCATGCTGCTTTGATTTAATTCCAGGTTTGATGAAAAATTACTTCCTTATTGTTAACTTTTTCTACGAAATATGATTTCACTGTCACAAACTTTCCCATTTATGCAAAAAAATATGAAAAAGTATTCCATAGATAGCGCTAAAGAAGTAATTTTTTTTTAACAATGTTTTTGTTTTCATTTTTCGCTTGTTGCCACATGTGGCGAACCTGGGCGTGAAGAGGTTAACAGCTGAAAAATTCCATTTTTCACAGCTGAAAAATACGATTTTTGACAATTGCAACAAAACATTATTGACAACTGTAACAAACTATTGTCAGCTAAAAAATATAATTTTTAAAAATTACAATTTTTGACAGCTGAAAAATGCCATTTTTAACAAATAAAAAATGTTGAAAAAATCGGGGGTGGTTTTCTTTGAATAACTCCTCGAGGGTTAGAGATATCAAAAAGGGGTAAGAGACATAAAAGATATACAGCAACTCGTTCTAAAAAACACCATAAAAATTAAAGTCGCGACTGTAAAGGGAAATGATTTAACTTAGGTTCCATCGAATAAGAGCAACTCTGGGTAATTAGAAAAACTTTTCTTCATTATTTTGCTAAGGAAATATATTCCCTGCAACTCATTTGTCTCATTTGTGACAATCTGAACAACAGAATCCGACTCTCCGTTTAACAAATCCAGCACTTTTTGGGGGTTACCTTCACAACTTTTTCCTTTAACATTTGATATGTTACGTAATAATAAATTCTTCCCAGTTTTATCTTTTATGTATTGTTTGACTTTTCCTCCGAATTTAATTTTCGTTGTTTCACTAGCATCCCAAAAATTTGCTCGTCTCTGATATGGTTATGAGTATTATTTATTTTAGTAAGAACCAATTTCTAGCCATCATTGGAAAGAGAAAAGTTCAAATTCATTTGGCAATTTTCTTTGAAAGTGAAATATATCTTGTTTAATTTATAATATAATAAATAATATATAATAAATAATTTTAAATTTTGCTTGCAGAGTTACGAACAGGTTGAATATTCATATATTCAGGCTATATTTCGTTTTTTTGAATTTATTTGATACTTTCTGCAACAAGTAAGGTTGTTTCTATTTTATTTATTGTTTAAATTAGCCATTTCTATAAAAAACAAAAAATTACTAACATGCATTTACGTTTACAGGTACTTTTGGGTTTTAAAGGTTTTAAAAAATTGTCAAAAAAACCGTTTCCGATGTATGACATTTCATGTTAATTCCTGTATTAGTTTTTGAGATACAGCGCGCACAGCAGACACACACAATTTTTAAACAAAAAATGTTTTCTGATTTCTTTGTTATATTCAATGGCTCTTTAAATGTTTTAGAATTATTTTTCTAATTTAAAAAATTGTCAAAAAAAACAAAAACCCGTTTCCGATGTATAAAATTTCACGTTAATTCCTGTATTAGTTTTTAAGATGTAGCACGCATACAAAAAGCATGTACACACAGCGACAAGAAATCGTTGAAATCTCTACCTCAAAACGGATATTTACGATTAAAAAAATGTTTGAAAAAATCTTCACGGTGACAATACTTCTCTGTGTTTTTTTTTTACAAAGGAAGTAAAAAAAGGTGATGTATTTATCTGTCTTTACTGCCGAAGAATGAGCACAAGTAATTAGAAATGCTTGCTCAAATCAACGACTTTTCCAAGCCAAAAGTTTAATTATTGAAGATTTTTTTCGATTGAAAACATTTGGAGCTCAATCTTGTAATTGAAATAAAATTCCGTGGTGCAAAATTTGCGGGTTGCGGTAAGTTCTTTATGAAAAACTATTAACTAGCTCCTTAAGGAATAACAAAAGGATCGCCAAAAAAATTGAGCTGAAAAATCAGAATTGCCCACTGCGAATGAAAAGTTTTAAGATCTGAAGAAAATGTGTCGCGACCTAACTATACCAAAAATTCATCATAAATTCTATGAGTCAATTAAAGTCAGCTATTTTGTTAGAGACAAATTACCAAAATCTGACGAAAGATTAAAATAGTTTTTTAGGTTGAAATAACTTTCTACGTTTAAAGAGTTTTTATCTTTGTTTGTGCTTTCACTTGAATCTGTTTCGTTAGCAATTTCAATAATAACAAATTTGCAAAATATTTTTTATTTCTTCAATGCATCGAATATAAAACGTGTGGATCAAATTCTACAAAACAAATGAATTGGATTTGCAAATCATCGTTTTATCAGACTAAATAGAGTATTTGACAATCCAAAATCCATCGATTATTTCGCGAGTTGCGAATTTTTGAAAATTTTAGTTTTCTCATTGTGCAATATTCGAGCAAAAAATAAAAAAAAAATATATAAAACGTGACGACTAAATTCTACAAAAATTAAACTAGATTTAAAAATCATTGTTTTATCAAATTAAGTGCAGTTTTTGAAAATATACCAATCATTTCCCGAGTTGTGAATTTTTACAAATTTTACGACTAAATTCTACAAAAATTAAACTAGATTTGCAAATCATTATTTTATCAAAATAAGTGCAGGTTTTGAAAATCCACGAATTACTTCCAGAGTTGTGAATTTTTAAAAAATTTAGTTTTCGAATTGTGTAATACTCGAGCAAAAAATAAACAAAATATAAAACGTCTCAACTATATTCTACAAAAATTAAATTAGATTTGCAAATCATAGTTTTATCAAACTAAATAGAGTATTTGACAATCCAAAATCCACCGATTATTTCGTGAGTTGTGAATTTTTGAAAATTTTAGTTTTCGAATTGTGTAATACTCGAGCAAAAAATAAAAAAAATATACAAAACGTTACAAAAATTAAACTAGATTTGAAAATCATTGTTTTATCAAATTAAGTGCAGTTTTTGAAAATATAACAATCATTTCCCGAGTTGTGAATTTTTACAAATTTTAGTTTTTGAATTGTGTAATACTCGAGCAAATAATAAATAAAAAAATATAAAACGTGTCAACTAAATTCTATAAAAATTATATTAGATTTGCAAATCATAGTTTTATCAAATTAAGTGCAGTTTTTCAAAATCCACTAATTATTTCGCGAGTTGTGAATTTTTGAAAATTTTAGTTTTTGAATTGTTTAACACTCGAGCACAAATTTAAAAAAAATGTAAAACGTGACGACTAAATTCTACAAAAATTAAACTAGATTTGCAAATCATTGTTTAATCAAATTAAGTTCAGTTTTTGAAAATTCACCAATTACTTCCCGAGTTGTGAATTTTTGAAAATTTTAGTTTTCGAATTGAGTAATACTCGAGCAAAAAATAAAAAAAAATATAAAACGTGTCTACTAAATTCTACAAAAATTAAACTAGAGTTGCATATCATTGTTTTATCAAATTAAGTGTAGTTTTTAAAAATCCACTAATTATTTCGCGAGTTGTGAATTTTTGAAAATTTTAGTTTTCGAATTGTGTACTACTCTAGTGAAAAATGTTAAAACAATATATAAAACGTTTCGACTAAATTCTACAAAAATTAAACTAGATTTGCAAATCATTGTTTTATCAAATTAAGTGCAGTTTTTGAAAATCCGCTAATTATTTCGCGAGTTGTGAATTTTTGAAAATTTTAGTTTTCGAATTGTGTACTACTCGAGTGAAAAATTTTAAAACAATATATAAAACGTGTCGACTAAATTCTACAAAAATTAAACTAGATTTGCAAATCATTGTTTTATCAAATTAAGTGCAGTTTTTGAAAATCCGCTAATTATTACGCGAGTTGTGAATTTTTGAAAATTTTAGTTTTCGAATTGTGTACTACTCGAGTGATATTTTAAAAAATATATATACAACGTGTCGACGAAATTTTACAAAAATTAAATTAAATTTTCAAATCATCGCTGCATCAAATTCAATAGAGTTTTTGAAAATCCGCCAATTATTTCGCGAGTTGTGAATTTTTGAAAATTTTTGTTTTTGAATTGTGTAATACTCGAGCAAAAAATAAAAAAAAAATATAAAACGTGTCAACTAAATTCTATAAAAATTAAATTAGATTTGCAAATCATCGTTTTATTAAACTAAATAGAGTTTTTGAAAACCCACCAATTATTTCGCGAGTTGTGAATTTTTGAAAATTTTAATACTCGAATTGTGCAATACTCGAGCAAAAAATTTAACAAAATATATAAAACTTGTCGACTAAATTCTACAAAAATTAAATTAAATTTGCAAATCATAGTTTTATCAAATTAAGTGCAGTTTTTGAAAATCCACCAATTATTTCGCGAGTTGTGAATTTTTGAAAATTTTTGTTTTCGAATTGTGTACTACTCGAGTGAAAATTAAAAAAATATATATATATATATATATAAAACGTGTCGACGAAATTTTACAAAAATTAAATTAGATTTGCAAATCATCGTTTTATCAAATTAAGCAAGGACAGCTCGTTATATAAACCCAAGGAGTCATGGCACTACCACTGTAGTTTCAAGCTCAGCAAGAATTGTTTAAAGTACATTTCTATTTTTATATTTAAAACACTTTCGCCAGTTACTTTGGTCTAGGAAGATAAATCGTTCTTTCTTTCTTCAAAAAGGGGGGAGGGGGGTATGTTGTATAAGTGGCTCTACTATCAACATGTTCCACGAGCCGCCACTGGGTGTAACACAAAACAGGTTCACCCCTACAGTTTTTTTTTCTATTATTTGGCATATACATTTAAAATTCAATAGGGGTATACTAAAAACAAATTGGATATTACTGATCATCCATTTGCATGTATCGATTGCATCGGAAGTGACATAAATTTAAAAATTTTGAAGTATATTTTTGTTATTTTCGGATTTAATTTTAATGTAAAACGTAGATTTTTGGCAGAGTTTTCAACTTTTAAACTCGATTATCCAAAATGTTAATTCTGCACATTCGTGGTTTTGGCAGTGAACGGAGAATATAATCTTGAAAAATTTGGCAATTTGGAAATAATGGATATAAAAATTAATGATAATATTTCTGCCTGACAAAGTCTTAAAACCGCATGAAGTTACCTGAATACATTTAATCCAAAAAAGTAAAGTAGTGGGCCGTTGAATGCGGCTATCACAGGTAAGGTCGGGTTTAGATAAATATAGTTAATTATTTGGTATGCTATCCATATCTACCTACCTTCACACGTGTATTAATCACCAAAACCTACGTCCGATGGTCGTGTATTAGAATTAAGTGGACCACACATTGAGGTGATGGACAATCTGGATGCCCACCACAAGCCTGCATAGCAATTACCTTACCACGGCACGCCCAGCATTACTCCTTCAGTTCAAATTATATCTTCATATACATATTTTTATATCACACCATCATCTACCGCATTTTGCATTTTATACGGCGCTCGGCGGCGGCGTACCCTTCATTTTAAAACAGCGCCAGACAATGCTACCATTAAATTTTATGTACACAGAGTTTAGTGGCGCAATTAAAACGACGATAATCGCCGTGTAAGTACTTTATTACGAGTACTTGCATTCCTTTATAATGAAATTTAATTTATTGCAATTCGAGCTTTTGCCCGCAGCTATACTCGCGTTAATGTTTTATAAATTGCGGTGAAATAATTCTATAGTACGACTTCGTTTTGAGGAATAAGTCAAAAGGTGTATTCATTAGCATTAAAATTAATTTAGTTTTAGATTGGCAATATTGTATGATAATGAATAGCTATTTTACTATTCTATATTGTACTGTATCGTGTGCGACACAAAATTTTGTTTCAGAGTTGGCTGTGAGATAAATGAGGTATGTCGCATATTATTACGTCATGAGACTAGATTAGTTCAATTGAATTATATTTTAAAAATGAATTCATCTCAGACATCACTGTTATGTTTCTCTATCTCTCTCCCTCTCGGGCATTGTCAATTCAAAAATTCTGTGGCTCACACCTTACTATATTTGACTTTACTGTAAGCTGTTGTATAGCATTGTATTGTAGTGTACTGTGCTGAACTTATTTTGATTAATTTTTCCGTTACGAAGTACGGGAAAATATTGTGATCGTTTCTATACAAATAATCCACAAAATATTATAGTACTTAGGGAGAACATTTTCATTATATTCTGCCATCGCCAGTTTCGATCTGGTTAAATCTACCGATTTTCTATAGTTGTACCAAGAGTCTATTGAAAAATTTAATTCGTGAAATCACCTTGATTTCATTCAAAAATAATTTAAATAATAAAATATCTTCCTTTTAATGCGCAAGCCATATAAATAAATGCACCTGCAAACCGATGTAAACAATTAATGTACATTTCAAATTCAACACACGCAGCAGTTGTGTCAGATAAATTAATATACGGGGTGTTTGAAACTCGACCTCCCACGGTGTCGTCACGGGTAGAGAATATCAGGTATAAATTATGTCTTGAGCGCAAGCGATTACGATTTTGTTCATCTGGTCAAGAACTTACTATTAGTAAACAACCGATTTCCACAGTTTCATGATTGTGGAAGCCAATTTTCGGAGATTAAACGGGTTCATTAAGTAAATTGCCTAATTAAGTCCGGTAATTGACTACGTAATGTCGGAGATGATTGAGATGTTGCGTTGCGTGTTAACCTGCGTGCAATTTCTGCTTCAATAAGATACGCCAGCGAATGTATGTAATGTAATTAATTATTGCACCGTTATCTTTTTTTGTGAGCGCCAACATTTATTTTTATATTTTACATTTATTGCGGTAATATATTATACATCGCAGCACGCCCTTCAACATTAAATGCTCAGTATTTTAGCAGCTAAGTGTGTATAAAAGCAAAATTGTTTTCTTGAGAAGACGCAAAATGATTTTATAGCCTAGCGTATTCGAAACCATTAGCAATAATAAAAATAATTAACGTAAAAATAATAACGGAAATGTTTCGTTTTAAAAACCTCAATTATGTGTACACATTTACTAATCTTTATCGCCGAAAAACAACGAAGTCTACTGCTATCAAGCAAATTGTTGATTCGTAAAATCGATTTAATACTTATACCTGAAGTTTATTACCAATTACGACGAGTCTCAAAGTCCGGAAGCAAACTACAGAAGTAAAAAAACCAACCAAGAATGCAAACAAAGGTAATTGGAGCACAGCAGACATAGACGGATAAATAAAAAATATTACAAAAAACCTAAAACAATATAGTCAGAAAATAATGCCTAAAATGAGACAAACAAATGAAAAATACTATAAGCAAACTGAAAGAATAATAATAAATAATAATAATAAACACAGTTTTATTCAAAAATAATGTAATACATAACTAGAATTAAAATCTTTGGAAGAAAGAGGAAAGAAAAATAAGATAATTATAAAAGGACTAAACGTGAGAGAACATACTATCATAAATCTGGTAAACGAGATGGTAAAAAAAATAAACTGAGCATAGATGCAAAAATTAAATCAGTGCAGATTATAAAGAAAGAAATAGGTTGTCATTACCGGAACACATAGAATGCACAGAGCAGAGGAAAATGCAAGAAGATCAATAAATATGGAATCTAGCAACGCGAAGTATTAATGGATAGGAGTTGGATCTACACAATGAATTCGAAAAGCTAAACTAGACATTTTGGCAATAACTGAAACCAAGAAAAAGAGAAGAAACACGGGCAAAGAATATTGGATAGGATACTGGGAATAGAATTAAAAGAAAGCAACAAAATTAAAACAACAATAATAGTTTATAGACCTAAGGAAGTTAAAATAGACATAAGATCATACACTCACTTTAATATGAAATGCACCACCCAGAAAGAATAATACGATTGATGCAAAACTTGGTGAAAATAATTGTTTATTTATTCGTCGGTATAAAATGATTAAACTCTCAATAAAAAAAAATTAAGCCGTTGAGGTTTTTCCGTCATGGTTATCTTAAAATTCCTCAACTTTTTATATGGGCATTGAAGAATATTTACTTGGAAATTATCAGCTGTTTTGTCATGAAGTTGTTCATAATGCCCAGAGTAAGACAACACCCAAAATTTCCCCAAACTTTGGAGTTTGATAGGGGTTGAATTATAGGCATGAAAGAAGCAGGTTTATCGTTCCGCTAAATTGACAGAAGAATGAATCCAAACCACACAACTGTGGCGAGAATATGGTCCTCCTGGTCAGAAGAAGGTGTACAGCGACATCGTCCAGCTGGAAGACCTCCCCGACGCACAGTGGCTCCGATTCAACTTCCAGGTGGACAAAACTCTGAAACTTCGTGAGTCGGTTCAAAATAGATCAGTCAACACAGAAAAAAATTGTTAAATAATTCTAGGATGCGCAGGGGTGGTTTTTATAGGGGCAATAGTGCACTTTTTAATTTAAAAAATGGTGATGTGGCATCATTTTACTTTCTCCGACTTGATGGTATCATAGCCATTTATATTTACGTTTTCATGGTTTATTTTCAATTGAACTCAATATCTTAAATGTACTTTCAGCGTTGTGTAAACTCGGATGAAACTGACGTTTAAAACGTCAAAATTATGAAAGATGGAAAAATTATACTTCAAATTAAAAAACTTAGTTTACTCAAAAAAAAGGGATATCGAAAAAAACTTATTCTTTATAAGTTGTTCATTTTATCATTCTCTGCAATTATTATCAACATAAATTTACTGTAACTATTATCGTTTTATAATTATAAACCAAAAATTAAAACAAAATATAATTTTTTTTCTCGAATGATTTTATGAAAAATGTTTTTAAGCAAAAGATGTTCATTTCTTTGTTGTCTTCAAAGTTTGTTTAAATGTTTTTATGATATTTTTCATATTTAAGAAAATATTGGCAAAAAACAAAAAACAGTTAAGTTAAACGCCCACTTCCGGTGTACGACATTTTACCAAAAGCTTTTCAGTTCTTCAGATTATCAAATAAGACGGATGTTCAAAGTTTCATATCAATTGTTCTATTAGTTTTTGAGATACAGCGTTATTTCCGTAAAAAAAAAATTGAAATAAAAATCACGATCACAATACTTTCTCGTACTTCGTAACGGAGAAAGTAAAAAATCTGAAATTTCGTGAGTTGGTTCAAAATACATCAGCCAACATGGGAAAAATAGTTAAATAATTCTAGGGTGCGCAGGGGTGGTTTTTATAGGGGTGGAAGTGCACTTTTTAATTTAGAAAAATCTGAGACTTCGTGAGTCGTACTAAAATATTCAATACAGGCAAAGAAAATGGTCAATACAGGTAAAATGATTTTAAAATGATTGCTGGCACTGGGGTAAATTTTTGTAGGGGTGGAAATGCACTTTTTGATTGAAACTTCATGAGTTGTTCCAACATATTAAAATCAAGACGGGAAAAATAATTACCAATAGTAAATAAGTATGCATAACTCAAACATTACTAAAGAACATAATTACTTTATTATTTTTCAATCAAAATCACAGTCTCAATTGGTAACAGGGCATGTATAATAATTTCTGATCCATGAATTAATAGTTTGTGGATGCCAGCTGGCATATAGAACCAGTTGTATAGATTAATATACAATTTCGCTGTATTGAATGTATATTCAATAAACTTCTCATTGTTAATTGGATAACCAGATGATATGGTTCGAAGTATTGTCGAGAAACGATGAATTAGGCCTCTACTCCAGTTATGTCGCTCGCGAGATCTGGATTGGGGAAGAATATCCTCGAAGTATTGCCATCGTTTGTCGTTCCAAAGCCAGGCTTGGGTATGTCTACTAATAGACCAAATTGTTGTCGTAATCTGTCTTGAATGTGCTTTTTTTCTTTTCTGGACTACCTCCTTATGTTCCTTCCTTACCTGCCATTTTTTTATGTTTAATCTGTAACTTATGTGGAGTATGCACTCCAGGGATCGAATCCACATATGTGGACATGACAATCCGAATGACAAAGATGGCACTTCTATTTCCCGCAGTTTTACCGCATTCAAGTCGTTCTGCTTTGCAGATGAAGCACGATTGTGATGCTTGATCAGTGAGGGAAGAGCAAACTTTGCCGTCAACCACTGTAAGTAACAAAGAGTGCGTGACATGAAATTCGTGACCATTCATTTTGATTAATGTTGGAATGAGATGTTCAATTTCCATTTTAATTGCCCCTTCTACTTGTTTCACAAGATCTGCTGATTCTTTCTTTAACAGTACTTTAATAGGTCGGTAGTACCTTGTGGAAGAAGGTCTCGGATTACTCCAAACTATATTAGTGTACGCACTTGTAAAGGTACTATACATACCACAAACATGAATCCATCATCCATATCTAAATCATCAATAAATATTTGTTTATATCTGCTTTGGCCGGATGTTCCATCGCAACCCGGGATAATATGTCGCTTTGTTCTATCATGATACGATGAATAGTGTGATCTAATAAAGACTGAAATTTGACTTCGGCCTCTCCTTCTTTTATAAGAATATCTTGTAGATAACACTTTTTTTCAACAAGCAATTTAACGTAAGAAGGGTATACCGGGTGTGGCACTTAAGACGCCTCGGACCATAGCTCCTTTATGATAAAAGCTATCGAAAAAAATCTAAGAACAAAGTGGTGCATAGTTACCGTCGCTATGTTTCAAAAATATTTCTAATCATCAGTGGCGTGCCGTACTCCAGTGGCGTACCAAACTTATGTTTTTTTAAATGGAATGCCCTATTTTTCATTGCAGATTTGGAAAGTGCTCGACGAGTACTTATTTTTTTATCTAACATGTTATACCCTTCACTTTAGCGGTTTCGCTGTTATAACCCCTTCTTTAAAAATTGCGCCCCATTTCTGAGATTTTTTTGTGGAGAAACTAATTGACGCCGGCGCCTAAATTTTGAATTGAGGTACAGGTTAAGACCTCGAATACCTTCACATAATTTTTTTTCGGGTAATTTATGGAAAAAAAATAATTTTTGATTGATCTTCGCATATTGTCATTTTTTCCGAAAATTTCAAATGGCACCCCCCTAAAAAAATTACGGCGTTGTACAGCCAAAACTCTAAATTTTTCATTGGTGTAAAAAAAATTACACATTGCATAACAAAATTTCGGAGAAAAAAGGAATTTCATCGCAAATGTCGGGAAACGTTTTCCGTTCCCAAGTGTGCCATGAGAAAACAAAAGATTGGTAATTGTCAAAGTAAATTATTAGACGTCAGTAGCAGCCATAAGTCATTTTTGATAAACGTTCTAAAAATGTTCCGAACTCAAGAGGCAATGGTTGACATGATATTTATTCTTGGAGAATGTAACAAGAATTGTTTCTTGGCATCACGAGTGTACGCTGCGAGATATCCGCACAGGGCACATCCACATGAACGTGCGTTTCAAAAAGTGTTGGAGAGATTTACTACTACGGGAAGTGTGAAACGGCCAAGGAGAGTTAGAAAGAAGGCAGTTATTACCGAAAATAATGAACTGCAGGTTCTGGAGGCAGTTATTGAAGATCCTCATACCAGTATCCGTGATATTAGTAGGAATCACGATATTTCAACGCGATCCGTACATCGTGTTCTTAAAAAGTACAAATTCCGTCCATTTAAGATTCAACTGCACCAAGAATTGCAACCTCAAGATTTTCATGCGAGGCAAGATTTCTGCATGTGGGCTATCAACAAAATTGAGCAGGAGGAATCATTTCTTATGCGCGTATTATTTTCTGATGAAGCAACGTTCCATAGAAATGGGCATGTCAATCGCCACAACTACTATTATTACGCCGATGAAAACCCACAAGCCATGCGAATGATAAACCACCAGCAAAGATGGTCGCTGAATGTTTGGGGAGGCATACTTGGAGAACACCTTTTGGGTCCTTATTTCATCGAGGGGCACCTGAACGGCAACAGTTATTTGAGGTTCCTTCACGACGACTTGGATGATCTCTTGGAAAATGTCCCTCTAGCCGCTCTTCGACAGATAGTTTTCCAGCACGATGGAGCTCCTGCACATAATAGCTGTGTCGTTCGGGAATTTCTCGATGAAACGTTTCCGGACTCCTGGATTGGTCGTGGGGGTCCTGTGAGGTGGCCGCCAAGATCACCAGACCTCACTCCCCTTGACTTCTTCCTTTGGGGCCATATCAAAGACGAGGTTTACAGGACGGTACCAACTACTGTCGAGGATATGAGGGAGAGAATCCGCGCGGCTTTCCGCGGTATATCACCAGAAGTCCTTAGGGCAGTGTCTAGAGCCTGTGAGTCGAAGTTGCGGTTATGCCTCCAGCAGGAAGGTCGTCATTTCGAACATTTAGTTTAAGTTGTTAAATTTTCTTTATCTGCATTTTTCATATCATGTTGAATAAATAGGTACATACTATTATGTTGACCGTATTTGTGTATTTGTTTTCTCATGGCACACTTGGGAACGGAAAACGTTTCCCGACATTTGCGATGAAATTCCTTTTTTCTCCGAAATTTTGTTATGCAATGTGTAATTTTTTTTACACCAATGAAAAATTTAGAGTTTTGGCTGTACAACGCCGTAATTTTTTTAGGGGGGTGCCATTTGAAATTTTCGGAAAAAATGACAACATGCGAAGATCAATCAAAAATTATTTTTTTTCCATAAATTACCCGAAAAAAAATTATGTGAAGGTATACGAGGTCTTAACCTGTACCTCAATTCAAAATTTAGGCGCCGGCGTCAATTAGTTTCTCCACAAAAAAATCTCAAAAATGGGGCGCAATTTTTAAAGAAGGGGTTATAACAGCGAAACCGCTAAAGTGAAGGGTATAACATGTTAGATAAAAAAATAAGTACTCGTCGAGCACTTTCCAAATCTGCAATAAAAAATAGGGTATTCCATTTAAAAAAACATAAGTTTGGTACGCCACTGGAGTACGGCACGCCACTGATGATTAGAAATATTTTTGAAACATAGCGACGGTAACTATGCACCACTTTGTTCTTAGATTTTTGTCGATAGCTTTTATCGTAAAGGAGCTATGGTCCGAGGCGTCTTAAGTGCCACACCCGGTATATCAGCATTATGGTTCTTTGATATTTTTCTTATAGAGTTATATTGTTTCTTGGTAAATTTTAAATCAACAATGATTCCAAGAGCCATTTCTCCCGTCAACTTAACAGGGACATTTTTTTTATTTGTGCAGTTATGTATTCCTTTTTTTATATTTTGTGGCTTGTTTTGAGGAACTTTGAACCAATTGCTTTATAATATGAGCAGCATCCCATCGCAACTTTAGCTGAGTAGCGAATGCTAACTCGTCAACACTTGAATCAGTGACTAAACGTTCAACTTTTCTTTTTTTACTTTCTCCGTTACGAAGTACGAGAAAGTATTGTGATCGTGATTTTTTTTTCAAAATTTTTTTTTACGGAAATATCCGTTTTGGGGTCCCTAGATGCCATTTCAATAATTTCTGGAAAAATTTTTTTTGTGTCTGTGTGTGTGTGTGTGTGTGTCATGGTGTGTGTGTGTGTGTGTGTGTGTCTGTCTGTGCGCGCTGTATCTCAAAAACTAATAAAGCAATTGATATGAAACTTTGAACATCCGTCTTATTTGAAAATATGAAGAACTGAAAAGCTTGTGGTAAAATTTCGTACACCGGAAGTGGGCGTTTACCTTAACTGTTTTTTTGTTTTTTGCCAATATTTTCTTAAATATGAAAAATATCACAAAAACATTTAAACAAACTTTGAAGACAACAAAGAAATGCAGTTCTTTTGCTTGAAAACATTTTTCATAAAATCATTTTTATTCGAGAATTTTTTTTTTTTTTTAATTTTTGGCTTATAATTTTAAAACTATAATAGATACAGCAAATTTATATTAATAATAATTGTAGAGAATGCTAAAATGAACAACTTATAAAGAATAAGTTTTTTTCGAAATCTCTTTAGTTTTTGAGTAAACTGAGTTTTTGAATTTGAAGTATAATTTTTCTCTTTAATAATTTTGACGTTTTAAACGTCAGTTTCATGCGAGTCTACAAAACGCTCGATGTACATTTAAAATATAATTTCAATTGAAAATTAACCATGAAAGCGTAAATATGAATGATACCATCAAGTCGGAGAAAGTAACATGATGGCCACATCACCATTTTTACTTTCTCCGTTAGGAAGTACGAGAAAGTATTGTGACCGTGATTTTTTTTTCAAAAATTTTTTTTACGGAAATATCCGTTTTGGGGTCCCTAGATGCCATTTCAACAATTTCTGGAAAAAAATTTTTTGTGTCTGTGTGTGTGTGTGTCTGTGTGTGTGTCTGTCTGTGCGCGCTGTATCTCAAAAACTAATAAAGCAATTGATTTGAAACTTTGAACATACGTCTTATTTGATAATACGAAGAACTGAAAAGCTTTTGGTAAAATTTTGTACATCGGAAGTGGGTGTTTACCTAAACTGTTTTTTGTTTTTTGCCAATATTTTCTTAAATATGAAAAATATCACAAAAACATTTAAACAAACATCGAAGACAATAAAGAAATAAACATCTTTTGCTTGAAAATATTTTTCATAAAATCATTGCTATTCGTGAAAAAAATTTATTAATTTTTTTAAATTTTTGGTTTATAATTATGAAACGATAATAGTTACAGCAAATTTATGTAAATAAGAGAATGCCAAAATGAACAACTTCTAAAGAATAAGTTTTTATCGAAATCTCGTTAGTTTTTAAGTAAACCTAGTTTTTGAATTTGAAGTATAATTTTTCCATCTTTCATGATTTTGACGTTTTAAACGTCAGTTTCATCAAGTTTACGCAACGCTCGATGTACATTTAAGATATGATTTCAATTGATAATTTACCACATAGATGCGATAACAGAAAATCGATAATTAATGGGGTAGCTTGACATTACAACAATGTTTTGCATTGTCATAATCGATAACAGAAAAACGGTAATTAGGTGAGTAGCTTTTAAGGTTATAAAAACATGATGTTCATGACGTTACGTCACTGTCATTAAGTTTTAATTTTTACAATTACTCTTGTAGCAAACCAAACTATTCAGCTTGTAATAAACCATAACTTTTCCTGATCCTTATTATTATTTCATTCGATAAATTATCTACCCAAATATACCGCGAGCTTGGATGAATTATCAAAAACACATTTTTTTCGTACCTTTTACCTTTTAGTAATTCATCTCGACATAACATTTGTTGTCAACTGGTTATTAACCGAGAGCTTCAGCTCTCGGTTAATAACCAGACAACAAATGTTATTGTCTCGTTAAATTACTAGGTAACAAGGTACTCTAAAAACTATTTTTTGATAATTAACCTCGATCTAGGTATATTACTACCGAAAATAAACCCATGAAAACGTAAATATTAAGTCGGAGAAAGTAACATGATGGTCACATCACCATTTTTTTCGATTTTATCGAAGATGAATGAAAAGATTTCAATGGCCTACCCCCTCTAGACGTAGGTGGTGTCTGAATATCATTAACATCAACCATTGTAAATATACTAGGCAACTCAAAACTGCTATCCAAGAAACTTTTATTTTTTAATAAAAAGTTATTAAGCGCACGGTGGCTTTTAATCGTTTTTTTTTATTGTTTTTAATTTGCCGACAAAAAATGACTAACAAGTTTGTCAACAGATGTACATAATACGTTATTAGACTTATCTAAATTTAAATATTTAATAACTTCACTTTTAACAGCGTCTTTTTTCTTGAAATCGCCTCATCGACCTCCAAACGTTGAAATTCTGCGCGCATCACCTGAAACAGTAATAAAAACTGTTTATGCAGGGAAATACACCTGAATTAAATTTTTTTAAATTATGGTACATGTATTGATCTAGTCATGATAAATTTTTTTTCCGCTACCGACAACGTAAATACGCATTGCATGCATGATTACAGGTACCGTAAGTGGCTGATAACATTCGTGGTGTTTGTTGTCCTTGACGACAGAACTTAATTTTTACTTACGGACCTAGGAAAATAATAAACAGAAACGTAACGCTCCAACATATAGGCGAGCAACACATTTTCGTCTATACCTACAGAATCGGCATCCTTTTTACATAACCACTGCTTAAAAAGAGTCGTAACAGGACACATACCTTTTTAGATTTTGTCGGTAACACATTCTAACACGCAATATTCGCAGCTACGTTTGCATCCGTGCCCGCAAAAACTGTCACTGGATTGACACAAACAAACAAAATTCGACATTGTTTTCTCCGTTGCTGGGTTGCCATAGGACGCATAGTACGCATAGGTGACTATAAAAATTTGAATCCCAAAAGTTACAAGCCGTATTTTAGAATATTTTCTGATCATTTTTAAGTATTATATTTCCGGTAGCGGAAAAAAATTAATAAGCAACACGGAACGTAATGACAATTAACATTTTCGGCAGGCGACGAGCCTCGGCTCCGCCTCGGTTCGTATTCGCCTACCTCAAATGTTAATACGTCCTTACGTTCCTTGTTGCTTAAATAACTATTGCAACACTTTTACACATTACTTTTGAGGCCTATTAATGAACGCATTTGATCATTATTTTAATATGTGTATAATATAATAATATAAATTTTACCACAATAAACAACATTATAAATATTTTTAAAACCAAATTTGTATTTACTAACTAATAATTGACTTACCAGAAGAAGCGGCATCCATCATTTTCACTTATTTTATTCGTAAAACGCTACTATTCGAACCAATTGCTGCAAGGGAACTAACACCCACCAATACAAAAATAAACATTGACGCTCATTATCTCGCGTCCCAGAGGCACTAATATAAACATTAACATCATTCCTTTCAAGTCAACTAATAAACAACGAATTAATAATTATATTAGAATTTTTGCCGACACACAAAATTTGAGTTTTGTCCAGCTAGAATCCAAATACTGACCACTGTGCGGCGTAGTAACGCCCGTGAATATCGGCTTCTGAGACGAATGGCCACACAGAACCGATTTCAAACAACTAGGTCTGTTGCCATAAATTGGGTAAGAGCTGTACATCGCCAGATTTCAACGGCGACCATGTATCGACGAATTGCGTTCTTTGGCCTCCATTCTTACCGTTCGCTTAGACATCTTGAACTAAACCCACCTCAGAAAGCTGCTCATCTGGCTTGGTGTCAAGAGCGACGGGGTTGGGTTGAAGAATGGAACAACATCGCGTATAGCGATGAATCCAGGTTTCGTCCAGAATTATGGACGTAGAAGGGTGCGTCGTTATCGACAACGAAGAAATTTAGAGTTTGTTGAAAGACGCCATACAGCTTTAACATCGGGTGTCATGGTGTGGGGTGCAATCAGTTTGGGACGAAAATCACCTTTGGTGTTCATTCCAGGTACATTAAACGCTCATTGATACATTGGTAATGTCTTGGATCCCGCCGCGGTGCCATTTATGCAGACGCTACCTAATGAGATTTTTCAGCAAGATAACGCCAGACCCAATTCGGCAAACATTACAAGGGAGTTCTTGGAAGAAGCGAAGTTGCAAATGTTGCCTTGGCCAGCAAGGTCTCCGGATTTAAGCCCCTTCGAGCATGTTTGGGATATAATGGGTAAAAGAGTTCGCAACATGCCCAGACCTCCTGACAACTTAGATGATCTGAGACTTCAGTTAGAAGTTGCTTGGAATGAGATGCCTCAAGAAGATATAGACCATTTGATTCTAAGTACGCCTAGAAGGATAAATTGTTGCATTGCTGTGCGAGGCGATGTAACTCATTATGAATTTTTTTCTGTCAAATTAATTTTTTTTTTATACTAATCATTTTGTACCAACGAATAAACAATTATTTTCACCAATCGTATTATTATTTCTGGGTGGTGCATTTCATATGAAAGTGTGTGTATATTTGGAGATTTTAATGCAAGGGTGGGAAAGGAAAACAAAAATGGCTTAAGACTGATTTACCACTGTACTGTAAATAACAATAAGTAACAAATATATTTTTCGAACACATACACATACACATACATATATGCAAGACAAGGACCAGACGGCATTAGCAAATCAATCATGGACTACATGATCCGCAAACTGGAGTTAATTTAAAGTGTACTACTATATATTTGTATTGTATTTTATTTTATCTTATATAACCAAGTTTTTTAATATGTTGTCTATTGTTGTTTATTATCTTTAACATAATTTTAGTATTAAATTTTAACTAACTTATTATTTTATATCCATTACTATTTTTAAAATTTTGTCTGTACTAAATATTTTTTTTTTCTCTATTCTTTAATTTTATTACTGATTACTGTCTCATTTTATATCTATTTTTATTTTTAATTATGTATGCTGACATGTGTAAACTTACTGGTGCCAACACAAACGAACATTAAACATATTAGTACATAAAATAATAGGATAGAAGTAAAAGAGCCAAAAATGGATAGTGACCACTATCTAGTGGAAGCAAAAATTAAGATGAAGAAGAAGACAAAGAAGGGATAAAACGAAAAGAAGAAAAAAAGACATAGCATATAAAACAATAAAAGCATACAAACTGAAAGAAGCAGAAACAGCAAAAATATACGAGAATTGGGTAGCAAAAAACATGGAAATGGTAAGCACTAAAGAGACAAGTGCAGAACAAATGTGGAAATTATTTGAAGTTTATATAATATCAGCATGTCGAAGGAATAAAATAGAAAGGAACAAGAAGCAAACAGCATGGCGAAGTCAAGAAATAAAAGAGGAAATTAAATTTAAAAAGAAGACATAGGTCCGACATCTCAATAATGGAACGGAACAAAACTATAATATGTACAAAAAAACAACGAAAAGTAATAAAGAAAATATAAAATCATTCTCAAAACGCGGTACATTTTAACAACAGAAAAAGAGGGATCGTTGTAGACCTAGAGAAGAATGGGATGGAGTGGTAGCAAAAATTCTGGAAAAAGGAAACGGCAAGAGCGAAAGCAATGGACTGAATTTATATACTTATAAAGAAACTTTTAATAAGAGTAAATTCACTACACCTAACGGTAAAAGGGATTAATATGTATATGCAAGGTGTCCACAGAATCATTCTCCACATGGAAATCTCGCTTATTATGAGGCATATACTTCTTTGGGAAAAGTTGAAATTTTTTTGATATTCAACGTAGTCTAGGCGCTATTGCAAAAATTAATTTTGTATTTTTTATTTTTTATTTCATTTCGTATTTCAAACTTGTATTTATCTCCTAAATTTAATAGTGTTAAGTATGACTTTAACTCCGCTGTCAATGACGACGGAGATATAAAAACTGTAGAGCTACCATTTAACCAACATATTATCAATTCAAAAAAAAAAACGAAATATAGCCTGAATATACAGGGTCTTCATTTCAAAAGGAGCCACCCTGAATAACTTTGGATCTGAAGTAGTTACGGTTTTAAGAAAAAATACGTCAATTTTGTTTTCGAGGGGGAACTTAAAAAACACTTTTTTTCGAATTTTATCTTTCACCCCCTCACCCCCAGCCACCCCATCTTTATAATTTCAAACGACATCTCACATTATGCGATACCTCATTTTAAAGTGCATAAAAAATACTATCCAGCAAAGCAAAAGTAATTGAAATCGGTTCATTTGTTTTAAAGAGAGAGGGTATTCATTTCAAAATAAGCCACCCTAAATAACCCTGGTTCTGAAGTAGTCACGGTTACAGGAAAAAAATATGTCAATTTTGTTTTTGAGGGAGAACTTGAAAACACTGTTTTTAGATTTTTATCTTTCACCCCTCACCCCCAGCCACCCCATCTTTATAATTTCAAATAGCATCCCCCATTGTGCGATACCTTATTTTAAAGAGCTTAAAAAATACTATCCAGAAATGCAAAAATAATTGGAATCAGTTCATTTGTTTTAGAGAGAGAGGGTATTCAATTCAAAATACGTCACCCTGAATAACTCCTGGTTCTGAAGTAGTCACGGTTAAAAAAAACGTCAATTTTGTTTTTGAGGGCGAACTTAAAAAACACAATTCTATCTTTCACCCCCTCACCCCCAACCATCCCAACTTTAAATTTTCAAATGGCACTCCCTATTGTGCGATACCTCATTTTAAAGACAATACAAAATATTATCCATCCAGCAAATTAAAAATATTTATAATCAGTTCATTTGTTTTAGAAAGAGCGGGTCTTTGTTTCAAAACAAGCCACCCTGAATAACTTTGGATCTGAAGTGGTTACGGTTTTTATTTTAGAGGGTGGAACTTAAAAAGCACTGTTTTTATAATTTTTTCTTTCACCCCCAGCCACACAATGTTTGGTGAGGCATATTTTGATATGAATATCTCTGAAACAAATGAACTGATTTACATTAATTTTTATTTGCTGGATAGTATTTTGTATGCCCTTTAAAATGAGGTGTCGCACAAAAGGGGATGCCATTTGAAATTATAAAGATGGGGTGGCTGGGGGTGAGGGGTGAAAGATGAAATTCTAAAAACAGTGTTTTCAAGTCCCCCCTCAAAAACAAAATTGACATATTTTTTTCCTGTAACCGTGACTACTTCAGAACCAGGGTTATTCAGGGTGGCTTATTTTGAAATGAATACCTTCTCTCTCTAAAACAAATGAACCGATTTCAATTATTTTTGCTTTTCTGAATAGAATTTTTTATGCCCTTTAAAATGAGGTATCGCACAATAGGGGGTGCCATTTAAAATTATAAAGATGGGGTGGCTGGGGGTGAGGGGGTGAAAGATAAAATAATAAAAACAGTGTTTTTTGAGTTCCCCCTCGAAAACAAAATTGACGTATTTTTTCTTAAAACCATAACTACTTCATATCCAAAGTTATTCAGGGTGGCTCCTTTTGAAATGAAGACCCTGTATAAATATTCAACCTGTTCGTAACTCTGCAAGCAAAATTAAGTCTTACTAAGACTATAAACAAATAACTTATTGAAACAACTACTTCCCTGGCTAGTGCCACGCCGGATATTGAATGATACAAAAGAAATTTGCGTTATTACTAGTACTAAGTACTAAGTGAAATAACATTGTAAGGGATCTTAAACCAATGTTATTTCACTTAGTACTTAGTACTAGTAATAACGCAAATTTCTTTTGTATCATTCAATATCCGGCGTGGCACTAGCCAGGGAAGTAGTTGTTTCAATAAGTTATTTGTTTATAGTCTTAGTAAGACTTAATTTTGCTTGCAGAGTTACGAACAGGTTGAATATTTATATATTCAGGCTATATTTCGTTTTTTTTGAATTTAGTTAATATTTTCTGCAATAAGTAAGGTTGTTTCTATTTTATTTAACATATTATCAATTGCTGCTTTTCTCCTAAACAATGTGATTGAATTTTTAATATTGGGGAAATGCACACCAGCCAAACCGAACCTATCGCCATTGCCATAGGAATATTCCGCTGTGGAGGAAATTGGACTTTCAGAATTTGAAGCGGACCCAACAGCAGCCTGCGCTACATATTTTATAAGTTGGGTACACTGATAAAAAATAAAATAAGCTGTGGTCATGGGTGGTCAAAATGGACGTAGCAAATAGTCGGGGTGCAGTTTCTAACAGCGAAAGCAGTGAAACCGTAAACAATGCAACGTCAAGAAACACCGTAAGGAATGAAGAGACAGTGGTGGCAGTTTACGGAGTTTTTGTGCTGCAAAAAAAACAAAAACTTAATTAAAACGCTGCAATTTGTGAGTAGACATCAATCATATAAAATTGTATTCATTGCATTCTCTCGCTAAATATAACTGGTGTTACGATTAATCAGATCGATAATATTTAGTATTGAAGGCGAAGCAAAACAGACACACTAGTTGAATCTGCATCACGGTTTCAACTTCAAAATATTTTAATAATAATTATACCAATTGTTATATTGTGGCTTATAATAAATTAGAGTTGACAAACGATATGAAATAAAAAATCGTATGCAACACGGAGATCAAGCTAAGTTTAAATCTTCGGAGATTTACAGTATCTTCTCAGATTTAAATTGCCGCTTGATCTCCTAGTTACATAATATTTATTACCATAGCATGTGTATTTTTAAATTCGAATTTAACTTTTACTTTTTTAATGCATTTTTTTATTAGAAATCTAGTGGTGTATTCCTGTTTTGGAAAACTAATTTCTCCACGACCACTGTAAAATTTATGCATTCTGCAATCAATTTTGATCATAGAACGTTCACATTCTCACTCTTGTTATGGAACAAAACACTATGCGCATATACGTTTTGCATGTAATTCATTCCATAACAAGGGATAGAATGAATATTCTCACACCGTTCCGAATAAAACAATTAGCCTTGGATATCACAATTGTCTAAATACTATAAACATAACCACAAACGTAATAATAAAACGTAAGTTCCTTGTGTTCATTACTTTATTAGTCTATTTTATCTGGTCGAGGAGAAAGTATAGTCTGCTACTCGGTAAGAATGGAAATTCTGATGCTCGTGGTTCCTCGCGCTCGCCTCGCGGCTCGCGCTCGAAATATTCCACTCGCATCGAATTTCCATTCTAACCTTGTTACAGAATATACTATTTCAATTCAGTAAGCAAAACGAGTGGAAATAATTATGATATAATAGTTATAACTCAAGAAATATTGTTGTGGCCTTGGTATTTTTTTCTCCGAGAGAATGATGATACGGGTTTTTAGTGATGTTTTCCATATTTTTAGATAACACACAAAGAAAGTAAAATGGAACGCCCCCGGGTGGACTCGAACCACCAACCTTTCGGTTAACAGCCGAACGCGCTAACCAATTGCGCCACGGAGGCTTGTTGTAATGGATAAAATGTATTCAATTTCGCGTGTTCTTCGGGAAGTTTCGACTGAGTGAATCGCATTTGCCATCATCGGGTCATCATCTGATGGTTTCGCGGCCGAAAGTACTTTCCCCATTCGAAGTACGGGAAAGTACTGTGATCTTGCAATGTTTTCTTGTATATCTATGTGTGTGTGTGTGTGTGTCTGACGGTGCGCGCTATAGGCAAGTAACGGTCGTACTTGTTGGAGAATGGTAAAAAAAAATCGAAGAAAAATCCTCGTATCAGGGAATCCGACCAAAAGGGGTGGTCAATAAATCATCTATTTATCATAAAACCGAGCTTTCGCCAATGTTTATTAGCTTCTTCGGGGATAACGATGGAAGATGTGAAAAATAAACCGTTGAATATAAGGGATTAATGAAATGGCTCGATGAAATAATAGTTAAACATATTAAAACTTGTTAAAAACGTTGATGTCGCAAGATTAAAATTTACAAACTTTACAAACACACATCGCCGGACATGTTTGTTCGAGGCAATTGCCGAACAAAAATTAGCTGATTTTGCCCGTGAGTCGCTTGAAGAATCTAGTTAATATTATGGGCGCTGAAAAATATCTCGCTCGGAGCGCCCGGATAGCTAAGGCCAGCACTGCCAACACCTACTAGTTAAACAAAAAAACTTCTAGCAGAAAATAGTATATTATAAACAATAAAGAGTGTTCAATTTAAAAGCATATTAACAAATACATGTTTACTCCAGTAACAGTATAAAAATCAATCCAGACAGACTACTTGTATATAGATGTATTTCAAGAAGACCTTTGATCTTTATCAGAAATATTTCACAATGAATAGATCAAATATTTTTCGTTTGGTGCGATGGCTTCAACTTATCAGTGTACGAATACCAATATTTACGTCACATACAACTGCAAGTGCCATGGCTTCGGATCGTTATCTTCAAATATTTTTTTATATATTTATTTTTTTACGTTCGCGGGCGACAAAAATCGTGCCGATGTTTAATTTTCTCATGACCTTACGCCTTATGTAAGTCGGCGTTCGTAAGCACACAACCGATAAAATGGCATATCTTTTTGTTGTTCTTCCTCGAGATAAAAATATGTTCGTTAAACAATCTGTGACTGAGATAAAAACTCTTCCTGAAACACGCACTATATACAAATATCAAACAATTTAGCAATAAATCTGACATAAAATATTATTTTCTCGAGGCGAGGGCAATGCAATTATTCAACTCAAACCGCGCTAACATATCTTTCTATCGAAATATAAGCATTATTACGAATTGTATACACTGTGTACATAAAGTAAGGAATAAATTCGATTAAAATTCAGGGAATTTTCTTTCAGAAAAATGCTCGGACACGTGTATTATTATTTTTTAACGCGCATTTTTTGAGATAAAATTCAAATGTACAGGGTGTCCCAAAAACGAGATACGACCCCTAAGTTAAAATTTTCAAATGTGAACCCCAATTTTTTGTTGCATTTATGGATTTTACGTAAAATTCTGAGTATTTTTAATGTAGCATACCCTATGTCGATATTGATTTGTTTTCGAAGAAATAGCGTTCAAAATGGTACAACTACTATTTTATTTCTGGTAAAAGATAACATGGTTTCATCGAAACATTGGAATTAATAAGCAAAAATCATTATTTACTTAATGAAATGATTTTTCCTTATTAATTCCAATGTTTCGATGAAACCATGTTACCTTTTACCAGAAATAAAATAGTAGTTGTAATTTTTATACGTAATTTCTTCGAAAACAGCTGAATATCGACATGGGATACTTTACATAAAAAATACTCAGAATTTTACGTAGAATCCATAAATGCAACAAAAAATGGGGGTTCACATTTGAAAATTTTAACTTAGGGGTCGTATCTCGATTTTGGGACACCTGTACATTTGAATTTTATCTCAAAAAATGCGCGTTAAAAAATAATAATTCATGTATCCGAGCATTTTTCTGAAAGAAAATTCCCTGAATTTTAATCGAATTTATTCCTTACTTTGTGTACAAATCTTAATTATAAATAAAATGATGCACAGAATGTTTTATGCTATAATTACGTACATTAGTATTTAGAGTGCGTCTTAACATGTTTTGGAAAAACTAACTTTAAATTCAGTACATAAAACAAGTGGAAACGATTATGATATGATAGTAATAAATCAATAAATATTGATGGAGGCATATCATATTACTTTCTCCGAGACAATGATACGGTTTTTAGTGATGTTTCCCATATTTTTAGATAACGTACAGAGAAAGTAAAATGGAACGCCCCCGGGTGGACTCGAACCACCAACCTTTCGGTTAACAGCCGAACGCGCTAACCAATTGCGCCACGGAGGCTTGTTCTAATGAACAAAATGTATTGATATTTGTTATGTAGGAAGCTTCTACTTCGTTAAACATGCTTTTTATATAGAATAAAACACTTTTTTACTTTGTTTGTATAACACTTATTTGTTTATTTTGTTTGACTGCAGTTTCGGCAACTCAGCTTGCCATTATCAAAACTAAAGTAAATTACATCTTTAGATGGACAGGTATATATACAAAAGGGAGCATGCAAATTATTTACAGACGGCATTAAAAATTATTGAATTTCGCATGATCTTCGGGAAGTTTCGACTAAGTTACATTTGCCACCATCGAGTCATCATCTAATGATAGTTTTGCGGCCGAAAGTACTTTAACTTAAAGCCCTGCACCCTTTTCAAAACAGAATAATTCATTTATTTTATTATATATTTTTAATAATAGCAAAAAAAATAAAGAACGATTCCGGGCCGGGCCGAGCTTACAATATACACTACCGGGCCGGGCCGGGACGGGCCGGGCCGACAATTTTTTTTTATTTCATCGGGCCGGACCGGGCTTTTGAATATTCATTGCTGGCCCGGACCTTTAGAAAACTGCCCGCGCAGGGCTCTACTTTCCCCATTCATAGTACGGGAAAGTATTGTGATCACATTTTTTTTCTCAAATATACTTTTAACGGAAATATCCATCCCTAGAAGCGATTTCAATGATTTCTAGAAAAAAATGGTGATGTGGCCATCATGTTACTTTCTCCGATTTGATGGTTTAATAGTTATTTATATTTATAGATTCATTCATTATTTTCAATTTAAATCATATTTTAAATCCATGATCGAATTGTGATGACGTTTGAAACGTCAAAATTATGAAAACTTGCCAATCAATCGCATGATGGCATTTATAAATATTTTATGCGGTCATTCAAACTGTGATCTATTTTCGGAGTCATTCTTAGAATTTAAGAACCGCATCAAACGCATGGATCTGGACTTGTTTTTAAAATTTTATCAAAATATTATTTATTTGTATATTATTTTAGCTGTTTTATTTTAGTTTGTTTATATTTATTTTAACATGTTCTGTTCGTCATTGGTATTTATGTGATTTTTAGTGCGATTTATTTTTTCTATGTAAATTACCTTATTTCTGTAAAAAATTTCTCGCTACATTTACAATATGTTTTTATTTTTGTTTTAAGAAATTTTGTAAAAGGAGATTTTCCGTTAATAAATCTATTATTATTATTATTATTATTATTAAAGGTAAAAATGACAAATTATGTTACAAATTCTAATAATTTAAGTTTACTGAAAAACTAAAAAAAAGTCTTGAAAAAGATTTTTTTAAATGGTCCCGTTTAAAAAGTCCTAAAGAAAAATCTCTTAAAAGTCCTGAACAAGAAAGACTAGAAAAGGATTTCTAAAAATAGTCCTCATTAAAAAGTCCTAAAAAACCTAACAAAAGCCCTGAACAAGAACATCCTGAAAAAATGTTTTTAAAAGTCCTAAAAAATCCGAATAAAAGCCCTGAGCAAGAAAGTCCTGTAAAAGATTTCCAAAAATAGATCCAATTAAAAAGAACTAAAAAACCCAATAAAAGTCCTGGACAAGAAAGTCTTGAAAAAAGAGTCCTGACAAAAAATGTCTTGTAAAACAGGTCCTTCAAAAAGACCAGAAATAAAGTCCTGAAAGAGTGTCCTAAAAAAGAGTTCTTACAAAAAAAGTCTTGGAAAAACAGTTTTGGAAATGAAGTCTTGAAAAAATATTCCTGTTAAAAAGTTGTGAAAAAGAGCCGTGAAAAAAGTCCTGAAAAAATTACTGCAAAAAAAACCTGATAAATTAAGTCTTCGTATAAAACACCAGAAATAAATGTCGTTTAAAAAATCCTGAAAGACGTCCAAAAAGAGTCCTAAAAAGTCCCGAAGGATAGTTCTAAAATAAGTCATGCCAAAGTCCTGAAGAATGTCTTGGAAAAGTTGAAAAAATGAATCTTGATAAAATATCCTTTAATAACAGTTTTGAAAAAGAATTATGGAGATAACATCGTAAAAGAATCATAAAAGAACATTTATGAAAAAAACCCTGTAAAAAGGTTATTAAAAAAGACCTGAAAAAGTTCTGAAGAATCCCAAAAATAGTCTTAAAAAAAAACCGGAACAAGAAGTCCTGAAAATTAGTTCCATAAAAAATGTCCTGAATTATAGTACTGAAAAAAGTCCTGACTAGAGCTGGCCACATGGACATGCATCTCAGGCCAAAAAAAAAAAAAAAAGTCCTGTAAAGAAGGTTTGAAAAAAATTCCCGAAAAAATAATACTGAAAAAATGCAATGAAGAAAATTCTGAAAAGAATCCCAAAACGAAGTCCCGAACAAGAGGTTCTTAAGAAATAAGTCTTGAAAAGCTGTCCAGATAAAAGCCGTAAAAAAAAAAACTCCAGAAAAATAGTCTTCATACAAAATACCAGAAATAAATGTCCCGAAAAAGAGACCTAAAAAGTCCTAAAATAAATCCTGAAGAATTTTCAGAAAAAGAGCCCTGATGAAATATCATAAAAAATTGTCCTGTAAAAACAGTCCTTGAAAAATTACCCCGAAAATAACATCTTTAAAAAATAAACAAACAAAAAAAATTTGAAAACAAAGCATTGTAAAAAGTTCTTAAAATGGTCCCTAAAAGGATCTAAAGAAATTCTCCTGAAAAAAATCCCAGAGTCCTGCAAAAAGGCATAAAATAAGTCCTTAACAAAATTCCTGAAATAAAAAGTTTAGAAAGTAGTCTTAAAAAAATGCCAAAAATATCTAAAAAAATCCTTACAAAGGTCCAAAAATGGTTATGAAAAGAAAAATTCTAAAAAATTCAGAAATTTTTTTTCTGGAAAGAATCCCGAAAATAAGTCCTCGATAAAGAATTCTTAAGAAAGTCCCAAAAACGTCCCGAGAAAAAATTCCTGAAAAAAAAATCCTGTTAATAAAATTTTGAAAAGAAATTGAAAACAAAGGTCCTAAAAAACATATTCTGAAAAAGAATCCTCGAGGAAAGGTCTTTTAAAAATGTCCTCAAAAAAGTTCTGAAAACTTTGTCCTGAAGTCCCCAAAATGCGAAAAGAACAAAAAAATGTTAAAGTAAATATTCGGAAATACGAAATTTTACCAAAAGCTTTACAGTTTTTCGGATTCTCAAATAACACTTATGTTCAAGTTTCATTGTCATTTCTGTATTAGTTTTTTAGATACAGCGCTCAAAGCATACTGTTATGTAGAGAAGAAATGGTGATGTGGCCATCATGTTACTTTCTCCGACTTGATGGTATCATATATATTTACGCTTCCATGGTTTATTTTCAATTTAAATCATATTTTAAGTGTGCATCGAACGTTTCGTAGACTCGGATAATGATTTTATGAAAAATATTTTCAAGCAAAAGATGTTAATTTCTTTGTTGTGTTTGATGTTTGTTTAAATATTTTTGTAATATTTTTCATACTTAAGAAAGTATTGGCAAAAAACAAAAAACAGTTAAGGTAAACACCCACTTCCGGTGTACGAAATTTTACCAAAAGCTTTTCAGTTCTTCGGATTATCAAATAAGACGTATGTTAAAAGTTTCATATCAATTGCTTTGTTAGTTTTTGAGATACAGCGCACACAGACAGACACACACACACACACACACACACACACACACACACAGACAGACACACACACACACACACACACACACACGGACACAAACATTTTTTTTCCAGAAATTGTTGAAATGGCATCTAGGGACCCCAAAACGGATATTTCCGTAAAAAAATTTTTTGAAAAAAAAATCACGATCACAATACTTTCTCGTACTTCGTAACGGAGAAAGTAAAAATTATAATTTTTTTTCATTTTTGGTTTACAATTATGAAACGCTAATAGTTACAGCATATTTATGTTAATAATAATTGTAGAGAATGTCAAAATGAACAATTTATGAAGAATAAGTTTTTTTCGAAATCTCTTTAGTTTTTGAGTAAGCTGAGTTTTTAATTTGAAGTACATTTTTCCATCTTTCATAATTTTGACGTTTTAAACGTCAAAATTATTACAAAACGCTCGATGTGCATTTAAAATATGATTTAAATTTAAAATAAACCATGAAAGCGTAAATATAAATGATACCATCAGGTCGAAGAAAGTAACATGATGGTCACATCACCATTTCTTTAATTTTGACATCTTGTAGGGTTATAAGATTACTTGTTTAGTGTATCTTTATCTGCCGATTTTGCCTATTATAAACATTAGCAGTTATTTGCAGTACTGATCGTCACTATTAATAATAAATTTACGATTAATTATCTAGCTGTTTAATTTAAATTTCAGGGTTTCCCATGCCAAAATTCCCATTCTTAGTGACGCCACTGTACTTCTATAAGGGCTGCCAACTATTTTCGACTTTTTGATCTCACGGTAAATTATTAATTGTCAAAGTGGTATTTATTATATCTCCGTCATTTTCAAATCTGCACCAATGAACAAGAATAAGTGCTACAAAAGTTTTTTTTTTCTAAATAATTGCTAACTCTATAAAAAAAAGTCTCAATCAATTACAGCCACTTAGTATATAGTTACTATTATAGGCTGAAGGATATTTTATGGTATCAAGAAGGAGCATCAAGTGATTATAAATCCAAAAGCCTACATAACATTAATTTTAAGTAGTGTATAAATCAATACTCCTTTACGACATAAGTAACTCGAATGGGAAGATTGGCAGTTGTAGATAAACATTTAATGCTTCTAATAATGTATGGCACTAAAGATTTCTCTTAATTAATGGGAATGGTATTAAATCACATTTTAAATGGCAAATGAAGCGTGATGATAAATATCCTTTATTAAAACGATTACATACTTGCTTAAATGGTAATTAGTTAATCAATCAATCAATCAACAATAGGAAAAATTATTTTCTGAAGGAGATGCTAATTGTTTACAGTTGCATATGATGGGCGTTGATCACTAAGTATATCAAACATATCTTCGTAGATCTCCTTACTCCTTAACTCGCCTTTTGACGGCGAATCCACGTGTTTAGGAATCTAAATAGTGAACTGCATTTCTAACTTGCGATTCGTCCCGACTAAATGATCCTTAAACGCGTGCTTAATTCTTATCTGTGCTGGTGAACTAGGATTTCTCGCTCGACGAACATACGACTCGTCTTCGCTTTACAAACGACTGATACGTTTTTTTTTTCTCGCTGTTTTTTGCATTGGTGCTGCCACACTAACGCCATTCATTGTAAAGTTAATACAAAATGGATGATCACAATAAACAATCTAACTCAATAAACGTTCAAACTTTGCATACTTCTTCAGGAATAAATATAATGAGTAATAGTAAGTACTATCGCTATAAACCACTAACATAGCTGATCTGACTTTTTCATTAGTAATTTCTATGTTCTGTTTGTTGAATTTGGTTCCAGTTTATCACGTGGTGAAACATTTTTAATATTAAAGGTTGTTGAAATTAGGCACTTGGTTGGTTTCACAATTTTTTTTTTATAATTTATTCCGACTAGTTTCGATTTTTACATCAATAATAATAATAAACGTTTATTGTACTTACTAAATACATAATAAATAATAAATACAATGGCCATCGACTTTTACATCATTATCTTGGAATGGTACTATGTTTATGTTCCGATTAAAATTAAAATCTGTCATTTCTGACACTGACAAAAGATTCCGTTCTACTTTATCATTATGTACTAGTACGAAAATGTACGGCATTTTGACCTAAAAGCGAACGACCAAAGTAACTATTTTCGAACAGTCGAACAAAAAATAATTTATTCGAAGATCTTATTTAATACATGCTTGACCCATCCCATATAAACACACGTCACGTGTACACCCGACAATAATCCAGTTATATGCATTTGTGCATCACGAATCCTTCAGATGCATACGCCGACACATCCGAGTACTTTATCACCTTAAAGGATTCCTTTCATCCGATTCATATCCATTTATAAAAGAGCTATTACCTCTACACTTCCTCTCCATTCAATGTGTACGCTTTTTATACTTTCTTTTTTAACGTGGAAACGCATGCGAGATTAACTAATGCGTTACTGTACGCTTCCAAGTAATTGATTTCGACTCACTTCAGTAACCAATACAGCGGCAACCGTTATTCGGATATGGGTAGGGTGGACCACAAAGTTGCTGACGTGGTATGATATTGGTGTTGTTGGGGGTATCAGGTAGATTATGAAATTATTATATTGTAACAACCGTTACCCGATGAATCGGCTGAAATTGATTCAATGTGTTTAACACGGATCCACAGATATTATATACCTACCCCTTCCTAATGATACATTTTAGTATTAAATGAAATTCGTTATTTACTTGGCAAAATCGAAAATAAAGATTTATCTCACTTCTACTTTCAATTTTCACAAGTAAATAACAATTGTATCATTAGGAAGAGGTAAGTATATAATATCCTAGGAAGATAGAATACTAAAAGATAATAGTAATTTACAATACAAGTAACGTTATGAAGGTTTTTATATTACGAGAGAAAAGTTTAAAATTCTCGAGTAATGTAAAAACAAATAACGTTACGAGTGTCGTAACACAGTTTATTTTATGCTATTTCAATTTTTTTAATTAAAACAGATGTTTAATGAAAACCGTCAAAAAGTGAAGTAATATTTGTATGCCAATATTTCCATAGCAACGGGTTGCGATACAAATAACAGCACTAGTGTTAGGAATTTCTTAACAACACTAGTGTTGTTAAAGGCAGGGGCGGCTCGTTATGTAGAGCCATGGAGCCATGGCACCACCTGTAGTTTCAAACTCAAAAATGTTTTGCAATTAAAAAAATTGGAAAATTATTTTGAGCAACATAGCGATTTTTGAGACTTATTTACAATTTTCTTACTAAAATAGTCTTCATTTTTTTATTATTAAGCCTGTATTTTCGATTTTTTTGATGTAAATTTTTGATCATATTTCCTTAATATCTTAATATCAAATTATAGACCCATTGCCGTCTTATCAGTACCTACGCAGACTGGTCGCATTTTTAAGTAAACATAAAATATTTAATAAAGCGCAATTTTGTTTCAGACAAAACCTCTCCTGTCAGGATGCACTTATTAATGCTCTTTCTGAAATCTTATATTCAATTGAAAATCATAGTAGGACGGCTGGTATATATTTTGACTATAGTAAAGCGTTCGATACCATCAACCACGCGATCCTTTTGGAAAAACTCAACCTATATGGCATCCGTGGAACCGCTCTGACCTGGATCGAAACCTACCTACATAACCGTAAACAGATCGTGCATTGGAATAGTTCAGAATCTGATGTAGGCATAATTGTTCAAGGGGTACCGCAGGGTAGTATTCTGGGACCAGTTTTATTTACCCTGTACATAAACGACCTACCACTATCCATATCAACAGGTAAAATCACCCAATACGCAGACGATACGTCCTGTGTTGTCCGTTCACAGGATGCAGGCAACCTAAATAATTTAATTAAAAAAACAATTAATGACATGCAGACTTGGTCATCTAAAAACAAATTATCCTTAAACGTGACTAAAACTGCCATCGTACCTTACAACTTGACAAAATCTAAAACGTCATGGCAAGATATGCTATCTGACTGTGATATTTCCAACGTGGCAAAATTTCTTCGCGTCAGTCTTGACAGCAAATTAAAATGGGACAGTCACAGCCAAAACCTAGTCAAGTCACTAAACTCTACCGCTTATCTTATACTGAGACTAAGAAACAGTGTTTGTTTATACACCCTAAAACTTATGTATTATGGCTATGTGGAATCCAAGCTCCGGTATGGAGTCATCTGTTGGGGAAACTTACACTCTCCTCAATTAATCTTTCTCGGACAAAAGAGAATTATACGATTTATGGCAGGAGTCTCTAGAAGAATATCTTGTCGAGATTGATTTAAAAAATTCAAGATATTGCCTCTACCCTGTTTATTTATTCTACAATGCCTACTATATGTAAGAAATAATGAACACAAATTTGTTCAATCATCTCTTATCAATGAACACCACATGACACGTCATAAAGAAAAATATTATTATGCATTACCTAAACATAGGACACAAGCATTTCATACTTCATTTATATACACATCTCTAAAACTATTCAATACCCTGCCGCAAGAATTCTAAATTATAAAAAATTTAAAATCGAAATCAAAGAGATGTTAATAGCAAATTGTTTTTATTCTTGTGCTGAGCTTTACACATATTTTAACATATAAATGTAATATTAATGTTAATATGTTATTATGTCAATGTATACATTTATGATTTTGTAGTCTAGCTATTTAGCTATTAATCTTACCGACCTATCGTACTGTCAACTCTTGTATGACACAAAAGGACCAATAAAGAATTTCAATTTCAAATTTCAATTTCAATTTCAATTTCAATTTCAATTTAATATTCTTTATTTTGATCTAAATATTCGATTTAATTGTTACAATTTTCGACGTTTTGGTCCGCATTTTTGATTTTCCCGCCGAATTTTTAATTTTTTTATTTTTGACCTGTATTTTCAATTTTTTGATTTGCCCTAACTATTCTTTATTTTGACCTAAATTTTCGAATGAATTCTTAAAATTTTTGATTTTTTGGTCCGCATTTTTGATTTTGCGGGCCGAATTTTTACTTCTAGTTCTAAATTTTTGATTGTAGTTGGTGATCCATTTTTTATCAGGTGATTGATATGGGTAAAGTAGAATTTTGTACTTCCTGGTAACGATTTATTTTATAAACTGAACTAGTTTCGGCTTTTATAAAGCCATCTTCAGCAGTGTACTACAAAAAAATGTATACATGTTTTACAAGAATTATATTATAAGTTATTGTATTGTTATTTTTTTAAATCTATGTGTTATTTTTCTTATTTAAATATTTAGTTTTATTATATTGTTATAGTTGTTAGAGTTTAAGAAATATTTATATATTGGAATGAGTTTAAAGTAGTGCTGGGAATTTTTATGATTTGAGTATTCGAATATTCGTTTAAGAAATTATTCGAATACTCGAATTATTCGAATATTCGAGTATTCAAGTATTCGAGTATTCGAATACTCGAATTATTCGAATAATTCGAATATTCGCATATATTAGAGTATTCGAATAGTTAGAATATTCGAATATTTCGAATATTCAAATATATTCGAATATTCGAATAGTTCGAGTATTTATTTCCAGCATACGTATTTTTTGATAATCATATGATACTGGGGCTGCGAATCGAATACGAATAAATGTGAAGGTAATTATAATAAATATTCAAATAGTAGACTACCAATAAACGTTATAACGTTTGAAATATTCGAAAAATCTTAAGATTACAAATGTTCATAATTAAATTTTCAATAAATTATGTTTATAGCATTTTTTCTAGGACACACAGTAATGTCTGAAAAATGTACACTTCTTTTTGTTTTTTTTTTTACAAATATCTCAAAAATTATTTGTTTTATAAGCAAAACATAAGAATAAAATACATATGTTTAGAATTAAATTTCTTCTAAATGTCCATTTTCTTTGTAAGAGATGCAGTAGTGTCGGTACGCTCTTGGCGTTTTTTTTGTGTTTTTGGAAAATGTTTTAAATTTCATTACTTTTATGAGAAAAATATTAGAATACAAATGTGTTTAGAACTAATTTTCATACAAATTATTTCTATATCATTTTTGCTGGGGCACACGGTAATGTTTGTACACTCTAAGTATTTCTTGTTTTTTTTTTTTCAAAAAGTATCACTTTGATGAGAAAATATAAGAATACAAATATCTTTAGAATTAAATTTCCTATAAATTTAATTCTTCTTATTTCTTCCGCAAATAATATTTGAATAATATTCGAATACTCGAATATTCGAATAATTCGAATACTCGAATATTCGAATAATTCGAATACTCGAATATTTGAATAATTCGAATATTCGAATACTCGAATACTCGAATATTCGAATATTCGAATAATTCTTTTGTGGATTTATTCGTATTCGAATATTCGAGTATTCGAATTATTCGTACTATTCGTATTCGATTCCCATCCCTAGTTTAAAGTACTTACACGTCAATTTAAAAACTTAGACTGTACATAAGCCCAAAAATAAGCACATGTACTGTAGCGTAAAAATCTTATCCCAGGGCGCCGTTGGTTGTTGGAATGGGTGTGGAAATATTGGAAAAGAAATAAGCCTGTGGGTTCGGGGGGACAGCTTTATTTCCGCAGCTACGTACATTAATTGACTTTCGACGTGTATATAAAAAACTACAAAGTAGAAACAAACCGTTACATATTTATATTTTAAAAGGTAGAACTTGCAACTTACCTACAGCAGGTCACGAGAAACAATAACTGTAAGACTCGACAGCCAGTAGGCATGTAGCTTTTAATTATAATTAATCTAGTCAGTAATGATTTTAGTATATTACTAATAATTCAACTTATCGTCTCGCTGCTCACGGCGATCAACCCAAAAATCCTCGTTCGGCGAGGCGGCCACAAAAACCTTGCAGATCCCTCTCCGCCGAGCCGAGTGCGCGCAAACTAAACCGCGCGAACACGATTTAAAATACGTACGTACGTATTTTATGCTACAGTACATATATTTACAGTCTAAGTTTTTAAATTGACGTGTAAGTATTTTAAACTCATTCCAATATATAACATAAATATTTCTTAAACTCTAACAACTATAACAATATAATAAAACTAAATATTTAAATAAGAAAAATAACACATAGATTTTAAAAAATAACAATACAATAACTTATAATATAATTCTTGTAAAACATGTATACATTTTTTTGTAGTACACTGCTGAAGATGACTTTATAAAAGCCGAAACTAGTTCAGTTTATAAAATAAATCGTTACCAGGAAGTACAAAATTCTACTTTACCCATACCAAATTTTTGAATTGATTTTGGTTAAAACATCTATAACCTGAATATTTGATTGTTTTTTTTTTAATTTTTCCGGTATTTTCGAGTTTTGTTTGTTAAAATTTTCAACTTTTTAGTCTGCATTTATTATCTTTAGACCCGAGTTTTCATGCACTGTCTAAATTTTCGACTTTCTGACCAACATGACAGATTTTATTTTTATTTTTTAAATCTTTTCATCTAAATTTTTTTTTATTTTGACCTAACTTTTCGATTTTATTGTTAAAATTTTCGATTTTTTGGTCCGCATTTTTGATTTTTCATTTAATCTACATTTATTATCTTTAGGTCCGAGTTTCGATGTTTTCAAATTTTTGGCCAGAATTGTAGATTTTTATTTTTTGTATCTTTTGCCCTAAATTTTTATTAATTTCCTTTTATTTGTCTGTTAAAATTGTTCTTTTCTTGGTCCACGGTTTTAATTTTTAGGCCTGAATTTTAAGTTTTTGGTCTAAATTTTTTATCGTATATTTTAGATTTTTGGTCTATTTTTTATCCTGTATTTTAGATTTTTAACTTGGATTATTGATTTCATTTAGTATTTTTTTTTTAATTTTTTGGCTATTATTTTCGAACTTCTGGTCAGAAACTTATTTTTGGCGGCTGAAAGTAGCAAATTATTTTTCTTTTATTTTCAATTTTTCGGTCTGCATTTTAATTTTTAGATCAGGTTATTATTTATTTTTTGCCGATTTTTTAGATTTGTTCCAAATTTTCGATTTGTTTGGATTTCTGGGTCTGCATTTTTATTTTTAGACTTAAGTTTTTGACCTTTTGTCCTAAATTTAGGCAAAATATCGAAAAATCCGGCCTAAAGATGAAAAATGCAGTCAAAAAAATCGAAAATTTCAACAAACATACCGGAAAAAAAATTTCGCATATAAATCAATAATTCTTTATTTTAGCTTACATTTTTGATTGGTTTGTTGAAATTTTCGATATTTCCGCATTTTCGATTTTCCTTTTTGGTTAAAATATTTGATTTTTTGTCCTTCATTTTAGATTTTTTAACCTGAATTATTTAATGTTACGTGGAAATGTTTGATTTGTTTGCGGATTTTTTTTTTTGGAGGGTCAGTTTTTTTTGTCCTTTATTTTAGATTTTGCCACTTACATTTTTAAATTTTTTGACCTGTATTTTTAAGGGTTTTATATTCATTTCAGGTTATTTATTTAATTTTATATTTTTTGTTTTCGTGGGTTTTAATTTAAAAATGGGGTTTATTTTTAGATAAAATTAATTTACTTTGATATTTATCTGGAAAATATAGTTTCTGGGATTTATGTTAAGGAATTATTTAATTTTCAAATATTTGTAGAAATTTTTTGCATCAAAAAATTAAATGTCCAATTTAGTTTTTTTTTTATCTGATCTAAACTTATTTGCTAAATACAATACTAGGCTTCATTCATCATACGTTCAAGGCAGCGGCGGCTCGTGGATCTTTATAGAGGAGGCTACGACAGAGATGTCGCTCGTACTGCACTACTCACTCGTATAGAGGAAGAAAATATTACGCTGCTCTTTTGGTCAAATTTTCTTCTGTAGCCTCCTCACTGAACATCCACGAGCCGCCGCTGGTTCAAGGGTTATCCGAGAAAAACAAACAATTGAAAAACAACTGAAGGGCGAATTTAATTTCTGTATCTTATCCACACCAAACCTGAAATTTTTTCGAAATCTAGTCATCCATTCAAGAATTATCCTCTAAAAAAACAAGAAAAAAACAATTGATGGGAGTCAATTGTAAGCAATGCAGGAGCTTTATTATTGTTTATTTATTTATTTATTTATTTAACGGTTACACCTTTTTATACAAATTATAAACAAAAACAACTTTTCTTAAGTTCTATAACTTGCGCAATGAATAACAAAAAATATAATACTAAACATATCAATATTATTTATAAATACAGTGTTACTGCCCATATAAAAACATTAAATTTATTCTTGATAAATTCGACTTAAATTTATGTAAATTGGATGAAAATAAATCAAAATTTGCGTTCAACGCATGCGTTCAACGCATCATTCTTAGGATAGGATTATTATATGATAGGATTATTATATGAATAGTTATTCGTTGTCATCTTTAATCTAAATACCGGTTTAGATCTCATGGGTCGCGATGATACTGGAATATAAAATTGAAAAAAATGGTGATGTGGCCATCATGTTACTTTCTCCGACTTGATGGTATCGTTTATATTTACGTTTTCATGGTTCATTTTCAATTGAAATCATAATTTAAATGTACATCGAGCGTTGTGTAAACTTGGATGAAACTGACGTTTATAACGTCAAAATTATGAAAGATCGAAAAATTATACTTCAAATCCAAAAACTCAGTTTGCTCAAAAACTAAAGGGATTTCGAAAAAAACTTATTCTTTAGAAGTTGTTTATTTTGATATTCCCTACAATTATTATTCACATAAATTTGTTGTAACTATTATCGTTTCATAATTATTTCGTTAGTTTTTGAGTAAACCGAGTTTTTGAATTTGCTGGATAATTTTTCCAAGTTTCATAATTTTGACGTTTTAAACGTCAGTTTCATCCGAGTTTACGCAACGCTGTACATTTAAAATATGATTTCAATTAAAAATAAACCATGAAAGCGTGAATATAAATGATACCATCAAGTCGGAGAAAGTAACATGATGGCCACATCACCATTTTTTAGTAATACTTTCAATATGGAAGGCAAATGACAATTTACAATCAAAATAAACACCAAGATCCTTCATAATAATTACTCTTTCTAACGCAATACCACTAATTACTTAATCATGTTTCAAAGTACTAGGACGTCTGCTGTAGGTAATAACTTTACACTTATTAATATTTAAATCCAAACAATTAATACTACGCCAGGAAGATAGATTGTCTAAGTCAGACTGGACCTCAAAACAGTTAGCCACATTATCAATAGCACAATAAAACAATAAACATTTTGAAAAATTAAAACAGTCAACTATATCATTAATAAAAATACTAAATAATAAGGGACCAATGTGAGAAGGGACCAATGTGAGAATGTTGAAAAAGTTTTCAAATTCAATCAAGTTAGTTACAGTTGACTTGCCTTCCATAAAACCATGTTGTTGAACAGTAATTAATTGTTTAGACATCCATGGTAGTTGACAAGTAACCAATTTATCAAGAATTTTAGGTATGGCGGATTGAACTGCAACACCACGGTAATGATCAATTTTCTTGCGATCGCCGCATTTAAAAATCGGGTTTAAGTAACTTTTTTTCCAAATATCAGAAAAGTAAGAATTATGAATAGACGCCTGAAATAAATAGTGGATAAGTATTGATAGTGTACATACATAGTTTGCCAAAAAGTGCCCAGGAATTCCATCGGGCCCCACACTGAAGTTATTGGCAAGTAATAACAATTCGTTATAAACTTCCTCTAATGAAACAACCAATGATGAAGAATCAATATTATTTGACAGATTGGAATTTATAAGATGATTGCAATTAGAATCAGCATTAATGTAAGCTTTTGAGAAAAAGTCCCCGAAAGCATCCACAATTTCTTGTCCTGTGGATAAGACGTCATTTCCGTAGGTCATTGATGAAGGCACATTAGATTCATTTTTTTTCTCATTAATAAATTTCCAAACATGAGAAGGATTACATCTAATGTTTGGTTGGACACGTTCACTATATAAATCATAAAGATCTTTACTTAGTGATGAACATTGCTCTCGAATATTACTAAATACCATGTAGTCAGAATAGTCGCCAGAACTTTTATATTTAGCGTGGGCTTATTTTTTGTAAGGTCAATCAAAGCCTTATTAAACCACTTGGGATAAAAAGAGGACCTAATTTGCTTGATTAGTTTATACAATGTGTTTTAAATAGAAAGTAATCGCAGTCAGAGGCGGCTCGTTATATAGAGCCAAGGAGCCATGGCACTACCTCTAATTTCAAGCTCAGCAAGACTTTTTAATTAATTCTTAAAACACTTACTTTGGTCTAGGAATCGTTCTTTGTTTCTTCAAAAAAGGAGGGGGGGGGGGGTATTGAGGAAGTGGCTCTATGATCAACATATACCACGAGGTATCTTAACATAACTCGTTGCTAAGGAGTTATTGGCATGATAACATTATAGGATACAATACATAAGTGAATACAGTTAGTTATACATCTATACAATCGCCAACCAAAAGTTCCGCAACCAGGGCTGCAAATAATGCACAGCTTCAGGACGCCGTACTAAGAGGGCTCCTTACAAGATTATTTGTTTTAAATAAAATTTGTGTTTTTTTTTGTGAGCAACTTTGCAACTAAATAAATAAGGACTCAAATAATTTCTCGAAATTTTGATGTTTCCATCATGTAACTTTATTTGAATTAGTAGCAAAATCGGGATTTTCGTGAAATTTTTCGCATTATTCCATGGTGTTGCCGCAAAAATTCAACTCAATATTTTAATTCTATTGGTCGAGCACCATGGTGTTGTCGCGATAATACCATGTTGCTCCTGTACTGGTTCTAAAAACTCACCATGGTTACCAAATAATATTTCAGTTGACTTGTCAAACATGAATAGATTCCTAACTCATTGAGTTTTTTAGCAACACAATTTTAAGTTATTAAATAAATCGACAGAATTACTGCGAGTCATGTGTTGCCAGCAATATTTTCTGATGTAATTGTTTTTTTAGCATCTTATTAAATAATATAAACGTTGTTAAATCGTTTTTGATTGAGAAAATTGTCCATTATTCGGCCGAATCATTTTCTCCACAGCTGACGTCCAATCAAATGAAAGCAGTTTTATTGCCCAACAGGTGACGTCCAATTAAATGATAGCGGTTTCATTGTCCAACAGTTTAGTTGTTACTATGGTTACGATTCGTTTTTTGTCAGCGAACACCCGCAATTTCCAAATAGAAAAATTATTCGTTATAATTTAATACAAACAGAAAAATCTTTAGGCAATTATTTAATATGATGCGAAAAAGTATAATATTAAACTCGTGGAAAAGTTGGCCATTACCACTCGCGTGAATTGCAAACTTCACCCTCGTGGCAATGGCCAACTTTCTCACTCGTTTAATAATATACTATTAATTATTTTCATGTTTTCTTTGCAGTTAAAACAATCTTTGAAATGAAATAAATTAAATAAAGATGAGACGTAGTCTGAATATATAAATATTCAACCTGTTCACAAATCTACAAAATTAAGTCTTACAAAGACTAAAGGTATGTACAATTTCAGCAAAAAAAAAACACTATTACAATCTAGTGCGTCTTTTTTTCTAAAATTTACTCATGTAAATTAGGCTTTAATGCCAAATCATTAAATCTCAATGTCAATATCTGTATAGAGTAAATAGAGATTAATTCATACTAGACAAAAACAGGTATCTTATTATTTTTTGTACGCAATTGTACATTTCATCGGTTTCAGAGTACAGTGGTACCTGCCCTAATATACGAGTCTTTTGAGATACGAGTCGCCGAGCGAGCAATATTTTGCTTTGAGATGAGAGCAAGATTTGAGATACGAGGAACCGCAAACTACACCGCTGCACACGACCCGAACATGCGGGGCGCATGTTGAGGTCGTGTACAGCGTCTAACAGTTTCTCCCACCTCAGACTAGACCTCCTCAGTTTGTGTGCTTGTTTCCTTCGTTTTCGAAGTATTTTTGATAAGTTGGGTTCGCGTTTTTTGCTTTTTTTACATTTACAAAACATTATCACATTTATTTTTATCACCATGGGTCCGAAGAAGAAGATGACGTCTATTGAATTAAAGCGTGAAATCCTAGAAAAACATGAGCAAGGTGTGCGAGTAATTGACTTGCCGAGGATGTACGGGCGTAGCACATCAATGATATGTACGGTGCTTAACCAGAAGGAGTTGATAAAGGGTATAACGTCAGCTAAGGGCGTTACAATAATTTCTAAGCTCCGGACCTCTCTCTCCATGAAAATATGGAGAAACTACTGATGGTGTGGGTGACGGAGAAGCAGCTTCAAGGAGGAACCTTAACACAAAGTATCATATGTGAGAAGGCATGAGCGATTTACGCTGATTTGTTGAAGCAGATCCCACACACTTCCACAAACGAGGAATCGGAAGACTCGTTTAAAGCCAGTCGGGGCTGGTTTGACAACTTTAGGAAAAGGACCGGCATTCACTCCGTCATCAGGCATGGTGAGGCAGCAAGTTAGTATGTGAAGGCAGCTGAGGTTTACGTCAAAACGTTTTCCGAACTGATAGAAACCGAACTGATACATTCCCCAGCAAGTCTTCAACTGTGATGAGACAGGGCTTTTCTGGAAAAGGATGTCGAATAGGAGTTACATAACGGCAGAGGAGAAGATGATGCCTGGTCACAAACCCATGAAGGATAGATTAACTCTAGCACTTTGCGCCAATGCGTGTGGCGACTGCAAAATTTGCCAGTATACCATTCGGAAAATCCCAGAGCCTTTACGTCACATAAGATTTTAAAAGATAAACTGCAAGTTATGTGGAGAGCAAATCCGAAGGCGTGGGTCACCAGGAAATTCTTTGTGGAGTGGATAAACCTGGTGTTGGCCCTTCTGTTAAAAAATCTACAGGAAAACAACCTTGTCCTCGATAATACCCCTGCTCACCCACCAAATCTTGAAGATGATTTAGTCGAAAAGTTCAAGTTTATAAAGGTTCTCTACCTACCATCCAACACCACTCCTATCCTGCAGCCCATGGATCCACAGGTGATTTCTAATTTTAAGAAGTTGTACACCAAGCACATTTTTCGGCGCTGCTTTGAGGTGACGGAGAACACAAACCTTACCCTTCGAAAGTTCTCGAAGGACCACTTTAACATCATGATATGCCTAAGAATTATTGATCAGGCCTGGCTGGGTGTTACAAGGAGGACCTTAACCTCTGCATGGAAGAAGCTGTGGTCTGAGGCTGTAGCTGAAAGGGCCTTCGAAAGAACCCGAAGTGTCAGTGGTAGAAGAGATTGTTTCTCTGAGAAAATCCATGGGTCTGGAGGTGGATGAAAGAGATGTGAATGAACTCGTCGAGGAACAGTCTCAGGAGCTGAGAAACGAGGAGTTACACGATTAAGAGCATTTTATACCGTTAACCACACCATCCTTTTACTAAAACTGGAACGGTATGGGATAAGAGGAATATGTCTGCAATTAATCAAGAACCCAGCTAGTTGCATATAGCAGTGGTATTTCAACAACATCGCCAGTTGAAATAGGTGCCCCGCAAGGTTCTATACTAGGACCAACATAATTTAATATTGTTAATATTGTTGTTTATGCTGATGATACTACAGCTGTTATAGGTGGGCAGAGCTTACGGAAAATTATTGCCGAGTCACAGATTATATTATAAACACAAACCGGACAACTTGGTATTTTATTAATAAACTCACCTCAAATGCTCAAAAGTCATGCTTGTTACAATGTAGTAGTTACATTATATATGATCGACCCACTGAGTGTTAATCGACTAGCTGCGGTTGTTAATCGGTGTACCCTTGCCCCAACCCTCTATCCACTCAGTGGTCCAGAAAGTCCGACATGCGCTCCTTACTTGCTAACGAGGTCACGGAGGCCACCTCACACGTGCTAGTCATTAATATCTGGTTTGTTCACAGAGTCGTACCATCTCCCTTTTGCTACCCCTCTGAGCTACGCCGATAACATGCTGCGTATAGGCTCAAACATACTAGCGCCAGATAAATTAAATTTGAAAAGTGCCAACGTAGTAGCAAGCAAGGTAATGACAATTCTTGGTCTTGACATAGACTCGAGGGTTAGTTGGAACAACATGTTGAATCACTGGCAATAAAGCTAAGCACACTATGTTTTCTACTTACTTCTTAAGTGCTTATTACCTTATTAGGCATACTTTGGTCATGCGTTACGGTATCATTCACTGGGGCTGCTGTAAAAAGTCATCACAAAAATGTTTGTTTCTGATACAAAAGCGGGTTATTATTAACCTATAATATTATGTTTTTATGATATATTCTTTTATTATATATTATTCAACATGTATAACGAAGTGGAAGCCTCCATCATACATAACACTAATAAATTAGATTTTGAAAGTGGTAAAGGTACCTAAATCTAGAAATAAAAGCCCATACATCCTTCTTATATTTATTATTAACGTGTTATTATCTAAATAACATTCTTACGATAGTTAGATGGGTAGATATTGCTGCTGAGCCACAGATGAGAGTTCCATATCGATAGGTTTTGTGTCATCGTACAGAGCCGGTGCCTCGCATAAAATGGCAAACGTCCCGACAAGTGATGCTACAATAAACATCCACAGAAATAACCTATCTAACACCATCGCTACGAAACCCCAATCTTGATCTTCCTACAAATAGAGAAAAAACAGTATCAAGATAATCAAATGTGCGCAAAGAGCAAGCATCAACAGCAAACACAAAGCAGTACCTAATCATTAAAAAAATAAATCAAATACTTCTACTTTATAAGACTTCGTTATTAAGCGCTAAATGAGAGACGATCACCTTAAAGTTCTATATGAAACTCTAACTAATCATCTAGCTTATGTATATAGTTAATTGATATGTTCTCTGGAAGCATCGTTGTTTCTTGGTCGAATCACCAAAGAATGTAAACAATTCGATTCATATAATCGGTTTATTAGTGTATGAAGTACAAGTTTACTTTTAACATTTAGAAATCAAATTCTGGTAGGTACTGTTGTTGTGCTACAGAGGAGAGCTCCATGTCGATCGGCTTAGTGTCATCGTACAGCGCAGGCGCTTCACACAATATCGCGAATGTACCAGCTAATGTTGCAATTATAAACATCCACAAGAAGAGTCTATCTAGCACCATCGCTACGAAACCCCAATCTTGATCTTCCTATATGAAAAGAAATCATATAGAAATCATATCCAACTGTCGGGACGTGTATATATCGAGGGGACTTATTTAATAGAAGTGAGAGCAATTTTCTACTAAAAGACGTAGAAGAGAGCTGTTCGCAAATTGTTGCATTGACGAGTTTCGGGGTACTTACTGCGTTGAATTGATCTTGGCGCTGGATGTGGTGCTGGATGAACATTACGTTGTGTATGGCTTTTTCTAATTCGAAAGGATACTTTTTACGAGCTCCTGAATCGCTTTCGTCAAGTCCTGAAAATACTGAGGGCAATCCGTTGTATCCCAGTCTTCCGCCTAATGCTCCAGCAAATCCACGTAATCTGAAAGACATTACAAACTTAGGTAATTTTCAAACTTTTTATATACAGGTTTAAAAAATTACATCCCTAACTGCATTTGAGTAAATTCAAGTATTTAACGTGTAAAGCATAAATAATGGAACGCAAAATAGTTGCAGTTGTTGTTTTCTACCACGGATTTTATAAACTCTATTATTTAAATCTCATAAATAAAATTAACTCGAAATCAAGCATACATCAGGATTTCCTGGCTATTTTCTTAAACTGAAAAATAGGAATTGTAAAATTTGAATCTTCACACGAGATTTTGTGCAGATATAATGCTTTACACGATTTCTGTATAGCAGTTTCTGTGTTAAATCCCCTCAAAAATTCACCAATTATTTCGCGAATTCTAAATTTTTGAAAATTTTAGATCTCGAATTGGGTAATACTTGAATAAAAAAATTTAAAAAAATATATAAAACGTCTCTACTAAATTCTATAAAAATTAAATTAGATTTACAAATCATCGTTTTATCGAACTAAATATAATTTTTGAAAATCCACCAATTATTTCGTGAGTATTGAATTTTTGAACATTTTAGTTTTCGAATTGTGTAATACTCGAGTGAAAAATTGAAAAAAGATATATAAAACATGTTTACATTACATTCAACATTAGATTTGCAAATCATCGTTTTGTCAAATTAGGTGCAGATTTTGAAAATCCACCAATTATTTCGCGAGTTGTGAATTTTTAAAAATTTTAGTTTTACAATTGTGTAATGCTCGAGCAAAAAAATAATATAAAACGTGTCGACTAAATTCTACAAAAATTAAATTAGATTTACAAATCATGGTTTTATCAGATGAAATGGAGTTTTTGAAAATCTACCGATTATTTCGCGAGTTGTGAATTTTTGAAAATTTTAGTTCTCGAATTGTGTAATACTCCAGCAAAAAATTAGAGAAATATATAAAGCGTATCGACTAAATTCTACAAAAATTAAATTAGATTTACAAATCATGGTTTTATCAGATGAAATGGAGTTTATGAAAATCTACCGATTATTTCGCGAGTTGTGAATTTTTGAAAATTTTAGTTCTCGAATTGTGTAATACTCCAGCAAAAAATTAAAGAAATATATAAAGCGTGTCGACTAAATTCTACAAAAATTAAATTAGATTTACAAATCATGGTTTTATCAGATGAAGTGGAGTTTTTGAAAATCCACCGATTATTTCGCGAATTGTGAATTTTTGAAAATTTTAGTTCTCGAATTGTGTAATACTCCAGTAAAAAATTAAAGAAATATATAAAGCGTATCGACTAAATTCTACAAAAATTAAATTAAATTTACAAATCATGGTTTTATCAGATGAAGTGGAGTTTATGAAAATCTACCGATTATTTCGCGAGTTGTGAATTTTTGAAAATTTTAGTTCTCGAATTGTGTAATACTCCAGCAAAAAATTAAAGAAATATATAAAGCGTGTCGACTAAATTCTACAAAAATTAAATTAGATTTACAAATCATGGTTTTATCAGATGAAGTGGAGTTTTTGAAAATCCACCGATTATTTCGCGAGTTGTGAATTTTTGAAAATTTTAGTTCTCGAATTGTGTAATACTCCAGCAAAAAATTAAAGAAATATATAAAGCGTGACGATTAAATTCTATAAAAATTAAATTAGATTTACAAATCATGGTTTTATCAGATGAAATAGAGTTTATGAAAATCTACTGATTATTTCGAGAGTTGTGAATTTTTGAAAATTTTAGTTCTCGAATTGTGTAATACTCCAGCAAAAAATTAAAAAAATATATAAAGCGTGTCGACTAAATTCTACAAAAATTAAATTAGATTTACAAATCATGGTTTTATCAGATGAAATGGAGTTTTTGAAAATCTACTGATTATTTCGAGAGTTGTGAATTTTTGAAAATTTTAGTTCTCGAATTGTGTAATACTCCAGCAAAAAATTAAAGAAATATATAAAGCGTGTCGACTAAATTCTACAAAAATTAAATTAAATTTACAAATCATGGTTTTATCAGATGAAGTGGAGTGTATGAAAATCTACCGATTATTTCGCGAGTTGTGAATTTTTGAAAATTTTAGTTCTCGAATTGTGTAATACTCCAGCAAAAAATTAAAGAAATATATAAAGCGTGTCGACTGAATTCTACAAAAATTAAATTAGATTTACAAATCATGGTTTTATCAGATGAAATGGAGTTTTTGAAAATCTACTGATTATTTCGAGAGTTGTGAATTTTTGAAAATTTTAGTTCTCGAATTGTGTAATACTCCAGCAAAAAATTAAAGAAATATATAAAGCGTGTCGACTAAATTCTACAAAAATTAAATTAGATTTACAAATCATGGTTTTATCAGATGAAATAGAGTTTTTGAAAATCCACCGATTATTTCGAAAGTTGTGAATTATTAAAAATTTTAGTTCTCGAATTGTGTAATGCTCTAGTAAAAAAATAAAGAAATATATAAAGCGTATTGACTAAATTCTACATTAAATTAGATTTACAAGTCATGGTTTTATCAGATGAAATAGAGTTTTTGAAAATCCACTGATTATTTCGAGAGTTGTGAATTATTGAAAATTTTAGTTCTCGAATTGTGTAATGCTCCAACAAAAAAATAAAGAAATATATAAAGCGTGTCGACAAAATTCTACAAAAATTAAATTAGATTTACAAATCATGGTTTTATCAGATGAAATGGAGTTTTTGAAAATCCACCGATTATTTCGCGAGTTATGAATTTTTGAAAATTTTAGTTCTCGAATTGTGTAATACTCCAGCAAAAAATTAAAGAAATATATAAAGCGTATCGACTAAATTCTACAAAAAATAAATTAGATTTACAAATCATAGTTTTATCAGATGAAATGGAGTTTTTGAAAATCCACCGATTATTTCGAAAGTTGTGAATTATTAAAAATTTTAGTTCTCGAATTGTGTAATGCTCTAGTAAAAAAATAAAGAAATATATAAAGCGTATCGACTAAATTCTACATTAAATTAGATTTACAAGTCATGGTTTTATCAGATGAAATAGAGTTTTTGAAAATCCACTGATTATTTCGAGAGTTGTGAATTATTGAAAATTTTAGTTCTCGAATTGTGTAATGCTCCAACAAAAAAATAAAGAAATATATAAAGCGTGTCGACAAAATTCTACAAAAATTAAATTAGATTTACAAACCATGGTTTTATCAGATGAAATGGAGTTTTTGAAAATCCACCGATTATTTCGCGAGTTATGAATTTTTGAAAATTTTAGTTCTCGAATTGTGCAATACTCCAGCAAAAAATTAAAGAAATATATAAAGCGTATCGACTAAATTCTACAAAAAATAAATTAGATTTACAAATCATAGTTTTATCAGATGAAATGGAGTTTTTGAAAATCCACCGATTATTTCGAGAGTTGTGAATTTTTGAAAATTTTAGTTCTCGAATTGTGTAATACTCCAGCAAAAAATTAAAGAAATATATAAAGCGTGTCGACTAAATTGTACAAAAATTAAATTAGATTTACAAATCATGGTTTTATCAGATGAAATGGAGTTTATAAAAATCTGCCGATTACTAAATACATAATAAATAATAAATACAATGGCCATCGACCGGAGTCCTTCAGCCAAGAATTACACAGTATAATGGAATAATCAGTAATTATGTAAACGAACAATGAATTTGGAACAAACAAAAAAATACATATTTGGCATGTATGATGGCATTAGTGATCTATACTCTACCGATTATTTCGCGAGTTGTGAATTTTTGAAAATTTTAGTTCTCGAATTGTGTAATACTCCAGTAAAAAATTAAAGAAATATATAAAGCGTATCGACTAAATTCTACATTAAATTAGATTTACAAATCATGGTTTTATCAGATGAAATAGAGTTTTTGAAAATCCACCGATTATTTCGAGAGTTGTGAATTATTGAAAATTTTAGTTCTCGAATTGTGTAATACTTTTTGTTTTGTTTTTGGTAATTAGGTAATTTTTGTTCTATAATCATTATTATTATGTATATTTTTGTATTATGTATTTTGTCCTTTTTGGTTAATCTGTTGGACAATAAAGAAGTATTATTATTATTATTATTATTATTAATACTCCAGCAAAAAATTAAAGAAATATATAAAGCGTGTCGACTAAATTCTACAAAAATTAAATTAGATTTACAAATCATGGTTTTATCAGATGAAGTGGAGTTTTTGAAAATCCACCGATTATTTCGCGAGTTGTGAATTTTTGAAAATTTTAGTTCTCGAATTGTGTAATACTCCAGCAAAAAATTAAAGAAATATATAAAGCGTGTCGACTAAATTGTACAAAAATTAAATTAGATTTACAAATCATGGTTTTATTAGATGAAAGGAAGTTTTTGAAAATCCACCGATTATTTCGCGAGTTGTGAATTTTTGAACATTTTAATTTTCAAATTTTGAAATACTCGAGTGAAAAATTTAAAAAAATATATATACGTGTTAAAGAAATTCTACAAAAATTAAATTAGATTTGCAAATCATCGTTTTATCAAATTAAGCAGGGGCGGCTCGTTATATAGAGCCAAAGAGCCATGACACTACCTGTAGTTTCAAGCTCGGCAAGAAATTTTAATTAATTCTTAAAACACTTTTTCGCCAGTTACTTTGGCCTGGGAAGATAAATCGTTCTTTCTTTCTTCAAAAAGGAGGGGGGGGGGACGTATATTTATAAGTGACTCTACCATCAACATGTTCCACGACCCGCCACTGAAAACAATCACAATTTACTTGAAACGTTTCAAATTTACTCAAAGTAGATTCTGCTTTATAATTGAAAGAAAATCTCGAAACAGAAGTTCACTAGGTTTCAAAATAATAACATGAGAATACACCTTAAAGTTATGCTCACTGTCCGACGCCGACGACGGTTTGAAAATTATAAAAACAATAGCCACAATCTTGAAACTTTCAAGTGTACTTAGACTGGATTCGACTTTATCATTCAATTAAAATTTATAAACACCCTAATACTAGATTTCGAGATAATCACACTAAATGCAACTTGCGGTCATGCTGAAGCCGCTCGCGGTCTAATGGTCTAAAAAAATATAAAAACAATCGCCATCTGTTTGAAACTGTTTAAATCTACTCAAGAGTAGATTCAACTTTATAATTCAATAAAAAATGTCAATATGAAATTTTACTGGATTTCGAAATAATCACACTTAAATACACATTGTAGTTATCCTGTAGTTGCTCATTATCCGATTGTTTAAAAAGTAAAAAACAATCGCCACTGTCTCGAAACTTTGCAAATTTATTCAAAATATATTCGGCTTTATAATTCAATCAAAATGTCAAAACATCCTGAACTAAAATGATGACTTTTAAATGATCACAGGGAAAAATTTTGATTTTGGTAAAAAATTTTTTTTTGTCACGTCCGCTAATTAAAAAAAAACAAAATTTCAACTGAACGATCTAACGATAGCCAACGTAATAACAATTAAGAAACATATCTACTTCTTTGTTTTATACGACCTCTAAATGCTGAATCACGGCTACCGCTTGACCTTCACTTTTTGACAGTCAAAGTCATCTGCAGCTCATTGAGGTCAACGAAATAATGTTAAAAATGCACTTTTAAAATTAAAAAATCCCTGTTGAACCAGCTTATATGGTTCTTGTACAAAAAATTCTTGTAAATTGGCCAACAAAGCGGAAGACCCACATAATGCAAAACATTTAAGCAAAACATCTTTTTAATTTTTTAGGTCTATAACCATCATGCGTACGTACTAAAGTACTTACCTATTTGTAGCTGTAGTAGAATGAAGCCCGTTACATCCGCTAGGACGATTCCTAGACGAACTAGACGAAGAGGTCGAAGAAGAGGCAGTTGAAGGTAGAGTATCCATTTCCCGCTTAGCCATCATCATCCTTCCAGAAGACGTATTAATCTTGTTAGCAGCCAATTCCGTCAGCAAATCTTTCGGCACTCTCATGAGCAACAATTTGGGAACACTTTTGATGAAGAAGGAACGCACCCATGGTGCCATTTTGTGCGTGCTCGGTTTACGGTAGTGCACATTTAATATTATAATCGTTATTACTACGGATAAACCTACTAATACCATTGTGAATAAGATATATTTACCTAGCAGTGGAAGAGCTAATGACGTTGATGGTATAATTTCGGAGATAAGCAAGAAAAACATAGTTTGAGATAGGAGGATGTTGATGCAGAGGGCAATTTTCTCTCCGGAATCTGCTGGCAGATAGAATACTAATACCGAGAGGTATGAAATGCCCACGCAAGGGACGATCAGGTTAACGGTGTAAAATAGGGTTTTGCGGCGGAGAGTGATGTTGAAAAATATATCTGAAATTAATGGAAATTGTTTATTTGTGGCGATACAATTAATAAATAATAAATAAATTGACAGATTTAAGGGCAGAAAGACCGCAGGTCGATAGCCTAGGCGGACTAACGCCCTTTTTTGTTTATGTATATTCATCTGGCATGTATGTATTGTATTGTATAGTCTGAATAAAGATGATTGATTGATAAATTTATATGTTTGGTAAGAATTTTAAAATCAGAAGTTTTTTTTGTTTTTTTTACAATTATTTGAATTTGAAAAATGATGATGTGGCCATCATGTTACTTTATCCGACTTGATGGTATCATAGCCATTTATATTTACGTTTTCATGGTTTATTTTCAATTGAAATCATATCGTAAATGTACATCGAGCGTTGTGTAAACTCGGATGAAACTGACGTTTAAAACGTCAAAATTATGAAAGATGGAAAAAATATACTTCAAATTCAAAAATTCAGTTTACTCAGAACTAAAGGGATTTAGAAAAAAACGTATTCTTTATTGTTCATTTTAGCATTCTCTACAATTATTATTAACATAAATTTGCTGTAACCATTACCGTTTTATAATTATAAACAAAAAATTAAAAAATGGTGATGTGGCTATCATGTTACTTTCTCCGACTTGATGGTATCATAGCCATTTATATTTACGTTTTCACAGTTTATTTTCAATTGCAATCATATTTTAAAAGTACATCGAGCGTTGTGTAAACTCGGATGAAACTGACGTTTAAAACGTCAAAATTATGAAAGATTATACTTTAAAAACTCAATTTACTCAAAAACTAAAGCGATTTAAAAAAAAACTTATTCTTTATAAGTTGTTCATTTTAGCATTCTCTACAATTATTATAAACATAAATTTGCTGTAACCATTATCGTTTTATAATTATAAACAAAAAATAAAAAAAATAAAAATAAATTCTTTTCTCAAATAAAAATTATTTTATGAAAAATGTTTTCAAGCAAAAGATGTTCATTTCTTTGTTGTCTTCAAAGTTTGTTTAAATATTTTTATGATATTTTTCATATTTAAGAAAATATTGGCAAAAAACAAAACACAGTTAAGGTAAACGCCCACTTTCGGTACACGAAATTTTACCAAAAGCTTTTCAGTTCTTGAGATTATCAAATAAGGCGGATGTTCAAAGTTTCATATCAATTGCTCTATTAGTTTTTGAGATACAGCGCGCACAGACAGACACACACACAGACACAATTTTTACTTTCTCCGTTACGAAGTACGAGAAAGTATTTGTGATCGTGATTTTTTTTTTCAAAAATTTTTTTTACGGAAATATCCGTTTTGGGGTCCCTAGATGCCATTTCAACAATTTCTGGAAAAAATTCTTATTATCTCAAACTATAGGGAAGGGATGTTTTTACATTATGATTGAATTATGAAGTAAAACCTATTTTGAATAATTTTTGAAAGTTTCAAGATGATGGTGATTGATCTTATATTTTTCAAACCATTAGAGTGTAAACAACTTCAGCACGAGATAATCACATGGAAACGCAACTTGCAGACGCTGCGTTTTGGTGTGAAATCTTGTGAAGGGGTGTTTTGAGATTTTTATTTTGATTGAACTGTTAGATTTGAAAATTTAGTAAATATATCAGTATATTAGTAAATATCCGTTTTGGGGTCCCTAGATGCCATTTCAACAATTTCTGGAAAAAAAAAATTGTGTCTGTGTGTGTGTGTCTGTCTGTATCTCAAAAATTAATAAAGCAATTGGTATGAAACGTTGAACATACGTCTTATTTGATAATCTGAAGAACTGAGAAGCTTTTGTGAAAATTTCGTACACTGGAAATGGATGTTTTTTGTTTTTTGCCAATATTTTCTTAAGTATGAAAAATAACACAAAAACATTTAAACAAAAATTAAAGACAACAAAAAAATGAACATCTTTTGCTCGAAAACATTTGTGATAAAATCATTTTTATTCGAGAAAAAAAAAAATATTTTTTTAAATTTTTGGTTTATAATTATAAAACAATAATAGTTACAGCAAATGTATATTAATAATAACTGTAGATAATGCTAAAATGAACAACTTATAAGGAATAAGTTTTTTTCGAAATCCCTTTAGCTTTTGAGTAAACTGAGTTTTTGAAAATGAAGTATAATTTTTCCATCTTTCATAATTTTGACGTTTCAAATGTCAGTTTCATCCGATTTTACAAAACGCTGTATGCACATTTAAAATGTGATTTAAATTGAAAGTGTAAACATAAAGAATTATATCATCAAATCGGAATAAAGTAACACTATTTTTTTGCCATTATTTTAGAGTTTCGGATCGTATCTCAATTTGAGCTTGTGTTATTTTTGGGGCAAATTATTTCTAGACCAGAATTTTTGTGCTCGTATTTTAGATTTTTTACCTGTTTCTTCGATTTTTTCCTATAAATTCTTGATTTTTTTTTCATAAATATTCTTTATTTTGGTCCCAATTTTAAATTGATCTGTTGAAATTTTCGACTTTTTTGATCAGTATTTTAATTTTAAGCTAGTGCTTTCGATTTTTGGTGTTAAATTTCGATTTTTGGTGTTAAATTTCGATTTTTGGTGTTAAATTTCGATTTGTTGCCACAATTGTTGAATTTTGACTTGTATTTTTGTTTTATTTTTTGGTCTAATTTTTTGATTTTTTGTCCTAAGATTTCTTTATTTGGCCAAAATTTTCGATTTGTTTACTAAGATTTTCGATTTTTTAACTTTTTGGTCTGCGTTTTTTTTACTTTTAGGCCCGCGTTTTCGATGTTTTGGCCACAATTGTTAAAATTTGACCTGTATTTTCGATTTTTTGGTCCAAATTTTTAATCTTCTGTCCTAAGATTTCTTTATTTGGCTGAAATTTTCCATTTGTTTATTAAAATTTTCGATTTTTTAATCTGCATTTTTTATTTTTAGCCCCAAATTTTCGGTATTTGGTCTAAATTTTGTTTTTCTTTGTCCTATATTTTAAATTTTTCAATTTTCAATTTTAGTTTCTGTTCGGAAACTTACTTTGAGCTACAGGGTTATTTTGAGGATGAAAATGGCAAACTATTTTTTCTCTACTGGATTTTTTTATCTGCATTTTTAGATCTTTGGCCTGTAATTTCTTGTTTTTTTCCAAAGTTTTAATTTTTGACCTAAATATTCTTTATTTTGGCCTGCTTTTTTAAATTTTTTGTCCCAAATTTTCGGTATTTGGTCTAATTTTTTGTTTTCTTGGCCCAAATTTTAGATTTTTTTATTTTCAATTGAAGTTTCTGAACAGAAACTTTTAACTTTGTTCATTTACCTATTTATATGTTTAATTTCTTATATGTAAAAGATTATTACATTATTTTGTAGAAAGGTGATTTTCCGTAAATAAAATAAAATAAAATTAAATTAAACTACAGGGTTATTTTGAAGGTGAAAACAGCAAACTATTTTTCCTTTACTTGAATTTTTTATCTGCATTTTTGGATCTCTAGCCTGTAACTTCGTTTTCTATTCCAAATTTTTGACCTAAATATTCTTTATTTTGTCCTAAATTGTGTATTAAAAGTTTCGATTTTTTGGTCCGCATTTTTGATATTTACGTCCTAATTGTTGGTTTTAGCTTTTTTGTGTTATACTCGTATTTTATATTTTCTAATCTGAATTATTGATTTTTATTAGCGATTTTTTTGCCGTTATTTTCGAGTTTTTTGGTCGGTTTTTGATTTTTTGCCCTCTAATTTAGATTTTTAACCTGAATTATTGTTTTTTATTTTAATTTTTTTTGCATTCTTTTCGAGTTTCTGGTCGGAAACTTATTTTGAGCCAAAGAATTATTTTAGGGGCTAGCTAAATATTTTTTCTTTTACTTGAATTTAGAATATTTTGGTCTGCATATTTTTGGTCCATATTTTAGATCTTTACCTTTACCTGGTTTTCGCCTCAATTTATTCCAAATTTTTTATTTTTTTGCCTATATAATCTTTATTTTGGACAACATTGATTTTCTAGTTTGCGTTTTTTTTTATGTTTAAGCCATAGTTTAGCCTATATTTAAGTTTTATTGTTTAATTATTGATTTTTATCAGCGAATTTTTGATTGGCGAATATTTTAGATTTTTAACCTAAAGCAGCGATTTTTTATTTTTTGCCAGCATTTTCAAGGTTTTGGTCTAATCGTCAAATAGGAGATTTGTAACAAGTAACATGATGGCCATATTACCTTTTTTTTTCAGAAATTGTTGAAATGGCATCTAGGGACCCCAAACTTTTATACCATTAAATCTGAGAAATTTTCCTGAATGCCACACCAATTTTTTTTTATATAAACCGAATTATATTTTATTTTTATTTATTATAATTTTAGTTTAGTCATTAAGATTGTTTAGATTTATATTTATTACATTATTACCATTACTATTAATATTTTTATTATTAAATTCGCATTTTTTTTTAATACAAGGTTGGTTGATTGTAAATAGTCATAAATATTTTGTCCCTCATTTTCAATTACTAATTTAATTCATCCAAACCTCTATTTAAGATGTATCGCAAAAAAATTGTAACCTGCACCAATTTCATATAATTAAAATTGTTATACAGGGTGTCAATTTGAAAACTTTCAATGCGAATATCTGTGAAAATAAAAGAGTTAGAAAAGCGCAATTTGGTACAAATGTTATACAGGTAGGGGGAACTAGAACCACCATATTTTGGTTATGGGGTGAGTGCCCCCTTGGGCCCCATTCATCCTAACCCCAAAATTTTAAATGGCATCACCCCTTTTGTGATCCCTTAAATTAAACGTTTTTTCGAGTAGTATTCACCAGTATAAGAATTTTTTTTTAAATTTAAATCGCAATTCTTTCAGCCATACTGTAAACCATGTCTAATACCGGACAAAAAAGAAAATAGTGAATTCGTCTGAAATTATTTCACTTCGATCGTTTTTGAATTTGACGTACAATCTAACACACCTGACTGCAATAGGTGATTGTTATTTGTTGAAACCTGACCCACTGGTTCGAGTATTTGGAGAAAAAAAAATTATTATCCTTTTTTGTAGCCCAAAATGGAATGAATTATAAGAATCCAATTAAATAAAATAGCAATTCATAGAATTTATTTTATTTTAATTATACTTTTTTGTTCGGCCCTGTATTAAATTTAAAAAAATTCTTGTACTGGTGAATACTACTCGAAAAAACGTTTAATTTAAGGTATCACAAAAGGGGTGATGCCATTTAAAATTTTGGGGTCAGGGTGAATGGGGCCCAAGGGGTCACTCACCTCATAACCAAAATATGGTGGTTCTAGTTCCCCCTACCTGTATAACATTTGTACCAAAATGCGCTTTTCTAACTCCTTTATTTTCAGAGATATTCGCATTGAAAGTTTTCAAATTGACACCCTGTATAATGATACACTCATGCTATATTTATAATAATTCTTATTTACCTGGATAGGGCTCCGCGCAACAAGGATAATACTTCTCGTGCCTCTCGGCGGGTACACCAAGAATGTCCCATTCTACGCTGGGATAATACTCTCTTAAATCTATACCTACTTCTACTTTGTCTTCTCCTACTTTTTGATTAATATGTTTCAAGTCGATCTGAAAAAAGCAAGAAAAAAAAAACCGAGAATGTGAGCAGACAAGAGGACGACTGGCTTACCTGATTGCCGTCGTAGGTCCAAGAGCCGAACTTCATGAAACAAGTTTGTTGATCGAAGGGAAAGTACCTCACGTCAATTTCACAGGATGATTTGAAAATTGCTGGAGGTGTCCACAGCACCTTCCCGGTGTGCCTTAAGACGGCCTTCGTCATCGTGGTTACCACGTATTCACCATCAGCACTGAAAATGAGCGTTTAAATTATTGAAAGTACGTACGATATCCAATATCCCTATATAAGATATTTAATCTGGAACCTGAATTATTACTTATTAATGATTTTCAAAGAGTTAGGCCTGAGAAAAATTATCCAAACTTTGCCGTACCAAAAAACTTTTTTTATCAGTTATTTATAACAGTTAATTAAGGTTGTAATATAAATATGCACTACCTTAAGGAAGTACCTATTACCAGCACTTCAACAAACAGCATTAAATCATCATATTTAATCGATTAATGTTGTAATATTAATTTGATAAAATAGGTACTTCCTTAAAGTTGTACCTAATTAGTTTATTAAATAAATATCTATCTTCAGGATAACTAGTTTACCCAGTATTAATCAACGTGGTGTATAAATGATTAACAAGAGCTTCCTAATAAATATTATGTCACGTAGTACCGTATGTAATATAATTTTTATTATTTGCATTTGTATGTTCCCATCAATTTTGTAAACGTGATCGTAATAATATAAAGTAAACTATAGGTATATGTCCCGTATTAATTTTACCCATTTTTGCGTTTGCGTACATATTCTAAAATGTATAGAAATGCATTGAATTGATTTCAGATAAACTAATTGTACGTAAAACATTTCCATATACATTGTCGGATCTCTCTATAAAATTGAATGTACTTGATATCGGGAACCCTCACTTATTAAAGATGCTTTAAATAAATTTAAACGGAAATTATATTCAAAAAATCAACACCAAGTATTTATTGGACGATTATCATGAAATCAGTGAAAGTTTTGGTTCTTATTGTGGCACGAAAGACGTTCGCCACTAGGGTGACTCACCACCAGCGGCACTCGCTACGCACGATCCCCCACCAACGGAAAAGGGCCGCCCGCAACCTGAACAGAGGGCGCGCCCTACGCTCGCACGACGGTTGTGGCCGCACGACTCACTTAAATAGGGTATGTGCTCCCTCATCTCGTCACTTCGATCAGCGCACTGCAATCGAACAGTCAGTACAGCCGGTAAGATAGTCTGACAAGCGAGCTCACCAAGGCACGCAACACGAGCTCACCAAGGCACGTATCTAAACACACGAGCTCACCAAGGCACGTATTTAAACACACGAGCTCACCAAGGCACGTGAATCAAAGCAATCTCACCAAGACACGCTGCGACAAGCTTCCCACGGCATCCGATGCTACGCCTTCTGGTCCGGCAGCATCAGACCCGAAGCACATCACGCCGGAGTCGACGCCACGTCAGTAGAAGAGTACGACGCTACTGCGTGGACCACCCGAGGCTATTGTCACCAATCCCATCGACGCCACGGAGGCGAGGCCCATAGCGAACCCGAGGACCAGCAAGGACGCACGCCATCCCGAGGCCCGTGTCACCGCTGCCACCATCGCCGATGAGGACCTGACCGAGGTCCTGTACACCGGAGTGAACCCGACGACCGTGCACCCACAGGACCCGCGCCGGACCCGCGGTAATCTTAATTATTTGTACCTGTATATATTTTTATTCTGTAAATAAACTGTTACGACCACATCGAATTCTCTTGGATCCAACGAACTACACAACGCAACCCCACGTTGGTGACCCCGACGTGATCCAAGAGAACCACGAGTGCAGTGAACTGCCGACGATCCGGACTTATGGTTCGCCCAGGTAGAGAGCCAGTTCCAGATCGCAGGCATCGTCACCGACGAGACGAAATACGGACACATAGCAGGCAACCTAGAAGCACGATATGCTAAGGAAATCCGAGACGTACTAACGAACCCGCCAACCACCGGTAAATACGACAAACTCAAAACCGAGCTGAGCCGCAGGCTGTCCGTAAGCCAGGAACAACGAACAAAGCAACTGCTGTAACGTAAAGAATTAGGAGACAGAACACCATCTCGATTCCTACGTCACTTACAATACCTAGCAGGCACCACCGTACCAGAAAAGCTTCTCCGATCGCTGTGGTTGGGACGACTCCCAAACCACATGCAAGCCATACTCGCGACACAAACTAAGGCAACACTGGAAGAATGGGCAGACGCCATGGCGAACCCAGCAGTCCAAACGGTAACCGGGGCCACGCACACGTACGATCACACGCTGAAGAACCTCGTAGCGGAGATCGGACAACTGAAGACGCAGCTTCAACAGCAACAAGAGAAGCAGAACTTTAGATGACTACAAAGACGCGACCAGTCACAAAACAGGAGCCAGAGCCAAGGCAGAACCCGTGCGAAGACCCGCGAATATGAGACGTGCTGGTTCCACTGCAAGTTTGGCAACGTAGCGCGAAACTGCCGACCCAAGTGCAAACATTGGAAGCAGGGAAACGACCAAGGCAGTCAGTAGCGGCGACTGACCGCACGCCTAACACCTCCCGCCGTCTATACGTCACCGATCGACAAACGCGAGTCCAATTCTTGATCGACACAGGAGCAGACGTCTGCGTTTTCCCACGGAAACTCGTAAAGAGAACCGGCAACGCTGCCGCAAACTTTACGCAGCGAATGAAACTGTGATAAACACGTACGGCAGAGTAAACTTGAACTTGGATCTAAGTTTAAGGAGGAATTTCCCATGACGGTTTCCTAGCCCACTACGAGCTACTACCCGACATCCGACACCGCAAACTCAGGGACGCTAAAACTAGCATCACCACACAGTGGCGTAGCGAGCTTAACTCGCGCCCGGGGCACAATACCTTTTTAGCGCCACACAAAAAATGTAGTTGGGAAAACAAGACTTTAAAAACACGCAGTTTTAAAACAATAAAAAAGTAAATATTTATTATCTCTAAGGAGATACATATATTTAATAATAATATGATTATAATACATTAATAAAACTAATTACTATGTATAAATTTTCCTTGCTTTTGATGAAGCAAATTTATCAATATCTTCAAAGTTGATCATTTAAAATCGTTCTCTTACCACGCTTAAAAATGCTAGGTAACTTAGACGATCTTGTCCCATCGTTGATCGTAGATATGTCAAAATTAATTTTAATTTGCTGAATGAACGTTCGCAGCTAGCAATTGATACTGAGATAGTCAGGAGTATTTGAAGTGCCACTCTCAGGTTTGGAAAAACATCTTCTCCATAGGAGATTATAAAAGTAAGATATTGTAATGGAGTTTTAGGTTCAATTTCTTTTCTACTGCAGTCACATATTTCGATAAAGAGTTCTATCCATTGAAATCTGTATTATAAAATTCACCCAAATTTGTACAATTTTTTTCAAGGCCGTTATCAACATTATCCTTGTTTAGTAAATTCTAGTATAAATCAAAATTTGAAATGAAGGTCACTTAATCGTGTATATCGTGTGCATATTTCTTGATGGAGACGATCAAGAACGCTTTTCATAACGCAAGAAAATTCACTTTCTGCGGAAAGCCCAACATCTCTAGCCAATTCTCCGGGCATTTTGCAGCGTCTTCTTACACATATTGTTGTATCAATATCCCATTTTTCACAAAGAGGCTTTTTCTATTGCCTCTTCATAGAGCTTGTCTCGGATTTCGGCTAGTTCAGTCGCTAATGATTCAAGATTATGGAACGCTTCTCTAAAATGGATTCGAGGATCTTGTAATCTGAGCTGCACACGATCAATCCTCCTTAAGATTTCATACCAGAAATGAACTAAAGTTATGAAACTAAAAGCTAGTATATTTTGCGACAGAATTGTAGCTTCAATTCTGGTGTTACTTGTAGTGGTAGTGTCCTCTGCTGATTTTTCAATTTTTCTAAAAGTTCTACTATATTCTCTAGCCCATCGACGATAACGCTAACCGCTTGTATTCTGGCGCTCCATTGTGTTTCAGATTCACGTTTGACAGTTTTTGTTAAAGCATTTTTTAATAATCCCCATCATAACGTTGAACGTGAGAAAAAGAGATATATGTTTTCAATTATTCCAAAACATGTCACAACGATTGGATCTTGTTTAGCTGCAGTAACTCCTACTGAATTCAATGAATGGTTATCACAATTTACAAATCATGCTTTATGATTTTTTTCATTATTCTTAGTTGAACGTCAGATGTGTGACCTGCCATTACGGCAGCATTATCGTAACATTGTGATCTGCAGTTTGTTTATGAAATTTCATCGGAATTTAATTTCTCTAAAATTGTATTTTCGATCGAGGCTGCATCTTTACCATGTATTTCAATAAAACCCAAAAAATATTCTTTGATGGAAACTTTTTTATTGATAAAATCAACATCTTCATACCTAACGACTTGGGACATTTGTTCTCGATGAGATATATCAGGAGTTGAATCAAACAAAAGTCCATAATATTTATTTCTTTTGATATCGTTTATTAGTTGATTTCGAACTGTAGATGCCAGAAGATGAATGAATTCATTTTGAATCTGTGGTGATAAATATGAGACAGTTTTTGGAGTTTCTGTGGCATGTTTAAGATGATTTGCTAGTAGCGGATCAAACTGAGCTACAAGTCTAAGTAAAGATAATAGGTTTCCTACATTTGTACCATCTTGAAGTGCTAGTTTTTCAACATGGCCACGTAGAGGAAGATTTTGTATAATGAAATACCTCATGCAAGCTAATATTCTTTGCAATATATTTCGCCACCGTTCTTTTTCGGACTGAATGTTCGCTTCTAATGATACATCATAATAATTAATCTACTTATTAATCTTCGTTCTGTTTCTTTCCAAGCCGTAAGTGATTTTCGGTGATTTGGACTTCTTTCATGACTAATCAATTTTTCTGTTTTCTTCCATTTATTAAAACCAGCAGATGTTACGAATGATGATTGTGTAGCGGAATTTGATGTAATAAACAGTAAGCAACAAAAGCAGTACGCTGCATTATTTTTTCGTGAATATAATAACCAAGATCGATTAACTTCAGTTCCTTCCTCTTCATTACCGGCCCGTCGAAAAAACCAAGATTTTGGCATTAGACGATTAGTTGATGTTGTTGCTGCATTTAAACTGACTTGGTTTTGAAATTTGCAAGATCCACGAATAATCATTTCTTTTCGAAGTTGGTTTGATATTGGAAGATTGTTGCTACATTTTAAATAAGCAACATCCTTGAACTCCAGAACGTCCGGAATTACTGTTGTATTTTCTGTGCTTTTTATTAGATTTATCATTTCTGATGTACTCGGGCCACCTTCTTCAGAGTCGTATTTGTTGAGTTGTATTATTAGTACATAAAAGTTTAGCAGCAGTAGGTGTACAACCTGAATCTGGTTCTGACTCTGAATCACAGAAATCAATTATAATAAAAATAAAAATTATCCAGCAATGTTTTGTTTTGCGAACCATTTGGCGCCCCTTTGTGAGTAGCGCCCGGGGCGTGATGCCCCTCCTTGCTCCCCCTCACTACGCCACTGTCACCACACCCGGCCAACTGACGACAAGCGACGAGGCAATGGTGAGCACAATCAACAACAGTAAAAATACCACCAAATCCTGAGCGAATTCCCTGAGATCTGCAAACCAGCCGGGTTACAAGCAACCACACGACATGGAACAGTGCACCACATCCAAACAACGCCAGGCCAAACAGTATCCAGCAGACCACGCCGACTCGCACCCGACAAGCTACGAATAGCGAAAAGCGAATTCAAAACAATGTGTGAAATGGGGATAGCGAGACCATCGAAAAGCCCATGGTCCTCGCCACTTCACCTAGTGCCAAAAAAAAAACGCAGAATGGAGACCGTGCGGCTATTACAGAGCACTGAACGCAAGAACGATCCCGGATAAATACCCCGTTCGTATATCGAAGATTGTGCCCAACAACTACACGGCAGCACACATTTCTCTACGATCGATTTGGTCAGAGCCTACCATCAAATACCCGTAGCAGAGAATGACATTCCAAAAACAGCAACTACCACGCCATTCGAACTATTCGAATTTCCATTTATGACGTTTGGTTTACGCAACGCAGCGCAGACATTCCAACGGTTCATGGATGGAATCCTGCGAGAGCTAGAATTTTGCTACGTGTATATCGACGACATTCTGGTGGTCTCCAAATCAGAGGACAAAAACGAGAAGCACTTACGACAACTGTTCCAACGACTACGAAACAACGGAATAGTAATCAACCCAGCCAAGTGTGAATTCGGAGCATCTAGGATAGCTTTTCTAGGATACATGATATCCGGAGAAGGAACCACACCACTCACCGACAAAGTAGTGACCATTCAGAACCTGCAGCTACCCAAACAGCGAAGAGACTAAGACAAATGCTCGGAATGATCAACTACTATAGAAGGTTCATTCCCAGCGCTGCTAGCGTACAAGCCCCGCTGAATGACCTCCTGAAAGGCAAGAAGAAAGGCAACCAACCCGTCGAGTGGACAAGTGACGAACGAGCCGCGTTCGCGCGATGCAAGCAGCAAATCGCAGAGGCAGCACTGTTGGCGCATCCAGAGCCCAACGCACCCCTAGCAGTCACAACCGACGCTTCAGACTACGCCCTAGGAGGCGTCATACAACAGATGCAACAGGGAGAGTGGAAACCACTAGCTTTCATGTCACGGAAGTTGTCACCAGCTGAACAGAAGTACGCAGCGTACGACCGAGAGCTTCTTGCAATACACGCCACCATAAGGCAATATCAGCACCTCCTGGAGGGACGAACATTCACCATATTCACAGATCACAAACCGATCACGTTTGCTTTCGCACAGAAGCTCGAGAAGACAATTCCGATATCTCGACTACATCGGCCAATTTTCCACCGATATCCAACATATCAAGGGGAAAGAGAACATCGTAGCAGACACACAGCAGGATTGAGCGCATCGATGCAGGGATAGACTTTGCAGCCCTAGGAGCCGACCAGCGGTCCGACCTAGAACTGCAACGAATCCTGAGCGACACGAAATCCAGCCTACAGCTAAAAAAAACTCTTCCTACCCAAATATAACTGCGAAATTTTCTGCGACACGACAACCGACACCGCCCGACCCTACATCACATGCGACTACAGACAGGCAGCATTCAACAGCCAACATCAACTGTCACACCCTGGTGCCAACGCAACCACGACACTGGTCACACAGAAATTCGTATGGCCAGGCGTACGAAAAGATTGCAAACGTCGGAGCAGGTAATGCACAGCCTGCCAACGATCGAAAATCAACCGACATAACGCCCCGACAGCAGGAGAATTCAGGCTACCATCAGCGAAATTCGAACATGTACACATCGACATAGTGGGCCCACTGCCCGAAGCAGAACGGAAGAAATACCTGCTAACGTGCATCGACCGATTCTCACGATGGCCAGAAGCGATCCCAATGGCCAACATCGAAGCGGAAACAGTCGCCCGACTATTCACGACGCATTGGATAGCCAGGTTTGGCACACCAGCAAGAGTCACGACAGACCAAGGACGCCAGTTCGAATCCCAGTTGTTTAAAAAACTTGAAGAAACCACAGGATTCACGAGATACCGCACCACGGCATATCATCCACAGACAAACGGTCTAGTAGAGCGATTCCACAGACCACAGACACCTGAAGGCAGCATTAATGTGTCACACCTACATCCGATGGACAGAGGCACTACCGATCGTCCTGCTAGGCATACGGACGGCTTGGAAGGACGATATCAAAACCACATCAGCAGAGATGGTGTACGGTCAGACACTGCGACTCCCAGGAGAAATGCTAACCAACCAAAGAGGCCAAAAGTCAATCGAAGCCGAAAATTACGCTACCCAGTTACAACGCGCGTTCAGAACAATCAAACCCGTGCAAAGGACACAACACAACAAACCGAAGCCCTTCGTTTTCAAAGACCTAGCGACGGCTTCACACGTTTTCTTGCGGATCGACGTGATGCGAAAAACTCTGCAGCCCCCCTATGAAGGACCATTCCGAGTGATTAAACGAACAAAGAACACCATCACGATCGACCGGCACGGACAAACTACGACAGTCTCAACAGAGCGAATCACACCAGCATTCACGGAACAAACTCATGATGACCCGACCGAGCGAACCGTCATCGCAAAACAGACCACGAAACCACCGTTCCGGGCGAATCAGCTAACCCACGCACAGTGGGGCAAGAGTGCCTCAAATGCGGCATTAATTCAAAAACTGAAATTGGTCGAATGATTATATTGTTGGTATAATAGAACACTAGAAGACTTGCTCGATCATATTGAAACATGTTGTGACCTTGACCACACAGCGTCTGGCTTGGGAAGCCCGCAGTAGTTGAGATATTGCAGAGCAGATAAGAAGTGTCTCGCGCGAGTGATTTATAGGCCTTAATTTCCGAAGAATTTGAGTCGTGTTTTCGATTTTTTTTAATTGTTTCGCCATGAAACCTTCGTGTTCAGGTTTGTAATGATATTTTTAGTTGTTATATAGTAATATTTGTGTGTCAGAAAAATCGTTGTTTAAACGACTGCATAAATTTAGCATCTTGAGATATAAGAAGGTAAATAGTTATGTTCCGAGGCAGTCCGAGCATGCATTTTTGAAGTTTTCTAGTGGTTGTGGCTTCTACATTGTAGATCAGTTTAGTTTTGTTGCTACTTTTTGCTACTTTTTTCTAAATGACAATAAAATCAAGAACAGAGAAAATCGGACGGCGTCAAATAAAATCTTGTCTGGGTTTATTTCAGGTACCAGCTCAAATAAAATGTTCATCACAAGGAGAAAACTTCTGGAAATCATGAAAAGCTCTGGAAGTAGTGATTTGGAAGAACAATTTCTCTACTTAACGGAAAAGATCAAGAATAAAACACAAAGTGGCGGCGAACATGTGAGTGACTTGAAAAAACAATTGTCTTACTTTAAGTCAGACTATAAAACTCGTTGGAAGAAAGCACACAGAATAAATGAAAAATTTAAAGTAAACAATAGTGATTGGCTAAATACTTCGATACCTTTTAGTGTTTATAGTGACAAAAAACGTGGTCGCCCCGAAATTCCGTTTGAGGCGAGTTCTGAGCGAACAAAACGGCAGAAGACAAAAGACTTGAGGGATTCCACTCCTGTGTCTGTTTTGACGTATGCTACCCGATTGAGTTTAAGAGCAGAAGGATATTCTGATGCGTCAAAACTCCTGAATGAAATGACTGTAAGCCCGAAACGCGCGAATAAATATCGAGATGCATACAATAAAAGAATTGAACCGCAACAAATGTTGACGAGTGAAGATGCTCTGGCTGTTTTGGTAGAAGCTAAATTGTCTAAACATCAATATAACATCATAAGAACAAGTGCCCCTGAAAAATTCCTCTCATACAAAACCGTCCAAGCCGCCAAAAACCTCTGCTATCCCAAAGATATATCGGTAACAGATACTTGTGCGTTTATTTCTTTGCAAGCTTTACTCAATCACACCACAGAACGTCTTCTTCGAACGGTGGACCTTGTAATAGATTCCCTTCCCAATGAAGAACTTGACAAGCTGCAGCTTATATCGAAGTGGGGATTTGACGGCTCTTCTGGTCACAGTGCATACAAACAGGCGTTTCATGGTTCTAGCGCTAGTGATTCGGCTGTGTTTATTACATGTTTTGTTCCTGTTCGCCTCGTGTGTGGTGAAAAAATTATCTGGAATAACCCTCGACCTTCATCCACAAGATACTGTAGGCCTTTAAAAATAGAGTTTATAAAGGAGTCCACCGAAACAACAATTGCGGAAAAAAATAACGTGGATGTACAAATTAAAAACAGGTAACTAAGGTAACCATTCATGAGCGGCAAGTGGAAATAAGCCATAACTTGATATTTACTATGATCGATGTAAAGGTTTGCAATGCCTTAACCGAAACTAGTTCGACGCAGAAATGCTATGTCTGTGGTGCAACGTCTAAACAATTCAATAATGTTGAGGAAATGATTCTGAGGAAAGTAAAAACTGAAACTTTAGGATTTGGCTTGTCTGTGCTGCATGGGTGGATTCGCATGTTTGAAGGTATTTTGCACTTGGCTTACAAACTACCAATCAAGAAATGGCAAGCACGAGGAACAGACAAAGGAATTGTTTTAGAAAACAAGAAAAGAATTTAGAAAGAATTTAGAGAACGTTGTGGTCTTATTGTTGATAAACCGAAACCTGGATTTGGTAACACGAATGACGGGAATACCGCAAGACGTTTCTTTAAGGACGCTGAACTTTCAGCAGAAATTACAAAAGTAGATATTGATTTGATTAAAAACATTCACATCATCTTGATTGTAGTGTCTAGTGGGTATGACATTGATGTAGAAAGATTTAGAGTTTTTGCCTATAGCACGGCAAGATATTTCATTCAGAAATACCCATGGTACAACATGTCTCCTACACTGCATAAATATTTGATACATAGTATCGTCCACATTGCTTCCTATAGGACAGTTAACAGAGAAAGCACAGGAAGCACGTAATAAGGACTTCAAAAATTATATTTAACTCAGAAATCCGATTAAATATAATTAGAAATAATTCCATCTTTTCCCCGATGTTTTAATTATCCTTGGAAGGATTTATAGAGGAATTATTTTAGTGTCCACCCTATGAAAACGTTTGGGATTTTTTTAACTATTTTTCCATTAATTTGAGATCTAATTCTATACGAAACGCAAGAATATAACTTTTTTTAGGTTTTTGTCACGTCAAAAAGCACCCTATTTTATCCAAGAGATTTTTTTTACTATTTTTCTGTTAATTCAGAGGTCGAATACTATACGAATCAGAAGTTTCAGAATTCTACATGGTCATTTCAATTTTCATCCCTTTAAAACCACCCCCGTTTATGAAATAGATTGAAAAAACAAAATTTTTCCCAGACCACGAACTCGATTTGGCCCAGTTTCATAAGTTTCAGAATTTTACTCAGTTCATTTCTATTTCCAACCCTTAAGAAACACCCCAATTTATCAATTAGATTTTTTTAAATATTTTTTCTGTAATCACGATCTTAATTGGGACAAGTTCCGTAAGTTTCAGAATTTTGGCCAGAAAAATGTGCATTCTGCCCCACTGTGCCACGGTGCGTTTCGTAGAGTGACTTCATCACAAGGAAGGGAGTATGTGGCGATCCGCGCCCGGGCGCGCGAAGGCCGCTCGCAACTAGGGTGACTCACCCCCAGTGGCAATCGCTATGCATGATCCCCCACCAAAGAAAAAGGGCCGCCCGCAACCTGAACAGAGGGCGCGGCCTACGCTCGCACGACGATTGTGGCCGCACGACCCACTTAAATAGGGTATGTGCCCCCTCATCTCGTCACGCAACACGAGCTCATCAAAGCAAGCTCACCAAGGCACGCTACAACAAGCTCCCCACGGCATCCGATGCTACGCCTTCCGGTCCGGCAACATCAGACTCGGAGCACATCACGCCGGAGTCGACGCCACGTCAGTAGAAGAGTACGACGCTACTGCGTGGACCACCCGAGGCTATCATCACCAATCCCATCGACACCACGGAGGAGAGGCCCAGAGCGAATCCGAGGACCAGCAAGGACGCACGCCATCTCGAGGCCCGTGTCACCGCTGCCACCATCGCCGACGAGGACCCCCACGTATAGGACACCACGGCGACTGAACCTGACCGAGGTCCTATACACCGGAGTGAACCCGACGACCGTGCACCCACAGTACCCGCGCCGATTTTCAGTCCGCGGCAGGGCCCGCGGAAATCGCCTCGCGATACCGACACCGCATTAACCTTAATTATTTGTACCTGTATATATTCATATTCTGTAAATAAACTGTTACCACCACATCGAATTCTCTTGGATCCAACGAACTACGCAACGCAACCCCCACATTATGTTTCAAAGCCTACTCTTCAGTTTTAGAAAAATTTTAAATACTTTTGTGACTAATGTGATACATCATTAATTTTGGTGAAAACCTACTCAAAATGAAACACAAATTCCAGGTCCGTATTAAAAAAAAATATGTTGATGTCGGTATCTAAATAACGAAACGTTGTTTTTCTAAAACTAGATAATGTAACTTACTTGTTGTATAGGACAATGTCAGGTAACCAAATGTGTTCAGAAGGAACGTATAATTCTGTGACACCGCCATATTCCTGAGGGTCCCACATGAACTTATGATCCGTCCATTCCTGAAAATTACGAATATTGCGAAAAATTGAGAAAATTATGTATTAGTTACTTACGTGTTCAAGCCAAACATTAGTTGTTAAAATTTGGTCCTTCAAATTCTGAAATCATAAGAAGAAATGCATAATTAGCAAAGTTATAAAAAACAGCTGCAGCTGGTCCGCATTTAAATAAGTTGGACATGGTTTCCTGAATGTTTTTTTCACAGAGGCGCTAAAGAGGGACCGAATGGGTTACGCTTAAGTTCGCATGCATGACTTTAAAGAAGACACTGTCACCACAGCGTTACATCCTCTGTCCCCCCACTGCCCCCACAGTCCACGAGGGTGGCTGACATCGGAGCGCCGGTAGCTACTCGCTTCTCAAAGATCAAACATCTCGTCACGCTAGAATAGGCCTTTGGTCAGACAAGAAGAAGACACTTCAAAGTTTTTCGCCCTCAAAGATTCATCAAAATCGATTGAAAATACGCCGAGTTATGGCGGTTTAAAAATGGTCGAAATTTCACAAATTTCAAGTATTTCATTTTTTTTCTACCAGTGTATAGTATACTATAGGTTGCATCTTAATCATTTGTCCCTCTGCGACATATGTTTGGCTGCCAAGTTGTGGGGTAGAAATAAGCTGAAAAGAAAATAACTTTACCCAATATCTTAATTCTTATACCTATCTGCATTTTGCGAGTTTATGAAAGTTTTTCAATGTGTACTGTACATCAACTTTCCTATTAATTTTAACAAAAAATGAAAAATTACCTAACGTCAAATGGCTGTGGGTTAACGGAAAAAGGGAAAAAGTGATGTCAAAATTGTCATATTTTCACAAAGAACAAGGATATCTAAAATAGAACTCACTGGAGATGTGAAAGAAAAACGACGGACAAGCAGATTGTGAAACGCTGGATGGAACGTCATCATGCTGGTGACTGATTACTAAGGTTCGAGTTAACAAATCATTAAGGCTCTTTGATAAGCTGCCAGAAATTGTCACGTCTCGCCCCATTTTATTGTTTCTGATGCATCTGTAGTAACCAAGCTCCGGCTGCCAACCTACTACAAGTGGATGCTTCAAAGCAAACCGTTAGAAACCTCCAACAAAAAGCAACTGCTGCTCCAGTTTTTTTTATTATTTGACTCCCAAACCAGGTGATCAAAATCGAATGCTAATATTCCGTACTAAAAGAAATCTACGGAAGTGAAAATTAGTATACTGATGGCACCTACATTTGTTTTTCAAACTTGTGACGATCCATGGGTTCAAAGCTGATATTTCGTTGCCGCTGGTATATGCCCTGCTGCCCAGAAGAAACATCTAATCGATTAGGTATTTTGAAAAATCAAAGAATTGGGACCAATGTTATCACCAAACGCTGTGACGACAGACTTTGAAAAGTCTATGATCAACTCGATAAAGACTGAGTTCTCAAACAATATCCAAAAAGGCTGCTTTTTCCACTTTTTCGAAACATTCAGATGAATTTCAATGTTTGGACTTGTACTGTTCTTGAACTCACCGATTCTAATTTAATATTACAGATACAGATAAAGAGGCTGACTTTTCGCCTCTGGGAAGCGAATACTCGACAGAGACTTCTTTTGACAGCTCTGATGTGAAAGGTACGAAAATAAAAAATAACAGTAAGAAGAAGAAGTTAACTCAATACAACAAGGGAAAAACTCGCATCTTTCAGGAACCTAAGAATTTGAAAGGAAAACAAACTATCAAGAATAGAATAATCTCACATCTGGACGTCAACTGTGAAGCTGGATCATCAATTTCGGAGCCAGAGCCCTCTGGCTTATTAAAACTGAGTGAACGTTCAAAGTACCTCTGACCGCAATCAAGAAAACCAAAGAGACGTCATAATCAATAGGCAAATTTCTACGCCGCGTGGAAGAAAAAGAAAGTTTGATCCAAAGTCGTGGAAAAGATCTATTCAGCCACGTTCACGTTCAGAATCAAAAATAGTCAGGAGCGAAATTCCAAACTGCCATTGCAACTGCAAAACAAAATTAGGATTACAGGAACAAACTTTGATGTTTAAGAATTTTAAGCTCTCTTCACACGATGAGCAAACGCTGTATCTTAAGGGTTGCATAAAACCCTGCGAACTGAAGGGCCGACCAGCATCCAAAAAAAGGCAAACCCAAGGAGTCGAAGATATTTCACTTATGAAGTGATAAGTAAAAGCAAAACAATATCTTTATGTCAGGCTGCGTTTCTAGCTATCCACGGGATACAACGGAGCAGACTAATGAAAAAAGTGCAAAAACCTGAACAATCTTATAGAGATATGAGAGGACGTCACACAGAGAGACCCAAAAGAGTTTCCGTCGAATCCCTAAATCTATCGGTCATTTTTTTCGACAATTGCCCTCATTTACTTATTAACCAATGAAATCGAATAACGTTGATGAGATGATCCAATAAAATTCTAATTACGATGCGTAACAGACCACGCTCTATGTTATGCATGGCAATTCACCCTGGGTGGTATCTAATCAGATAATCTCTCATGTTGGTATTGCCTAGCAACGCGTTGGTTCATTTTCTATAACGTATAAAACGTCAGTTATTGCCGGACTTTTAAGCAGTTTGCTCCTGAATTCGATCTGTTTGTATTTTCGGGTGCAGTGTTAGTGCTTTCATAAGTAATAGTATTCATAGGCATTTCTCAAAATCTTGATAAGCTCATTTTTACTACAATTACTGTGGCGCAGATTAATACACGTCTGACACTTGGTGTCACTAAATTTAATTTTTCAAATTATGAAGTGTGAACTTTCTGTTCGGCCAATTGTCTTCTCGAATCTAACTCGTGACTGATTTTTCCTGGGCAATTATTAGCGTCTGGATCACTCTTGCTTGTTGCTTCTAGAAAATCGTGATCCTGCCGCTAATAATTTCCGGCAAAAACATAGGCACTCGTTATATTACTGTTGAAAATCTGCCTGCTAGAGAATCACATTACACAAGATCCGATAGTAAGCTTCGAAAATACCTCGATTCGAATCTCTCAGTATCAGCTCTTCATTGCACTTTCATAAGGAAATGTCCAGAATTCCATCTTTCATATGAAATGTTTAGACGAGTTTTTACAGAAGAATTTAATATAAAGTTCGGCTATTCAAGAAAAGATATTTGCAACAAATTCACCGAATTTATAGTGGCTATTCGAAAAGCTGAAAATGAGAAAAATGATGGGGAAGTTATAAGTTTGAGTACACAAAAAGAGCTACATCTTAGACGTGCCGAACACTTCAAAAAAGCCATTTCAGACGCACAGAAGAAGACAGTGGGGAACTCTGAAGAACTTACGATATTCTTGGATTACGAAAAAAAAAACTTATTTATTACCTTCGTCAGTTATGGGTTCACGTTTTTGGAATTCATTGTCTTAAGACTAACAAAGCTGTAATATATACTTACGCAGAGAATATCGCAAAAAAGAGACCAAACGAGGTAATCAACTGCCTTGATGACTACATCAAAAGAAAAAAACTCCAGGGCAAACCACTTTGAAGATATACTGTGATAACTGTTTTAATCAAAACAAAAACAAAAATCCATTCGTCTGGATCAGTTATGTGTTAAGAAGGTTTTTCAGCACATCGAAGTTTTGTATCCGATACCTGGCCATAGTATGATGCCAGTGGATAGGGACTTTGCAATGATGAAAAAAAGATTGACGTATGAGACAGTAGACAACCCGGAGGCTTACGTTGAAATAATTAGATCATGCAACAAGAAGAACCCATTTGAATGTGTCTTTGTGGAGCACTCTTTGCGCTCTAATGGCAAACTTCAAGATGGCGATTCCTTAATCCAAATAAAAGACTTCAAAGCTTCGATAAACATCTATAGCAAAAAAAGCATCACAAGAATTTCTAAAGCTAGATACGTCGAATTTAACACTGGATCTGGTGCTCAAATGCGAGAAGGCAGCATGACTGGGAATCTGGAACCAATGTCTTTGCAAAAAGTAGGAGTGAACATAAAACTACCTGGGGAGCCAGCATTGGCATATGATGGTGAATTTTTGGAAATAAAGCAACTTAAATATCAGAATGTCTTGCATCTTGTTAATCATGTTAAGTCATTGGATACTGAATTTTTTCGACGCACCCTCATAGATGTCCCCACCAGAAAAGCTCAACCTTCAGTGCGCGAAAATGAGGTGTTGGACTCCGATGCTGATGAATTTGAATAATAGTTCCATGAAAATAGAAATTTAAGTTAAGCAGTTTTTATATTTTGTTTACCTTAGTTCTGTGAATTATTACTAAATTGCACTGAATTTTGAAAATCAATGTGTCTTTTTCTTTAAACATGTTTCCACTTAATACCTATCATAAAGAGGTATATTTTGACGCGTATGAATAAATAAAGAAGTTGAATAAGGATTTGAAAGAAAAATCCAACACAAGAAGTTGCTAAGTCAAAATTTTGAAAAAATATATGGAGCTTACCAGGAGCCATATTGGAAAGTTAAGGTACCTATAACTGTCCTTTTGTCATAGAGAATCACTACAAAAAATATTAGGTCAATACGATAATTCATCATATTTAAATTTGCTTTTGAAAACTTTAAAATGGATTATCTCAAAACACGAAAAAAGTACTTAGTAATCTCTTGCATTGGATCCTTCAATTGATTTTCAAATTATTTTTTAACTGCTTAAAATAATTTGGGTTATTCATTTGTACACCTAATATCTTATGCTGCAATCGTAAGAAACAAGGTTACTATCATAACCTTTTTTGTCCGACTTTTGTAATTTTGGTAGACATTTATTTAAGTGTTTCACCACCTCATCTTTTGATTATCGCATCGGTCGTTATTTGTGAGTTACTCGTAGCAGCGCTAACCGTACGCTTGCGACATCTCACACCACAAGGCCGAAGTACGAAATGCACGGGTTCAGCTATCACCGGCTTTAATTTCAAATGTACGTAACTAAATGTATAATTGGTGAAAGGACAATATTTACTTAATTGGTACATGGATCGGGATGACAATCGTGAAAATTTTTCACGCTTCCTCGTCCGAAACAGTTTTTAATTATATTTCACCGCAGAGGTATTCAGAACTAACACGAACTGTCACTCTTCAACTGAAGTTAGCTGTCTACTAATGCAGTTTGCATATATTTTTAGCTTTATTTAGCGGCTAGTGGTAAAAATTAATACTTAGATATATTTTAGAGACTTATAGGGTTACCTAGAAGAAAATATCTAGTTTTCATAGGCATCTGGAAACAAGAGATTTTTGTCAGAATTTGCGTTATATGTACTGACAGTCGTTAAACCATAAACTTTGTGGTCTATTTTGTAGGCCGATGTGTTACAGCTTGCCTAAATTTGGTGGTTCAAATTATAGTCCCGTATGCAGCAAAGAGTTAAATAAAGACAGAAATTGTTTTCTATTATGTCATACGAAATAAGGTTCCGATACTGCATTGCGTGCCAGATATTGCACACCCTGTATTTTTGTAAAAAATAAATATTACATTTTTAAAATATTTTTCCCAATTACTGTATCACTAAAGGTATTCATAATTATTTTTATTTCATAAAAATAAAAAATCATGCAGTAAGGAGTTAAATACACATTTTTATACATGAGTTGAATTGTCGATAATAAGTGCACTACTTATCATATTACCCCTAAAATATTATATTTCCTCAGAATTATATTTGAATAGTTTACCAAATAATCAATAAAAATAAGGTCTTGAACCCAATATAAATAAACTTCTCCCCACGCGACATTTTACAACTTCTGTAACAATCTTTTCCATTACCATTGTTAAATTTTATAAGTTGAGACAGACATTATAAATCAAATTTAATCCTTACATTAACAACTTGAAATATAAATGCATGCACGCGCATAAATATTAATAACAGTTCATCATGCAAACCATGCCATTTAATGCATGCAACGTTACGACCAGCGCTAATATTTTCCACAAAATGTCATAATAAATTACGAATATTAAATTCACGCGGCGTACGTTATAAACTCATCACATCAAAACTTATCCATCCATCGATAAATTCACTTGACGAAGATTTCACTCCCCCTGGCAATAAATAATGAAAATTATTAATCATAATCGAGCCATCGGTGAGGAATTTGCGTATGGTAATATTGATGGTGTGTGCTATTAAGTCGAGGTGAAAATTATCGATATCGTAAAGGTGGTACTTGTAAAAAGATGAGGTATTCGCGCGGAAGTAGTTGAGAGTTTTGTGGGTGGGTGAATGGAAATATTTTTGGTATACAAACCTCTGGAGTACGAGTAATACACAAACATACACAATTTGAACAGGGATTCTAGGTACTTTAGAACTCATATCTTGATTGGTAGTTTTGGTATTATTTGTAATTTATTTGATTATTTCATTCAAATCATTTAGAACCAATCAGAACTCCCAAATTGTACCAGGTGACTTGTTTTAATTAATGGAAATACCGCATCGTACCACGAATTTTTTCCGGAAAAACTTCACCATGCTAGGCAGAGTTGGACTCACGTTTCTGTTATTAAAAAATGTCTTATAGCTGAACGCATATAGTAACATAATACAATGATAATTATTGCACTATCATTAACGTGGAAATTATGCTTCGATCCCAACGGCGTAAACTCTCTCCGATCGACTGCCAAATGTAAAGATTTTCATACAGATTGGGCAAGTCCGAATAGACATAGTAAAAGTTTTTCCAGTGTTTCGTTGGTTACGCGTACGCTGAATACAAACAAATAAACGTCAAATGAACCTACCAACGCTCTGAAGCACAGTTTAATATTTTGTAGATAGGTCAAATTAATTTGCAAGACAATTCAAGATGCCTCGTTTCGATACAAAAACGGACAATGAAATCTACGATATAATACCAGGTGCCGTACCAAAAAATACCTTAAAAACACATAACTCTATTTGGAGGCAGTTTATGACTTTTTGTGATGTTAACCAATATGGAATTAATGAACGTACAACTATTACCCAATTATCTAACATTTTGAAATCTTGGGCATTCAATATGAAGCGAATCGATGGAAGTAATTACAAAGAGTGTGTTGTAAAAGTAATCTGGAATGTAACAGCGAAACGGATGCAAGAGATGTATTTTAAAAACTATAATATTAGCTTTGATCCTTTTAAGGACATTGAATTTAAAAGTGCTCGAGACGCACGTAATGCTAAACGACGAGAACTACAAAAAATTCCCGACATGCGCGTAAAAAATGCCGCTGCCCTGTCAAGAGAACAAATTATTTTGATGAGTACATTGCATAATGATAGAACTCCTGAAGGTTTACAAAAACGATTCTACCATGTCGCATCTTACGAGCTGGCATGGAGAGGCGGAGAGGCATCTAAATGTTTAATTTCATATTTTACCAACGAAAAGGACAACTATGGCAAAGATACCGGCAGATTGATATACAACACAATTTTTAGTAAAACTGCACAAGGTGGAAGTATAAAATTAAGTAATAATAAGTGGCTTACACCAAATGCATCAAATGCTGATATATGTCCTGTAAGATTATACAATGAATTATTATTTAAATGCAGACAGATAGATTATTTTTGACTCCTAATCCCTCATGGTTAATTTCTGGTCAGTGGTTTAAAAATTGTCCAGTTGGAGCATATACAATTTCAAAGTGGACCCAAGATGCAGCTAAACGTATTGGTTTGGATACAACGAGGTGTAAAATAACGAATCATTCAAATAGAGCATCTGCTGTATCGGAATTAGCAAAAGCCGGAGTTGGGGAAAATCAAATTACTAAAATAACCGGACACAGTTCTTCAAACTCACTGAAACCATATCTTCAATTAGATAATATACACCATACCGAGTTAATTAATTCCTTACGTAGTATACCTTCAAGTTCACAAAATGCCGAAACCTGCTTAAATAACACAATTGCTGGTACATCTTCAGAAATGACTGACAAACAAATAGTGTTTAATATTGGAACAGTATCTTGTAAATATTTTAATTGTTCAAATAATAATAAATCAAATTAATAAAAGTGTTAAAGAAATAAGACTTGTTTGATTGTAAGATATGTGTAAGGCTATTGCTATTCATGAAATAATCATGCCAAAAACCACTCAAGATTTATTTTTATCCAGGAAAAACTTCAAAATTTTTCACTCAAACTTTGTTGTTTTCTAAAATTTAACTCGAGCAAAATCACCAAATCGCTCGACCTGCGGTCTCGCGATTTAAGACGTGATTTTGCTCTCGTGAAATTTATAAACAACAAAGTTATCGTGAAAAATATCGAAGTTTTTCCGGAAAAAATAAACCTCTTGTGGTTTTATTTATGATAAATAAAGCATGTATTTTTTCCACTTGGTTGTCAAGTAGGCTATCGCCTACAATCTTTCGACTATAGCTTGTAGATGAGATTTATGCCTTTATCTGATTACACCACCGGAAAGCCCGTCTCGAGCCCAACAGAAAATCCAAATAAAATTTCTTGATCCGACTCCTCCTTCTAATTTTAAAAATTAATTAAACTTATTTTGCAGGTAAATATTTTCGATCGTCTTTCACTAAATGTTTTTAATTCTTTTTAAATCACGAATCCAAGGACGGATTATCTTTGCGGTATTGCGTGTACGTAAAAAAAAAACTTTACGTGGGGTTGGTTGAGCAAAGCGATTCAAAATAATTAAATCACCCCCTTCTGCAAATTTATTTGATCCGACCCCTCCTGGACGGCCCAGCGCAGTGGAGCCGTCCTTCGTCCAGGGGCGGCTCGTTATATAGAGCCAAAGAGCCATGGAACTACCTGCATTAGTTTCAAGCTCAGCAAGAATTTTAAATTCATTCTTAAAACACTTTTCCGCCAGTTAATAATATTAATGCTTTATTCGTGCCACAACAACAGAGTTACATATATGTCAAAAATAGGGTAATACAATCAATCACGAATAGAGAAAAATTTAAACAAAGTTTAAAAACAAATAGTTGAAATAGTTGAATATAATCATAAGGGGGCGTACAATTATAGTTAAAGCAGACTAGCCACATTTTGTAATAATAAAAATTCAAAATAATGACTCCAGAGTTACATAACAAATTACAAACTAAACAGATTAAAATTACAAATTCAAAAATAAAAATTCAAAATATTAAAAGCAGCATTTTTCGACATTTTTTTAACTTTTAAAAATGGCAATTTTTAGCTGCTAAAACTTGTATTTTTTGTGTAGTCAAAAATTGTATTTTCTAGCTGACAATAATTGTATGTTACAGTTGTCAATAATGGCTTGTTGCAGTTGTCAAGAATGGTATTTTTCAGCTGTTAAAAATGGTATTTTTCAGCTGTTAAGAAGTGTATTATTCAACTATCAAAAATGATATTTTTCAGCTATCAAAAATTATATTTTTCAGCTGTCAACAATGGGATTTCCCACCTATAAAAATTGTATTTTTCAGCTATCATAAGCAGCATGTTTCGACATTATTTTAATTGACAAAAATGGCAATTTTTAGCTTTAAAAAAATGTATTATTCAGCTGCCAAAAATGTAATTTTTCAGCTGTCAAAAATGATATTTTCAGCTGCCAAAAATGGTATTTCCCACCTATACAAATGATATTTTTCAGCTATCAAAAGCAACAGTTTTTGACACTTTTTGACTTTCAAAAATGGAATTTTTCAACTGTCAAAGCCTGTATATTTTGTTGTCAAAAATTGATTTCTTTTTTGTTATCAAAAATTGTATTTTTTAGCTGCTAATAACGGTATGTTTCAGCTGTGGGGAATGGTATTTTTCGGCTGTCAAAAATGGTATTCCCCAGCTGTTGTAAATAGTATTTTTCAGCTGTCTCAAGTTGTATTTTTCTGTTGTAAAAACTGGTATTCTTCAGCTACCAAATATAGTATGTTTCAGCTGCCAAAAACAGTATTTTTCAGCTAATGAAAATAGTTCTTTTCGATATTTTTGTATTGTCAAAAATTGTATTTTTCAGCTGTCAAAAATAGTATATTTCGCTGTCAAAAGTAATATATTTTACTATCAAAAGTAAAGTCTTCTAGTGTGATATTGATTTTAAACGTTTTAACATGTATGTCCGTAACTTAGATTTAGCTTTTAATATTATTTTTAATCATTGTTTTTGTTCCGTCTTATTTTTGCGGCAGATTTTTAAATTTATTTATTAGTTTTATCTCTAGGTTAAGTTTTTACGAGTATTTTAATTGTCAATTTTACAATATATTACTATATGTAGATTCATTTGTAACTGACGAGTGTAAACTTATTACAAGTATGAACACGAATAAACTACATTACATTACATTACATTACATTACATTACATTAGTATTTTTTACTGTCAAAAAGTGTTTTTTTGTCAAAAATAGTATTTTTCGTTTAGTTTCAGCCGACAAAAATTGCATTCCTCGGCTTTTGAAAATGAGTATTTTTTAGCTATCAAAAATAGTATTTTTTGTGTGCCAGCAATGGTATGTTCCAGCTGTCAAAAACAGTATTTTTCAGCTAATTAAAATAGATATTTCAACATTTTTAAATTGTCAAAAATTGTATTTTTCAGCTGTCAAAAGTAGTATATTTTGCTGTCGAAAGCAGGGGCTTATATGGAGCCAAGGAGCCATGGAGTCTCAAGCTCAGCAAGAATTTTGAATTAATTCTTAAAACACTTTTCCGCCAGTTACTTTGGTCTAGGAAGATAAATAGTTATTTCATTCTTCAAAAAAGAAGGGAAAGGGGATATATTGTATAAGTGGCTCTACCATCAACATGTTCCACGAGCCGCCACTGCCTTCGTCACCAGTTAATTTTCTTGATTTTATATTTGACTACTTCACATAAAGAACACAATATCACATACAGCAACTTAAGCTTGAAAAACTAGTTTTATAGTTTTAAATGGAATTATCCGGTTCCCGCGTCTTCTCTTAACCCTCTATTGCATACTGTTTTCAAATGGGAACATAACAATTTTGTTCGGCAAAGCGCTATCTTATGAAATAAATAATTACTAAAATAAATAAAAAAGATTTAAAAACTGTAAGAGATCCTCAAAAAAATATTTTTGAGGAAATCTTTTAGACGACTTTAATTTTTTTCTTTATTTCTCAACTGGTAGAGCAAACATGTTCGTATAGCCCACAGAAAAAAAAACTAAACGAACCCATTACAAGTAAGGAAATGGAGCAATTCATATGAATATCATCAGACAACTTTCCTCAAGCAGGTACTGGACCGCTAAAACCAGAATGGTTCAAATTATGGATGTTATGCCTCTAAACATGTTTGAAGAACTCAAAGCTTTCTTCATTTCTTTGATAATTGTGTTGCTATCAAAAATACTGACACAAATACATCAATACTAAACCATATAAAAGATTTTATAAAAAAATATAATTTTGCCGTATGCTTTAACCATTTAATGTAAAAACTTATATTTTTATAAATAAATTAGAGGCAATCTCACTTGTTGCAGAAAGCATTAAATAAATTTAATAAAATTTCAGGCTATATTTTGTTTAATTCAATTTATTTATATTTTTATGTTTAAATAAATCATGCAATAAAGGTTTAATTTATTACACTTATTACAGCGAACTCTCAACGCCTCTAAACCTTTCCAAATATATTTCTTCTTTCTCTGCAAATCATCCCTCCACGACATCTCATTACCTCGTTTGTTTTTTAGTTGGGGGAAGAGATGCAGTTTCGACAGAGCCACATGTAGTAAATAAGGGGTGTGTTGGATTAATTCAAGGTGAATTGTAATCATTGCAATTTGCAATTTATATAGAGGCATGTTGTCCTACAAAAACAAGACACATTTGCTAAACATCCCGCGTCTTTTTTCCACATTTTTTTTTTATTGGCGTTTCAATAATGTAAAATAATTATCGCTTCACCCTTATCCAAATAATCAATCACTATACATACTTGCCATGATAGAAACTGATGTAAGAACTATATCACTATATTTTGAACATGAAGTTCCTTAGACCTTTATGAACCAAAGAAGTGTACCAATATTTTATCTACGGTAACATGGTTCAAGAAGTCAGCAGTCTCCAGAAGGGCCTCTGTTGGCAGTTCGCGGCTACCACGTCCTTGCGAATTTGACAAATAAGGTTGGCTTAGGTTTTTTTGTCAATTCTTTTGGATTTCCCATCATCGCATTGCACCCGATTACAACTTGATCGATGCGATGTTTATATTTCAGAGTCAATTGATCAAAAGCAATTATGTACTTTTTCAATTATTTGCGAAAATTCGTGATATCCGGTGTTGATTATTGTTGTAAAATTGAAATTTGTAAAATTGAAATCGTAAAGTCACAATTTGTGAAATTCTCGGGTTGTTTGTGCGGTTATTCTGGTTTTCCTATTCTAAACGTGCACTTAGCGCTTAGATGCACTATTACTCGTGTCTGATCAGCATACAAGCTTTTGACAATTTATTTTGCAGAAAAGTCACCAGCAGCAAATAATACCACTCCGGTATTCCATATGAAGAGGGCAAGTCATTGATATAAAAGGAATAGGCAGGGGCTCCAAGACAGTGCCTTGAGGTACCAAATTATTTATTTCCTCAATATTAGAAATGGTGCCTCTACAAAACAGAGAATCACTGATATACTTGTGGTAGGGGAATCCAATAAAAAATCTGGTGGGGAAAGGTAACTGGGTAATACATGAGAAGACAAATCGTGACTAAAAGAGTAGACTTCCAAGGTGGAGAGAGGAAAAAGCTACTGCAGTTACCTGTCTCTAAACATCGCGCTACAAAATTACACTCGTGTAGCAACTCTAAAAAATGGTGATGTGGCCATCATGTTACTTTCTCCGACTTGATGGTATTATTTATATTTACGCTTTCATGGGTTATTTTCAATTTAAATCATATTTTAAATGTACATCGAGAGGATGACACTGACGTTTAAAACGTCAAAATTATAAAAGATGGAAAAATTATACTTCAAATTCAAAAACTCAGTTTACTCAAAAACTAAAGGGATTTCGAAAAAAACTTATTCTTTAGAAATTGTTCATTTTGTAATTTTCTACAATTATTATTCACTTAAATTAGCTGTAACTATTATCGTTTCATAATTATAAGCCAAAAATTAAAAAAAAATAATAAATTTTTTTCTCGAATAGCAATGATTTTATGAAAAATATTTGCAAGCAAAAGATATTCATTTCTTTGTTGTCTTTAATGTTTGTTTAAAAAATTTTGTGATATTTTTCATATTTAAGAAAATATTGGCCAAAACCAAAAAACAGTTAAGGTAAACACCCACTTCCGGTGTACGAAATTTTACCAAAAGCTTTTCAGTTCTTCAGATTATCAAGTAAAACGTATGTTCAAAGTTTCATATCAATTGCTCTGTTAGTTTTTGAGATACAGCGCACACAGACAGACACACACACACACACACACAGACACTCACACACACACACACACACACACACACACACACACACACACACACACACACACACACACACACACACACACACACACACACAGCACACACACACACAGCACACACACACACAGCACACACACACACACAGCACACACACACACAGCACACACACAGACACAAAAAAAAAATTCCAGAAATTGTTGAAATAGTATCTAGGGACCCCAAAACGGATATTTCCGCAAAAAAAAATTTTGAAAAAAAAATCACGATCACAATACTTTCTCGTACTTCGTAACGGAGAAAGTAAAAAGAGAAAGAGATATTATTCTTGGATTACTATGTGCTTTGATGTTGAGTGGTTGGGGACGTTAAGGAATAATATTTAGGTCATGATGAACTTTTTTTAAACAGTATGGGGTCAGCGGCTCAGTTACCCCCCAATCACTGCGATATCTAACTGCCGATGACGTCACATCTCCAAACGTACGGTAGCTATTTAAAATTGTACGTCAACGAATAAACAGAGCAATAAACATTTCTTTTAGGAGTAATTAGAAACAAACAATCGTTTAGTTTTAGTTTTAGAAATCAGGTGTTCCGACACATTTGTTCAACCCTGTATAGTCAAATGAATTAATATACTAGTTTAACTAATATTCAAATATGGAACTCAGTCGCCGAACAATCCAAGTTATCTAAACCAAGCTTAACGTTAATTCCTGTAAACAATCCTTTTAACAACTCATATTCAAATTCCATTCAATGAAAATTTTATCCCGTTATCAATCTTTCTATCAAGAAATTCATTTTCCACTTTTATAAATTATCAATCATAGTACGGCCATCGATCAAAATTTATGATGACGGCCATTAAGCTCCGTTGGAAATGACTGATATCGTAAAGGTGCAAAAAGAAAATAAAAGGGGCATTAACGTGCCGCAACGTTGAACGTCTTGGGATTAGAGGAAAAGCTGGAACATGCACTCAAACACGTGACTAGGTCAAAATGAGCGATAACCTTTCTATTTTACGTGAAAATATCTCGTGAAAATGCCCTGATTAGACAAATCTAGTATGGAATCTAAAACATTCAGGAAAGTATTAGTACCTATTTTATTAATATTCTTTTATTATTGTATTACTATTCTTAATAATATGAATTATCAATCCGTGCACTTTAAAACAATTAATTGTATAGAATAATAATGTTAAATAGCAACTATACTAGTTAATAGAAACACATTTTTAAATATTTAATAATAGGAATTACCAATGGCACTGATTACAAAATTATATACAGGGTGTTTCAAATTCGAAGCTCGCTATAGGGATTAGAAGATATACAGGATATGTTTTAATTTGGCACATTTACAGAATTTTATGCTGATTAATAATCTATTAAAAACGATTACTAAAATTATTTTGTTTTCTAGTTCAATCCAAAAAACTGAAAAAAAGCTGGTTTTCGTCTTTTCTTTATATACAGGGTGTTTCAGAGCTCTGGGATCGGTCAATCACGTGCTTATTTGTCAAAATTTTGAAAAATGTTTTATATAAAAGTTGTGCAGAATAGTGAGCTGCACGCCCTAAAAATATTTAAATTTATACAGGGTGTCTCATAACAAAGTTACAGACCAAACTTATGTTTTCTTAAATGGAACACCCTGTATATTTTAACATTTTTGCATTCCTCGTTACTTGGAGATTAACATGACCTAGGTTGTGGGGATTCAAACTGGGCCGTTTTTGTGTTATTCAGTTGTTTATACAAAAATTTGAACAAAATTGTTAAAGTGCTTCCCTAAAACTAATAAAGATAATTCATTCTAATTTAGTGGTAAAGTTTAGTTGAACTTTAGTCTTCAAAATTACTATATCATCCAAAACGTAACTCAGCGTATTATACAGGGTGATAGCCATTCGCAAACTGCACAATTTCTTCATTTTTTTAAATGGAACACCCTATATATTTTTTCATAATTTGAAAGTCTATTAAGTAGGCTTTCGTTTCATATTAGGTTTCGTCTGTCTGAAGTTGATAGTGACTCGAGTATTTCAGAATTCGTTCGTAAGTTGGATGTTTCGGTTGAGAAGGATCCGTTTATAAGCGTTGTGTTTGCCTACAAAATCGTATTTTATGTTTTTAAGACATGTATTCAAATCTTGTATCCTACCATATTTCAACAAAATCTGGATGCATTATTCCCAATAAGTTATACAAAAATTATGTTTCAATACAGATAGAGAACTATAGTAAAAAACTTATAAATCAACTTAAATAACAAAACAATTTAATAACATAAGTATATAAAATGAAAAATAACAAAACAATTTAATAACATAAGTATATAAAATGAAAAATAACAATTTAAAGAAGTTTACAACATGTTTTCAAAATTTCGACCATTCTGATTTAAACAAATTCTAAGACGTTCAACGAACGATTTGTGAACTGCTACTAAAACTTGTGGCGTTACTGCAGAAAAAGCATTCCTAATTCGTATTCGCATATCTTCTGCTGTAGTCGGTGGTATACGGAACACCATGTCCTTGATATAGCCCCATAGAAAAAAATCTAATTTCGTGAGGTCCGGCGACCTAGGTGGCCATAGTACAGGTCCGCCGCGACCTATCCACTTATTAGGGTAATGGTCATTCAAAAATTGTCGTACACTGCGAGCAAAATGGGGTGGTGCACCATCCAACTGGATCCACATATCTCTTACTACGTTGCGTGGTACGTCAAGTAGGTAGTCATCTAAATGATTCCTAAGAAATTCTTCAAACATTTCTCCATTCAGGCTGCCTTCAAAGAAGTGTGGTCCTATGACGCGAGTTCCTAGAATACCATCCCATACATTCAGGCTCCATCGATTTTGATTATTTACTGTCCTTGTGAAATGAGGATTGTGGTCCGAATAATAATGAAGGTTGTGTCTGTTTACCTTACCATTATTGTGAAATGAAGCCTCATCAGTAAACAACACAAAATCAAAAAAATGTTCATTGTTTCCCAGAATAATAAGGGCCCAGTTAAAGAATGCAGTTCTAGCGGGAAAATCTGCTTCTCCAAGCTGTTGTTCTAAGTGGATGTGGTAAGGGTGAAATTTGTGTTTCTTCAAAATTCTATGCGCTGAGGGCCGACTAATATCCAACTGATTATTTAATTCGGATAAACTTAATTTAGGGTTTTCAACTATCGATGCCAATACCAGGAATTCGCTATCTTCGTTAATTACAGGTTTGCTTTGCACAGGTTTTGAATAATTAATGTTACCTGTAGTCTCAAATCGCTCTTGCACTCTTCTAAATGCTCCTTGTCGTGGACACCGCCTCTCGGAATACCGCTGTCCATACACTCGTGAAGCCAAAGGACAATTTTTGTGACATTCGCCAAGAATGAAAATCATGTCAACCAATTCTTCTTGTGAGAAATTCATAATTATAAACTAAGATCACAACTTAAATGGTTCGATCTATTTTTGAGACTAATATAATAATTACTGTCACCTGTATTTTTTTGTTTGTTTATTTAAAATGATTGGTAACTAGATTTTAAAACTAATAATAAAAAAACATGCAAATTACCAATGAATTTTGAAATATTAGAGTAACCATCAACTTCAGATATACGAAACCTTATATAAAACGAAAGCTTACTCAATGAACTTTTAAATTATGAAAAAATATACAGGGTGTTCCATTTGAAAAAATTAAGAAATTGTGCAGTTTGCGAATAACTATCACCCTGTATAATACGCTGAGTTATGTTTTGGATGATATAGTAATTTTGAAAACTAAAGTTCAACTAAACTTTACCACTAAATTAGAATGAATTATCTTTATTAGTTTCAGGGCAGTACTTTAACAATTTTGTTCAAATTTTTGTATAAACAACTGAATAACACAAAAACGGCTCGGTTTCAATCCCCGAAACTTAAGTCATTTTAATCTCCAAGTAACGAGGAATCCAAAAATGCTAAAATATACAGGGTGTTCCATTTAAAAAACATAAGTTTGGTCTGTAACTTTGTTATGAGACACCCTGTATAAATTTAAATATTTTTAGGGCATGGAGATCACTATTCTACACAACTTTTATATAAAACATTTTTCAAAATTTTGACAAATAAGCACGTGATTGACCGTTCCCAGAGCTCTGAAACACCCTGTATTTTATTTGAGGTATTACTTAAAAATGACAAAGACACTCTTATAGAACTTTTTTATCTACTAGATAGCATAAAATTTTTTCGCATCCTATTAAATAATATAAACGTTTAATTGAGAAAGTTGTCCATTACTCGGCCGAATCATTTTCTCCACAGGTGACGTCCAATCAAATGATAGCATTTTCATTGCCCAACAGATTTCAATATGTTTGTATGGAATAAATTCAGTAAAACCGAAAATAAATATTTTGGGAAAAAATCCTAGAGGAGGTCGATTTTCTTTGATAAAAATACACATTTTTGCATGAAAGACTAGTTAATTATTGAATCGAAGAGAGATAATACCAGGAATAATATTTCTCCACGACCTCTACAGAAGCTTGAAATCAATTTTGATAATAGAACGTACACATTCTCATTCTATGAATGAATACAGAATGAATATTCTAACATCGTTTCGAATAAAAACACTTAGCCTTGGATGTCATATCATTATTATTGACGGTTGTTTTATTTCTGTCGACGAAATAAATTTATTTGTAATTATGTGTATTTACAAAGTGCGGATTCATTTAAAATTAACAATTCAAGTGCATCCGATGAAGAAATCCAAAACATCCCAAATGGGAATTCTGATACTTGTGGTTCCTTGCAAGGAATCTGGGCAATTTTAAAATATTCTATAAAAACTTTAATCACACTTTACTTCGTAGCACGTGTACATTTGAATTCACCTAACTTCGCGATACAATTAGATTTCATCAAAATGTGACTACAACTTATTACTTTGGACCTTTTAAAAAAATATATTAAACATAGGAACCAAAAACTTCGCTTTTTTTGGCCACTGTGCAGCACCCTAGAAAATTGATTTTTTACATGTAATGCCTAGATTAGGCCAAAGAAAATAAAGCTGCAAGGACTCTATTATCACAGGGGGGCTCGTTATGTGGAGCCACGGAGCCATGGCACCAATTGTAGTTTCAAACTCAAAAATGTTTTGCAATTAAAAAAATTGGAAAATTATTTTTGAGACTGATTTACAATTTTCTTACTAAAATAGTCTTCATTTTTTTATTAATGAGCCTGTATTTTCGATTTCTTTAATGTAAATTTTTGATCATATTTCCTTAATATTCTTTATTTTGATCTGAATATTCGATTTAATTGTTACAATTTTCGACGTTTTGGTCCGCATTTTTTATTTGTCCCACCGAATTTTTAATTTTTAAATTTTTGACCTGAATTTTCTATTTTTTGATTTACCCTAAATATTCTTTATTTTGACCTAAATTTTAGAATTAATTCTTAAAATTTTTGATTTTTTGGTCCGCATTTTTGATTTTGCGGGCCGAATTTTTAATTCTAGTTCCAAATTTTTGAATTGATTTTGGTTAAAATATCTATAACCTGATATTTGATTTATGTGCGGGTTTTTTTTAATTTTTTCCAGTATTTTCGAGTTTTGTTTGTTGAAATTTTCAATTTTCTAGTCTGCATTTATTATCATTAGGCCCGAGTTTTCATGTACTGTCTAAATTTTCGACTATCTGACCAACATGACAGATTTTATTTTTATTTTTTAAATCTTTTCATCTAAATTTTTCTTTATTTTGATCTAACTTTTCGATATTATTGTTAAAATTTTTTTGGTCCGCATTTTTTATTTTTCATTTAATCTAGAGTTTCGATGTTTTCAAATTTTTGGCCCAAATTGTTGATTTTTATTTTTTGTATTTATTTGTTTTTATTTTTAGGACCGAATTTTAAATTTTTGGTCTAAATTTTGTATCATATATTTTAGATTTTTGGTCTATTTTTTTATCCTGTATTTTAGATTTTTTAACTTGGATTATTGATTTCATTTCGTGTTTTTTTTGCTATTATTTTTTAACTTCTGGCCAGAAACTTATTTTCGGCGGCTGAAAGAAGCAAATTATTTTTCTTTTATTTTCAATTTTTCGGTCTGCATTTTTATTTTTAGATCAGGTTATTTTTTATTTTTTGCCGATTTTTTTAGATTTGTTCCAATTTTTTTATTTTTTGGCCAAAATATTCGATTTGTTTGGATTTCTGGGTCTGCATTTTTTATTTTTAGACCTGAGTTTTTTACCTTTTGTCCTAAATTTAGGCAAAATATCGAAAACTCGGGCCTAGAGATGAAAAATGCAGTCAAAAAAATCGAAAATTTCAACAAACATACCGGAAAAAATATCTCGCATATAAATCAATAATTTTTTATTTTGGCCTACATTTTTGATTGGTTTGTTGAAATTTTCGATATTTCCGCATTTTCGATTTTCCCTTTTGGTTAAAATTTTTTGTCATTCATTTTAGGTTTTTTAACCTGAATTATTTATTTTTAAAATTTTTGATTTGTTTGCGATTTTTTTTTTTGGGAGGGTCAGTTTTTTATTTGTGTCCTTTATTTTAGATTTTGCCACTTACATTTTTGAATTTTTTGACCAGTATTTTTAAGGGTTTTGTATTCATTTCAGGTTATTTATTTCATTTTATATTTTTTGTTTTCGTGGGTTTTAATTTAAAAATAAGGTTTATTTTTAGATATTTATCAAATATTTGTAGGAATTTTTTGCATCAAACAATTAAATGTCCAATTAAGTTTTTTTTTTTAATCTGATCTAAACTTATTTGCTAAATACAATACTAGGCTTCATTCATCATACGTTCAAGACAGCGGCGGCTCGTGTATCTTTATAGAGGAGGCTACGACAGAGATGTCACTCGTGCTGCACTACTCACTCGTATAGAGGAAGAAAATATTACGCTGCTGTTTTGGTCAAATTTTCTTCTGTAGCCTCCTCGCTGAACATCCACGAGCCACCGCTGGTTCAAGGGTTATCCGAGAAAAACAAAGAATTGAAAAATAACTGAAGGGCTAATTTAATTTCTGTATCTTATCCACACCAAACCTGAAATTTTTTCGAAATCTAGTCATCCATTCAAGAATTATCCTCTAAAAAAACAGAAGAAAAAAAAACAATTGATGGGAGTCAATTGTAAGCAATGCAGGAGCTTTATTATTGATTAGTTTATAAATGTGTTTTAAATAGAAAGTAATGACAGTCAGAGGCGGCTCGTTATATAGAGCCAAGGAGCCATGGCACTACCTGTAGTTTCAAGCTCAGCAAGACTTTTTAATTAATTCTTAAAACACTTACTTTGGTCTAGCAAGATAAATCGTTCTTTGTTTCTTCAAAAAAGGAGGGGTGGGGGGTATTGAGGAAGTGGCTTTAGGATCAACACGTACCACGAGCCGCCACTGTATTATCATATCATCTCCTCTATGCTTGCAGGTAGTGTTAGTCATGAAGCTTTTTTTGTAATGGCGAACACCACATGTCGCAGTTCCGCTTATTATGTTTCTATAAAATTGATCTAATAATAATTATAACATTATTGGCAATGAGAACTTGTGTTTGTTCAAATTTTTGATTTAATTTCATCGGAATGACATGAAATTTTGCAAGGATTATTAATTTTAGGAACAAGATCCGGAGAAACAAATTTGTAACGCACATTTTTTCGGACCACCCCACCCTAATGATTATAGATATACTTATTGACAGAACTTTTTTACTTTCTCCTTACAAAGTACGAGAAAGTACTGCGATTGTGAAATTATTTTAACGAAAGTATCCGTTTAGAGGTCCATAGAGACTATTCCGAATTTTTGTAAAACATATATTTCGTGTGGGTGTCTATGAATGTGTCTGCGCTAAATCTCAAAAACCACTAATATATTTTCAATTAAAACTTTGATCATAAGCCTTATTTGACAATTTGAAGAACTGATAAGCGTTTAATAAAATTTTATACACTGGATGTGTATGTGTACTGTTTTTTCTTTTTAATATGGTAATTTTTTGAATATGAAAACTTTTAGCAAGTATTGAAAAGGTGCAAAAAGACCCCTTGTTTTTGTCTTAGTATTTCTCTGGAATTGGTTTTGCTTTACAAAATGTCAGCTTTAATAATTTCGCAGAAGTAAGAATCGGCATTCCTGCTTGATTTCAAAGCCACCCAGGACTACAATAATTATTGGATACTCTTTAGCATTCACTAAAAACTATAGGGTTTCAGTCCACGCTAATAACTATTAGAACATTCTGGATGAGATTTTAGAATTATTACTATGATAAATTAGACATATTATTGTGTTTACGATTCAGCCACTAACAAAATTCGTACCACGTACCATATGTTTTATATAGGGTTTTTCAAAAGTAAGTAGTATTTTAAATGCATTTTTGAAAATAAGGACAGTATCAGGTCACAGGGAAAACGAGATTTTTTAGCAACAAATTTGTTTAAAACCAGTTGCATGAAAAATAACATTTATGCAAGTGTCATCACAAGTAAGTAAGTAATTTATTGGGTGTTGTATACATAAGTATTAACACAGGTCAAAATAATATTTAATCTAATTTCACATTAGAACATAATTTCTTTTGTGAAAAGAAATGGTTTTGCCTCTGCAAACTCGCATTTGACTTGTTCAATGTTATTACGAATGTGGACGGAGTTTCTCGGAGGGCTTTCGGCGATTTCGTACCCGTAACGGTCTAAGAGCTGGCCCATGCACTTTGAGAGCTTTTCAAAAGCTGATAGCAAAATTTGAAGAAAGTGGTTCTGTTTTGGATAAAACGAAATTAGGAAGACACCCTGTAGCAACAGATGTTTCCGTTGCTTAAGTTTTACAAGAAACGCAAAATTTAGCAAATGAAAACGAATATGGAACATCTAGTGTCAATAAAATAGTAGAACGTCTGAAGATAGGTAACACCACAGTATGACGCATTCTTCGAAGGCAACTTAAAATGCATCCATAACCCCACATCTTTCTGCACATACAGGCATTTTTAATTTTCAAATTGCTCAATTATTAGAAAAAATATCAGTATTTCAAAGTACGACACTTTTGAAAAACCCTTTATATCTGTAGGCAATCAGTTCTACTCGCGTTTAAACCGAAGACCCCTAGTACCGTACCAGGCAGACTACACTCTAAGCCAAGATTACCAATATGACTCTTTTCTGTCAGAGACTCCAGCTTTATTAACATTTCTCAGTGCTCCGGCCCATATAATAAATTGTACGGTACGTTCGTCAGCACATTAATATTAATAGTTATTTGTTTAACAAGGCAATACAGTGACAGATTTACGGACGCGGCTGGAGTTTCACCGCCGAGCGAGCTTGCGAGCGAGGCTGTGAATCCAGCCAAGTCAGGAAATCTGCTTTATTGCCGAGTTAAACACATAATTTTTTCGCGGATTGTTCAGAAGAAATTAGCAACTTGCAATGCGATAATTTTCAATATATTTAATTCAATCAACATATCGCAGGTACCTTTGTAAAAATTTCGTAGGTACCCAAGTAAAACAAAAATTGACATTTATAATAGATATTGTGGTGTCCGCATTTTGACGGTGTGTATGGTGTAATCATCACATCAGATATAAGAGTAGCCTAACTGTATGTATGTATGTATGTATGTGTGTATGTATGGATAACTCTGGCCCGTCACTGCGCCGCATGCATTGCGCCGTATATGTACTGAGTCTGTTTCCCAGCACGTTGATACCTCGGAAAACATTAGCAAATAAATGAATAAATAATTATATTATACCAAAACCGTTCTTCAGAATGTATTCAAATAATATGGCGAACGAATTGAACAATAAACTAACCACTAATTTTACTTCAGAATTATGAAAAAAATATATCGGCTGTGAGCGTACGTAGTGAACTTCATATATTTTGTTTATTGACATAAAAACAAATGTCGGAAGGCAATAAATGGTGTTTAGCAGTTACAGAGCTAAATTCTTAAACATACCTTTATCTATCGGCCACGGTGTTTAGCAGTTACAGTGCAAATTTATACAAGTAAGTACTAAATATAGTCGCCGGATATAAAATAAAGACGCTATTGCGCAAAGGTGGATCCACTTTTTGAATGTTCCGCCTTTAGGTTAGGTTCGGTTAGGTGGTGGCGAAGCCGTCACGAATGTATAAAAAGAGAGGCTAAAAACGTAACGAAAATGAAATAACGATATTAAGCGAAATAGTCACAAGAACGAAAACGTAATTGACATTTTTTAAACGAGATCCGAAACGAAATAAATAATTTTCTTCAAAAAAACGAAATATAGCCTGAATATATAAATATTCAACCTGTTCGTAACTCTGCAAGCAAAATTAAGTCTTACTAAGACTATAAACAAATAACTTATTGAAACAACTACTTCCCTGGCTGATGCCACGCCGGATATTGAATGATACAAAAGAAATTTGCATGTTATTACTAGTACTACTAGTGAAATAACATTGGTTTAAGATCCCTTATTTCTACCCACAGGACTAACTTGAAAAATGAAACTAAATTGAATTTGAAAACTTTAAATTATAAAACTGAACCCAAAAGTATGTAAAAATTAAGTAAATAGCCATCTGCAGACGCGTTTCGAGATTTATCTCTCATCAGTGCAGCTTCGCATTTAAATTGAATGTTAAAGAATAAAATACACTTACGTGAAGGTGACCGTGACCGTGAAGGAGTCTAATAGGAGTTTCTAATACCGGATTTTACCGTTCTTATCAAATTTTAAAAGTATCGGAAACTGAAGGTAAAAAATCTCTTATTAGGAGTTGTTTTCCGAAAACGAAAACTATAAATTTGTGTGAGAACATAAAGAACGAAAACGAAAAATTTCGTTTTCGTTCCGATCAGAAATGAACGAAATAGATTTCGGTTTTAGTCTCTAAAAAGTAGGAAGTAGTTTTGCGGGCTTGCCTTAAATATGACAGGTTAAGAAATCGAGATTTCGAAGTTAATTAATTTCTATCCAATATTGGTGAACTCTGCTTTACTGAAAAAATAAATTATGCTCATTTTCGTATCAATTAATAGCCTTGAAAAAACATTTACCGCACATTTCTTGAACAAAAATTTCAAAAAATAGTGGGTGCGCTTTTGTGCAATAGCTTCAAAGTAAGAAACACTTATAAATACAGTATAAATACACTTTAGTCTAACAGTTTAAAATAATACTACTAAAGAATGGATGAAGATCCAATCGAGCGTCAACGTAGATTAGCAAGAGAAAGACAGAGACTTTGGAAAAACTCAACAAAGTCAAGAGACGCTTGACAGGCTTCAAAAAACAAATGCTGCATCTCAAAGACAGCGAATTGCAAACGAAACTGAGGAACAGTCTCAACTCAGGCGAGCAGCAAATGCTGCATCTCATCGGCAGCGAATTGGAAATGAAACTCCGCAGCAATCGCAGACCAGAAGAGCAGCAATGCTGCATCTCAACGACAGAGAATTGGGAATTAAATTCCACAGCAATCGCAGACCAGACGAGCAGCAAATGCTGCATCTCAACGGCAACGAATTGAAAACAAAACTCCACAGCAATCTGAAGCCAAGCGAGCAGCAAATTTGGCATCTCAACGGCAGCAAATTGTGAATCATAGAGCTGAGCAAAGTCAAATATTTCGAAATGAAGCAATTAATTTCATTGAAGATAGTGTTGATACCCATGACTGTGGAGCCTTAAACATTATTTGCCAGTTCTGTAAATCAAAGAATTTTTCCAAGGAGCGTCACAAAGGCAAAATTAAGTTGCCACACCCTATCGATGAGACTGGTGCTGTACTTGAATATCCTGTTTGTCCGCGTTTACCCTCAGAATCCTATAGATTCAACGAGCCAGTTTATTAATATTAACATCCATATCTTGAGTGCAAACTTGGATCCGTTCACATATGCCATCTTTTTTCCGTATGGTGAGCCCGGATAGCAGCCGCACTGGACATGCGAATCATATGAGTTCGCATCAAAGTCAGCATGCTTAAGTATAAAGCGGCACCGACCGCAATTCGGGACGAGTTATGAGAGCAGGAAAACTTTCGCAGCAGTGGGTGGTCGATTCTTACCTGCAAGTAGAAGCCAACAATCTGAATTACATACGCAACCACCAACAATCACTTCGAGCTGAAAACTACCAAGGGCTTACTGATCATATAACCAACTTAGCAGAAAATGCAAACATATCTGCAGGAATTTCAGTGATTTTACCATCAAGTTTTGAAGGATCTCCGCGGAACATGCGAGAACGCTGCATTAATGCCATGTCTATTTTTAACAAGTGGGGTGCTCCAGATATTTTCACAACGTTTACTGCAAATTCTAATTGGCTCGAAATAAAAGACAATTTGCGAGCAGGCCTGTTTTCAACTAAACATTGAGGATTTTAATGCACAGCAATTTCTCTAAACAGAAATTCCAAACCATTATGTGTACGTTCGTGGAAAATGGCAGCCGCGCTAACGAGTTGGAGAAAAGATTGTTCCAAGAATTTACACAGTTAGTTTAAAAGACGAGGGGTTCTTTTTAGGTATGCTTTTGCTGCATGTGGTGCAACCAGTTTTGAGTTTATTCGAACATTTAATGGAGAAGTTCACTCATCGTTTAAAGAAGCAGCAGCAGCACGTGGTCTGTTGGAAAGCAACGACGAATGGGATCGATACATTGCTGAAGTAATCGCTTTTAATATGCCGCCACAACTTCGAGAGACTTTTGCCTATATTTGTTGCTTCTGTCATCCATTAAAACCACTTGATCTATGGATCAAATATGCAGACCATATGGCTTTAAACTACAGCCGAAACAATATGGAAGATGCAGCAAAAAATTTAGCTCTTCACGACAGCAATTAAATTCTAATTCGACATGGACTTGATTGCCTACGCTGTGGTTTGCCAAATCCGACTGGAAATCCTACAGAAGTTCAAGCATTTGACCCCGATCAAAAAAGGCTGAATGCAGAACAACAAATTGAGATGCTAAATGAGCAACAGCATGAAGATTTTGACAAAATAGTTGCTGCTGTTTATAATAATGACTTAGAGCCTAGATGCTTCTATATCGATGGCCCCGGTGGTTCTGGTAACACTTTGATGGCATTTATTCGTGGAAATGGAAATATTGTGCTTCCGTATGCAACAACAGGTATTGCAAGTACGTTGCTTAAATGAGGACGAACAGTATATAGTGGGTTTAAACTGCCAATTCCACTTTTCGAATCTTCAGTTTCACAAATGCGTTTGACATCACCCCAAGCAAGAAGCTGTTATTGAGTTTCTTCCGCAGGCAATATATGAAGGAAAGACTCTCGTTTTACTGTGCCAAGAAGAAAGTGCGCCGGCCAACGAAGTTTAAACGTCAAATGCTGGGCTACTAGGAGCCGGCCAGGGCAAACAAATTTCGCCATCGTACGGCGACTCGATTTTTGTGCGTGGATAAGTTAGGGACTCGCATGGGGGTCGGGGAAATCACACGCGGTGTTATTAAAACTTCGGGGAACCTGTTTTTGGCCTTTTTGGTACGGGAAATTCGAAGGCAACTCTCAATTAAGAGAAAAATACATTGTAATGTCAAACAAATTTCCGGGCGGCTTCTATTGGTCGACGCGGTATCTCATCTCATTGCCGAAATAACATGTAATAATGTAATGATCCTAATGACGCCTGTTCTGCACTTTACAATTGCATAAATGAAGTATTTAATGAATGTGTACCTTTGCGCCAGCATAATTATCATAATAAATACCCCATCTGGTTCAGTAAGACAGTAATACAAATGATCAGAATTAAAGCTCATATAATCAAAATGTTCAATAAAAATAGGTTAAATTACTTAAATGTACGTATAAAAAAACTAAGGTCCGAAATTCATAATAGGATCAAGCTTGATTATAAAAATTATATCACAGGTATAGAGCAGTCAGTACTGAGTGATCCAAAAAAAATTTGGGACTATGCCAATAAGAAAAGAACCTCAACACGTATACCAGGTAAAATATCATATGAGAATAAACAACTAAATCAACCAAGTGATATTGTTAATGGTTTTGCGAGTTATTTTCAGAGCGCTTACTTTATCCGCGCTTCTTCTACAGGTAATGGTAGTCTTATCGATAATGAATGCTATCCAATATTCAGTGTTGGGTCAATAAATCAGCATGACATTCTATTGGCTTCAAAAAAGTTGAAAGGAAACAGCACGGCAGGACAAAACAAAATTCCATCATTTATCGTGAAGGATTGTATTAGCTGTTTTTTGGTTCCGCTGGAATATTTGTTTAACTTAATAATTAAATCGTGCTGTTTTCCTGAAGATTGGAAAATTGGTAGAGTCACACCAGTATATAAAAATGGCGATAGAAGCAATGCGTTGAATTATAGACCTATCACCATAGTTAATAATTTTTCCAAATTGTTTGAAACACTTTTGTCCGAGCGAATGTACAGTCATTGTCATAACCTAATTAGTGACAAACAACATGGTTTTGTTAGAGGAAGATCTGTAGTTACCAACCTCTTAAATTTTACTGAGGATATCTCGCAAAACTTAGATGATCGGAAGCAAGTCGATGTTCTATACACTGACTTCCGTAAAGCGTTTGATACAATAGATCAGAACATTGTTTTGAATAAACTTAGCAAGTATGGGTGCTCACCAGTAACTGTTTGTTTATTGCGATCGTATCTCGTAAACAGGTATCAGTACGTTCATATAAATACCTTGTTACAAGCGGCGTACCGCAAGGGTCAAATCTTGGACCTTTACTATTCAATGTTTATATTAACGACATTAATGATAACGTTCAGTCCAGGGTTTTACTATATGTTGACGATATGAAGATTTTCAGAATGGTTGATTCTATTAGGGACTGTGAGATTCTTCAAAATGATCTGGCTGTGATATATGCATGGTGTTCTAGTAACTCTCTACATCTGAACTTATCAAAATGCAAGTGTATGTCTTACTCACGCAAAAATCTCTTGTAACATATAATTATTCTTTAAATGACGTTTATTTGGAACGTTGTGATTTGATTAAGGATTTAGGTGTAACATTTGATAGAAGTTTGTCATTTAACATCCATATAAATAATATATGTAAGGAATCTATTAAGATGCTAGGATTTATACATAGAATTTGCAAAGATTTTGTAAACACGGACGTATTGAAAAATTTGTATTTCGCCTATGTAAGGTCTAAATTAGAATATGCGTCAGTTATTTGGTCGCCGCACTACCATACTTACAAGAGAAATATCGAAAATATACAAAAAAATTTCTAAAGTTGCTGTACTTTAAGTAAAGTGCTTATAGAAGATACCCAGATGCAAATATTAGTTACGAGCATCTGCTTCAGACATTTGATTTTAAAACACTTGTTCATCGTCGTAATTGTGCGGGAGTGTTATTTTTAAAAGGAATTGTTAACAATTTAATCGACGATCCCCACATATTAGGGCATCTCTTGTTCAATGTTCCAAGAATAGCGGGCAGGAATAGTTTAGCTTTCCACTATGTGTTATCAAATACCTCGGCGTACTATAACTCTCCAGTTAATACTATTACACGACTGTATAACAATGTTCATTGTTTTGTCGATATTTTTAGTGACACCTCCGCTGTTATGCTAAGGAATTTAGAAAACCTTCTATAGTGCTACATTTTTTTTTAACTTGCATATTAGCTCAATTTGTATTTACTGTTAAATTAGGATTTTTTTTTCTCCTCTTTTTATTATTATTATTATTTTGTGCATATATAACTTTTTTTTTTCTTATCTTTATCTTTTAATTCAATTTAATATACTGTATTTAGTAATGTTAAGTTTCCCTGTTATTGGATATATGTATGTCTGTTGGGAAATAAACTAATTATTATTATTATTATTATTATTATTATTATAACATGACGTAGTCTTACCTGATTGGTTCATTATTTTTACAGCCTAGGCATAAATAAGCATTTTTAAAGCCTAGTCCGCAAAAGTGATATTTCACGGCCTAAAAGCAGTCCGAAAAATCTCACATTTCATATCAATCCGCGAAAAAATATTTTAGATCATTTTCGAATGCAATGCAAGTCGCGACGCATAACATAATTCACATTGTTTAAAACGCAGTAAATTATTCTGAAGTCAACGTTGTTCATATTTCGACTGCACTTTCGTTCCTTTAAGATTATTTAATACGGAGTGATAACGCTGGGGTCGGGAAAGAGGCAAATTTACAAAGAACAGCGAAAAACTTATAAAATAAATCAGGAGACACTCCCAAAAAAATATTTCTGTCATTGTTCCCCACCACCGATCCAAAAAATATTTGACATAGCTCTGTGAGAAGTTGTCATCTCTACTCTTAAATGAATAACATAAAATACTTTCTCATATTTTTAAAACTTGCCGTAAAATTTATATCAACTAACGTCTACCATAGTTCAGATATCATTTACTTTATCTGTAGTTTAGGTAAGTATTAATAGATTTAAGGCCAACTTACAAAAAATGCGTCGTGACTGAATGGTGAAAGTCTAAGTCAAAAGAAAGATGTGCATTACTGTTATTTTTTAATGAAAATACGGAAGGATTAATAAAAGCAATTTAAAGTTTGTTCAAAAAAATTTGAGTAACTGCGCATAGGTCATTGACAACGATAGGATCAAGCCCCGACTAATATTTATATCTATTAGTATGCGCAATACTACAAAAAATTTATTTTAATTTTAGCGGAGTTACATAGCAATACATTGTATAATTATATTTAGAAAAGGAAACACGAATCTTACCAATTCAATAAGTTGTGATAGTCTTAATCCAAGTTTAACGAGCACTGTATCGGTGTTATTACTAACCGGCCTAATTAATCGATTGTAATTACTCAGTAAGTCATCGTACAGTCTTTTGGCGTCAGGATTCGACAGTGAAATATGTACAAAACACAGTATTGACAACAACAATAAAATTGCACGTAACGTATTCATTTTTTTTTAAATATATATCACAATTGTTATATTTCGGGTATATTAAGAGCTGAAGACGATTCGACCAATGGTTATCACATGATTCGGGATTATTACTAATTTTGCAATTTAGAAAACGGGGTTATAGCCTTTGCCATTTTCGAGCCCACGCAGGATGGACGGCTACTGGCTTTTCCAGGATGCTGCAGGATCAATAGCGGGGCGCGCGCACCCTTTCCCGGCAAGGCACTCCTACGGGAGCGAAGTGTCGCAATTGATGTTACCTTCGCCAGACCGACAAATTTTAAATTGATCTTTAATGGTGCACGTAGGTGTGTCATAACGTATATCAAAGCGATGCTAGTTAATGTTAGAAAGTTTTGTGAGGGTCGTTTAGTTCAGGTAATAAAATTGATAACACAAATCACAGCATCGTAATTAATTGATTATTTTTAGTTGCTAGGCTGATAACTATTTAGCCTCTATTATCAGCAATTAACATAGAATCACTTATGCATCTCTATTTGAGAATGGGAAGTTACCTTTTAATATGATTAGTTACAATAAAACTAGTGGGGAGATAATACCATTGCAATTTGTTTGCGATGAAATCACAAATCTCGGATAAAAATGCAACAACTGAGAAACAGCAGATCGCAAGAAACCTGCAAAAGTTATATTTATTTATTTATTATTAAACGAAAACTCCTTTATACATAATAATAAAGAACTAACTCTAGAATTATCTAAATACTGACTAAAAGTAAAGGCATATTTCCATACATACATAAAATTGCTTAAAGAATCGTAAACCCTCTGCCCTCACCCTTAAATATTTTGGTAACACCCAGAGGATCTGATTCATTTACTCACTGTTGCAATAAACCCAAATTTCAGCCAAAAGTAGAAATATATACTAAAACACTTGAAATTCGTGAAATTTCGACTATTTTCAAACCGGCATAACTCGGCGTATTTTGAATCGATTTTGATGAATCTTTAAGGACGAAAAACTTTGAAGTGTCTCTTTAAATTTATGTATGCGAACTTAAGCTTAACCCCTTCCGCCCCTTCTAGCATCTCTGTGAAAAAAAGTTTTTTCTGGAAACCATGTCCAACTTTGACCAGGAGCAGAGCCAAGGAGCCATGGCACTACCTCTAATTTGGAGGTCGGCAAGAAATTTTTCCGTTCTAGAACTGCATTAGGAATCAAATAATTTCTGGCTCGGCTCATGTGCACGACGACGACATGCACTTGTCAGTCGTATTTCCGCGCCATCCACGATGAATGAAATTAGTTCATTACCGAATACGTCTTTTTGCTCTTGTAGTATAGAGGGCACTTGAAGATTATCAATTTTAGCACTTGAAAATGTCTTTGTCGGCACTTTCCATAGTTGAAAATGGTCATTTTTGACACTTGAAAGTTGTCTTTTATGACAGTTGAAATGGTTATTTTTGAACATTGAAAATTGTCATTAATGGCACTCGAAAATGATAATTTTTAATAGTTAAAAAATCGTTTTTGACAGTTGGAAAATATATTTTTCTGCACATGAAAATGGTTATTTTGCACAGTTGTAAATGGTAATTTTTGACATTTGTAAACTGTCTTTTTGACACTTGAAAATGGACATTTTTGACAGATGGTAATTGTATTTGTTGGCAGCTAAAAACTGCCATTTTTGGCAGTTAAAAATTGTTATTTTTGGCACTTGAAAATTGTCGTTTTTGACAGTTGAGAATGGTCATTTTTCAAACTTGAAAATTTTAATTTATGGCACTCGAAAATGATAATTTTTGACAGTTGAAATGATCGTTTTTGACAGTTGGAAAATGTTATTTTTTGCACTTAAAATTGTCAATTTTGATACTTAAAATGTCTTTTTCGGCACTTAAAAATGGTCAGTTTGCACAATTGAAAATTGCCTTTTTGACACTTAAAAATGTAAATTTTACACTTTTGGTGCCTTTTTTAACAGTTGAAAATTGCGACATTTGGCAATTAAATTTTTCATTTTTGGCACCTGAAAATTGTCGTTTTTGGCAGTTAACAATGGTAATTTTTTAACCATTTATAGCATTTGAAGATGATAAATTTTGACAGTTGTAAAATGTAATTTTTGGGCATTTGAAGATTGTCAATTTTGGCAATTGAAAATGTATTTTTTGCACTTGATGATTGTCACTTTGAAAATGTCTTTTTTGGCACTTTGTACAGTTGTCATTCTTGACACTTGAAAGTTGTCTTTTATGACAGTTGAAAATGGTCATTTTTGAACCTTGAAAATTGTCATTTATGGCACTCGTAAATGATAATTTTTGACAGTTTAAAACTATCATTCTTGACGCTTGGAAAATGTAATTTTTGGCCGTTGAAAATTGTGAATTTTGTCTTTTTTTGCACATGAAAATGGTTATTTTGCATAGTTAAAAATGGTCATTTTTGAAACTTAAAAATTTGAATTTATGGCACTCGAAAATGATAATTTTTGAAAGTTGAAATAATCGTTTTTGACAGTTAGAAAATGTCATTATTTGTACTTGAAAATTGTCAATTTTGGTACTTGAAAATGTATTTTTTGGCACTTGAAAATTGTCGGTTTGTACAGTTAAAAATTGCCTTTTTGACATCTAAAAACGTTCATTTTAGACTGTTGGTAATTGTCATTTTTAACAGTTAAAATTGTATTTAAAAATTTTCATTTTTGGCACCTGAAAATTGTCGTGTTTAGCAGTTGACAATGGTAATATTTGAACCATTTATGGCATTCTAAAATGATAATTTTTGGCTGTTGGAAAATGTCGTCAATTTTGGCACTTTAAAATGTCTTTTTTGGCACTTCATGATTGTCAAGTTTGGTCTTTTGAAAATATCTTTTTCGGCACTTTGAAAACGGATGAAAAAATGGTTATTTTTGACACTTGAAAATTGTCTTTTTTAACAGTTGAAAAATAGTTATTTTTGAACCTTGAAAATTGTTATTTATAGCACTCAAAAATGAGAATTTTTTGACAGTTGAAAACTATCGTTTTTGGCACTTGGAAAATACCATTATTGGGGCTTGAAAATTGTGAATTTTAACTTTTTTTGCACATGAAAATGGTTATTTTGCACAGTTAAAAATGGTCATTTTGATAATTGAAAACTGTTTTTTTTGGACACTTAAAAATGGGCATTTTTGGCAGTTAAATATTGTCATTTTTGGCAGTTAAATATTGTAATTTTTGGCAGTTAAATATTGTCATTTTTGGCACTTGAAAATTGTCGTTTTTGGCAGTTGAGAATGGTCATTTTTAAAACTTGAAAATTTTCATTTATGACACTCGAAAATGATCATTTTTGGCAGTTGAAATGATCGTTTTTGGCAGTTAGAAAATGTCATTTTTTGCATTTGAAAATTGTCAATTTTAGTACTTGAAAATGTCTTTTTTGGCATTTGAAAATGGTCAGTTTGTAGTTGCTTTTTAGCACTTAAAAATGTTCATTTTGGACTGTTGGTAATTACCTTTTTAACAGTTGAAAATTGCGAAATTTGGCAATTAAAATTTTTCATTTTTGACATCTGAAAATTGTCATTTTTCGCAGTTGACAATAGTAATATTTTGAACCATTCGAAAATGATAATTTTTGGCAGTTGGAAAATGTCATTGTCAATTTTGGCACTTGAAAATGTCTTGTTTGGCACTTAAAAAGGAGGTAATGTTACAAAATACAATTCGTCGTTTAATTGATTTTGGTGGACGAAGGACGATGTTACAGATTAAATGCGGGCTATTTTTCGTCTTTATTTAATTCTTTTAGTACTTTTGCAACAAGTAAACGTTTTTAATGGTCGATATTTCTTTCCTCAAAAAGGAGGCGGTAAGATATATTGTGTATGCTAAGAGGCTCTACCATCAAAATTTTCCACGAGCCGCCACTGATCAAAGATACAAAATTCAATGTGGTTTATATCAATTTTCTCTGAAATTATCAAATATTCAGAAAAATGTTTCGGATAAAACATGAACGACTTGGAAGGAAACATACAGCAGTGACGTAGTGGCTTTGGTTTGACCTAGTGATATCTACGTAAGATCAGTTGAAATTCAAAGTGCATGCTGTATCTCAAAAACTAATACAGGAACATGAACCTTTGAACATAAGTCTTATTTGATAACCCCAAGAACAAAAAAGCTTTTTCTAATCTATTTCCTCATGACTATGTGCTGGATATTTATTCAATTTTTTTAAATTCTAATTAAATTTAAATTGTGGAGTTGGCAAGGGTAACTCCACAATTCATTACAGTTCAAACCATCTTTTATTTTACAAATTATCGGACATTCATTTTATGGCACATAGAGCTTTCATAATTTCATCATCAGAATCCAACTGGAATAATAGAATGTAAGAAAATTATTTCAATTGCTCAGAAGAATTGATTTCCCGTTAACCTAATTCAAAATTTATTTAACAAAAAACTACTAGAAGTCAGATGTATCTTATTCAAATGCAGGGGCGGCTCGTTATGTAGAGCCAAGGAGCCATGGCACCACCTCTAATTTCAAACGAAGCAAGATTTTTTTTTATTCATTCTAAAAACACTGATTTGTCATTTTAAATGTTAAAACGATGCCTCCGAAAGTTTTATAAGACGAGAAAAATGTCAATGCATTTATTTGAGAATATATCTCTTGAACAAATTAGCAAATTTGAAAAATTCTTACAGAATTGTGTTTTGTGTTGTTGGCTTGAAAACCAGCGATAGGGTATTTTGAGTTTCTTAGAGGATTATTAATATTAGTTTATTTTGAGTTTCTTAGAGGATTATTAAGATTAGTTTATTTTGAGTTTCTTAGAGGATTATTAAGATTAGTTTATTTTGAGTAAATTTGGAAAGCTTCAAGTGTGTTACTGTTGTTTTTGTATTTTTTTTTTCAATCCGAAGAAGTGGAACTTGAAAAAATATTAAACGCTGTTCTCGGTCAGTTATCTCGAAAACTTGTGATGGGGTATTTCGGACTTTTTCGGGGATTATTATGATTAATGTATTTTGAGTAAATTTAGAAAATTTCAAGTGTGTTGCACTTGTTTTTATAATTTTTTTCACACGTAAGAAGTGAAACTTAAAATCTTGAAAACCAGTGATGGGGTTTTTTTAATTTTTTGGAGGATTATTAAAATTAATGTATTTCGAGTAAATTTGGAAAATTTCAAGTGTGTTGCAATTGTTTTTATAATATTTTTGTTTCACTCGGAAGTAGTGCAAATTAAAAAAAATCTTAAACGCTGTTCTCGGTCGATTATCTTGAAAACCTGTGATGGGGTATTTTGAGTTTTTTAGAGTATTTTTAAGATTAATGTATTTTGAGTAAATTTAAAAAGTTTCAAGTGTGTTGCAGTTTTTTTGTATTTTTTTTTCACTGGAAAGAAGTGCAACTTAAAAGACTTTAAGCGCTGTTCTCGGTCAGTGATCTTGAAAACCAGTGATGCGGTATTTTGAGTTTTTTGGAGGGTTATTAAGATTATTACATTTTGAGTAAATTGGGAAAATTTCAAGTGTGTGTTGCAGTTGTTTTTATAATTTTTTTTCACTCGGAAGAAATGCAAATTAAAAAAATCTTAAGCGCTGTTCTCGGTCGGCTTTCTTGAAAACCTGTGATGGGGCTTTTGAGTTTTTGGAAGATTATTAAAATTATTGTATTTTAGTTAAATTAGAAAGTTTCAAGTATTTTACAGTTGTTTTTATATTTTTTTGCGTCAACAAAAAATTATTCTAATTTTTTATAAATGTACATAAAAAATCGCCAAAGCAGTCGACAGAATGTATAGGAATTTTCTACCAAATCACTCTTGAATTAATATTGAGTGATTTTGTGAAGTTTCAAGTGGATGGCAATTGTTTTATATATATATTTTTTCGCGTCAACAAAAAATGATTGCAACTTTTCATAAATTTACTTGAAAAATCGCCAAAGCAATCGACGGAATGTATAGAAATTTTCTACCAAATCACTCTTGAATTAAAATTGAGTGATTTTGTGAAGTTTCAAGTGGATGTCAATTGTTTTTATATTTTTTTTCGCGTCAACAAAAAAATGATTACAATTTTTCATAAATTTACATGAAAAATCGCTAAAGCAATTGACGGAATGTATAGGAATTTTCTACCTAATCACTCTTGAATTAAAATTGAGTGATTTTGTGAAGTTTCAAGTAATTGTCAATTGTTTTTATTTTTTTTTTCGCGTCAACAAAAAATGATTACAATTTTTCATAAATTTACATGAAAAATCGCCAAAGCAATCGACGGAATGTATAGGAATTTTCTACCTAATTACTCTTGAATTAAAATTGAGTGATTTTGTGAAGTTTAAAGTGGATGGCAATTGTTTTTATATTTTTTTCGCGTCAACAAAAAATGATTACAATTTTTCATAAATTTACATGAAACATCGCCAAAGCAATTGACGGAATGTATTGGAATTTTCTACCAAATCACTCTTGCAATCATATTGAGTGATTTTGTGAAGTTTCAAGTGGATGCCAATTGTTTTTATATTTTTTTCGCGTCAACAAAAAATGATTACAATTTTTCATAAATTTACATGAAAAATCGCCAAAGCAATTGACGGAATGTATTGGAATTTTCTACCAAATCACTCTTGCAATCATATTGAGTGATTTTGTGAAGTTTCAAGTAGATGTCAATTGTTTTTATTTTTTTTTTTCGCGTCAACAAAAAATGATTACAATTTTTCATAAATTTACATGAAAAATCGCCAAAGCAATCGACGGAATGTATAGGAATTTTCTACCTAATTACTCTTGAATTAAAATTGAGTGATTTTGTGAAGTTTAAAGTGGATGGCAATTGTTTTTATATTTTTTTCGCGTCAACAAAAAATGATTACAATTTTTCATAAATTTACATGAAACATCGCCAAAGCAATTGACGGAATGTATTGGAATTTTCTACCAAATCACTCTTGCAATCATATTGAGTGATTTTGTGAAGTTTTAAGTGGATGCCAATTGTTTTTATATTTTTTTCGCGTCAACAAAAAATGATTACAATTTTTCATAAATTTACATGAAAAATCGCCAAAGCAATTGACGGAATGTATTGGAATTTTCTACCAAATCACTCTTGCAATCATATTGAGTGATTTTGTGAAGTTTCAAGTGGATGGCAATTGTTTTTATATTTTTTTTTTCGCGTCAACAAAAAAATATTACAATTTTTCATAAATTTACATGAAAAATCGTAATCGACGGAATGTATAGGAATTTTCTACCTAATTACTCTTGAATTAAAATTGAGTGATTTTGTGTAGTTTAAAGTGGATGGCAATTGTTTTTTTTTTCGCGTCAACAAAGAATGGTTACAATTTTTCATAAATTTACATGAAAAATCGCCAAAGCATTCGACGGAATGTATAGGAATTTTCTACCAAAACACTGTTGAATTAATATTGAGTGATTTTGAGAAGTTTCAAGTGGATGTCAATTGTTTTTATATTTTTTTCGCGTCAACAAAAAATGATTACAATTTTTCATAAATTTACATGAAAAATCGCCAAAGCAATTGACGGAATGTATAGAAATTTTCTACCTAATCACTCTTGAATTAATATTGAGTGATTTTGTGAAGTTTAAAGTGGATGGCAATTGTTTTTATTTTTTTTTTCGTGTCAACAAAATATGATTACAATTTTTCATAAATTTACATGAAAAATCGCCAAAGCAATCGACAGAATGTATAGAAATTTTCTACCAAATCACTCTTGAATTAATATTGAATGATTTTGTGAAGTTTCAAGTGTATGTCAATTGTTTTTATATTTTTTTTCGCGTCAACAAAAAATGGTTACAATTTTTCATAAATTTACATGAAAAATCGCTAAAGCAATTGACGGAATGTATAGGAATTTTCTACCAAATCACTGTTGCAATCATATTGAGTGATTTTGTGAAGTTTCAAGTGGATGGCAATTGTTTTTTTTTTCGCGTCAACAAAAAATGATTACAATTTTTAATAAATTTACATGAAAAATCGCCAAAGCAATCGACGGAATGTATAGAAATTTTCTACCTAATTACTCTTGAATTAAAATTGAGTGATTTTGTGAAGTTTAAAGTGGATGTCAATTGTTTTTTTTTTCGAGTCAACAAAGAATGGTTACAATTTTTCATAAATTTACATGAAAATCGCCAAAGCAATTGACGGAATGTATAGGAATTTTCTACCTAATTACTCTTGAATTCAAATTGAGTGATTTTGTGAAGTTTAAAGTGGATGGCAATTGTTTTTATATTTTTTTTTTCGCGTCAACAAAAAATGATTACAATTTTTAATAAATTTACATGAAAAATCGCCAAAGCAATCGACGGAATGTATTGGAATTTTCTACCAAATCACTCTTGAATTAATATTGAGTGATTTTGTGAAGTTTCAAGTGGATGGCAATTGTTTTTATATTTTTTTCGCGTCAACAATGATTTTGCAACAATTATCGTTTTTTTTTTCTTTTCTCAAAAAGTATATTATATGCCGAGTGGCTCCACCATCAAAATGTTCCACGAGCCGCCACTGTTCAAATGAGAAAGACAATTCCCTTACCAAACAAAGGTAAGGCTGTTTATGCTAATGTGGATAGCGTTAGTTTGTCGACGTTTATTGAAGAAGGAAAACGCATTTCAGCCCCGCATGGTCCCGAAAAAGTCGAGGTTAGAGAGACCTTCATGGCTATTGAACCAGTGGACAGTAGTCACTCATCTGGCGAGAGTGATGAAGAGGATGAAATCGGACCACAGCTCTTTACCCAAGATCATCTCAGCGATCTGGTTAGAGATCTAGGATTAGAGAAAGACAGAGCGGAATTGTTGGCATCCAGACTGCAAGAAAATCGACATTGGCACCAAAAACTAAAGTGTCCCTTTGCAAAAACAGAGAAAATGATTTCCTGCAGTATTTTGTCCAAGAAGAGTCCCTGGTATATTGCCGTGATATTCCAGGCTTGATGGATGAAATGAAAAATTCTTGTTATAGAGATGAAGAGTGGAGGTTGTTGTAGTAGTAGTAGTAGTAGTAGTTTATTAATGTTTTGACATAAATGTCTTACATACGTCAAGATAATATTAATAAAATAAAAAAAATAGAACAATGTACATCAAAGCAAATAAATAAATAAATAAAAGACAGCGATAATTATAATCATAAATAAATATAAGCGATAATCATAGACAACAAAAAACATATTAAAACTAGCAATAAAATTTTAAGCCAATATCATACTGTGGTATAAGTGGACACTATTACAAATTTAAAAAATATTCGTACATGAAAACAAATGGCAGTGCATTAAGAAATATAGTTTAATGAACATCAAATGGTAAACTTTATGAATTCGTCAAAGGAGTAAAAGGCCTGTGACAGTAAGTGTTCAAGCACTGTTTTTTGAATTTTTTTAAGGGTAATCTTTTCCAGGCATTTGGCAACTTGTTAAAACATTTTATAGCTAAGTAGTTAGTGCTATTACATGTTCTGGCAAGTCTTATCTTTTTGTGCTGAATTAGGCTTTTATGTCTAGTTGAATGGCAGTGTTGCAAACTAAAGTATTTGTTTTGATTTTTAAAAACGTATAGAACACATTCAAGTATATACAGGGATGGCAAAGTTAAAATTTTATACTGTTTAAAGATTGGCCTGCAATCATCTCTATATCTAATCCCTCCTAAAATACGAATTGACTTTCGTTGGAGTCTAAATATTCTATGCCTGCATGATGCATGGCCCCATGCAAGAATGCCATATCTTAACCTTGACTCTATTAGACTATGGTAAGCAACTTTAGTGATCTTTTCTGGTACACGATTTATGAGATTTCGTAAGCAGAAAATGTTTTTAGCGAGTGATTTTGCTACGTGTTCCCCCTGAAATTTCCAAGATAATAGTGAATCGACATGCAGACCAAGGAAACAGTGACTAGCTACTTGGTTGCCCTTTTTTAGGCTGAACACTATTCGTTTTGTCTTATTATCATTTAGGATTAATTTGTTTTGAGTAACCCATGTTTTCACAGCATTCATTGCTGATTCAGATATAATTTCTGCATTTTCATTTTTATTAACCTCATTAATGACAGTGGAGTCGTCAGCAAATAATATGCTGGTCAATATGTTAGGTTGGTTAGGTAAGTCATTAATGAAGATTAAGAATAGTACGGGTCCTAGAATAGAGCCCTGGGGTACATCAAATCTGATTTTCTCGGAATTAGAGAGCATGTTATTATGGTAAACGGACTGATATCTATTACTTAAATATGATTTAATGAGCATGACACTTTTTTCAGAAAAATTGTAAGCTTTTAGTTTATGTGTTAGCAAGTCATGCGACACGCAATCAAAAGCTTTGCTCAAATCAATGAATGATACTACTGATACGTTTTTTTTTTCAAACGCGTTCATTATCAATTCACTGAGGGCAATTATAGCATCAGTTGTTGAAATACCGGTTCTGAAACCAAATTGACTTTTATTAAAAAGTTCATTTGTTTCAAAATAATTAAATATTTGATTTTTCATGATTTTCTCGATTATTTTAGATACTATTGGTAAAATTGAAATGGGCCTGTAGTGATTAACATCTTGTTCATCACCCTCTTTAAATATCGGTATAATCTTTGCTATTTTCAGAGCATCTGGAAAAACGCCTTACTAGCGATTCATTGATTAATTTTGTAAGTGGTGCAACAATTTGATTAATGATGATGCACTTTAAATGCGATACAGATAAGCCATATATATCAGCACATTTGCTATTTTTGATGTCGTTGATTGCGTCTCTCGCAAGTATTGGGGTAGTCTCAATAAATTCAAAATTAAGAGATGGATTGTTTATAGACGCGAGTAAAAGAAGCTTGAAAGATGTTCTCTTACATAATGAAAATAGATATGCTTCAATCCCAGTTGGACATTCCGTGATTCTCCGAGAATCGTATGAAACGTTCAAGCTCCTATTACAAAAATTGAAGTACAGCGAACATCAGTGGTTGATTTTTAGCGATCTGAAAATGATCATAATCCTGGCCAAGCTGTTTGTGTTTGTGGAATAGTCGGGCGGACGGTCAACATTACTTGGTAAAACAGTGTCCTGAACGAAAAAAACTGACACCGGGAATGCACAATGTATTGCCTGAGCCGTTAGTGGACCCAACACAGGTATTGCTTCCACCTCTCCATATTAAACTCGGGCTAATGAAGCAATTTGTAAAAGCTCTAGATAAAAAGGGTCTTTGTTTCTAGTATCTTGGTCAAACATTTTCTCAACAAGTGAGAAGCTTAAGGGGGTAAGTGCCTCGCGCCAGAGTTACAACAGAATGGTCTTATAGAAAATTATAATCGCTACTATCTTGGGCCTGAAATTTTACCGAGTACCTAAATTTGCTTATACACGCCTCCAAGGTTGATACAAAATGTTTCATGCAGGTGGCGTTCATTACAACGGCGAAAATGAAGCAAATTCAAGGTTGTAGAGGTGCATCTCTTACGTTTTTGCGACTTTATTTGAAAACTAATGACAATTTTATTACGTACATATTGTTTTCAAAGGTATAAACTATTTTTCTGTAGCATTACATTTTTAGTTCTTTGCAGAGAAAAGCTTCAGATATCCGTCCAAAATTGGTAATTTTCAGGATAAATTATACAGTTTGTCTAATGATTAAAAAAAAATCAAATTCTATAGACGAATCGTTTAACCCTTTCTCTCTAAATGTGCAAAATATCATTTCTTAATATTTGATATTAACTTCAGAATTATGTTATATGCTGACCATCAAAAATGCATCGATTTTCGACGCGGCACTTACCCCCTAAAGGCTGGAATTTTTGATGGGCCCCAAATTCACGCAGCAATGAAAGATGAAGAACTTGTTGAGTCCATGAATCCCCTTGAAAAAAAAGGCCTGGTTGAACTGCAAGTGTCTAGTGAAAAACTTTCTGGGTAACCCCAGAGCCGCAAATTACTAGGAAATCGTAAGAAATACGCTTGATAGTTGGGGTATAGAATGAGCCTGAAGTTGCATTTCCTGCACTCACACTTGGACTATTTTCCAGAAAATTTAGGGAAAAAGATTTTACCAGGATATCTCCGAAATGGAATAACGATATCAAGGAAGGTGGGATATCCATATGATGGCGGATTTCTATTGGTCACTAAAGAGGGACATAACAGAAAGCCATAAACGCCAGGCTGTGCGACGATCCTTTGAATATAAAGTTCAAAAATACTACAAAAAGAGAGTGTGAAACCGGAATCCTAAAGGGTCATTTTCCCGGTCCCAAACGGGGAATTTCAGTTGGCCATAAACTTTTCGACTACAAATCCGGGTTTGGCTTTAGAATGCACCTTCGACCTCGCCTCATCCCGGAATCCATCTTTCAGACCCTACAGAGGCCATTTTTGGCCCCTTGGGCCAATTCCAGACGTGGAGGGCTATTTCTGAGCTCGGGATCGCGAAATACATATGTCCGACCCACAAGTCCGAACACTTTTTTTTTGTGGGGCTGTTTTATCAACAGTAATATAAGGAGTGCCTATGATTTTGCCGGTAATTATTAGCGGCAGGATCACGATTTTCTAGAAGCAAAAAGCAAGAGTGATCCAGACGCTAATAATTGCCCAGGAAAAATCAGTCACGAGTTAGATTCGAGAAGACAATTGGCCGAACAGAAAGTTTACACTTCATAATTTGAAAAGTTAAATTTAGTAACACCAAGTGTCAGACGTGTGTTAATCTGCGCTACAATAATTGTAGTAAAAATGATTTTACCAAGATTTTGAGAAATGCATATGAATACCATCACTGATGAAAGCACTAGCACATTACCCGACATACGAACAGATCGAATTCAGGAGCAAACTGCTTAAAAGTCCGGCAATAACTGACGTTTTATATGTTATAGATAATGTACTAACGCGTTGCTAGGCAATACCAACATGATGGATTATCTGATTAGATACCACCCAGGGTGAATTGCCATGCATAACATGCAGCCTGGTCTGTTACGCATCGTAATTAGAATTTTATTGGATCAAGTCATCAACGTTATTCCATTTCGTTAGTTAGTAAGTAAATGAGGGCAATTGTCTAAATTATCATTATTCGTCGTGGTATTAGCCAGGGAAGTAGAAACCTAACTAGTAACTATGATTCTTCCGTAAATCATTAGCTTCAATGTCACGACTGCTTGTTGCAGCGAATTTGTTCAAAGATAAGTAAGTCTCAATATGAGTACATAATACATATGCTTAATAGAAATTACATCATCAGTAAATGTTAAAAAAAATGTATTAACGATTTAAGGAAAGCGGCGAACGCCATGTGGGAAGTTGGTGAGGATAACATCAAACGATGTCATAGAAATCAATTTACATGTGTCGGCGTGTCACCATATCAGCGGTGAATTTAAGGCAAAGAGATATTCTTTAACGATCTAATAAATAGACGCCATCGCCATCGCCATCACGACTTCGGCCTACGAACCTCCACATCCCACGAGAACACGCCAACAATTATAAACTTTGATAATGCGCTCTCATTTATTCAGACTCGTAAAACGGATAAAATATGGGGAGCAAACTTATGGACCGGGAAAGTCGTAAATTAATCAAGAGCATTAAAATTAATAATCCGGTTCGATTAGTTGTTTACGGTGTGTCCTCGCTGATTAGAATGAAATATTGAGTAAGGGATTGATGAAGGTAATTTGTCCAAATCGAAAAAATGGTGTAACTTAATATAATGGTATAATAGTTATTTATGATACAAATGTTGAAAGTGGTACTTTATTTTGTGATTATGGAGTTTGCGGCGAAGACATTTTTAACACGCAATAAATAATAGTTATGTTTCTAATATCAGTCCTAAAGTCCTCATTTGGCCCTAATTTACGAGCGTAAAGTAAAGCTTTACGCACTAGGGCAAAAGAAAAACATTGTTGTAATAATGAGCTAGCAGGCGTGCTTCAAAATACAGTGCGCTCATTTAATAAAGAGTAAAAGGGATAAAAACAAAACCGTCACTGAGAAAATAAACATTCCAGCTTTCAAGACTTTACAAAAAGCTGTTCAGATCTTCAGATGGTTAAATAAAGCTTGAGTTTAAAGTTTCCTTTAGATGCAGTGCCCACAGACAGACAGATGGACAGACAGCTACATAGTCACACAGACATTTTAAAAATAGTCAGAATCGTCAAGGTGGACTCAAAATGAATATTTCCATTAAATTTTCGTCATAAAAAATCACGATAACAATACTTGCACAGAGTAGAAATATGTTCCAATAACGCAATATAGCCTTCTCTTCGTTTTGAAACAATTAAGATTCAAAATGTAAACCATCATAATTTTTAAGATATCAATGGTACGATAGTTTCAGGAATTATACATTTTAAAATGTTTACGTTATTACATTGTAACTAAATCAGTAAAGGTCAGATATTGTAAAGCGACCCTTTCGATTCAAATGCACATAATCGAGTGATATAATTAGCAGTGACCTGAAATACCACTAATGGCTAACCGGGGTGACATCAAGCATCACTTTACGTACATTGCACGTGCTGCTTAATTAAAGTCGTGAGCATTATGGATTCAGCTTCACCTTTAAGTGTACCTTATAATAGAAATATAGAAACTGTATCTACTGCTAATATGAAACAAAAAAATGATGTATACGTATGAAATACTGAATGCTACTAAAATTCTCACAGAAATTGCTAAGATATTATAATTTCGCATTTTTACTTTCTCCGTTTTGAGGTCCCTAGAGGCGATTTCAAAGATTTCTGGAGAAAAAAAATGTGTCCGTACGTGTGCGTGTGTGTCTGTCATCTTTCATAATTTTGACATTTTTTACGTCAATGATTTAAATTGAAAATAAACTATCAAAGTGTAAATATAAATAACTATAATACCATCAAATCGGAGAAAGTAACATGATGCCCACATAATCTTTTTTTATATAATTTCATGCATTTTGAAGAAAAGTGGTACAATCAAATGGTACAGAGTAACTAAAAATGTATAAATGAAACCAAAATTGTATTTCAGGAAATTATGTTTAAAATATTTCACACGTTAGATATTTTTTAAAATTTGGAATATATCACCACCTCACTTCGTTAAGTGAGATTATAAAAATTTCAGAACATATTTTTTTGGAAAACTGTTACTATAAAAAACTTTTAAAATTAACACGTGTTATTAAAGTATTCTACAGCCAGTTCTTTTTACGATTTATTTTAAAGAAATCAAACTACTAAAAAGGTTAAAGAAATTGCCAAATTAAACGCAAATTTCGTTTATGAGATATTCAACATTGAGGCCGTTAGCAACAATAATAGTGTTTACTTTCTCCGTGCGAAAAAGTATTATTTTCGTGATTGTCCGTAGTCAAAATTACAAGGAAAATATCCCTTTAAGGTCCCTCAAGACAACATTTTTCAAAACTGTCTGTGTCTGTGTATCTGTCTGGCTGTCTGTGGACGCGGTATATCACCGAACATCGAACAACGATTTTCAAATGAATGAACTTGAGCTTTATTTGACAATCTGAAGAACCAAAAATGCTTTTGGGAAAATTTTGAAAACCCATTAATGTGCGTTTACCTTAACCGTTTTTTTTTTTTATTAATTTTCATGCATATTAAAAATATCTTTGTCTTTATCATTTTGAGGTGCCACAAGATGGTTTTGATCATTTTTAGAAAAAAGTCTGCGAGTGTCTATCTATCTATGAGTGGGTGAGGGATCAGTTGCGCCCAAGACACTTGCGCCCACAAAAATCTGGACACTTGCGCCCAGAAGGGTGTTGAGGCTGTTGCGCACGGGACTCTTGCGCCCCCGTCAAAAGTAGGGACACTTGCGCCCAGACACTTTAGGTGACGGCGAATTCGTCATGAAAGTAGTTATACGGTCTCGCTATGGCCGATAGCGGAGCGAAGCGGAGCCATCGATGGTCATTACTTGCAAGTTAATGGTTGCAAATGGTAGATGCTTATGCTTAGGTTAGGGTTAGTTTAAGTTAAATGGTCATGTTTAATTAAATTTAAAAAATGACAAAGGTGACAGGTGAAATTCCCGTGTGGGCGTTGGGCGCAAATGATCCGCCGGATGCGGATCTGGGCACAAGTGTCCCGATTTTTGACGGCGGCGAAAGTGTTTTGGGCGCAACTGACACCAAACCCTGTGAGTATAGTATCTCAGAAACGGACCAAATTAAACTTTGAACTTATAATCTGAAGAACAGTGTTTTTGTTTTTTTTTACAAAAAATATTAAATAAATTTAAAAAAATAAAAATTATAAAAATCTTTATACCAAGTGACACAATTTAATTTATCCTCTGGAATATCTTGACAAATATGCATCGCACAAAGAAATGTTCCGAACAAACGTTTAATGGTTTTGAAGGGGGCATCTGATCCTATGAAATTTTCTCTTCCCCCACCCCCTGGGGGAAATTTTGAAATCTTAAATGGGAACCCCTATTTTTATTGCAGATTCGGATTCTACACCAAAAATTATGTTTTATCCGAAGTTGTTTTCTATTCGTGATGGATGACGCAGTAGTCGCAAAAATGAAAACATTCTCTGTAAACCTGTTTACGGAGGCCCTCAGTCCTTGTATGAAAAAAAGTATATTTACTTCGAGAGTATTTTTTAACTCTTAATAGATGGCGGTAGAATCGTCGCTGTTTTTTTTGTCTTTTGTTGTCTTGGTTATGGCTCATGAACTAATTTTTCCATTGGTCGTTAATGAGTGCCTTACAATTTTTAAAGCAATTTCTTAAAAAAGTTCGTTTTATCATCAAAATTTGTCTTCTAATAATGCCATTTTGGTTACTGGAAGATTTTCTTTTACTAATTTTAAAGAGACATTATTCAGAATTAATCTGTGAAAATTTCACGCTTTTGTAGAAATAAATGTAAATAGTTTCCGGAAAAAGTTTATTTTTGGTCATCAAAATTGGTCTTCTAGAGCTGCCATATTGGTTGCTGCAAGATTTTCTTTAAAAAGATAAAGACCCGCTATTCAGTAATAATCTATCAAAATTTTATGCCTTTGTCGAAATAAATGTGGAATTCCCAGAGTAGTTTCTGGAAAATACTTTCTTTTTGTTCATCAAAATGTATCTTCAAGCGCTGCGATTTTTATTGGCGTAAAATTCAAACAGTTTTTTACTACTCTAATGATAAGTTACGTAATAATAATATGTCGAAATTTCAAACTTGTGTTCACATAGATGTAGAATTCTCAAAGCAATTTCTTGGAAAAGTTCATTTTTGGTCATCAAAATGTATCTTCTAGAGTTGCTATTTTGGCTGCTGCAAGATTTTTTTAGACTGGTTTTTAAGACACACTATTCAGTATTAATCTGTGAAAATTCTACGTCTCTGTAGAAATAAATTTAAAATTCCCAGAGTAGTTTCCGGAAAAAGTTTATTTTTAGTCATCAAAATTTGTCTTCCGGAGCTGCCAAATTGGTTGCTGCAAGATTTTCTCTAAAGAGTTATAAAGACACGTTATCCAGTAATAATCTGTAAAAATTGTATGCATTTGTTGAAATAAATATGTGGAATTCCCAGAGTAGTTACAGAAAAAAGTTCATTTTTGGTACTCATTTCACTTGCTGTAAGATTTTCTTTACCAGTTGGAAAGTAACACATGAAACAATGATAATGGCCAAGAAGAGTGAATTTATTAAAGAGAGGAAAAGAGACAATAAATGTAAAACGAAAAACAGAGGTACGAAAGAAATATGCTCGTATGTATCTAGATTAGTTATTTTTCAGTAAAGGTTATAACAGTTACTGTTAGTACAAAATAACTAGTTATTTAAACGGTTATTTATTTAACCTTAGAAATCTTTACTCAGTATAAATAATTTCATATCTTTCCCAAAATATAACAAAATGGTAATAATGTCAGTGCCAATATAAACACTGATCCAGGGGGGGGGGGCAATGGAGACTATTTGAGCCAAGATTTTTTGTCTGTCGTGAACAATAGAGTTCATTTCATGAATCTTGGAGTGCACGTCTATTATTATATGAGCATCATCGTGGTCAATAGTAGAAACGTATGTCTTCTGAGCGTTGATACAAGTACCGATAGCAATGCCCACCGCTCGAAAACATGTGGCATTGGTTAGACAAAGACGCCGTTATAACGCATGTCTACCTTGACGTAACACGCACGAGAACTGTCAGTCATCCATCAGTAGCGTTCACTAATCGTCTTTAATTTGCAAGTTGCTAGAGTATTTCTGTTTGTTTTAGTTTATCATTAGTTCTTAGTGTTTTTCATATTTTCGCAGTGTTTTTCGTATTGAGTATTGGTTTCGTTTAGTATAAATACGTGTAGAAATAGTTGGTAGGGTAACGAAGGCAAACGAGTACTTCACTAAGGAAAAGCATAATGGAAATCCCCTTTTACCATTGGTTGCAGTTCATGAGGCAAATGTTTTTGTCAATTTTTAGTTTATAATTGAGAAACGATAATAGTTACAGCAATTTTATATTAACAATAATTGCAGAAAATGCTGAAATAAATAAGGTATTCATCGATATGATTCGTTTACAAGAGTGTTGGAATGTCAAACAAAAAAATCTTGGGGATGTTTTAATGTAGAATTCAGTAAAAAACCCATCCCATTTAACGTTACGCTAATTGTGACCTTGAACGGATTGATTCGGGACTTTGGAATTGATGACGTGAACGCCATAATTCCTGAAAAAAACTATACGAAAAATCAGAGGTGGATAAATAAAAAATAAAAGTATATATTATATCTTTATTAACAAACTAATAATATTCAATTGTATGTATATAAATTAAAGTTAATATTGTTTGCCTGTTAAATGGCTGCCAAAGGTCTTTCTGCCTAAATAACAGTTTATTTTGTGTTATTCAGGTTTTAATATAATTTTTTTCAATGTTAGTTTCGGGTGCCCTTCTTAGAAACTGTCAGGATCCGCCCTCTCGCGAAATAAACACAAAATGCAAAATCCACACTTTTTAAGTAGTGATTTTGGTTTTGGAAACCCCATAAACTGTTTGAGTTTGATTATTCTAACTTAACAATCTGGAGAATTGAATGCAATTTAAAAAATTGATTTTTTTGCGAAATTAACGCAAAGCTTTTGATTTTTTTTAATTGCACAACTGCCAAAACGTTGTCCGATTTTGATGATTGTAACGTTAAAATGTGTCAAATTTAGAGTCATTTAAAATCGGGTTTAATTTCGTTTTTCATGAAATCAACGCAAAATGCCAAAATCACCCGTTTTCAAAGTTCGAAAATATTGATTTTTGAAATCACACTACTGCCGGACGCGTTGTTCGATTTTGATGATTGAAAAGTTAAAATATGGCAAATTTGGTGTATTTTTAAAACGGATTACGATTTTTTTCCAGAAATTAACACAAAATGCAAAAATTCCTCTTATTTAAAGTGCGAAGATTTAAAAATCGCGATTTTGATTTTTGAAATTGCACAAATGCGAAAACGCATTATTCAATTTTGATGATTCAAACGTCAAAATATAGCAAATTTAGTATAATTTTAAAACTGATTACGAAATTTTCTCCAGAAATTAACAAAAAATGCAAACGTTAGTTTTTAAATTTTCAAGATGTTAAAATCACGATTTTGGTTTTTGAAAAGTGCCATTGTTCGATTTTGATGATTCAAACGTCAAAATATGGCAAATTTAGTGTATTTTTAAAACGGATTACGAATTTTTTTCGACAAATTAACGTAAAATGCAAAAATTCGTCTTATTTAAAGTTCGAGGATTTTAAAATCGCGATATTGATTTTTGAAATTGCACAACTGCCGAATTGCTTTGTTTATTACAGTTTATAGTTTAATGAAGCGGATCCGTCCATTTTCGGATATTGAAGAAGAAATTGAATTGCAAAACTTTTACAATTTTCTGAAATTTTTAATTATGAAATAAACATCAATGATTACAGAGATTTCCTTAAAAATTTCTTAAGAAATACAGATAAATGTGATATTCCCAAAAGTATTCAGAAGACAAAAATATTTTGAACACCATAGCCGTCAGTTCAGCAGAAGATGAAAGACGCTTTATAAATAATATATGCACAGAAAAAGGAAACAGATTGGTTGTTTTAAATATAAGTAATATTATGGTTATTAGTTTGAATGGTTTGCCTTTAATGAAATGGTTAGTGAGAAAATGGTTAAGAAGCAACCACAGTTCCCCGTGTAAAATCAAAACCGGAAGTAGAAGTAACTGAAAACCAGAAGGAGATTTGGAATTATTTAAAATAATTACATACATTAATTTATAATTTAAATAAATATACTAATTTGAATTTTGTTTTTTTAAACAAATAGTGAACCAGGTGCGTGAAGTTAGCGGGTGAAGCTTCAAATTTCGTTTTTTTTCTTAAATACCTCGTTTGTGCTTCATTGTCCCTTAGGAATTTTCGTGTGTGCTTCTTTGGTACAAAAGTTACAAGCGAAAAATTAAAAAAAAAATCCTGAAGCACAAACGACGCACAGAAAAAAAAATCGAAATTCGAAATATCACCCGCTAACTTCACGCATCTCTGCGAACCGGTTGTTGAACAAATTAAATCCCATCACTGCATAAAAATATATTCCGACTATAGAGTCGATAAATATCTACAACATTTTTATAAATCATATTTTTCTATCTAAAACATTTAAGGCTAAACATTTGTTTTGACGCTTCAGTGAGACTTCACAATAACTATAAATTAAAATTGTGAAGGTACTTCCTTATTTTTTTGCGATATATATTGCTACTGGTTTCGGTTGTTAAACCATCATCAGGCAAAACTACAAATAATATATCGCAAAAAATTAAGGAAGTACTTATTTAACCTTCACAATTACAACTACCTTAATCGACTAAACAACATGGATAAATTAAAATATTCGTATCTAACAAAACGTTTAGCCGGCCTTGCTTTTAAAAGAATTAACAAATCATCACTATATAAAATATTAACTGAAATGACGAATAAGTTTGTGAAAAATACTACCTATTACCAAACGAGCAAAATGAAATATATCATAGATAATGAAACGATGACTTTACAACATTATTAATTAATGTTATAATTTTACCCTTATTTAATTTAAACCCCCGAATTCGGCCACTTTAATTATAGAAATCATCATCAAGAAGCTGACTACCTGAAAGTCGAAAATAGCACGCCGCCGCGGTAGTAATTTATTTCACCCTTCCGTGGGTCTAAAAACCGTAAAAAATAGCCAAATAGCCGGACAGGTGGTCCCGACATAAACAATCTAGTTTAACTTGTCATTTACATCAACCAAAAAATGTGATCGCTACCTCTTGACGGAGGTTAACCCTTGCAGGTAATATTTGGCATGAAATGTGAAATATTTCAAAAATTCGTCCCTGATCTAATCCTCCGTGGGATTGAATTGTTGCAGACCCTACTTAGAGCCAGACTTGCTGTTTGTTTATCCGGCGGAAAATTTTAAGATAATGACAGCGCACGGTGCCGGTGGGCAGCCGACCTCTCATTAGGCGATTATTTTAAGCCTTTAGGGGCGCGCCTAATCGCACCCGAAATCTTGGAAAATCTTTTTCTTCTCACCTGTTATAATATGAATATAATAGAACGAAGGATTTCTGCTTATTAAAATGGTGCTAAAAGTAAGTAATCACCTGACAGCGGCTAACACAAAAGCCGAAGCCGATGTAATCAGTGGTCAGGTATAGAATCAAGTAAAAACGATTAGGATGAAGTGATGACCGGCACAAACCGGCGGAGGTAATTCGATGGAAGCATTGATTCGTTGCAATCGTGGAAATGGTTTAAGTATAGTTTACAACACTATTCCTCTATACAAGGAGGGGATAAAAAACGGCGTAATTCCCATTCAACGTGTCATTATTTTTCGAAAGTCGGATGAATAAGTGGAGGATTTACAATATTTCGGGCTCCGAGCGGTGATACTTTTGGTGTGCCTCCGAGGACTGGAATATGAAATTCCCATTGTTCGAAATGCCGTATTTGTTATTAAAGGTGCATGGTGAGGAAATAATTGTAGGTGGTGTTTCGTGTATCGGTCTACTTATTTTATATTGTACTGAAGAAAAAATTGTTGAATTATCAAATCTAAGGGTTTTTGACAAGACATTGTAAGCGACAGAAGGTTTTTCTCATAGCTATTTCGATTTTCAAGAGAGCAACCTCCCCAGAAAAAAAATCTCTAAAAATAGCATTCTCTAAATTGTATCTAAATCAATCAATTCTTTGTTGATAGTCTTAGTAAGGCTTAATTTTCCAGAGTCACGAAGAGGTTGAATATTCATATATTCGTCTGTATTACATTTATTTAATACATCTGCAACAAGCAAGGTTGTCTCAAATTTATTTATGAATCTAAATGAACTATTTGCTGACGCAAATAATTTTCAAAATTAAATAATTAGATCAAAAGTGTGAACATGCTTCCAACAGTACACACTTTTGATCCAATAATAATTTTCAAAATTAAATAATTAGATCAAAAGTCTGAACATGCTAATAATTTTAGAAATTAATCATATATAATTGGATGTTGGAAGCGTCGACGAATTTATTGCATTTTTTTTCTAAATGTTATCTCCGTTGACATTGAAATATTCTAAAATTTAGAAACAATGCATTTCTAATTTTTACGGAAATGTAGAATCACATGTGTTTTCAGTTGTTTTGGAAAGTTTCAAGTCGATGGCAATTGTTTTTATATTTTTTTCGCGTCGACGAATTTGCTGCAATTTTTTTCTAAATTTCATCTCCGTTCACATTGAAATATTCTAAAATTTAAAAACAATGCATTTCTAATTTTTACGGAAATGTAGAATCACATGTGTTGTCAGTTGTTTCGGAAAGTTTCAAGTCGATGGCAATTGTTTTTATATTTTTTTCGCGTCGACGAATTTGCTGCAATTTTTTTCTAAATTTCATCTCCGTTCACATTGAAATATTCTAAAATTTAAAAACAATGCATTTCTAATTTTTACGGAAATGTAGAATCACATGTGTTGTCAGTTGTTTCGGAAAGTTTCAAGTCGATGGCAATTGTTTTTATATTTTTTTCGCGTCGACGAATTTGCTGCAATTTTTTTCTAAATTTCATCTCCGTTCACATTGAAATATTCTAAAATTTAGAAAAAACGCATTTCTAATTTTTACAGAAGTATAGAATCACATGTGTTGTCAGTTGTTTTGGAAAGTTTTAAGTCGATGGCAATTGTTTTTTATATTTTTTTGCGTCGACAAATTTGCTGCAATTTTTTTCCAAATTTCATCTCCGTTCACAATGAATTAATTTAAAATTTAGAAACAATGCATTTCTAATTTTTACGGAAATGTAGAATCACATGTGTTGTCAGTTGTTTCGGAAAGTTTCAAGTCGATGGCAATTGTTTTTATATTTTTTTCGCGTCGACGAATTTGCTGCAATTTTTTTCCAAATTTCATCTCCGTTCACAATGAATTAATTTAAAATTTAGAAACAATGCATTTCTAATTTTTACGGAAATGTAGAATCACATGTGTTGTTAGTTGTTTTGGAAAGTTTCAAGTCGATTTTATATTTTTTTCGCGTCGACGAATTTGCTGCAATTTTTTTCTAAATTTCATCTCCGTTCACATTGAAATATTCTAAAATTTAGAAACAATTCATTTCTAATTTTTACGGAAATGTAGAATCACATGTGTTTTCAGTTGTTTTGGAAAATTTCAACTCGATAGCAATTGTTTTTATATTTTTTTCGTGTCGTCGAATTTATTGCAATTTTTTTTTTAATTTCATCTCCGTTGACATTGAAATAATTTAAAATTTAGAAACAATGTATTTCTAATTTTTACGGAAATGTAGAATCACATGTGTTGTCAGTTGTTTTGGAAAGTTTCAAGTCGATGGCAATTGTTTTTATATTTTTTTCGCGTCGACGAATTTGCTGCAATTTTTTTCTAAATTTCATCTCCGTTCACATTGAAATATTCTAAAATTTAGAAACAATGCATTTCTAATTTTTACGGAAATGTTGAATCACATGTGTTGTCAGTTGTTTCGGAAAGTTTCAAGTCGATGGCAATTGTTTTTATATTTTTTTCGCGTCGACGAATTTGCTGCAATTTTTTTCTAAATTTCATCTCCGTTCACATTGAAATATTCTAAAATTTAGAAAAAACGCATTTCTAATTTTTACAGAAGTATAGAATCACATGTGTTGTCAGTTGTTTTGGAAAGTTTTAAGTCGATGGCAATTGTTTTTTATATTTTTTTTGCGTCGACAAATTTGCTGCAATTTTTTTCCAAATTTCATCTCCGTTCACAATGAATTAATTTAAAATTTAGAAACAATGCATTTCTAATTTTTACGGAAATGTAGAATCACATGTGTTGTCAGTTGTTTCGGAAAGTTTCAAGTCGATGGCAATTGTTTTTATATTTTTTTCGCGTCGACGAATTTGCTGCAATTTTTTTCCAAATTTCATCTCCGTTCACAATGAATTAATTTAAAATTTAGAAACAATGCATTTCTAATTTTTACGGAAATGTAGAATCACATGTGTTGTTAGTTGTTTTGGAAAGTTTCAAGTCGATTTTATATTTTTTTCGCGTCGACGAATTTGCTGCAATTTTTTTCTAAATTTCATCTCCGTTCACATTGAAATATTCTAAAATTTAGAAACAATTCATTTCTAATTTTTACCGAAATGTAGAATCACATGTGTTTTCAGTTGTTTTGGAAAGTTTCAAGTCGATGGCAATTGTTTTTATATTTTTTTCGTGTCGTCGAATTTATTGCAATTTTTTTCTAAATTTCATCTCCGTTCACATTGAAATATTCTAAAATGTTGAAACAATGCATTTCTAATTTTTACGGAAATGTAGAATCACATGTGTTGCCAGTTGTTTTGAAAAGTTTCAAGTCGATGGCAATTGTTTTTATATTTTTCTCACGTCGACGAATTTGCTGCAATTTTTTTCTAAATTTCATCTCCGTTCACATTGAAATATTCTAAAATGTTGAAACAATGCATTTCTAATTTTTACGGAAATGTAGAATCACATGTGTTGTCAGTTGTTTTGGAAAGTTTCAAGTCGATGGCAATTGTTTTTATATTTTTTTCGCGTCGACGAATTTGCTGCAATTTTTTTCTAAATTTCATCTCCGTTCACATTGAAATATTCTAAAATTTAGAAACAATGCATTTCTAATTTTTACGGAAATGTTGAATCACATGTGTTGTCAGTTGTTTTGGAAAGTTTCAACTCGATGGCAATTGTTTTTATATTTTTTTCGCGTCGTCGAATTTATTGCATTTTTTTTTCTAAATTTCATTTCCGTTCACATTGAAATATTCTAAAATTTAGAAACAATGTATTTCTAATTTTTACGGAAATGTAGAATCACATGTGTTGTCAGTTGTTTTGGAAAATTTCAAGTGGAAGGCAATTGTTTTTATATTTTTTTCGCGTCAAAAAATATGATTACAAATGTTTCATAAATTTACATGAAAAGTCGCCAAAGCAATCGACGGAATGTATTTGAATTTTATACCAAATCACTCTTGAATTAATATTGAGTGATTTTGTAAAGTTTCAAGTAGATGGCAATTGTTTTTATATTTTTTCGAGTCAATAAAGAACAATAGGACCAAAAAAATTAATTCGTCTTGAATTGCTTTTTCGTTGTTTAAGGATAGCTCTTGAACGGATGATCTAATCTGGCAAATTCTTTCATCGAATAGACGCAGATAAGACCCAAAACATGAATTTACAGTTCAATTTATGAACTCGAGGAGAGATTTCGAAAATTCTTTCAGGTGTTGTGCTCATTGGACAGATAAGATCAAAAAATATTTTATTATTATTGAGGATAACTCTTAAACGCAAAGTATTGTTCTTACATAATAGACGTAGGTTAAAAAAAATAAAATTGTTAAATTTTTTTTTTAACTTTTGAACTTGCGATCGAATTTCTAAGACTCTATCAGCAAAGTTTTTCATTCATCCGAAAGATATATAGAGAACCAAAGAATTGAATTCGTTCAATTGTTTTTTTGGTTTACAGAAGATAACGGGTGACCAAAGTCAAATTCTTCCAGAAAAGTCCATCGAATAGATACAGATAATACTAAACATTTTTTTTCTAGTTAATTGTTTGTTAGCCTTTGTAAGACTTAATTTTGTAGAATTACGAACTGCTTGTTTATTTATATATTAAGGATACTTTTTTTTTAATAATAATTTTGCAACAATAATCGTAGTTTTTTCTTTCTCAAAAAGTATATTATATGCTAAGTGGCTCTACCATCAAAATGTTTCAGGAGCCGCCACTGAATCCACCTAAAATACTTTTTCTCGTAACACGTACGTTCATGAAATAGGAGATGATTGTTTATTCTTTGCGTACGGATGCAAGCTCAAAATCCATTAACGTATCCCTTTGTCTATAGCGAAATTCTTTCTTTCTGAATAATTTGGAGAGATGGCGCCGATCAATGGTGGTATTCATTTTCTCTAACCCGCTTTTCACATTGAAAGGGGGCATCAATTTTTGCCTCGCACCCCGGAGGCAACACACCTTGACGATGCCTTGCTGACTTTTATTAAGGTTATACTAAAATGTGTGACAATACTAATTAGCCCTATAAGTGGAAGGTTCATTTATTTCATAATTGACAATTCTGTATGTTTTAGATAGATTTAAAACTACGGATTGGTTCCACGAAGCTTCCAAGCGTACAAATGGAGATTTGTTCCTTTTCATTAACTTGAACCGAAAAAAAAAACGTCATGCGGTGACAATTCAGGCGCGATGAACAGGATGTGTAAAATAAAATCGGAGACGTTTATCCGAAATGAGACAAGGAAAACGTTGTTGGTGGTAGGCCTTTTTTTTATTCATCATATGGGTGTTGTGTGTGAGTGTATTGAAGAGGCGCATTACGACGGACGAAAGCCTGTTTATGGCACATGGAGAGAGACTGAAAAGACACGGCGAGGTGAGCGGCGAGCGAGCGGGCGTTTAAAAGGTATGAAGGTATGAGATGAGGTATGAGGTAGGTGCTGTCGGGCAGAATGCAAGAACAGAACGAGAGAACAGTAAGTGGGCAGAGTGGAGTGGGTATAGACGAGGCCGTGAGAACAAGATAGTTCCCAGGCGCGCGACCGGACACCACCGAACGGACGGACACCCGCGAACACCCACCTCACCCACCTCCGACACTCGCGACCACTTGCGCCTTCTGCATTGTGCGATACCACGGACGGCGAGGTACGGTCGAGCCGTAAACGCAGGACCTACCGTATTCCTTGCGTGCTGTAAGCGTGCACGAAGACCTTGAGCAAATTGTTTTTATATAGAATACCGCGTGTACATCATGATCAAGTGTAGTAAAAATTACAGAAGATTTATTACAACTTGATTTCCAACGTAAAATACCCGCACTTCATGTGGATAAATACAATTACAATGAAAAATACGATACTTTTCTTCTACAACTTAAGTCTTACAAAGACTACAATAATTAAACAAATAATTTTTGTTGAAACGTCGTTCCTGGCTATTGCATTATTTTACATGTGGTTTGGACAAGTTTTCAAAATCTTATTTGTAAATCCTATTTGAAATTGTAAACAATCTATTGACAGGATGTCCATTGTCCATGGCTTAAATGGCGAATGAAGTTTAGAAAAAAATGTAAAAAATTTAATTGTATTAAAAATTATTTGTCCAAAGCTTGGGTGGAAAATGGTGGGGTCTATTCATCGTAGCTTTGGCGTAGTGGGCAGTTAAGTAAGTTATTAGTTTCTGTAGTTATGGCAACACTCACTGGAAACGTCGCGCAGAGGCGCGTGTTGCTTTCACTAGATAATTTAGATGTTAATAAATAAAAATATTGATTGAAAAAGGGGAAGTTTTGTGATTCATTTTTGATATAGTACAACTCCCACCTGAATTTATTTTTAAATTGAATACGATCCCCTTTCATATCAAAACTTCGGTCAATTGGCCAGGGAATATTAAGTTTCAAAGGTTGATAGATCAACGTACAAATTGTCGCTCGTACTCCTTTGGTACTACAAAGCAATAACGGGCGAAGTCGTTACACTATAGTACATTATTATACAAGTTTAATAAGAAGGTATATTGTGGCACGAGTGGGATTGCTCCAATGTAACGAGTGCCCCACAATGGCTCTTATTAAACAAGTATAATATACTATTTTTTCTACTTTGGTTTTAGTTAAGGAATTATTTCTAAAATAAAATATATACTTAAACATAGTAAGTTTTATCTTTTAACATTTAGCAGCACTAAAAACATTTGATCCTTTCGAACGAATTTAATATTTGACATACGTATTTCAACGGCGATTTCAATGATTAATTTTAAAATATATTAAATCAAGAATATTACTTATACACCTCCAAAAATACGGGAGGTTGCCAAGGGGGCGCTAAACAAACTATTTCCACGTAAGTTGTAACCAATTTAAGCTTATAAAATAATGCAACGCCTAAATGATAATCGAAATTTAAGGTTATGTATACATTTGTTTCTTGTTCCTCGTGTCAGGCATCGATCGACGCTAATTAAAAATCCACACCGAATTAACACACCGACTCAAGCGGCTCTTTTTTGCCGCGAATGAAAGATGCATTATACTATCGCTGTTTCTTCCGTGATATTCGTTTTGCAAACAAAGTGATAATACATATAATAAATTACAAGCTTTCCACTGTGTATATTGTGTTGCCTAAACGTCGTCACCGAGAGCCAAGTGAACCGAGCTCCTACATTTTCCACGCGGATAAAAGGTGAACAATATGACGCCTCCGTTTTCTTTAACTTTAGTGGTACTCGTGGCGAACTCCCCAATTTGCATTCAAACATATCCAGTGTGTAACGCATTGGACGGTTCCAATTATCCTATGAATTAACGGCAATTTAACATTTTGATATCGACATATGCCACGTTTAAGTACTGCCAATCGCGACAACTAAATTGTTACCACAAATAGCTTAAGAATGAGCAAAACTGTAAAATAAAAAATCTCATTATTAAACTATTTTTGATATAACAAAAGGTCGATTGTTAAACCAAAGTAGAAAAAATACATTAAATTATTTTAGTTTTAAAATCACTTTAAGCACACGAGTCATTTTCGAAAAAAAATACGAAACATTTTTTTTAGATAAAATTAGTTCAAACAATACTTCGTTCAAAATGTGTTTCGTTTTCTAAAATACTCCCAATTTTAATGACAGTTATATCTAGTTTTAAATTTTTCAAAACAAATAACAAAAAATATTGAAGATCTTGCGACTTTCTTATACAGGGTCCTGCATCTCACTTCCCGTCTTCTAAAGCTCAGTTACTAATTAAGTTAGGATTTCCATATTTTGCAGAATATATTTGTATCCTAGGATGCATTTCAGGAAAATATTTTTGAACAGGTTGTCCCAAAAAAGTGTGAGGTCATGATAATATATATTTTTGAATTACATGCTATATATTTTATTGCTTATTTAGGTACCTTTTATGGTTGCCTGCATACTCCTATAATTTTATTGTAATCCATTCAATGAAATCAGCAAGAAAATCAAAACTAAAGAAAATCAGTTTTACACTATTGGCTTAAAAAATAAATAAAAAATAAAGACAGTGCCACGTTAATAAAATTATACAAGGTACTTATTAAATAAGGTCTGATGGTCCCGTTAACCAAGTTTGATTGATATGAATTATACAGGGTGTCAAAAATTTGGTGTCATCATTTCAAACTTTAAAGCACTTTATTTTTCTTATTTTAAATTGGAGCCCCTGTATATTTTTATGTCATTCCATGCGGAATTAAAAAACAAACATTTTTCCTAATAACAACCCTATCGAAATTCCTAACGCATTAAAAGTTATTTGTATAAAAGTCAAGTCGTTTTATCAACTATTCCAATTGAATAAAAATCGAAGGTGGCTTTGAAAAACAATTTATTGACATTAAAATTTAACAAAGTGACAAGAGACTATTTTGACTTTAGTAATGTAAAAGTTTAAGTTAGCTTAAGCTATATAATATTTTGTCATGGAAAAAAATAATTCTTGAGTATGAAGAGCTTAAGTTAACAATGCTTTAAACTTTTACATTACTAAAATCGAAATAGTCTCTTGTTACTTTGTTAAATTTTAATGTCAATAAATTATTTTTCAAAGCCACCTTCGATTTTTATTCAATTGGAATAGTTGATAAAACGAGTTTTATGCAAATAACTTTTAATGCGTTAGGAATTTCGATAGGGTTGTAATTAAGAAAAATGTTTGTTTTTTTTAATTCCGCATGGAATGACATGAAAATATACGGGGCTCCAATTTAAAATAAGAAAAATAAATTGCTTTAAAGTTTGGAAAGTTTGACACTAAATTTTGGACACCCTGTTTAATTCATATCAATCAAACTTGGTTAACGGTACTATCAGGCCTTATTTCATAAGTACCTTGTATGATTTTATTAACAAGGCACCATTCTTATTTTTTTTTATTTTTTAAACCAATGGCGCAGAACTGTTTTTTTTTAGTTTTTATTTTTTTGTTTATATCACCAAATCGATTTTAATAAAATTATAGGAGTATGTAGGCAACCATAAAAGGTATCCAAATAAGCAATAAAATATACAGCATGTAATCTAAAAAAATATATCATCATGACGTCACTCTTTTTTGGGACACCCTGTATAATCAGAAATATTTTCCTGAAATGCATTCTAGGATGCAAATTTATTCTGCAAAATATCAAAATTACAACTTAGTTGGTAAATGAGCTATAGAAGACGGAGGTGAAATGCAGGAGCCTGTATATTTGACGATTTAAAATTAAATCAAACTCTCATTAAAAACTAGTTCTTTGAATATGAAAGTTATCACAATAAGAGATATAACTGTTAACTTTTGAAAAATATTCATGAGATATTCCTTTGGGAGCCTTTGGGGTCGATCCATTTGAAATCACCCAAATAGAATAAAATTTGTTTTTTGATTTTCCGAATTTTTTTACCAGTTATTCTAGTTTAAAACTATAGTGAGAAAATAATTTAGGTTCATACTTTTTACGTTTTTACATTTTACATTATAAGTTTACTTCTTAACTGTTTTTCGGCCGAGAACAAGTTTTGCGTAAATGTATCTAACTATGTCAAATGCAGTGGCGGCTCGTGGAACATTTTAATGGTAGAGCCACTTAACATATACTTTTTGAGAAAAAAAAATGATTATTGTTGCAAAATTATTCAGTAAATTACATAAAAAGAACAGTAGCCTTCATATATAAATGTTCCAGCGGTTCGTAATTTTACAAAAATTAGGTCTTACAAAGGCTAACAAACAAATAACTGATTGAAACAAGTCACTAGAAAAAAAAAATGTTCAGTATTATCTGTATCTGTTCGATGAACTTTTCTGGAAGAATTTGACTTTGGTCGCCCGTCATCTTCCGTAAACCAAAAACAATTGTACAACGAATTCAATTCTTTGGTCCTCTATATATCTTTTGGATGAATGAAAGACTCTTTGAAATTCGATCGTAAGTTCAAAAGTTAAAAAAAATAATTTAACAATTTTATTTTTTTAACCTATGTCTACTATACCGGGTGGACCATTTAATGTGTTTTCAGGAAATATCTTCGAAACAAGAAACTTAAAAAAAAAATGACCCAAACAAAAAATGATTGTTTTGAAGGGGGCCATAATAACATAATTTTGTTTTTTTCATAGATGGCGCTGTTGTCGCTAAATCGAGGTCAACTTAGTTTTTTTAAATGGAAACCCCTACTTTTTATGACAGAATCAGAGTCCTTGTTAAAAAATGAGAAGAAATCACTCAGCTAACTTTTTCGTCAGAGTGATAGATGGCGCTGTAATCGCGAAAAGAAGTTGTTGCATTTGGACGCTTGCGTATTCGAACTTCGCGCGCATGTGTGTGTGTGCGCGTGTGTGTGTGTGTGTGTGCCTGAACTCCGCGCCAGTTGACGAGAACTTATGTTGGGTTTGACTGCAACTGCAGCTAAAATATCAACTTCGGCATTCTCCTGGGTTACGGTGCGTCTTCGATGTCTGGTTCGTTTTAGGCTGCCAGTGTCCACAAATGAGTTGACGATCTGAAGAAAAGTCATGTGACTCGGATGATCTCGATCAGGATACAAGCCACACGCATCAAGTGCATTGCGTCTAGCTTCACCATACACGAAAATCATGTCGACCTTTTCCGCGATAGTATACCGCACCATTGTAACGTTTTCCCCGTCAATGCAGAAACCGACTGATTACCAAACTAAATTTTCTTTTGTTCAGTCAAAGAAATCATCAAAATCCAGCTATTTCCAGCTATTTTTCAATTTAAAATTGTAATTCATGGAAATACGGCCGACGTCATGTTTTGACACACACACACACCACACACACACACACATGCGCGCGAAGTTCGAATACGCAAGCGTCCAAATACAACAACTTCTTTTCGTGATTACAGCGCCATCTATCACTCTGACGAAAAAGTTAGGTGAGTGAATTCTTCTCATTTTTTAACAAGGACTCTGATTCTGTAATAAAAAGTAGGGGTTTCCATTTAAAAAAACTAAGTTGACCTCGATTTAGCGACAACAGCGCCATCTATGAAAAAAACAAAATTATGTTATCATGGCCCCCTTCAATACAATCATTTTTTGTTTGGGTCATTTTTTTTTTAAGTTTCTTGTTTCGAAGATATTTCCTGAAAACACATTAAATGGTCCACCCGGTATAAAAACAAAACTTTGCTAACACTTTTCGTTTAAGAGTTATACTCAATAATAATAAAATATTTTTTGATCTTATCTGTCCAATGAGCACAACTGAAGTAATTTTCGTAATCTCTCCTCGCGTTCATGAACTATAAATTACATGTTTTGGGTCTTATCTGCGTCTATTCGATGGAATAATTTGCCAAATTAGGGCATCCGTTCAAGAGTTATCCTTAAACAACAGAAATGCAATTAAAGACGAATTCATTTTTTGGTCCTATTTACATTTATCCTTTATTGACTCGAAAAAAAAAATCACTCAATATTAATTCAAGAGTGATTTGGTAGAAAATTCAAATACATTCCGTCGATTGCTTTGGCGATTTTTCGTGTAAATTTGTGAAAAATTCAAATCTTTTTTTTTACGCGAAAAAAATATAAAAACAATTGCCATCGACTTGAAACTTTCCAAAACAACGGTCAACACATGTGATTCTACATTTCCGTATAAATTATAAATGCATTGTTTCTAAATTTTAGAATATTTCAATGATAAAATATAAATATTTCAATGATAAAAAATAAAATTAAAAAAAAATGCTGTAAATTCGTCGACGCGAAAAAAATATAAAAACAATTGCCATCGACTTGAAACTTTCCAAAACAACTGTCAACACATGTGATTCTACATTTCCGTAAAAATGCATTCTTTCTAAATTTTAGAATATTTCAATACAAACGCAGATAAAATTTAGAAAAAATTGCAATAAATTCGTCAAAGCGAAAAACATATAAAAACAATTTCCATCCACTTGAAACTTCGTAAAATCACTCAATATTAATTCAAGAGTTATTTGGTAGAAAATTCAAATACATTCTGTCGATTGCTTTTGCGATTTTTCGTGTAAATTTATGAAAAAAGTGAGGAAAGTGAAGAAAAAAAATCACAACTATAAATTGAAAATTAATTTAAAACCGGAGATTTAGTGCTGCAAAATTATTAGAAGGAAGAAAGACAGCTTTAATTTTTATTTCGTGCATAGATTTATGATAAGTCTACTTGCTGTAGAAGGTTCACATCTGAGAACTTTGTCCTTTTTTTATATAATTTTTCAAAAATGCCCATATTCGTATTTTGGCAATATTTAAAGTAGAATATCTCAAAAGGGACAAAGTGAAAAATTATTAAATTAATACAGATAATACTTCTTTGTAACATACATCTTTTAAAGTCCTTTTTTTACATAATTTTTCGAAAATGACCATATACGTATTTTGGTAATATTTAAAGTAGAATATCTTAAAAGGGACGAAGTGAAAAATTATTAAATTAATACAGATAATATTTCTTTATAACATAAACAAATGATAAAAACTTGGTGACTGAGACTTAACTGGTTCCAGAGTTATAGTGCATTAAAATTGGCAAAAAAATGCGTTATACGCACACAAAATGGTAATTAATGGTAAGAATCCTCTTAAAATACAAAATTTTATTGAAACCAAACCAAGTGAGTTACGTAAAAAAGGTGTATATGTACATTTCATCAGTTAGCATGAAGTGTCCCCCGGTTAAGATAGGTGAAACGCATTTTTAATTTTTTTTTCTTTTCTCAGCACCTATTGAATCAAACATTTTAAAAAAATTCATGAAAGTATTGTTTTAAGTGGTTTTCAGCTGCTTGAACCTAATATAGACCCCTAAAAAAATTCCAGATGGGTTCAAATCGATTTTAGGTTATCTATTTATATGCAATTTTTAAGATCAAATTGTTGCCACTTTACATACCACTTTACGTAAATCGTACCGAAAGTAGTTATTATCGGAACGATTTTGTTTGACTTTTGGAACGATTTCTTTACTTTGCACGATTCAAAAAACGAAGTTCCTACGGCGATTTGGCACAAAGTTATGGGTGTTTGAAAAAAAAGTGCATTTTGATGTTTTTCGCACATAACTCAGCGACTTTTCAACCAAATTGAATTATTCTTTCGGGAAAAAATCTAATTTTTGCTCCACTTTAAGGGGGTAAACTCAGATTGGGATGATCCCTTTTCGACCCCTTCAACACCCGAACAACAATAACACGTTTTTGGGCCAAAAAACGTCCAACTTTGGCAACGTGTACCGAGTTGGAAAAATGTGTCGACCACCAAAAGGACATTGAAATGTGTTCAATTACCTGTGCAGGATTCAGGGGCGGCTCGTTATACAGAGCCAAGGAGCTATGGCACTACCGGTAGTTTCAAGCTCAGCAACAATGTATAATTAATTCCTAAAACACTTTTTCGCCCGTTACTTTGGTCTAGGAAGATAAATCGTTCTTTCTTCAAAAAAATAGAGGGGGAATGTCTATATTGTATAAGTGGTTCTACCATCAACATGTTTCTCGAGCCGCTACTGATTATAGCTGGAAACAAAATGACAACCATCAAAAGTTGAAAAGCAGAGAAAAAAATTGCAGTCGGCGCTTATAAAAATTGTAAAAAATTTATTTCGGCCGAAATAACCTTCAAAATTTCAAAATGCATCCAGAATAAACCTAATTTTGATAATCCACGTCAATATTTGACACATTATGGCTAAAAACAAAATGGCTATCCTCAAATGTTGAAAAGCAGAGAAAAAAAATTGCAGTCGATGCTTATAAAAATCGTAAAAAAAATAATTTCGGCCGAAATAAGCTTCAAAATTTCAAAATGCATCAAGAATGAACCCAATTTTGATAATCTACGTCAATATTTGACACATTATGGCTGGAAACAAAATGGCAATCCTCAAAAGTTGAAAAGCAGAGAAAAACATTGCAGTCGGTGCTTATAAAAATCGTAAAAAAATCATTTCGGCCGAACCAAGCTTCAAAATTTCAAAATGCATTTAGAATTAATCTAATTTTGATAATCCACTTCAATATCTGACACATTATAGCCAGAGGCGGGTTATTATAATTTTCTTAAAACACTTTTTCTTCTGTTACTTTGGTCTAGGAGGATAAATCGTTCTTTCTTTCTTCAAAAGAGGTGGACCGGGTATATTGTATAAGTGGCCCTACGATCAACATGTTCCACGAGCCGCCACTGGCAGGATTCAAAAAACGAATTTCCTACGATGATTTGGCACAAAGTTATGGGTGTTGAAAAAAAGTGCATTTTGTTTTTGCCTTTATTGGCAAAAAAACTGCACACATTTTATCGATACGCATCGCGGTTAAATGAATCGTAAACATTGACATAAATTTCTAACAAAGCGTGAGCAATTTGTGTAAAATTTGCCTGACACGGATGAACCCAGTGCCGACACGTAAAAAACCACGTTGATTAATGTGCTAAAACTATTCAAAGTGGGAAAGGCGCAGCAAAAGCGTGTGTGCAGTTTCTATTACTGGAATTAGTCAGAGTTACGGTGCTTAATTGCGTCATATAATGTCGCAGTAAAAAGGCGTATCGTGTAGTACATCCAAGAGAGTGTGTGGGTGTGTGAATGTGTTAACTTTTTTTGTATACGGTGTGAGTAAATGGAAAAGTCGAGTGGATCTAGAATTGATACAGGTTTTGTTGTACGAAAGTGTGTAATTAATCTCGAAAAGAATTCATAATTACTGCAGTACATTGATATCACTTAAAAATATACGGCTCCCCGATATGTTGTTTTTCTACACCGATTTAATTATATTGCAATTATTAGCATATTTTTCGTGTAGTGAATAGCACTGGGCAACAAACAAATAGTATATAGTGTATCAAGGGCCGAAAATAGGCTTTAGCAACCCGCCGATTTTAGCTAACTTAGCTAAAAGTGAAGGGTTGCTAAAGCATTTTGGCATGAGTTACACTCGATATTTTTTCGCCTGTCTTAAGTAAAAACAGTGTTTCAGGAAATGTTATATCGCGCACCATGGAACTGTCACTGTCAGATTTTTGCATAGCCTACTCATATTCCGCGGAAGGTTGTCTAGATTATGCATATTATTTTTTCGGCCCTTTTTCGACATTTTGATTTCTCATTATTTCTGTGGTTTGTTGAATTTATTTAATTGCTCGCCAATGAAAAACGTTAGAGCGATGGGGTTGGCCTACTTTTGTAGTCAAATATTTCACAAATAACCTCCCGTTTTTGGTTTTTCTATATTTTGCACAGGTGCTGAGGAATATCTGCCCAATCCAGGGGCGGTTCGTTATGTAGAGCCAAGGAGCCAAGGCACTACCTCTAATTTCTTTTTATCTTTTCTAAGATTTTTTTTATAAATTCTAAAAACACTGATTTGTCATTTTAAATATTAAAACGACGCCTGCGAAAGTTTCATGAGACGAGAAAAATAACAATGCATTTATTTGAAAATATATCTCTTGAAGAAATTAGCAGATTTCAAGAATTCTTCCAGAATTGTGTTTTGTGTTGTTATCTTGAAAACCAGTGATGGGGTATTTTGAGTTTTTTGAAGATTTATTAAGATTAATGTATTTTGAGTAAATTTGAAAAGTTTCAAGTGTGTTGCAGTTGTTTTTGTATTTTTTTCTTCACTCCGAAGAAGTGAAACTTAAAAAATCTTAACGGCTGTTCTCGGTCGGTTATCTTGAAAACTTGTGATGGGGTATTATGTTTCTTTTAGAGGATTATTAAGATTAATGTATTTTGAGTAAATTTGAAAAGTTTCAAGTATGTTGCAGTTGTTTTTATAATTTTTTTTCACTCGGAAGAAGTGCAAAAAAAAAAAATCTAAAGCGCTGTTGTCAGTCGGTTATCTTGAAAATCTATAATGGGAGTTTTTTTTTGAGTTTTTGGGAGATTATTAAGATTTGTTTTTATATTTTTTTCGCGTCGACGAATTTATTGCATTTTTTTTATTTCATCTGCGTTCACATTGAAATATTCTGAAATTTAGAAACAATGCATTTCTAATTTTTACGGAAATGTAGAATCACATGTGTTGTCAGTTGTTTTGGAAAATTTCAAGTCGATGACAATTGTTCTTATTTTTTTTTCGACTCTACAAATTTATTACAATTTTTTTTTAATTTTATCCCCGTTCACAGTTAAATATTCTGAAATTTAGAAACAATGCATTTCTAATTTTTACGGAAATGTAGAATCACGTGTGTTGTCAGTTGTTTTAGGAAGTTTCAAGTCGATGGCAATTGTTTTTAAATTTTTTTCGCGTCGACGAAATTATTGCAATTTTTTTCTAAATTTCATCTCCGTTCACATTGAAATATTCCAAAATTTAGAAAATGCATTTCTAATTTTTACGGAAATGTAGAATCGCATGTGTTGTCAGTTGTTTTGGAAAATTTCAAGTCGATGACAATTGTTCTTATATTTTTTTCGAGTCGACAAATTTATTACAATTTTTTTTTAAATTTTATCACCGTTCACAGTGAAATATTCTGCAAATTTAGAAACAATGCATTTCTAATTTTTACGGAAATGTAGAACCACATGTGTTGTCAGTTGTTTTAGGAAGTTTCAAGTCGATGGCAATTGTTTTTAAATTTTTTTCGCGTCGACGAAATTATTGCAATTTTTTTCTAAATTTCATCTCCGTTCACATTGAAATATTCTAAAATTTAGAAACAATGCATTTCTAATTTTCACGGAAATGTAGAATCACATGTGTTGTCAGTTGTTTTGGAAAATTCCAAGTCGATGACAATTGTTCTTATATTTTTTTCGACTCGACAAATTTATTACAATTTTTTTTAAAATTTTATCCCCGTTCACAGTGAAATATTCTGAAATTTAGAAACAATGCATTTCTAATTTTCACGGAAATGTAGAACCACATGTGTTGTCAGTTGTTTTAGGAAGTTTCAAGTCGATGGCAATTGTTTTTTAAATTTTTTTCGCGTCGACGAAATTATTGCAATTTTTTTCTAAATTTCATCTCCGTTCACATTGAAATATTCCAAAATTTAGAAACAATGCATTTCTAATTTTCACGGAAATGTAGAACCACATGTGTTGTCAGTTGTTTTAGGAAGTTTCAAGTCGATGGCAATTGTTTTTAAATTTTTTTCGCGTCGACGAAATTATTGCAATTTTTTTCTAAATTTCATCTCCGTTCACATTGAAATATTCCAAAATTTAGAAACAATGCATTTCTAATTTTCACGGAAATGTAGAATCACATGTGTTGTCAGTTGTTTTGGAAAATTCCAAGTCGATGACAATTGTTCTTATATTTTTTTCGACTCGACAAATTTATTACAATTTTTTTTAAAATTTTATCCCCGTTCACAGTGAAATATTCTGAAATTTAGAAACAATGCATTTCTAATTTTCACGGAAATGTAGAACCACATGTGTTGTCAGTTGTTTTAGGAAGTTTCAAGTCGATGGCAATTGTTTTTTAAATTTTTTTCGCGTCGACGAAATTATTGCAATTTTTTTCTAAATTTCATCTCCGTTCACATTGAAATATTCCAAAATTTAGAAACAATGCATTTCTAATTTTCACGGAAATGTAGAACCACATGTGTTGTCAGTTGTTTTAGGAAGTTTCAAGTCGATGGCAATTGTTTTTAAATTTTTTTCGCGTCGACGAAATTATTGCAATTTTTTTCTAACTTTCATCTCCGTTCACAGTGAAATATTCTAAAATTTAGAAACAATGCATTTCTAATTTTCACGGAAATGTAGAATCACATGTGTTGCCAGTTGTTTTAGGAAGTTTCAAGTCGATGGCAATTGTTTTTAAATTTTTTTCGCGTCGACGAAATTATTGCAATTTTTTTCTAAATTTCATCTCCGTTCACATTGAAATATTCCAAAATTTAGAAACAATGCATTTCTAATTTTCACGGAAATGTAGAACCACATGTGTTGTCAGTTGTTTTAGGAAGTTTCAAGTCGATGGCAATTGTTTTTAAATTTTTTTCGCGTCGACGAAATTATTGCAATTTTTTTCTAAATTTCATCTCCGTTCACAGTGAAATATTCTAAAATTTAGAAACAATGCATTTCTAATTTTCACGGAAATGTAGAATCACATGTGTTGTCAGTTGTTTTGGAAAATTTTAAGTCGATGACAATTGTTCTTATATTTTTTTCGACTCGACAAATTTATTACATTTTTTTTTTAATTTTATCCCCGTTCACAGTGAAATATTCTGAAATTTTTTTTTTTTTAATAATAATAAACATTTTTTTTTTATTCACTGATCATAAAACCATAATATAAATTAAAGATAATACAGCTTTGATATGGAATAAGTCAATTACATAAATAATTAATAAAAAATAATAATAGTGACAATTAATAACAGCAATAATAACAATTTTTCTGGCAGATTACAGTTTAATACTATTACATATTAGAAACAATGCATTTCTAATTTTTACGGAAATGTAGAATCACATGTGTTGTCAGTTGTTTTAGGAAGTTTCAAGTCGATGGCAATTGTTTTTAATTTTTTTTCGCGTCGACGAAATTATTGCAATTTTTTTCTAAATTTCATCTCCGTTCACATTGAAATATTCCAAAATTTAGAAACAATGCATTTCTAATTTTCACGGAAATGTAGAATCACATGTGTTGTCAGCTGTTTTAGGAAGTTTCAAGTCGATGGCAATTGTTTTTAAATTTTTTTCGCGTCGACGAAATTATTGCAATTTTTTTCTAAATTTCATCTCCGTTCACATTGAAATATTCCAAAATTTAGAAACAATGCATTTCTAATTTTTACGGAAATGTAGAATCACATGTGTTGTCAGTTGTTTTAGGAAGTTTCAAGTCGATGGCAATTGTTTTTAAATTTTTTTCGCGTCGACGAAATTATAGCAATTTTTTTCTAAATTTCATCTCCGTTCACATTGAAATATTCTAAAATTTAGAAACAATGCATTTCTAATTTTCACGGAAATTTAGAATCACATGTGTTGTCAGTTGTTTTGAAAAGTTTCAAGTCGATGACAATTGTTTTTATATTTTTTTCGCGTCGACGAATTTGTTGCAATTTTTTTCTAAACTTCATCTCCGTTCACATTGAAATATTCTAAAATTTAGAAACAATGCATTTCTAATTTTTACGGAAATGTAGAATCACATGTGTTATCAGTTGTTTTAGGAAGTTTCAAGTCGATGGCAATTGTTTTTAAATTTTTTTCGCGTGGACGAAATTATTGCAATTTTTTTCTAAATTTCATCTCCGTTCACAGTGAAATATTCTGAAATTTAGAAACAATGCATTTCTAATTTTCACGGAAATGTAGAATCGCATGTGTTGTCAGTTGTTTTGGAAAGTTTCAACACGATGGCAATTGCTTTTATATTTTTTTCAAGCCGACGAAATTATTGCATTTTTTTTTTATTTCATCTGCGTTCACACATTTTTTTCTAGTTATTTGTTTGTTAGCCTTTGTAAGATTTAATTTTGTAGAATTACGAACTGCTTGAATATTTATATATGAAGGCTACTTTTCTCTTAATAATAATTTTGCAACAATAATCGTTGTTTTTTTTGTTCTCAAAAAGTATATTATTTGCTAAGTGGCTCTACCATCAAAATGTTTCACGAGCCGCCACTGGCCCAATCACGCGAGTTCGGCCAATTTGAGCATCTAAAATGTTTGCCTCATTTTTCTGTTTTCTAAAAATTTAGTACACTATACTTTTGTAGCAAGAAACCTCACGAACAACCTCCCGTTTTCCGTTTTTTTTTTATATTTTACCCAGATGCCGAAGAATAGCTGTCCAATCGCGCGCGTTCAGCCAATTTCGACATCTAAAATTTTCACCTCATTTTTCTGTTTTATTTAAATTTAGTTCAACATACCGTTGTAGCAAGAAACCTATTGTTTTCCTTTTGTTGATATTTTGAATAGGTGTCGAGCTAGCGTGTACGGGCGCATCATTAGTTGCCGCGTAAATATCTTGAAATTAGTCACCTTCTTCGCTCCGAAAACACACATTTCTTCACGAAAGGAAAACAATCATTAGACGTGTGACTTGTGTGTAAACAACGAGCTTTTTTTTACTGGAAGTTGTAGTCTTTCCGCTAACTGGGGTGCAAGATGAGTATCAAGGTCCATTTCTAAGGTCCTTAGCCTTGAAAATTTCCCAGAAAACTTTGGGGCTGCAAGTGACGAACAAGGTGAACGCTTCCACCAGGACCTGATGATCATGGAAGAGCTCTATCAAGGGTGATGGGACAGGAACATAATGGCGGACTACCGCTGGACTATAAAACGAGATTACCCTGAGCAAGTGCTACAAGCGCAAATTTTTGCCGGCTGAACCGTAAGGTATTAACCTTCATTCTGGGCTCATAATACGACTATACTATATTCTACACTCATATGTGATTTATGACTTGTTATGCATGTAATATGTATAATAAATATGCAAATTTCGAAAAATGTTAATTGTTGAATTGCATAAAAACGATAGCTTTGGGAGAAAAATAACGTCATAAATGGATTCAGCACACCCAAATTATGTTAGAACAAGTTCTTTTATCAATGCAACAAAAATTTTGCTGCTCAGTGTAATGAATCCATAATTCACTCTACTGAACTAATTTCAGTCATGACGTCCTTTTGTTATGAAGAATTTATACCGTTTCGCTAATAGTATAACTTGAAATTACCAATCGCACCGTTTCAATTGCTGCTTCCCATACAAATGCCTAGCAATCATCATTTCCTACCAGTAAGCGTGCACAAGGACCTTGAGCGCCCGATTCAATTCCATTTACTATCTCTCACTACGAACATCAAACGCACACGAACGAACGACGAACATTCCAAACAGATTAATCTATTATTATAAAGTAAGCACCTTGCCTTACCTTTGGCGGAATTTATTAACCAATTATGTGTAATTTAGTGTTTTCGTGTACTCCGACTGCTGACACTTTTGTTTTTCATTTCATTGCCGACCGACGACGACGGGCGAGCGAGCGGCCGATACCCATTTACCTTGCGGATCTACCTTTTCCACTTAACAGTATTGAATAATTGCTACAGGAGACATCAATTAAATTTACATAAATTCTCAATCACGATCCGAATACAAAAAAAGAGTGCTCCGTGAACAGGAAACGTGTCAGCCTTGTAATACGGGAAAATAGGATACTTGGTCAATAGATTACATTCAGCACTACGGAAATTATGGATTGTTGGGCACATCTGCGACCAATTATTATATATAGGCCAACCATGAAGGATGATTTAAACATTTTAAACACGTGTTTCTATTTTTCCTGAAATACATGTGTTTGTTTTAAAACTTGTAAAAAGTATAACCGGATCTACAACTTAGTTTACTTCGTTTCCTGAAAACCCATGCTACCATTAGTTTTCTTGCAATTCTACGTTAAATGTATCGAGTGTATTTTTACTTTCTCCGTTACGAAGTACGAGAAAGTATTGTGATCGTGATTTTTTTTCAAATTTTTTTTTTAACGAAAATATCCGTTTTGGGGTCCCTAGATGCCATTTCAACTATTTCTGGAAAAAAAAAAATTTGTGTCTGTGTCTGTGTGTGTGTCTGTGCGCGCTGTATCTCAAAAACTAATAGAGCAATTGATATGAAACTTTCAACATACGTCTTATTTGATAATCCGAAGAACAGAAAAGCTTTTGGTAAAATTACGTACAGCGGAAGTGGGTGTTTACCTTAACTGTTTTTTGTTTTTTGCCAATATTTTCTTAAATATGAAAAATATCACAAAAACATTTAAACAAACATTGAATACAACAAAGAAATGAACATCTTTTGCTTGAAAACATTTTTCATAAAATCATTTTTATTCGAGAAAAAAAAATTATTATTTTTTTTTAAATTAGTTTATAATTATAAAACGATAATAGTTACAACAAATTTATGTTAATAATAATTGTAGAGAATGCAAAAATTAACAACTTATGAGGAATAAGTTTTTTTTCGAAATCCCTTTAGTTTTTGAATAAACCGAGTTTTTGAATTTGAAGTATAATACAATTTATTGAAACTCAGTTTACAAAAGAGCTACAAATGGCCATTGACCGAAGTCTTTCAGCCTTTTTTGATACAATTCTGGCGTGTAACATCTTAGTGAATCTTAAATTAAATTAATGAAATGGTCTTAAAATTAGTGTAAACATAGATTCTGATTAATTTAAATTTAACAATCTTTGATGAAATGTGAAAAAAAAATATATATACATATGTACTAACATTCACTTAAAAATATATAGCAGATTATACATTGTTTAATGATGCTCCCTAGCGCTATCTTTTAAGTATTCATAAAGTGGTTTAACCGGGTACTTGTAAGTATTTTGCATAACCCTATCTCGTTTTATCACCATATTGTCTAACGATTCGTGGTCCATACCTAGTGCAAATTTTGCGATCAGTTTGTCTATTCGGGATTGATATTTTGGAACTTTTGTTAATTCGTAAAGAAGGATATTGGACGGGTTATGAAGAGGGTTAATAGGGTTTCTTATTCTGGTTAGGGTGCGTAAGCATGATGTTTCTGCAACGGATAGTTTCATTTTAACTGAGGGTCGAGCTGTGGAAAAGAGGATGTGGCCATAGTCCTCCAACATAGGTCTGCATATCATTTTGTATATAGTGGCTGCTGTTTTAACATTGATTCCTTGTTTGCTGTAAGTCAGTTGTTTAAAGCATTTGGCCCTCTTCAAGGACTTCCTTTTCATATTGTTGCAGTGTTCTCGGAATGACAGTTTATTATCCAAAGTTATACCTAAATATACCTAAATATTGAAGTATAATTTTTCCATCTTTCACAATTTTGACGTTTTAAACGTCAGTTTCATCCGAGCTTACACAACGCGCAATGTGCATTTAAAATATGATTTAAATTGAAAATAAACCATAAAAGCGTAAATATAAATGACTACCATCAAGTTGGAGAAAGTAACATGATAGACACATCACCATTTTTTTATTCTCGGTTTATAATTATGAAACGATCATATATTAATAATAATTGTAGAGAATGCGAAAATGAACAATTTATAAGGAATAAGCTTATTTCGAAATCTATTTAGTTTTTGAGTAAATGTCAAGACTTCTTATCGTTCCTAGTCTCCTGATACAAATTGTAAACATTTTTCGAAATTAATAGTTCCTGATGCAAATCGTAAAATTTCTCGCAAATCAACAAAACTGTTCAGAATGTCTTCCTAAAATCGATTTTGGATTCGCCTGTTCTTATAAATCTCATTCAACTGAAATTTCATCTGTTCAGCACAACTTTAAAGTTTTGATTATAAGTGAAAGAGCAGTAACAATTAAACTTCGCCTCTTCTTATAAATGTTATTCAACTGTAATTCCAATTGTTTGCAGTTTTCGATTTAACAAAACGTATCAAATGTGTCAAATGTCAAAAATGGCATTTTTAACTGCCGACGATGACAACTTTCATCTGCCAAAAACTACAATTTTCAACTATCAACGATGGCCATTTCTAACTGCTAAAAACTACAACTTTCAACTGCCAAATATGACAACTTTAACTGCCAAAAACTACAATTTTTAACAATAAACGATGGCTTTTTCTAACTGCTAAAAAAATTAACAAAAACTACAATTTTCAACTGCCAAAAATGACAACTTTCAACTGTAAAAAACTACAATGTTTAACTGTCAACGACGGCTATTTCTAGCTGCTAAAAACTACATTATTCAACTGCCAAAAATGACAACTTCCAACTACCAAAAACTACAATGTTCAACTGTCAACGATGGCTATTTCTAACTGCTAAAAACTACAACTTTCAACTGCCAAAAATGATAATTTTCAACTGCTAAAAACAACCATTTTTAACTGTCAACGATGGCCATTTCTAAGTGATAAAAACTACAATTTTCAACTACCAAATATTAGAATTTTCAATAACCAAAAACTATCATTTTCAATTGCCAAAATGGTGGTTTTCAACTACTAATCATGACTATTGTCTTCCCATGGTCGATTTTGGGTAGACATTCTGAACCGGAAAATAAATCTATAGAGAGTGCATACTCTTTTCGTTCCTAGTCTCCCGACACAAATTGTGAAAATTTTTCGAAAATAATAATTCCTAATGGAACTCGTAAAATTTCTCGTAAATAACTAAACTGTACAGAATGTCTTATCTACATCTGTCCAAGGTACAACACTTTGCTGAAATAATTTTCAAAATCTATCCTTCTGTTCACGAATTATCCTCAAAAAAAAACAGAAAACAATTGAAGACGAATTACACTTTCTCTTTTTTTAAAATCTGCTATTTTGTTCAAGAGTTATCTTCTCAAAACCATAAAACAGTGAGTGCAATACTTTGCTGGGAGAATTTAAAAAATTAGGTTATCGGTTCAAGAGTTTCCTTAAAAAAAGAACAATTGAACGGCGCATTTCATTTTCTATTCGACGGGTAGAACACTTTACTGGACTATTACTATTGAACGACGATTTTTTTTTATCTGCATCTATTCGATGAAAACAACACTTTATTAAAAGAATTTTCAAAATCTGCCCCCGTTCGTTCGAGAGTTATCCTTAAAAAAAAATCAAAAAACAATTGAATGCCAAATTTCCATTTTTTGCTCAATTGACTTATATTTAATGAGAAAATTATCGGAACTCTATCGTTTGAAAATTATCGAAATTTCACACAAGCAAAAATGTTTGAGCTATGATTAACTTTATTTTAGCAAATTCCACATTTTTACGATGAATTGAAAAATACCATAATCTGTTCTGAATAAACCAATGTTTAATATCCAATTAAAATAATTTAAGTATCTATCACACCTGAAATCAAAATGGCGACGCTCAAAACATGAAATGTTTGAAATTTGTGATTTGGAAAATTGTAAGAGATTAATTAATCTCTACTTGAATTAGCTTTCAAATTTCAAAATTTACCCTAAGTTAACTAATTGTTGACATCCGAGTATAAAAATTGATATAGCACAGCTGAAAATAAAATGGCAACGTTTAAAACTTAAAATCTGGGAAAGAAAACTGCATTTTGAGATTGTAAAAATTGTGAAAAAAATAATCACCACTGGAATCACAATCTATACAGAATGAAATAATGTTTAACCCGCCATTGCTGACGCAAATTTAATGTTGACGCCGGTTTCACGCACCGGGGTTTTCAACTGAAGATTTTTCGAAACGTGCTACTAATAGTTCATGTTTTTTTTTAATTTATGCTCTTTGACAATAAAACAAAGATATTTAATCAATTTAAGCTCTGCAATGCGGCAGCTACTCGAAATTGCAACAAAAACAATAACAGAGAATAAAGTTATTCGACACACCCGGTCTCACAGACCTCACAATCAAAATTCTTAACTTAAATTCTAAGAAAGAGAACTGCAATTTGTGTTTTGAAAAATTGTAAAAAAATATGCTGAAATGAGCTTCAAAAATGTATCCTGAGTTAATCAAAGTAAAACAATTGACATATCACAGCTCAAAACACAATGACATTGGCTCAAAACTTATAATGTATAGAATAAAATTGTACTTGTGACCAAAAAAAAATTGTACAAAATTAATCTTTACTGGAGTTGGCTTCAAAATTTCTAAATTTATTGCGAATGAACTTATTTCTGACACCTAACTAAAACAATTGATATACCACAGCTGAAAACAAAATAGCAACACTACAAACTTGAAATGGAGAAAAAAATTGCAGGAATTAGTTTCAAATTTTTGAAATCCATTCCGAGTGAACCAATATTTAACATCGTACTAAAATAATAAATAATCACACCATAGCTGAAAACAAAATGGCGACCCTCCAAACTTTTGTTTTCGGCGTTACGCCTGGCCTTGGTTCTATGACCATTAGCCATCAACAATGTTATAGATATATAAGTTATAAATTAAATTAATAATGTCAGACATATACAACAACCACGGACCCGAACGAATACTTCTCGATACCGAAAAGTCTTTCGTCCGGGCTGGAAATCGAACCCACACGGCCGCGGTGCAGCCGGTCCAAGCGCCCTCTAAACATGAAGGACAGAAAAGAGGAGTGCAGTTTGTAAAAAATTGATCTCAACCGAAATTAGCTTAAAAATGCATCATAAATAAACTAATTTATGACATCTAATGAAAATAATTGATATACTACAGCTGGCAACACTGTAAACTTGAAATAGAGCAAAGAAAATTCCATTTTGTGATTATAAAAATGGTAAAAAATGAATATCTGCTGGAAATAGCTTCAAAACTTTAAAATTCATCCTAAATTAACAATTTTGAACATCCGATTAAAAAAATTGATGTACCGTAGCTGCAAACAAAATGGAAACACTGAAAACTTGAAATGAAGAAAATAAATTTGCACATTTTACGATTGTGAAAATTGTAAAAAAATAATCTCTGCTAGAATTAGCTTCAAAATTTCAAAATTCGTTCTGAATGAATTCATTTTTGACATCTGATTAAAACAATTAACATACCTGAGCTGAAACCAACACGACAACAATAAAATAAAGCAAAGAAAATTGCATTTTGTGGTCGGAAAAATTGTAAAAAATTAGTTTTTAACATTTAATTCAACCTAATTGTTTAATTTGCACTTTTTCCTCAATAGTACATGGCTGTGAAAGTCCAAAAAGGCTTATTCGGCAATGAACTAATATGATTCATTGTATGCTGCGCGGAAATACTCACGATGTCGTCGCGCACACCAGATGAGCCAGAAATGATTTGGCTTGAAACGCAGGTACTGAGAAAATTCTTGCAGAGCTTGAAATTAGATGTAGTGCCATGGCTCCTTGGCTCTACATAACGAGCCGTCCCTGGTATTGTTCATTGAATATCTTCTCAAAACTGTTTGCCCCAAATACAAAATATTGGTTTATTTATTATATATTTCAATTCCTAAATGTTTGCGTGACCTGTGTAATAGAAAAAAAAACACTTGTTACTAGCACTAATACATGCTCGTATATTATTATGTTACATTCCGAACATTTTTTTAAATTAAATCGATTTTATCTTTAGCGCTAAATGTTGTATTTGAAAGTTTACTGGGTAGTCTGAAAGCAATTTGATGATTTTGTTTTCGAAAGGTATTGGATATTATATCTGTTGGCTGGACGATATATGAGGAGTTCACAAAGTAGTATAAGTCATTTTTTTTAAATTGATTGTACCAACGCACAGTGGGCCATTTTCCAAAAAACGCGGACAAAAATCGAAAAAGTTTTGGATTAACTTTCTCCAATTTAATAGCTTAACAGTTATTTATGTTTATACTTTCAAATTAAATCATATTTTAAATGTACATCAAGCGGTTTGTAGGATCGGACGATACTGACGTTTGAAACGTCAAAATTATGAAAGATAGAAATGAAAAATTATACTTATAATATACAAATTCCAATGAAAAAGTAAACAAATTTCATTTTGAAAGAACTATTGATTTTGGCATTATCTGCAATAACTATTAGCATACATTTGATGTACACTTCTGTGCAATAAAATTAAGCACACAAAATATGTTATAGTTTAAACGGACTTCCGGTTACGAAAATATGTAAATTTGTCAATTACCTTAATGTCAAAATGCCGTGTCATTTGGACAACAATTCAAAAATTATAATTATAGCTAAAATGGATGGTTTTTAGTCTTAGTCTTAGTCTTAGTTTTGGCTTTTTAATAAAGGTGTTATTTTCAAGTTATAGTGTTTTATCATTTATTGAAAATGTTGCAGACCCGAATTACACAACTAGAATATTGTAAAAAATAATCATAAGACGTGTGCTTAATTTTATTGCACATAAGTATAGCTATTATCTTTACATAATTAAAAACCAAAAACAATGAAAAATATTTTCAAACAAGTTGTTCATTTCTTTGTTGTCTTTAATATTCATTTAAGAGTTTTACTTCTTCAAGTTGATATACTCTGTAATACCTGAATTTCTGAAAACTGTGTGCTATTCAATTCCCTAATTCCCATTTTGTGACAAGCTTTAGTACATTATAAAAATTGTCCGCGACAACACTGCATGGATGGTATAAAGTGCGATGGAGCCCTCCATGTCTGCCATCAGCACAGCTGCTGACCGGGGCCAAGAATGCTTGCACTCAATATGACTTGGAGCCAGTGGTGAGAGCAAAAAAACATTCCGCGACTTTCCACAAGCAGCTTGCTGAAAGTTTTTTGGAGATCATCTTATTTTAAGCAAACTATTGTTTTCCTTGTAAGTTTTTTATTTTTTTTTATTCTTACTATACAAAATATTAACAAACACAAACGCGTTCCGTTTCTGAAAAAAAGTGGCGGAACGTCGTTCCTCCACGTTCCCCCTCCAATACACCACTGCTTGGAGCCCCAGTGGTAAACCCCTTGGAATAAACTAGTGAAAACAAAATTAAACTCTTGAAATTCTTGAAATTTCGACCATTTTCAAACCGCCATAACTCGGCGTATTTTCAATCGATTTTGATAAATCTTTGAGGGCGAGAAACTTTGAAATGCGTCCCTCTAGCACCCCTGTACAAACATGTTTTTTCAGGAAACCATGTCCAACTTTGACAATGTGTACGGAGTTGGAAAATTTTTGTCGACTCGATCCACCATAAAGGCATTAAAATTTGATCAATTCCCTATGCAGGACACAAAGAACGAAGTTCCTACGACGATTTGGCACCAAGTTATAGGTATTTTGAGGTTTTTCGCACATAACTCAGCGACTTTCCAACCAAATTGGATGATTCTTTCGGGAAAAATCCCATTTAGGCTCAACTTTGAGGGGGTAATGATCCCTTTTCGAACCCTTCAACGCCCGAACAAAAAAAAACACGTTTTTGAACAAAAAAACGTCAAATTTTGGCAACGTGTACCGAGTTGGAAAAAATGTGTCGACTCGATCCACCAAAAGGGCATTGAAATGTGTTCAATTCCCTGTGCAGGACTCAAAAAACGAAGTTCCTACGACAATTTGGCACAAAATTATGCATTTTGTGGTTTTTTGACTCATAAGTCATAAGTCTTTCGGCGAAATTGTTTTCGTTTTCACGTATGAAATTTTCTTTGCATGTTCTTTGAGGTATGCACGACAATTATTGTTTGCGCGAAATCATTAATATCCCATTTTGTACCTTAGAACCTTGGTTTTCAAAGCGTGTTCCGCGGAACACAAATGTACAACTCAATTAAAAATTATTTGAAAATAAAAATCAATTCAATGTAAAATTTACACGTACCATTCAGCTTTGTATGAATAAAAATATCTTTCGGGTTAAAATTACTTCTTGCAGTTATCAAAATTCTGCTTAAGCCGATTGTAGATTAATTGTAGATTCCACAATTAAAGTCTGACGTCGATACGGATGTCGGGCGCATGAGTGTTACTCTACTCTTTGGCTAAGGGGAATCCCCTCCTGTGAATTGGTTGAGAAACGCGCGCGACATCCGTTACTACACTTTAATTTTAGAATAGACTTTAGACAAAAATCTCTCTACATATAATTCAATTAAAGCTATCAATATATTTCCGTGTTAATGTGACTTTTCGTTGCTCGTTGGTTAATGGCTAACTTTAATGTACCCAAATGTATCAAAAATCGTTCATTAATGACCCCTATTAATGAACGAGTTTTCATTAATAAACGATTTTTCATAATAAACGAGTTTTCATTAATAAACGATTTTTCATTAATGCACGATTTCTAGGGCCGCGGCAGTCTAGTGAGTCGAGGTCCGGTCTCTAGACCCCGCTGGTGCGGGTTCGAGTCCCCTCGAGGCGGTCACTTTTTGAAAATGTCTCGATCATTAATCGGTATCATTAACACACTTGTTGGTTAAATAACTATTATGCAGTTCAAATTTTAATTCTCTTACTTTACATTTTATGAATTAAAAAAATTAGATAAGTTTTGCACCATATTATTTATTAAATTATTTTTAATTTTTTCTTAAATTTATAGTAATGGATAATTTCGTCGTAAAGAAACCTCGTCTTGATTACGATCATGTCAATGCTACTGCTAGCACTAGTAGAATTGAAGAGAATGAAGAAAATAGAAAAATTGTGAAATCAACTCGAAATGTCAATCGTTTGTATGACGAAGAATACTTAAAATTTGGATTTACCTGGATCGGAAATAGAGATTGTCCACCTCCTCTCTACATTGTATGCGGAAAGAAATTAGCCAATAGCGCGATGGCGCCCGCTAAATTAAGGCGTCATTTGACAACTGAACATAAAAATATTTTAACATAAAACAAAGATTATTTTAAAAGGCTTTTAGAAATGCAAGGCAAACAAAGAAAACAATTTCATAAAACAATGAAAGTAAGTGATAAAGTTCAACTTGCGTCGTATAAAATTTCTGAGCTAGTAGCATTAATATTAAAGCCACACACGATAGCAGAATCTCTCATTTTACCTGCCTGCTGTGAAATAGTGACAATTATGTTTGGGGAAGAAGCAAAGAAGGAAATTTTGAAGATTCCGGTATCTGATGACACGATTCGTGGAAGAATTATTGTCATGTCCTGCAACATTGAAAGAACAGCCGCAGGTAAGCTTGTTAATATGCCTTTTGCATTACAAGTAGACGAATCAACTGATATAAGTGGCAAGGTGCAGCTCTTAGGCTTTGTACGATTTATTTATGAACAAAAGATAATAAATCCATTTTTATGCTGCAAAGAACTTTTGGGTCGTACAACTGGCCAGGACTTGTTTGATGCAATAACATCGTATCTGAATGCTTTAAAATGATCATGGGATCATAGTGTTGGTATTTCTACCGATGGAGCAGCCTCCATAACGGGATCAATCAAAGGATTTGTGGCTTTAGCTAAAACCATAAATTCAAATATAATATTTCATCATTGTTTCTTGCACCGAGAAGTACTTGTCATAAAGACAATGCCCAAGAAATTAAACGAAGTATTTGACCAAGTAGTTACCATGATTAATTTTATTAAAATGAGACCGATGAAAAGCCGAATTTTCAAACAACTTTGTTCATCGATGGAAGCAGATTATCTGTGTTTGCTTTTTCATGCGAAAGTGAGGTGGTTGTCACGAGGAAAGATTTTAAATCGTGTGCTGAAATGAAAAAAATGAATTACTTTTTTTTTTAAACAGAATATCAAAAAACTTTTGGAAATCATCTAAAAAATGATGATTAGTGCAATAATTTGGCGCATTTGTCTAATATTTTTAAATACTTTAATACTGTCAATATAAGTTTGCAAGGAAAAGATGAAAACATTCTTACATCGACTGAAAAATTATGTGCAATGAAAAAGAGAGTTTTACTATGGAACAGACAGGAAGAGAGAAACAGAAATGTTCCCCTCTGTGCAAAATACCAACGAGGCAATCGTTTCTTTAACAATAGAAGACAAATTTGTAAAATATTTTCCATTGTTAAACACAGAACAATATGATTGGATAAGAAACCCGTTTATTTCTTCCGAATTTTCTAGTTTTACTTTTGGCGTCGCTTTCTTCAGATCATGGATTAAAATTACAGTTCCATGAAAACACTCCTGAAAATTTTTGGATCTCTGTTAAAGATGAATACCCGAGTATAAGCAAAAAATCCCTGAACATATTATTGTTATTTTCCACATCATATCTTTGCAAAGCAGGATTTTCAACTATGGTCAATATAAAGACAAACAAACGCGAGAGACTAGGGAATTTAGAATAAGAAATGCGTGTGGCGTTATCATTTATTCGTCCCAATATCGCTGAGATCTGTAAAGATCGTCAAGCTCATGGGATCGCTTCAAATTTGAGATTTGAAAAGTGTTGTAATTTTAATTGTGTTTTCAATAAATATATTTGCATCAATCAATATCGGTACATATTTTATTTATATACATATTATTTTCTAAAAGTAGCACTTGGAAGCAGGGGGTTACCAATCACACGCTGCGACACGATTCCGTTTCATTTTTGCTCTATAATAATGGAGTGTTTTTGCGAACATGATTCTGTTTTTATTGCTCTTTTGGTTTTAAAAAGGTTAGCAACCCGCGTCCCTTGTATTAAAGTTGATGTTGTATTGTAGATGTTCCGCCTAAAAATATATCAGAGTTTAATGTTCCCCGACAAACAAAAAGTTTGAAAACCTAGGCCTTAGAACATAACTTGGTGCCAAATCGTCGTAGAAACTTCGTTCTTTAAGTCCTGCATAGGGAATTGATCAAATTTTAATGCCTTTATGGTGGATCGAGTAGACACATTTTTTCCAACCATGTACACATCGTCAGTTGGACATTTCCTGAAAACTTTTTTTTACAGGGGTGCTAGAGTGGGGTGGAAGGGGTTACGCTTAAGTTCGCATGCATTACTTCAAATAAGACACTTCAAAGTTTTTCGCACTCAAAGATTAATCATAATCGATTGAAAATATGCCGAGTTATGGCGGTTTGAAAATGGTCGAATTCGCGAATTTGAAGTGTTTCATTTTTTTCCACCAGTGTAGATGCCTTTTTGTCCGGTTTACGCTCTTGCCTACCCTCGTAGTCGTCGTATTATTTTCTGTCATGAAAATACTTTTTGTTTCATTCGTCTGTAAATACTTCTTTTTGTTGTTGTGGGATATGTAGAGAGTTACTGTTTCCAACGTCGAAGATCAGGTACTACCGAACGCTTAACAAAACCGCAATCAGCGTATTATGATTAATTGTTACGGAATGTGTGGTTCAAATTTGCGTGAACATATGTCGACACCGATATGTGGATACCTTGTTTTGTAGCTCTGCTGTAGTTGGCTGAATTTCTAGTAGAGCTAATATCTCGGATTGGTATATTCCGCCTATAAATGTGATGCATTTTAAAATAATTCTGGATCTTCAAAAAAATTGAATTTTGAATGTTTTGTTTTTGAATTAAATTGTTGTAATTGAAGGATCACGTCGTGTGAACTAGCTGTTGTGGTTGATGATTCTCGTTGGTCCAACAATTCAACACTTGTAGATCAGTCGTTATCGACTTGATACAATATAATTTAACTTCAAAAAGAGAGGCAGGTCGACGAATAAGGTGATTACTTTATTTTTGGTAGGAATTACAAAAATGAGTGTGTTTTCTGTATTCCAGCAAAATTCTTCTTTTTTTTATTGATTGTTTTTCTCGCCTCCCTGGTAACCGCATTTTTCCGGGCTACCCGTGATCCTCGTTTCCATTTCTCCGTTCCATGACCCAGGCGGTCACCACAAAATCATTTTATTAGATTGCCACGGGCGAGTGAATTTTAGGTTATCCAAATGTCACACTGACAGATACTAAGAATTCACTACGCGGTCATAAGTTTCCACCAGTTTCGTTTGAAACGCATAGCAGATGTACTTTCAAGTTTACTGATATTTATTTGTGCCCAATAAATTCATTTGAAATGAATCATGGGACACCTTTCGTGGTTATCCCTATATAGGGTGTTACAAATTCGATGCATTAGTATTGCTATCTCGGTGACTATAAGAGATAGAAAGTTTTTTGATGCTGAATAATTTGTTGAAAAGAGATTTAAAATATTCTAACTACTTCCGGAGATTTTCGAAAATAAACGAAAAATTCAAGTTTGGTTTTTATTTTTTACGACCTTATTACTGCTTATTTTGAAAAATCAAGAGTACTTTTAGCCGGCCTTCTAACCGCATGCGTTAGCGCGTCAGAACTAATGGTCTTGGGGGTTCGAATCCCAGCGAGGGTATGGATATTTTTTGTTTTGTCCATTTCATTTGAGAAATGAATTATATTTACAAAATTGGTTGTGGCTGAATGGCCTACGTTACCTAAACTAATATCCCATATCATCCATAATTCCCTAATCCCCCGAATTCCCATCAACCCTATTTCCTTTGAAAAAAGAGTACTTTCTAAAGACAAATTTGTTAAAGCTGTACCAGAAAATAATTATATTCTTTAAATACGACGTTTCCTTATTTAGATCCTCACATCAACTTATTTTTTTTATTTCATTTTTGAGTAACTTTTCGCCTCTCAAAACTAATGATGCATCACACTTATCACAAAATTGTTTACTATAAGGGTTGTATAAAAGGAAGGATGGTTGATGGGAATTCGGGTTAAGGAAGTTCGAATGATAGTGGGAATTGGCGTAGCCATCTAGGGCATTCTGCCACAACCGATTGTTTGTAATAATCTTCATATATAGATATGAAAGGACAACCACTTAACAAGTCCCTTATCCATGGAGACGCACGGTCATTTTTCATTCAGAAAAAGTGACCGCACGGATGGGATTCGAACCCACGACTACGAGGCCCAGAAGCAGGAACGCTACCCACCGTGACCCCACTATAAGGGTTATTTGAATTTTTTTTTTTAAATTGAAGAGTAGGCTTTGACTTTGGAACATAACAAAGTGTGCCTTGACAATAACAAAGATTATTTTTAAGGGGAATCGGTAGACCTCTTTGGTGTGTTTCTGGCTCAGTAGATGGCACCGCTTTATATGGGACTTATAATGTAAAAGTTTTACAGTTTTTTCTCGACAACTGTGGTTTCTAGAGGAAAACAAAAAACGGAAACGTGTTTAGTGCAGTCAGGAAATTCCCGGTAGTTTAAGATTTTTTTCCTAAAAATTAGTATTTATAAGAAAATAATGAAACAAAGTGTAGGCTAAACTCCCGCTTGGGTTTGTATTCAACGTGAAACGGGCGTTAACATACTTCTTGCCTTAGTCAAATAAACACAAACGTGAAACGATCCGAATACATTTTTATGTGCAAAGAAAGAGGATAGATAAATGAAACGTCGTTGTAATTTTTCAACTTGTAATTTATCGCACTCCGTCGTCTCCGATTTGCGATTGACGCCGCGACATGCATCTTTCCAGTCCACGTGGACTCGAAATTATCTACATAATACAAACAAACATAACAAGAAATTCGATACTCGAGTTTCTGAGCCGACAATCGGGAACACATACTGATCTGATCGACTTTCAAGAAATATTTTCGTGGCGAAATTTTATTTCCGACAAAATTATAATTTGTATTTTCTCCGTTACGAGGTACGGGAAAGTATTGTGATCGTGAAATTATTTCAAAAATTACAACAACAAGCAACATCGAACACGTGCTTTACTTGACAATTACAACCTTTTGGTAAAAATTCGTACACCGGAAGTGGGTGTTTACCTAACCTTTCTTTTTTTATCGGTTTTTTTGTGAATATGCAAAATATTACAAAAACATGTAAACAAATATTAAAGACAATAAAAGAAATCTTTTGTTTGAAAATATTTATCAGAAAATAACATGATGTTCATATCTCATTTTTAACCTTTACAATAATAATAGTGGGTTTGTTGCATTATTTGAGTCATAAAAAAAATTACCGTTTCAGTAAACGTCAATGTTACGTGTGTCAATATTTTCATTTCGTGACTGAATTTTGAAAATGCTAAAAAAGGCGTGTTCATTTAGTACAATGCAATGGAATTCGATATATATATGTTATCAATACGCAAAAGGAGAGAGGGTTGAGAGGCAGATATAGTCAGATTGGCGCGAAATCCTTTTCGCTGTTATTTACACAAAGTTCAATATACTGGACACAAATGACATAATAACATGTTCAATCGGAAAACATTTACACTAAAAAGGTCACAAGAAAAATAAATACGGAAGAGTCACAAAAGAAATCACAGATGCGTCACTATAGTTCAGACAAAGTTCGGAAGGGCAAGCACCGGTATGCACGGCAAGAACTCGGATAAATTACCGGACGGTGACTTCACATCAGCGGTTCAGCAGCTTCGGTGGATCGGCGATCTTGGTGTAGTTGCTTCCTTGGAGGCGACTTCTGTCGTAGGTTTTTTAGTGCTCCCTGATAGGCATATTACTACATGTCCGTGGATCAATGATTTCTTTTAATAAAATATTTTTATAAAAATATATTAATTTTTCAATCATTTTGTTTCCCAAAAATTGTCGTCGTCTCTGGTAACTCTCTCAATCGACAGGTCTTGTTTCGTCCATATGACAAAATGAGAAAAGTCGACTTTTGCAATATGCATCTGGGCCTGGATTTGATAGTAATAATTGTGATTACGTTTTAATTTCAAATCCGTATCCAAAATATATTTTTTGTTTCGAATGCTGCTTTTGCTGTTGTTATTTTTTCTATCGATTTTGGGCACTTCACCTCGATAATTCCGCGACCATTTTCTATCAACCCATCTGGAGATGCTACCAAAAAAACCATACGTCTCATCCACAAAAAAGCCGCACGGTGTCACCGAAGTTTTTGTCATGTCTTCGTACTTTCGTAAGGCATTTTTTACTTTCTCCGTTACGAAGTATGAGAAAGTATTGTGACATGATTTTTTTCAAATTTTTTTTTTCGGAGATATCCGTTTTGGGGCCCCTAGATGCTATTTCAACAATTTCTGGATTTTTTTTGTGTCTATGTGTGTGTGTGTGTGTGTCTGATGTGCGCGCTGTATCTCAAAAAATAATTAAACAATTGATATGAAACTTTGAACATACCTCTTATTTGATAATCTGAAGAACTGAAAAGCTTTTGGTAAAATTTCGTACACCGGAAGTGGGTGTTTACCTTAACTGTTTTTTTTGTTTTTTGCCAATATTTTCTTAGATATTAAAAATATCACAAAAACAATTAAACAAACATTGAAATGAACATCTTTTCCTTGAAAACATTTTTCATAAAATCATTTTTATTCGAGAAAAAAAAATTATTTTTTATTTTTGGTTTATAATTATAAAACGATAATAGTTACAGCAAATTTATGTTAATAATAATTGTAGAGAATGCTAAAATGAACAACTTATAAAGAATAAGTTTTTTTTTAGTTTTTGAGCAAACTGAGTTTTTTAATTTGAAGTATAATTTTTCCATCTTTCATAATTTTGAAGTTTTAAACGTCAGTTTCATCCGAGTTTAACAACGCTCGATATAGATTTAAAATATGATTTAATGGAAAATAATCCATGAAAACGTAAATATAAATGGCTATGATACCATCAAGTCGGAGAAAGTAACATGATGGCCACATCACCATTTTTTCATTTATTTGTCCGTAGACCGTGGCTTCATTTGAAAATGGCTCCTTATAAAGTAGATTTGATACTAGAGGAGTACATTTTGTTTTTAGTCGCCTTTTGCAGATTGTGCCAAATTTAGATACTGTCAATCGGTATTTCCGGAACTTTTAGTATGTTGTACTACAGCAGACACCAACGAACAACTTTGCCGAAAAATATCAAATTTCCGGGATTTATTTCACTCGATCACCTTTTTATGGTATAATTTCACTGGGCTATAATATAAATAATACGATTACATTGCTAAATTATTTAACTGTTGTTTATAAAAGCCGAGAGGGCAAGGGCACCTGACTCACACGAATAGACTGAGCCAGTCACATAAATCACGTAGAGTGGCTAATGTATCGCCCAGAAATATGCCTCATTATTTAGGTACTTTTGAAATCAAATTGCAAAAAAGACTTCACGGAAGCGGTGCTCCATATTTCTAATGTGTTCCAAATTGTTCTGAAGAGTCCGATGAAATTATTTGTGGAATTTTTACACAATTTATTTCGCCCGAAAGTGTTTTCGAACAAATACCTCTCGGTCCACTGAAATGAAAATAATGTTATAGAATAAAACTGCTCGGAACTATTTAAAATACATTTACTGAATTATCTAGATGTGTTTGTTTATGAAAGCCGAGAGGGCAAGGGCACTTGACTCATACGAACGGAGCGAGCCTGTCACATAAATCACGTAGCGCGGCTCCTTTATCGCCCAAAAATATGCGTAATTATTTAGGTATTTTTGAAATTTAACAAATTACAAAAAGTACTAAACTATCGGTAAGCTCCTGAATTTTCTGAATTCATTGCAATTTTTCTTTTTTTAATATGACCTATAGTGTCCGAGATCTGCCGGTATTACTTTTCATTCGAAACCGTGGGTATGGAGATTCCCCTTAAGGCTCCTTAAAAAACAATATTAGTTTTCTGATACGGCGCACATTGGGTCCGAAAGAACATATTTCTGGCCAAAATTCTGAAATTTACAAAACTTGTCCCAATTAAGGTCGTGATTACAGGAAAAATAATCTAAAAAATTTAATTGATACATTGCGGTGTTTCTTAAGGGATGGAAATAGAAATGGACTGAGTAAAATTCTGAAACTTATGAAACTGAGCTAAATTAAGTTCGTGATCTAGAAAAAATTTTTTTTTAACATATTTGATAAACTGGGGTGGTTTTAAGGGGATGGAAATTGAAATAGCGGTGTAAAATTCTGAAACTTTGGATTCGTATAGTATTTGACCTACGAATTAACAAAAAAAATAGTGAAAAAAATATATTCGATAAAATAGGGTGGTTTCTAACGCCACGAAAACCTGAAGAAAAAACATTTCCGGTTTCATATAGAATTAACTTTAAAATTAATGAAAAATTAGTTAACAAAATCTCGTACGTTCTCACAGGGTGGAAACTAAAATAATTTCTGTAGAAACTTTCACATCCACGAATAATTAAAAAATCTCACAGTGGGGAAAGGTACACCAAAAGTTGACATCAATTTCATGGGACGGATTTAAAGGATTTAGATTCGATTAATTTGAGTCAGGATGTAAGTAAATATAAAATCTTAATTCAATATTGTTTTATTATGTTTTTCGGCGTTTTGCGCTTCTTATTAACTAAAAGACAAGTTAATACTAAAACTTAAATGCAAAATGTTACCAATAATTACTTAACTATGCTTTTAACTATCCGATAAATCAGATGAACAATCGTCATTACTTTCAGTATTGTCGGATAATGGTAAATCTGGGGAAATTATTAAATTGAATACTTCCTTGGGAAAATGCTTTAATTTTTTTTTCGGGAGTTGCCTTAGACTAGTTATTACAGGATCAGAAGTAATTAACATTAGATTGAAAACATCCTCATTAGATTTTTCGCGAGAACATTTCCTTGAATAGTTTTCCCGATATTTTTTAAAATCCTTATTTCGAGCCTCCTGGGCCTCTTCTGACAATTGACCAATCGGCAGCAATAAAGCCGAAATTACGTCTGGCCCATGAATAAGTAATTTATGCATAGTAGGGGGCATGTAAAACCAGGGATACATTTTAACAAAATACTTCAGTATCAAGGGCAAAGTTTCTAAAATTATTAATATTTATGTCATAACCACTTGATATTGCCACTAAAACTGCATGTAGACTGTTTATTAGTTTTTTTTATCTACGCCTGTAATTTCTGAAGCCAAATCTGCGTTGCTAAAAAAATGTCTGGCGGTATTACCGTCATTCGAATTTCCAAAACCAGGCTAGGACTATTGGTCCCATCCGATTTTTAAAATCATTTTGAATGCGAACTTTATGTGCACGGACAATTTCTTTGTCATCTTTTCGGGCTTGCCATTTTTTTATTGGAAGTTTATAAGCCACATGCAAAATGCATTCAAATAATCTGATCCAACAGTGTAACACTGATAAACCAAATTGTAAAGTTGCGGGTTCATATGGTATTTTCAATAATTTCTCTATACTATTAAAGTCTTTGGAACTTGCACCACAGATGTAACAACGTTGTGTAGAAGCTGTATCTGTCAACGAGTTACACACTTTTCCATCTACCATAGTAAATAAGAGTTTATGGGACACTAGCACCATCTTATCTTCAAGTGTCACTAGTGAGCTTGTAAGATTTTTTATTTGTCGGTCTATTCAGTCTTTCTCGGCGATTGAAACTTGAGTTGATTCTCTTACAAAATTAATTTTAATTGGGCGGCAATATCTAGTAGAAGAAGGACGTGGATTCTGCCAAACTATGTCTTGACTGACGGAGTTTTCACAAATTAGTCGGAGGGGCACCACCGAGGAAATAAAAACACTGGAATCTTCAGCATCCGCACCAATAAACCTTTGTTTATATGAGCTATGGCCTGAGCTACCATCAAACCCCCATTTTGAAATCAAGCACAATTTTTTCAGCTGGTCTGATTTCAATGTTGTAACAACTTCTTTCTGTACATTTATCAATCGTTCAGCAGTGTGATTTAATAGAGCTTGAACAGTTACTTCTGCAGAAGTAGGTGTGATAGTTACATCATCCTTATTCGGATAACAGTTTTTTTTCGCAACCTGTACTATTTTATAAGACGGAAACCTTTCCGGGTCTTTGGATCTAATAATATTATATTGGTGCCTAGTGAGCTTGGCTTCTATCATTGTGGAAAGGGCTTCTTCTCCTCACATATGGTTGCCGCCTGTTATATGTTGCATTTCGTCCGATTTTCTGTATGCCTCCCTGTACCTACTCGCTCGTGTTGGACTCGTGTTGGTAATTTCTTGCAAAAGTTTTGAGGCCTGCACTTGTCCCGTAGCTCTTAAGGCCATTTGTGTCGCGTAATTTAACAAAGAGAGATCCGTAGAAACTCTTAGTTCTTTTGATTTTTGTCTCTTCGATCGCTCAGAGCTTTTCTCAAAAGAAATTTCCGGGCGGCCACGTTTCTTCTCTATTAGATATCGAGGAAATGAAATAGATGTATCTAGCCAAATTTTATTACTTTTGAGGAACCTTTCTAGTTCTCTATGCGCTTTCGTCCAACGAAAATTAAAATCTGTTTTGAAATGAGATATTTTCTTGTTCAAATTTTTAATATTTTCAGCATGGCAATTTGTCCGTGTTTTAATCTCTTCTCTCAAAAAATTGAATTGGTCTTCAATTTTTTTATGCTCAGAACTTCTCCTAATATCAAAAAGTTCTTTTCGCGTTATGAAAAGTGTGTTAGAACTCGTTGCTGTAAATAAAAAAAGGCTGTAAAAGGGCAAAAATAAAAAATGGCAATGGAAAGTACAACAATTGTTCTTAAAAAAAAACCAACGCGAAAATCCGGTCGCCCCCGGAACATAACTAATAATCTACGTATTTGTGCACATAATTTTAAAATTTAAATCATAGCATCTATTTTAATTTAATGCATTAATTTAAACTAATATACACGGTTTTGCAAGTACAAGTGACTAAATTATTTAATTATTACCTGAAGTTGAAGGTTCCATGGCGAAAAAGTGGAATTTATATAAACTTTATCTATAACCGCACGAAAACAGATTCAAAACAAGCGATAATAAAACACGTGCAGTCTCCGGAAATGACGGAGCTCGACTGTACTCTCTCGGTATCTCAGGGTGGTAGGGTAGGGAGTAGTAACAAAAAAAAACATGTATAAGCAATATTATTTTTATCATTTAATGCCAGCTTTTCAGGTCCGCTGCCCCATTGTGCGCGGCGTTTCGTTTTCTGGATATCATCATAACAGAAAAATTAAATCCCACTCTGATATCTTTTATGACAAATTTTGAGTCAGGTCTCAATAAGGTCCATAACCCATATTGATTTTATTAGTTTTTAATAGAAATACCGACTTTTTGAATTTGGTGCGGTTTCTTAATTTTATTAAAAAAACTTAGAATTTAAAAAACTGATAATATTTTTGTGTCTTCAATGTCTAACAAATGAACGTCTTTCCAAAAAGAGTTTATAAAAGTGCTTTTGGTTTTCCAGCATTAAAATGCGCAACTTTGCCGTAATTTAACCAACTCTCTACCTCTCCTATAGTTACCGAGATAGCGATGCTAACTAATGCATCGAATTAATTTGTAACACCCTGTATACGAAGGATATGATCAATCGTAAAGATTCAAACTTGGCTTGTTTATAATTAAATCCCTAACAGTTGTAACTACTTAAGAAGACAAGCTTGATACAAGATAACGATACTTTTGAGTCGAGTCATAGAGTCAATATGTGCGAAGCAAAGCTGTACGTCTAATGGCCAAAATTCTGGTAAATAAACTACTTCCAGTTGAGATAAGGCGACCAGATCAGCATGAGCCAAGAAAAGGAATTGACTAGATGGATCAGGAGAACTAGCGGGATTCGTGACGAAGTAATTTCGAACTGATCTAAAAGAATCTAGTCACCCCTCATCCAGTACCAGTAGTTTTTCATAATTCAATAAAACATTATTTGATTTAATTTCATTATTGGTGACTTTTCCTAACAGGCCATCGATTTCGAGATAATAAATACATAAGTTTACGTAGCGGAGTTTATTATTGCAAAAAAGCTCCCGTGTCTCTGAGTAACCATTAATTGTACCCCAATGGTGTAACGTACCCCAATGATGTAACGAATGGTATGCAACATCGGTCCCGGTCCAACGTTTTTTTGACTATCCCAATTGTTAGTCCGGCGTAGCCGAATGCACCAACCACAGACGTTTTTTTCATCACTTCATTATTCCGAAATTGAAATAGATTAGTTATAAGTGCCAATAAGAGATAATAGAATCGTTTATTGTGTTATTTTTTTAACTGCCCTTAAAATTTAATAGACCAAAATTTATTTAATGCATCTGCAATAAGTTTAAAGATTTGTTACCTTTTATAGTAAACGTACAATTATTTTTTATTAATCTCTAATAACTAAATGGTAGAGGTGATTTAACGGAGATACATCATGATGAGCATATTTTTCCTAAAGATTATTTCTTTTACATTACAGCATCCTTTATTTGTCGAAGCTATAAATTTAAGACCGTCGCGTTCATCCTTCGGTGAACATTAAATGAAAGTTAATATGTACTGCACTGCACCGAATAAATAAGTGCACTGGTCGAGAGAGCGCAGACGAGCCGAGTCGAGGCGGCTTAGCGCTGAGAGGAGGCTTAAGTGAGGTTGAGGTTGGGGCTGAGGTTGAGGCGGAGGTAGAGAGTGGATTCCTTTGTCGTGACCGGTAGACACACGCGAGCCATTTGATCACCCACGCTACCTGCCTCAGGCCATTAGCCACACACCGCTTCTTCAACTGTGTGATTCTACGGCAACCGACATTTACGAAATAACCATTCACCACGCGCTTCTCCTCTAATTACACTCATAAATTATCTAATTAATGGTCTACTTTATAATTGCCTTTTTATGTCTTACATTCCGTCTATGATATCACATATTATTTATTGGATAATAATGATGAGAACTGATGAAATACGTCCATTGTTTTGGAGTAGTAGTAAATTGTATTCGTTACGCTTTACTTAAGTGGGTATCAATGTTGGGGTTATTTAGCAATAATTTCACGCATTAACATGTGCTTGCATAAACAACTTTTTACTTTCTTCATAAGAAGCACGGGAAAGTATTGTGATCCTGAAACATTTTTCATAAATATTTTTAACGGAAATAACCGTTTTAAGGTCCCTAGAGGCGATTCCAAGGATTAAAAAAAATGTGGCTTTCTGTGCATGTGTCTGCCTGTGCACTTTAAACATAGGTCTTATTTGACCATCCGAATTCCTAAAAGAAAGTGTGGATCATGATGTGATGGACTTTAGAAGACGTTTAAAAAGCCATTCGATATTGTACGAATCCCTATCAAAAAATGTCATTGGAACCTAACTGCATATAATTATTATTTTAGTTATCCGTTGGCCGAATATCGTTAGTTCGCAGAATTCTTGCAAATAAATCGCGCCAAGTTGTATCAAGATGATATGACTCTAGTCTAATATATGACCAAAAAGACTGTGATTTTATTGTCAACTACAGACCATACAGCCGAAATTGATAAAACCACTAACAAGCCACAAATATTTTTTTAATATAATAGAACAATGTGTGGCGTTGATATTGTTGACCAGAAATGTGCATGTTAGATCACGCATTACTAAGTAAAATTTTTTTTTTTCGGGTGATTGATATTGTCGGAATCAATGGTGAAATTATATACAATAATACAAAGCCTAGGAGACGTCTTTTCCTACCTGAATCAGCTGTTTCAAAAAAGTATCATCCATCTCCTGATCACCCAAATTCCTGATAGAGGGTGCCATATTTACACATAAAAAATAGAACCACAGTTACTTGTAATTTATGCGAACGTTTTGTTTGTATAGGGCATAGCACTACCAAGGGAAGTTCCCGAAGTGGTAATCGCAAAGTGGCAAGTGTTATATATCATTGGAGTCGCCCAGTAGAATTCACGTGCAAAATATTTCGCTTGAATTGCCTACAGGGCAGGGGAGGGGGTAGAAGCCAAAACTAGTACTACGCTCTACGCACACGTATATTAAACAAAACATTAACTTAGATACAGGCCATGCATAATTTTGTGGAAAAGCTACCACAATAAGGAAAGAATATTGTTCTGAGCCTGGTTGAACATACAAAGCTGCCTGCTGGAACTTTATCTTTCGACAATATAATACATCAATTATGTTGTTGAACAAGCTAACATTGATGGGTATAGGAACAACAGGTACATTAAAAATAAATAGGGTGGCAAAATGTACTTATATACAGGGTGTGTATAAGTCAATATTTTGAGTTTTGGTTTCCACCGCAAACCCAGGCCTGTAGAGGGCGAAATATTTTACATGTGAAGTCTAAAGTCTACTTTGGGAGACCTTTCCAGCGATATATAACACATGCCATTTGGCGATTATCACTTGGGGAGCTTCTCTTCTAAGACTGTTACTTGCCAAAATTATTTTCCTACTTAAATGAAGAAAGAGGGTACGGGCAAAAGGTAGACAATAAAAATCGTGTTTTTTGCATGGTTGCGTGTCTTGTTGAGCATATGTCTTTGGGCGCTGCATCTTAAAAACCAATAGAGGTTTTTAAATAAAATTTTAAACTTAAGCTATATTTGATAATCTGACGAACCGAAAAGTTTATGGTAAAATTTTCAAAACTTTAACCGCAGTGTGATTGTTTTTATCAATATATAGAAAAAAGGAAAATTTTTACGAAAAAGCTTCCCACAATTTACGAAGTTTTCATTCAATTAAATGAGTTATTATGTGTATGAAATAATTCGTATATAACTGAATCAAAAGTGTGAACTTGCCTCCGGCATAAATCTTCTTATAGATGTTGCAAAGATAACAAAGAACTGCACGTCTTTTATTAGTAAATGTTTACCAAAAAATAACAGAGAATGGGCAAATTATGTCATTTTTGTTCTATATATGTAATAATACTTTATTTTTACCAAGTTACAACAAAGAAACGTATTGGTTACCAAACCCATCTTAACTACAAGGCTTAAAGGGCTGTAGCCCAGGGTGCTGTTACGACGCCGAAACTTCCAAAGGCCGTCTTTCTAATAGAATGGGCAAAGAAACAAGAACGAAATTATATTTTTAGTCTTTAAAAAAGAAATTTGTATTAGGGTCCTAATAATTTGAATCTTCGAAGAAACCCGAAGAAAATAGGAGAACTTCGAATATTTAAGCTTAGAAGTATTCGATGTTCTCGAAGATTCGGAGTTTTCGATGTTTTCAATGTATAATTAATCGTTTTTATTAGTTTTAAAATAATTTGATATGATTTAACTTTTTTATTTGGTAATATTCGCTCAATAAGACTTCGAAACTTGGAAATCAAATTCCAGCCCTAATTTGTATTTCTTGCAAGTTATTTTCCAAAGGTTTTAATATTTTTACTATAACATTCGATGACTGCAAACACCCTGACCAATTTATTTTACATAAAAACTCGGATCTTCACAACAAATACACGAATACTAAGATCAAAAAGTCGAAAACAGTTGGTAGCCCTTAAAACATAAGGTAACTGGCAAACATTCATCGGCGTTACTAAGAATGGGAATTTTGGCATGAAAACCCCTGAAATTTAAATAAAACAACAAGATAATGAATCTTAAATGTATTGTTACCGGTGATGATCAGTTCTGAAAATAACTGCTAATTTTTTAAATAGGCAAAGTCGGCAGATAAAAAAACACAATAGATGTTTATGCATTAAGGGAGATATAGAATATATTTTCCCAAGGTTGGCACGGTTACAAACCGAGGGCTTCTGGCCCGAGGTTTGTAAGGCAACCGAGGGTAAAGAACATGAATATCTCCCGTGGCGCATACAATATTTCATATTTTAGTTATATATTAGTAATTAGCAAAAATATTGTATATCTAGCTGCCATATGTATTTGCAAGGTTGCTTTGAGTTTTAAAATAAACCGCCCGAATTTTATGATCTGACATTTATTTAATTTGATTTGACGTTAATGCTTTAACTCTTTGCTGCATACGGGACTACAATTTGAATCACCAAGTTTTGACACATCGGTCCATAAAATTGACCACTTACAAATCTGTATGTACAAAGCTGAACAAAGGCGCGAATTATGAACCACATATCCTCATCTTATTTTGACACATCTAGTGCCAACTGAGAGAAGTATACTTAGGCCCTTTAATTTCACACTCGTGCAGTAAAGACGTACGGTTGTGAATAAAATAGTGAACAAACCTGGGAGAAAAGTTTAATTCCTGTCGCTATAAAGTTGGTCGTGAGCAGACGCAAGATGTCGATCTTCTACCATCATCTTGAGCGGAGAATTTGAAAATTGTACATACTATTTGTCAGGTAAACTAGGGCAGACCTCATAACTCCCTTGGGAGATATAACTCGTATCTCCTAAGGGAGTTATAAATATACTTCTAAATATACTACTAAAAAATAAAACTATTTTTAAAACAAGTAACCTTAAAAAAACACAAGATGTCACAATTAACAAAATGTACACTGCACTGCATTGGAGAATTTAAGACAGCCGATAGAAGTTTACTTGAATTATTATTAGGATTTTCAGAAAATGTTCTGGCAACTACATATTTTCGACTTTTTGATCTCACGGTGTATTTGAAAATTTTTCACCACAGGAAATGACCAAAAATATTAAATATTGCAAATAAGTTCAAGAGAATTAGTTCTCCCCGACCATTGTAGAAATTAAGCATTTTGAAATCAATTTTGCTTATGGAATATACTATTCCAGGGCAGTAATCAAATTATAGGAAATAGGAATGACTGCAATTACTTAGGAAGCATTAAGCTATTATTATTCATTGAAAATATTGGCCATAAAAGAAGAAATGGAAGTATCTCACTTGAATTTGATAGTAAATTGCAGAGAGAAATCTTAAATCTTAAATGTTTATTGTAGAAGCACGTCTAAAGTCTAAAAACAATTTATCAATATGTGCAATGTGTCCAAGGGCGTTTCCAACCAACTAGACTAGGGGGGGGGGGGTAATAAAAAAAGATAAATAAACTGGTGCTTCCGCTCTCATATACCTGTTCCATGAAATCTCCCTATCCTTTTCCAAAGTTTTAAAGCGTTGGAAAAATTTACCGGTTATATTATTTGTTTGGAATATGGAATATCGGTAATTTTTAACAATAAAAAGCGAAAAATTCTTAGGAGGGGTAATTACCCAATTACCCCCCCTGAAACGGCCACTGAATGTGTCCCACATTCTATTAACCTAATTTAGGAAACAGCAGCAGATGTTCGGAAGCTTTATAATTATTCATACAATTTCTTTGCTTCTTTAACAGCTAGATGAAACATATTATATTGAATTTTCAGAAGATAAATGTAGGCAGAGATATATCTAAACAGTATATTTGGATTTATAATTTTTTCAATGCATTTTTTCAACTTTACAGGGGCGGTAAATTGCAGTAGCCCAGGTTGCTAACTTTTTTTAAATGGTTACCACGTAATACACAATAAAAACAAATGTGCAATGTGTAAATTCAGCTCAACTTACGTGTTGCTGGTCTTCGATATAAACATAAATTTATAAGATAAATACGATACAATACGATAAAAGCGACATCTATTGTCTAAACGTTGCACAAATTCCTTAATTGAGTGGAATAATCCACCAACAATAAGGAACCGTCAACTAGCGAAAGTTATAACAATATCAATGATAAACGTTTAAATATTGTTTACCCGTGCGACAACCGAGGACCAATTTCGACCTCATTATATCTCATCAGCGCAGTATAGACGTTGGCAGGAAAACGGTTGTTTACCATGGAGTTATAACCCTCCAAGTATCCGTTAAAATAGATTCACCATAAAGGCGACATAAATTATATAAATGTCACATAAATTCCGTTACTTAAGTTCCTCTCAAGGAATTTATGCAAAGTTTAGACAATAGATGTCGCTTTTATTGTATATCTATCATATCGGATACTTGTAGGGTTATATAACTCCATGGTAAACAACCGTTTTCCTGTCAACGTTTTCAATCTTAGCTGATGAAATATAATAAGGTCGAAACCAGACTTCGGTAGTCGCATTAAAATAATATATTATACACCGTGGACCAAAAAAACGGTACAAGTAGTTTTGTACTCATATATCTTCGTGAGCTATATTTTTAAATTATTAATATAATACTGAAAAGCCTAAGTTTTATAGATAAGACGAAGTACTTTTGCTCTAAAGAAATAATACTTAAACTTGTGCCTGGAGCATCTTCTTTTATGAACCTCTATCCTTTCATGAATTCGTACTGTAAGTGGTCTTTCTCTTAATTGTTTGCGATTAATGTTACCGTAAGTTCTGAGTTTAATTATTAATCACTGAATACTTGTAACCGACCAACCGTTTTGTGGGTATTTGTTTACAATCTTTCGTGCAGATTAATTGTCATATTGAAACAAATGTTTAAGGAATATCTTATCTTCTTTACTTAGGCAAACCGTTTCTGTCACAACAATTAAAATGACTGATAGAAGTGACAGATTCATTAGAAAACAAAAACAAATCATGGCCCTCTAATTTTGATACCTACAAATGCGACGCGGCGGTCCATTATAAACTCCCGTCTTTGCAGATCCTTCATTAATGTGAAATATCCTCGATAAAAAACTTTTTAAAAATGCAATTAATAATTTTTGCAATCCACAAAGTGTATATATTTTATTTTTCAAAGCAATATTTAATGCGTCAATTATTGTTGAAAATATAAATATTTACAATTTGTACCGTTTTTTCTTGCCCACTGTGTATATATTAAGAATAAAATTGTTCCAGTTCAAACTAAAGCATTTAATTATTAAATTAAATTCTACGTATTAAATATTGAATACAGTTATTATGGAGATTTTTGTAACTATTTGCAATGGCGATAGGTAGGGTTAAAGTGCCCTTAAATTAAATTTTTCTTATTACATATTAGTCAAATTATACCAATTTTCGACAAATAAAAACATTAATCGGTAAAGATCTGAATTTTGGTATATATTCTAATTACGCCTTCCCATTAAACATGCTAAAAGTCACCGTCAAAATCTGTTGCGCTCGAGCCGCCATCTTGAAAAAAAGGTACACTTTTTCAGTATTTTGCAACTGACGAAAAAATAGTTCAGATAAAAAATACATTTAATTTTGATCATACTGGAAGATAATTATCGTAACCGAGCTGGTAACAAAATGGCAACACCAAAAAAGTGAAAAATTCCCAAAACGTTATTACCGTAGGAATTAGCTTCAAGTTCCAAAAATATACTCAAAATTAATCTATTTTTGCTATAATGAAGGAAAAAATAACGTACCCCAGTTAAAAATAAAATGGTAACACTCTAAACGTGAATTGGAGTAAGCGAAATTTGCATCTTAACTTTAGAAAAATTCTCAAAAAATTGTCACCTTAGGAATTAGCCTCAAATTCTGAAAATCTACTCCAAATAATGTATTTTTATCATACTAAAAAATAATCATAGTAACCGAGCTGGTAACAAAATGGCAACACCACAAAAGTGAATTGGTGTAGATGTAATTTGCATCAATTCTCAAAACGTTATTACTGTACCAATTAGCTTCAAATTCTAAAATTGCACTCAAAATTAATCTATTTTTGCTATAATGAAAGAAAAAATAACGTACCCCAGTTGAAAATAAAATGGCAACTCTCTGAACGTGAATTGGAGTAAGCGAAATTTGCATCTCAACTTTAGAAAAATTCTCAAAAAATTAACACCTTTGGAATTAGCTTCAAATTCTAAAAATCTACTAAAAATTAATGTATTTTTATCATACTAGAAAATAATCATCGCAACCGAGCTGGTAACAAAATGGCAGCACCACAAAAATGAATTGGTGTGAACGAAATTTGGAACTTAAAATTAGAAAAATTCTCAAAACGTTATTATCGTAGGAATTGGTTTCAAATTCTAAAAGTATATTAAAAATGTATCTATTTTTACTATAATGAAAGAAAAAATAATGTACCCCAACTGGAAACAAAATGGTGACACTCTAAACGTGAAATAGAGTAAGCGAAATTTGCACCTCATGATTTAAAAATTTCTTAAAGATCACCCCAAGAATTAGCTTGAAAATCTCCAGATATACTCGGAATCAGTGTATTTTTGCTATATTGAAAAACAATCGTAGTACCCCAGCTGGAAACAAAATGGCAACACTCCAAACGTGAGTTGTAGTAGCAAAATTGCATCTCACGATCACCTTCAAAATTAGCTTTTTTTGTTTTTTCACTTTATCTGCACAAAAAATCGACACAACTCAGCAAGAAACAAAACAGCTCAAAAACACTCAAATCGACGAGGAATTGAAAAAATTTGCATCTCGCGATGAAAAATGTTCACCTCAAAGTTAGATTGAAAATATTCAAATATTTCTTTATTTATAAACGGGAACCCCCTATTTACGATAATGCAACACAATACATATTTAAATGAACTAAATACACTCAGAGTTAATATATTTTTGACACATTAGAAAATAATCATACTATTGCAGTAACAAAGAAATAATTTTGTAGACAATTTAATAGTCTATATTTTTTGTGTGAACTATTTTTTCGTATCTTTCGTAAACTGAAAAAGTGTACCTTTTTTCCAAGATGGTGGCTCGAGCGCAAAAGATTTTGATGGGGACTTTTAGCATGTTCAATGTAAAGCCGTAATAAGAGTTTTACTAATGTTTTCTAATTTGACTGGACTAATATAGAGTGTGGAGTCTTGTAAGTTAGTTTTGAATAAAATTAACACTATGAAAATATTTTCTATTTTTCATGTTCAGTCAATTTAGTTCTATTATTTTATGATTCATTCATTGTGTTTCCTAATAAAAAAAAAAAGCATATACGAGAGTTTTCAAGATTCTGAATACTCGATCGAGGTAAGGATGAATTCGATAATTTTAATGCCCTTTTGGTGGATAGAGTCGGCACATTTTTTCCAACTCGGTACACGTTGCCAAAGTTTGGCGTTTTTTAGCCCCAAAACGTATTTTTTGTTCGGGAGTTGAAAGGTTCGAAAAAGGATCATCCCAATCTGAGTTTACCTCCTTAAAGTAGAACCAGAATGGGATTTTTTCCCAAAATAATCATCAATTTTCAATAACTGAGTTATGTGAGAAAAAACCTCAAAATGCACTTTTTTTCACCATAACTTGGTTCCAAATCGTCGTAGGAACTTCGATCTTTGAGTCCTGCACAGGGAATTGATCAAATGTTAGTGCCTTTGTGGTGGATCGAGTCGACAAAAATTTTCCAACTCCGTACACATCGTCAAAGTTGGACATGATTTCCTGAAAATTTTTTTTTTTTCACAGGGGTGCTTGAGGGGAGCAGAAGGGGTTACGCTTAAGTTCGCAGGCATGGCTTTAAAGAAGACACTTTAAAGTTGTTCCCCCTCAAAGATTCATCACAATCGATTGAAAATACGCCGAGTTATGGCGGTTTGAAAATGGTCGAAGTGTTTTTTCTACCAGTGTATTAAATCATACATATTTGAAAAGTGCATTCAGGCTCTCTATACTTGGGTTTGACCTCAGCAGGTGAAACCTTAAGGGTAATATGAATAATCTGTGATCGCTAATTTCAGCAACGATAACGATACCACAGGAAATTACTAATGCTTCATCTGATAAGTATTTAGACGTTGTAGAACATGTGTGCTGTCATTAAATTGGTGTCAGGTGCGCGATCATAACATATAATAGGTTCCTGAAGAAGAAAAACCATAACAGTTTTTATATAATCGCCTCCCTCCTGTTCCAAAACAAAGCTTTAAATCGAATCAATTGAACCAAGTATAATCAATTGAAAACGATTGCTCATACTTAACAATTACATAAAATAACGAATACTTTAATTGAATTAAGTTAAGTAATTTTGGTGTTTGTGCTACATTTCGCACCCGCGTAGAATTCCGAGAAAATTTAGCGCACGTTCTAATATCCTCCTACAATTAACACTATCTTGAAACTCATAAATATTCATATTCAGCGACACGTTCTCAAACAAACAAAAAACGTAAGCTCCCACGCCAGCAAAATCTGGTGAAAGTCTCGGCTGTACGTTTTATCATTTTACGATTATGTCAATTTGGCTGGGAGTGACGTTTAATTGGTTAGTATCTCACGAAGGCGTATGTAATCAAAAATGTGGCCAAAAATTCAAAGAATTTCTGTATCCAATCTCTTCAATAAAATCAATAAATTGAATTTTTATCAGCTCGTAACTTTATTCGGTGTTAGGTATTATTTACTTATTAAACATAAATTAAATAAACGTACACAAAAATGTTCACAATTTAGTGTCCCTCCACTCGTACTCTGCTTCTGTGATGATAATGCTGTTCATTGAAGACTATTTTCGTCTTCTAAAGTACCAAATTTGGCTTATTTTGCCCAAAAATGTAATTATTTAAATTTACCATAAGGGTGGCCCGTTGGTGTAGTGGGTACAGGCGAGCGCTTGTGCCGGTAGCACCGCGTGCCGTGAGGCTTCGAATCCCAGCCCGGCCGAAAGATTTTTCGGGGATCGAAAAGTATTCGGTCGGGTCCATGGTTGTTGTGTATACGTCTGACATTATTCATTTATTCATTTGTTCATTTATTCATCTCACAATTAAAAATACTAATTAAATACTCGATGTGACTGAATGGCTCATGCCTAAGTAAAAAAAAAAATTACCATAGTTCTTTCCGCCACAATAACTCAAATAAGTCAAAGGTTCGTCAGATCTGTATTCAATATATCCACAGCCTAATTAACAGTGGCGCGGGTTCTTGTAAATTTCAACGTTACGCTCGTTACCAACGTCTGGGAATGAAAGCGCGAACAATCCAATCAATTATTGTCGGCTCTTGGTTATAAACAACATTTCGCCTTTGTGCTTAGTCCGCTTTGGCCAAAAAAACTTTTTTGTTTTTTGCGGTCGGTCGCTACTAAAATACGACCTCTACTCTGCGCCCAACAGGTCAAGTCCATAATTGGCAATAAAACACGTTCTGCGTGTCGCCTTCTTTTTTTGCGAATCATAATTTGTATTTTTTGTGCAATAAGAGCACTGAATCATTGCATTAGTGAATGCTTCTACTAATTACAATATTTTATTATTATGAACAGATAGAATCATGTGTTATCACTTATTTCTTGTATACTTTATATTCATTAGTATGTATTGATCTAATCATCAGTCTCATTAATTTTCAAATTATCGCTGCTGGCGAGATGAGTCATTCGTTAATTCGTTAAAAGAAAGTCAAGTATTCAAGTTGACCAGAATAAGCAGCATGAGACAATGAGGCGGCACATGGTATTGTCTCGTGTGCTCGCTTAGGGAATGATGTATCTGTTGGTGAGCATCTCATGGCCACGCGTACAACTCAGAGGAGAAGACTGGCGCGTACCTTTCCCACGGTCTCTTCTCGTCTCCTCTCTTCTTCCACTCACAAATCAGCAACTTTTCAATGCAGAAGACAGTCGCCGCGCGCTCTTCCGAATCAGACGTGAGCGCAGCGGCGTTTCCAACCATCTTCCAATCTTTATGGATTGCATTTGCTTGCACATGCACAGTGCCGACACCGACGCGGATCAATTAAAAATGTAAACTGTACGCATTACCTCAGCCAACACGCCCATAAAACAAATACAAGAATGTCACGTTTTCCCAGGATCGTACCGAACGAAAGTGAACCAGTAAACGCAAGGTTTCTAAACACACAAGTCGTGATTTACCTACTAAGCCGATATGAATCGGCAATTTATATTGTTGTCAAATCCTATTTATGCTTCTTTATCATAATTTTCTTGAAAGGCTGCACAGAGTATTTCAAATCTAACTTTTTACTTTCTCCGTTACGAAAAAAAATATAGTGAGCGTCAGAATTTTTTCAATTTTTTTTTTAATGGAAACAACCGTTTTGATGCCGCAATGTGCGATTTCAATAATCTCTGGAAAAACATCTTTTGTGCCTGCGTGTATGACTGTGCGCGCTCAGTCCCAAAAACTAATACAGGAATTCATATGAAACTTTGAACATTAGCCTTATTTGACAATCTGAAGAACTTTCGCCGTTTTTTGCATGTTTCAGAAAAATGTTTAAATATACAAAATAATACAAACGCATTTAAAGAAATATTAAAGACAACAAAAAAAATTGAAATCTTTTATTCAAAAATATTCTTCATAATATGATTGTTTTTCGAAAGAAAAAATTACTTGAAACTTAGCCATAGAAAATTGGTGAGAGTAATAACCATAGACCAGATAGATTCTGTAGACTCAGAACAGCTCCATAGTCCACAACTTTTACAAGTTTTATATCGTGATCTAGGGCAGTGGTCTCTAACTCAAATTACTTGAGGACCGAATGCACGATCTGAATGCAGCCGACGCCGACGGTCCGGATTTTTAAAAAGTAAAATAAGAGTCATACAAGTTAAACTAAAAGGTGTTTTTTTGCTGAGATAGAACTTACGAAAAGGTTGGCTGTGAAAGCAAATGTCATACTGCGCTCACTTTTTGACAGTTATGATCAGTATATTCTGGCAAATCATCACGCTTGAACAACGCTGCCAAATTATCCAAAATTACTTTGACAATTGCCCTCATTTACTTACTAACCAATAAAATCGAATAACGTTGATGACATGATCCAATAAAGTTCTAATTACGATGCTTAACAGACCACGCTGCATGTTATGCATGGCAATTCACCCTGGGTGGTATCTAATCAGATAATCCCTCTTGTTGGTATTGCCTAGCAACGCGTTGGTACATTATCTATAACATATAAAACGTCAGTTATTGCCAGACTTAGCAGTTTGCTCCTGAATTCGATCTGTTTGTATTTTCGGGTGAAGTGTTAGTGCTTTCATCAGTAATCGTATTCATAGGCATTTCTCAAAATCTTGGTAAGCTCATTTTTACTACAATTATTATGGCGCAGATTAATACACGTCTGACACCTAGTGTCACTAAATTTAACTTTTCAAATTATGAAGTGTGAACTTTCTGTTCGGCCAATTGTCTTCTCGAATCTAACTCGTGACTGATTTTTCCTAGGCAATTATTAGCGTCTGGATCACTCTTGCTTATTGCTTCTAGAAAATCGGCACTCCTGCTTCGCAGTCGTGCATCCTGCCGCTAATAATTGCCGGAAAAATCATAGGCACTCGTTATATTACTGTTGAAAATCAGTTATTGATTCGCGCAACTTATAGACGACTTCGTGATTTTTATGGCGCACATAATCGTCCATCTGAGCAAGCCATTCGTCGAACTGTGGATAGATTTCGTACCACATACTCTCTAAATGATGCAATAACACCAACATGTCGAAGGAATGTGCGTACTGAAGAGAATATTGCCGCTGTAAAGGAAAGCGTGGAAGAAGATCGAAATTCATCGATTCGTCGCCGGTCGAAGGAATTGGGACTACGTGGAAAATTTTGCGCAAAGGTCTTGGCCTACACCCATACAAGTTCCAGCTGGTGCAGGAATTAAAGCCACGAGACCATCATATGCGTCGTTTTCTCGCCGGTTGAGCTCTAGAGCAGTTAGAAACTGACCAGATGTTTGATCGCAAAATTGTGTTCAGCGATGAGGCTCATTTTTGGCTTAACGGGTTTGTTAATAAGCATATGCCGCATATGGAGTGAGACCAATCCACAACAGACCCTGCAGACTCCAATACATCCAGAAAAATGTATTTGGTGCAGTTTACACGCTGGTAGCCTCATGGAACCTTATTTCTTCAAAAATAAAACCGGAGCTCGCGTTACGGTCAATGGAGTTCGTTACCGCACCATGATCAATGATTTCTTGTTAGAAAATATGGATGACATTGATCCGGGCAAGATGTGGTTTCAACACGATGGCGCTACGTGCCATGCTGCGACCGCTACCATCGACTTATTGAAATCAAAATTTGGTGATAAGTTGATTTCGAGAAATGGACCTGTCAATTGGTCATGAGATTTAACACCTCTCGTTTATTTCTTGTGGGGCTAGGTGGTTTATGCTGATAAACCAGCAACAATTGACGCCTTGGAGGCCAACATTGTTCGTGTTATTCGTGACATACGGCCAGCAATGCTCAAAAAAGTGACCAAAATTGGACGTCCAGAATGCACTTCGTCAAGAACAGCCGCGGTGGCCATATGCAGGAAATCATTTTCAAATGTTAATTCCATGTATTGATCTTTCGATTAAAACTTTTTTTTTATTAATGTTTAATTTTTTGTGTTTTTTTTTACAATTTCAAGTTCTATCGGGCTTAAAAAACACCCTTTATAAACACCGTATTAAAACAAATACTTAATTGATTCGCGAGCCGTGTAGAATCGTTTTGGGGGGCAGGAGACTACTAGTTTGAGACCACTGATCAGCGGTTCTCAATGAAGGCCATAATTTAAAAAAATAAAAAAGTTTTTGTATATATCGAGTAGTTTCGCGGAAAAAAAATATTTAAAAATGGTGATGTGGCCATCATGTTACTTTCTCCGACTTGATAGTATAAGTAAATATAGCTTTCATGGTTTATTTTCAATTGAAATCATATTTTAAATGTACATCGAACGTTTTGTAAACTCGGATGAAACTGACGTTTAAAACGTCAAAATTATGAAACATGGAAAAATTATGTTTCAAATTGAAAAACTCGGTTTACTCAAAAACTAACGAGATTTCGAAAAAAACTTATTCTTTAGAAGTTGTTCATTTTGGCATTCTATACAATTATTATTCACATAAATTTGCTGTAACTATTATCGTTTCATAATTATAAACCAAAAATTTAAAAGAAATTAATAAAAATTTTTCTCGAATAGAAATGATTTTATGAAAAATATTTTCAAGCAAAAGATGTTCATTTCTTTGTTGTCTTCAAAGTTTGTTTAAATGTTTTTGTGATATTTTTCATATTTAACAAAATATTGGCAAAAAACTAAAAACAGTTAAGGTAAACACCCACTTCCGGTGTACGAAATTTTACCAAAAGCTTTTCAGTTCTTCAGATTATCAAATAAGACGTATGTTCAAAGTTTCATATCAATTGCTCTATTAGTTTTTGAGATACAGCGCACACAGAGAGACATGATTTTATGAATACCTGTACTGTAATTAAAACTAGCCTTTATAGTACCACTATAGTACTAGTGTTTTTTATATATACAGGGTGTTTCAAATTCGAGGCTCACCATAGAGATCTCGCTTATTAGAAGAGATGGAGGGTATGTTCAAATTTGGCACTTTTGAAGAATTTTATGCTGATTAATAATCTACTGCAATAAATTACTTTGTTTTTGAGTTCAATCCAAAAAACTGAAAAAACTGCTTCGTTTTTTACTTTCTCCGTTACGAAGTACGAGAAAGTATTGTGATCGTGATTTTTTTTTCAAAAATTTTTTTTACGGAAATATCCGTTTTGGGGTCCCTAGATGCCATTTCAACAATTTCTGGAAAAAAAATTTTTGTGTCTGTGTGTGTGTCTGTGTGTGTGTGTGTCTGTGTGTGTGTGTGTGTCTGTCTGTGTGCGCTGTATCTCAAAAACTAATAAAGCAGTTAATATGAAACTTTGAACATACATCTTATCTCATAATCCGGAGAACTGAAAAGCTTTTGGTAAAATTTCGTACACCGGAAGTAGGTGTTTACCTTAACTGTTTTTTGTTTTTTGCCAATATTTTCTTAAATATGAAAGATATCACAAAAATATTTAAACAAACATTGAAGACAACAAAGAAATGCACATCTTTTGCTTGAAAATATTTTTCATAAAATCATTGCTATTTGAGAAAAAAAATTATTATTAATTTTTTAGTTTTTGGTTTATAATTATGAAACGATAATAGTTACAGCAAATTTATGTTAATAATAATTATAGAGAATGCCAAAATGAACAACTTCTAAAGAATAAGTTTTATTCGAATTCTCATTAGTTTTTGAGTAAACTGAGTTTTTGAATTTGAAGTATTTTTCCATCTTTCATAATTTTGACGTTTTAAACGTCAGTTTCCTCCAAGTTTACAAAGCGCTCGATGTACATTTAAAATATGATTCAAATTGAAAATAAACCATGAAAGCGTAAATATAAATGATACCATCAAGTCGGAGAAAGTAACATGATGGCCACATCACCATTTTTACTTTCTCCGTTACGAAGTACGAGAAAGTATTGTGGGCGTGATTTTTTTATGAAACATTTTTTTTACGGAAATATCCGTTTTGGAGTCCCTAGATGCCATTTCAACAATTTCTGGAAAAAAAAATTTGTGTCTGTGTCTGTGTGCGTGTGTGTGTGTGTGTGTGTGTGTGTGTGTGTGTGTGTGTGTGTGTGTGTGTGTGTGTGTGTGTGTGTGTGTGTGTGTGTATGTCCCCACATATTTGTGGCACTTTGTGTGTGCTACATCCTGAATTGTGGCGGAGGCGCGTTCTTGTGGCACCTTACCCTCCGTGCCACAAGTACATTCGGCTATTTCTCCATTGCTTCATATGTCACACTTACGACATTTAGTACCAATGTTAAAGAAGATCAGATTATTTCAGTTATCTATACGAAAATTCTCTAAAATCATTCTCACGAAAGTTATGATACCTTAAAAATAATTGTGTGTATGACGCCACATCATGGGTACCGATCATGTGTGCTACACACCAAATTGTGACAACCCTTGTTGGTAGCGCCACCTGGAACAAAATATGCTGCGTTGCCGACCTATCCCACATACCTACCGAGGGGATCGCATTGTTTGCTCAATTCTCGGGTTGGAAATAGATTTACAGTTGGCGTTAGGACTTGCAGTGTCCATTCATAAATATTTCAATTAAATAAATAACATAAATTATTAATAAATAAATATTGAAATATTAAAATATTAATAAAATAAGAAATTGTGAGTAGAGAAATTAATTAAATTAATAACAGTAATTATTAATAAATAAATAAAAATTGAATTATTTATGAAACATAAAATTGCAAACAGAGAAATAAAATGTACAATTAAATGTTAAAAATGCACGGAATTTCTTGTAATTGTCTAAATTATTATTGTTCTTGACAATTAATACCCAACTTAAATTGATTTTTTTGTTCCCACTTTACTTGAATTACAGTTAAAATTATGCATAAATTATGCAAATTCACCAAATTAAATAGCATTTATTTATATTAATTTATTGGATTCTGTTTTAAAGTTTAAACGGGTTCGGGATGATAAAATGATACAAATATTATTACAATCTTTATATGTATATAAAAAGTGCATGTAATATAATTTATTTCGTATTCAATTAACAAAATTTTCCCACTTTCTTTGAATTTTTAATTTTATCTATATGATTTTTAACACAAAATTTAATGTCAGTCCAACCGCGTGAAGATAATATAGAATTGCTATTCATACATTTTATGCAGTTTACTTTTCCTGGTACAGTATTTCTTTTTATGTGCGTTGCAAAAAACTTCAACACTGCTCCTTTCTCTGCACTAGAGCATTATACATCATATTAAGGATACAAATAGTTTATGATTAATTTTGAAATAGCACTAAACAATATTAATAAATATCATTACCTGAACATGTACGGGGAACAGGTACTTGAGTCGACACTTATATTAAAAAAAATATTTTTTTAATGGAATAAAACATGTTTAAATAATTCTAATTAATCCCATCATATAGAAAAATAATTGATTTATATTACTAACAAAAATTTGCTTCAAAATTATATGATAAAATATACATTAACACAAGGTAAAAGTTTTAGCATGTAAAATCCTATGGCCCACGATAAAAAACATACTGTATATCTAACGGTCAATCCATGTCAAATCAACCAATGATAGTCGCTAATTTTTTTTTATTTTCCAGAAGTTTTAGCTATTTTTTAAATTTCTAACCAAAAAGCTAATAAAGTCTCAGTGATGAAATTTTAACCACTTAGTATAACACCATTAAAGAACGTTTTGTGAAAATATTGGGTTTTTAAAGTGTGTCCCTTCCGAGATATTTCAGATCGAAAATACCTGATTTTAGGAAAATTGCAATATTTGAAGACCCTTTAAAAAAGGATGTAACTCTCTGGCCTGATACTTTTTAGGGAAGTAGTATACTATAGACACTATATCCTCAAAAAATGAATTTGAGTCTTCGTTTTCTCCTTAACACTTTTAATTTTTAAAGAGAAGCTTTTTATTTTGGAAACGTTAACATTTACCTATTTTCTGCTAATTTACAATTTAGTATAGGCCTATATATATATATATATATACTTAACAGAAAAAATTGTACATTTTATGTTCTTTAACATGGTTTCTTTTTGAACCAAATATCTCCAAAAACCGAGGAGCTACAGAGTTTAACGTAAATCTCTACAAAATGCAAAATAGGCTGACCCACCAATACAAAATGGCTGTTCACAAAAAAAACTGAACATCTGAAAAATTAATGCATAGCTGTTTTCAACTCTCTGAATATACTACAACATAGGTAAAAAAACGAAAATAAATAAATTTTGTCAGAGACCTTTTCAAATTAAATTGGTTGATTTGATTGACCCCTAAGAATTTTTAGTGACAATCTAAAGACAATAATCAAACAAACTGTTTTAAAAATATGTTTACTTCTTAAAAATAATATTTATTGTTTCAAAATTGTCTAACAATAAATAAGAAGTTCGTTTGAAATGCATCTCCCTAAATATATGTTCATGAACGCTGGAATATTTAGGTTGGTTCATATACTTACATGTTTGTTTGCAAAATATTAGGAAAAGTTGATAAAAACCAAAGAAAATATGAGCGATTAGATTTTTCACCATAATTGCTTTGAATAGTATGAGAGTGCTGTCTTTATTCTGACAACAATTAAAATGTAACTCATTCTAATTTGGTTTCTGTATCGAATAGAAAATTCAGCAATGTACATTGGTGATTTACATTGTATTTATATGTTTATGCAAACTCCTGCTTCCCATACAGATGGCAAAAAAAGGCAATAGCATAACAAAAAACGTGTATTGTAACTTGTTACTCAAGAGTGAAAAAATAAAATTAAAATATTTGGGATTTCACACGAGTTACCGCGCTTGCCATCAATTGAAAATCTATAAATAGATTGTTAATAATTTTCTTAAAATACAATCCGGAATAAATTTTGAGTAAATTTTCAAATCGATGGTAATTATTATTACATTTTTTCACTTAAATTATTACAGATTTTCCAGAACTTATACTTTATTCTCATGGATTTATCCCACAACTTGCGGATGGGGTGTTTGCAGGTTTCTATGGATTAATAATTATAATTAATTTTTAGTAAATTTATAAAGTTTATAGGAGAGACATATTTCATTTCATTTTTTCATTTGAATGGCAAAAATATTGTTATTTTCAAATAACAACCTACCTTGTTGTTTACTTTTTAGATAGAGCATTTTTAACTACAATACAATACTATTTTTTCTCCACGACCACTGTAGAATTTAAGCATTCTGAAATCAATTTTGATCATAGAACGTACACATTCTCACTCTTGTTATGGATCAAAATAAAATGCACTTATGCGTTTTGCATGTAATTCATTCCATAATAACTAATGGAATGAATATTCTCACACCGTTTCGAATAAAACAATTAGCCTTGGATATCACAATTGTCAAAATACTATAAACATAACCACAAACGTGATAATAAAACGTAAGTTCTTTGTGTTAATTATAATTAATATACTAATACAATAATTATTGTATTAGTCTATTTTATCTGGTTGAGGAGAAAGTATAGTCTACTACTAGGTAAGAATGGAAATTCTGATGCTAGTCCACTCGCATCGAATTTCCATTTTAACCTTGTTACAGAGTATACTATTATACCCTCGCCTAAGGCATTTTTCAAGTTAATTTGACTAAAATAAGCGTGTCTAAAATTTGTCGCATAATAACATTTTTTTTTTAAATTATTTACCAAATTCAGTATTGCATCAAACTAAAGTTGATTATTTTGTTGCTATAACAATACACTTTTTTATTCTTTATGGAGATTTTTCTCTAGTAATTTTTTTTAAGTTGCATTATTAGAAATTTTTTAAGTAATTTCGTTTTGAAAATAAAAGCAACAGTGCGTTGTCCTAGCAACAAAACGATAAGTTCCAACGAATATCCAACATCATCACTAAACGCGTTATTAAATTCCAAAGAACTTGTATACAAATCATTTTCGGATTCGGTAAATAAAATAAAAGTAAAGTCATTACGCAAAACCCTGACCGCTTATTTAGTCGATTTTTTTTTGAAAATGTTATTGTATTTGCAACCACATTTAATTGATGAAAATAACATTTTCTCATACCAGATTTACATTCCTTCCTTACAATTAGTTCAGTGATTTTTTAATTAAATTACGTTCATAAAACTCACATAAATGGATATTTTGTATATGCTGCACTGTCAAATAAGCTCCAATTATGTGTCTAATATTAATTTCTTGGTTTATTTGATCCATTCTCATTTTACTGTAAATGTGTAAATGTTGTTATGTGTTAATTGCTATTGTGTGTTAGTTTGGACCGGATATTGGGATGTGACGCATTCATTCGACGAATTCCTTTTAAAATTTAAAGGGCGGTCCAAAACAGGTAGAACACTTGGGGGTGACGAATGCTAACATCTGCGAAAGATAAATATTTGAGGCCTGGCTCCTACTTCTATACATATTTAAAAATAGACTTTTATTATTGCTATTTAAATTATTAACTTTCTGTAAATTTCTTGCTCTTTCAAACTGAATTTCAATGGCTATTGTAATGCACGCTAGAGAAATAAATCTTCGATTTTTTTATTACGTCCATTTTCTCAATAAAACTTTATTCATACATTTCTTATAGATTTTAATATAGAAATAAATACCAATCAATAATAATAACTTACTACAAAAAATAATGTTGGTAAAAATCAAACTATTATCTTTTAATTTTTATGCTATTAAGGAATTCATTATTTTTTGCTGCCCAAAACAGCGAATGGATAAAATAAACCATGAAATGAACATTAGATACATAATTTGCGAATATTTGAACGTGTGAAATACCCGAAATGTCCATTTATGTGACGTTTATAAATTCAAAACTTACTAAAGTAAGGAGATATTGTAAATCTAAAAAAAATATGACTTACATCTACATTCAAATCCTTATTTCGAATAACTCTATCGACTTTTTTCTGACTACATAGTTTCGACAAATAAGTGTGTCAGTTTCGGACATAATTATTTTTTAAATGAGAACCGAAACTTTCAAATGACGAGTGTATCCTAAAATAAGTTTTTCAAAGCAAAAATTTTGTAAATCAGGGCTTGACGTTACTAATATGGCGGAATCGTAAGTGGTTTTTTCTACCGTTTGTTTACTCATGACTTTACTAGTTTAGAGTTTTTCGAACAATTTTAAATTGTATATAACATTTACTAAATTAAAAATTGGTGGTTAAATAATAGCCTAAATTATACTATTTCAAGTAACGTTCGATGATTTTATAAACTTATATTTGCCTGAGCTATAAATCTGAGATATTTTTTCAGCTAAATCGCCGGAAATAAATAATGAATACCAATATAATATTTAATAAAAAATGTATTGGTTTTGATTTTCAAAAGTAAACTGATTTTTCTTCGAATAATGAATAATGCATAATTTACGGTATTAAACCTGTATTTGATAATCCTTTTGTGCCGTAAATTGTGTGTGTAATAGAGAAAAGTTAGACAGAACAACATAATGACAAATCTTTTTTTTTTCATTTTAAAATTTAATTTGAATTCATAAATTTTAGAATAATTTGCCTAATATTATAAACATAGTAAGATATGCTAAATTTGCGAAGTAAAAAAAATATAAATTGTGTTAATTGTGAGTTAAAATTATAAAACGTATCGGGAAGCAGCTGAAATATTTAATAAGAAACATCCAGACACAAATGTACATACAATAATTAATATTTTGAAATGAAAATAATTAAAACATATGGATATGTTAAAAATAAATTAAATAACAAACGTCGATAACTGAGGACTTTAAAGTGAGGACTTTAAATGTAATGTTATCTACAATATAATATATTAAATATTAGCTGCGCAAAAGGGTAAAGATATGATGGCAAATATTTTGAAAGCACACAAATTCCACCCATATAAACCACATTAAAACCTAGAGATTATGTTAGTGGTTTCAATTTTTGTTCTCTTATCCAAGGAGAGTTAGAAGAGCATCCATTTTGGGTTAGAATAATCATGTTTGAAGATGAAGCTTCATTTAATTCAAATGGTACAGTGAGTTCCCAAAATTGTCGATGATGGAATGACCTTCAACCCTAACTAACTAACGAAATAAATATTCATTACTGTAGTATTGTGTACATTTTTATCTGGATGTTTGTTATAATATATTTCAGCTGCTTCCCGATACGTTTTATAAATCCATGCCCTGATTATCTGTATGGAAATAAAGTCTAAGTTACTTAATTTGCACTGGTAATTATTTTTTTAATTGTTCAATTAAAATTGAAACGAATTTGTTCGTGTGTCACATCGACGAAATCAGCAAAGAATGCCGTTGTAGTTGTGTACATATATGCGCCTATAAAAAATTAGAGTTGAACATAAAAAACAAAACGAATCATCCTCTGAATGAAAATCCTTCACCATTCGACGAGTAGCAAAAATTTGCTTTGGGAATGTTCTTTCGGATTAGACAAAAATAAATAAATAAAGATATGGCCAATGGAAAATCGCGAGTTAACTTTTCCAAGTTACTGAAAAACCGTTTAAGATAAATCTAATATTAAAGCAGATTATTCATGGACGCTAAAAATCACCCAGTACATGTCTCAATTCTTATTAATTTAGAAATTGAATTTCGATTAATAAATAGTTAATACATTATTTACTGAAACCTTGAAATCAATAAAATTTAAAATTGTACTTACACCCTAATTAATTAATTCTAACCCTCTCTAGCAAATGATATTTTTTTTTAAAGGTAAAGGCAAAAACAAGTTGTCTAACTTATTAGAAAATTAAAACATTTCGATTTTACACAAGTAATTTAGATAAATAGTTGAGAGTAATAATTTTTCCAATTTGATTTCAAATTTATAGAGTGTAAAGACAGTAGTAAAATATAGTTGTTTAAGAAACATAATTTAAATATTGTGTGCTTCTTGTTTGTTCGTTTATTAGATGTAAAGCCAGATGCTTTACAGATAATCGTATCCTTCATCCCCATACGTTCTTTTCCAGGCCCTTTAAAATCCCAAGAAATGAATTTGTGCCGCCAACAACCCAATTTCTATTTTAAATTAATAAAAATTAGACATACAATATGTAATTTCACTTGAAACATTTTTTTAAACTTATACTACTTTCATACTTACAAGGGAACGGTCGGGGGCGTCGTTCGCCGATTGCGACGGACCTTGTATATGTTGTAGAGCACCAAAAAGAAAGAGACCCGTATTTTTTCTATGTGCTTATCTCGAGGTTTAGGGGGTGAAACCACCTCTTGAAGAAAATGTTTTTTTCATTTATAGCATATATCTTCTAAAATACGAGGTATATGAAAAAATGTTTTATATAAAAGTTTGACATTATTTTATGCTCTTTGCAACGATATACTAAGTTTTAAAAAAAACCTCTTGAAAAAACGGCCTAGATTAAAAATTTTGATTTTTTTAAAACTTACTACATCGCTGCAAAGAGCATAAAATACTGTAAAACTCTTTTTCACATACCTCGTATTTTAGAAGATATATGCTACAAATGAAAAAAGAAACATTTTCTTCAAGAGGTGGTTTCACTCCCTAAACCTCGAGATAAGCACATAAAAAGATACGGGTCTCTTACTTTTTGGTGCTCTACAACATATACAAGGTTCGTCGCAATCGGTGAAGGGCGCCCCTGACCGTTCCCTTGTTAGTACTAACGCATGAATTTTCAAAATTAATCAAAAGTAAACGTATTATTAAAAAAAAGATTTATAACAAACAAAATGTGTAGTTTAAGAATGTAATTAACACTAGTTGGTAACCCGTTATTACTAACAGAAAACTGTTATTAAGAAGTACCCTTATAGAAATTAGGAAATATCAATAAACATTTATTACACGGAAATATTTACATTCTATATTTGGTAGGGGCCAATTCAATAATGTTTTAGTTCTTTCAATTAACATTATATATTCGTGAAGTCATACATAAACTAACGAAAATTTAAGATGATCAGCCTCTACTATAAACTGTTGCAAAAATTACTCGAGGCAATAATAATCTCAAAAGACTAGATCGTCTTAATCTCTGCTTAGCTATTCAGTGTCCTTTATTAAATTATGCTTGACTTGCGGCAATTTTTACAACCTCCTACTTAACCGTGTCATAAAGTAATTTCCATATACGATCCTCATCATACCTGCACGACTTCAATTTCAAACGGTATTTGTCCTTTCGTAAAATCGGCACACATTTTACAAAAGCACAAAGCCATTAATTTGAATTATTTCTAACTACATTTTTAATGTTATTATTAAAACAAATATTTCACAGGTCTTAAGGTAAGTCGCCTTATTATACTTATCGATTGCATATTCGAATTCTTGGGATTTGCATATGATTTAACAACTATCAGGATATAACTTTTATTTTAATTGAAACTGATATATTTTCACAATAAAATAATTCCCCGTTTCATTAGTGAACATCCACAACTTATTCATATCATTGCTGGTTACAAAGATTAAACGTTTAATGAATAATATACCGCAACGGATCTTTCTGACTGCTGGTACTTTTGAACGTAATTAAGATAAAATAGCAATAAATTTACACTCTGACATTTTCGTCAAAAAATTCTAAATGAATTTATCCTCACATTCCGTTTTTAAAAACACAATAGAGTTTCTTCATGACATTCCCGTAAAGTAATTGTTCCGAGAAAACCCAAATTTATACACCCTTTGAAATTGTTCTCTTAATATATCCGCACGCGGCATGCTTATTGTATAGACTCGTCAGTCCATCTTCCTGTTAATAACACATGCCTTATTGTTACTAGCCCCATAAATCTGGTCACCCCCTTAGCGAATTCCTAATTTTTTCGTTGACCTTCCCTTCACTGCATGGCAGGGTGTCACCCTTTCAATGAATACGATGGAATGTGTTAAATTTTGGAGAAATATCCAGATTTTTACGCCCTTTCAAATTATGTCAGCTTAAAGAGAACAAAAACTCAATTTCTTTATTTGTAGAGAGCAGGAATTTACTCCCACTCCAAGAAAAATTAAACCGTTGATATTTACATTTCACTTCAGTTTTCTGTTGTACTTCAGCAACAACTTGTGTCATTAACATTTCGAGTTTAATTAAAAAACGGAAATTTATTCGTATTTAAGTAATTCTTAATCTAAGTTCTTTAGTCATAGTATTGATAGTTAAGTGCGTGTGTTCTTGAATAATTTTTTGTTTTAAGATAATTAAGTGTTAGTATAAAGTGCCTAAAAAGATATTTGGTTAATGTTTGTTAAAGATTCAACAATTAAGTGCCAATGATATTACTATATTATTAAAGGTAAGTGTTACTTTTATTCTATATTATTGTCTTTTTATTTGATCTCTTAATTATATGAAGTATCTTTGTGAATTTCTGCTTTCACATTTCAATGGAATTCGAAGATGATGGTACCAATCTAAAGAGAAAGACACACCCTAGCAAATGTATGATTTTATAATTATAAATATGTAGGAAATGTATAATCCATAATTTATTGACTATCAACTTTTAGCAAAGCAAGACATGTTATTTCTCAAATTTATTTTCAAAACATGAAACAGCGTTTGCCTACGTTGTTTAAGAATGTACTTCATTTTTAAAATAGATAAATACTCTTTACCTTTTAATTTTCTATGAGCATTTTTTATTTTTATTTTTTTATTTTCACCATTGTTTTAGCAACATTAAACATTAGCTTTGTTTGAGGAGTGCTCTAATTCTGGAGTCTATTTTGCTATATAACAAAAATTGATACACATGATTTAAGAATACTCTTGTACATATTAAAACCTATATCTATACTGGCTACATGGATATTACATATGTATAAAATCATAAATTTTCTAAACCAACACATATGCCAGTTTTGTTTCAACAATTAAAATTTTAGACCTAATGTAGAATAAACATTTTTATGCAAGAAATTGTTTAAGACCCTTTTCAAATATGTTAATGTTATTTCGTTTTAAAGTTTTTTTTTAAGTTTTAACCACATCAAAAACCTATTATTATATATTGCTGCAATAGCGCATGACTGACCTTCATAAATTTTAACCACAAAACAAAATGACTTGATGCAATACTAAATTGTGCCAACATAAATAATCAGCCTATCAAGGCCCGCTTTACTAAAAGTTGATTGTACATGGGTTATAGAATAGTTATTTATGTATCAAGGGCGAGAAATGATGTACTAGGCGTGAGGCCGAACAAACTCTAATTTCATGATATAAACTCTAATATTTCAGAATTCGTTCGTTATTTGCATGTTTTTATTATATTTTTGTACTTCGTTATCTTAAATGGGACCCCCTTGTTTTTGCAGTTTTGGATTCTCGACCGAAAACTGTTTATAAAAAACCGAAAACCCCAACCCCACCGCTCACCCCCATCCCCTTCAGGAGGGTAGAAGAAGAATTATCGTTTAAAAATTCATTCCGCGAGTCCAATTTTGCTTACTTTTTTATTATTTTTTAGAAAATATTCACAGCAATCCTACACCCAATCCTTCACCCCCACCCCAACTCCTAACGGGGGTGGGAAAAGAGTTACAGTTGAACAATTCGTCCAAAGCGCCCAATTTTTGCCTAATTTTATGATTTTTGAACAGAAATTATTCAAGAAACTCTTGATATCCAAACCCCTCATTACAATCGGATCAACTATTTGATGTATTGATTTATATGTAAATTGATACCCTTAATCTAAACATGAAAAATATACGATTGTTCCATTTACAATGTTAAAATCGATGTCATTTCTGCCAACACAGGAAGTTTCTCGTACACCACTAAATTATAATTTATTTTCGGAATCACCTCACTAAATTTTAAATAATTTCATGTTACACTGGGTATAAAAACATCAGATTTGCTCAAATAAAACTTTTCCGCAGAAAATACTGTCAGCCGGTCCTTTAACTTTATACTAAGCTTGGTATTTATGTCCATGTAATTTTTTTTGTTATTTAATGAAACAAGAAATAAGATGGATAAAATACAAATTACTACCAATAGAATTAAATTAAGAATAACTTTAAATTCTCGACTAGTTTCAGATTAAAAAGCCATTTAAAAGAAAGTTTAAAACTCTTAATTATTATGTAATTAAATTTTTTATCTTTTTTTAGCGAACCCCAAACGAAAGAGAAAAAGTGCTAGACGTCCCTGGTCTGTGGAGGAAAAAGAAGCAGTTTTGAGGTTTTTCTCGAAACACATTAAAAGAGCATCTGTACCAGGGAAACAAGACTGCCTGAAATGTATAGAAGAACACAATCCTCTACTTCAGTTCAGAATTTGGACCGATATTAAATTTTGCATTAAAAATCACGTAGACAAAATTAAAAAATTGTAAGAATTGCTAAAAATAAAACAATATTTTTACGTAAGAATCCTATTATTTATTATTGTTGCCTTTATGTTTATTGCCCAATTTAACGGGGTGCATGCACCATAAGATGTTTGATGTGACCGGTGTATTATTTGAGATGAATGATTTATTGGGTATTCGGTCAAAGTAGTAATAGGAATCAACTGATTTTTAATTCTTCAAAAGCCTATATTTCGGGAATACTATGTTCCATTCTTCAGGACACTACACGTGAATAATAACAATTAGCATTAATGAACAGAGTTTTTACAAATTAAAATTAAACAACTTTCAAGAAAGGATGGTTGGTTGTTACCGATTTTGTCATTTGGAATTATTTGAGTACTGTTGTATGTTCCGTACATGTTTGACTACGTGGAATACAGCACTAGACGTTAAAATTATATAATGTTATCTTAATAATGTTTTTTTATTTCACAGTGAACACTAGTAATAACATCAATAATCTAATCGTTCGTCAGGTAATTATATGTCTTCAATAAATTTATGTTATTTTGTGTAAATTTAATTTAAATTTAAACAAAAAACTAACAACGAAAAGGTCACTTATGATACATCTATGAACTCAGAATTTAGAGACGAATTAAATTATGTAAAAATATACAGATTGTTCCGTCTGAAATAGAAAAGTTGTGGTCATTGGAAATGGAAATGGAATTTTGATAAAAAATCCACATGTCGATACACTTTATTCCCTTAAAACACTAAACTAAATTTCATAAAGATATATGTAAAAATGCAAATTATAGGCATCAAATATCATTTGAATAGTGTTCTTAAGGAACAAAGTATGTCAATATGTAGACTTTTAATAACAATTCCATTTCCGGTTTAACTTTTCTATTTCAAATAAAAATCAAAATCAAAATTAAAATTACAATCAAAATCAAAATTTAAATTAAAATCAAAATCAAAATCAAAATTAAAATCAAAGTCAAAATCAAAATCGAAATCGAAATCGAAATCGAAATCGAAATCGAAATCGAAATCGAAATCGAAATCGAAATCGAAATCGAAATCAAAATCAAAATCTAAATCAAAATTCAAATTGTAATTACAATTACAATTGAAAAAAAATTAAAATCAAAGCTAAAATCTGTATTATTATCATAAATCGCGTTCTGTGAATCAAAGAGCGAATTGGCGTGTTTAATAACCATATTAAAAACGCAAATGCGTGTTTAATGAAATTAAGGCTTGGTCGAATGTACTTAATATTTTATATGCAGCTATTTAATAAAGTATTATATAGAAAATGTACCCCATTTATGCTGCCCATACAATTTAATAATGCGCATATTATAACATTTTCGTGAACAAAGATATATATATATTTATATATATAAACATGCAAATGATATTTGGGGTCTACCAGAATTCAGTTACACCCGGTATATAAGATACAAATTGCAATATTGTGCTTAATGTTAAAAATCTTGAATCTGAATCTTTATGTTTTATTTTAATTCATTTAATTACTTATATTTTATTTATTTATTTATTTATTTGGTATTACATTTTTATTTTATTATCTATTGGAAGCGTTGCGCGGGCAAGAAAATGCGTGACAAGGACTTTCTTTGCAAATTATAAGACGGTCACATCTCCACGGCAACATTGCTTTTCACACACTTACACACATTTTCATGGCATGCAATATTAGTGGCACCATAAATTGATACCAGTCATATTTGTGACACCATGTGTTAACTTTTCACGTTTCATAATATTTGTGGCACATTTGATTTTTTTGCAATAACTTTTGTTATATGGAGGGTATCGTAAAATTAACCACATATTCAGAAATAATGGAAAGAAGCGCAGCGGAACGACAGTATCTTAACAAAAGCGCCACAAATGGGGATATATCATGCGGTGCCACAAATATGTAGGGACGTGTATGTGTGTGTGTGTGTGTGTGTGGATGGCTGTGTGCGCTGTATCTCAAAAACTAATACAGCAATTGAAATGAAACTTTGAACATACGTTTTATTTGATAATTTAAAGAACTGAAAAGCTTTTGGTAAAATTTCGTACACCGGAAGTGGGTGTTTACCTTAACTGTTTTTTGTTTTTTGCCTATATTTTCTTTAATATAAAAAATATTACAAAAACATTTAAACAAACATTGAAGACAACAAAGAAATAAACATCTTTTGCTTGCAAACATTTTTCATAAAATCATTTTTATTTGAGAAAAAAAAATATTATTATTTTTTTAATTTTTGGTTTATTATTATAAAACGATAATAGTTACAGCAAATTTATGTTAATAATAATTGTAGAGAATTCCAAAATGAACAACTTATAAGGGATAAGTTTTTTCCGAAATCTCTTTAGTTTTTGAGTAACTCAGCTTTTCAATGTGCAGTATAATTTTTCCATCTTTCATAATTTTGACGTTTTAAACGTCAGTTTCATCCGAGTCTACGAAACGTTCGATGTACATTTAAAATATGATTTAAATTGAAAATAAACCATGAAAGCGTAAAAATAAATTATACCATCAAGTCGGAGAAAGTAACATGATGGCCACATCACCATTTTTCTTTATATCTTCGTTATTTGAGGTGACATTTAAAAACGGTAAATACGTTCTTACAGCACTTTTTTATTATCTAATAGATGGCATAAGATTTTTTGTTGTAACATCTTTCGTTTCTTCTGAACCATCATCAACTTTCGTATTTCTTAAGGGCGCCATATTTATTTTTTATTTATTTTTTGTGATGACAACAATATAACGCAACATACATTTAATTTCACAAATAAACATATAATGGTTTAAACAACTTTTATTATTTATTTTTAGAATTCTAAAATACATTGTGTTTGAAATCACTTAACACATTTAGTCAATTTGAAACCATTAAATTTTGATTTTTTCTTAATGGAACACCCTGTATATTATTAAATATTCTACGCTAAAATAACGGAATATATATTTTTTTAATTTCATTTTATAAATAATTATTTTTTGTATTAGATGTTTTTTATTTTGCATGAAAATGTCACTTTTTGTCGAGACCGTAACTCATTGTCGCCCTTTTCTGATGGTATCAGAGAAAAGATTCGTTACAGAAAAATAACTAGAACACACAAATGGTTATGTAAGAAAAATATGTATTGCCTGTAAGAGTTGTTCAAAATATCCTTCTTGGGCTCGAATGCAAGTATGACATTAGCAAACAATTGAGTCGTAAACACGCGCCATAGTCACACCATCTTGATGAATTTAATTTAATCTTATCGTTACTTGGTCAAGTAACCCCGCGACCAATCTATCGTTCATGAAAATGTGTATGCAACCTTTGAAGTGAGCTGGTGCACCATTATGTTGAAACCACATTTGTTGGCAATCGAGAAGCGAATTATGTTCGACCTCAAAAAGTGTTTTCTAGGCCCGCTTGCTAAATTACATTCCTATTGTTTTTTTTCTTCTGCACGTATTTTTACAAATATGTTATTATCTTGAAAACTACAAAAGATAGGTACAGTGCGAACATTGGCTGTGGAACGCTCCAAATAAAAAATTCCCCGATCATCTGATGTCATCGTCATTTTTTTTAATGGAAACCATTTTTTTTATTTCACTAAATTTTTAGTACTTTTTATTCTCTTTACGACTATGTAAAAATATTTTGTTTTTTTTTGTTTTTTATTTCAGAAATTTAAAAAAATATATATTTTTTTAAAACTTATTTAATGTATCAAATATTCAAAATGCGCACCGTTGCTCTCTTGGCAAAAAGCCAATCGGCGATAAAACCCATCCCTTACATTTTGAAATATTTCTGGTGGAATTTGTCTCATTTCTTAAATAATAATTAATTAAATTAATTTAATTTCTTAAATAAAAAAACAGAAAAAGCAAAATATTTTTACACAGTCGTAAAGAGAATAAAAAGGGCTACAAATTTAGTGAAATAAAAAAAAATGGTTTCCATTAAAAAAAAAATGGCGATAACGTCATTACGCAAAGGGGTGGGGGTATGGAAAATACACAACTATCAGAAAAGATGCGCGTTCAAAAAATATGGTTGACGTATCGGAGGATTTTGGCCGCAGATGATCGGGGGATTTTTTATTTGGAGCGTTCCATAGCCAACGTTCGCACTGTATAGGGAGTACTGATATTGATCAACGCAGAATTTAATAAACAGGGTTTTCTATCTCAAAATATCGAGATTTATTGGTTTAAAGTTGGCTAAATGTGGTATGAAATTTTAAACATTCTGTATTTTATAATTCCAAAAATAAATCACCACTGGGCACCTTCGGGTATTGGCTTGTTGTAGCCAACATTAAAACTCTTCGATTTTTTTTGTTTGAAGATACGTATTTCTAAAGTGAATTGTGAAAAAGCACTAAATTTAGAAAAACGTCAAATGTTGACTTTATGTTACTTAATGATTTTTTTCACAGAATTTTATGTAGAATTTAAATTTGCAATAAAAATCTAGTATTCTATAAATAAAATAAGCAAGTTGGAGTTGACTGCCGGTATAACCGGAAGTCGTATAATCTTGAAAAAAATTTCAGTGAAAAGAGCACACCCGAATACATACATGCTGAAAATCTCATTACAACACATCAATTAGAGGTCCATATACTTTTAATGTGCGGTCTCGGTGGGACACCCTGTATAATCGGTGACCTATTTCGATTTTCTTGGAAACAATGTCAGTTTTACTTAAAAAAATGGTGATGTGGCCATCATGTTACTTTCTCCGACTTGATGGTATCATAGCCATTTATATTTACGTTTTCATGGTTTATTTTCAATTGAAATCATATTTTAAATGTACATCGAGCGTTGTGTAAACTCGGATGAAACTGACGTTTAAAACGTCAAAATTATGAAAGATGGAAAAATTATACTTTAAATTCAAAAACTCAGTTTACTCAAAAACATAAATTTGCTGTAACTATTATCGTTTTATAATTATAAACCAAAAAAAAAAAAAAATTCTCGAATAAAAATGATTTTAAGAAAAATGTTTTTAAGCAAAGGATGTTCATTTCTTTGTTGTCTTCAAAGTTTGTTTAAATGTTTTTGTGATATTTTGTATATTTAAGAAAATATTGGCAAAAAACAAAAACAGTTAAGGTAAACGCCCACTAAATTTTACCACTAAACTAAATTTTACCAAAAGCTTTTCAGTTCTTCGGACCCCAAAACGGATATTTCCGTGAAAAAAATCACGATCACAATACTTTCTCGTACTTCATAACGGAGAAAGTAAAAAGGATAATCGATATTATGGTATCCTGTAAACAGAGCGTGTGGTTACAATCATTTCGAAATGTTTTAAGGCTTGAAAATAATATAAAAACGTTGCCACCGATTTGAAATTTTCCAGAATCACCCAAAATTCATTCATAATTATAATTCTGCAAAAACCTTCAAATACCGCAATTCTAGATTTCAGGAGAAAACATCGCAGTGTGTGTTTAAAAAAAATTTAAACCTCTATTGGCTTGAAAGCATTTAAAAAGAATTGCTAACGACTTGAAAGTTTTAAAATTTACCAAAAATACATTTATCAATAAGATTCTGCAAAAAAATTTAAAAAAAAACACTTACCATATTGACAGCTTAAGTTAAAATTTACTCAAAACAAATTAGGAATTATGATTTTGTCAAAGTCTACAGAAACCCTAGATTTTGAGATAATCCTTTGGGAACAGAGTAAACATTTTAAAACATTTTATGGCTTGAAGTAAATATAGAAACAACTGTCAATGTCTTAACACTTTCCAAATTTAATAAAAAATCATTATAATCCCTAGATTGCGAACAGAAGAAGTAAGATTGTAATAATTTTGAAAATTTTTATGGTTTGAATAGAAAAATATAAAAACAATTACCATCGACTAATAATTTTTCTGCAAAAATCTACAGACACCGGCAAATTTCGAAAAATTCCCTGGTACGCTACAGCGTAAGATTGAATATAAATTAAATACATTTTTTTGGCTTCAAAAAAACATTGACAGAGACTTTGAACATTTTAGATTTCCTCGAAAGGCGGCCATAATTATTTTTCTGCAAAAATCTATAAACTCTTTGAATATATTCCGGAGTTTCTATAAATGAAAATGTTTATCAAATGATCAGAAAACCGTTAGATTATTATTATTATTAATAATAATAATAATAATAGTATTTATTTCCAATGTTATTCATGGGTTTGTCAAGAAGTGTAATTAATTATTGGTAGAGGTGAACTTAAGTATTAGTAAAGTTAAAATAGAATAAACTAGAAATAAACAAATATAATGCATAGACTCGCTACAATTAATAAACATATTTAAAACTGTGCACACAATTAAAATAGCAGTAAATAATTTATAAAAGTAAAGTCTTCGCGACTTACATTTATTTTTAAATAACCATTAGGATATCCTGCTTTAATCTTTGTGAGTTTTTAATTTGTAACTAGTTCTGATTTATTTTGAAATGTCTTGTATTGTATTTTTTTCGTATAATTTTATTTTATTACCATTTATTTTATTATGTTATGATTGTATCTATTGTAAGTTTGTATTTAATGGCCATCCGTATATAAATAAATAAATATAAATACGCGTACATACATCAATTCATCTTAAAATCATAAATTCGTAAAAATCATTCACTAAACCCTCGTTTGTGTTCTACGGATTGGAGGATTGGATACGATATACGATCCACCCACCGTCCTTCGTTTCCACTTAAACCTAACCTAAAAACACTGTTTGATAAAACTAATTTCTTTCAGAATCACGAGAGATTTAATAGTTTCAAAAGCATAAAGAAGAGTGATTAATTTTACAATGAAGCAGAGGTTGGTGGGTGGGCCCTATCTTACCGTCCAACCCGGTGGTGGGTGGGCCCTATCTTACCTTCCGACCCTTTGAACACACCTTCAAGTTTCTATAACATTTTCTCACGAGAAATTCAATAGTTTCAAAAGCATAAAGAAAGAGTGTTTGTAGATAATATCAAGATAAAACAAAGGGTGGTGGGTGGTCCCTAACCTACCCTCCAATCCTTTGAGTACACCCAAGAGTTTCTATAAATAAAAATGTTTGTCAAAGGACCAGAAAACCGTTAGATTATTTTCGTATATTGCAAAACCCTCGTTTGTATTCTAATGATTGGAGGGTGGGATACGGCCTACCCGCCGAACTTCACTTTCACGTAAACATAACCTAGAAAACACTATTTGATGAAACTTATTTCTTGGTCGGATCACAAGAAATTCAATAGTTTCAAAAGCATAAATAAAGAGCGATAATATAAGGATGAAACAAAGGGTGGCGGGTGGGCCCTAACCTTCCCTTCCACCCTTTGAACACACCCAAGAATTTCTATAAATAGAAATATTAGTCAAATAACCAGAAAACCGTTTTATTTTCAATTATTCATATCAATCAACTTAATTATACAGTATTTTTTTGTAAAAACCGCTAATTAGTTATTTTAAACTGAATATCAAATCATTGAATTTTATGAAAAATAAGCACTATTTTATAGTGGCGGCTCGTGGAACATGGTAGAGTCACGTATACAATATACCCCACCCCACCTTTTTGAAGGAAGAAAGAGCGATCTAGACCAAAGTAACTGGCAAAAAAGTGTTTTAAGAAATAATTAAAAATTCTTGCTGAGCTTGAAACTACAAGTAGTGCCATGCCTCCTTGGCTCTATATAACGAGCCGCCCCTGCTATTTTAATAAAATATTCAAGTTCATTTCACATTTCTGCTTGTAAAGTAGGTACATCAGTGGCGGCTCGTGAGGTTTTGGTCAGAAGCTGAATGTGTGTGTGTAGCAAATTTCCACACCATCGTATAATATGTTATATGTATTATTGCGGTATTGCAGTGGCGCGTTTCTTTTTTTTATTCTGGTGGGTGTTTGCCGATAGCTCTGTTCTCCCACATAAACCGGCTCAAAAATAAAAGAAAACAAAAATTCTTAAATTAGAAAAACAAAATATATTCAGATTGGAATAAAACACTTTAACTTTTTTATACCACTATATTTATATATATATTTATATAGTGGTATAAAAAAGTTAAAGTGTTTTATTCCAATCTACAATCAAGATGTACCACGAAGTAAACGCCGCCAACATTAAACATTTAAAATATATTCAATAAAATAACTATAAAAAAATATATTCAAAATGTAAACAATACATATAAATTTTCTTAATAAAAAGTCAAAACAACTAAAATTATTTTAACGTATGTATACCAATACACCAAATTAAAATTAATGTTGGTCTCAAAAAAGAAAATATGAAACTAAATATTTTTGTAAATCAATGGTAATCTGCGGTCTTTTAAATTTGCAAAATAATCAATTACATTTTCGTAAAAAATATTACTTTCTTTTAATTGCGAAAGTATTTTTTTTTTAAATTGAAATTAAGGAAGTATTTGAAAGTCGTTCTTGATTAAATATATTTCTATTGTACGTTTTTATACGTTTGAGTGCTGAAAATGATCTTTCTACGGAAGCAGAAGTAACTAGTATTGATAATACAAGAGACAATAGTTTGTATAATTGAGGCAGACAAGATATCAAGTCATTGTTAAAAATAAACGATAACTTTTCTTTTTAAGAAGTAGATTCACCTAAAAGATTTTTATCTGAATAGAGTACACATAATTTGTTCTTTAGTAAAGTACGATCAAAAGAAGGATAGTGCTTGATGAGTTTATCCAACAAAGTATTAGGAAATTCTTTCGAAAATGCTTCAAATTTTTGTAAATTTAGCAAATCGAAAAACTGCTAAACTTCAAAGTCTACAAATCTGGTTTCAAGTTGAACGATAATAATGTCTAAAATTTCAATATAAATCTGTTTATAATGCAAATCTTTTCTCTCGAAATTCAAAATGTTTCTCTTTTTTTCTGTTGCGGTTCTTCGTCTATTAAATGAGTATTTTCCGTATCTTCAAGAAATATTTCGTATAATGAATTAAAATAGAATTCGTTATCACGAAATTCCTTTGATTTATTAATTAGAGATTTGATTCTATTTTTGGAATAAGTTATATATGTCGATGTTTTGCAAAATTTGAAAAACTACATCCGTCTGTTCAAAAATCTTTTTGTAAACTTTTAAGAAAAATATAAATTTTTTATCTTGCAAGAGTTTTTTAAGCCATAAGCTTCCCTCAATGTCTGATTATCATTTATAAATTCTTGACTACCCGAAATACAATCGAAAACCTCAATCAGTTTTTCTCTATTTAAATTGATGGTAAAAACGGCTCTACTTGAAAAATTCCAACGAGTAGGGGCATTGCTAGGTATTCTATGTTGAACAATTGCATTTAAGCTTCAGATCGTTTACTCGACTTGGAAAGAAAAGTTAAAAATCCTGTTAGGTTTGAAAAAATATCCTAACTTCTTTGATTCCATTGCAAGCCTTACTCAATACTAAATTTAATTTATGGGCATAACAATGAATGAACACAGCTCGTGGTGCTATATTTTTTATTTTAGATTGAAGACCATTCATATGACATTCCCGCAGCGGCATCGTAAGTTTGAGCAATTAATTTATTTTTCAAGTCAAATCGATCAAACTCTAAAAATGATTGAAACAAATTTTTAGCATCTCTTCCACTACTAACATCATAAAAACCAGCGAATCTTTCAGTAGGTTCACCTTTTATTGTATATCTAAAAATTACGGAATGTCGGTAGTTTCAACAATTTGCCAGGAAAAAATCACTTTCTTGCAGTTCTACTTTAATTTTATTTTTAATAATTGAACTGATGCTCTCAATTAAATAATTTTGGATTGACTTAGAAGTTCCAATAAATATTTTAGCTTCATTAAAAAAAAAATTGTAATTTTGGGTCATAAGTTTTTAAAAAATCGATTAATTCTTTAAAATTACCTGATTTTTCATTATATTCACGAAAAGAACTTTCTTGACTTGATAAATATATAGTGGCATCAACTAACCTTTTTAAAAAAAATTTCATGTACTTTTTCATTAACATTTTCAATATCTTTTGTACGAGCCGATTCTAGGACATTAATAATATTTTGTTTACCGAGCATTTCAAATTTAATAGAAGAAAATATGTGTTCCTGAGATTTCTCATGCCTCTCAAACGAGTGCGATAAATTTTGAAAATTATTGTAACCAAGTTTGCCCCCAAATTGATGATGTATCATTGGTAAACAATACACAAAATAATTTATTTGTATTACTTGATGCCGTTAACCATTTTGTTTTAATATAATTATTTTCGGTAAATCCTCTATTTTGATGTCTCCCTGATATTACCAATAATGGCATTGGCGGTATTGGTCTACCCTTTGTTTTTACAAATAACTTTTTGTCATAATCCAGATTTTTTAAATAAATAATCAACTAAATCTACACAAGAGGAAAGACATACCCTTTGACCTGATTTGTCATTCATTCTCACAAATGTTCCTATTTAATGTGGTAATTGCTAAACGTATCGACAAACAATTTTAAACAACAATTTAGTAAAATATAAAAGGTGTTTATAATTACCAAACAACCGGATACATTTGGGAACGAATTTCAACTAAATCGTCAATAATATTACTCATATGCACATCGCGCCAATTGAAAGCCCGCAAGTGGGGGTCGAAGTGAGTGACAAAGAAATTAAATAAATTAAATAGCGGCATAGAGTGCGTTAAAAAGAGATGCGAGACGGAGGCTCCATGGAATCAGCTTCGTCGCTTTAAACTGAACGTTTTAATTTCAACGAAGAAGCGGAAATTTGAGGCGCGTGTTTACGGGTGGAATCTAGCCTCGTCGATTGGTTCATCATATGAACGACAGTGTGTTGATTTTAAAAGGGGGAAATATAAAATGCATTAGTGTAACGTGAATTATAAGTACAAAAAAATTAAATATTTTTAAAAGTCGTACCTCTGAATGGGAAAAAATGGGAAGTAATTTATAAAAATACCGATATTCTTACAAAACATACAGAGGAGGCTCAGCCTCCGCTGCCTCCTCTGAGGAGCCGCCACTGAGGTACATTGTTGAAATGTAATAAGTATAGCAAAATATTTGTTGTGGGTACCCTGTAAGGATTTATAAAAGTGAGTAATTTTCCGAATGAGCATTTTTTAGTGCGAGCAATTTTCGTGTGGGCAATTATCACTGTGCATTATTTTCAGTGTGCGGAGTTTTCTCTGTGAGCATAATTCCGCGTGAGGACTTTCGTGTGCGGATACTATAAAAGATTTATTGCAATATGCCGCTTACATTCCGCACATTGAGCTTAATTGGAAAAATTAATACATTATATCCAGACATAAATTCGCTATACAGTCAATGTAACGAAAATTACTTACATTAATAGCACGTAGCTAACTGTACAAAGTATTACCTGGAACGATCCATTGGAAATGCCGCACATTCCATTAATCATTCAACGCTGCAAAATTAAAATGCATTTTTTCGAAACATCCTCCTTTTGAAAATAAAAGAAACCGTGCAGTCCGGACACCTGAGCCGTCAACCCCTTTGCATACGCTTTCCGCAAGTCATCTCCGCCACAATGACTTTACGGACGCAACCCTTGCATAAATTCAACCCCTTCCAAATAGCGACGAAAGGCCAAAAATTAATATTAATGACTTCGACCCTCCCCATTCGAGCGGAAATCATCTGTACAAATAAATCTAATTCCCAAGTTGTCTCCTGAGATTTTCGGGAATAAGTGCTTATCATCGTTCATTCTATATATCACTGAGCCCTTATTCCATTAACCGTGTTTTCTATTGATTAAGTATCCTATTATTAAATGCGAAACCGTTAAATCACGGTTGAATCGGTTGAAATTGATTTGATTCATTCCTGATTTTTAATTAATGGTAAAAACATTATGTACGAGTATTTCTCTTTTAAAATACTTACCAGTGTTGAATTAAAAAATACAAATAATATTTTCTTATCCAGAATTATCGCAATATGAAAATAAATTTCACTTAGTTTTAACCACAAATAATTATTATACAGGGCTTTTATTTTAACACTGAACATTCTATTATTAACGGTTATGTTCAATCATGAAATAATCATATCAACGCATGGCATTTAATTGAAATTGTATACATAATGCAAAAATGTCGTGACTGAATGGGTAATACCCAGGGGGGGTTAATTGAATAGGGAGAATTGGAAACGCGACATCCACGCCATCTCACAGTCATCTGGCCCAACTAACGCAATGCAACGCTGCCAAATCTATGTACAAATCTTTGTAACCAAGCAATATGGTCATATTTTTGTTGGTTAAATTTATTTTAGGTATTTAAGAACATCCAAATATCTGGTAATATTCAAAGTCCATTAGTGTTAATTGTTTGTTTAAGTCTATTTGATAAATTTTCAATCAAAATAGACTTTTGACTAATTTCACAAATGAGATATGACAACATCTATTTCCCATCAAATTTCCGGCCTTTTTATACATAACCTCATTAACGTCACGAGTTGAATTGTTATTCGGCCAGGTATTTATAATTTAAATTTAAGCTAATATTCTTAAACCTAAAAGAGTGTGCAATGGGTAAATTAAGTACTCTTAAGGCACCTTATTGCAGTAACGTTTATACCCGCGATTCAAATATTCTTTACATTTCCGAAGTGTCCTAATCGCAGAGATGAATGGGTTAATTCCATTGAATGTATTACTCTAAAAAAATTCCACTTTCAAAAGTTATGCACATTTGTGAGGACCACTTTTTAAGTATTTATTAATTCCTGTAGAAAATATTTAAATTGGAATGCAATTCCGACAATTTTTAATATACCTTCTTGTAGTACTTCTTCCAGTACAGTTCCTGCAAAATCTTTTTTAAAACGGCCCCTTCAAGAATGTAGCTCACTTCATGATTTAACATCTGCCCTAAAAGGAATTCGTTTGGAAAAAATTTCAAGCGAATCCCCTTCAACATCATTTAGAGCTTTACTTTTTGCGTTTGATTAAATCTAAGCTCTTTATAAAGCAAGTGTCTGCGATTTCCGCTTTTATTTGGATGCGTCGCACTGATGAGAACCAAAAAGTTCGAAACACTTGCAAAAATGAATTGTAAAGTCGCAATTTTAAATTTCCCGCTGGCTCGATGTGTTTGGCCAGATGACTCGCAGACGGCGCTGATGGCGTTTCCAAAAGTTAACATTGAACTGTCCCTCTTTATCCTTAATGCTCTGTGGTAATACCTAAGTTAAAAAAAAATTGAAATTGTATGCAACCACGTATACAAGGGTGAGAGTAACACAGCGTAACGCATTACGAATCAAGTTAGGTTAATTAAATTAAATACGGTTTCACAGAATTCCGTTCGTTTGCCTTTGCCTTTATTTGATAATTGCTGATGATTTGAAAACTTGTAAGCATTGTATTTAAATTCTTTTAATGTCTTATAAACGGAAGCTGAACTTATTTGAAACTGTGCTGCAATAACTCTTAAAGATGATATGGGGTTCTATTCTACGTAACATGGAATGTTGAGTTTCGCCTCCTCCGTTAAATGTGGCTTCTTTTCGCCCCTTTACCAGGGGCGGCTCGTTATATAGAGCGTAGGAGCCATGGCACCACCTGCAGTTTCAAGCTCAGCAAGAATTTTTAATCACTTCTTAAAACAGTTTTTCGCCAATTACTTTGGTCTAGGAAGATAAACTGTTTTTTCTTTCTTTCCTTGTCAAAAATTGTACTACTAATTTTTAGCTGACAATAATGGCGTGTTGCAATTGTCAATAATGTCTTGTTGCAGTTGTCAAGAATGATATTGTTACCTGTTAAGAATTGATTCAGCTGTCAAAAGCAGCATTTTTCGATTTTTTAATTGTCAAAAATGACATTTTTAGCTGCCAAAAATTGTACTTTTTGTTGTAGAAAATTGTATTTTAGCTAACAATAATGGTTTGTTGTAGTTGTCAAGAATGGTAATTTTTAGCTGTTAAGAAATGTATTATTCAACAGTCGAAAATTGTATATTTCAGTTGTCAAACATTTTATTTTTCAGCTGTCAAAAAAGGTATTTCTCACCTATTAACATGGTATTTTTCAGCTATCAAAAAACAGTATTTTTCGACATTTTTTATTTGTCAAAAATCGCATTTTTCAGCTGTCAAAAATTACACTTTTTGTTGTCAAAGATTATATTTTTTAGCTGACAATAATGGTTTGTAACAGTTGTCAATAACGGTTTGTTCTAATTGTCAAAAGTGGCATTTTTCAGCTGTTATTCCAATGGAAAAATTGATATTTTTCAGTTGTCTAAAATGTTTTTTTAATGTCAAAAAAGATTTTTATCACCTATTAAAATGTTATTTTTCAGCTTTCAAAAACAGCATTTGACATTTTTTTAATTGTCAAAAATTACATTTTCAGCTGGAAAAAAATGTCTTTTTGCAGTCAAAAATTGTATTTTTTAGCAGGCAATAATGATATGTTACAGTTGTCAATAATGGTTTGTTATTTTTCAGCTATCAAAAGCAGCATTTTTTGACATTTTTCTTAATTGTCAAAAATGGCATTTTTCAGCTGTCAAAACTTCTATTTTTTTGTGTTGTCAAAGATTGTATTTTTTTAGCCAGCAATAATGGTTTATTACAGTTGTCAATAATGGTTTGTTGCAGTTGTCAAGAATGGTATTTTTCAGCTCTTGAGAAGAGTATTATTCAACTGTTAAAAATAATATTTTTCAGTTGTCAAAAATGGTACTATTCACCTGTCAAAAAGGTATTTCTCACTATAAAAATGTTATCGTCCAGCTATTAGAAGCATTTTTTGACATTTTTTAATTGTCAAAAATTGCATTCTACAGCTGTCAACAATTGTATTTTTTGCGTTGTCAAAAATCGTATTTTCTAGCTGACAATAATGGTATGTTACAGTTGTCAAAAATGGTTTGTTGCAGTTGTCAAGAATGGTATTTTCAGCTGTTAAAAATTGCAGTTTTCAGCTGTTAAAAATGTATTATTCAACTGTCGAAAATGAAATTTTTCAGCTGTCAAAAATGTTATTTTTCAGCTGTTAAAAAGGTATTTCTCGCCTATAAAAATGGTATTTTTCAGCTATCAAAGGCAGCATTTTTGGTCATTTTTTTATTGTCAAAGTTTTGTTGTCAAACATTGTATTTTTTAGCTAACAATAATGGTATGTTACAGTTGTCAATCATGGTTTGTTGCAGTTGTTAAGAATGGTATGTTTCAGCTGTTAAAAATGGCATTTTCAGCTGCTAAGAAGTATATTATTCAACTGTCAAAAATGATATTTTTCAGCTGTCAAAAACGATATTTTTCAGCTGTCAAAAATGATGTTTTTCAGCTATAAAAAATTATATTTTCAGCTGTCAAAAATTATATTTTCCAGCTGCCAAAAATTATATTTTTCAGCTGTCAAATATTATATTTTTCAGTTGTCAAAAATTACATTTTTCAGCTGTCAACAATGGTATTTTCCACGTATAAAAATGGTATTTTTCAGCTAACAAAAGCAGCATTTTTCGACATTTTTTGAATTGTCAAAAATTGCATTTTTCAGCTTTCAAAAATTGTATTTTTTAGCTGACAATAATGGTATGATACAGTTGTCAATAATAGTGTGTTGCTGTTATCAAGCATGGTATTTTTCAGAATTATATTATTTAGCTGTCAAAAATGTCATTTTCAGATGTCAAAAATGATTTTTTCAGCTGCCAAAAATGGAATTTCCCACCCATATAAATACTATTTTTCAGATATCAAAAGAAGCATTTTTTGACATTTTTAAACTGTCAAAAATGGCATTTTTCAGCTGTCAAGATTTGTATATTTCGTTGACCAAAATTGATTTTGTTTTTGTTGTCAAAAATTGTATTTTTTAGCTGCCAATAACGGTATGTTTCAGTATGATATATTTCGGCTGTCAAGAATGGTAATCCTCAGCTATTGAAAATAGTATTTTTCAGCTATCTCAAGTTGTATTTTACAGTTGTAAAAAATGGTATTCTTCAGCTACCAAATATGCTATGTTCAGCTGACAAAAACAGTATTTTTCAGCTAATAAAAATAGTTTTTTTCGACATTTTTGAATTATCAAAAATTGTATTTTTCAGCTGTCGAAAGTAGTGTATTTTGCTGTCGAAGCATGGGCGGCTCGTTAAATAGAGCCAAGGAGCCATGGCACTACCTGTAGTTTCAATCTCAACAAGAATTTTTAATTAACACTTTTTCGCCAGTTACTAGGAAGATAAATCGTTCTTTCTTTCTTTAAAGAAGGAGGGGGAAGGGGAGTATATTGTATAAGTGGCTCTACCATCAACATGTTCCACGAGCCGCCACTGCCCTTTACTATGAAAATTACTTACGCAGCCAGGTATTGTCAAAATTATGGACAACATAATTATTATCATAATTTTGACAATTAGATAAAACTAAGTATGGTTGCCTACATATCAATACGCTAATGTGATTATTTTACGATTGAACATAGGCATTAACAATCATATGTGCAGAGTTAAAACAAAAGCCCTACAGGGGCAGTTATATAATTATAATAATAATAATAATAAGTTTATTAAAATAAAATACAGTATACAATTTGATATTTTACATATAATAAACAACTATAGCCCACAAAAGACAAATATCTGGTGCGTTGGAATTAGTATAAATATTTACAAACGACAAGTGGCGAAAATGGCATTTATGATTCAAAACTATGCATCAAAAATCTAAAATCGGCAGGTCTAGGTTGTTTTTGCGAAAATCCCTCATTTCTAATATGAATGAATTTATTCCAGACTTTTGTAACGCTCTGTAGACAAAGAATATTAGATGGGATTTTCTTTATTCAACACACGTATATTATATTTCTATTAAAGCTACCCGTATTTAAGTTGGCAATTCCTCGGATGCAGCTTGGTAATTGATATCTGCATGGCGGTTAACATTTAAACGTCCATTGATTGAGGACAGTGTACATTGTCCATTTTTTTCTCCCTTTATTAATGGATGCACGTAAATTTGATCTTCGTCTCGAGTTTCCAGATTGAGATAGTGAATGCGCCTCACACGTTGCCTGTAATATTATTAATTGAGTCATAACCCACTCGCACTCCCACGCGCTTCTCTAACCGCGTGCGTTGTTCTCCTATTTCTTCTTAGAACTGATTATCTCGGGATTATGATCTACTGTGTGCCCACTCTCGGCGAAGGTGTTAACTCTATTTTAAATCCTGTCCCGATATGCGCGCATTGTTTACGACCCGACTTCAAACCGTGAAGAGATTTCCTCTAAGGAAAGGATGCTATCGCTTAGATTCATTGGGTTTCAAATGGTGAATAAGTGTTGCGATAAATTGTGCCCTCGCTCCACGCATATATTTTATCATTGATTAATAACCGTGAATGATAAAAGGGCGTGTAACTATTGAATCTGATATAAAGGAAGTATTTTGGGACCGACTTTGTTTATTATATTCATTAATGATTAAACTAAAAGAAAACGAAGCTTTAATAAGCTATGTTAATTATATATATACAAACATCTTTATTTAAGAATTGATACAAATATATATACATACATATAAAAATTTATGGTTTTCCGCAATTCTTAATTGGCTATCGACCGGAGGTCTTTCAGCCATGTTAATTATATTTTAGTGAAAAATCCAAATTATCAGGAACTTCTAATGATGGCGATCACTGATTTTTCAGACGCACTGATTTGGTTGAATAAAAATAAATTATTTAGATACAAGACAAATTGTATCATCTTTGCAAGCAAGCCAATGTCACGTGAGTCGCCAGATTTCTGGCCCCCTTCTGGGGTCGTCGAGGCGAACCCTCCAAGGATTCAGTCGTAGTCGATGCGATGCGATGTAGGCGAGGATATGGTTTAGCTGTCCGTTTCCTTCTGGGCGTCGGAGGCAATGGTGACACTGGGACTGGAGTCGAGTGGTCCTGGTCCGGTCTGAAGAGGGCCCGGGGCATCGTTCGTTGCTTGTAGTCTGTCGTCTGCCTCGGCGGCGTTGTCAGCGGGTCTGACCGAATCCTCCTCTTGGGTGTCGAGATCGGTAATAAAGCTACTGGAACTTTTCTTAATCGTCGCACTCGGCGTTTTAGATTTAGATGAAAGCTCGACGCTTTCCGCATTACTGTCCGCAGCGCGTTATGATGGGTCGTCGCGTCTTTGCCCTAGGAATACTCTGGGCGCGTCCTCTCTCGTCGGCGGGTGGTACGTTAGCCCTTGCTGGTGGCGCGCCCATCCCTTGCCGGAGTGGCGCGTCGGCTCGCTCGCAGGTCACGCGTTTGCTCGTGGTCGCTAGGTGGTGTGTATGCGTATATACAGGGTGTTTCAGAGCTCTGGGATCGGTCAATCACGTGCTTATTTGTCAAAATTTTGAAAAATATTTTATATAAAGGTTCTGCAGAATAGTGAGCTGCATGCCCTAAAAATATTTAAATTTATGCAGGGTGTCTCATAACAGAGTTACAGACCAAACTTATGTTTTTTTTTTTAATGGAACACCCTGTATATTTTAACATTTTTTGATTCCTCGTTACTTGGAGATTAGATTGTGGGGATTGAAACTGGGCCGTTTTTGTGTTATTCAGTCGTTTATACAAAAATTTGAACAAAATTGTTAAAGTGTTTCCATAGAACTAATAAAGATAATTCATTCTAATTTAGTGGTAAAGTTTAGTTGAACTTTAGTCTTCAAAATTACTATATCATCCAAAACGTAACTCAGCGTATTATACAGGGTGATACCCATTCGCAAACTGCACAATTTCTTCATTTTTTTAAATAGAACACCCTATATATTTTTTCATAATTTGAAAGTCTATTGAGTAAGCTTTCGTTTCATATAAGGTTTCGTATATCTGAAGTTGATAGTGACTCGAGTATTTCAGAATTCGTTCGTAAGTTGCATGTTTCGGTTGAGAAGGATCCGTTTATAAGCGTTGTGTTTGCCTACAAAATCGTATTTTATGTTTTTGAGACATGTATTGAAATCTTGTATCCTACCATATTTCAACAAAATCTGGATGCATTATTCCCAATAAGTTATACAAACAATTATGTTTCAATACAGATAGAGAACTATAGTAAAAACTTATAAATCAACTTAAACAACAAAACAATTTAATAACATAAGTATATAAAATGAAAAATAAGAAAACAATTTAATAACTTAAGTATATAAAATGAAAAATAACAATTTAAAGAAGTTTACAACATGTTTTCAAAATTTCGACCATTCTGATTTAAACAAATTCTGAGACGTTCAACGAACGATTTGTGAACTGCAACTAAAACTTGTGGCGTTACTGCAGAAAAATCATTCCTAATTCGTATTCACATATCTTCTGCTGTAGTCGGTGGTATACGGAACACCATGTCCTTGATATAGCCCCATAGAAAAAAATCTAATTTCGTGAGGTCCGGCGACCTAGGTGGCCATAGTACAGGTCCGCCGCGACCTATCCACTTATTAGGGTAACGGTCATTCAAAAATTGTCGTACACTGCGAGCAAAATGGGGTGGTGCACCATCCAACTGGATCCACATATCTCTTACTACGTTGCGTGGTACGTCAAGTAGGTACTCATCTAAATGATTCCTAAGAAATTCTTCAAACATTTCTCCAATCAGGCTGCCTTCAAAGAAGTGTGGTCCTATGACGCGAGTTCCTAGAATACTACCCCATACATTCAGGCTCCATCTATTTTAATTATTTACTGTCCTTGTGAAATGAGGATTGTGGTCCGAATAATAATGAAGATTGTGTCTGTTTACCTTGCCATTATTGAGGAGCATTCACGCAAAAGTTAATATGTCCATTTTTAACATTTGAGATAATTACATTTTTTTTAATTGGAGGGTTAATTTTTTATAAAATTTTACTATTTTAACATTATTATGTCGTCAGTTACGAACATTTGTTTATTGTATAAGAAGATTTTTATTAAATTCAAATGTGAGCACAACAATTAGCATTTTGATTTGGATTTATTGAGTTTTGCTTGAACAGTGTGGACCTATTAAGTTTTGATCGGATAATGAAATGGATAAAAGAAGTTTTGTTTGAAAATGTTATTTATATAAGTACAAAAACTTTTAAACTTAAAAATTGTCAGATATGAAAAGCTATTTCTTCGGTTAGGCATTCACAAGCTTCTACCATATCTGTATCATCACTAAGATTTTCGTTTGAAAGATTCAATGTTGGTATCTCTTTGTTTATTATATGTTTGTACCATTCCAGATCTGGGTCGGTGACCCAATCTTCATTAAATTCGGCTCGCAATAGAGATTGAAGATTTTCAATTTTCTTTGGCGGTAGTGGTTTTCCTACTTTGATATGTGGCAGGTTTATTGTATATTGTTCCTCTTTTGCATAAGTTTTGTGGCATATCAATATCTGCGTCATATCTATAATTTTGTAGTCCTTTTTCCTTTGTTAATTGTCTTTTCTAACACTATTTGTTTCATTTCGCTAATTCCTGTGACTTTCTTAAAGAATTTTTCCAGACTTTTAATATCAAATAATTTCCAGTCTGTATCTAATAGTTTTAAATTTCCAACTTGTTTATACAGGTCATGGTACTTTTCTTTTTTCTTGATAAGGAGTTGCCTTCTCAAAATTTTTTCTACTCTTCCGAATACTCCGTCTGCAGGTAAGAAACTATGCCCACGAACAGGAAAAATAATCGTGATGTTGCTGATGGAAGTAGTTGATATGGATAGCCAATGAATGAGCATATGGATGATGTGTGAATTTTTATTCTGGCCACCACATCCATCATAAAATAGTCGTAGCTTCTTCTGGCATTTCCAGAGTTCCTAAAAAATGTAGGAGAGCTGACCCTATTTCTGTGCACCCCCTTCCTGCTTCATTCTCAGTCCAAGTATAGAAATTTGGATTTCTGGAATCTGTACCTACTACGCAAAATGTATAGTAGCTAACTTGACGCAAATAAAAAGCATCAGGTACAGGGGTTTTTGGCAGTGGTTGTACCTGCTGTAAATCAAAACAGTACGTCTTACTTCCTGGTGGATTCTCTTTCATTAATTGATAAAATGCGTTGGCCCGAAGCTTCTGAAATCTTTTCTCTGTTTGTAGCTGTATTTTCTTTGTTGCGTATTTTTCTCTACCAATGCTATTCTTTAAACGTTCACAAAGGCTACATAGATCAGAAGCTGGAGAATTAAATCCGATATTAAATTCCCTGCAAAAAATTCTTTTGAATGTTGAAAATGAGACTATTTTGTAAAGATTGTCTTTGTTTTTATAAAGTCTATATAATTTATATAATTTAGAAATATTTAAGTTGCAGTGTAAATAAATTCTTCTTGATTTATTTGGCCCATAATGACTTTCTGTACCTTTTAAATCGCGTAAAAATTCTCTCATTTCTTCCATGCTATCTTTTAATTTTTATGACACTTTATCTCCACCACGTTTTTCTTTTGGAATACCGTCTTCCTGTACAATTTTTGCCAGTCTTAATATTCTGGCACGAGACAACTTAAATCGAGAAATGATAAATTTCGAACACACTGTTTTGTATCCTCTTCGGGACGGAAACACATAATTAACAGCTATCAAGTGAGAATTTCGATTTACCATTGATCTTTTTCTTGAAGGCGGTGTTACAGTGAATAATCGATAAATTTGGTCATATATTTTATCTCTCCAGCGTTCTATTTCTTCCAACGTTACTTGATTGCACTCATAATGCTTTTTAGAATGATTACACGCTTGATATGCAGCAAAAATTGGCCGTTGGTGTCTAAAATATTGATATAAAACATTATATAAAAAATCTTACATAAAAAGTAATTCTAACCTCTTAGTTTTCTCATCTTCCCGTTTTGACTTTTTTTTTGTTTCTTCCGTGATCCAGAGCTACCTTCTCTTACGGTAAATTCACTTTCATTATTGTCCATTTTTTTACGTAAAAATATTATTAATTGTTATAATTACATGCAAAAACATACAAATATGTAATATAACCACAAAATAATTCACAAAATGACACTTTAATGGAGTTTACATGCGTTAAACAAAATCTCAAGAAAAAAATTTCTGCATTATCAGCAAGCCAAATAATATCTTCTTTAAATAGTAATTTGATTATTTGATCAGAGATGTCGCAAGGAAACACCAAAAGAGAAATATCATCCGAAACATGAGCACTGTGCTTATTCAGTTTTGCTTGAATAATGTGGTTCTTGCATATATACTAGTATTGTACTAATTCAGTTTTGCTTGAACATATCAGAAATAAAACGTATGTTGAACATATTAACTTTTGCTTGATTATGCTAACTTTGAGTAGGGCAAATTCACTTTTGGCTGGAATAAACCGTGCAAATCGTTTTAAATGAGACTTTTGACCCTTAAACGACATATAACTCGAAATTCTTAAAAATGGACATATTAACTTTTGCGTGAATGCTCCTCTATTGTGAAATGAAGCCTCATCGGTAAACAACACAAAATCAAAAAAATGTTCATTGTTTCCCAGAATATTAAGGTCCTAGTTACAGAATGCAGTTCTAGCGGGAAAATCTGCTTCTACAAGCTGTTGTTCTAAGTGGATGTGGTAAGGCTGAAATTTGTGTTTCTTCGCTGAGGGCCGACTAATATCCAACTGATTATTTAATTCGGATAAACTTAATTTAGAGTTTTCAACTATCGATGCCAATACCAGGAATTCGCTATCTTCGTTAATTACAGGTTTGCTTTTGCACAGGTTTTGAATAATTAACGTTACCTGTAGTCTCAAATCGCTCTTGCACTCTTCTAAATGCTCCTTATCGTGGACACCGCCTCTCGGGATACCGCTGTCCATACACTCGTGAAGCCAAAAGACAATTTTTGTGACATTCGCCAAGAATGAAAATCATGTCAACCAATTCTTCTTGTGAGAAATTCATAATTATAAACTAAGATCACAACTTAAATGGTTCGATCTATTTTTGAGACTAATATAATAATTACTGTCACTTGTATTTTTTTGTTTGTTTATTTGAAATGATTGGTAACTAGATTTTAAAACTAATAATAAAAAACATGCAAATTACCAATGAATTTTGAAATAATAGAGTAACCATCAACTTCAGATATACGAAACCTTATATGAAACGAAAGCTTACTCAATGGACTTTTAAATTATGAAAAAATATATAGGGTGTTCCATTTGAAAAAATTAAGAAATTGTGCAGTTTGCGAATAACTATCACCCTGTATAATACGCTAAGTTATGTTTTGGATGATATAGTAATTTTGAAGACTAAAGTTCAACTAAACTTTACCACTAAATTAGAAGGAATTATCTTTATTAGTTTCAGGGCAGTACTTTAACAATTTTGTTCAAATTTTTGTATAAACAACTGAATAACACAAAAACGGCTTGGTTTCAATCGCCGAAACCTAAGTCATTTTAATCTCCAAGTAACGAAGAATCCAAAAATGCTAAAATATACAGGGTGTTCCATTTAAAAAAACATAGGTTTGGTCTGTAACTTTGTTATGAGACACCCTGTATAAATTTAAATATTTTTAGGGCATGCAGATCACTATTCTGCACAACTTTTATATAAAACATTTTTCAAAATTTTGATAAATAAGCACGTGATTGACCGTTCCCAGAGCTCTGAAACACCCTGTATGGTTGTCTAGCGTCGGTCCCCACAAAAAGTTTTACCAAAGCTGCTTCCTTCACATGTTTATAGAAGAATATAATAGAATAGAATGTTTATTTGGTGCTCCAGTATGTACAAGTCAAAAGATAATATTCCAATATACAGAAATTAACATTGGAATGAATGAATGAATTTTGGGTTTAAGGCCCATCGACATGGAAGGTAATTCACGCCAGTTATTAGAAGTGAGAAAGATCCGATTAAAATAAGGAATTATGAAAATATGACAGGGGTATCACTGCTCAAATGTTGATGAGGATCACAGAATTGTCATAGAAAATATCACAGGTAAACTAATTGTTAATCTGTGGTATCGGTGTGATGTTGAATAACTCAACACGTAATTAAACTTCAAACGCTTTATTCGTAAAGCTTTGAGCACACCGGCGCGATCACGACCACGATCGCGATAGCGATGGCGATAGCGTTCGCGATAGCAATGGCGATAGCGAGTAGCGGAGACCACTCCGACGCGATCACGATAGCGCTAGTGGTACTTAATTTAATAGTGATCACAATATTGTTTTATATTAAGAATATAAATTTCCACACATCCATCCCATCCGATGCATCGGAATCGCCCGCACTTAATGATTCATTATCATCGCTGTCTAGGGAATATCTGATATCTGGAGCCTTTAGCAATGCCAGAACGTCTTTTTCAAGGTAGTGCTCTTTTCTTTGGTAACCTTCTTAAGCTACTGATAAACGGATCAGATGTTATTAGCAGCAAATTGAGTACATCTTGATTGGCCTTAGTCCGTGATATTTTGCGGGAATAACATTCTCAGTACCTTTTGAACTCTTTATTGCGCGCTTCCTGAGCTTCCTCACTAAGTTGTCCGATTGGAAGAATAGCGTGATCAATTATTTTTGAACCATGTATAAGTACTTTGTGTACGGTTGGTGGCATCGGGTACCATGGATATTGCTCTATAAAAAGTTTTGCTGTTTCTAGTGCATAAGCATGGTACTTTCCCACATTTATTTCATACCCACTTGAAATAGTTTGCAAAATAATTTTGAAACGTTTTATAATTTTAATATTAACGCCAGTAATATCTGCTGATATCTCGGAATTACAAAAAAAAACGTCTTGCCGTGTTACCGTCATTGGTACTTCCAAAGCCCGGCTTTGGTTTATCTACTAATAAACCCAACTCTTTTCTAAATCTGTCCTGTATGTGCTTCTTAGTATTTGTAACAACTTCCTTGTTTTCATCTCTACGCGATTGCCACTTCTTTATACGTAAGATCCAGCACACATTAAAAAAATCTAATCCATGCATGAAGCACAGATAGTCCGAATTCAAGTCTTGAAACATCTACTATCTTTGCACATGATACTTTTTCAAAATTATTGAAGTCCTTTGATGTTAGGTCACAAACAAAACATCTTTGAGTTGACGTAGTACCCGTAACAGCATTACATACTTTTCCGTCAACCATTGTGAAAAGCATTTTATAATTTACTTCAATTTCCATATTATTGAATTCATATATTAATGGACGTAATTGTTGTATTTGAGCTTCGATGTATTTCTTTTCTTCTATAGACAGATCCTTTATCTCATGTTTAAATTGGAAGCGAATCGGTCTACAGTATCTAACTTCTATCGTTCTGCCAAAACTCAATTTCTTCTTGCTTTTGAGGCTTCTCTGATATTAGCCTTAAAGGGACCAAGGAAGATATAAATATGTTGGCATCTCTAGCACTTGTATCAGCTTCAAATTTTTGCTTGTATTCCGCTTGTCCGGATCCGTCAAACCCCCACTTACAAGTTAAAGTTAATTTTTCACATGTAGCAAGTTGACTGGTGCTTAGAACATCTTGCTGGACATCTAAAAGGCGGGACGCTGTCGAGAAGAGCTTGCAATTTGACTTCAACAGCAACAGTTTCGTTGACTACAATATTTTCCTTTTGGGGATAACAATTCTTCTTTGCTGCTTGAAGTATTTTATAAGATGGAAATCTTTCTCTATCGTGATGCCTTATCACGTTGTACTGATGCCTGGTAAGTTTGGCTTCAACATACATTGCAAGAGCTTGGGCTCCTGTCAGTTTTTTTGTAAGGGGGGCACTATATTTCTTGTAGGCTGTTCTATATTTTGCTGCTCGTCTCGGCGATGTAGCAGTTTCTTCTTTGGCCACTTTTGAAGCTTCCACTTTACCCGTACATCGTAAACTCATATGAGTGGGGAAAGACAATTCTTCTGGGGAATACTTGGTTCTTAAAGATTCGGTTTTTTTCCGCTTGGTTCTGTCTGAAGACGTTTCAAAGGTTAACGAAGGTCTCCCAACTTTTTTTGACGAAACAACATAGTTTGTAAAACTTATAGAACCGTCTAGCCAGTTCTGGTTCTTTGTTAAAAATCTCTCATATGTTCTTTTCGATTCCTGTCATCTTTTCTTGAAATCGCAAACAAAAAATGAAAGTTTTTTGTAGAGTTCGGGAAGATCGTCTTTTGGACATTTTGTTTACGTTTCGGCGAATTTTTTTAATAACTTGATTTGGTGCTCAAATTGTATACAACCATATCCTCTCATGTTATTAACTAGAACTCTTCTAGTTAGGAAGATGTCCGTAACACCTGATCCTAAATTCGAAAATAAAAACCAATTACTAAAATTTTCAACTGATTTGGACAGTTTTAAGAATATTTTCTTCAAACGGGGCAGATGTGGGCAACTTTTTGTTTAAGATATTATTAAAGCAATCTATAAAGATTGATTTAAAGTGAAAACGAAAAACATGATATGCCATGATGTCAACTAAAATCATGATTTTTGTTTTAAATTAAAAACTTTATCAACTCATTTTGTTTAAGTATTGTAACATCCAAAACAAATAATGTAATTATAAAATAATGTATTAACCTGTAGGCAAGCCCTCCATGGTAGAAGAAATGAAATATTGATAAACACTAAAGAACACTTTGAACACAATCGCGGAGTTGAAAATCGCTGCCAGTACGAGTCGTCACAAACACTGAAAACAATTACTGATATGAAAGGGACAGCATTTATACATGCCCCCAATAATAAGGGTTCATTATAACGGAGGTATATAGCATCATTTTCAGATATATTTTTCCGATTATTCTCGATTCTATTATTTGGGATTTCTGCCAAGAATTAGTGTATTTGACCCCACTCGCATCACGCTCTCTTCTAGGTTCTGGGGCTCGATTCTGCTAATCGGTGACTCTTGTCACCGGTGCTTTTTGTCACCGAAATGACGTAAATTGCGTGCGACCGTATTCTGCTAACATATGAGTTTTGCCATCGATGACAAAACTCACCAAAAATCGGTGGCTTTTTACGAGTGCTATGTAGGTGGTGACAAAGTGACAGTTCGCGTGAGTTTGTGTTTCGTGATCCGCCTGAAATTTTCAATTCCTTTTATAAACTATTTTAGTTGACTGTCGACTGATTTATTGTAAGTGGTAAGTAATATAATCGGTACGATGATAATGCAGTAACGTTTTAGTCTTATTAACGGTTTGCATTTTATAGGTTGGGTTATTATTAATTAGGGACGATTTTTTAATGATGCCCATATTAAACGAGTTACAAGAGGAAGAAAATGAAGCCCTTCAAGAGCAAACACGGCAAAAAGGGTAATCCTTTAATTGCCTTAAATGACCGGCAATTTCTTCCTTTCCAGGCGTGATGATTCTTTAGACATTCCAACACGTGTAAGTATTTTCTGTACTGTGTTAAAATGTTGGTTTTTATCTTCGGAATAATATACTATAACTTATCACAGATACTAGCTATCAGCGTGATGTTGGCTGCAACTGGTTTGTTGGCATATCTCAGAGTAGTGTAAGCCGTTCCATAACTGAGGTTACGCAGGCATTCAACGAACCGGATGTATTTAATAGATTTGTTAAATTTCCACGAAATGTACAGGAATTACAACATACCAGAGAGAAGTAAGTAAACATAAATAATAGGAATGTTAGCTTTTTTTATAGGTATTTCCCATGCTCTCGGTAAGCACTGCTAGACGAAGTTCGTGCCCGCCTGCCTGCTTTCGGATGGACAATCCGTTTGGGCGCAGCAACAATTTCTCCAGGTGCAGTGCTTGGACCCTGTTCACGTAAAGTTGAGTAGCTTCGTAAATTAGAATCTGCGGTATCTTCTTTAAAACATAAAGTAGGCTCAAGCTGAGGGACTTGTTAAATAAGAATAATGTTTTTTTGGATATATTTTCTGTTTATTTATGAATAAATGTTCTATTCAAGTAAGCCAAACTTGATTGTTTTCTCTTTCTACAACCCATCTATGCTTATTTCCACTGATTCCAGGAATATACTTAATTTTGCTCAAAAATGGTAAGTAAATGAACTACGAGATAACTCGTCCTCGGCTTACTGGACCAGAATGCAGATTACACGTTATCTCTTATTTGGCAGCCATCGTATTCAAATCTGTGTTTACATTCAATCAAAACAGTTTGTAAACTACTACACTAGATATATATTACTTCAATATTTTTACAGCAAACTTGAAGTATTCCTATAAATTATTATCAATGAGAAAATTTTTATTTCAATAATCATCTGGAAAGGCACATCACTATTAAACTGCGAAGTTTTCCATTTTTAACATATTAAAAAATCGTCAATGACCCCATTTGTTCCCATGTGAATAAATTACATTTTTTTTCTGCGTACTTACATATTTTTACTGAAGCAAATATTTGACTGAAAAATGTACCCAAATTTTCAAAACTTAGGTATATTATTTTTATTTTAACAGTTGTAGAAAAAATATTGTACGAAATCTGTTATATTTGGCGCGTTCTCAAAGCATGGGGTGTAAAAGTTATTTTAATTTTTCAAATAAAGATTTATTTAAACTTCCACTCTTTATGGGGGCCAACCATATTATTCAACGTAGCAGTTATCTTGCTCCACAATATTCAATAATTCTTTCTAGTAAAGGAATTACTAAATTTATGCAATTTTAACTATGGGTGGTGTTGCATAAAGTCCGCAAGGGCACATTTCTGTTGTTCTGTAATCTTCATCTTACAGACGCTTGTTACATAGTGAGAATAAATTCTTTCCAAACCCATAACTTTTAAATGGTACAACATGTTTTGGGGGGTTTATACAAAATGTTTTTTTTATTTCGCTACGTGTTCGTAAATGCGTAAGTATCCCATCGTTTAATTCTAAATATGTAAATTATAACTGAAAATAAAAAATATTTGCCCTAAAAACGCACTTTATCGTGGTTTTTGTGTGCTAAGTCTTTTATTCCATAGCAAATATATTTGAATTTGGCGGTTTGTTGGCCGCCATTATCAAGAAATCAACGTTACCATTTAGTTTCGGTGACAAAAGCCATCGGTGACTTTTCGCATCTCACCATGCGACGAGAATACCATCTCACCAGAAATGTCAAAAAACAGTGCAATTAAAATCGGTGGCAAAACTCACCGGTGACAAGAGTCACCGATTAGCAGAATCGAGCCCCTGGCGCTGGATTGTCTACTGCTTCGTCCTCACTCGATTAGTCGATTGCCATACTGTGCACAAACCAGGGGTGTCGGAGTCGGAGTCGGAGTCGGAGTCGGAGTCGGAGTCGGAGTCGGAGTCGGAGTCGGAGTCGGAGTCGGAGTCGGAGTCGGAGTCGGAGTCGGAGTCGGAGTCGGAGTCGGAGTCGGAGTCGGAGTCGGAGTCGGAGTCGGAGTCGGAGTCGGAGTCGGAGTCGGAGTCGGAGTCGGAGTCGGAGTCGGAGTCGGAGTCGGAGTCGGAGTCGGAGTCGGAGTCGGAGTCGGAGTCGGAGTCGGAGTCGGAGTCGGAGTCGGAGTCGGAGTCGGAGTCGGAGTCGGAGTCGGAGTCGGAGTCGGAGTCGGAGTCGGAGTCGGAGTCGGAGTCGGAGTCGGAGTCGGAGTCGGAGTCGGAGTCGGAGTCGGAGTCGGAGTCGGAGTCGGAGTCGGAGTCGGAGTCGGAGTCGGAGTCGGAGTCGGAGTCGGAGTCGGAGTCGGAGTCGGAGTCGGAGTCGGAGTCGGAGTCGGAGTCGGAGTCGGAGTCGGAGTCGGAGTCGGAGTCGGAGTCGGAGTCGGAGTCGGAGTCGGAGTCGGAGTCGGAGTCGGAGTCGGAGTCGGAGTCGGAGTCGGAGTCGGAGTCGGAGTCGGAGTCGGAGTCGGAGTCGGGAGAGGTGAAGTCGGTGAATATTTGGGGTCGGAGTCGGAGCCGGAGTCTGGAGACTGCAGATTTGAGGGGTCGGAGTCGGAGTCGGAGTCGGAACAAAACAAATTCAGGAATAGGAGCCGGAGTGGGAGTCGGAGTCGAAATAAAAAAAATAAGGAGTCGGAGCCGGAGTCGGAGTCGCTACATTTTTGTCACACCCCTGATTACAAGTTAGAAGATTCTATTACGCATTCAATTGTCGAACTGCTCACATAACTTGCATTAGCTAAAATGAAAATATTCAGAAATTCGACGATGCAAATATTCGACAGAGAATGGTGCTTCCCCTTGTTTTTTTTTATATGATACGCAAAACGAATGTTGATTGTTATTCTAATAGGTCGTTGTTAACGTCGGAGTCGGAGCTGGAGTCGGAGCCAGAGTCGGAGTCGGAGCCAGAGTCGGAGTCGGTTTCGTAGCCGGAGTCGGAGTTGAAGTCGGAGTCGGAATAAAAAAATTTAGGAATCGGAGCCGGAGTCGGAGTCGGAGTCGAAACAAAAAAAAAAAGGAGTCGGAGCCGGAGTCGGAGTCACCACATTTTTGTCACGACTCCACACCCCTGGCACAAACTGAATCGTTCTTGCAGGTACCCGACACGTGTCCAAACTGTTGGCAATTGAAGCAACGAAGAGGGTTTGGAACGTATGGGCGAACGTCAAGACTATACATAGATGTTATTTTCACATTTCTGGGAAGTTTGAAAGTGCTGAAGGTCAGGATGAAACACCCATTAGCGGAAACAATGAATCGTGTAATTTCGATTACATTCTCAAAGCAATAAATTATCCATTTAGACACATTAAGAGATCTATGAAGAAATCTCCCTTCTACTCCGCTTTGAGAAAAGTATTACTTTGCCTTTAGTTGGCTGTGGTTATCATTAATGTATCATCTCTTATTTTTTTTATGTTTTCAACATTTCCAATGCGAGAAATAATCTTTGAGATTAAGACACGGAAAAGCCATCAACACGAGAAACAATTAGTTACTTGCTAAAATTGCAAGTGGCGCTATCATTTAATACTTTGCAAATTTGAGTAATTTTGGTTTTCCATGTTATTTTGTGTTATATGCGGTCCATATACTACCTACCCCCCTCGGAGCCACAAATGGAGAGTCCTGGTACAAACTACCAAAACCTCCAGAGATACATAAGAACTATAGCCGTCATGGTATGAACCACACGTTGCCTAAACGTGCCCGCAGACCCCACATACACCGCCCCCCACCCCCATTCAGCAGACTAATTATATAAATCTTACTTAATTTCAAATTTGGAATATATATTTCTTATAGTTTTTAAATGATCAACTAATAAGACTATTTATGTAAATTTTCAATTCCAAATTTGGAATTTATTTTATTGAAATAAGTACGAATTTAAGTAATGAATTCAGGCAGAGGCCGAAATTAAGCTAGCAGACAACTATTGTAATTAGTGCACCCCTCCCAATTAACTTTCCAGGAACATGAACGCACACAGCTCGTTTAATAATTATACAGCAAGTAATAATTATTAATTGTCTGGACGTCTTTATAAACTCATAGCGTTTACTTAAGATGCTTTGGATGTAATTAAACGTGAAATTAAAATGTGACGCCCACAGTTTCAGGTTGCAGGTGGTGCTGTTTTCTTGCATTAACGTCTAAGCCCTCCCTGAAATATGTACACGAGAGGAAATTGATTATTATCAATCTCTCTCTCAAACTTCCTACTAGCATCCTTGTTTAATTTAATCACGCCATCTTAATTTCTTGGGTACCCATATTTACTATAATATGTCCAAACAAAATATGTAATCTTTGCTTGCCTTAATCGAGTCTACTGCTTAAGGTGATTATTAAAGTATTACTTACGTAGTTTTGCTGGGCCCAATTAACATTTATTATTTTATTATTATCGTTTTACGCCCTAGATGTTTTTTTTTTGTTAATTAAAATAGAATGTACTACTATTATTGTGATGATTATTGTGATGGATATTTCTTCTTATTTATAATAAATTAGAAATATCGCTCCAGGATTCTTTTACCAGTTTGTGATCGGGGACAATTTAATAAATATATCACAATAACAACTTAAATAAATATATTTAATATGATTTCGGCAAATAAATGATCTCGAAAACTCTAAACAATTTAACCTACGGTGAATAAATATAATTTTGAAAATAGAAATTAGAATGTCTTTAAGAATAATTTTACCATAGCCTGTTGACAACAATAATGACTTATTCGGAGATGATTAAAGTGGATCAACAAAAAGGGTGACCTCACAATTAACCCGGCACCGCAACCTGAAGACTCGTCAAAAAGCCCTTACCTCCTTTCGATTTCCCCTTTTATAATAAAATGGAGTTACAAAAACTACTCAATGTGGAAAGCAGTGTTGCCAGGAGTAATTTTTAATTTTCCCCAAATGTTTCATAAAAACCCCCCAAAATTACCCCTCGCATAAAATACTAATACCCACCCCAAAAAATACCCCATCGATTGATGTTTTTTTTACCACCATTTTAGGGAAAACCCCCCAATCTGGCAACACTGGGATTAGAGAAGGCGCGTTGATAAGTTTGCGGAATTTGCACAAAAAAAAAGTTTTATAACTCCGTTTTTCCGAAAATATGTAGGTAGTACAAAAAGGCCATTTAAAAAATTAGAATAATTTTTTTTTTCGGAAAGCCTCGCTAATTAACTACTTAAAATTGTTCGCAGTTATACCGGGTGATCAGCTTCATTCCGGGCCAAAGTATTATATTTAACAATTACTAAAAAAACTAAACTGGCAGCAAAAATAATTTTTCGAAAAAAAAATCAAAAATCGATTCGAAATATTTAAAAATTTAGTAATTCCTCAAACACAAATCGCGCAGGCTGTATTTTCTAGCTAAAGATCAAAGTACATTAGTTTTATCTTTAAACAACCACAATAATTATATTAAAAACATTAAAAAAAATCAATTACAAGCTAAAAATATCAAAAATTTAGTCTGCAAAAATCAACAATTCATTTAAATCTAAAGTAAAGACTAATAAAAAATTCGCTCATTAGAATTAATAATTAAGGTAACAGAACTAAAAACATTGGTAAAAAAATTGAAAAAAGAGAACTAAATATTCGAAAATTTTGGTTTAGATGCAAAAAAACATCTAAAATATAGGCCAAAAAAATCAAAAACCCTGGTCTAAAAAAATGAAAATTCAAACAAAAGAAAAATAATTTGCCATTTTCAGCCCCAAAAATAAATCTTTACCTCAATTTGTAAATTGCCGAAACTCTAAACTCAAAAGTAATTTTAAAAAATCGCCCATAAAAACAATAATTCAGCTTAAAACATCTAAAATGAAGGGCAAAAAATTAAAAATTTGGTCAAAAAAACCCGAAAATACCGGCCAAACGTTCGCACACAAAAATCAACAAATTAGGTTAAAAACCTAAAGTATAAACCAATCAAAAAATCGGTCGTTAAAATTAATAATTAAGGTAAAAAAAACAGAATATAGGCAAAAAATCGAAAATTTAGACTCTCGGCAAAAATAAAAAATGCAGACGAGAAAAAAATGAAAATTTCAACTAAATTTTCGAAAACTTTGGCTTAAGGGCCAAAATCTCTAAATTTAGAACAAAGAAATAAAAAACACAAACCAAACATCTAAAATCAATCAAATGTCCTGATGTAAAAAATTAAAAATACAGACTAAAAAATTGAAAATTCAAGCAAAAGAAAAGTGCCATTTTCAGCCCCAAAAATTACTTTATCCCAAAATAAATTACAGGAACTCTAAACTCGAAAGTAATTTAAAAAAATCGCCCATAGAAACAATAATTCAGATTAAAAAATCTAAAATGAAGGGCAAACAATCAAAAACTTTGTACGAAAACTCGAAAATACCCTCAAAACAAAAAAATGGCCCATAAAAATCAACAATTCATGTTCAAAATTTGGAGAGTAAACCAATCAAATATTCACTCGTTCAAATTAATGATTAAGATAAAAAAAAAACTAAAAAAAATGAAAAATGTAGACCAAGCTTATAAGCAAAAAATAAAAATAAAATTCCTGGCCTAAAAAAACATGCAGACCAAAAAATTTAAAAATCAAGCAAAAGAAAAATAATTTGCCATTTTCAGTTCCAAAAATAACTCCAGCTCAAAATAAATTGTCAACCAGAAACGCGAAAATGTTTAAAAAAAGATAAAGGACAAAAAATCAAAAACTCGAAAATATCGTGCATGAAAATGAATAATTCAGGGTGAAATATAGGCCCAAAAATGAAAAATTCGGGCCTAAAAATAAAAAATGCCGACCAAAATTCGAAAATTTTAACAAACAATTCGAAAATTTAGAACAAAATGAAGAAAAATTAGTTCAAAAGATTAGAAATTTATACCCAAAAAAAAACGAAACTGCAGGTCAAAAATCTAAAATATAGGTTAAAAAATCAAAACCCAGTCCTAAAAACAAAAAGATTGAATATTTATATAATAATAATTATTTATTTACGCGCAACGAGTGTTGCCAGTAGTATTTTTAATTTTTCCCAAATATTAAAAAAAAATCCCCTAAAATTACGCCACTGTCCGTCTCCAAAATAATAAAATTTGAAAATAAAACGTAAATGCATTGGGAATTTATTGGAAATTTACATACAAAATTAAAGTAGTATAAATATAAAATTTATTATTCATCTTCATCCGCAAGATTTTCATCTTCTTTTCGGCACAAACATATTTTTAAAATCAAAGTGCAGCATCTCATTGGAGGTCACAAAATTACGAAAACAGTAATAATTGAATCCCTAGGACAACTTCCATAAATGATGTCACAGGTTTTTCCTCATCGCTGAGGAAAATTACTGACTTCTTTATGGTTGTGCACTATTGGTAATGATGATTTCTAGCAAATATATAAAATTCTCACCCCAAAAAATACCCCATTGATTGAAGTTCCCCACAGTACACCCCAACGCAATAATTTACCACCATTTTGGGGAAAAAACCCCAATCGGGCAACACTGGTGGAAAGGAACATGCACATCACGCCTTCGTTTCAGACGGACTAATTAATAACTAAAATAATATAGAAACCGGTAATTTTAAAGAAAACTGTAAATTAAAAGAACTTAAAGATGTCATAAATAATAACGGTACGTTACATTATTAACATGTAAATTTATTTTGTATATTTCAATATCCGACGTGGCACTAGCCAGGGAAGTAGTTATTTGTTTGTAGTCTTATTAAGACCTAATTTTACGAACAGTTTAAAAATGTATGTACAGGGTATCCTAAATAGAGAAGGACAACATGGGTATCTTTTTTATTCTTAAAGCTAGAGATCTGGTTAAATGGACAATGCTGTGCAGTTTTATATGACACAATTATTTTTTTTTCAAAAATGTCGGTATCGTCTCTTATGGGACCTTAAAATGGATACTACCGTACAAAAAAGTCTTTGAACTATTTTCATGATCACAATACTTTCCCGTACTGTTATATTTTTTTCAGAGAAAGTAAGAAATTGTTGGAATCGTCTCTAGAGACCTTAAAAATATATTTCCGAAAAACATTTTTGAAATATTTTCGCGGAATTTATATAAAGACGAAAAATGGCCTGAAATATAAATATTAAACCTGTTCGTATCTCTGCAATTAAGACAATTAATACTATAAACAAATAACTTATTGAAACAACTACTTCCCCCTGTTGCCTAATTGTTGGTTAGTTTCGTGAATTTTCTTTATTTCAAATTCTTTTCGGAATTTTAAGGTATATCCCTTATTTAAAACATTCTGTACATCTTAACCGCTTCATGCCCAGGTCGCCAAATGTGGCGACAAACAAAAAAATCAAAACAAAAATATTTTGCAACAAAAAGATTACATCTTTAGCGCCTCTGTGGAATATTTTTTTCATATTTCTTTGCATGAATAAGTAAATTTGTGACAGTGGAATAATATGTCGTACAAAAAGGTAACAATAAGAAACAAGCGATTTTTCAGGATTATCCTATAGCCCAATCAAAGCTACATGGGCGCGAAATGGTTAACCATACTTTCACATTCATTTATATTACATTTTCAACACTGTACTGATGTGTGGTTGTTGCGGTCGGTATTAAAAAGTTGTTAGTGCAGCTGGAACGCGAACGCGGCAGATCTCTCTAAAGTGCGGCACGAACGCACTGAGCAATGAGAAACGAGAACCATCTTCATTCCCGCGAGAAACACACGTACTTGTAATAGTTTCTTTTTAATGAAGAAATTATTAGGCTTTATTGCTACCAAGACTTCCCCTATGGAATTTTGGAATACTTTAAGTAATTGTAATATTTAATTTCACTTCCTGTTCTTCGCAGAAAAGATAAAACAAATTAGCAAACAACATCAAATATTGAATGTTGATACCAAAACTGAGAATTTAATATTTTTAGAAACCATTTCAAATCCTAAAGTACTTAGTTTGCTTAAAATTAAAATTAGAGGAACATGACCAAATTTACCACGCAGATTAACAATTGAGTGTTCTTTGGAAATTAATAGAAATCCAAAAATATACTGAAGGGAAAAAAATTAAACACTTGAAATTCGTGAAATTTCGACCATGTTCAAACCGTCATAACTTGGCGTATTTTCAATCGATTTTGATGGATCTTTGCGGGCGAAAAACGTTGAAGCGTCTTCTTTAAAGTCATGCATGTGAACTTAAGCGTAACCCCTTCCGCCCCCCTCTAGCACCCCTATGAAAAATAATGTTTTTTTCAGGATACCATGTCCAACTTTGACAATGTATACGGAGTTGAAAAAATTTTGTTGACTCGATCCACCATAAGAGCATTAAAGTTTGATCAATTCCCGATGCTTCAAAATTTTTCACCCTCAAAGATTCATCAAAATTGGTTGAAAATACGCCGAGTTATGGCGGTTTGAAAATGGTCGAAATTGCACGAATTTCAAGTGTTTCATTTTTTATTATTTAAATTAACTTTTATTTTTCCAGATGGAAGCGCTGTATATCCATTCTCCGTTACTAAAAACACCATTACAAAAGTAAGACGATTAATCTTTCTGAAGTAAACATTTTTGCGTTAAAATTTGATTAACAGTGACAATTGTTTGACGTTTATTAGCTGAAGTTTCCAAAGATACGAAAAATCAGACACTGGCAATCATAGCCTATAGCCACCCTTTATCTAAGTAATTGTTGATCGCACAGTAGGTATAAGAATTCCTTTGAAACACATTACATTCATTTTATTAAAACTATATTGTTCTCACGATGCAATGCGGTGTTTTGTTTGAAAAATGTATTGCGTTAGAGAAAAACAACACTTATATTTTAGACCTAATTTAATTCGCAATCCATCATTAAACTAGGCAACTTAATATACACACACAACACATTTATTTTCACACCAGACGCAAAGTAGCAAAGGCACATTTTTGCAAAAAGTATATGGCATGGCACTTTTAGACTGTAAGATACAACCTCGATAAATTTTTCCAAACTTAAATTTAAGTAAGGGGAGAATTTCTGATCATATGCTGCTATAAAACTAAAGACAAATCCAAAAATATATGACAATATAAATAATAATAATAGTATATTGTACAACGAGCATATAATTTTAATTAAATTAAACATTATATGCGAGTTGTACACTATACTTTGTTCACGAAAATTAAAATCAAAATTAAAATTTAAAAAAAAAACAAAAAAAAAACAAAATCTAAATTAAAATCGAAATTAAAGTTGTAATTACAATTAGAATTGAAAAAAAAATTAAAATCAGTATTAAACAGGGGAAACAAAATATTATCATAAATCGCATTCTGTGGATTAAAGCGCGAATTAGCGTGTTTAATAACCATATTAAACACGCAAATGCGTGGGCGTGTTTAATAAGCATATTAAACACGCAAATGCGTGTTTAATGAAATTGAGTGTTAAATGTACCCCATTAATGCTGCCCATAGAGTTAAATAATGCGCACATTATAACATTTTCGTGAACAAAATATTTTTAGGAATGACCCGATAAATCTGCTGCTTTGCAAAATGAGCACTGTAGACTAGATTTGCCCAAATTCACCTCCTTGAATTTTAATAAATTCTGTAATAAACATTCCAGACATTTGTAACTTTAAAACAGAAGCAAAATTTAAATAAAACCATGAGGCCGCGGTAGCCTAGTAGGTAGCGTTCCTGCTTCTGGGCCTCGTGGTCGAGGGTTCAAATCCCATCCGTGCGGTCACTTTTTCTGAGTGAAAAATGGCCGTGTGGGTCCATGGATGTTCAAGTGGTTGCCCTTTCATATCTTTATACATATGAAAATTATTACAAACAATCGGTTGTGGCAGAATGCCCTAGATGGCTACGCCAATTCCCACTATCATCCGCATTTTCTTAACCCGAATTCCCATCAACCATCCTTCCTTTTTAATTAAAAAAAATAAAATTAAAATAAAACCATCACTAGATGATCGATAGACTGTTAATAATTGTGATATGATGATATTTTAAAATGTATCTAACAATTTTTGGAAAAAAAAATTGTCTCTGTGTGTATGCTGTGTCTGTATGTGTGTGTGTGTGTGCATCTGTGTGTTTGTGCGCGCTGTACCCCAAAAACTAATAGAGCAACTGATATACAACTTTGAACATAAGTCTTATTTGATAATCCAAAGAACTGAAAAGCTTTTGGTAAAATTTCATACACCGGAAGTGGGTGTTTACCTTAACTTTTTTTGTTTTTATTTCCAATATTTTCTTAAATATGAAAAATATCACAAAAATATTTAAACAAATATTGAAGACAATAAAGAAATAAACATCTTCTATTTAAAAATAATTTTTATAAAATCATTGTTATTCGAGAAATGTTTTTTTGCATTTTTGATTTATAGTTATGAAACGATAATAGTTACAGCAAATTAATGTTAATAATAATTGTAGAGAACGCCAAAATGAACAACTTATAAAGAATAAGTTTTTTTTCGGAATCGCTTTAATTTTTGAGTAAACTGAGTTTTTGAATTTGCAGTATAATTTTTCCATCTTTCATAATTTTGACGTTTTAAACGTCAATTTCATCCGAGTCTACGAACGTTCGATGTACAAGTCGGAGAAAGTAACATGATGACCACATCACCATTCTTGCTTTCTCCGTTACGAAGTACGAGCAAATATTGTGATCGTGAAAATTTTTTCAAAAATTCTATTTACAGAAATATCTGTTTTGGGGTCCCTAGATGCCATTTCAACAATTTCTGGAAAAAAAAATGTGTCTGTGTGTGTGTGCCTGTGTATGTGTGTATGTGTGTGTGTGTCTGTGCGCACAGTATCTCAAAAACTAAAGCAATTGATGTGAAATTTTAGACATAGGTCTTATTTGATAATCCGAAGAACTGAAAAGCTTTCGTTAAAATTCCGTACGCCCGAAGTGGGTGTTTACCTTGACCGTTTTTTGTTTTTTTCCAATAATTTTTAAAATATAAAAAATATTACGAAAACATTCAAATAAATATTGAACACAACCAAGAAATGAACATCTTTTGTTTGAAAACATTTTTCATGAAATCATTTTTATTCGAGAAAAAAATTATAATTGTTTTTTTCATTTTTGGTTTATAATCAATTATTTATAACGATAATAGTTACAGCAAAGTTACATAAATAATAATTGTAAGAAATTCCAGAATGAACAACTTATTCTCTCTTTGGTTTCTGAGTAAACTGACTGTTACAATTTAAAGTATAATTTGTCATTTTCATCTTTCATAATTTTGACGTTTTAAACGTCAGCTTTATCCGATCCTACAAAACGCTCGATTTACATTTGAAATATGATTTAAATTGAAAATGAACCGTAAAAATGTAAATATAAATAACTATGATATAAAGTAACATGATGGCCACATCAGCATTTTTTTTGTTCGAATGTCGACAAACCTAAATCTAGAATTTTGATGAATTCTCAACAGTAATATAACGAGTGCCTATGATTTTGCCGGCAATTATTAGCGGCAGGATCACGATTTTCTAGAAGCAACAAGCAAGAGTGATCCAGAAGCTAATAATTGCCTAGGAAAAATCAGTCACGAGTTAGATTCGAGAAGACAATTGGCCGAACAGAAAGTTCACACTTGATAATTTGAAAAGTTAAATTTAGTGACACCAAGTGTCAGACGTGTATTATTCTGCGCCACAATAATTGTAGTAAAAATTAGCTTACCAATATTTTGAGAAATGCCTATGAATACTATTACTGATGAAAGCACTAACACTTCACCCGAAAATACAAACAGATCGAATTCAGGAGCAAACTGCTTAAAAGTCCGGCAATAACTGACGTTTTATATGTTATAGAACATGTACTAACGCGTTGCTAGGCAATACCAACATGAGGGATTATTTGATTAGATACCACCCAGGGTGAATTGCCATGCATAATATGCAGCGTGGTCTGTTACGCATCGTAATTAGAATTTTATTGGATCATCTCATTAACGTTATTCGATTTTATTGGTTAGTAAGTAAATGAGGGCAATTGTCAAAATAATTTGTGCAATTTCGTACACCGGAAGTGGGTGTTTACCTTAACCGCTTTTTGTTTTTCTTCGATAATTTTTTAATTATGAAAAATATTGCAAAAACATTTAAAATTGTGTTGAAGACAACAAATAAATAAACATCTTTTTTGTTGTTTTTTGAAAAAGAAATGATTATTTGTTTGTCATTTTTGGTTTATAAGGAAACGGTGATAGTTATATCAGATTTATATTAATAAATATTGTAGAGAATGCCAAAATGAACTTATAATAATAAGTTTTTTTTTTAGAAATCCCTTTGGTTTTTGAGTAAATTGACTATTGTTCGGTTATTAATTGTTTGAGAACATTTCCAATTACTCAGCTCTGTGCACTTACCTTCATCTAATAATGTCTGTATGACGACTATCTCTCATCCAGCCTCCAAAAATTTGGCTCAAAACTGATAATCCAAAAACAACACTTCACCACATTATTAAGCTCTTTTAACACCGAACTCGCGCACAGAACTGGAAAATTTCGTCAGGTGCGACGAATCATCTCACCTCACCTTTGCCCCGGAGGCAAATCGTCCGGTGTTGATATCGCAAAACCGCATTCTTTATTCACCTGTTATCAGTGCTAATTTACGCAGCTCCGATTCAAATCAAATTCATTTCAATCTGCACACAAGATAGACAAAGATGCAAATGCACTTGTTTTCATTGAAAGTCGGGCAGTTTATCTTCCGACGAGTGTTGTGCAGATTGTGGAAAATTGAAAATCTATTTTAATTACGAGTTATGAAGATGGACTGTTGGTGATTAAATGAAATTGGTTTAATTTTATTGAATGCATTTTTCAGTTCAGTTTAATATATCTCAACGCAAATAACGAATGTGTGGAATGACCATCAGTTCGATAGCCCTTTTACAGATGGTACAGAATGTTATAGTCAATATAGTGTTATGCTTTACAATAGCAAGCTCGATCGGCGGTGAAACTTCGGCCGCGTCCATGGACCATGGTTATTTAATAAAGTTAATAAAGTCACTTTATTGCCTTGTTAAACAAATAACTATTATAATATCGGTCTACTTACATTATTTTTAATACTCATTGAATAGTACTTTTGCTGGATATTGCCTTCTTCAAAAATTCAAAACTAAATAAATATACGGCCTTCAATCTTAAACTATTTTTGTAGTAACGATCAGTTATAAATTAGGGTTGAATGTCATATAAAGCAATGAATATATCAAAAGAAAAATAAATACAGATATAAAAATTTGATTGAATTTTTAAAATTATATTTTTAGTAGATTGACTTGAACAAAAAATGGTGATGTGGCCATCATGTTACTTTCTCCGATTTGATAGAATCATAGTTATTTATATTTAAACTTTCATGGTTTATTTTCAATTTAAATCATATTTTAAATGTAAATCGAGCATTTAGTAAAATTGAATGAAACTGTTTAAAACGTCAAAATTATGAAAAATGAAAATGACAAATTCAAATCCTAATAGTCAGTTTACTCAAAAACCAAAGGGATTTCGAGATTTTTTTATGATTTTAAAGAGTTTTTAGTAACGAACTTATCTTGCTGTAATGTGTAGTCGAAATTAATTATATTATTGTGTTAACTGTATGGCATTTTACTTTGTAACCTTTTTTATTATATATGTACACTTTTCTGTATTGTGTAAGTACTTTGTATTGTTAACACAAATAAACATGATTATTATTATTAAATGGTACACCCAGTATATTGTTATTTTTCCAAGATGTGATAAAATATTTTCAGATGATCCTTTGTGGTAATATTATTTACCAAAATTACTGAGAGTTCATCAGACCTACTTCACTCCTGATATTCTCAAATTGAACACATTCGACTAATAAGTTTTGTAGTTACGGTAATGCATCCAGTTTCACATATTGGTGTATCACACTGTTTGAGTAGATACTCTCATGTGTCATTCAACAATGTCCAATGCAAAGTCCACCCGTTCGTAGCAGAGAGGCTCAGAAGTAGCCAAAATAGCCCTATATGGCTCCAAGCTTGTTGGCAAGACAATCCCACTGTCACTCCCAGAAAGCATCTACTTCTGCATCAAAGAAACGTTAAGGTCACCAGGTGTTACGATATTTATAGGAGAGTATAGTTGGCTGCCGGACATGTTCGTTTGCTTCCCATATTCCGACATGACTGGGTAACCAGTAGAAGAATTTCCATACCGACTCCTTTGGAAAGCAACTTTTAGATCTTTATAATCAAAACATTTTTGGCGTAGTGACTTTCTAATGCACTAAGAGTGTAACGGAATAATCTATGTTCTAGTTATTAAGGTACAATTCCGATATAGTGCGATATATACAGGGTCTTTTTTTAACTCAGAACATATGATTGTTAATGTCTATGTTCTATGTCATAATAATCACCTCAACGCATTGCAATGTAGGCAACCATACTTACACTCAGTTTTATTTAATTGTCGAAATTGTGTTATTAATAAAAATGTATTACACCACCAAAGAAAGAATAGATAATCAATTGGTACAAGAGTGGGAACAGCATTCGACGTGTTAGAGATTTGTTTTCGGTTGAGTATCCGAGCAGACAAGTTCCTTCCATCTCAACAATTTGTAATATTGTCCATCATTTTGACAATACTGGCTGCGTGAGTAATTTTCACATTAAGGGGGTTAAGGAAATCACATTTTAACGGAAAAGATGAAACTCAACATTTTATGTTACGTAAAGCAGAACCCCATATCATCGTTAAGAGTTATCGCAGCACAGTTTCAAATAAGTTCAGCTTCCGTTTACAAGACATTAAAAGAATTTAAATACAATGCTTACAAGTTTTCAAATCATCAGCAACTATCAAATGAGGACAAAGGCAAACGAACAGAATTCTGTGAAACCGTATTCAATTTAATTAATAATGATCAAGAAATTTTACACAGAATAATATTTACTGATGAGGCATCATTTTCCTTAAATGGTGAAGTTAATCCACAAAATTATAGGTTAGTATTCTTCATTCCTTATCGATACCCATTCCTTACACCCATTCCTTCACCTTTTAGATTTTGGGCGTGCAATAATCCTCGCTTACAAAATTTGACGCACACACAATACAATGCGAGAGTTAATGTGTGGGCTGGACTAATTAATGATACCCTTATTGGTCCTTTTTTTATTAATGGAAATCTAAACAGTAATGTTTACTTAGATCTTCTGCGAACTCATATAATGCCAGAAATTCATACACTAAACATTGCTGCTCCTTATTATCAGATGGATGGAGCGCCTCCACATTGTACAGCTGCCATTAATAATTATTTAAGTGAATTACTTCCTGATCGCTGGATAGGTAGATTTGGTCCAATACCTTGGCCACCCCGGTCGCCTGATTTGTCTCCAATCGACTTTTTTTTGTGGGGGTATCTAAAAAGCAATGTTTATAATAACATTATTATAAACAATACTTCAGAGTTAAAAGATCGTATAATTACTGTTTGCGATGAATTAAGAAAAAATCTGCAACACATTAGAAATGCTATTCAAGGATTTTATAATCGACTTGGCTACTGCTTAGAACGTGAAGGTGGTTATTTTGAATATTTATTATAATTACTTACGATTAGAGACTAGGAATAGTCAGTTAGTGTTAATTAATAGGTTAATATGCCAATAAAGGTCTTTTTTTTTTTTTTTTTTTTACTTACGATTTATCATTGTTTGTTTCATTAGCCTCACTTTATTCGTAACAATTTTAAGCTTTCACTGTACCGACAGGTCGACGGGACCTTTGTGTACTTCGTTGCCTACATTGTCAATACATTCCAATGCGTTGAGGTGATTATTATCACATAGAACATAGACATTAACAATCATATGTTTGGAGTAAAAAAAAAGACCCTGTATGCAAACTCCAACTTGTGTAATGGAATATGTGCCGACTCACAATTAATGATTAATTAATCAGGTCAGGTAATGAATGAGTCAACAATCAATATAAGTTAAGTGGTGATAAGTAGAGTCGACCAATAACCACATAATAGTACCAGGGAATAAAAAGAGTAAAATACAACAAGTGTTTCTATGAAGAGCATAAGAATATCACAACAGAATCACTAAAGATGATCAAGCTCTTATTTTGGAATGTGCGTAAGTGTTGAAATGCTTGCTCTATAGCAAATAGTTCAGGAGTAAAAATGCTGCGGGTGTTAACCCTTTGACCTACAACCACGAGTACTCCTCGTGTTTAAATGTTCGGGCCAAACACAACGACCACGAGCATATCTCGTGGCGCACCGCTTTGGCCAATCACATCGAGCACGAGCTCAACTCGTGGCGAGCCGCTTGGGCCAATCAAATCGAGCACGAGCTCAACTCCTGGCGCAGCACTTGCGTTAGTAGTGCTGCACAATGAATGCATTTTCTTGTGAAACAGAATTTTGAAGTCCATATTTTACGTTTTCAGTTGTGCCATGAAAAAGCATGAATTTGTGCGCATACAATTGGGCACGCCATGGGTTGAAACGGTACACTTGCGTCGCGACAGGAGCGCTATCAAAAGTGCACGCATTCGGACGTAAGGAAAGTAGGCGAAAGGGTTAAGCAGCTTGAGCTTATGTTTATCAGAATCAAGGATTAAGGCAGTACTGCACATTTGCTGGTTTGTCTTTTTAATCCCTTAAAGTACTCGCTCGAGGTAATTCGAGCGCGCTAAACGGTAACGCTAAAAAGGGTTAAAGCATAAAAACGCAACCATCAATTTTTAGTCTTTAAAAAGACAAACTGTAGCAAGTGTAAAGCAACATTCGTTTTATTCAAATTTAAAACTTAAGACATTTATTAAAAAATACATTTTATATAAATTGTAATATGGCATTTAATTTACAAAAGTTAATAAATAAAATTTATAACGAACACATATTTCTTTAAAAAAACTATACAAAAGGTTAATAAAAACCAACTTTATTATATTGCATTAAAGTAAAATCCTACTGTCAGTAACATAAAAAGACAAATTATAAAATTGAAGTATACAGAAAGGCTCAACATACACTCTCATGCATTTTGAAGGTAAAGAAATAAATTTTAATGCATTATATTAAAATAACCTATTTCTACTCAGTCTTGAAGATCGCCTTGCTGGTTCTGAAATTTTAAATTTGTTATTAATATTATTGCAGATACTTGTAGAAAATATTTGTGTATGTGATAATTGTAAACTGTAAAAATAAACACTCTCAAAATATGTAAGTAACTAATTTCGTATTTTTATAAATTAATTTATAAATTGCACTGAAATAGTATATAGTGTATCAAGGGCCAAAAATAGGCTTTAGCAACCTGTCGATATTTTTTCGCCTGCCTAAAGTAAAAACAGAAATTTTATATCGCGCACCATTGAACTGTCACTGCCAGATTTTTGCATAGCCTACTCATATTCCGCAGAAGGTTGTCTAGATTATGCATATTATTTTTTGGCCCTAGATACGCTAAATCGTAGTTTCGGCACGATTTTTATGGCCGAAATATATGGTTTCGGTAGAGGCAGGCAAAAATAATATATTTTGATTTGGTAAAATAAGTATTAATGAATGCATTGTTTCAGATTTGTCACTTTTCTTGCCAGGTAAGGCAATTTAAGTATGCAACAAAGTTTGCATTATTTTAAAGTGTAACAAGCCTAAAATTTGTTGTCAGTTGGTGCGTACAGGTCTGAATTTAAGATTTAAATGCACAAAAAACAGACAAACACATTCAAGCGCCTTGGGCTAACAAAATCAAGCGTGTATCAGTAGCATAGTAGAGTACCTGACCCTTTGCCCTTCTGCTACTGGCCAACAAGGAATAGCTACGGAGATAGTGGATAAAATTAAGGGGTTCTGTAATGACCATGCTGAGATGGAGGAACAGATTGAAGACAAAGTGGATTAAATTGGAGGACAAGGACATCATCCATTTCATAAAATGTAAAAACTTGAAATTGAATTGTGAAGCGTCCCTCCAGTGCTTGGCGCCCTAGGGCGGCAGTCCCTATTAGTCCAACGGTTACAGTGGGCCCGGTCAAACACATCTAACAGGTTAAATGTTTCAAAAATCATATTCTTAGTTATAAAGATAATACCAGACAACACCCGATTCTTCTTAGATAGACCACCGTGTATATATAAAAAAATATCTTTAATAGCTTACCATGATCATCAGTAATAGGCAGTATGTTTGGCGAATTGGCATCATTTTCATTGTTCTGATTGCTTACTATATAGCTTGTGTTTTTGGTTTCTTCTTTATCATCAATATCTGCCTCAAATAGCACAGCTTTCTTCACTGAAGACTTTACTTCTTTGGATTTTAATATACTTTTACCCGGCGTCTGTGTATCAGGAGTTATTTTCTATAATTCAAAAGTTTAAACACATTTAATATCAAAATAACTAGTATACAGGATGTTCAATTTAAGTGAAGACATTGAAATATCTCGAAAACTACACATCGAATAAGAAAAAAATTATAATTAAAACTTGTTCGCCTCGGAGGGGGACATCTAATGATACGAAACTCGACCCGCTACCCTCAACCCCCTAGGGCAGTGGTTCTCAACCGCCGTTCCGCGGAACACTGGTGTTCCGCGAAGCTGTCCCAGGTGTTCCGCGAAAATTTTGAATATAATATAATAAGAAACAGTAAATTTTTTTATTACTATAAAATAAATACTACATAGTTTTGTTAATTATTTGAAATTTAGCAAAAATATTCAATATATTGTATAATTTTCGCGGAACAGTCAATAATATTAACAGTGTAAGTATCGAACGACGCAGTTACGTCGTTTGGAGTTACTCCGGGGAATACAGGGTCGGTCCACTCATACGGAGTTGTTTATAATATAGAAAAGTGTGTGAAACTCTCTTTAGATGGCGCCGCTACTTTTCACTTCAAGTTTCATAAATCCCGCCATTTTCCCGCTTAATCCCGCACAATCCAGCATGGTTCACAGTCTTTGTTGTGATAGATTGTACTTGCATTTTGTACGCTAGAATCTGTTATAAAGACTGCGATACTTTTCTTTTGCGATCATTAGCATGATATTCGTTTGAGAGTATTTTTAAACGTTTATTGTGTGCCTTCATTGCAATTTCCAGGATATTTGCTTTGGCGTGAGTCAATAAAGGTTAGTAATTTTAGTTATTACATTCATCTTGGTTTATACTATTATTACATTATTATTACATAGTTGTTGGTCAGTAACGTCGCTATTAATTGTCTTTTTTTGTTATATTACATCGTAATAGCATAAGTTGTGTGGTTTCGTGTTACTTTTATCGTTATAGTGTAATTGTTTTATAGGTAATGCAAGTATCATCACATATTACATATGATAATCTGCTATTTTATTAATAAATGTATAAAACTGAATTACATTGTTACTATTTTTTTTTTACTATTCATCCATTTTTCCTATTGTTTTTTCTCTTGGTGGTGATATCCTGGGGTAATACGGTAAGTTCATTATTGTTATTTATATCTATTTTGTTGAATTTTTATACATATGAATCTATTTTACTGTTGGAAAAAATATTGTTTTTTTTTATATTGACTATTTGTATATAATTTTTCTTTTTTTATTGCGACTGTATTTATTATTCAATTACTATTTTCAAATTATTTACTTGAAAATAAATATTGGATAATTTAAAATATTGTCGTAATAAAGAAACATGAAATGTTCAAAAATGCACAGTTTATTTGAATTATTTGTAAATCCCGCCAGGCACGCGCTCCCAAGATTAGGTGGTGAAACTCTCTTCAGAGGCGCTGAACGCAGTCTCGACCAGTATATGGGAGTGGACCTTCTATAGATATATCTTTTCTATGGGGGAATACCACTAAATTTCTAGTGTACTCGATAACGCAGGGCGCGCTACGTAGTGTTGATTTCGTGCTGTTTCTCTTTCTTCGTACGTAAATAACAAAAGCGCAATTTCGATCTGCGGTTCAGCCATAATTTTATATAAATATCTAGTTTTCGTGAGTGTGTTTTTTATTGTATATATATATTTTATATTGTTGGAAATTGGTAAGATGAAATGCAAGTTGTGTAGTTTTAACAGTATTCTTATCTTTTTTAGTTGCTTATTTTAGCAGTTAATCAAGACTTTTAAATCTGAAATATGGACAAATTTTTGAAAAGAAAGACTGAAAGTGAAGTTAATGTTGGGGCGAGTACAAGCAGGTCTTCTTCAATTGAAGGAGATATGCAAGGCAACAAAAATGCCGAAAATAAACGTAAAAAGATATCCGAATCAGTTCGGCATTATTCGGAAGAATATCTGAAGTTTGGTTTTACATGGAGCGGTAGTCAAGATGTTCCTATTCCGAGATGTATTGTATGTGGTGAAAAATTGGCTAACAGTGCAATGGTCCCAGCTAAGTTACAGCGTCACCTTTCAACAAAACATTCTTGTCTAACTTCGAAAGGTAAAGATTATTTCGAAAGATTGCTGAAAAATCAAGAAGTGAATGCTTTCGAAAGAGCGTTACAATTTCGGATAAAGCGCAAATCGCTTCTTATAAAGTGGCAGAACTAATTGCATTGAAGCAAAAGCCACATGATATCGCAGAATCGCTAATTTTGCCCGCATGTTTAGAAATTGTTAAGATTATGTTTGGCAATGAAGCGCAGCGAGACGTCCTAAAAATTCCCGTTTCGGACGATACGATAAAAAGAAGAATTATAGATATGTCAGGTTTTATAGAGACCGCAGTGACGGCGAAATTAAGTACAAAAAATTTTGCGCTGCAAATTGACGAATCCACTGACATAAGTGGCAAAGCCCAATTAATCGGATTTATTCGCTTTGTTGACGACACTGAAATAATAAATCAGTTTTTATTCTGCAAGGAACTTATTGGTCACGCAACTGGAGAAGACATATTTAATTCAGTATCATCTTATTTGGAAGAATGGAAATTATCCTGGGAAAATTGCGCAGGAATCTGTACTGATGGAGCTCCAGCCATGCGTGGCAGTATTAAGGGATTTTGTAGTCGAGTTAAAGCAATAAATTCAAATATAGTCTCCACTCACTGCTTTCTGCACAGGGAATCTTTGATTTCGAAGAGTCTACCAGCAAACTTAAAGTCTGTTTTGGAACAAGTCGTACATATGGTGAATTATATTAAATCGAGACCATTAAAAACCCGTATGTTCAAACAACTTTGTAACACCATGGAATCCAAATATGAATGTTTGCTTTTGCACTCTGAAGTGAGGTGGCTCTCAAGAGGAAAAGTGCTAACCCGAGTTCATGAGTTGAAACAGGAATTGCTAGTTTTTTTTAGACAAGAGGGTAATGATGTATACGTAAAATATTTGGAAAATGATGCATGGTGTACTAAGCTAGCATATTTAGCCGATATCTTCAGCTACTTAAATTCAGTCAATACATCTCTTCAAGGAAAAAATGAAAATATTCTGACATCACAGACAAATTGCTAGCTTTCCAGAAAAAGCTTTTGCTTTGGAAAAATCGTATTGCTCAAAATCGCAAATTTGATATGTTTCCGTTATTAGCAACGGAAAATATTGTTAACATTAACGAAATGATTTCAAATGTGGCAGAGCATTTGTCAATATTGCAAGACAAAATAACTCATTACTTTCCATCTCTTAATATTGAAGACTTTGATTGGGCGCGAAATCCATTTGGTGAATTTGATATAATGAACCAAGATTTTTCTATTCAGGAAGCAGATGAGTTTATTAATATATCAACGGATCGAACGTTACAACTAAAATACAAAGAAGAAGGAGTGGAAAGGTTTTGGATTTCCATCGAGAATGAACATCCATTTATTGCAAAACGAGCGTTGAATATCTTGTTGCTCTTTTCGACGTCCTATCTGTGCGAACTTGGATTTTCAACTCTAACAAATATTAAAAGCAAAAAAAGAGAAAGACTTACCAATTTAGAAGAAGAAATGAGAGTAGCGCTCTCTTACATAAGACCCAACCTTGAGGAAATTTGTAAAGGTCGTCAAGCGCAAATTTCTTACCATGTAATATATATTCTTATTTCAATTAAATATTAATCTTCCAATTATTTTGTGTGATTTACATTAGATTTACAAATTTTATGATAATGGCGTTCCGCCAAAATCGAGACCACTTAAAAGTGTTCCGTGATCCCAAAAAGGTTGAGAGCCACTGCCCTAGGGGGTAGGGGGTGAGAAATAGAAAGGTTAAATAGGAGCCCTCATTTTTTTGTACGGATTTGAATACTCCGGGAAAAAATAATTGGCGAAATCTATTGCCTGAAGTTTGTAAACAATACTTACTTCATTTCCAGGTACACCAATAGACCGCGATCTCCTCGTAGCTCTACACATAGCCAAACCAGGAGAAGCCATCAGCTTTTTCATATCCGAAGAAAGTGCCACTTTCAACAAACTCCCCCTATCCTTCAACGGCACTTTCTCCGGCATCACACCACTCTTCCTCGGCGATTTCACAGCAAAGAACCCTCCATCAAAGACATTTTGTTGTTCACTACCGTTTTGAACTTTCAGCCTGGCAGCTTTAATCGCATCACGGATTGAAGAGCTCGGCTTCACACGTGCTTTCCTGCCGGGTTGTTTCTTTGTGGCAGCTTTGGCTTTAATTGTTTTCTTCTCTGGCAGCACTTCCTCCCAATCGTTGGAGCGCAGCTTTACTAAATTGTCAAAGCGGGAGTCCAGATTTTTGACCTGGATTAACAGCAGGTCCCAGTAGCCGTGCAAATCCATGCAGGTGATAAGGGGGTCTGTGTTTTGTGCATCGCAGGAGTCTATCAAGCCGCGGAATTGATTCATGCGTTTTGAAATCAGGAGACCGGACTGGCCCAGTGCTGTATTTATCATGTCGCACGCTTCTTCCGGAAGATCGTTTTCATCCTGTAAAGACGATGAGATAATTGATGAGAAAGAAAATTATGTCCAAGGAAATATATTTATTCTTTTAGGGTCTGAATGAATGCAGACATAATATCAAATGTATTCTCGTAGTGTTAATATTCCAAATTAAACAGATTTTTGCATTCAAAGCTAACCATTTCAAGTGTAGTTGTTACCCATCTCGAGTCAACTTTTAGAAGTGAATCGCAGAGTCAAGTGACTCCTTTTTTTTTGAAAAAGTGATGACCTTTTTTGTGACTCTTTTCAACTATTAGTCGACTCTGAAGAGGCGGCTCTTTATTAATTAACATGGTTCCCAACAATTTTGGAGGTGAGGACTTTATCATCACTTTTTCAACAGGGATATGATTAGCCAAATCCCGGAGTCGACTCTTCTCACTTATAGAAGGGCTTGTATTAAATCCTTAAATACCGAAGCTAATGAAACAGTGGCGGCTCGTCAGGGGAGGCAGGTGCATCACTATTAATTTTCTATATTATAAAAAAATAAAATTTCTTCCGCGTTGGCTTTAATATTGATAATGAATTATACAGTAATTAAAAATGGTTGTATTAACGGGATGTTCCCGATTTTTAATGATTAGAATTAGTGCGCCCTCCCAGACCGGACTTCAAATGTAAACCAGAGCAATCGGAATTTATGCAACTTAATATGCCTCCATTTACGTATATCGCATTCGTTGCAATGTGCAGATTTATTTGGATATTGAAGGCGAGCCTCAGAGGCTTCTCATTGGTTGGAAATCATCCGCGTAATCAAGAGAGAACACTCGCGGCACTCGCCGTTGTCAGCTGTGTTGAGGCAGCTTCACAACAACCTGGGAACGAAAATATACCTAGCTATATTAGTTATTACTTATTAGTTGTGTATGTCAACATGCAAATAGTATCATTTAATTTTGGTTCCCGTTCTCGTAACCGTTTCCGAGTTGTTGTGCAGCCTTCATATGTAATCTATTAATTTCACTCTGCCGTTCGTTGATCAATATTAGTTATCAAAGGTAATCTTATTAATATTCATCAGTAAATAATATTTATTCCTATATTATAATGGATGACGGAAATAGAACTGTGACTTTTAGTGTGAGAAATTATAAAGACGTAAATTTAAAAAAATCCATTTAGCCGGTTGTCGTGCAATGATAAAGTTTATATAAAAGGTATGAAAATGCCTTGCCCTGATCTTAGTTTATTATTAATTCAAAAACATCGATCATTCAAGTGCATAGTTTTACAAATATGGTTGACAATTAGAAATAAATTATTTTGTTGGCCTTGCATAATGTTTTCAAATAGCAATGAGTCGATATGGCATAAAACAGGTTATGATGATTAAAAAAAAATAGGGTGTTTTATTGTTAAGCATTCCAACAGTAAAGATCATATATCATCAAATTGCAAATTTCATATTTTAGATAAACAAAATATAGTTAATGTTTTAAGTACGGCTCAGCAAATTGAAATCGAAACGTATAACAACGTGAAGGAAAATAGGGAGGTTTTATAAAGATGTGTAGATAATATTAAAGCTGTGCCTCACGAAACCAAAAGTTGACGAGCCGCCACTGTAATGAAAATATAATTACTGAACTGGGGTTATCTGAAATCTAGTTCAGCAATTCCTAGAAATACGTTTTAAGCCATTAACACAAGATATTTATTTGAAAAAACGGAAAAAAATCGTTTTTTTTATAGTTGATAATAAATATATAGGTATGGTTTGATCAATGGATCTTTGCGAGTGCGTCATTACTGAAGACCGACTTTTCTCGCCTTGGACGACATACGTACACACACGATTGCGCCTTATTCAACTTACCGAAGAGAGATAAAACGCATGAAAATGTTGTCGGAGCTAGGTTCAGGTACCTATGACGTGCACGCAAAGATCCATTGATCAAAGTTATATGTGATTGCAAAATAAAAAAATTTTGATAGTAAAAATTAGTTTTTTTTCTTTTTCGGAGAAACGGTATTTTTTTTTACTAGTTTATGATAGATAACAGATACATATTCATAGGTGAATGCAAAAACATGATTTTTGGTAGGCACTATAGTCAAAATGAATATAAGATTATTTTTTAGTCAAAACCAATGTTATCGTCTAAACATTGCACCCGCAGTGTTTACATTTTAGGGTAAACATTTGGCGATGAATCAGGGGTAGTTCGTAAAAGGTCGGAGAGGTGACAACAAAAAACAATAAGCAATGCAACATGAGTGATCACATTTCATCTTGTTTGAATAGTTTCCTCTACGAGTCACCGCTGCGATTAATCATAAACCAACATAACATAACTCAAGGTCACGTGATTTTAGAAAGTTTAAGCTAGCAGTGTTACCAAATCAGCAGAAAATCTGCTAGATCTGGCAGATTTTGAATCCGAATTGCGGAATAATTTTCATTTTAGCGGCTGGCGGATTTCTAGTGGAATTATGTTTGATTGTTGAAAAAACTAGCATAATTTATTTTATTTCATTTCGTATTTCAAACTTGTATTTATCTACAAAAATTAGTAGTATTAAGTATGACTTTATCCGTTATCAATGACGACGAAGATATAAAAACTTTAGAGCTACTATTGAACCAGCATATTATTAATTGCTGCTTGTCTCCTAAAAATTCATTGCGATTGAATGTTTAATATTGTGGAAATGCACATCTGCCAAACCGAACCTATCGTCATTGACTTAAGAATGCTGTGGAGGAAATTGGACTTTGAGAATTTGAAGCGGACCCAACCGCAGCCTACGCTACTTTTTTTATAACTTGGGTACACTGATAAAAATCACAATAACATGTGGTCATAGATTATGGCCTGTCAGAATTCCAAACGTCAAAATGGACGTCCCAAATCGTCGAGGTGCAGTTTCTAACAGTGAAGTCTGTGAAACGGTAAAATGTGCGACGGCAAGAAACACAGTAAGGAATAAAGATACAATGATGGCAGTTTATGAAGTTTTTATGCTGAAAAAATCCACAAACAATAAAATCACTGCAATTTGTGAGTACAAAATTTTATTCATTATAATCTCGCTAAATATAACTCGTGTTACGATTAATTATATCAATGATATTTAGTATTCAAACTGAAGCAGCACAGACGCACTAGTTGAATCTGCAGCAGGTTTTCAACTTCAAAATATCATCAATAATAATTATACCAATTTTATATATTGTGGCTGATAATAAATTAGACTTTAAAAACGAAATGAAATAAAAAATCGTATGCAACACGGAGATTAAGCAGCAGTTTAAATCTTCGGAGATTTATAACAGTACATACAGTATCTCCTCAGATTTAAACTGCCGCTTGATCTCCTAGTTACATAATATTTATTAGCTTTATTTTCAAAGAATATATAGAAAAAGCAAAAACTTACAACATTAATTTTCAAAAATTCATAACTCAAGCTAATATTGACACATTCCAAAAATCGAAGTTTATTCTAAAAACAGATGTTTTGTGAATATACTGAAATTTTTGTGAAATTCTCTCATGTCAGTATTTTTTTAGATTTTTTGCCAAGTGTTGAACAACATGGAACATTATTTTTCAAAAATTCAAAAAGTGAATAAAAACTAACACATTTTCAAAAATCAAAGTTAGTTTTAAAGGTACAACTTAAAATATATATTTTTTTTTTTATAAAAAGGAAAGATGATTGAAAGGAGTTCGGGTTTTGGAATCGAGGATGATGGGGACTTGGCTTAGCCAACTAGGGCATTCAGCCACAACCAATTTATATTAATAATATTCATATTTAAATGAAATGGGGACAAACACTAGACACCCAGGGACCCGTACGGCCATTTTTCGTGTTGAAAAAGTGACCGTCCGGACGGGACTCGAACCCGCACCAACACAAAATATTGATTTTCAAAAATGCATCTCGCACAAACATTCACTCGTTTTCAAAAATCAAAGTTAAATTTAAAAATTAAATGTATTATGATTGCATTAGAGTTTTTGAGGAATTCAATAATATCAGTATAATCTTTTTTTTTCTATTTTTTCTTTGTTCAAATATTCAACAATAATTAAATAATTTTCAAAAATTTATATTACGCAAAAATTACCACATTTTCAAAAATCCTAGTTAATTCCAAAGGCAGACGTTTTGTGAATATACTGAAATTTTTGAGAAATAGTATCATATCAGATTTGTTTTTAGATTTTTTGTCCAGTGTTCGACAACTTAAAAAGTTAATCTTCAAAAATTCATAACTCCCAAAAACGAACACATTTTTAAAAATCTTAGTTAATTCTAAAGGCAGATGTTTTGTGAATATACTTATATTTTTGAGAAATTCATCATATCAATTTTTTTTTTAATATTTTGTCAAGTATTCGACAACTTAAAAAGTTAATCTTCAAAAATTCATAACTCCCAAAAATGAACACATTTTCAGAAATCAAACTTAGTTTTGAAAAAAGTCGTTCTGTGAATGTATTTAAAATATTTAAGGAACTCAATTTTGTTTTACGTGTTGTTTTAGATTTTTTTGTTTAATTGTTCGACAACTTAAAACATTAACTTTAGAAAATTCATAATTCACGCAAAAATTGGCTCATTTTTCAATTCCATTATATCAGAATTTGTTTTTTTAGATTTTTTTGTTCAAGTCGTCAAGAACTATAAATATTAATTTTCAAAAATTCATAACTCAAATAAAAATGGTGATGTGGCCTTCATGTTACTTTCTCCGACTTGATGGTTATCATTTATATTTACGCTTTCGTGGTTTATTTTCAATTTAAATCATATCTTAAATGTACTTCGAGCATTGTATAAACTCGGATGAAACTGACGTTTAAAACGTCAAAATTATGAAAGATGGAAAAATTATACTTCAAATTCAAAAACTCAGTTTTCTCAAAAACTAAAGGGATTTAAAAAAAAACTTATTCTTTATAAGTTGTTCATTTTAGCATTCTCTACAATTATTATTAATATAAATTTGCTGTAACTATTATCGTTTTATAATTATAAACTAAAAATTAAAAAAAAAAATTTCTCAAATAAAAATGATTTTATGAAAAATGTTTTCAAGCAAAAGATGTTCAGTTCTTTGTTGTCTTCAATGTTTGTGTAAATGTTTTTGCGATATTTTTCATATTTAAGGAAATATTAGCAAAAAACTAAAAACAGTTAAGGTAAACAACCACTTCCGGTGTACGAAATTTTAACAAAAGCTTTTCAGTTCTTCAGATTATTAAATAAGACGGATGTTCAGTTTCATGTCAATTGCTCTATTAGTTTTTGAGATACAACGCGCACAGCCACACACACACAATTTTTTTTTCCAGAAATTGTTGACATGGCATCAAGGGACCCCAAAACGGATATTTCCGTAAAAAAAAATTTGAAAAAAAATCACGATCACAATACTTTCTCGTACTTCGTAACGGAGAAAGTAAAAATTAAGTGAATTCAAGTTTTTAAGGAATTTAATTGTATCTGTATTTATTTTTCTTTTATTTTTTCATTGTTCTACCTAATAATATTCAGGCCTAATTCATACACAAAAAACGTTAAATTCAACTGCTGAAAGTTTTGTTAAAATAAGTATTTCCAATTAGTAAAACAAGGGTCACAAATTTTAACGTGCAGTTAAATTACGAATCAGACCTAAATATAGATGTTCTAAAACTAATTAAATGTTACATCGGGTGGGTGTGTATAAATTGGCAGATAATCTACACGTGGCGATTTTCTTCCTAAACTTCTGAATAGAAAATGTATAATATCTGAGCAAAAATCAAAAGTACCTTGAATTTCTGAAATGTCAGATTGATTAGTGAGGCGTATTGTTTCACTAACAAGGAGAGGATCAGATGTGTGACTCACCGATTTGATTAATCTTTGGCACACTTGTAGGTCATAACTAGGAGTGTAACACGTGCAACTAATAGGGCGCACTATTCAGCTGTTGAGAAAACATGATTTCTTTATTTCCAGTGTATTGTGTACGTTTTATGTTAATAAAACGTCAATAAGACTTATCGATGCCATGGCGTATTTGTAAAATCTTTGCTTCACAACCGCAGGGTCCGCGGATCGAGCCCCGCTGATGAAAATTAGTTAATCTTTTTTATAATTTTTATAAATCCATGCGTATTTAAATATGTCAATTTCAAAATCAATTATATTAATTTCATTTTTAGGTGTAAAACAAAACAAATAAATTTAAAAAATCAATATTTGTATTTCCAGTCTTTTTTTTATAAAAAAAGTTCTATACGCTATTCGGGTATTCGGGCGAGCTCATGCTGTACTTTCTTCATTGTTGAACTATGTAAACTGTTTTGGTAATGGCATCAATAAATGATTATTATTATTATTATTATAGAAAAAAGATTTTAAAAAATACCGGAAATAAAAATATTGATTTTTCAATTTCCTGTTTAATTTGTTTAATACTTCTCCTAAAAATAAAATCAATATAATTTATTCTAAAATTAACATTTTTAATTACTCATGGATTTATAAAAAATTATAAAAAAAGAAAATTTGCTTACGTTCATCAACGTAGCTCGATCCACGGACCTTGTGATTAGGAACCAGAGATTTTACAGACGCGCCACGGAGGTCGGTATTCTTTCGTTAACATAAATGGTACATAAACATACAGCAAATGAAAAAACCCTTTTTTCTCGAAAACGGCTGAATAGTGCGCCCTATTACTTGCACCTGTAATACTTCTAGTCATGACCTGCACAAGTGTCAAAGATGGATCATATCGGTGTCACACATCTGATCCTCCCCTTGTAAGACATCAAATTATTAAAGCAGTATGCAGTTTTGTTAAATTTTCTATTGGTTTAGGACAAATTTTGGTAATCTTGTAGTTTACTTTAATTCTATAATTACATTATAGTGAGACGCGAAATCTGGCAACGTCGTAAATATTGGGCCTGAAGTTGTTCCGCTTACTTCAGTCCGTACTTCATGTACTAAACTACAAGATTACCCAATTTTTTTTCTTATTTTTTAGGACATGTAATAACTAATGGTTTTGGTTTTTTAACTGAGTCAAAAGTTATTTACCTTATATATAGTCCATTCTTGACATATATTCTGGATCCTGAGTATTTCATCATCGAGCACTTTGTAGAAGTAAGCTGAGCCAGCTTTCACCCCAGTTACTTCCGGCGAAGCTTCGCATAAACCACCTTTCGACAGCCGTTTGCGATATTCTTTCCTGGCACTGTCCTTACCTCTCGACATTGTCACGTAAGGACTGACATAGGTGAGAGGTGTCTTATTATCAGGAGTCGTCTCATCACGGTTCTTAGCAGCTGGACTAATTACTTTAAGTTGTGCCTTAAATGAAATCTCAGAATAGGCTGGTGACTTCGATTTACAGCTGGTATCTATGCTAAAGTTTGCACTAAAATAAATTACATAATTAATATTGGAACGGTAGAAAGTGTGTTACAACTTGAGTTTGTTATAAAAATTAAATGTTTGACAGTAAAAAAAAAAGAAATCTGAACCACTTCAGCGATGAATTTGATGTGGATTTTAATATTTTTTCGTGCTGAAAACGAGCCGACAACAAAATATATACATAAAAACAAGAGACAATTTCTAGAAACATAAAATTTTTGAATAAGTAACTTTTCTTGTAGCAATAGTACTTTTTGTCTTTTTTTCACTTTGTACATATTCTTAAAGGACTATTTAATAAGTGTAAAAAATTTCAGTAAATTACTCCATCCTAAAAATCACCTCCAAAATAGCGTATGTTCATTAAAAACAACCCCAAATGTGCCATGATTTTTTATTTAAAAAAATTGAAGTTGGCACACATGTTAGGAATTGACATACAAAACGTCAGATCGTTCTAAAAGTCAAAATTATTCTGTGGTCACAATGGTTTACAACAGGCATGTCAAACACGCGGCCCGCGGGCCGCATGCGGCCCACTTACAAGTTGTCTGCGGCCCGGCAAGGTTGGTATCAAATATTAAAAAAATATATATATACAAGGCAAAAATAATTATTTTTTGTTTAAACAAATTGGCATTAACCTCACTTGTTGCAGAAAGCATTAGATAAATACAATAAAACGAAATGTATTTATTTTTTTGTTAGGTTTCAATTGTAGTTTTTTTTTTGGTAATGCGGCCCGCGGCTTCTGTGTAATACTTGATGCGGCCCTTGGTGGTAAACGAGTTTGACATGCCTGGTTTACAACATCCTGCAAAAAACGTTTCTAGTTGAAAGTTATTTCCAAAATGGGACTAAAGTGCACGGAAATTGGGTGTATTCATTTGACGCACCTATGGGAGAGTTTCAGGAAGAATTTCCTAAAGTTCTCATTATTTATGATGAATTTAAAAATACCTTATCATGATCTGTTATGTCTCCGTAAGGAAGTGGTAGACCACTCAAACGTACTCAGGATGCTATTAACACAGCCCAAGGAATTTTGGAAGGTAAACCTACATCTTCTATGCGTCGTTTATCACAGCAAATGAATTTATCGGTAGGAACATGCCGCAAGTAACATAACCTCAATATATGTTACCAACTTAAATTTTTTTAAATAAAAAATCATGGCCCACTTGAGATTTTTTTTTAATGAACATACTTTACCACTCCATACAACAATACTGGATTAAAGAATTAACTATTGTTGAGGAATATTGAATAAATGTATTCTAACCATAGTAGTCCCTTATTTTTTAGTTATTAACTATAAAACCCAACCCCTTTCACTTTTTCTACAATAAACATATTTACAAAAATGATTATTACATCATTTTTACTCATTTATTCTTGAGCCACAATGAAAATTCTGATCAAATTAAACCCATTTTTTCTACAAACATTTTAAGATTAGACACTGGTGATTTTCTAATGTTTCAAATTGGTAATTTTGAATTTAACATGCTAGAATATAGTGAGTTTGCGATGACAATTGCTACTATACTTACAGTTCTGAGTCTGGATCCTTCACTTTACTTCCACTGTTCGGAGTTTTACCTGGTGTTTTTCTGTTCGTCATTTTCCTGAAATTAGTTGTCCATTATTTTGAATACAATGAATGTATATAATAAATACGAGGGCAATCCAGATAGTGACCGACATTTTGGCCTTGCACGGCAGTTGGCGGCACTGGCGCCACCATCCTGGCTACAGAATGTTTCTACGCCTAGTACGCAACCAGCCGTGGTGACTAAGAGCATCGTGCATATTGTACTTTTTATACAGTGGCGTTTTAAAATGAGCGCTGCAATTGAAAATCCCGCCAGTTGGTGAAGTCCATGGTGTGATAAGGTTTTTGTTGGCGAAAAATTACAAACCGATTGAAATTTATCGCCAGATTTGTGACATGTACGGCAACGGAATAATGAGTGAAAGCCGAGTGAGGCAGTGGTGCATTGACTTTAAAAATGGCCGAATGTTCACGATGAGGATCGCAGTGGTAGGCCTAGTCTTGTGACTGATGAAAATGTTGGTGAAAATGAATGAAAAAATCCGTGAAAATCGTCTTTTCACGATTACGGAACTCTCGGAACATTTTCCCCAAATTTCACGGAGTTTAGTTCATGAAATCATAGTTGGTAAACTTGGATACTACAAATTTTGTGCCAGGTGGATTCCGAAAATCCTAAGACCACAAAAACAAAAGACTTGCTGCAGCACTGACATTTCTGGAAGAGTACGACAAAAGTGGAAACCATGTTATCGATCGTATCGTAACTGGTGACGAGACTTGGGTACAGCACGTGACCTGTGAAACAAAATGGCAGTCGATGCAATGGGGTCACACGCATTCGCCCAAGAAACCGAGGATGTGTCTGCAGACGCTGTCAGCAAGAAAAATCATGGCTACTGTGTTTTGGGTTGCTCAAGAAGTGATTTTTTTTAACGTGGTCAAACAATCAATTCTGAGAGGTATTGCGAAACATTCCGAAAATTAAGACGCGCGATACAAAATAAGCGCCGGGGAAAACGATAAAATTTTGTTTTTCCATGACAACGCTCGTCCACACTCAGCCAATCGTACTCAAGAGCTCTTGAGTGATTTTGGATGGGAAATTTTCAGTCATCCGGCATACAGCCTGGAGCGACTACCATCTGTTCCCAACGATGAAGACGTGGCTCGGTACGCAACGTTTTGACACTGATGCTCAACTCCATGCCGGTGTAAACCAGTGGTTGAACTCGCAGGCGGCAGATTTCTACGAAGAGGGCATTGAAAAGCTTGTAAAACTTTATGATAAATGCCTTAATTTATATGGCTATTATGTCGAAAAATAGCCTAAGAGTTTATTTGTTGAATTTGGTTCTCGTTTATCACGTGGTGAAACATTTTTAATATTACTGGTTGTTGAAATTAGGCACTTGGTAGGTTTCACAAATTTTATACTTTTTATTCCGACTAGTTTCGATTGTTACATCATTATCTAGGAATGAATACAGGGGAAAAGAGTTTACCTTCAAAATGTATATAATAAAAATTAGTTTTTTCACTTTGTTTATTTTTTATTTCAAAATAAACTTTGTGGATTGCCCTCGTACTATACTAGAAACTTTAGAGAAAATTACGGTTACATGGTGTATGAGGAATCGGCCAACAGTGCACCCTAAGATTTGACTTCTTTTTAGTTTGTTCTGTTTGATTCAGTTGATTTGTAAATTATGACCAAAGTGAAATCTCGCTCGACAGTGTACCTCAACATATATGAAGTTTCACTTAAACTGGTTACTGTTAAGTTATTCGATATGAAATGACTTATCTTCCACAAATCGCATTTTGCATTTACGTCACTTCCAAATCCGATTCTCAAACTAACACACCAAAGAAAATACAGTGATATAAACTTACACAAACTCGGGAGACTTTATTTGGACTGCACTATCGATGAAAGCTTTACTGCCCTCCTTAAACCTGAAAAAATAACACTGTTAGTACATGAAACCTAAAAACAAATGAACACTACATACTTTTGGACATCAGCTGTAGAATGCATAATTTGAGTTTCTTGTTGAGCGCTACTCATAGCCCTAGTCTGTACACGGGGAACATCACTCTTTTCAACTAACTTTGATAGCTTTTTCGTTGTAACCATAACCAAATCAGTTTTTATTTCAGGTTTAGTTTTCAATTGTGAATTAAGTCTAGTACTTTTAGGTCTTAAATTCTCTTGATTGGATATTTCACGTGCAGATTTCGCCCTTGTGCTGACCATATTTAAATTTTCTCTTGAGCCTCGAGCGCTTGAAATGACTTTGGTTTGTTCCGATGTTGTGTCTGGTTCAGATGTTTTAAGTGAGCTTGGTTTTTTCCTATTATTGACTGTAATCAATATTAATCAGTTTTAGAAAACATTTTTTATTATAATAAAACAACTAACCTTTCACATTTTGTGAGCCTTTATTATCAGCTTCGGATATTTCGCGTGCGGCTTTTGCCCTTGTGCAGACCATATTTAAATTTTCTTTTGAGCCTCGAGCGCTTGAAATGACTTTAGTTTGTACCGGTTCAGATGTTTTAAGTACGCTTGTTTTTTTCCGATTATTGACTGTAATCAATATTAATCAGTTTTAGAAAACATTTTTTCTTATAATAAATAGACTAACCTTTCACATTTTGTGAGTCTTTATTATCAGCTGTGTCTAAATCGAAAGTCTTCTTACTGGGCAAAATGTTCTCCTGCTTGAAATTTAATTTCCTTCTCCCCCGTTCCACAGGCACGTGAGAAGCGGCCCCCATTACTGCATTACCTTCCGCCTTTTTTGGAATCACATTACTACTATTATGGTTAAAGTGAATCGGCTTTATATTAGGAGGCACTCTAAACTTGTGGGTCGAGGTGGCAAATTTATAAAGGCTGGGAGTAGCTTCCTTTCTTCCCGAAACAGGTGGTAACTTCATGTCTTTGTACACACTTGGACTGACATGGCAAACTTTAAAGAGTGGTTTCTCTTTAGACTTCTCTTCAGCCTTTCGCTTATTTCTCTCTTGTTGCCACTTCTTTAGCATTTCCAGACGTGTTATACTTGATTGCATATTTTTAGGCATTTCGGGTGACGGGACAAACGGTGATGTTGTAATGTGGCGTTTTGCGGCCACCAGGTCGTTTCGTTTAATTTGCCTATGCTCCTTACTTTTCAGTAGCCGGTCCACTAATCGTCCCTGGTGAAGAATTTTTATGCCCAATTTCAATGATTGCGTTAAGTCCATAATACTAAAATTAATTTTTCATTATTCACTGCACTGTAAGTCGATCACTTATACCTTGCCCAAATGTAACAGAGCAAATTGTAATGTTAATTCCAAAACTGGAGAGCACTAACAAAGACATTAAACTATGGCTCTAATGCAATGAACAAAACATTTATTACTGTAAAAGCCAGGACAAAGGGAGGTGCCATTTAGAAAGTTTGTCAAAATCGGTGGTGTGGAAGTTGGAGGACGGTATAGATTCAGATACTACAAATTACTTCAATCAAGACATTATAAATTGTAAATTGATTAGTAAGTTAAAGCCATCAGTAAGTGTAAGAGTAGAAAACATTTGCTGTACATATGTCCCATGTCAGCAGAAAATCCGCTAGATCTGGCAGATTTTGAATCCGAATTGCGGAATATTTTTTGTTTTAGCGGCTGGCGGATTTTCTAGCGGAATTATTTTGGACCATTGAAAAAACTAGCGTAATTTGATTAAATTTTTTAAACATCATTGTTTTCAATAAACGTCAAATGAAACGGGATAATTAAAATTATTTTTGTGTCTAAACACATTATTCTTTTCTATATCATAAAAATCACACACAACTTTCCACAAGGGCAATAACGGATAACAGACGATGCTCGGTTCGGAATAAATAATAATTTGGAATTGTGTAAATATAAAAATCCCGTTTATTCGAATTTCCTGCTTAGCTGACAAAGTGTAAATACAATTTGTAATAAAATGCGGATGATTAAAATCTTTTTTTAATATCCGCCTTGGCATTATGTTTAGTGGAACGACTATTTTCAACAGTGAAAGTAAAAAAAATAAATTGCGCAACCGAATTAGTGTTGAAATGTAAAATGCAATTAGGGAAGGACGGAATAGACAAAGCATTATCATATATATATATATATATATATATATATATATATATATATATATATATATATATATATTATATATATCATGATTAGAGTCCGGATTTATATGCGCTAAAAAAGGCATTATAATTTTTTTATATGCGCTTAAAATTAGCCAATATATGCGACAAAATGATTCAAATATGGATTTTATATGCGGTTTAATTAGAAATAATGTTGCAAAATAAAAAAAAATACAAATAGCAACTATTGATAATTTATTTATTGGAATTGCAGTGTAGAACCAACATTTGATTTTGATTTTCAATTTAGGTAAAGTTAAATGACATAGAGTTCATGTTAAAATTTATTATGTCCTCCTCAGTCTCAATCTTTACATTTTTTAAGTTTTTTTAAATTAAGAAGAATATTTTCTAATTTTTCAAAATTATTGGCGTAGAATAAAGCAGCTTCCACCCAAGCACAATTACCGGATACGGTTGCTCGAGTATCATCTGCATAGGCGTACTAGCTTAACTTGCTTATGAGGAAATCCCCTTATTCTAAATAAATAATATAATATATACATATCTATGTAACAGAAGGTTACGTTCGCTAGTTAGGGGAATTCCTTAAATTTATCTTATACGATTTTATAAAAAAGATTTCCACGCTGGCAAATTTAATAAAATAAATTTCAACAAAATCAATTACAATTAATGGAAATATTGACTTTATATGTGGTTATATGCGGATATATGCTCAAATAAGTTTAATGTGACAAAACCTCGAAATATTAAGTTATATGCGAAATAAAACTTGGTACTTTGATTTATATCAGAGAGAAACGTATAGATACAATTCACCAATTCAATACGAAAGAGCAAATAAAACATGTAAAAAAATATAAATCCGGACTCTAATCATGATATATATCGTGATATATATTCATATATATATATATCTCAAGAATCCTTAATATTTTGTTGTACAGACTGTATATCATTGGAAAGCTTATTAAAAATGACATACATTGGTCGCAACTTATATAGGGTGTTCCATTTGAAAAGAAATAGTTATCTATTGTTTTGCGTATGTTGACATCCTGTATATCACTATGAATAAAAGAGAACCAAAGCCAATGTGTATTATTCTTTATGATGTGGGAAATTTTGTAGTGTATAAATAATGATGCTATCTTTGCTAGGAACGCTTCTGCAATGTTTTCAATGTGTACATGTTTTTGCCACAAATTTGCCCATAACTAACCAACCGTCCATAATAGACCCATACTATCTTATACTATTTTTATCAGCTTCTTAAGAGGGTTAAAAATAAAGTATAAAATATAGGGTGTTCCATTTAAAAAAACATAACTTTGTTCTGTTATGTATATTGGGACACCCTGTACAAAAACATACATATTTTTAAAATATGTAGAATAAGTGTGGGTACCAATTCAAGAAAACTAGAAGTCGATATCTCAAATAGCAAACAAGTAATGGGGCTTTTACAGATCTCTGGGTCACCCGGTATATCATGGATTTTTATGAAACACACGATACCAAAAAATTCTCCCGTTTCTCAAATTTTTCCAGTTGCAGCAATATAAATAGTAAGCATGTACTCTAATATCAACAAGAGATGGGCGAAATGACTCTTTTTTGTCGGAAAGAGTCGATTTTTGAAGTGACTCACGACACTGTTGAAAATGAAAAAGTAAGTGTGAGCAAGAAAAAAACAAAAAAGGTCCTCACTTTGAAAATTCTTCAATTTATCCCTGAAAACATAGTGAAGAGCAAAATAGCCCTTATTTCAAAAAAATTTCAATGCATTTATAATGCAGTATATAATTAATAAGTTATATAAACATTAATATTAATGACCAAGAATAAATATCAAGAAGTTGATATATATCGGATATATATATATATATATATATATATATATCTGATATATATATATCCGATATATTGATATTCATATAAATATCGGATATTGTCATCACATACTTCAAGTAACCAGATTCAATTTAGATGGATTTAAATCTGTAAATGTGTTTCAGGCATGGCCTGAAGATAATGAAAATATTCTTGAAGAATGTTTATAAATTCTTTAATCATTTTAATTTGTTTTAATATAGCTAATTACTTCAGAAATATTTTGTGTTTGTATTCATTTCGTTCTTTTGATAATGATTTGATTTTTATTCACATATTTTCTGGCGGAATTCTAGTGGAATTAGGTTGGCTTTCTGGTGGAAATATCATGTGGCCAGATGGCAACACTGGTCCCAGAACTTATTTCAGCACAAGGAGTATCAGAACACCGAGTTGAGTTTGTAAATTATGTACTGCTTCCAGGGATGGAGTTGATGAGGAAAAAAAAATTAATTACTGATTTTACAATGAAATCATTCTTTATAAAACATTCTGCTCATCAAAATATGAAAAAAGTTGGGGATCAGATCTACAGGGTGTTAAAAAATGAAAAAAACCGAAATTTCTCCATTTAACAATTTTAATGGCGATTCAACTTGACGTTTCTAGTTTTGAGGTTAAGCTACAGTGATTTCAGTTCGGTTTATAACCATAAATTCAATTTCCTCAAATTTCATTGATGAAGAAGTATTAATGTTGATTCACTGAAGTCTCCTGCCAATCATTTGTGCTTTTTTGTAAAAACCCTATATTATGTTTTACTGGTTGGAATGTAGAATGGAGGTTTCCCACTGCCCTTCGTATTACCTTTAACTTCAACTACAAACACTATTTCTCAGTAGTCATAAAATTTGCATTTCTAGAAATTATATTGAGCAAAACAAGGGTTTGTAGTTTATGTTACACTGGATATGAAGGGTGGTGGGTGGCAGGGGTGTGGAGTCGTAATAAAAATGTAGCGACTCCGATTCCAATTTGTTTTTTTTCGGTTTGGCTCCGGCTCCGATTTCTCAATTTTTTTATTCCGACTCCGACTCTAAATCCGACTCCGGCTGCGACTCCGACGTTAACAACGTCGTATTAGAATAACAACCAACATTCATTTTGCGTATCATATGAAAAAAAAACAAGGGGAAGCACCGTTCTCTGTCGAATATTTGCATCGTCGAATTTCTGAATATTTTTATTTTCACTAATGCAAGTTGTGTGAGAAGTTCGATAATTGAATGCGTAATAGAATCTCCTAACTTGTAATCAAGGATGTAGAGTTGTGAGAAAAATGTAGCGACTCTGCCTCCGGCTCCGACTACTTATTTTTTTTTTGTTTCGGCTCCGACTCCGATTCCTGATTTTTTTTGTTCCGACTCCAATCTCTTAAATTTGCAGCCTCCAGACTCCGGCTCCGACCCCAAATATTCACCGACTCCACCTCTCCCGACTTCGACTCTGACTCCACACCCCTGGTGGGTGGTTCCTATTCTATAATCCGACTAGTAAAACATAAACAAGAGTCTCTACAAATGAATTCATTCATTAAACAGAAAGTCAACATTTCAATGTTTATATTCACAGTATTCCATTTGTGGAACCTTCTTGTATCGTCCACTGTTTAAAGGGTAGGCTAGAGCCCAACTACCCATCTCGATATTAACATAAGCCCCTTTTATTAGTTATAAAATTTCCAGCAACACAATAATCTTCAGTAAATCGAACAGAAGTTTATGGATTACATTATAATAAAAACAACGGGATGGGTGGGCCCTATCCTACAATCATCGGGTGGTGGATGATTCCTATCCTAGAATCCAATAAGTGTAACAAACCCCAGGGTCTCTACAAATGTATTGATTAATCAAAGAGAAACAAAACAGAAAGTCAACAATCTATTCATGGTTTTCCATCTGTGAAACCCTCGTATAGGTTCTGCCGTTTGGATGGTAGGATGGGGCCCACACAACATCATATGTATGATCTCTAATTCCAACTACAAACCCTTTTAATTAGTGTTCGTTAAACATTTCCAATATTATAGAAATGATATTGAATAAAAGAGAGGTTTATATGTTATGTTACTTTGAATATGAAGGGTGATGGGTGAGCCCTATTCTTTAATCCAACCAGTAAAACGTAATACATAGTTTCTACAATTGAAATAATTTATCAAACAAAAAGTCAAAAATTCAATGTTCTATTCGCAGGTTTCCTTCTGTGGAACCTTCGTATATAATCTACTTTTTAAAGGGTAAGATAGGGCCCACCAACCCATCTCCACTTGAAATTTTCAAAATATATTCATAATTTATTCTATTATATTATTTTGTAAAAATCAGAAAATATCCTTTGAATAGAGTCCGAGATAATTGCACGAAAACAGAGTATAGTGTCATTCTGAAATTGTGCATTTTTTCGAGCGACAAAAAAATATAAAAACAATTGCGACAAACTTGAAATTTTCAAAATATACACAAAATTAATTCTATTCTATTGTTTTGTAAAAATTAGAAAATACCCTTTGACTAGAGTCCGAGATAATTGAACGAGAATAGTATAGTGTCATTCTGAAGTTGTGCATGGTGCGGCTGCCCTGGTGTAGATGCACCTTTTGCACCCCCGCCAGGAACGGCCCTGTGACCACTCATGTACAACTAGACCAGGGGGCTTACACAGGGTTAATCAAGTTTTTCAAATTAATTCAGTATACATTTATTGATAATAATTTACGTCTGACCAACAGGACATACTAGCGAAGGTCATAAATTACGCTTCGAGAATATGAAAAAAACGAATTCTATACGATTTTTTCGGGGGAATCGTGTCCTCCGGGAGGTTAAACATAGCATAGATACTGTATAGATGTAAACATACCTTAGATAGAGCCTATTTTCAGTACTATTCTTGTTAATAGTTCACGGGTAAAACACTGCTTTCCAACGGTACACCAAACAACACAATTAAAATCTAACCGACATTTGACAAACCGCTGTTCACGAGTTTGAAACTATGTTTACGCAGTGTTGCCAACTTTACTACTCTACCACAAAAAACATCCGATTTCATGGATGGCTGCAATCTAATTACATTATGCATTTACTCTACAACAGATTACAAGCAATTATGTAGCAGTTATTTATTTAGCAAGTACGCAAAATGGGTCTTCTTCTTGCGTACGTGTAACACAACTTTTTTTTTATTTGCTCTCAAAATAATATTTGAAAATTGAAATGGAAAAGTCCGAAGTGGCGGTTTTAATGTTTAAACGTACCAACGGTTGCTATGCTTTAAATGTAGGAACGGTTGATAAAATTCGGTAATTCGTTCGTAGACGGTTATTAAATCGTGTCTCTAGTGTACAAATTGCGTACCTTAAAAGTACTCCGAATATATTGTTCTGAACGTATACCAATTATGCTGCACAAATTATAAAATGTACTCACCACCTTAAGGAGAGATTTATTAGGAAAATAGATAAAATGCAAAGGATCTAAGGCATGACCTTGCTACCACGTGCTCATAGACCGTGCACGTGCTTGATTAAAATAGTTTCTCAACAATACTGCCACCCTAACTCTTAAAATCGTACAAGGTTATTACGCATAAACACTTTATTTTAACAAAAACTTGAATCGAATTTATAAAACATTAATAACACGTAACCAAATTTAAAAGAATCCATTGATTTTTTTAAGATTTTTTAAAGCATTTTCTTATGATGTTTTATCGACATGGCAATAGCGCTGGCCAGCCGTTATTTGCGCGGTTGCCACGTTTTCATTGTTTTTATTTACATGACCATTTAAATTCCAATTTTCGTTTAATGATTTATTAATAATTTACGTGTACTTTTAGTAACAATTTTGCGATTTTATTTGCAAAGTAATTGTGATTGATTTAATTGATTTAAAGTTCATGGCCATATTATTATGTTTCAATTTAAAAGTGATACTTTTTGCCATTTGAACTAATTTATTGCCTACTGGCTGTAATGGACGTTGTAGTTTATAAAAAACGTTAACGACGGCTTTATTTGTTAATGTTTGCAGAAACAAATAGTGGTAGATTTAATTTTGGTAAGTTTTTAGGTTAAGTTTATATTAATTGTATTCATTAATCCCAATGTTATAGAGTAATAGATATATTCTCCCAATCAAATATTAAATGAAAAAATTGATTTGTTTATAATTAAATTTTTGTTAAAAAAGTATATGAAAAACTGGAGTGCAGGAGGTCGGTCCCCATACAATCTTAAATATTAACACAGAGCTGTTGCCAATGATTGACGTATTTAGTTGCAGCGCTGCACTAAAATTCACTCAAATTTGGTCTGATGTTGGAAGATTAGAGTGTGGCAATTCACCCGAGTGGCAATGGCCAACTTGTTCACTAGTTTAATACTATACTTTTTCGCATCATATTAAATAATAATCTAAAGATTTTTCTGTTTGTATTAAATTATAACGAATAATTTTTCTATTTGGAAATTGCGGCAGTTCGCTGACAAAAAAACGAATCGTAACCATAGTAACAACTAAACTGTTGGGCAATTAAACTGCTATCATTTAATTGGACACCTGTGGAGAAAATGATTTGGCCGAATAATGGACAACTTTCTCAAGCAAAAACGATTTAACAACCTTTATATTATTTAATAAGATGCAAAAAAATAATTAAATATTTATAGTAAAGAAGGCTTTTTTGGCAGTATAACATCTGACCTGCTCGAATAACATGGATACAGGGCCGCATTATCCATAAGGCAATATAGGCAGTTGCCTACTGGCGGCGATCGCTTGGAGTGTCGGGTGCAAAATAGTCCATTCCTATCCAACCAGACAAAAGTTGATTTTGAAAATTTTTCTAACATTTTGCAGACCCTAGCCATTAAACAGGTAGCTAACCAGACTTCGCATGAGATTGGTTCAAATTACAATAGACCGCATGGTTATATCTTGTGTGAGCGGAACGCAGAAAGATTTATGATAAGTTTTACGACCAATTACTGAACGCTTGGTGAGAGCAACTTGTACAGGAAAGTTTATGTCAAGACTTGTAACGAATCTGGAAATCAATTTCAAAATCTTATAGCCTGAGTTATTGTCAGTTACAACTTTTATTAATTGGTTTGTTATTTTTGTTTGTTAATTTTGTCTTCTAAAAATAATATAATATAATAATCGCTCAATTTGTAATTACTTTGTCTGGAAAGTAACAGTTATATTTTGAGTTTCAGTGACCCTTTTTGCTAACAAATGACCTTAAAAGTCTGCCTACACGTCGAGAGTGATTTAAGTTTGATTTAAGAATTTATTATTTCATATTATTTCATATGGGTTCAGGAATTTAGATAATGTTTACATTAATTTAACATTATTTTGCTATTACATTTACCATAGTTAAGCAATATGTTAATTGGCACCCTGCTTTTTGCATCAACAGATTTTGGTAACTATTATAGATTTTGTGCTTTAATGAATTTATTTATGGAAACTCTGGGGTGTCTTAAACAAGCTGGAGGGTGGGATAGGGCCCACCCAGGGCCCACCCACCACTCTTCGTTTTCACTTTACCTTAACCCAGAAACCCTCTTTATTGTTGACTTTAGAACTTTTAAAACTCCAGTGATTTGACGAAGAAATGAAGAAATTTCTTTAATCCAACCGAGTTTTGTAGTTTAAGTTTAAGTGGAAACAACAGGGGGTGGGTGGTCCTTATCCTATCCTCCAATTCTTGGAACACAAAAGAGGGTTTTACAATTGTTAATTGATTAATAGAAAAAGATTCAAATGGTTTATCTTCTCTTCGACAAAATAATTTTTTTGTAGAAACTTTGGGACGTGTTTAACGGGTTGGAGAGTTGATTGGATAGAAATCTCAGAATGGATTAAACTTCCATAGCCTAAAACCCTTTAATTTACTGCCTGATCCAATCAAAATATTGCCGGTTGAACAGTTTAGAAAAACCATAAAATCTTCTTTTATTTTAATTTATTGTGCAATGATAATAAAACACACATTTTTAATAATCATATGTTAAATGTAAATCATGTTTCGTACTTGTGATAATGTCAATTTTAACCTTTGATTTTCTATTTTTATTTTTTATTTATAATTTTTACTTGAACTAACTATTATTAAATAAGAGTCAATATGACATGTGTAAACGTTATGTATTAGCATGAATAAATATTATTATTATAATGATTTGACGAAGAAATTTCTTTAACCAAACAGTGTTTTCTTGGTTAGGGGAGATTGGTGAGAACGGTGTATGAATGTAGAAGGGGGAGGTGGAGAGAAGAGAGAAAGAGAATGTATGAAAGGGTAGGACTGGCTGAAATGAAGGTGCAAGAATGGTTTGGTAGGGGTGTGAAAGTGGCGGCATGGATGAAAGAGAAGATGAAGGAAGTGGAAGCACAGGAGAGACAGGGACGAATAGATAAGAGCGAGTATAATGATATGTTTGGAAGATGGCAAGTGTATAGGAGGGTACCAAGATACATGAGTGAGGGTGGGTGGAGCAGGGAGGAAAGGATGATAATGACGAGGACTAGGTGTGGGTCTGGAGAGAGGGGGAGAAAGAAATGGATGGGGAAGGATTATATGAGATGTAGGTTATGTGAATGGGGGAAAGATACTTCGAGGCACCTGGCGGAAGAATGTGAGGGGGTGAATGAGGAATGGGTGGGAGTGAAAGGGAACAGAAGGATGACGGAATGGATGAGGGAGGATGGGGCGGGGGTAAAGACACTGGAGAAAGTGGGACGCGAGAAGGAGGACAGGAGGTGAAGGGAAAGGAGAGACGGGGAAGAACAATGATAGTATTTGTATATAGAGTATAATTATGCCAATAAAGGTTGTTTTTTTTTTTTATTAAAGTGGAAACTCAGGGCAGTAGGGTGGATCCTATCCTCCAATTCTTGGAACACAAACACGGGTTTTACAACTGTTAATTAATAAGAGAAGAATCAAATGGTTTATCGTTGCTTCGACAAAAGAATTTGTTTGTAGAATCTTTGGGGCGTGTTTAAAGGTTTGGAAAGTGGGATAGGAGCCCACCCTTCTCCCTATCCTATCATCCAATTCTTGGAACACAAACGAGGGTTTTGCAATTGTCAATTAATTGTTTAAAGAAGTACCGAACAATTTTTATATTATGTTTCCTCGACAAATGAATTTGTTAATGGAAACTCTTATGTATGTTTAACGAATTGGAGAGTGGGATAGGGCGCACCCACCACCCTTCATTTCCACTTTAACTTAACCCAGCAACCCTCTTTATTGTTCGCTTTGCAACTTTTAAAACTCCAATGATTTGACGAAGAAATTTCTTTAACCAAACAGTGTTTTCTTGATTAGGTTAAAGTGGAAACTCAGGGCGGTGGGTAGGCCCTATCCTATCCTCCAATTCTTGGAACACAAACGCGGGTTTTACAATTGTTAATTGATAAGAGAAGAATCAAATGCTTTATCGTTGATTCGACAAAAGAATTTGTTTGTACAAACTTTGGGGAGTGGGATAGGGCGATAGGGCCCACCTACCTCCCTTTGTTTTCACTTTAACTTAACCCAGCAACTCATTAGACTTCATATACTTGCTTGTTGGTTATTTTTTGTTCAAGATCCACCATAAATGTGGGTAGTGGATTTTTCGTTCTGCTTTGTTTAACATTCCATATGTTGGAGGGTTCATGCCCCAATTGTTTATTTCTTTAGGATTTCAGTTTCTAACAATGAGTGCAAATTTTTCAGCACTAACTTAAAGCGTCTCCCCTGTTTGGGTTTGTATGGATGGAATTCAGAGACTTTTTTCTTTTAGAAGTTTCTGTATGATTCATGGTGGGTTTATACGATGTTTAACGTTTAAGGTTTAAGGATTAACGTTTAGCGTTTAACGTTTAATGGAAAGATGCCGTTCACACGAAAATTAAGAATTAAGAATTTTAGATAATGCGCTTGCACGTCGATGTTGCCAGATCTTTTATCACAAATTTTAGGAAAATACTGTTTTGCAACTATTTCTTCTAATGAATATAAAAAACAATAAAAGTATTGTTTACAATATTCAATTCTTCATTTTTATCGCTAAAAATTCCGTCAAATTACTTAAATCGCATGTTTTAACAAATGATTTAGAATGAATATGTAAATCCGGCATCATTGTACTTATCAGCTGTGTTTGTGGAAACGATTAATTTGCCACAATTTATGTACACTGATTGAATGTTTCAATATGGATAGATGCCACAAAGTCATCAAAACTGTCCATTTTTAATCTTTGGTTGTTTACAAACACAAGTCGTGAACTTAACCTCCTATGTTTAACGAATTTAAGGGAAAAGTAGAAAGTACCCTACCCTTAAACATAAACGTTAAACGTTAAAATCCTTAAAACTTCGTATGAACGCATAAGCACTAATACGTTAGTTCTACTTTGCTTAAACACTAATCCTTAAATGTTAAACATCGTATAAACCCAGCATCAGAGTTGTAGTTCATATTCTAACCTGGTCATTGAGGAGGACTTTTAGTTCATATAGTTCAACTGGACATATGATCAATGTAGAAAGTGTACAATATAAATGTTGTAGTGACCTTTCTATGCAACAATATTTTTTCCATAATATTTTTAATTGAACGATCAAAAAGTTTCAATGAGATTGAGGGTGATGTTTTTCTATTTCTCACAGATTATTGTTCATCAAGTAGTTGGATGAAAGGTTTGATGTTTTCTGCTTTTAATCCCCAAAGATTGGTGGAGGGTTTTCCATGTACTTTGTTAGAGTGCAGTGGTCTCAAACTCGCAGCCCTCGAAGCAATTTCATAATCTAAAAAAAATTAATTGTAAATATTTCTTCGAATTTTAGAATGTCTAGTAACTTTTGGCCTGTGGAAACATTTTAATGGGCATACTGTCTATCCCCCTATTCTACAAATGGTAGACTTTTGGTATCAAAGGGGAAGAACCTCTAGTAAGTCAAAAAGCTCTTTGAATAAAAGCTTCAGCAATTTAACTATAGTACTAATAAACCGTTTATCCAGATTGATACAAACTGCCGACTTTAAAATTTGAATTTTTTCAACTATCAACCTATGAATTAACGGTTTTTAAGCAGGTGCTATTTCACAAAAATAAAACAGTTCATTGCTACTGCTAAATCTAATGTGCAAACTAATTAATATCTTCCTAGTGGTACTTTCAGGTTACATTTACTACCATCCAAAAAATTATATTTTTTCAAAATTCATCCCTAATTTGTCCTAAACATCAACATCTGCGGGCTATACTAATCTGCCCTTTTCTTACCCTAAATTTTTTTAATTAAAACATTGGCATTTAGTACTAACAGCAGAATGTATAAAACCTTGGTTATTATTTAAAACAAAAACATTCAACCTTTCAAAGTCAAAAATATTTCGACCTTACCCACACACACAGGAGTAATTCCGTCAAAATTTTTTGCAGATGCCTATTAAAAAGTAACTCCAAAGTAAGCACTGGAATGCCTTGAAGCATGGACCAAAAAGGTAAGACTGGATCAAAAAAATCCGATAAAGCTTTAGAATACTACAGACTATACTCCGACAACAACAAACTACCAAAGTACTTTTGCGGCACTTACGATGACAAAGCGCAACCCAGCGCATCGTCCTTTCCAATAAACATCCCGATAATTAACATCGAAGATCGAAGTGCCGTCGAAGCTGACGACGATAAAGTTAGGAACCCATCGCCGACCAGCAGCGTAACTTCTAATCGGAAATTAGAATGGGATAATGGTGCGGATATCGGATATGAAAATATTGCCAACAAGTCTTTACTACATAAAAGCCTCTCGTTACCAATTTTGACTTCAGTCGAAAGGCAACTCAATACTAGTTCAGAGAGCAAGGATAGTTCTAATCAAGCTGAATCTTCTGATTGCAAAAAGTCTACTTCTGGAGATCGGAAAAAATCTCCCTGTTCGGAATCTTCGTGTAAAAAAGAAGTTTTTAATTACATTAAGGCAAAGGTTGGCCTTCCCATGGCACATTCTACTCCTTTCAATAAATTAGAAATTACGAAGCCTATATGTTTTGAATATAAACACCAATCTAGCTCAGATTCTGATGAGGTAAAACACGATCTAGGTAAGGGAAAAATCGAATCAAGCTCGGATTCTAGTAGTATAAAACCCGATTACAGTGGAGGAAAACTTCAATCGAGCTCGGATTCTAACAAAATAAAGTGCGGTTCAAATGAACAGAAATACGAGTCAAGCTCTGATTCTAATGATATCGGTTTTAAAATAGAGGATTTGACGAAAACAGTCCAATCGAGTAGTTCTGGTTCGGGAAGTAAGAACGGATTGAAATTTGAAAATTTGACAAATAAATCGACTAGCTCGGAAGAAATTAAGTTGACAAAATCAATAGAGGGTAAAATAGAGCTGTATACGCCAAAAACATACAAGGAAAAGAATATCCAGAACATCCAAGCCTTGATTGAAAACACAGAAAAGTCCGAGAAAATGGTGGCTGAAAAAAGATTCACTTTATCACCAACATCTTTTTACTTCGAAATAAAGGCACCGTCTACAGATGCTAAAGTTGCTGATGCAGCTTCCAGTTCGACTTCTCAAGGAATTTCCTTGCACCACTCGTCATCAAAATTTGAATCTGCATCATCAGCAATACCAGAAAATTGCCCTAAGGAAGGAAGTAATACACATACTGGGAGTAAACCGAAAACTCAAATTATTACATCAGCTTCAAGTGATAACAAATCAAAAGTCCACAGTTTTGAAAACTTAACATCAACCACCAATGAGACTGTTAGGAAATGGAACAGCCAGCTAGATTTATCCCTGCCTCGGAGAATAAAGTATTTCAACAGGTATCGTGATGAAAAAGTAAAAAATCTATGCTTGACCAAACCAGCATACATTGAATGTCTAGGACCTTCGCAATCCAAGGATAAAAATATTCAAACAAATTCCGAAAACATATCGATTGGAATCCAAACTGAAAGCGGTACCAAAGTTTCTACAGAATCGGAGAAGAACCAGCAAAGTGTGTTGTACATGTTTCACCCACAAAACGATCACTACAACACCAATTCTACAACACAAACCGATTCTGATGTGGTCTTCTCAAACTGCAACAGCTTCGAGTTTTTAAACGGATCCGAATGTAATAAACGTAGCCCGAAAACTTCAGGTTCAGAAACGGGAAAGTCCAACAAGGCGGTAACAGATTACAATTCTAAGCAATTGAAACGAGCAACTGTAAAAACCGATTTAACAAACCTAACCTCAAATACTGATCACTCTTCATCTAGCAAGGAAAACTATTTATCGGATTTGTTATCACAACAACAGTCGGCGGATGTTGATAAGAAATTGGAGTTACTGCAAAAGCTGTACAAATCGAAAAAGTATGATAAAGAAACGAAGAATCATTATGTGAGGAAGATATTGAAGAGTATTTTGAATAATTACTCTGAAGAGAGTTCATTATACTCGGAGAAGATTACTCCTAATATTGCTCCTAGCATTCCTCCAAGAGATAGGATGATGTATGATGATGGTAAATCTTATAATACCGCTGGGAGTTATGCAGATAATAATAACAAACATAACACTGACAGTTCAAGAGAAAACCAATTGAAAAACAATGTGCCTTGGGTTCCAATAGCTCCCCTAAATTCTAGTCAAACTAAATCTGTCATCAGTGATCAATCGAAATCGACGAAACAAAGGTCACAAAGATTTACTCTACCTTCCTATCCAACAAAATCGTCCACTGGATCCTCTTCCGGTAACATCCAGAAACCTTTGTCCGATTGTTCTGAAAGACAAGACTTCACTTGGAAAGAAAATAAAACATTATCTGAAAGAATTTTAGAAATGCGCAACCGTAAATTAATTAGCGGAGATAGTGTGGATTCTCCTAGTGATGAATTGTTATTTTTTGCAAAACGCGAACGAGAAAATCAAATTCAATGGATTAATAATGAAATCGAGCATTTGGCTAAATTGAAGCAGTTGTTAGAAACGAAAGAGAATCAAAGCAAAGATGGCCCGGTTCAAAAATCAGGTGCTATCTATATGATAACGGCTGAAGGGCCCAATAAGGATACTAATGATGTCCCGGTGAAAAGTTCAATTATTAGAAATGGTGATATTTCACAAACTAGATTTATTGTAACAAATAGCAAAGGAACAACAGGCTATAAAGTACACGAACTTCAAACGTGTGCATCATCCACTGCATATAAAGTTGTAAGGGAGGTGCAGGAAGGTAATGAAGATGAAGACGAAATAATTGAAGGTCCCGGAAAATCAAATACTGCCGCTGAGGAAAAAACCGATGATATACTAGGTAAGTAATGGTCTGGAAGGAATTTGCTGTCGTGGTTAATTTAATATGCTCCAGTTTTTTTAAGACACTTTAAAACAATTTCTTCTGCCTTTTCATCTTCCATAAACCGGATTATGGAAAACATGTTCAATCTACTTTTGTCATTTTATTTTCAAACAATACAAATTTTGTGCATTAAATAAATAAATTTACTTTAACCCTTTGACCCACAACCACGAGTACTCCTCCTGTTTAACCTCTTCACGCCCAGGTTCGCCACATGTGGCAACAAGCGAAAAATGAAAACAAAAACGTACAAAAAAATTACTTCTTTAGCGCTATCTATGGAAAAATTTTTCATATTTTTTTGCATCAATGGGGAAGTTTGTGACAGTGAAATCATATTTCGTAGAAAAAGTTAACAACAACAAAGAAGTAATTTTTAATCAAACCTGGGATTAAATCAAAGTAGCATGGGCGCGAAGTGGTTAAATGTTCGGGCCAAACACAACGACCACGAGTATGGCCAATCACATCGAGCACGAGCTCAACTCATGGCGAGCCGCTTGGGCCAATCAAATCGAGTACGAGCTCAACTCCTGACGCAGCGCTTGCGTTGGTACTGCTGCACAATTAATGCATTTTCTTGCTAAACGGAATTTTTTGAAGTCCATATTTTACGTTTTCAGTTGTACCATGAAAAAGCATGAATTTGTGCGCATACAGTTGGGCACCACGCCAGGCCTCAGTCGGACTGGTTTCTGCTGCTGCATTCGGACGTAAGGAAAGTAGGCCAAAGGGTTAAAATTATTTTGAAAAATAACAATAAAATTCGTATTCGCAATTCAAAAATTTAGGCTGGAATATCCAATTAGAAGTTCCCCGAGAATATTCCGACAATTTTTGAAAATTATTTTCAGATGCTGTTGGAGACCACTATTCAACGTCAGATAAACATGAATCTAATGTGAAATCATCTTCATCAGTTAAATCCAAAGAATTTCAAGTGTGGAGGAGGAACGTTAGAGAAAGGGATTCCAATTTATGTCAAGAATATTCTTCCCATCAATCATTTCTAGCATCGGACAAAGTTCCTTCTAGTGATGATGCCAAAGCTAATTTTAATAAAGCAGTACTGATATCAAACACTGTTAGACCTAGTATAACCAATCCGAGGGACTGCGTGAGGAGGTTGGTGCTGGAAATTCCACTGGATCCTAAGGTCGAAGCAACTCAAGTTAATATTGAAGGTATGTTAATTGGAGTAATTGTGGTTATGGTTGTATTTGTTTAACATAGCCTAACAGAAAGGATTCTTTTTAACTGGTCAGCTTTGAATACTGAATAAAATTTGGTTCACATTTTCTGAAAATAGGGATAATAATTCAAGTAATATTGTGTTGGCTGTCTGGAATTCTCCAGTGCAGTGCGTTTTGCTTATTTTGATATCTTGTGGTTTTTGAGGTTACTTGTTTTTAATAGTATATTATGCAACGACCACATTATGACACTTATTAATGCATGAGTACGAAATTTACAACTCGAGCGAGCTTGCGAGCGAGTGTTGTAATTCGTACGAATGCAATAATAAGTCATAATGTGGGAGTTGCATACATTACTTTTTCTACGGCCATATAGATTTTAATTTATTTTTTCTGTTCTTGGGGTAAATCGTAAAAAAATGCAAGAGAATATATTCTTATGAAAATGTATAAACTAGTTTATTGAATAGATAAGCAAATAAAAAGGATTAGCAATAGGTAACATAAATAGACAATTAAATAGAATTTTTCTTTTCAGGATTAACAAAATTAATAATGGTAATTCCAATTGTAGAAATTGTTTTATATTGCCAATCCGTCAATAATTTATATGCTTTTTCATAGTACTTCCTGGATTTTGTTGGAAGTAAATTATCGCAGGCTTCTTTTGCCTTTTCCAGTATATCAGGTGGTGTTAACTGAATCTCGCCATGACTCACTCATTTTATATTTATACAGGAAATTATTTTGACTGGTTACGAGAATTATGTCCAAGTGACAACGGACCGACCAATGCTGACGTGATGCTATTTAATTTTCGCAATTATTTGTAGCTCGTTGCATTATGAAAATTTGAATCATTATGATGGTCATAATGATTCAAATTTCTGAATCGTTATGAATGAATTATAACATGGCCATAGAATAGTATATTCTGTAACAAGGTTAGAATGGAAATTCGATGCGAGTGGAATATTTCGAGCGCGAGCCGTGAGGCGAGCGCGAGGAACCACGAGCATCTGAATTTCCATTCTTACCGAGTATCAGACTATACTTTCTCCTCGACCAGATAAAATAGACTAATAAAATAATGAACACAAAGAACTTACGTTTTATCACGTTTGTGGTTATGTTTATAGTATTTTGACAATTGTGGCATCCAAGGCTAATTGTTTTATTCGAAACGATGTGAGAATATTCATTCTATCCCTTGTTATGGAATGAATTACATGCAAAACGCATAAGCGCATTGTGTTTTGTTCCATAACAAGAGTGAGAATGTGTACGTTCTATAATCAAAATTGATTTCAGAATGCTTAAATTCTATGGTGGTCGTGGAGAAAAAATATTTTTGTGTTCATATCTGCCAATTTTGTCTATTTTTAAGACAAGTAACCTCAAAAAACCACAAGATGTCAAAATAAACAAAACGCACGGTGCATTGCACTGGAGAATTCAAGGCAGCCAATATTATATTACTTGAATAATTATAGGGATTTTCAGAAAATGTGCTGCCAACTATTTTTGACATTTTCATCTCGCGGCACAAGAATATGTTGCAGGTAGGTACAGTCAGAGAAAATACAAATGCGAAACTCGATCGGCGAGGGATGCTGCCGCATGTCGGTGCTTAGTTCGGTCGAATCCCGTTCCTGCTTAAAATCCATTTATGAGGTAATAAAAGGGTATCCCGAGATAAGATGGTCAAAATGCCACCCGACACAGATTTTTAAATAAATATGAAAATATCATTAGATGTGCCCTTAAACCAAAGTAGCCGTGTATCAAAAAAACCCTACATGACAGGAGAAGCCCCAAAATAAGATTCTTTCAAATATATTTTTTTTTACCACTAAAAAAATATTTTAAAAATCTGAAAAAATCACATATATTATTGACCCAAATACCAAATAAGGTGAATTTTGTCAAGGTCATTGAACGTTATTTACAATATTAAAAAAATGGTTGAAAATAGAAAAAGAAAATTTGCCCACAAAAATGCCAAAAGTAGTCTTGAACAAGAGTACTGAAAAAAATTGCCTCGAAAAAAATGCCAAAAAGAGAACTGGAAAAAATTGTCTTGAAAAAAAAATGCCAAAAGTAGTCTTGAAAAAGTGTACTAAAAAAAATGTCCAGAAAAAAAAATGCCAAAAAGAGTACTGGAAAAAATTGTCTAAAAAAAATACCGAAAAGAGTACTAAAAAAATTATACTGAAAAAAAATTGTCCTGAAAAAAAAAGTGCCAAAAGTAGTCTTGGAAGAGTACTGAAAATAAATGCCAAAAAGAGTACCGGAAAAAATTGTCTAAAAAAATGCTTAAAAGAGTCTTAAAAATAGAATAGAATAAAATACAATTTTATTAGATCATTATATTGCCTTTACAATATTGGACACGTCAGGTATAAAATACATAAAGTTAAATTCAGACATGTATTCACGAAACAACTTAAAATAACTTGGTTAAAAGAGACTCTTATTCTTGGTGTTACGTAATTATATAATTTTTGAATTATGTTATGCTATAGAAAGCCTGCTGTAGAAGTAACGATTTTGTCTTGAGAAAGAGTACTAAAAAGATTGTCTTGAAAAAAAAAGCCAAAAAGAGTTTTGGAAAAGAATACTGAAGAAAATTGTCTTGAAAAAAAAATGCCATAGTAGTCTTGAAAAAGATACTGAAAAAATTGTCCTGAAAAAAATGCCAATTGAGCACTGAAAAAATTTGTTTAAAGAAAATGCCAAAAAGAGTACTGGAAAAAATTGTCTTGGAAAAAATGCCAAAGAGTCTTAAGAGTACAAAAAAATGGTGATGTGGCCATCATGTTACTTTCTCCGACTTTATATTTACGTTTTCATGGGTTTATTTTCAATTGAAATCATATTTTAAATGTACATCGAGCGTTGCGTAAACTCGGATGAAACTGACGTTTAAAACGTCAAAATCATGAAAGATGGAAAAATTATACTTCAAATTCAAAAACTAACGAGATTTAAAAAAAAACTTATTCTTTAGAAGTTGTTCATTTTGGCATTCTGTACAATTATTATTAACATAACATTTCTGTAACTATTATCGTTTTATAATTATAAACCAAAAATTAAAAAAATAATAATAAATTTTTTTCTCCAATAAAAATGATTTTATGAAAAATGTTTTCAAGCAAAAGAAGTTCATTTCTTTGTTGTCTTCCAAGTTTGTTTGAATGTTTTTGTGATATTTTTCATATTTAAGAAAATATTGGCAAAAAACAAAAAACAGTTAAGGTAAACGCCCACTTCCGGTGTACGAAATTTTACCAAAAGCTTTTCAGTTCTTCAGATTATCAAATAAGATGGATGTTCAAAGTTTCATATCAATTTCTGTATTAGTTTTTGAGATACAGCGCACACAGACAGACACACACACACACAGACACACACACACACACAGACACAAAATTTTTTTTTCCAGAAATTGTTGAAATGGCATCTAGGGACCCCAAAACGGATATTTCCGTAAAAAAAAAATTTGAAAAAAAATCACGATCACAATACTTTCTCGTACTTCGTAACGGAGAAAGTAAAAAAATTGTCCCCAAAAAATGCTAAAAAGTCTTGAAAAAGTGAATTTAAAAAAATGCCAAAAAGAGTACTGGAAAAAATTGTCCCGAATAAAATTCCAAAAAGAGTACTGGAAAAAATTGTCCTGAATAAAATGCCAAAAAAAGTACTGGAAAAAATTGTCTTGAAAAAAAATGCCAAAGTCTCAAGAGCCCAAAAAAAAATTGTCCCAAAAAATGCTAAAAAGTCTTGAAAAAGTGAACTGAAAAAATGCCAAAAAGAGTACTAGAAAAAATTGTCCTGAATAAAATGCTAAAAAGTCTTGAAAAAGTGAACTAAAAAAATGCCAAAAAGAGTGGAAAAAAATGTCCTGAATAAAATACCAAAAAGAGTACTGGAAAAAATTGTCCTAAACAAAATGCCAAAAAGAGTACTGGAAAAAATTGTCTTGGAAAAAATGCCAAAGAGTCTTGAGAGTACTAAAAAAAATTGTCCCAAAAAAATGTTAAAAAGTCTTGAAAAAGTGAACTAAAAAAAATGCCAAAAAGAGTGGAAAAAATTGTCCTGAATAAAATGCCAAAAAGAGTACTGGAAAAAATTGTCCTGAACAAAATGCCAAAAAGAGTACTGGAAAAAATTGTCTTGGAAAAAATGCCAAAGAGTCTTAAGAGTACTAAAAAAAATTGTCCCAAAAAAATGCTAAAAAGTCTTGAAAAAGTGAACTGAAAAAAAGAAAGAAGAAAGAATTGTCTTGAAAAAATGCCAAAGACTTTTAAGAGTACTAATACTAAAAAAATTGGTCCGAAAAAAATGCTTTGAAGTCTTGAAAAAGTGTAATTTAAAATTTTATTTCGTCATATGATTGCTATCAATAAATACCATCTATGTGATTTTTTCATCTTTCAACGTTTGGTGCGACAACTTCAAAAATTCGAATAACTAATATTTTTACGATATTTTTTGTATATTTATCAACAGTTGAACAGTCATTTTATGTACAATTATTATTAGGATTTCAGTATTAATTTTTTTTCAGTTTCGTATAAACAATCCAATTTTTTGTCAAGATATGACCACGAAACCCTCGAAAAATGGGTTTTCGTTTTTAACCACTATACAAATCTGAAAAAAATCATAAATATTTTTATCCCAAATACCAAATTAAGTAAATTTTTTCAAGGTTAGAAAGGGCGAAAGAAAAGGTTAAATTTAAAAAAAATAATACCCTAAATAAACTTTTATTTGGGTAAAAAATATATGTGAATTTTTCAGATTATTATAATAATTTTTAGTGATTAAAAAAATAAAATCTTATTTTTTCAAGGTCATATCTTGGCAAAAATGGGGTAACATATTTATACGAAACTGAAAAGAAACTTACTACCAAAATATTACTAATAATTTTATATAAAATTGTTGATAAATATATTAAAAAAATATCAAAATAAACATATTAGTTATTCGAATTTTTGAAGATGACGCACCAAAAATTGGAAGATGAAAACATCACAGATATGGCATTAACTGATAGAAATCATATAATGAAATAAAATTTTCCGTCAGTAGATCACTTAAGGGCGAGAAGTGAACTAGGCTTGTAAATTTTATTACCTCATAATTCTATTTTTGATTTATTTATCGACCGAACTAAGCACCGACATGCAGCAGCATTCCCTCGCCGAGCGAGTTTCGCATTTGTATTTTCTCTGACTGTACATACATCCTTGTAAGTAGTCGTAAATATTAATCTTCTGGACATTTTTTTTTAATCGTTGGATAAAATCGAAATTTATGAAAATTGAGGGTTATGATATATTGCAATGATATAAAATGGTTCTCTAAGTTTACAATCTGGCCTTGCGAGGGGGAAATAAATTTTTCACACCTGAGGGCCGCAATGAAAAAACAGTGGCAACCAAACCGCTATGGTGGCTAAACTACTAGTCGGTTCAAAAGGGGGGACCCTTAGCTTAACCCTAACCTAAGCATAAACATCAATTGTTGTAACTGGTAAGTGATGACATTTAGAAATACACAGAAAAAACATTGTGAACCATAAAACGATAAGCAGTTTGATGACTGCTAGACTTTTATTATCAAAATTAGCCTCAGTCATAAGGCCAGATTGTAAACTTGCGCCCAGACTTTATTAACTCGAGTAATAATTTTTTTTATAGATATGAATACAAAAAGTGTGCAAACGTCAAAATCTTTATTCGATAACAGTACAGATTCCGTATCATCAGCATCCACAATAACCAGCAGTACTTGTACAAATAGCAGTGTGGTCCTGTGTTCTTGTTGCCGTAAACTAATTGCTGCTAGTGAATCTTCTCTTGCCATAAGTAAGTATCCTAAATATTATGTGTACATATTATACCATAACCAGACAGATGAAACAAGCGCAGCTTTCACTATATAAACTATATTTATATAGTCAAAGATTGACTGTAGTTGATAGAGCGAAGTTCACAATGAAAAAACAGCAGTTTTGATTTTCAAAAACTCCGAATTGCTTCCGAAAGCGTTATTTGATTTGGATAATTTAAATGCCAAAAAGTATCAAATTTACAGCATTAACACGTTCGCTGCCACTACAATTGGGATTGCACATACGTAAGTATAAAGTTAGATGCACTACCGCGTCGGTGGCAGTGAACATGTTAAGAACCATAGCAATTGCTAACTAATGCATCATTACATTGGGCTTTTTCCTTTTTGCTTCTTTCGTAGGACCCTAAATACTATACAACGAATAAATAAAATAATTTAGAATTATCTCAATCCTACATTTCAGATTCAGAATTATATAATAACATCACACCGCCACCAGTCTTTTGCCAACCATGTTACAACGAAAGTAAAAAGAAAACAGTGAATCCTGAGTACCCGTATTTTAAACAACCCCAACACCAATGTACCTGCCATAACATGAACAACAACAACAACAATACCAACAAAAACAACATCAACAACAACGTAAATCTAGATTCAATTAACAAAATGAGGAACACTCTGAAGGAGCTGGAAGAATTGGAGGAGAGGGAAAAGTACTGCCGTTGTATTAACAAAAAACTAAGCAGGCTTAGCGATAATATGTGCACGGTGTGCAACAGCAAAATCAAAAATCATAAGTCTTCCAAAAAGGCCGTAGCGTATTTGTTAACATTCGAGCCTGGTGAGTATGAAAGCCCCAAAAATAAGCACAAGATAAAATCATTGGAAGAGATTCGGGTAAGGGTGCCCGGAGGTAAGCCGTGGAGGAAAAGATCAGAGGATGTGAAAAAGTCTGATTATAAGGAGGAGGGTCATAAGAAACACAAGCATTCGAAGCATAAAATTAAGAAGACCTTGCAGGTAATCATCTTTTTATGTTTCGCGTTTATACATTGCAGCACACAAAACTGTATTGAAATAGCAAAAAACTAGGAGCTTTATTAGACATTATACACACACCGGCAAAATTAAAGGAACGCAGATAAATTCGATATATTTTTCTCCGTGCAATTTTTCGTGGCAATTTCAGCGGCATCTCGTACAACCAAGTTAAACCAACTAATTGCAGTTCCTTTTTCAAAGCTTTGTGCAATTGTAAAGCCTCTTAAAAAAATAAAACAAAAAGTTGCATTTTTGCAATAGAAAAATGATACACTTTGACTTGTTTTAAACATGTAATAAATAAGAAAAATTGATGATAGTAAATAAAAAAAAACAAATTGGAACGATAACTTATTAAAATATATGAACTTTTATCCAGAGAAAATACGCGTTTCAAATGTAAGGCAACACTTAACACATTGCAATACAACTTAAAGAGGTGTCAAATGTTTTTTGATAAATGTTTCAAAAAATGACATATGGTAGTAGGAAATGCGACGCCGTCTCGACCGAGCCAATAAAAAAAAATTCATGAATAAATAAAATTAAATATTGTATCCGTTCCTTTAATTTTGCAGATGTGTGTATTATATTTACTATTAACAAACATAATATAGTAATTTACAATATGAGTTTTGCATTACGAGAGAGAAGTTTGAAAGCACGACCAACGAAGGAGATAAATTTATGCGTTTTTAAAAAGAGTTTAAAATATAAAAGATAATTTTGACTATATCTTACTTTAGGAATATCTTGAAGCAAACCATCCATCATTCGTAAAAGCTGCAGAAGATCGAAGAAAGTGCATGATCGACTTGGCCTACATGCGTGAAGAGAGGTGCCAAAAATACAAACAGCTTTTAGCCCTAACAAATGGCATTCCAATGCAAAAACCATGCTACAGTGATATCCGTAAGTGAACTCAAGAACATCACCGAGCAATGTGTCTTTATGTGCATTTTTTTAGACCAAAAACGCATTTTTACCTCGAAGGAGATGAAAAATATGACTACGAAAAAGTACAAAAAGTTACCTGAAGTACAGCAAAAGTTAGTAGAGAATAGGACTAAGCAAATTAAAAAGGCCAATCGGTTGTTGGCAGATATATTTAATAAGGTAGGGACCTTATAAAAAAATGCATGTAAAACATCGTGTTTATCAGTTTGTTTGAGCGAGTAATTGTTTGTTTTTGTCTTTCAGAAGCTAAGAGAGCGAGTTTTGCTGGGCAACCCCAACATTTCTGCAAGTACCAGTGTTATTAATTTGACTTAATGTACAAGTGTTCTCTCTTGGTTTGTTACTATAAGTATTAATAGATGTACAGTTACAAAATTGTTGTTTTCTTTGGGCGTTGTTTGGGTTGGAAGCAATTAAGTTGATGTTTACATATGGATAATGAGCTTCAATGTTTATTTTTGTATCAGTTCTCTTACTGCTATCAGTTCTAATTATAGTGTTTTACAAATAAATTAAGTGAAAGTTATGGATGCCATGATTCTGGTAAGTTATTAATTAATTATTCATTGTTTGTTGAATATATGCTTCATCCATCTTATTTTTGGACAGCTTTGAGTTTTCCTGGTTTTCATACTTATTGGTTTCAGTTACCACAATACGAATCAAAATATTGTCAAAAAATATTTTAAAATACTGTGCAGCATTTGTTTCTAAATTTATTTTTACTCCCGGGGTCGAAGTAAAAGGAAAATCTTGTGGAGCAGGAGGAATATTAGTCATATCAATTTCATTTCATACGCAACAAATTGCAAATCCATCATCTTCGTCCGATTCTTTATCGCTATCACTGAAGCTTTCGTCAGAACTGCTGTTGTCACTTAAATTTTTGAAAACTTCACTGGATTCACTGTACTGGGTATCACCAATCTCGTCACCAGAAGATATTTCAGGTTTCAACATATTGAGAATCTACGGTGACGATGTAAACGACTTCTGCTGCTGCACAACTGAATGTAAATTGTGTGGCGTCTGGTGTATACGATACAGAGGTCGTACTTGTCCGTTCCCGTCGGGGAATCACACTTATTATTGAATAAAATAAAAATGACTGACTTCTTGTATAAAAATACAATAACATAAGAAATACGATACTTTTCGTATTCTACAATTTAAGAGTCTCTAAGAGACTACAATTAACAAATCATCTACCGTATCATTCTATATTCGTCGTGGTAGTAGCCAGGAAAGTAGTTGTTTCGGCAGATGATTTGTTAATTGTAGTCTCTTAGAGACTCTTCAATTGTAGAAGACGAGAAGTATAGTATATAGTATCTCATTTTACCCTTATTATTATTATTGCATTTCAATTTCAAATCAAGTTACACAAACGCAATCCCAATGTCATGTGGATTTGGCACATATAAAACTATACAGGGTGTTGAATTGCAAAGCGGGCCATAGGGATTTACATGTAAAATTTGAAATGTATTAATATTGGCTCCTCTAATTACTTGACAGTATCGGTCTTCATACATTATTTTTAAAGCTTTTTACGCTAAATGATTTGGTACCTTACTCAATAGTTTCTGCAGAGTTTTTACCGAGATATTTGCAAAAAACTTTACCACTATTTTGAATTAAAAACAAAGGTTTGCCATGAAATCATAATGGCGGATATTTCATTTTGTTCTAAAAAGTGACGTTTGCTATCGCATTACGATTTACACTTTCTACACAAGAAAGAATTTTCGCAGAAGGCAATAACTAGTAAAAGTACTTTTCAATGAATAATTACTACTTTACTCTAAATTTGAAATGTGTTATGCTCCTTTAATTATTTTATAATATCGATCTACTTACATTATTTTTATACTCATTGAATAGTACTTTTGCTTGGGTAATTTCAACAGTAAACAAATCACGTACACTTCTTAAATAGTACCTGAGTAAAACCATTTACTCATAAATACTTTTTCTTGTGTGTAATATACGGCCGGTTGTAAATCGTAATGTGACAGCGACTGTCACTTTTTAGAGAAAAATTAAATATCCGCCATTATGATTTCATGGCTAACCATGTTTTTATTTTAAAAGTTTTTTGCAAATATCTCGGTAAATACTCGGCAGAAACTATTGAGTAAGGTACCAAATCATTCAGCTTAAAAAGCTTTAAAAATAATGTAAGAAGACCGATACTGTCAAATAATTAGGGGAGCCAATATTAATACATTTTAAATTTTACATGTAAATCCCTATGGCCCGTTTTGCAATTCAACACCCTGTATAACTGTTCTTGTTAATCTGTGCAATATAATTTAACTTATACATAGGGCATGATTATAATTCACTTTGTACATAACTGTACAGTGCACATAAACGCCATTATAGCGCAAGTGGTAATATAGCATAATACTGACTATATAATAACTATATATTATTTATGCGTGTTTATTTCATTCACGGCCGAGTGGATATAAATTGAATTACAGTATATCATCATTCATGAATCCGAGAATAAGATGGACATCGCTGAAAATGCGGGACGGCAATTAGTAAATAAAGGAGGGCACATAATGTGTACTGCCACGATATACACACACACATGCATACCGGATACACGTTAAATAGGAAACGGCGATTAAAAAAAGCTCAATCTGACATCGCTTCTTTTAATACAATATTGTAATTGTGCACGAATTAAAACACACACACATACGCGTATGCAATGTTCATTTTCAGGCACACACTGTCAAGACGAATTTCACAATTAATGACAACAAACCCACTCTTGAGAAAAATAAGTCATTTCCTTGAACTATATTTAACTCGCTAAATTGTGTAAATGTTCATTTATTTGATAGTTCTGAATAATATCACAAGAAACTGTATTTACTTTTCGTGTATTATTTTCAACTGTGGGAAAAGGGCGCCACATGATGGGATATTGATTATTTAAAGTTGAAAGGTAAATAGGAAGAACGATGTAAGTACAATTTAAAATAAAAACGGCTATGTATACATAGAGTTTATAAGATGTGTACTCAAAGGGTATAAAATAAAAATAAAAATTTGGAGGAATCAAATGTACCCTATATCTTCACAACATTCTTCCAATCATCTTTCCAAAGATTCCATATTGACCTTTAGCGATAGGCTACGGGGTGCGTTCGTATAAGATTTTCAACTGGAAGAGAACGACCGAGATTCGCTAATTTATCAGTAATTTTGTGTCTAATAATATTCAAGTGATTTCTAAAGGCTGTCCAACAATCATTGAAGTCCTGGGTGGCTGTGGAATCAAACTTGAATGTTGATTGTTACTTCTCACAAAATTATTGAACCTTTCTGAAGTCATAACCAATTCCAGCATTTATTGAATACTTCTAATCCCATTTTCTATATGCTTCTGACAAAAATATTATCTGTTTTTGTGTAAACATTTTGAACTAAATATTGATTTAAATTGTAAATAAACATTAAACACGTAAATTTATTTGTTTAATACTGCCATTGAAACTTTTGCTTTCTTACGTGGATACGCGCAAAGAAAGCTTTACTTTTATCCACTCAATCAGTTCCTAAGGAAACGAGTGAGTGAAAGTACTTTATACTCACTCACCCTAATGTCAGTGGAAATTTTACAAAGTGTTCTTATCGTGTTATTTGCATATTTTATGGACATAATTAAATAAACTATCACATTAAACGTCAAAATTGAAGAAATTGCTACATAATTGACAGTTATTTTTATTTGAGGCATGGCAACGACATGCCTGCACTCCAAGTAATATCATTAATAAATATTCTTCACGTTTTATTTTATACATTTTATGGGCAGGATTAAACAAAACGCAATACAGCACTTGTGATTAAACGAATTTCGCTCACTTGTGCAGCAATTGCACACTCGCCCACGGCTCGTGTACAAACAGGTCCACTCGTGAGCGAAATTCGTACTTTCATCACTTGTACTGTAATAAACTATTGCGGGTTGGCAATTATTTATTAGCTAGTTACAGTACCGCGAACTACCAATGTTTTACAAGAACAATATTTAAGCAACAATTGTTGTAGAACACCTGGAAGAACTAATAACCATCTCCGCACTCTATGTCCCACATAAACAACAAGAAAGCCACCTCTTAGACTACTTCGGCACACTAGGCAACAATTCATAGCTGGAGGGAACTACGGCGCAAGGAATGAAATTCATGTAAGACCCTAACGAGACGTAGAGAACTACTAAAAACCATGAACGCGAAATAACGTATCTCACTGACAGGACAAAAACACGAGAGCTTCTGGACTTCTTTATACGAGGGTAATTTTTAAAGTAAGAACCGTTCTAGTTTAAATATAAATATATAACCAAAGTTTCTTCAATTTTCTGATTTCTACAATAACAATTATCTTTTCGCTATTTTTCGACAAAATGTTCGACCCGATAAAGATATTTTTTCGAACGGGAGATGAGTTTGAAGATCCTCTCGTAATAGAAGTCGGCCGCCTGTTGAAAAACACTATCCATAGCAGACATTCACGTGATACACGCGTTTTATAAATTTGACGTTTCACACTTTGACATTTAATGGTTATATCAAAATCGAAGGCGGCTCAGCACTAATTTGTTCTTGCGCAGAGAATTGATATACTTTTGCATTTACATATGAAACAAATTATAGATCGTTTTCTCACTATTATCAGTTACATTTCCAGTAATTATAAGTAATTAGTCACTCATGAATATTTAATGCTAAACCATTAATGAAAAATCGTTTATTAACCCGCTATTGGTGACGCAAATTTAATAGTGACGCGGGTCTCAAGCTCCCGGGTTTTCAACTGAAGATTTTTCGAAACGTGTTACTAATAGTTCATGTTTTTTTTTAAATTTATGCTCTTTGACAATAAAATAAAGATATTTAATCAATATAAACTCTGCAATGCGGCAGATACTCGAAATTGCAACAAAAAACAATAACGGAGTTATATAGTTACTCGACACACTCGGTCTCACAGACCAGTAGGTCACCATTGGCGGGTTAATGAAAAATCGTTTATTAATGAAAAATCGTTCATTCAGAAAAAATCGTTTGGTAATGAAAAATCTTTCATTAATAGGGGTCATTAATGAACGCTTTTTGATACATTTCGGTACATTAAAGTTAGTAATTAACCAACGAGCAACGAAAATAGTATATTATACGATTCATTACTTTTGTTTGAACACAATCAAATATCCGAGTTTACGAAATATTTAGGTGTCGTAATGCTGTAATGTTTTCTGCAATTCCATAAAACAGTGTAAATTTTATAGTTCTATATGATGTTATACGCTGTCAGCCAGCGGTGGTTGTCGCGGCCTATGTGAAGGGTCAGTGTCAGTCAGCGGTGGCAGACGCAGCCTAAATGTAATTTCAGTGCCAGCCACCGCTGGTTGACGCGGCCTAAACGGAAAGTCCAGTGTCAGCCACCGATGGCTGACGCGGCGCGCAACGTGTTAAGTAGTAGCCTATGCTCCACCATATTTGTTTTGTTACTACGGTTACCATTGAAAACATGAATTCATAAACATCCTAATTTTGTCAGCGGAATGCCTCAATTTCCAAATATGAGAAAAATTCTTCGTTATCATTTAATATAAACAGAAAAATCTTTAGGTAATTATTTAATATAATACGAAAAAGTATAGTATTAAACTCGTGAGCAAGTTGGCCATTGCCACTCGGGTGAATTGCAAACTTCACCCTCGTGGCAATGGCCAACTTTCTCACTCGTTTAATAATATACTATTTTCAATACTTAAGAAATATTTTGTGCTACTAGGGAATGTTACCTTGAAAGTAACATTCAGTTAAAGAATGGAACTATTCCAGGAATGTTTCCCCTCTTCAATGGAAAGAAGCGCTAGTGATTAATTATAAATTGTCAACTGTTCTTGTTCAAGTTTAATGCTAGGTTTATTATAACGTTTAGGGTTTAGTTTAAGCAAAGTTAAACTAACGTAGTAATGCTAATGGGTTCATATAAAGTTTAAGGATTTTAAGAACTACCGTTTAGTGTCTAATTGTAAGACTTATCTTCAATTATCTTTTCTACGTCTAGTGTTTATAGTGTACTACTTCCCTAAGAAGTTTCAGGCCTGAGACTTATATCCTAATTTTTTATTAGTTTTTCAAATATTGCGATTTTTCTAAAATTCGGTATTTCTAATCTGAAATATCTCAAAAGGGGCACATTCTAAATTCAGAAAATTCAGAAAACATTCTTTTATTGTATTGTAATAAGTGGTTAAAATGTCTGAGACTGAGACTTAGTTTTTTAGTAAGAAATTTTTAAGTATAGCTATTAAGTGCAGATATTACGTAAAAATGTAAATAACAAATAAGTAATATTAAGCAGTTTTTATTAACTTGTATATTTTGTTATATCGAAAAGAGTTAAAAAATAGATTTTTAATTTTACCTACTCCCACTTTGTAATTGATAAATTACCGAACTGTATCCACCAATCGTAAGCGACCCATTACAAATATATTAGAACATACAGGGTGAGTTTTTCTCGATGTTCTCTATGGGGATCTCGGAAACTATAAGAGCTAGAGTAACGGTTAAATGGGCAAAGAAGGGCAGTTTTACGAGCCCAATAAAATAATAACACTCAAAATTTTCAAAAAAGTGAAGGGTCTGTCAATTGTAGCTATAGACAAGGAGCTAAAATCTCGAAAAAAATGGTTTTTTCTATCTTTTTTCACCCTTTTTGGATCATAGCTGCCAAATTGTGGGAAATTCAGTAAAGTAATCTTCACAAAAAATATTCATTTTCAAGCTGTATTTTACATCGAAAATTCGAGAAATGGATGAAAAATGTGGCAAAAGGCAAAAACAAACTTAAATTAATCAATACCCATTGAAGTTGATGCTTTCGGTGAAGCCTGTGAAGTTGATGCATCATCTGAGCTTGATAGCACATTCAATGGCATATCTCTTTCGGTGTGTCCTTCAAATCACGACTTCGGTGCCTGCAACTTCACATTGGGATACCTTATGACTCCACCAACAAATTTCTGCAAGCAATGCATCCAGCTTTTTTCCTTTGCAGCGTTTTTCCCTTGGCATAATGACCCGATGGAATCGCTCTCCTTGTTCATCCGATTCGGCGGGCAATTGGGGTGTTAGAACTCATCAAAGTGGTAATTCAGATACTCAGATAACTTAGATTTTTGAAAGTCTAATAATTTTCAAGCGATTTAAAAATTTTTGAAATTTTTAATTTGTACACAGAAAAAAAAAATAGTAAACGTATCGTAGAAATTTCACAAAAATTTATCCTACTTATTAACACCTCACTCTACTTAGATAACTTCAATTTTTGAAAATCCAATTATTTTTAAGCGAGTTACAGATTTTTAGAAAATTTTAAGAAAAAAAAATAGTAAAATTATCTGAAAAATTTCACAAAAATTTATCCCACTTATTAAAACCTCACTCTACTCAGATAACTTCGATTTTTGAAAATCCAATAATTTTCAAGCGAGTTACAGATTTTTGAAATTTTTGATTTTCGCGACCTCATACATTTGTGCATTGAAGAAAGAAAAATTAAGAAAAAAATAGTAAACGTATCGGAAAAATTTCACAAAAATTTATCTTACTTATTAAAACTTCACTCTACTTAGATAACTTCGATTTTTCAAAATCCAATAATTTTCAAGCGAGTTACAGATTTTTGAAATTTTTGATTTTCGAGACGTCAAACATTTGTGCATCGAAGAAAGAACTTTTAAGAAAAAAATAGTAAACGTATCGGAAAAATGTCACAAAAATTGATCCTACTTATTAAAACCTCAGTCTACTCAGATAACTTCGATTTTTAAAAATCCAATAATTTTCAAGCGAGTTACAGATTTTTGAAATTTTTGATTTTCGCGACGTCAAACATTTGTACACCGAAGAAAGACATTTTAAGAAAAAAATAGTAAACATATCGGAGAAATTTCACAAAAATTTATCCTACTTATTAAAACCTCACTCTACTCAGATAACTTCGATTTTTGAAAATCTAATAATTTTTAAGCGAGTTACAGATTTTCGAAATTTTTGATTTTCGCGACGTCATACATTTGTGCATAGAAGAAAGAAATTTTAAGAAAAAAATAGTAAATGCATCTGAAAAATTTCCCAAAAATTTAACCTACTTATTAAAACCTTACTCTACTTAGATAACTTTGATTTTTGAAAATCCAATTATTTTTAAGCGAGTTACAGATTTTTGAAATTTTTGATTTTCGCGACGTCAAACATTTGTGCATCGAAGAAAGAAAAATTAAGAAAAAAATAGTAAACGTATCTGAAAAATTTCACAAAAATGTATCCTACCTATTAAAACATCACTCCACTCAGATAACTTCGATTTTTGAAAATCCAATAATTTTCAAGCGAGTTACAGAGTTTTGAAATTTTTGATTTTCGCGACGTCATACATTTGTGCATCGAAGAAAGAAATTTTAAGAAAAAAATAGTAAATGTATCCGAAAAATTTCACAAAAATTTATCGTACTTATTAAAACCTCACTCTACTCAGATAACTTCGATTTTTGAAAATCCAATAATTTTCAAGCGAGTTACAGATTTTTGAAATTTTTGATTTTCGCGACGTCGAACATTTGTGCATTGAAGAAAGAAATTTTAAGAAAAAAATAGTAATTGTATCTGAAAAATTTCACAAAACTTTAACCTACTTATTAAAACCTCACTCTACTTAGATAACTTCGATTTTTGAAAATCCAATAATTTTTAAGTGAGTTACAGATTTTTTAAATTTTTTATTTTCGCGATATCACACATTTGTGCATCGAAAAATGAAAAATTAAGAAAAGAAACGTAAACGTATCGGAAAAATTTCACAAAAATGTATCCTACTTATTAAAATCTCACTCTACTCAGATAACTTCGATTTTTTAAAATCCAATAATTTTTAAACGAGTTACAGATTTTTGAAATTTTTGATTTTTGCGACGTCACACATTTGTGCATCGAAGAAAGAAAAATTAAGAAAAACAAAGTAAACGTATCGGAAAAATTTCACAAAAATTTATCCTACTTATTAAAACCTCACTCTACTCAGATAACTTCGATTTTTGAAAATCCAATAATTTTCAAGCGAGTTACAGATTTTTGAAATTTTTGATTTTCGCGACGTCATACATTTGTGCATCGAAGAAAGAAAAATTAAGAAAAAAATAGTAAACGTATCGGAGAAATTTCACAAAAATTTATCATACTTATTAAAACCTCACTCTACTCAGATAACTTCGATTTTTGAAAATCCAATAATTTTCAAGCGAGTTACAGATTTTTGAAATTTTTGATTTTCGCGACGTCAAACATTTGTGCATCGAAGAAAGAAATTTTAAGAAAAAAATAGTAAATGTATCTGAAAAATTTCACAAAAATTTAACCTATTTATTAAAACCTCACTCTACTAAGATAACTTAGATTTTTGAAAATCCAATAATTTTTAAGCGAGTTACAGATTTTTAAAATTTTTGATTTTCGCGATGTCACACATTTGTGCATCGAAGAAAGAAAAATTAAGAAAAAAAAAGTAAACGTATCGGAAAAATTTCACAAAAATTTATCCTACTTATTAAAACCTCACTCTACTCAGATAACTTCGATTTTTGAAAATCCAATAATTTTCAAGCGAGTTACAGATTTTTGAAATTTTTGATTTTCGCGACGTCAAACATTTGTGCAGCGAAGAAAGAAAAATCAAGAAAAAAATAGTAAACGTATCGGAAAAATTTCACAAAAATGTATCCTACTTATTAAAACCTGACTCTACTCAGATAACTTCGATTTTTGAAAATCCAATAATTTTATAGCGAGTTACAGATTTTTTAAATTTTTTATTTTCGCGACGTCGAACATTTGTACATCGGAAGAAGAAAAATTTAAAAAATTATAAACGTATTGTAAAAATTATACAAAAATTAGTCTTAAATGAGAAAATCCCTCTCAACTCATACTACTTTAAATGAAATTTACACAAAATAACAGATTTACATTAAATTTAAACAAAAAAAAACAAACAACCAAAAGATCACTTATGATACATCTGTAAACTCAGAATTTAGAGACGAATTAAATTATGTAAAAATATACAGAGTGTTCCATTTGAAATAGGAAAGAAGGTAATTTCATATTAAACCGGAAGTAGAATATTTTTTAAAATGCCACTTGTAGACACACTTTATTCTCTAAAAAACACCATACTGAATTTCAAAAAGATATATGTAAAAATAAAAATGATATTCGGGGTCTACCAGAATTCAGTTACACCCGGTATATATGGAAATAATATTTTAAATAGTATAGGCAAAAACTATTTTTAATTTGGTCCTGAGTTTTGGATGTTTTTCAAACAGTCAAAAACTTCCTCATTATCTTTGATGACCATTTCGATGAATTTCTTAGCAATTCCCAATTTTATATGCAGTGACGGCAGCAGTATATCATCGATATTCTTTATTAAAGGTTCATTAACCAATTTTAACCGTTTTACGTTTTCGAGAGTTATTTTTCTCCAGTCGTTGCACTGATTAAAAAAAAACCGGAGTTAACAAATTTTTTCGCTTCTTCTTTCCAACTTTGGGCGCTATTTGACCACAAACGTAACAAAATTTATTTTTGGGCAATTTTTATTTTCCATATTAAAGCATTTAATGTTTTTGGTGTTAAATTTGTTACTCACTCAAAACAATGTGTTATTGTCTTGTTACATTAATGACAGCATGCGGCTACATGACATTTCTATTGATTGATATGGCTAGTCAAGCTTTATATGCATTTGCAACAACGCCATCTATGGAAAAAATGCACATATTTAATAAACTTAAATCTCGAATTTTCGATGTAAAATACAACTGGAAAATGCGAAAAAAGCATTTTCCAGTATTATAGTGTTCCGAAGAATTATAATTATATACATGAGGCCATAAAATCTGAATAGCAGCTAAAACTTTGTTTTTGAGTCCTGCACATGGTAATTAAACACATTTCAATGCCCTTTTAGTGGATCGAGTCGACACATTTTATCCAACTCGGTGCACGTTACCAAAGTTGGACGTTTTTTGCTCAAAAACGTGTTTTTTGTTCGGGGGTTGAAGGGTTCGAAAAGGGATCATTCCAATCTGAGTTTACCACCTTAAAGTAGGGCCAAAATGGGATTTTTTCCCGAAAGAATAATCAAATTTGGTTGAAAAGTCACCGAGTTATGTGCGAAAAACTTCAAAATGCACTTTTTTTCAAACAAATAACTTGGTGCCAAACCGTCGTAGGAACTTCGTTGTTTGAGTCCTGTATAGGGAATTGATTAAATTTTAATGCCTTTATGGTGGATTGAGTCGACAAAATTTTTGCAACTCCGTAGACATCGTCAAAGTTGGACATGGTTTCCAGAAAAAAACATATTTTTTCACAGGAGTGCTAGAGAGGGGTGGAAGGGGTTACGCTTAAGTTCGCATGCATGACTTTAAAGAAGACACTCCAAAGTTTTCCCCCTCAAAGATTCATTAAAATCGATTCAAAATACGCCGAGTTATGGCCGTTTAAAAATGGTCAAAATTTCACGAATTTCAAGTGTTTCATTTTTTTCCTCTAGCATATTTTCAATTCCAGAGATTACTTTTCTTATAACCTAACGATCTTAACATAACTCTTAAATTTATTGGTGGAAAACTGAAAATGGATGCATATAAAAATCCATTGCAACTAGCCGAGTCCTTTATATGGCCGGGACATAAAAATAAATGAAACATGACATCAACATTAAACACACACACAAGTGCGAAATTTATGAATTATGTTTGTTTTGAGAGAAGGAACAGTCCAAAGGAGACATGTGCGGAGTGTACGTGGTAGTTTTATGCAGGCAGCAGCACTCGGCACAATGGAATAATAACGTTGACAAAGGAAATAATCTCTTAATTTAAGCTAAATTAGTTCTAGGATGTGGGCATCACATATAAACTCGATTGAGATTCATTAAGTGTTAGTTTGTGGTCAAAAGTCGGCCGAACAATGTGTATGTTGTGCGTGCGTATGTTCACATGTTACACGAGGTAAGAGATTTTGACCTTCTTTTTTTAAAAACCATTTCTCCATGCAAAAAAAAAATTGGCGGATGAAAGGGGCGCGTTGTCGCGATTCCGAGAAAAGTCATGCGTCTGCGTTTCAATTGAATGGACGTTTGTTGGCTGGATTGGCTGGAATTACCAGTTGATTCGACTTCCTCATTACAAAACGACGCCTCGTTCAATTGTTTTAGGCTGTAATTTAATTTCAATTTCGTTGAACGTTGATAAAAAAAAACCGTAACGTGACAATCCAGGTCCCTTTTTAAATTATCTCCAATAACCTTTAACCTCGTAGATTGTGCTATGACCCATCAGAATTCATGATGATTACAAACAGTCGCCAAGAGAGGACAAACGTGTTGTTCGGTTTAAGTATGCTCGGTGCGTTAAAGTAAGTAAGTAGTTTTTTTTTTTCGTTTGTATTAAAATGGCTGTGCAATTAAATGTGTTTGCAAAACGGTTGAATCACGCATGACGCGCTGTCTGCGGTTATCTGAAACAATTGAACGCGATAAGCCTGGAAATGCTGAAAATTTAATTGTAACGTCGCGTTATTCATAATTTTGGAAAATAATTTTAGGCAACACCAGTGGAATCGTCGAAAACTAACGGATTAATCAGAGATGACGCGTTGTCTGCCTTTATCCAAAGTGTGATAATTGTAAAGAAACAAATCAGAAACGTGTGGAATTTTTGTAAAAACGCCACGCAGTCACAATTTCGAAAATTAACTGATTCGTTTTATAAAAGGCGTTGGCTGTGAACGCTTGAAATAATTGTACAGGATAAGCTCGTTTTAACAGTTTTCGTCATGATGAAGGCGGTGTATGAGTGGTTTCAACTACAGTTAAACCGAAAATAGTTGAATTTATTTTAATTTTATTAGAGGTGTTGCCTAACAGGCTATCGGTTAAGTGTGTTGTGTGTTAACCTAAGCTTGTTACTTCTGAGGATTGACCCGTCTCTTTGAAGCGCCACTAATTGTATATCAATTTACTTGTTTTGGTGGTTTATGTTATTAAGGATCGTTATAACGTAATAATAAATAGTTAATAACAGGGCCGGACCTACTTTCATAAATAGTGCTTAAATCGAATGGGAACGCCTAAAAATCGATTAAATTTAATGTTTCTTCAAATTTTGTTTTTGTTTTTTTTTCAAGTCTAAGAGACCATTCTGAACACCTTTTCCGCCTCTTTTTTTTCTAACTAATTTTCGGTTAATAAAAATAATTAAAATACACTGGTGGATAAAGAATTAAAGACTTGAAATTCGTGAAATTTCGACCATTTTCATCTTTGAGAGCGAAAAACTTTGAAGTGTCTTCTTTAAAGTTATGCATGCGAACTTAAGCGTAACCCCCTTCCGCCCCCCTCTAGCGCCCCTGTGAAAAAAAAAGTTTTTTTCTGGAAACCTTGTCCAACTTTGATGATGTCTACGGAGTAGAAAAACCTCAAAATGCACTTTTTTCAAACACGATTTGGCACCAAGATATGGGTGCCAAATCGTCGTAGGAACTCCGTTCTTTGAGTCCTGCATAGGGAATTGATCAAATCTTAATGCCTTTATGGTGCATCGAGTCGACAAAAATTTTCCAACTCCGTAGACATCGTCAAAGTTGGACATGGTTTCCTGAAAAAACATTATTTTTTCACAGGGGTGCTAGACGGTGGCGAAAGGGGTTACGCTTAAGTTCGCATGCATGACTTTAAAGAAGACACTTTAAAGTTTTTCGCCCTCAAATATTCATCAAAATCGATTGAAAATACGACGAGTAATGGCGGTTTGAAAATGGTCGAAATTTCACGAATTTCAAGTGTTTCATTTTTATTTTCCTTTATACGTTACCTAGTATACAATATAATTTATAATGTAATTAATTTTGCAAAATTTCAAGTGTTTTTATATGAAATGATTGTATTTTTTCACAATTTCACGCTCTGTTCAAATTATCTCGAAATTTAAGGATGGGGTGTGTACAGATTTTTATAGAATCGTAATCCCAAACGAACTTTAAATAGATTTGTTTAATTTCAAGTCGGTGGCAATTTTTTTCATATTTTAGCCAATTATTTGTATTTCTAAACAATTTCACGCCCTGTTCAAAAACAGGGCAATCGATTTGGAATTTCACAAATCTATTCAAAATTCATTCGAGATTACGATTCCATAAAAATCTGTACCTCACCATAAATTTCGAAATAATTATCTTTGAACAGAGCGCGATATTGCGGAAAAATACTATTAGTGACTTGAGAAGAATATATAAACAATTGCCATCGACTTGAAATTACACATATCTAATCAAAATTAATTTGGGACTAAGATTCTACAAAAATCTGTAAATATCCTAGCCCCTAATTTTGAGATAATTTAATTCGAACAGACTGCGAAAATGTAGAAAAAATTAATAATTTCGCCGACTTTCAAATAATATAAAAACAATTTCAATCGACTTGAAATTTCACAAATCTGTTCAGAATTAATTTGGGATTACGTTTCCACCAAAATCTGTGAGCACCTCGCCCTAAATTTCTATATAATTCTGTTTGAACAGAGCGTGAAATTACGGAGAAATACTATTATTTTAGTGACTTGACAAGAATATAAAAACAATCGCCATCGACTTGAAATTTCACAAATCTGTTCAAAATTAATTTGGGATTACGATTCCATAAAAATTAAAAATCTGTAAGCACCTCACCCTAAATTTCGAGATAATTTCTTTTGAACAGAGCGTGAAATTGCGGAGAAATGCAAAAATTTTAGTGACTTGCCAAGAATATAAAAACAATTGCAATGACTTGAAATTTCACAAATCTATTCAAAATTCATTCGAGATTACGATTCCATAAAAATCTGTAAGCACCTCACCCTAAATTTCGAAATAATTCTCTTTGAACAAAGCGTTAAATTATGGAAAAGATCAATAACTATAGTAACTTGGCAAGAATATAAAAACAATTGCAATCGACTTGAAATTTCACAAATCTGATCAAAATTAATTTGGGATTACGATTCTACAAAAATCTTTTAACACCAACGTGAAGGGTAAGCAAGTAAGCAAAATTTTAACAATGCATTCCAAAGTATCATTTGCGCCAAGTACTGCGCAGGATTAAAAAAAATTCAAAGCAGCGGATTTGATTTTGAGAGAATGTCTAATTTTGTTCAAATAAATCTGAAACTTCTGAAATGAAATTTGAAAGGGATTTTTTTTTAGAATTGTAGACAGTTAATATTGAAAAAACTTTTGATTCAAAGAAAGCGTATAAAAAAATTTGCAAAAATGTCTCGAATTTTAAGAACCATCTCAATCATTTGAGATCAAGCGTCAAATTATATTAATAACACAAAATGTAGAGAAAATGACATTTAAGTTTGGTAAATATTCCTAAAAAATTTGTTTAAGAGGAGCAAAAAATGATTCAGAACAAAACAATTTAAAGATAATATCTTAAAATCAGGGTTTTTGTGAGATCATTTAATTTTGTTAAAAAAAAAACAAGAAAATATTTCTGAAAATATCAATTTTTCCTGAATTTGAATGCTGACATCTTTAAAAAATGGTGATATAGCCATCACGTTACTTTCTCCGACTTGATAGTATCATTTATATTTACGCTATCATGGTTTATTTTTAATTTAAATGTACAACGAGTGTTTTGTAGACTTGGATTAAACTGACGTTTAAAACGTCAAAATTATGAAAGATGGAAAAATTATACTGCAAATTTAAAAGCTGAGTTTACTCAAAAACTAAAGAGATTTCGGAAAAAAACTTATTCTTTATAAGTTGTTCATTTTGGCATTCTCTACAATTATTATTAACATAAATTTGCTGTAACTATTAGTGTTTCATAAATATATACCAAAAAGGAAAAAAAATAAAAATTCTCGAATACCAATGATTTTATGAAAACTATTTTCAAACCAAAGATGTTCATTTCTTTGTTGTCTTCAATATTTGCTTAAATATTTTTGTGATATTTTTCATATTTAAGAAAATATTGGAAAAAAACAAAAAACAGTTAAGGTAAACACCCACTTCCGGTGTATGAAATTTTACCAAAAGCTTTTCAATTCTTCGGATTATCAAATAAGACGTATGTTGAAAGTTTCATATCAATTGGTCTATTAGTTTTTGAGATACAGCGCGCACAGACAGACACACACACGGACACATTTTTTTTTTACTTTCTCCGTTACGAAGTACGAGAAAGTATTGTGATCGTGTTTTTTTTTCAAAATATCCGTTTTGGGGTCCCTAGATGCTATTTACAAATATATACAAATTCAAAAACTCAGTTTACTCAAAAACGCTGTATCTCAAAAACTAATAGAGCAATTGATATGAAACTTTGAACATACGTCTTATTTGATAATCCGAAGAACTGAAAAGGTTTTGGTAAAATTTCGTACACCGGAAGTGGGTGTTTACCTTAACTGTTTTTTGTTTTTTGACAATATTTTCTTGAATATAAAAAATATTACAAAAACATTTAAACAAATATTGAAGACAACAAAGAAATGAGGTTATTTTGTTTGAAAACATTTTTCATAAAATCATTGTTATTCGAGAAAATTTTGTTTTTTTCATTTTAGGTTTCTAATTATGAAACGATAATAGTTACAGCAAGTTTATGTTAATAATAATTGTAGAGAATGCCAAATGAACAACTTATGAAGAATAAGTTTTTTTCGAAATCTCTTTAGTTTTTGAGTAAACTGAGTTTTTGAATTTGAAGTATAAAATATGATTTAAATTGAAAATAAACCAAGAAAGCGAGAAAATAAAAGATACCATCAAGTCGGAGAAAGTAACATGATAGCAACATCACCATTTTTTGTAAAAAAACGTTATACTGAATGTATTTCGAATAGATTAGAGAAATTTCAAAATAAAGGCAAATACTTTTATATTTTCTCCAATCATCTGAAATTGTTATATTTTTGTTCGATTGGGATTATCTCGAAAGTTTTACAGATTTTTATAGAATCATAATCCCGAATAGGTTTTGAATAAATTTGTGAAACTGTTGAGTCAAATATTCTCTTAAAAATAATCATGTTTATTGATCTTCAAATAACGTACACTTCTGTGCAATAAAATTAAGCACACAAAATATGTTGTAGTTTAAAGCGGACTTCTGGTTACGAAAATATGTTAATTTGTGAATTTCCCTAATGTCAAAATGCCGCGTCATTTAGACAACAATTCAAAAATTCGAATTATAACTAAAATAGAAGATGGTTTTTAGTCTCAGTCTTGGTTTTTGCTTTTAATAAAGGTGTTATTTTCAAGTTATTGTATTTTATTATTTATTGAAAATGTTGCAGACCCGAATTATACAACTAGAATATTGCAAGAAATACTGATACGACTTGTGCTTAATTTTATTGCACAGAAGTGTATATAGTAGATAGATAATAGTATATTACACAACATGTGATAAAATTGCTTCATTGTTCAATTAGAGAAACATTTGAAGATGATATCTCTCGTTGAACAATGACACTTTAATAACAAGTTGTGTATACTATTTTTTCCAACATCGCAGTACCTAAATATAATTCAGAGGATTTGTAAATATTCAATTAATTTTAAAGAGTTCATCATTCCGCCTGAATCATAGTAGCAGTTTCCAACGGCGTTACTGTGGAAATGAAAAAAACAGAAATAATTTATTTTTCTCACTAGTGGTGAAATGGATTTACTTTGCAAACGTCCACTTTCCTCTCTAAATTGAGTGGTGAAAATATCATTTTCGAAGGTTACATAGGAAAAATGGTAATTTACGTAACAAGTTCCGAAAGTGATTTTTACGGGATTAGTAGGAAATTTAAAGGACGAGCCGTAGGTGAGTCCTGGAATCCTTCGAGTTCCGTAAAATCACTTTTGGAACGTGTTACGTACAATTTTTTTGCAGCCGTTTTGCATGTTAAAAAATGGTGATGTAATTTATATTTACGCTTTCATGGTATATTTTCAATTTAAAATATATTTTAAATGTACATCGAGCGTTTTGTAGACTCGGATGAAACTGACGTTTAAAACGTCAAAATTATGAAAGATGGAAAAATTATACTTCAAATTCAAAACCTCACTTTGCTCAAAAACTAAAGCAATTTCGAAAAAACTTATTCGTTATTAGTTGTTTATTTCTCTACAATTATTATTAACATGAATTTGCTGTAACTATTATCGTTTCATAATTTTTTTTTTCTCGAATAACAATGAAAAATATTTTCAACCAAAAGATATTCATTTCTTTGTTGTCTTCAATATTTTTTTAAATGTTTTTGTGATATTTTTCATATTTTAAAAGATATTGGCAAAAAAAACAAAAAACAGTTAAGGTAAACACCCACTTCCGGTGTACGAAATTTTACCAAAAGCTTTTCAGTTCTTCGGATTATCAAATAAGATTTATGTTCAAAGTTTCATATCAATTGCTCTATTAGTTTTTGAGATACAGCGCGCACGGACACACACACCCGCACACACACCCACACAGAAATAGTTGAATTGGCATCTAAGGACCCCAAAACGGATATTTCCGTAAAAAAAAAATTGAAAACATTTTCACGACCACAATACTTTCTCGTACTTTGTAACGGAGAAAGTAAAAAGAAAAAACACACACGAATGTTATATGATAAGCGCTGTCATAGTTTATTACAAAGTTGATGTTATTGTCAAGGCCGTCTAGATATATACCCAAAATCGTCCAGAAAGTAACAAAAATCGTCCCGAAAGTAAAGAAATCCTTTCGAAAGTGAAACAAAATCGTCCCGAAAATAACTACTTTCGGTCCGATTTATGCAAAGTGGTGCTTTCGATTTAATAAATCATACCGAAAGTTTTATTTTCGGGACGGCTGCAGAAAATATATTTTATTTCAATAAACATACAAAAAACTTGTGTGAAGGGATTGCATGTTAACTTAAGAATGAAACAAAATAAAATTAGAATTATATTAATGCAACCAAATTTCCGATAGACTTTTATTTTGAAACGCGATTAAGATAGGTGTTTTTCATCTTTTAAAACTGTGACTAGAGCCGTAAAATTCAATTATATTATGAACTGTCTTTTTAAACAGTAATTCCCTGGTTTGGTCGAACTATTGGCAAGTGCTTTAGCCGTTAAATTATTCTTGTGACACTTCATGAAATCCTTCTTTCTAAGGTATAGCCACAGAATTTTGTTTCTGAGTTGGCCATGCCTGAGAGAGAGAGAGAAACATAGCAGTCATGTCTGAAATTAATTCATTTTTTTAATTCAATTGAACTAATCTAGTCTCATGGCGTAATAATATGCGACATACCTCTTTTATCTCACAGCCGACTCCGAAACAAAACTTTGTGGCTCACACGATATAACTAGTGTAGGATAACTTATTTTGAAATTTTTGTCATTTTGGATAAAGCTGAACTACCATTTCTCTAATTTTTGCACATTTCGGCTTATGAAAAATAAAATTTGTCAAAATTTTACCTTTTTAAAAATCAAGCTATCAATGTACTCGTTCAAACATGCAAACTACAGTTTAATGTTCATTATTAAAGCATAAAAAATGGTGATGTGGCCATCATGTTACTTTCTCCGACTTGATAGTATCAGTAAATATAGCTTTCATGGTTTATTTTCAATTGAAATCATATTTTAAATGTACATCGAACGTTTTGTAAACTCGGATGAAACTGACGTTTAAAACGTCAAAATTATGAAACCTGGAAAAATTATGCTTCAAATTGAAAAACTCGGTTTACTCAAAAACTAACGAGATTTCGAAAAAAACTTATTCTTTAGAAGTTGTTCATTTTGGCATTCTCTACAATTATTATTCACATAAATTTGCTGTAACTATTATCGTTTCATAATTATAAACCAAAAATTTAAAAGAAATTAATAAATTTTTTTCTCGAATAGAAATGATTTTATGAAAAATATTTTCAAGCAAAAGATGTTCATTTCTTTGTTGTCTTCAAAGTTTGTTTAAATGTTTTTGTGATATTTTTCATATTTAACAAAATATTGGCAAAAAACAAAAAACAGTTAAGGTAAACACCCACTTCCAGTGTACGAAATTTTACCAAAAGCTTTTCAGTTCTTCAGATTATCAAATAAGACGTATGTTCAAAGTTTCATATCAATTGCTCTATTAGTTTTTGAGATACAGCGCACACAGACAGACACACACACACACACACACCATCACAGACACACACACACACACAGACACAAAAAAATTTTTCCAGAAATTGTCGAAATGGCATCTAGGAACACCAAAACGGATATTTCCGTAAAAAAAATTTTTGAAAAAAAAATCACGATCACAATACTTTCTCGTACTTCGTAACGGAGAAAGTAAAAAGTATTCATTGATGGTTACTGTTTTTGAGATTAAGGTAGAAAATGCGAATTCAAACGCCAGTTTAATGTTGATTATTCAAGCATAAACAAATGGCTGAATATGTAAGTATTGAAAGAAGTATTGAAATTGTAGGGAAAGCATTTTTTTTAATTAAAAATTTTAATATTTACCCGTACAAAATTTTGTCTAGTTTTTTCATTTTAATAATAACATTTACACTTTAAACTTTCAAATTTAATTTTAGAATAATTTTCAAGTTAGTCCTGTTGGTAGAAATAAACGATCTTAAGCCAATGTTTGTCTAGTAGTACTAGAAATAACATGCAAATTTCTTTTTTCTGCAGCCGTCCGGAAAATAAAACTTTCGGTATGATTTATTAAATCGAAAGTATCACTTTATATAAATCGTACCGAAAGTAGTTATTTTCGAGACGATTTTGTTTCACTTTCGGAACGATTTCTATACTTTCGGGATAATTTTGTTACTTTCAGAACGATTTTGGGTATATATGAGGCATTGAGCGCAAAAGTGGACTAACCCTTTAATTTTAAAAATTTAGTTTTATGTTATTTTTACTTATACCATAAAATGGTGTATTTAAGAAAAATGAACTGAGTCACATATCTTGTTCCGATAACAATAATTGAACATAAAACGAGTTTTTGCATTATCTTTTTACAAATATTTTTTTGTGCAGTAATGAACTAAAGTGGTTTGATTGATGATTGATGGTTTGTGGAGGGCGACCAAATGGTCGCAGCGCTTAGACCATTCGTTGGTCCTTTGTGCCGCCTCCTGGGCTCTACTCCTCAAGCCAACCTAAACTTCTTGTGAAGTCAAGTAGTTGGCCGTGTGGAGTGTTGCCCAGTTGTGACCAATCTGGCCACTCCTCTCCGAAAACGGACCACCTAAGTTGTTTGAGTGACTCGCATTCACACATGATGTGTCTTAGTGTCTCCTCTTCTTGCTCGCATTTCCGACATAGGGGGTCTTTTACCACCCCTATGTTGTGGAGGTGCTTTTTTAGTTTGCAGTGCCCAGTAAGTGTACCGACTAGTAACCGCAAGCTACTTCTTGGTAATTCAATGTATTTCCTGCTCAGCTTCGGTATTGGTGAGTGGATGAATTTTTTGGCGACCACATATTTGTCAGTCTGTAGCCATTCCTTTTTGTGTTCTTCAAGAGAGTTTCCTTTAAGTATTTGGGAGACAGTGAGTGGTGCCAGTGGCAAAGCCTTAGAGCCTTCCCTTTTCAGGGCAGCCCTTTTGGCAAGCCTATCGGCCCGGTCGTTCCCTTCATTATTTGAATGTCCCTTAATCCAGGAAATTGTGACTCTGTTGGTTGCGGCGAGTTTGTCTAAAGCTTGCTTGCACTCCAATATTATACTGCTGGCCACCCTCGGTCTCGAAAGCGCAGCTATGCTTGGTTTGCTGTCAGTGAGGAACAAAATGGATTTGTTCGAGACTGCCAGTTCCGATAGTTTCCGAGCACCTTCAAGCATCCCGAAAAGTTCCGTTTGAGTGATCGTCGCATTCCTACCTAGGGGGATGCTGAGACTGAGGTCAGGTTCCTGGCAATAGATGCCTGCCCCTGCGCCTTCATGGTTCTTGGCCCCGTCGGTATAGACGGCGATTTCTGGTTTGTCATTAATCTGATCTTTTATTTCGTATTGCCGTTTAAACAGGTGTCTCGGTGGGACACTGTCGAGGGATTCTTTGAGTTCAGGCATGGTTAATCCCGCCTCTCTCAATATTTTCCCGTGTCTCACACCGTTTGCTGTCGGGCTCCACGTGCCATTTGCCTTTAGTCTTAAGGCTGTGCTTACTGCCACCTCCTTTACATGTATGTGAAGGGGCATCAGGTTCAGTAGAGTTTCGATTGCAGCCGTGGGTGTTGTGCGCATTGCGCCCGTCATGGCCAGGCGCGCCAATCGTTGTAGATGGTTTAGCTTCTTCCTGGTTACCGATTGGTCTGTTCTCGGCCACCAGGTTATCGCTCCGTAAGTCAGAGCTGGTCTGACAATTGCAGTCTAGAGCCACCGGGCCACCTTTGGTTTGAAGCCCCAGGTTGGTCCTAGCGCGCCCCTACACTGCCAGAAGATGACACAGGCTTTTTTCAGCTTGTGTTCTAGGTGGTTCTTCCAGTTAAGCTTGGCGTCCAGTATAATACCGAGGTATTTCGCTTCGTCTGCCAAGCATAGCTGGTTGTTGAAAAGTTTGGGAAGTCTACCTGTGTTGATCTTCCTTTTTCTTGTGAATAGTACTAACTCTGTCTTCTTGGGGTTAACCGAGAGAGACGTTTTTTCGCACCAATCCTCTATGATTTTGAGAGCGTTCTGCATAAGGCTAGACAGAATGCTCTCGTGTTTTCCAATAAGTAGGATTACCACGTCATCTGCGTAACCCACAGCATGGTATCCTGCGTTGTTCAGTTGCCGTAGTAGGCCGTCCGCAACGACGTTCCACAGAAGCGGGGATAGCACCCCACCCTGTGGACATCCTTTTGTGGCAGCTACTGTTTGGCTTTCTTTACCTATTGAGGCAGTTACAGTTCTATTCCTTAGCATGGCCCCGACCCATCCAATGATGGTTGTGGGGACCGCGTGTTTGTTTAGACCCTGTTCTATGTTGGCGTAGGAGACTTTGTCAAAAGCCCCCTCGATATCTATGAAGGCTCCTAGGGCTGACTGTTTGTTAGCCAGCGATCCTTCAATCCTGCATACCACATGATGAAGGGCCGACTCAGTCGATTTGCCTGGCCTGTAGGCGTGTTGGCTTGGGTGCAGTTTGCTGTTCAAGCAGCACTGCTCCCTGATGTAGTTGTCGCACAGCCTCTCTAGGGTTTTCAGAAGAAAAGACGTGAGGCTGATTGGTCTGAACGATTTGACTGCCGTGTAGTCAGTTTTGCCTGATTTGGGAATAAAAATCACTCTGGCTTCCCTCCATAGTCTCGGTACGTACTGCATTGCAATACATGCCCGAAACAGTCTGCACAGTAGCGGCAGTAAGTGCTCCAAGCCCCACTGTAGTAGGGCAGGATACACACCGTCTGGTCCTGGCGATTTGAAAGGGGAGAATGATCTTATTGCCCATTCTATTTTGCTTTCTGTGACGATTTCCATGCTCATGTTCCAGTCCTCCGCTGTGGGGAGATATTCTGGGTCATTTTGATGGTTTGCATCAGAACCGCTTTTGGAGTCAGGGAAGTGTGACTTCAGAAGCAGACTTAGGGATTCTCGGAGGTCAGCAGTATAGGTGCCGTCCTCCTTTTTGAAGATGCCTGGCTGTGCACTACGGCACCCAGATAGTATTTTCCTGGTGCGGGCTGTTTCCGATACGGAGTTGATGCCCTCACAGAAGTTATGCCATGAGGCCCTTTGGTTTCTCCTGAGGGTCATTTTGAAGTCCCTCTGGGTTCTCTTGAATGTGGCCCAGTCCTCCTCAAGTCGGGAGTTCTTGGCTTTGTTAAAGGCTTTGCGAGAGTCTGACCTTTTTTGGTCGAGCTCTGGGCACCACCAGGGAGGTTTGGCAGATGTGCCTGCCTTCCTGGCGGGGCAGGCCTCGTGGAAAGAGTCTATAAGGCTGGTCTGTAATTTCAGAGACAGTCTCTCAACCGCCTCGCTGTTTACAGGGTCCTGCCTGAAGACGTCCTCTTCTAGATGTTTGGATAGGCAGTTGTTGAACAGTTCCGTATCCGTTCTTCTTGGGTTTCGAACCAGGATTCGTTCCACGGTCGTAACTCCTATACTGAAGCAGATCCATCTATGATCCGAGAATGACACGTCTTGGTGGACGCGCCAGTTCTCTATCTGCTTTGCTGTGTTCGCATTTGCGAGGGTTATGTCTATGACCTCTTGTCTAGTGGGGGTCACGAAGGTGGGTTCGCGACCCCTGTTCACTATCTAAAGTGGTTTAGTCCGCTTTTGCGCTTCAAAATATTAAGTTGGCTAATTTTGTTTCTGTGGCTGTCAGTGCAGATAAAATCATGACAACTCAACCTAAAACTGTTGAAGAGCAAATGCAAGGTATTTTTTTAAATTATTAACACATTTAATGCAGCTGTATTATAACTACCCATGTTCCAAAGTGATGACGAAATTAATTCTGGTTCAGAGTATCTTCCGTCTAAAAATTCTTTTTCTACATGCACTTCAGTGGATGATAGAAGCAATGTAATAAAAAGTAGGAAGCGTATTAGAGATGAACTAAATTGGAAGCGTAATATAAGGAAACAGAAACGTGCAAATGGTGAGCAATATATCAATTCCAAAGGCAATATTGTAGTCAAGAAACAACCGAAAATTGGTGCCTGTCCATGCATAAGAAAGTGTCACTTGAAGATATCCGAAGAAAGACAACTTCAAATATTTAATGAGTTTTATCAACTGGGAAATTATAACTTACAGTCATCATTTTTATTTACAATGATAAAAGTGTGCAACAAGTCTCGTATTTATACACAACTCCAAGATTCTAAAAAGCAAAAAACTCGTCAGTATTATCTACTTGATTCCAATGGGATCGAAAATAAGGTGTGTAAAGCTCTTTTACCTACTCCCACTTTGTAATTGATGAATTACCGAACTGTTTTCACCAATCGTAAGCGACCCATTACGAATATATTGAGCATATACCGGGTGTGGCACTTAAGACGCCTCGGACCATAGCTCCTTTACGATAAAAGCTATCGAAAAAAATCTAAGAACAAAGTGGTGCATAGTTACCGTCGCTATGTTTTAAAAATATTTCTAATCATCAGTGGCGTGCCGTACTCCAGTGGCGTACCAAACTTATGTTTTTTTAAATGGAATGCCCTATTTTTTATTGCATATTTGGAAAGTGCTCGACGAGTACTTATTTTTTTATCTAACATGTTATACCCTTCACTTTAGCGGTTTTGCTGTTATAACCCCTTCTTTCAAAATTGCGCCCCATTTTTGAGATTTTTTTGTAGAGAAACTAATTGACGCCGGCGCCTAAATTTTGAATTGAGGTACAGGTTAAGACCTCGTATACCTTCACATAATTTTTTTTCGGGTAATTTATGGAAAAAAAATAATTTTTGATTGATCTTCGTATGTTGTCATTTTTTCCGAAAATTTCAAATGGCACCCCCCTAAAAAAATTACGGCGTTGTACAGCCAAAACTCTAAATTTTTCATTGGTGTAAAAAAAATTACACATTGCATAACAAAATTTCGGAGAAAAAAGGAATTTCATCGCAAATGTCGGGAAACGTTTTCCGTTCCCAAGTGTGCCATGAGAAAACAAAAGATTGGTAATTGTCAAAGTACCAAAACAAATACACAAATACGGTCAACATAATAGTATGTACCTATTTATTCAACATGATATGAAAAATGCAGATTAAGAAAATTTAACAACTTAAACTAAATGTTCGAAATGACGACCTTCCTGCTGGAGGCATAACCGCAACTTCTGGTGATATACCGCAGTTCATTATTTTCGGTAATAACTGCCTTCTTTCTAACTCTCCTTGGCCGTTTCACACTTCCCGTAGTAGTAAATCTCTCCAACACTTTTTGAAACGCACGTTCATTTGGATGTGCCCTGTGCGGATATCTCGCAGCGTACACTCGTGATGCCAAGAAACAATTCTTGTTACATTCTCCAAGAATAAATATCATGTCAACCATTTCCTCTTGAGTTCGGAACATTTTTAGAACGTTTATCAAAAATGACTTATGGCTGCTACTGACGTCTAATAATTTACTTTGACAATTACCAATCTTTTGTTTTCTCATGGCACACTTGGGAACGGAAAACGTTTCCCGACATTTGCGACGAAATTCCTTTTTTCTCCGAAATTTTGTTATGCAATGTGTATTTTTTTTTACACCAATGAAAAATTTAGAGTTTTGGCTGTACAACGCCGTCATTTTTTTAGGGGGGTGCCATTTGAAATTTTCGGAAAAAATGACAACATGCGAAGATCAATCAAAAATTATTTTTTTGCCATAAATTACCCGAAAAAAAATTATGTGAAGGTATACGAGGTCTTAACCTGTACCTCAATTCAAAATTTAGGCGCCGGCGTCAATTAGTTTCTCTATAAAAAAATCTCAAAAATGGGGCGCAATTTTGAAAGAAGGGGTTATAACAGCGAAACCGCTAAAGTGAAGGGTATAACATGTTAGATAAAAAAATAAGTACTCGTCGAGCACTTTCCAAATATGCAATAAAAAATAGGGCATTCCATTTAAAAAAACATAAGTTTGGTACGCCACTGGAGTACGGCACGCCACTGATGATTAGAAATATTTTTAAAACATAGCGACGGTAACTATGCACCACTTTGTTCTTAGATTTTTTTCGATAGCTTTTATCGTAAAGGAGCTATGGTCCGAGGCGTCTTAAGTGCCACACCCGGTATAAATGTTAAATGTCGTACATAAATGTGTAACATGTACTATTACCGCTTATGTACCTCGCTATATTATATACGCTAGCAGTGTCAGCTGGCAGAATTGATAGGATATTAAAACAAAAGGGGACACTTGCTACTCCACCATGTGATCGTAGAGGAAAAACTACACCTGTGAATAAAACATCTTCAGACAAAATTAACGAAGTGAAAACTTTCATTGAGAAATTTCCTGCGTATGAGAGTCACTATGCATTACATAAATCAATAAGTCGAAAGTACTTGGCACCCGATCTAAATTTGAGTAAAATGTACGGTTTTTATAAACAAGAGTTCGGCCATCCAGTAAAATATTTAACGAAGAGTTTAATTTGTCATTTCATCCACCAGTAACAGATTCATGCAGGAAATGTGACTCGTTTAAAATTAAAATTGATGCTTCAGTAAATGATACTGGGAAGCTACGATTTATTGTAGAAAAAGATTTGCATCAGAGAAAAACTGAGAGCGCACGCGAAGGGTTGAGAAATGACTCTGCACTCTCTAAAACCAATTCTGGTGTAACTGTTATAACTTTTGATCTTATGAAAACGCTACCTACACCTGTTTTGTCAACAGGTATTTGTTACTATAAAAGACAAATGTGGACATACTGCTTAGGAATACATGATTTGGGAAATGAAAATGTTTACATGTTTGTATGGAACGAATCGATAGCCTCACGAGGGCCGCAAGAAATTGGTTCTTGTTTACTGTATTTCATAAAAAACTATGTCAACACTCAAAAGCTTATTATGTATTCTGATCAGTATGGGGGGCAAAATCGAAATATAAAACTATCCATTTTATGTCAATACATTGTTTCTAATCCCGACTTCAAAGTAAATGAGATTGATCATAAATTTTTGGTTAGTGGTCATTCTTATTTACCGTGCGATCAGGACTTCGGCTTAATAGAAAAGCAGAAAAAGTATTTTTCAAATATTTATATTCCTGAAAATTGGCATGAAGTCATTAAATCTGCCCGGAAGAGAAATCCGTTTAAAGTTATTTCAATGAATAAAAACGACTTCTTGTCAACAAGAAAGCTTGAGAAAAATATTACAAATCGAAAAATTTCTGCTACCCATTTGAAAGTGGAATGGTTAAAAATTCAGTGGTTGCGGTTTGTGGTTGAGAATCCTTTCAAAATTTATTACAAATATTCAAATAATAGTTTAGATTTATTTAACGAAGTTGATGTTGAAAACAGAAACTTCACACTGATATCTACACTAGATCTACTATATCCCAATGGAAATTGTATAAATCCATTAAAAAATAAAGATTTACTTAGTTTGCGAGATTATGTTCCACCTATATTTCATGATTATTATAAAGGAATCAAGACAAGTACGGATAGTTCTGTTAGTAAATTGCCTATTGTAAGTTATTGTAGTGAAGAAGATTTATTATAAAGTTTTGTCGTACATATTGGGTTTTATTCCTAGCGGACTATCTTACATAAACGCCAAATGGTAAAATGCAAAAGTGGACTAAGCCACAAAAATGTTGAAATGATTCAATTTATAGTGAAAGTTATCTTGGTTTTCGAAAAATTAGCTTTTATTTAGACATTTAAGCTAAAGGTTATGAATACAAAAGCTACAACTGAAACAAAATTAAATGCTATTGAAATCTATTATTTGCAATTGCATATAGCTCAATTTGTTTTTTTGGGGGTTAGTCCACTTTTGCTCCCAATGCCTCATATCTAGGCGGCCTTGACAATAACATCAACTTTGTAATTAATTATGATAGCGCTTGTGATATAACATTCGTGTGTGTTTTTGCTTTTTTGACACAAAAAACGGCTGCAGAAAAAATATTGTACGTAACTCGTTCCAAAAGTGATTTTACGGAACTCGCAGGATTCCAGGACGAACCTACCCATCCCGTAAAATATCACTTTCGGAACTTGTTACGTAAATTACTATTTTCTGCAGCCGTCCCGAAAATAAAACTTTCGGTATGATTTATTAAATCGAAAGTACCACTTTACATAAATTGTACCGAAAGTAGTTATTTTCGGGACGATCTTGTTTAACTTTCGGAACGCTTTCTTTACTTTCGGGACGCTTTTTGTTACTTTCGGGACGATTCTGCGTATATGTGTAGGCGGCCTTGACAAAAACATCAACTTCGTATTTAATTATGACAGCGCTTGTCATATAACATTCGTGTGTGTTTGCTTTTTTAACATAAAAAACGGCTGCAGAAAAAATACTTCCTACTCATCCCGTAAAATATCACTTTCGGAACTTGTTGCGTAAATTACTATTCATTCCGTTATATAGTTTTTTTCAGGAATGATGGCGTTCACGTCGTCAATTCCACAGTCCCGAATCAATCCGTTCAAGGTCACAATAATGCGCATTGGCGTAACGTTAAATGGATGGGTTTTTTTTCTGAATCCTACATTAATACATCCCCAAGATTTTTTGTCTGACATTCCAACACTCTTGTAAACGAATTATGCCGATGAATACCTTATTGAATGGCACTAAATGATAGTTTAAATGTACATCGAGCATTTTGCAGGGTCGGATACTGACGTTTAAACGTCAAAATTTTGAATATCGGAAATGACAAATTATACTTCAAATTCTAATAATTTTTACCGTCAGTTTACTCGAAAACTAAAGGGATTTCTAAAAAACTTATTCATTATAAGTTGTTTATTTCGGAATTTTCTACAATTGTTGTTAATATAAATTTGGTGTAACTATTATCGTTTCTCAATTATAAACTAAAAATTAACAAAAAAAAATTACTTCATGAACTGCATCCAAAGGTAAAAGGGGATTTCCATTATGCTTATATTATATCCTCAGCGAAGTACTAGTTTGCCTTCGGTACCATGTCTCGGGCTTTTGTGGTTATTTTTATGAAACAATTTCTGCTACTATTTCGACACTTACACTAAACGAAACCAATACACAATACGAAAAACACTGCGAAAGTATGAAAAACACAAAGAACTAATGACAAACTAAAACAAACAGAAATACTCTAAGTTGTAAATTAAAGACGATTAGTGAACGCCACTGACGAATGACTGACAGTTCTCGTGCGCGTTGCGTCAAGGTAGACATGCGCTGTAACGGCGCCTTTGTCTAACCAATGCAACACGTTTTCGAGCGGTGTGCACTGCTATCGGTACTTGTATCAACGCTCAGAAGACATACGTTTTTACTATTGACCACTATGATGCTCATATAATAGTATAAAATAATAGAAATCCGCTTGTATTTGATATGTTCAGAAAATGATGAAACATTCATGAAATGAACTCTACATTTAATGAGAGCCATGCGCATTTATTTCAATTTATATGCAACTGTGATTCATTTCTTTTTGAAACACACTGTACTGTTACAATTATTATTATAGTTAAAGAATATCGGTTTTTTTTTCAACAAGGTTTATAATTTTTTAGACGAGATTATTTACGTCCTATTGGTCTGTCAAAACTTTAAGCATTAAAGTTATTTCTAGAAGATAATTCGTTGCCTGTGGTTTTCCAGAACAATTAAACTAGATAAGCTCATTTCAACATCTATAATAACAATAAATAGTTGTGCGACGTACACAATTCCGAACACTGATAAATTTATGACGGATAAACCCGTGCATATGGATATCTTAAACAACAATTTCACTATCAAAAATAAAAGTTTAAATCATTTTATGCTTTATTGATATCTCGTTGCACACTTGGTAAAACAGTTTGAGTTAGAAATGATAATAGCACTTGTTTGTTTTACAATATTCAAAATTATATTAATTTATAAAAATTACTTGAGAATGGTCGAGAGACCGATACATGTTTATGAATAAATAATATGTTTAATATTGTAAAACAACCGTGCTATTATCATTTCATTGCCCTTGTTCTTCACAATTTTTTTTCATAAAATTTTAAATTACATTAAAATTGAAATCCTTCACCTAAATAATTAAATTAATAATTAAGTTACGAAAACTCTACAAAATCTTTTGAAATAAGTCCTACTGAAAACTATTAAACATGTTTTTGTCAGATTATTTTAACTATCTCCGTTACGAAGTACAAGAAAGTATTGTGATCGTGAAAATGTTTTCAAATTTTTTTTATGGAAATATCCGTTTTGGGCTCCAGATGCCATTTCAGCAATTTCTGGAAAAAAAAATATTGAAGATAACAAATAAATGAACATCTTTTGTTTGAAAATATTTTTCATAAAAAAAAATTTACAGAAAAAACTTATTATTTTTTTTTAATTTTTGGTTTATAATTATAAAACGATAATAGTTACAGCAAATTTCTGTTAATAATAATTGTAGAGAATGCTAAAATGATAATATTTAGTTAAGATCTATATTTTGTCTTCAAAGCGGCCACCGCAGAAAATCCGGTTTCGCAAAAGTATGATGTTGAAAATCGTATACGGAATGCTCTTGTTTTCAATGCAGAAAACTCATCATCCACCTCTGCCCAAAATTCAAACAGTGATTTATTACTAAACTGTCTTTTGGTTTCGTCTATGAAGATTTCTTCTTCGGCAATTGACAGGCCTCCGGGAGTATTTTGAAATGGATCAACCCACTCGTAACTTGCTACCAAGTTATCGTCAGCAAGAAAATACTTTTTCAAATTCTTTATCAGCTCGTGGAACATTTTGATGGTAGAGCCACTTCACATACAATATATCCCACAGTCTTCTTTTTGAAAATGAAAAAATTATAATTGAAAACCTTTACTTGTTGCAGAAGCATTCAAAAAATTAAATAAAGACGTAGAGTAGCCCACTTTAAATCTGTAATACCGTTCTTCGTCCACGTTAAAAAAAAAAACGGATATCAATGAAACGACGAATTGCATTTTGTAACCTTATCTACAATTCTTTAATGATTGCAATACTTTAAGAATTTGAAACTCTGTTTTTGATTTTAGAAAAAACGGAAAACAATTACACTGCGAATTTATTTTTTTTATTTTATCTATATCTCGCTCGATGTTGCCGCTTTTGTTCCCACCTAGGATGTGGCAATTGTTTTTAGCCAAAATCTGAAATCTACCGTTGTTTTATGTATTTTGAAGTAATTATTTTTTTTAGATTCTTTTAAGTCGATGAAAACATTTTTCGTTTTCCCAGTTGAAGTTTGGATTGTTGCCGTTTTGTTTCCACCTAGGATGTGGTAATTGTTTTGATTAAAATGTATTGTAGTTTTATTGATGTTGAGATTTTAACACAAATTCCTTGCTTGATAATTAATTTAGAATTATTCAAATCGTTGAATGCATTTTTCGTTTTTCTAGTTTAAATTTGGATTGTTGCCGCTTTGTTTCCTCCCAGAATATGGCTATTGTTTTGTTTGCAAATCAGAGAAGCATTGTTGTTTTATGGATTTTTAGCTTTTCGAAAAAATTGAGTTGATTAAATTTTTTAGAATTTTTTAACCGTTGAATGCATTTTTCGTTTTTCTAGTTCAAGTTTAGATTGTTTCCGCTTTTGTTTCCACCTAGGATATGGCAATTGTTTTTATCTAAAATGCATTGTTTCATGTATTCTGAGCTTTTAAAGGAAATCCTACGAATTATTAATTTTTTAGATTTTTTTCAATAGTTGAAAACATTTAATTTGCATTATTTTACGTTTAGTCTCCTCTTAGAATATGGCAATTGTTTTGATTACAAATCAGAGACCCATTGTTGTTTTGTGGATTTTAAGCTTTTTGAAAAAAAAAATCATTTTTAGAATTTTTTAAACCGTTGAATACATTTTTTGTTTTCCCAGTTCAAGTTTGAATTATTGACGCTTTTCTTTCCACCTAGGATGTGGCAATTGTTTTGATGGAAAATCAGTAATGTATTATAGTTTAATTGATTTTGAGCTTCTGACGCAAATTCCTTGATTGATAATTAATTTAGAATTTTTCAAAAATGCATTTTTTTGTTTTCCTAGTTCAAGTTTGCATTGTTGCCACCTACGATGTGGCAATTGTTTCTAACTAAAATTTGAAATGCATTGTTGTTGTATATATTTTGAGCTATTAAAATAAGTTCGTCAAATGATTAATTTTTTTAGATTATTTATTAATAATCGCTGAGAACATTTTTTGTTTTTCCAGTTCAAGTTTGGTTTGTTACCGTTTTGTTTTCACCTAGAATATGGCAATTGTTTTGTTGTAAAATCAGAAATACATTATAGTTTTATTGATTTTGAGCTTTTGGCGTAAATTTCCTTATTTGGAATTATTCAAATCGCTGAATGCATTTTTCGTTTTTCTAGTTTAAGCTTGGATTATTGCCGCTTTGTTCCCACCTAGGATATGGCAATTGTTTTTACCTAAAATCTTAAATGCATTGTTGTTTTATGTATTTTGAGCTTTTAAAAGAAATTCATCGAATGGTTAATTGTCTAGAATTTTTTCAATCGTTGAAAACATTTTTCGTTTTCCTAGTTTACGTTTTACATTGTTAACGTTTTCTTTTCTTAATTGTTTTGATCACAAATCAGAGAAGCTTTATTATTTTATACATTTTAAGCTTTTAAAGAAAATTTATCAATTGATTAATTTTTTAAATATTTTTAAACCGTTGAATGCATATTTCATTTTTCCAGTTGATTTGTTTGAATATGGCATATGTTTTGATCGCAAATCAGAAACGCATTGTTGTTTTGTGGATTTTAAGCTTTTATAAAAATTAGCGGTTAATATTTTTTTTTTAGAATTTTTTAAACAGTTGAATGCATTTTTGATTTCCTAATTCAAGACTGGATTGTTGCCGTTTTGTTTCCACCAAGGATGTGGCAATGGTTTTGTAGAAAATCAGAAATGCATTATAGTTTCATTGATTTTGAGCTTTTCGAGCAATTTTTTTTTGTTGATACATTTTTCTAGAATTTTTCAAATCGTTTTCCCAGTTCAAGTTTGGATTGTTGCGATTTTGTTTTCACCTGGGATGTGGCAATTGTTTGCATATAAAATTATAAATACATTATTATTTTATTGATTTTGAGTTTTAGAAGTAAATTTCTTGATTCATGATTTTTTTTTACTTATTCACAAATCGTTGATCCCAGTTCAAGTTAAGATGGTTGCCATTTTGTTTTGACCTAGGATACGGTAATTCTTTTTATAGTAAATTAGAAATGAATTATTTATCAATTGATTTTGAGCTTTTAGAGCAAATTTCTTGACTGATTATTTTTTTAGAATTTCACAAATTATTAAATGCATTTTTGGTTTTTCTAGTTCAAGTTAAGATGGCTGCCATTTTGTTTTGACCTAGGATATGGAAATTGTTTTTATGGTAAATTAGAAATGCATTCTTTTTCAATTTGGTTATCTGTTGAAGAGTTGAAACCTAAAATAGTTATTTATGCAACAAGTGAGTAAAGTAGTACTTTTTTTCACGAGTAGGAAAGATTGAATAAAAAATATGTGACATATATCGCTTTTCTGAATTATCCAACGACATTTTTATACATAAAGAATAATAATATTTAAAAAACAAAGAGTTATTCAGATTTTTAATTGTTTCTAATTCCATGGCACGGATGATTTTTAGTAAGCACTACATAGGTTGCCAATAAGAGTGTTTTAAACGATTATATGTTTATTTATGAAATCAAATATAGGTTATGTCATCACACAAAATTGAGGATTCTGATGTATAAAAAATAAATATGGCGTCCATAAAAAATAAAAAAGTTAAAAAGAAAAATCTTATACCATCTAAAAATGAATCTATTTGTTATAAACAATTACAATATTCAAATGTCTTTTTCGAGGCGAAAACACGCTCTAAAAAAATCGAAAAAAATATAAGCGTATTCTTCAGTCAATTCTATCAAAACCTGTTGAGTTACAAACTCTTATGGAAACTATTTCTCAACAGCGATTGACTTTTACGATATTTAATTTTTGCTAAATATCAAAAAATGGTGATGTGGCCATCATGTTACTTTCTCCGACTTGATGGTATCATAGCCATTTATATTTACGTTTTCATGGTTTATTTTCAATTGAAATCATATTTTAAATGTACATCCAGCGTTGTGTAAACTCGGATGAAACTGACGTTTAAAACGTCAAAATTATGAAAGATGGAAAAATTATACTTCAAATTCAAAAACTCATTTTACTCAAAAACTATTTTTTATAAGTTGTTCATTTTAGCATTCTCTAAAATTATTATTAACATAAATTTGCTGTAACTATTATCGTTTTATAATTATAAACCAAAAATTAAAAAAAATAATAATAAATTTTTTTCTTGAATAAAAATGATTTTATGAAAAATGTTTTCAAGCAAAAGATGTTAATTTCTTTGTTGTCTTCAAGGTTTGTTTAAATGTTTTTGTGATATTTTTCATATTTAAGAAAATATTGGAAAAAAAAACAAAAATACAGTTAATGTAAAGACCCACAATTTTTTTTTACAGAAATTGTTAAAATGGCATCTAGGGACCCCAAAACGGATATTTTCGTAAAAAAATTAAAAAAAAAATCACGATCACAATTCTTTCTCGTACTTCGTAACGGAGAAAGTAAAAAGGAAAGCAAAACACAGATTTTTTAAAACAGCTATAGGGAAGCTATTCATATTCTAAATAAAATAGAAACAACCTTACTTATTGCAGAAAGTATTAAATAAATTCAAAAAACGATATATAGCCTGAATATGTGAATATGCAACCTGTTCGTAACTCTGCAATGCAAAATTAAGTCTTACTAAGACTATAAACAAATAACTTATTGAAACAACTACTTCCCTGGCTAGTGCCACTCGGCACGGATATTGAATGATACAAAAGAAATTTGCGTTATTACTAGTACTAAGTACTAAGTGAAATAACATTGGTTAAGTAGTTGTTTCAATAAGTTATTTGTTTATAGTCTTAGTAAGACTTAATTTTGCTTGCAGAGTTACGAACAGGTTGAATATTTATATATTCAGGCTATATTTCGTTTTTTGAATTTAATTATTCACATTCTATTGATAAAATCATTGGGCAAAATTTAAAAACAAAACTGATTAGCCGAATTCATTTCACATAACATATCTTGTTTTGATTCATTTTCTGCTAATATTTAAATGAATTGTCGAGAAATTGGTCTTGGCCATGTTGCAGGGACAAAAATATTTTTTCGCTAGAGTGTACTCCCATCGTCTATTGGCTATATGATTTTAGCTAATAATAATAATAGTAATACTTGTTATTATTATTATTATGTATACGTAAATTTTGTACGTAAAATTAGTTTTATTATTTTACTATTTAATTTTTGTATTATTCTTATTTCTATAAAAAATGGAATTTCCGTCAATAAATATTATTATTATAGCTGGCTATCTTCTAGCAACTGCTCTCTATCATCTAGTATCCTGACGTGCCAATTGTTTTAACGGGTTATCATAAACAGGTTCATTCCTGCTGAAATTTTATAGCTTATTCCTGCAGAGATTAATTTTGCACAATTTTTCAAAATGCAGAATTCGACTTTCTGTTTTTTATTGGTTCAATTTTGAGTAAATAAATTTGAAGCTTGTTAAATTAAAAAAAAAAACAATTTTTAGTGTTGTTATTTTCTTTCCAAGTATGATATATCATTTGTTTTATTTGGATGACAAAATTTGGTTCATTCGTGATAGATTTGGAAATTTTGTCACTAATTCCAGCGGAAATGAATTTTTAACAATGTAATTTTCTTCTCTGTAATTTCAGTTTTGAATGTTTATATTTTATTTCCAGCTCCGATATGTCGATTGTTTTAGCGGTATGTCACAAATAGGTTAATTTTGGTTGAATTTTGAACTCTTGAAGTTAATTCCAGCAGAGATTTTTTTACATCTTTCTTATCGCCAAATGCAATTTTCAATTCCTCCGTTTAAGTTTTGAGTATTGCTATCTTGTTTCGAGTTGTGATATGTCGATTTTAAACATATGTTTATTTTGGATGGATTTTGAAATTTGGAATGTAATTCCGGCAGGGATAATTTTTTTGCAGTGTTTTAAAGCGACGAATGCAATTTTCATTTCATTTTCGTTCGAGTTTTGAGTGTAGCCCCCTTCGTTCCAATTTTGATATGTCAATTGTTTTAAAGGGATATCAAACATAAGTTAACTCAGGATGGAAATTTTGAAGCTAAGACCAGCGGAAATGAATTTTTATACTTTTTCTAATCGCTGAATGTAATCTTCTTTCCCGTAATTTAAGATTTGAAATTATATTTCCAGCACCGATATGTCAATTGTTTTACCGGTATGTCAAAAATATATTCATTCTGGATGGATTTTGAACCCTTGAAATTATTTTTTTACAATATTTCTTATCGCCGAATGCAATTTTAATTTCTTCCGTTCAAGTTTTGAGTGTATATTTTGTATATTTTATTTCGAGCTGTGATATGTCAATTGTTTTAAAGGGATGTTAGATTTTAAATTTTGAAGCTAATTCTGGCAGACATTCATTTCTTACAACTTTTTTGATCGCCCAATGGAATTTTCTTTTCCTCCGTTCAAGTTCTGAGTTTTGCTATTTTTTTCTTCAAGCTATCATATGTTAATTGTAGCGATAAATCAAAAATACGTTCATTCTAAATGTATTTTTAAGTTTTAAAGCTAATTCCTGCAGAGATAATTTTTTGGCATTTTTTTTTTATTGCCGAATGCAATTTGATGCTTTGAAAATATTCAAGAAATAAATAGTGTTGTATTCCTTGCGAAGAAATCTTTCAATCGAGGTGTCACTTGACATACCTTTCCATTTGAAAAAAAAAGGTCGAAGGTGGCTGGGCACTTCCGGGAACAGATAAACAAAAAGCATATACATAGAAATGTGGGCAAGAAAAAACAATCCGTCACATGTTTCGGGATTTTTTGCAGAAATCGCCTATATCGAAGTTATGAATTTTTTTCCAGTCAAAGTTTCCACAGTGTATATGCCTAATTAAGCACATTAAGCATTTACATCATGTTGGCCAATGGTAATTAATACCAAGGCCAAGCGTAAGCCAATAAAAAAAAATACCACAAACATGTAATAATAAAACGTAAGTTCTTTGTGTTCATTATTTTAATTGTTTATTTTGTCTGGTCGTGGAGAAAGTATAGTCTGCTATAGTAGCAGACTATACTTTTCTGTATACTCATGTATTCCACTCGCATCGAATTTCCATTCTAACGTTGTTGCAGAATATACTATTAAACACGTCAAATACAGCATAAAATAAATACCACAAATAAATCAATATTACTGCTTAAAACTACGTTTAAATTAAAATAAAATATTGCTAGCACCGTTGTACGTCCCACAATTGTGCAAATGCGGAAAAAAATCATCTTTAGAAATATGGAATTTGTGAAAAAACGTTACAAACAAAAGTTGTATCACATAAAGGGAGACATATGACGCTGATATTTGTTTGACCTTGGGATGACATTGAAAAAGGTTCTTCCTGCAAAATCGCTAGTAAGGGCTAATTATTATGTAATAATTTTTTTAATTGTTTGCTAACTTGTTAAAAACTTGCCTTTCCAGAAATACAAACCCAAAATTAAATTGTACCTCTACGAATGATTTCAGTGATATGTAATTCAAATCCTTATACAAATTACTTGCTATGTCAGTAATGGCGAACCTATGACACGCGTGTCAGTGCTGACACCGAGCTCATTTTTGGTGACGCATCTTCAGGGATAAAAAAATTCATAATTCAAATATTTGTCTTTCATAACGGCCAGAGTTGGTTATTAATAATAATATTATTACTAACGTTAATAATAATTAATAATTAACAAAATTATAATTAATACAAACATTATAAATATTTATATTTTTTTAGTCTTTGCTTTTGTTATGTGTGACATGCCATAAAAATTATGTTTCGATTTTTTAAAATTTTGACACACCGAGCTCAAAAGGTTCGCCATCACTGTGCTAGGTTATTGTTTATGAACACGTGTATACGTTTTCATACGGCCGTTAAAAAAAAAACAAGCTTAAAAAGGTTTTCTGAGAGGCTCATGCGTTGTGAAAATTGGAAATTTCCGGCAAAGTTCTATTTCATAATTGGTGCAGATTTAGCTTCTCTGTCTGTCATATTTATGTTATTCGCTCTATACATGGGTCTTTTTTTAACTCCGAACATATGATTGTTAATGTCTATGTTCTATGTCATAATAATCACCTCAACGCATTGGAATGTATTGACAAAGTAGGCAACCAAGTACACAAAGGTCCCATCGACCTGTCACAATACAGTGAAAGCTTAAAATTATTACGAATAAAGTGAGGTTAATGAAATAAACAATGATAAATCGTAAGTAGTTATAATAAATATTCAAAATGACCACCTTCACGTTCTAAGCAGTAGCCAAGTCGATTATAAAATCCTTGAATAGCATTTCTAATGTGTTGCGGATTTCTTCTTAATACATCGCAAACAGTAATTATTCGATCTTTTAACTCTGAAGTATTGTTTATAATAATGTCATTATAAGCATTGCTTTTTACAAAAAAAGTCGTTTGAAGACAAATCAGGCGACCGGGGTGGCCAAGGGATTGGACCAAATCTACCTATCCAGCGATCAGGAAGTAATTCACTTAAATAATTATTAATGGCAGCTGTAGAATGTGGAGGTACTCCATCCATCTGATAATGAGGAGTAGCAATGTTGAGTGTATGAATTTCTGGCATTATACGAGTTCGCAGAAGATCTAAGTAAACATTACTATTTAGATTTCCATTAATAAAAAAAGGACCAATCATTAAAGGGTATCATTAATTAGTCCAGCCCACACATTAACTCTCGCATTGTATTGTGTGTGCGTCAAATTTTGTAAGCGAGGATTATTGCACGCCCAAAATCTAAAAGGTGAAGGAATGGGTGTAAGGAATGGGTATCGATAAGGAATGAAGAATACTAACCTATAATTTTGTAGATCAACTTCACCATTTGTGGAAAATGATGCCTCATCAGTAAATATTATTCTGTGTAAAATTTCTTGATCATTATTAATTAAATTGATTACGGTTTCACAGAATTCTGTTCGTTTGCCTTTGTCCTCATTTGATAGTTGCTAATGATTTGAAAACTTGTAAGCATTGTATTTAAATTCTTCTAATGTCTTGCAAACGCAAGCTGAACTTATTTCAAACTGTGCTGCGATAACTCTTAACGATGATATGGGGTTCTGCTCTACGTAACATGAAATGTTGAGTTTCATCTCTTCCATTAAAATGTGATTTCCTTTAGCCCTTTTAATATGAATATTACTCACACAGCCAGTATTGTCAAAATGATGGACAATATTACAAATTGTTGAGATGGATGGAACTTGTCTGCTCGGATACTCAACCGAAAACAAATCTCTAACACGTCGAATACTGTTCCCACTCTTGTACCAAATAATTATCTGTATTCTTTCTTCGGTGATTTTTATTAATAACACAATTTTGACAATTAAATAAAACTCAGTGTAAGTATGGTTGCCTACGTTGTCAATACATTGCAATGCGTTGATGTGATTATTATAACATAGAACATAGACAAAAACAATAATATGTTCTGAGTTAAAAAAAAGACAATTGTGTACAGCTCAGGGTCTTCGAGCCCCGATATTCGGATTACCTCTTCGTCCCTTACTCTATCGAGCCAGCATTTTTTGAGGATTCGTCGTAGTGTTGCCAGCTTATTTATTGAATTTACTCTTTGCATCCACGCTTTTGCCCTACATCAGGACTTACCATGTATAACGCTTGACCATCCTGTATCTGATTCGAAAGTCCCAGGTAATGTGACTTAAATAATCATCTTTGTTAATTTACCAACAAAGTTCGAAAGAACATTGATCTGTAATTGAGAAATTGTACACAAAAATCATCCGGGTATGCCTCAATAACAACCAAAGACGTAAGAGAACCACTTGAGATGGAAATCACCTGGATTCTTCCTTCATTCCGTTCCGAATGATGGCGATTCCGACCTTCTATAATGTGACTCTGAAGACGCAATAACTTTCTTTAGGTAATTATAAAGACACAGTGTTCAAGATTAAGCTGTAGAAATTTCAAGCATCTGTCAATAGAAATGTAGAATTCAGATAGAAATTTCAGAAAAAAATGCATTTCTTGGGAACCTAATTTGCCTTAATTTTTGTTACTGCTAAGATTAGATAACTTTCTTTGTGTAGTTATAAAAACACATTACTTAAGATTAAGTTATCAAAATTTCAAACATTTGCCAATAAAAATGTAGAATTTAGAAAACAACAACAATTTTTCAAAATTTAAGTTCGGTTTTTCTACCGCATTTTTTATCACCCTGTATAATTTTTTGTATGAAATCATGTTGGCTCTATAGTTCGAACCTTCAACCAAATAATAGAAATTATTTTAATCGTTCAACGTCAATCACTGGGGCAAAAATAAAATTTCACCCAGACCATGCATTTCAACAAATCTTCAAATATTTCAAAAACGGCAAACAATAACAAGGTATAGGGAGTATTGAAGTAACTCACCTTTATTTGCTCCATATAATTCAAAAATGACAAAAAATACAGGGTGTTCCATTTAAAAAAACATAAGTTTGGTCTGTAACTTTGTTATGAGACACCCTGTATACATTTAAATATTTTTAGGGCGTGCAGCTCACTAGTATATACAACTTTTGTATAAAACATTTTTCGAAATTTTGAAAAATAAGCACGTGATTTACCGTTCCCAAAGCTCTGAAACACCCTGTATAAATAATTTCAGAACGTTGCAACATTTTCGACGATAGATATCGCCCTAATTGTTTTTCTATACTAACGGTTACTTGATTGGTTTATAAAGGCAATCAAATTCAGAGAATTTGGTGTGTTTTAAATTGATTAATGAGGTGTTTACAAAAAATATTAAGAAATATTCATGTCAAATCAATGAGAATTGATAAAATCTGAAATTTTCCAAGATCATAGTAAAAAAATTGTGATGTGGCCATCATGTTACTTTCTCCGATTTGATGTTATAATAGATATTTATATTTATACTTTATTGGTTTATTTTCAATTTAAATCATATTTTAAATGTACATCGGGCGTTTTGTAGACTCGGATGAAACTGACGTTTAAAACATCAAAATTATGAAAGATGGGAAAATCATACTTTAAATTTAAAAACTCAAAGAAATCTTATTCGTTATAAGTTGTTCATTTCGCCATTCAATTATTATTAATATAAATTTGCTGTAACTATTATCGTTTCATAATTATAAACCAAAAATAAAAAAAAAAATTTTATAAAAAATATTTTCAAATAAAAGATGTTCATTTTTTCGTTGTCTTTAATATTTGTTTAAATGTTTTTGTAATATTTTTGAGATTTAAAAAAATATTTGAAAAAAACAAAAAAACTGTAAACACCCACTTCCGGTGCACGAAATTTTACCAAAAGCTTTTTAGTTCTTCGGATTATCAAATAAGACGTATGTCCAAAATTTCAAAGTTTTATATCAATTGCTCTATTAGTTTTTGAGATACAGCGCGCGCGCACAGACCGAGACACACACACATAGGCACACACAAAGCATCATATTTTTTTTCAGAAATTGTTGAAATGGCATCTAGGGACTCCAAAACGGATATTTCCGTAAAAAAAATTTGAAAAACTTTTCAGGATCGCAATACTTTCTCGTACTTTGTAACGGAGAAAGTAAAAAAATCGCGGTTTTGATTAAAAAAATAAATGCTAAGGTATTGAACGTGTTTTTGATTGTGATGATTTATTTGTTAAAATGTAAATAATTTATTTAATTTTAAAAGGTATTAAGAAATGTGTATTCTTAGAGTTAACAAAAAATGACAAAATCCTTCAAATTCGAAGGCAAAAAATTCGCGTTTTCGAGTTTTAAAAATTACCGAGGCGTTAAAAGCATTTCTTGATTAATATATATACAGTGTGTCCACGGATGGAGTTGACGAGAGGAAAAAGAACTTTATTATTAATTTTGCGGCAAAAAGTAATTCTTTATAAAAAATTCTGCTTGTCGAAAAAAATTGTTTGTCATAGAAAAAAAATGAGATCAGATGTACAGGGTGTTAATAATTAAGAAAACAAGAAAATGCTTCCAGAGATAAGAACCATTATTTTTTATTTTATACAAAATGTTTATTAAACAAAGTTGTTTATAAGTTAAAATGTAGCATAAATACAAATTTTCAAATAAAAATGATAATTTTTACTATTTACAATAATTCGTGATTTTATGCGATTATTTGGAGAATTTAACAAAAAATCAAGATACCCGATTCCGTAAACGTCAATGTTACGTCTGACAGTATTCAGAAATGTTAACTAAAGAATAACATCCGAGTTTACGCAACGCTCGATGTACATTTAAAATATGATTTCAATTGAAAATAAACCCCTGAAAACGTTAATCTAAAGTCGGAGAAAGTAACATGATGGCCACATCACCATTTTTTTTAATTGCCGCATGTTTTAATTATATTTTGTATGTTAGAAAGTAGACAATTTTAGAGTGTTTTAAGTGGTATTAAACATATTCATGTAGAGACAATGAAAATTGCTAAAATCCAAAAATTTTCATTCAACAAAATCAAGTTTTTAATTTAGAAAAATTGTTTAATTTGCAAACGCGTATTTTATTTTGATGATTTAAACGCCAAAAATGTGGCGAATTTAGTGTGTTTAAAAAAATATCAAGAGATAATCATGTCGAGTTAATGATTTCCAAGTTCAAAGTCAACAAACACTCGTTTTTAAGTTTCAAAAATTGCCGAGGTTTTGGATTACGATATTTTATATGTTAAAAGTAAAGCATTCAGCGTGGTACTAAAAATATTCATGTCGAGACAATGGAAATTGTCAAAATTCGGAATTTTTCAAGTTCAAAATCAACAAAATTAAGTTTTTGACTTTTTGATAAATTATTTAATTTTGATGGTTTAATTTCCAAGTTGTAGCGAATTTTGTGTGTGTTTTTAATATTGAAAACTTTAATGCAAATTCAACGCAACTTGGCAAATTTGCAATTTTTGATCTTAGCAAGGTTTAATAACATTTCATTTCATTTCATTTATTTCACGTCTGCCACAGTATACAAATCATACATAAGATGCAAAAAATTTGTTGCGGATGTGTTATTGAAATTAAATATTACAATGTCAATTTCGTAAAAATTACTACAATGCCAAGTTTATAAAATAATGACACAATTTACATCTATACATATTAAAATAAACGATACAGATTAAAAAGCTTAAATTTGGTTCTAATTTCGAAAAACATAATTTGAATCAATTTTTTAGGCAATTTGAGCCATCTCTGCAGGCTGGTATTCAAAATGCATTCGCCCCCACAAAATGACCATCCCCCTCACCCCCCCCCCCCTACGGATTGTCAGATAAACGCCCTATTTAGACGTCGATCGCCCACCAGGGGGCGATATCGCCCGCGTTGAGAAACACAAGTTTAAATTAACCAAATAAAATAGACCCCAAGAATACATATCATGGGGTTTGTTTGTTGCTATGTACGTGATATTAATGATAAGGATGGAGCCTCAGCAGTAGTTTTCGTTGGTATAGCCCGTTCTCCGGAATCTGGCGGCTGTGGTCGTAAAAGAGGGTCGGAGCTCGGTAAGTAGGGGACGTAATATTTTTTATCTCAAACCAATCTTTGTTGAGAAGTACTGGTGTAAAAGTGCGTATACCAATAGGAGCGAAGGACAGTAATGAATGTATCGGATGCAATTAGACGAACCACCAATACCTTTTCTTCGAGGGTGCGTCGATCCTCAGGGCGGAGCGACCGTTTTACGACCTCGGCCGCCAGATTCCACCGAACAGGCTATAAGTTCGTACCGTTTTAATTATTATTTCTAACACTACCAATTATGGTCACTGTAGCAATTACGCAATTAGCTTGTGGCCAAATACGATTTTTGTGAGGTTATAAATCTGTAAATTTTGTTGCATATATTCTGAAATAAGTAACTTTACTGCTTTCTATATTTTCTATATATACTGAAGGAAAAAAATGAAGGTAGTTGAACACATTTCAATGCCTTTATGGTAGAGTCGACAAAAATTTTCCAACTTCGTAGACATCGTCAAAGTTGAACATGGTTTCCAGAAAAAAAAAACTGTTTTTCACAGTGGCGCTAGAGGGGGGTGGAAGGGGGTGGAAGGGGTTACGCTTAAGTTCGCATGCATGACTTTAAAGAAGACACTTCAAAGTTTTTCGCCCTCAAAGATTTATCAAAATCGATTGAAAATACGCCGAGTTATGGCGGTTTGAAAATGGTCAGAATTTTACGAATTTTAAGTGTTTAATTTTTTTTCCACCAGCGTATTTTTAGGATAAATAATGCCCTGCAGTGTTTTAAAGTTTCCACTGGGACATACCTCACCAAGCTCAAGGTTATTTAAAAATGTAATTTAGCTTATTAACTGTATGTTATGTTAAAAATACAGTATTTATTGTACTTTCATGTTTTTTTTTCTGTTTATACCTTCGCAATCTCAAACCTAAGTAAAAAAAAAACTAATTGTGAATAATTTGTATGTATTTAGATTTTTATTTTTGTAAGCACTTTGAATGAAACTAATAAATACAAATACAAATACATAATTTTGGGGATGAATAAAGTGGGCGTTTGGTCCAAAAAGGTTGAGAAACACTACTCTACTCTGCTTGACGTTTCCTCAAAAATGTAATTTTGCTTTTGCTTGCATTGCTTCTACTTTAACATTAATTATTTTGTCTAATAGTGAATATTTCAATAAAAGCACTTGATTGACTTGTGTTTCGGATTTGTATTCAAATTTCAAATGAAAAGATAATACATAAAAGTGCATATAATAAATAGATGGACCAACAGCAACCAAATTTTATAAAATGTTCACTAAAGACGTTTCTGATGAATTTGATGATTCATCTGGTACTCCTAATTTCAAGAAGTGTATAGGTCCAACAAAAACACTCACCCTCTATTTTCCACGAAATTACGAACACTCCAAACAAATAATACATTACAAACACATGCAAAATAAAAATAAAACACGGCTTGATTCACTAATGGCCAATTAACCCGCCGGCCATCGAATGACTCATAATTTCGAAAAATTCATAACGACCCGTAATTGAAACATGCGGGGCGCGTTTTGAATAATGCATGTTTCATACCAAAAAGAAGCTGATAGGGGATCGTGAGCGTCATAAGGGCCTCAATAAATTGGTAATAAAAGGTGTTCCATTCATTCATATCGCCCTCCCCCCGAAAACGAAAATAACGGTTCGTGCCTCACAATAGTAATTTCAATTAAAAACCGTCAGACTGTTAATTTACACCGGGGTCAAATCTGTTAACCTTCTGGTGTTTGAATGAGAGATGAGGAACGTAATTATTATCAATTTAATAAAGTATACGTGTACCTAGCCTAATGCCGTGTTCGTTTTTTCCAGGAGGAGATTTCGGCGCTGGATTTTTTAGAACTGCCCTGTTTCTAAGTACTAGTGCCGCAGGAGGGCTTTTAAAATCTCCTGCTGCTCAAGTGCTTATCAATAGGAGTAGATGCTAACTTCATCTGATCCCGGAATGATATCACTGTGCAAGTTATTCATATATGTATATTATAGTATGTTTATAGAATATATTGTTTAATTATCCAAATTATATAAATTAGGCGTATGTACACGGTTCTCTTTTTAATTGGTTTTAGTTTTAAGTGGCAGAACCCAAATGGTCTATACGTCTGCTTTTACATGTTTCGTTAGGGGTCCTCACCCTTTCACTATTTTTATAAACGATATCGTTTCATGCTTTAAACATTCACACTTCTCCTTGTTCGCTGAATACATGCAAATATTCACTGAAATTTCAAATAATTATTGCTCCAGAAAGATGAATTAAGCGTTTTTTTTGTTTTTTTCTAATATTTTTTTAAATATGTGTGGATCAAGGAAGTCGAGTGATTTTCAAGAAATGGACGAAAAAGAATTTCGTGTGGTGATTAAACATTATTTTATGAAAGGCAAAACGCCTTAGGACACTAAAAAAAAGCTTGATAAACATTATGGTGACTCTGCACCTTCGATTAGAACAGTTTATAAGTGGTTTCAAAATTTTAGGACTGGCCAAAAAAGGCGAAGACCGTTCCTTCGGCCGGAAAAGTTATGGCGACTGTCTTTTGGGATTCGCAAAGGATAATCCTCATTGACCATCTGGAAAAGGGTAAAACTATTACAGATAAATATTATTTATCGTTATTGGACCGTTTGAAAACCGAGCTGCAAGAAAAACGCCCGTGACTGGCCCACAAGAAAGTCCTTTTCCACCACGACAACGCACCAGCACCAGTGTTGCCAGATAGGGGTTTTCTTTCCCCAAAATGGGGGTAAATTATTGTCTTGGGGTGTATTTTGGGGAACTTCAATCAATGGAGTATTTTTTGGGGTGCGTATTTTATCCGAGGGGTATTTTTGGGGAAATTAATTAACATGTTATTACATTTGCTAGAAATCATCATTACCATAAAGAAGTCAGTAATTTTCCTCAGCGATGAGGAAAAACCTGTGATATCATTTATGAAAGTTGTCCTAGGGATTCTATTACTGCCGTTTTTGTAATTTTGTTACCCCCAATAAGATGCTGCACTTTCATTTAAAAAATATGTATGTGTGCCAAAAAGAAGATGAAAATATTGAGGATGAAGATGAATAATAATTTTTTTTTTAATTTATAGTTATAATGCTTTAATTTTAAATATTTTCCAATAAATCCACTATATTTACGTTTTATTTTCAAAATTTATTATTTTGGAGAGGGACAGCGGCGTAATTTTTGGGGAGTTTTATTAAATATTTGGGAAATTAAAAATTGCTACTGGCAACACTCGTTGCCGGTAAATAAATAATAATAATTATTATATTAAATATTCAATCTTTTTGTTTGCATTTTTTATCGTTAGGCCTGGATTTAGATTTTTTTGACATATATTTTAGATTTTTGGCCTGCAGTTTCTGTATAAATGAATAATTTTTCTTCATTTTGGATTAAATTTTCAATTTGTTTGTTAAAATTTTCAATTTTTTGGTCGGCATTTGTTTATTTTTAGGCCCTCAATTATTTATTTTTATGCACGATTTTTTTCAAGTTTTGGATTTTTCGTCCTTTATCTTTTTTCAAACATTTTCGCGTTTCAGGTTGGCAATTTATTTTGAGCTGGAGTTATTTTTGGGACAGAAAATGGCAAATTATTTTTCTTTTGCTTGATTTTTCAATTTTTTGGTCTGCATATTTTTATCTTTTAGACCAGGAATTTTATTTTTATTTTTTGCTTATATTTTAGATGTTTGGTCTGCATTTTGGATTTCTTTGTTTGTTCTAACTTATAGAGTTTTTGATTTTGGTCAATTTTTTTTTAGTTTGTTGAAATTTTCTACATTTTTAATTTTTCGATGTTTTTTATCTTAATTATTAATTTTAACGAGCGAATTTTTGATTGGGTTACACTCTTGTTGATTTTTATGGGCGATTTTTTTTTTGTTTTGAGGGTATTTTCGAGTTTTTTGTACTAAGTTTTTGATTGTTTGCCCTTCATTTTAGATTTTTTTAACCCGAGTTATTGTTTTTAAGGCCGATTTTTTTAATTACTTTCGAGTTTAGGGTTCCAGCAATTTATTTTACGATGAAGTTTCTATTTTTTAATCTGCATTTTTTTATTTTTTAGATCAGGATATTTGGTAGTTTGCCTATATTTCAGATGTTTGGTCTGTGTTTTTCATTTCTTTGTTCCAAATTTTAGAGTTTTTGGCCCATAAACCATAGTTTATTACGAATGTTTAGTTAAAATGTTGTTTTTTTTTCTGGTCTGCATTTTTTATTTTTGTGGGGAGTTTACGATTTTTGGTCTAAATTTTCGATTTTTTTTGGCTTTATTCTTAGTTTTTTTTGTTACCTTGATTATAAATTTCAACGAGCGAATTTTTGTTTGGTCTATACTTTAGATTTTTAACCTGAATTGTTGATTTTTGTGTGTGAACTTTTGGCTGGTATTTTCGAGTTTTTTTTGTCAAAATTTTGGGATTTTTTATCCTTTATTTTATTTATTAATTAAAATGTGTTTGAGATCATGGCACATGATATACACCTATTAAATTATACAATAGTATAATGACATAATAAAATTATATTAATCCGAAGACATGAAAATAAATAAACTCGAATATATTATGTTGAAATTGTAAAATATTATAATAAAAACTAAAAATTAAATCAAAAATTGTAGACGTTTTTTTTTGAGTTTAAAGTTTCGTCAATTTACTTTGAGGTAAAGATTTATTTTTGGGGCTAAAATGGCAAATTATTTTCCTTTTGTTGGAAGTTTCAATTTTTAGCCTGCATTTTTATTTTTTAGACCAGGGTTTTTGATTGTTTAGATGTTTTGGCACCTAAACCAAAATTTTCGATTTAGTTGAAATGTTCTGTTTTTTGACTGCATTTTTATTTTTTCCAAGAGTTTTCAATTTTTTACCAATGTTTTTAGTTCTCTTACCCTAATTATTAATTTTAATGTTGTTTAATTGTTGATTTTAATGAGCGAATTTTTGGTCGATATTTTCGAGTTTTTTGATTTTTTTGTCCTATAATTTAGATTTTGCAGACTGAATTTTTGATATTGGTTTTTGTATTAATTTTAGGTTATTTATTTAATTTGAATTTTTTTGTTTTAGTGGTTATTTTAAGATAAAACTAATGTACTTTGATATTTAGATAGAAAATACAGACTGCGCGATTTGTGTTTAAGGAATTACTTAATTTTCAAATATTTAGATTCGATTTTTGATTTTGTTTTTCGGAAATTTTTAAATCAAAAAAATAATTTTTGCAGTCAATTTAGTTTTTTTAGTATTTGTTAAATATAATACTTTGGCCCGGAATGAAACTGATCACCCGGTATAACTGGAACTGTTTGGAAATTATAAAAAAAAAATGCGAACAATTTTAAGTAGTTAATTAGCGATGCTTTCTGATAAATTAAAGAATCAATTTCAATCAATTTATTTATTATGTTGGTTGCTAAATTTAATGCAGATACATTATTTTAATTATTTGGAGCATACCTACCACAGCACGATTAAAAATTTTTCTAATTTTTTTAAATGGCCTTTTTGTACTACCTACATATTTTCGGAAAAACGACGGAGATATTAAACTTTTCTTTGTGCAAATTCCGAAATCTTCTCAGCGCGCCTTCTCTAATCCCAGTATTGTCAGATTGGGGAGGGGGTTCTTCAAAATGGGGGTAAATTAAGGTATTGGGGAACCTCAATCGATGGGATATTTTTTGGGATGGGTATTTTATGCGAGGAGTATTCTGGGGGGTTTTTATAAAATAGGAAAAATTAAAAATTACTTCTGGCAACAATGACCAGCACACACCTCAGCAGTTGTGGTCGCAAAATTAATAGAAATAGGATTCCAACTCGTTTCACATCCCCAAACTTTTATTAAAACGTTATTTTTTTGAAATTCTTTTTTTAGGAGTTTTTTTTTACGAATTTTGTCCATCATGTTGTTTGAAATCTCAGATGAATCCAGGCTGTGATTCATGCATTACCCTCAGCATCAGCATCAAAGCAACGCGACGAGCCGTCAGGTGTTCCGCGCGACATCTGATGGCATTAAGTTTTATCAATATTTAAACTTTTCAATTAATTAGTACAACAGTGCAGAACATGAAGGAGAGGATTAGGGCTGCATCTCGAACAATTTCCATCAAAACCCTTTGAAATGTTCAAGTAAACTTTCGCCAGCGGGTACAGAAGTGCATTGACAAGGATGGACACTTGATCGAGCATTTAATCTAAGAACGAGATCGAACCGCCAGCTACTTAAACTATCGGCCCTTTTCAGAGCCAATGATGTGCAACGTCCCATCGGCAACATCCACGTAGTGCACATCGGGTGACTCCAATACTGAGGGTAATGCATGAATCATATCAAAATCAAAATCAAATTCGTGAAAAAAACTCCTAAAAAAAGCATTTAAAAAAATAACGTTTCCTACAAAAATTTTGTATTTTTTCCCGTAGAATATGATCCCGCAATAAAAAATAGGGGGTTACATTTGAAAAATGAAACTTTCGTTTGACCTTGAAAATTAACGCCAAGGTCATTTTTAAGGTCACCAGCATATGTCCCCTTCCGAACCCTACAACTTTCATCTGAAATATTTTTGCCATGTTCCTCAGATTTCGAGATATTTGGGGTGGCAATTTAAAATGGGACTACCCTGTATGTATTCTAGCATTTGTATATGCTATAATAATGTACTTTATACTAAAAATGTTATATACGACTTATACTTTGTCAATTACTCGTGCAAGTATATTTTTATTATCAAGTTATGAAAAACAAAATTTACTTAATTTGAGTTTTCGCGCGAACAAGTGAATATATTAACACGCGGTTAAGGGGATAATAAAGGTCATTAACATGGCTACTTATGCTATTTGGCCCCTTTTTGTAAGCGCACAAGAAAGATTTTAAAAAATATATTCTTGAAAAACTAATTTTTTTCACGTTTTTTTGTTTGTTGTTTGTATTTGGAGTTCCATGACCCGTAAAAAATCTGGAAAAAATGCCGTTCTTTAGTTTTGCGTGTAATAAAATTAAATCGAGTAAATCCGATCACGCAACTGACCGGAAAAAAATACAGACAATTTTGCATGGAATAATTTAAGAAAAACGCATTTTTTACCACATTTTTGGTACAAGTCAAATATGATAGTTAATAAGCATGCAAATCTCATTTTTTAATATTCAAAACAAGGTTTCTACCCTTGTAACTCAAATCGCGCGGGGGCCGCCACACCCATCTTATCCCGCCACCCCCTTTAGCGCCTTATTTCTGTTGATTTGAAAAGGGGTATCCCGGTACTGCTATTGGTTCATGGGATTCGTAATCGCGAAAATGACAGATTTATGCCCAACTATATTATCTGAGTGAAATGGTGAATAAAAGTACCATGCATTTCATATGTTGTGATGTTGGCGTCCTAACTAATTCAACATTTGGTATTTACTAGATATAAAATCACTGGATGAAACTGACTTTTAAAACGTCAAAATTATGAAAGATGGAAGGATTATACTTCAAATTTAAAAACAGTTTACTCAAAAACTAAAGAGATTTTGAAAAACTTATTCTTTATAAGTTGTTCATTTTGGCATTCTCTACAATTATTATTAATATAAATTTGCTGTAACTATTATCGTTTCATAATTATAAACCAAAAAAGAAAAAAAAATTCTCTAATAACAATTATTTTATGAAAAATGTTTTGAAACAAAATAAGCTCATTTCTTTGTTGTCTTCAATATTTGTTTAAATGTTTTTGTGATATTTTTTACATCTAAGAAAATAATAGCAAAAAACAAAAAACAGTTAAACCCACTTCTGGTGTACGAAATTTTACCAAAAGCTTTTCAGTTCTTCAGATTATCAAATAAGACGTATGTTCAAAGTTTCATATCAATTGCTCTATTAGTTTTTGATATACAGCGCGCACAGACAGACACACACACACACACACACACACACAATTTTTTTTTCCAATAATTGTTGGAATGGCATCTAGGGACCCCAAAACGGATATATTTCCGTAAAAAAGATTTTGAAAACATTTTTATGATTACAATACTTTTTCGTACTTCGTAACGGAGAAAGTAATAATCTAAAATATAGAGCCTAAAATAGAAAATTTGAGCCAAAAATAGAAAAAGCGACCATGAATTTGAAAATTTTGAATTATCAACGCTTTTCTTGATATTTTAGAGCTAAAAATAGTCATTCGAGGGTTTAACTTTTTTTTTTAATTTGAAAGCTTAATAATTTCTGAACGATTTTCTAAAAATTGGAACTCTGAATTTGTTTTGAATTTTGAACAATCGACGCTATTATTGATATTTTAGTGCTAAAAGTGGTCATTCTTGGGTTTGAAAGTGATTATTTGTAGAAGTCTACGATTAACGTCTGAAACTCTGAATTTGTTTTTAATTTTAAATAATCAACACTTTTCTTTATATTTTAGCGCTAAAAATGGTTATTATTACGTTTGGTGGTGATTATTTGTAATACTCAATGATTAACTTGTTTGTTTTTTTTTTTAATTTGAGAGTTTAATAATTTCTGAACAATTTTCTAAAAATTGATTCTCCGAATTTCTTTTGAATTTTGAACAAGCAACGCTTTTCTTGAAAATTTAGCTCTAAAAATGGTCATTCTTGGGTTTGATGGTGATTATTTGTAAAACTCTATAATTAACGTGTTTGCGTTTAAATGGAATATGAAAGCCCAAAAAATTTCCGCGACTTGGAAAAAATACAAAAACAGTTGCCATCGACGTGAAATTTCATTAATATTTTGAAAAAATTTAATTGGTTTCAGTTATTTAATTCATCTTATCCCCACTTTAAATTTCAATTAAGCATTCATATTAATTAATCCATTCATTGTTATTATCTAAATTAAATTAAATTCATTCCATGTACATCGTTTTAATTTCTAAGTAGTTAGTTAACTTGTAGTAATGTTACTTTATCAACTATTATGTATTAGTTCTTAAGCTATTCAAACATGTAAAATTATGTATTATAAAGGGGTTTCCCGTTAATAAACAACAACAACAACAACAACAACAACAACAACAACAACAACAACAACTACTACTACTACTACTACAACAACAATATAAAATTTGATAAATAAAAAATGAACTGTCCAAGGAATATTTTAAATAAGCAATTGTTAACCCGCCAATGGTAACCCTACTGGTCTGCGAGACCGGGTGTGTCGAATAACTTTATTCACCGTTATTGTTTTTTGTTGCAATTTCGAGTAGCTGCCGTAATGCAGAGCTTAAATTGATTAAATATCTTTGTTTTATTATCAAAGAGCATAGATTTAAAAAAAAAACATGAACTATTAGTAACACGTTTCGAAAAATCTTCTGTTGAAAACCCCGGTGCGTGAGACCGGCGTCACCATTAAATTGCGTCACCAAATAAATTGATTAATGAATTTATTCCATACTTTTGGCGTGCACTCAGTGGCGGCGATAAGGCCCCCGCAGACCCAGCGGCGCGGGGGGGCCCCGAGCATCTAGGGGCCCCGGGCCATGGAATTATATATTAAAAATCGATCACGTATTAATGAATTTATTTTTGTGATGATTGTAAATAACGAAGCGCGACGTTACTGTTACAGTAATAATATTTGTTTTTTTATTTTATTTGTATCATAGCGGCGGGACTGCTAAAGGCTTTATCGGTGCGGCGCGGCGGCCACTGCTTTGATATGATGTCAGATGTGATTGATTTAATGCTTCCTTGCGCCAAATTCATCATGCTAAAACACCGACGATTTGGGAAACATTAACTATGAGGGTTTAAAAAAAAAAAATTTTGGACGAAGGGGGGGCCCAAGATTTTTTTTTGCGGTGGGGCCCCCAAATCCTTACCGCCGCCACTGCGTGCACTGTATATTTACATTATTGTAGGACAAAATATTATATTGACTATAAAATTCTGTACCATATCTAAAAGGGCTATCGAGCAGATGGTCCTTCCACTCATCTCGTTATTTGTGTTGAGGGATATTAAACCGAATTGAAGATTTGCATTCGATAAATCATAAATCACTTACCAACAGTCCATCTTCATAACTGATAATTCAAATCCATTTTTGTTAATCCAATTTTCCACATGTTACACGTTAACACTCACTCGCCGGAAAATAAACTGACCGATCAAACGACTTTCAATGAATAAAAACAGGTGTATTTATGCATCTTTGTCGATCTTGTGTGCATATTGAAATGAATTTGATTCGAATAGGAGCTGCGCAGATAAGCACTGATAACAGGTGAAGGAAGAATGCGGTTTCGCGATATCTCCACCGGACATGAATTGCCCCGAGGCAAAATTCGGATGATAAGGCTGTTAGCACCTGACGAAATGTTCCAGTTCCGTGCGCGAGTTCGGTGTTAAAAGAGTTTAATAATGTGGTGGAGTGTTGTTTCTGGATTATTATTTTTAAGTCTAATTTTTGAAGGATGGATTAGGGACAGTTTATAGACATTATTTGATTAAGGTAAGTGCACAGAGCTGAGTAATTGGAAATGTTCTTAAACACTTAATAATCGAACAATGCGTTTGGCAGTTTTAGAAACGAACCTTAAAAAGTGCAATTTTTGCATTTTGTGTTAATTTCACGAGAAATCCGTTAAAGAAAATTGTTAAAATTTCATGATTAAAATACGTAATATTTTACTAATTACTGCAGGGATATATTAAAAATGTGGAGCCAACTATCATGGTATAATATAGAATGTAAGTCGGTAGAGCCATTCCAAAATGTCGTGACACTTGGGCGTAAAGTTTGCGCAGAGTGAGAGAACACAATAATAAATATATTCGTGACCCCATCACTGAATTGAAGATGAATCATCGCTTCGCGACCGATTCTGTGTCTGTATTTACATTATGTCCAATAATTATGAGTTTTCTTTTTCACTGCGCAATGTGACACCAGATTTTAGGAAAGTTCTACCTGTGTTTATCCAGTGGCGGCTCGTGGAACATGTTGATAGTAGAGCCACTTATACAATATACCCAACCCCCGCTTCTCATTTTTTGAAGAAAGAAAGAACGATATATCTTCCTAAACCAAAGTAACTGGCGAAAAAGTTAGAATTAGTTAAAAATTCTTGCCGAGCTTAAAACCACAAGTACTACTATGGCTCCTTGGATCTATATAACGAGCCGCCCCTGCATTCAATACTCCAAGCGTAGATTTTGAATTTTCGTAACGAACCGAACGTAGAAGAAAATTTGTAAAAATTTCCTGCAGTTGAAAAAAATATAAAAATAATTGCCATCGACTTGAAACTTCTCACATGCACTCAAAACATATTCTAGATTATGATTATGTCAAAATCCATTCATTACTCCAACCGTAGATTTTGAATTTTCGTAACGAACCGAGCATAGAGTTGGGAAAATTTGTAAAAATTTCCTGCAGTTGAAAAAAATATAAAAACAATTGTCATCGACTTGAAACTTCTCACATGCACTCAAAACATATTTTAGATTATGATTATGTCAAAATCCATTCATTACTCCAACCGTAGATTTTGAATTTTCGTAACGAACCGAGCGTAGAGTTAAGAAAATTTGTAAAAATTTCCTGCAGTTGAAAAAAATATAAAAACAATTGCCATCGACTTGAAACTTTTCAAATACACTCAAAGCACATTCTAGATTATGATTATGTCAAAATCCATTCATTACTCCAACCGTAGATTTTGAATTTTCGTAACGAACCGAGCGTAGAGTTAAAAAAATTTGTAAAAATTTCCTGCTGTTGAAAAAAATATAAAAACAATTGCCATCGACTTGAAACTTTTCAAATGCACTTAAAACACACTCTAGATTATTATTATGTCAAAATCCATTCAATGCCCCAACCGTAGATTTTGAATTTTCGTAACGAACCGAACGTAGAAGAAAATTTGTAAAAATTTCCTGCTGTTGAGGAAAATATAAAAACAATTGCCTTCGACTTGAAACTCTTCAAATACACTCAAAACACATTCTAGATTATTATTATGTCAAAATCCATTCAATGCCCCAACCGTAGATTTTGAATTTTCGTAACGAACCGAGCGTAGAGTTAAGAAAATTTGTAAAAATTTCCTGCAGTTGAAAAAAATATAAAAACAATTGCCATCGACTTGAAACTTTTCAAATACACTCAAAGCACATTCTAGATTATGATTATGTCAAAATCCATTCATTACTCCAACCATAGATTTTGAATTTTCGTAACGAACCGAGCGTAGAGTTAAGAAAATTTGTAAAAATTTCCTGCTGTTGAAAAAAAATATAAAAACAATTGCCATCGACTTAAAACTCTTCAAATACACTCAAAACACATTCTAGATTATTATTATATCAAAATCCATTCAATGCCCCAACCGTAGATTTTGAATTTTCGTAACGAACCGAGCGTAGAGTTAAGAAAATTTGTAAAAATTTCCTGCTGTTGAAAAAAATATAAAAACAATTGCCATCGACTTGAAACTTTTCAAATGCACTTAAAACACATTCTAGATTATTATTATATTAAAATCCATTCAATGCCCCAACCGTAGATTTTGAATTTTCGTAACGAACCGAGCGTAGAGTTAAGAAAATTTGTAAAAATTTCCTACAGTTGAAAAAAATATAAAAACAATTGCCATCGACTTGAAACTTTTCAAATGCACTCAAAACACATTCTAGATTATGATTATGTCAAAATCCATTCATTACTCCAACCGTAGATTTTGAATTTTCGTAACGAATCGAGCGTAGAGTTAAGAAAATTTGTAAAAATTTCCTACAGTTGAAAAAAATATAAAAACAAATGCCATCGACTTGAAACTCTTCAAATACACTCAAAACACATTCTAGATTATGATTATGTCAAAATCCATTCATTACTCCAACCGTAGATTTTGAATTTTCGTAACGAACCGAGCGTAGAGTTAAGAAAATTTGTACAAATTTCCTGCTGTCGAAAATAGTTATTTATGCAACAAGTGAGTAAAGTAGTACTTTTTTTCACGAGTAGGAAAGATGGCCACACTAGCCGAAGCCGAGTGCGGCAATTATTGCCACACTAGCCGAAGCCGAGTGCGGCAATTCCTACAAGTGAAAAACGTTGCTTTACTCTCGAGTTTCATACAAATTTTTTTCTACGTCCGTAACTTTAAATAAATTCGATAAAACCTTAATCAATTTTTATAAGTAATAATACTTTTTTTTTAAATGAAGAAAATAATAATCATCAAGTTTTCTTGATTGGGAACGAATGTTTGACATTTATCGGCGGAACTCACGGCGTGTTGAGAAGCGTTCATGACACACTTTGCGCAAACAATTTTATAGTAGCGTTAAAAAATGAACCGCTACGGCACTTTTTTTCAAGCAAAAGAGTGAAAAAATGAACCGTTATGGCACTTTTTTCACGCTGTTTGTAGGGTTCAGGAATTACATACTTTATGAACCCAAATTAATGAAAAAAACTGTACATTTTATAACGGACGTAGAAAAAAATATAAAAACAATTGCCATCGACTTGAAACTTTTCAAATGCACTTAAAACACATTCTAGATTATGATTATGTCAAAATCTATTCAATGCTCCAACCGTAGATTTTGAATTTTCGTAACGAACCGAGCGTAGAGTTAAGAAAATTTGTAAAAATTTCCTGCAGTTGAAAAAAATACAAAAACAATTGCCATCGACTTGAAACTCTCCAAATACACTCAAAACACATTCTAGATTATGATTATGTCAAAGTCCATTCAATGCTCCAACCGTAGATTTTGAATTTTCGTAACGAACCGAGCGTAGAGTTAAGAAAATTTGTAAAAATTTCCTGCTGTTGAAAAAAATATAAAAACAATTGCCATGGACTTGAAACTTCTCACATGCACTCAAAACATATTCTAGATTATGATTATGTCAAAATCCATTCATTACTCCAACCGTAGATTTTGAATTTTCGTAACGAACCGAGCGTAGAGTTAAGAAAATTTGTAAAAATTTCCTGCAGTTGAAAAAAATATAAAAACAATTGCCATCGACTTGAAACTCTTCAAATACACTCAAAACACATTCTAAATTATGATTATGTCAAAATCCATTCATTACTCCAACCGTAGATTTTGAATTTTCGTAACGAACCGAGCGTAGAGTTAAGAAAATTTGTAAAAATTTCCTGCAGTTGAAAAAAATATAAAAACAATTGCCATCGACTTGAAACTCTTTCAAATACACTCAAAACACATTCTAGATTATGATTATGTTAAAATCCATTCATTACTCCAACCGTAGATTTTGAATTTTCGTAACGAACCGAGCGTAGAGTTAAGAAAATTTGTACAAATTTTCTGCTATTGAAAAAAATATAAAAACAATTGCCATCAACTTGAAACTTTTCAAATGCACTTAAAACACATTCTAGATTATGATTATGTCAAAATCCATTCAATGCTCCAACCGTAGATTTTGAATTTTCGTAACGAACCGAGCGTAGAGTTAAGAAAATTTGTACAAATTTTCTGCTATTGAAAAAAATATAAAAACAATTGCCATCGACTTGAAACTTTTCAAATGCACATAAAACACATTCTAAATTATGATTATGTCAAAATCCATTCATTACTCCAACCGTAGATTTTGAATTTTCGTAACGAACCGAGCGTAGAGTTAAGAAAATTTGTAAAAATTTCCTGCAGTTGAAAAAAATATAAAAAACAATTGCCATCGACTTGAAACTCTTCAAATACACTCAAAACGCATTATAGATTATGATTATGTCAAAATCCATTCATTACTCCAACCGTAGATTTTGAATTTTCGTAACGAACCGAGCGTAGAGTTAAGAAAATTTGTACAAATTTTCTGCTATTGAAAAAAATATAAAAACAATTGCCATCGACTTGAAACTTTTCAAATGCACATAAAACACATTCTAAATTATGATTATGTCAAAATCCATTCATTACTCCAACCGTAGATTTTGAATTTTCGTAACGAACCGAGCGTAGAGTTAAGAAAATTTGTACAAATTTTCTGCTATTGAAAAAAATATAAAAACAATTGCCATCGACTTGAAACTTTTCAAATGCACTTAAAACACATTCTAGATTATGATTATGTCAAAATCCATTCAATGCTCCAACCGTAGATTTTGAATTTTCGTAACGAACCGAGCGTAGAGTTAAGAAAATTTGTACAAATTTTCTGCTATTGAAAAAAATATAAAAACAATTGCCATCGACTTGAAACTTCTCAAATGCACCCAAAACACATTCTAGATTATGATTATGATTGTCAAAATCCATTCATTACTCCAACCGTAGATCTTGAATTTTCGTAACGAACCGAGCGTAGAGTTAAGAAAATTTGTACAAATTTTCTGCTATTGAAAAAAATATAAAAACAATTGCCATCGACTTGAAACTTTTCAAATGCACATAAAACACATTCTAAATTATGATTATGTCAAAATCCATTCATTACTCCAACCGTAGATTTTGAATTTTCGTAACGAACCGAGCGTAGAGTTAAGAAAATTTGTACAAATTTTCTGCTATTGAAAAAAATATAAAAACAATTGCCATCGACTTGAAACTTTTCAAATGCACATAAAACACATTCTAAATTATGATTATGTCAAAATCCATTCATTACTCCAACCGTAGATTTTGAATTTTCGTAACGAACCGAGCGTAGAGTTAAGAAAATTTGTACAAATTTTCTGCTATTGAAAAAAATATAAAAACAATTGCCATCGACTTGAAACTTTTCAAATGCACTTAAAACACATTCTAGATTATGATTATGTCAAAATCCATTCAATGCTCCAACCGTAGATTTTGAATTTTCGTAACGAACCGAGCGTAGAGTTAAGAAAATTTGTACAAATTTTCTGCTATTGAAAAAAATATAAAAACAATTGCCATCGACTTGAAACTTCTCAAATGCACCCAAAACACATTCTAGATTATGATTATGATTGTCAAAATCCATTCATTACTCCAACCGTAGATCTTGAATTTTCGTAACGAACCGAGCGTAGAGTTAAGAAAATTTGTACAAATTTTCTGCTATTGAAAAAAATATAAAAACAATTGCCATCGACTTGAAACTTTTCAAATGCACATAAAACACATTCTAAATTATGATTATGTCAAAATCCATTCATTACTCCAACCGTAGATTTTGAATTTTCGTAACGAACCGAGCGTAGAGTTAAGAAAATTTGTACAAATTTTCTGCTATTGAAAAAAATATAAAAACAATTGCCATCGACTTGAAACTTCTCAAATGCACCCAAAACACATTCTAGATTATGATTATGATTGTCAAAATCCATTCATTACTCCAACCGTAGATCTTGAATTTTCGTAACGAACCGAGCGTAGAGTTAAGAAAATTTGTAAAAATTTCCTGCAGTTGAAAAAAATATAAAAACAATTGCCATCGACTTGAAACTCTTCAAATACACTCAAAACACATTCTAAATTATGATTATGTCAAAATCCATTCATTACTCCAACCGTAGATTTTGAATTTTCGTAACGAACCGAGCGTAGAGTTAAGAAAATTTGTAAAAATTTCCTGCAGTTGAAAAAAATATAAAAAACAATTGCCATCGACTTGAAACTTTTCAAATGCATTCAAAACACATTCTAGATTATGATTATGTAAAAAACAACTTAGTCAGTGACGACTCGTGGAACATGTTGATGGTAAGGCCACTTATAGAAGAAGAAAGAAACAACGATTTATCTCCCTAGACCAAAGTAACTGGCGAAAAAGTGTTTTAAGAATTAATTTTAAATTCTTGCTGAGCTTGAAACTAGGTAGTGCCATTGCTCCTTGGCTCTATATAACGAGCCGCCCCTGTGTTTATCCAGCCTATGGAGTTGGCAACGGAATTAATGAAATGGGAAATACCTCCGATTCCCAAGTTTTTATTGGCCTGATATAAATACTTATACAAGAAGCATATTGCGTGATAAAACTCTACAAACTTGAAATATCTAGTACAGCACATTTTATTTGGTCGTCGCCACGAGGGGACAGCATTGCCAGTAAAACTAATTAAATGTAAAATATTAAAGCTGAAAAATGTTATCAAATATAGTTGATTTCATACTAAAATTAAGTTATGCCAAGCTCTCTTAAAACATTTTTAACATCTTAATGAAAAAAAATAATTTTTTTTTTGATGAAACTTATTGTCAAGGCACACTTTCTTATGTTTCCGAGTTAATTAAAAAAAAAAAACCTTCAGATAACTCCTATAGCAAACAATTTACTGACGAGTGTGACACATTATAAGTTTTGGGAGGTGAAAAGCTACAAAATGAAATAATAAATCCATTTAAAAAAATGGCGGTGTGGCCATACTGTTATTTTCTCCGATTTGATGGTATCATAGCCATTTATATTTATAATTTCATGGCTTATTTTCAATTTGCGTTATATTTTAAATGTATATCGAGCGTTTTGCAGACTCGAATGAAACTGACGTTTGAAACGTCAAAATTATGAAAGATGGACAAATTATATGTCAAACTCATAAACTCAATTTACTCAAAAACTAAAGAGATTTCGCAAGAAACTTATCCTTCATAATATTAATATTGCGAAAACTGATTGCTGAAAGTGATTAAGGTGCTTTGGTTTTTTTGGAATATGAAAGCCCAATAATTTTTGAACAAATTTGCAAAAGTTAGAAACCTGCACTTGTTTCAGATGCGGAATAATCAACGCTTTTTCAATAATTGAGCGCTGAAAATTGCCATTTTTGCCTTTAATATTAATTATTTCGAAAACTAAGAGATTAAGGTGCTTGAATTTTTCCGAAATATGAATACTCAATCACTTCTGAATCATTTTGTAAAAATAGGCAGATTGTAATTGTTTCCGAAAATATTTCGTTAATATAGGTTTTTGAGGTCGCTAATTACGAATTCAATGTCAAAATTTTGAAATTCAAAATGGCGGACCCAAAATGGCCGACCAATAATGTCAAAATTCATGCAAAATTTTATTTAAGACAGTTTTTGAGGTCGACGATTATAAATTTGATATAAATATTTCGAAATTCATAATGGCGGACCCAATATGGCCGACCAATAATGTCAAAATTCACGCAAAATTTCATCTACCCTAGTAGCACAATATGTGTCAGAAATATTTTCCAAATATTGATTTTACATTTTTACGTTTCAGAAATGTTAAAAGGCCAAAGTAAATATTTATATATTATGTCTATGGAAATATTGAAATAAAATTATTTTATAAACATATTCTATATATTTCAATCCTTATATTTAGTAAGTAACATTTTATAAATATATCCAAAGAAATATATGGATGACAGAAAAAGGCAACACTGTACTGTCTCTGTCAATTCTGCCACCGATTGAACTGTTTGATACGTAGACGACTGTGCTAGTGGCTATTTCGTTATATATTCCTGTCTATTCTCTCAACCAGTATATAATTTATTTGCAAACTCCAAAGTGTGATATTTGACCGTAAGTAGAGTTGTACCAAGCACTCGAGACGTGTTACGCAGTGACTGTCTTAAAGTCAATTGGCTCCGGAAATTTGTTGTCGTGTTCTCTCAATACTTTCTCACTCTGAGCAAACTTTACCCCCACACATCTTGAATGCTCAGTAATAATGTACATGCCTTTGGGATCCGCACCACAACCTCATATATCATGATATTTCCTCAACATTTTTTTACAAATATTGCAAAAATATATGCATAGTAATATTTCCTTAACATTTCATACAAATATTGCTAAAACATATAAAAATCTGTCATAATCAATATCACAGAAATATGTGTTTACTAATATTTAAGAAATATTTTGTGCTACTAGGGTAAGGCAGTTTTTAAGGTCGCTGATTATAAATTCGATATAAATATTTCGAAATTCATAATAGCGGACCCAATATGGCCGACCAATAATGTCAAAATTCACGCAAAATTTCATTTAAGACAGTTTTTGAGGTCGCTGATTATAAATTCGATATAAATATTTCGAAATTCATAATGGCGGACCCAATATGGCCGATCAATAATGTCAAAATTCACGCAAAATTTCATTTAAGACAGTTTTTGAGGTCGCTGATTATAAATTTGATATAAATATTTCGAAATTCAAAATGGCGGACCCAAAATGGCCGACCAATAATGTCAAAATTCACGCAAAATTTCATTTAAGACAGTTTTTGAGGTCGCTGATTATAAATTTAATATAAATATTTCGAAATTCATAATGACGGACCCAATATGGCCGACCAAAAATGTCAAAATTCACGCAAAATTTCATTTAAGACAGTTTTTGAGGTCGCTGATTATAAATTTGATATAAATATTTCGAAATTCATAATGGCGGACACAATATGGCTGACCAATAATGTAAAAATTCACGCAAAATTTCATCTAAGGCAGTTTTTGAGGTCGCTGATTATAAATTTGATATAAATATTTCGAAATTCGGAATGGCGGACCCAATATGGCCGATCAATAATGTCAAAATTCACGCAAAATTTCATTTAAGACAGTTTTTGAGGTCGCTGATTATAAATTTGATATAAATATTTCGAAATTCATAATGGCGGACCCAATATGGCCGACCAATATTGACAAAATTCACGCAAAATTTCATTTAAGACAGTTTTTGAGGTCGCTGATTATAAATTTAATATAAATATTTCGAAATTCATAATGGCGGAGCCAATATGGCCAATCAATAATGTCAAAATTCACGCAAAATTTCATTTAAGACAGTTTTTGAGGTCGCTGATTATAAATTTGATATAAATATTTCGAAATTCATAAAGGCGGATCAAAACAGTCAAATTTCATTAAATTCACGCAAAATTTCATTTAAGAATTTAATTTTAAATTGTAATTTTAATTTTTGTATTTATATTTTATTTTATATTTTGTTTTATATTTTATATTCGATTTAATACTTAAATGTACAGGGAGAATCCCGTAAATATATATATTATTATTAAGAGTATTTTTGAGGTTGCTGATTATGAATTTGATATAAATATTTCGAAATTCAAAATGGCGTATACAAATATGTCGAAATTCACGAAAAAGTGCATTTAAGAGCGTTCTTGAGGTCGCTGATTGAATTTACCTGTATTATAACATTAAAAAATGGCAGACTCAATTAATGTTAAAATTTAACATTTCAATATTGTAAAATGATCAAACACGCAGTCAAATATACAGGGTTGGGTAAATGTGTCGGAATACCTAATTTCTGGCTAAACGTTTGTTTTTTTTTTCTTATTACTTTTAAAAGCAATGATTATAGTTTTGTTTATTCTCTTCAGCGACGTACTTCGATTTTCAACAGCTACCCTTATTTTCAAGATATGACGTCATCGGCAGTTTTTTAAATGGATTACCCTGTATATTTTTGTATTTTCAAAGACACTTTTCCAACAATTACAATGATGTAAATATGAAATCAAATAATTCTATATTCATGGGCGTCCGCAGGTGCGGGCAAGGGGGCACCCCCCCTGGAATAGTACATTATTATACAAGTTTAATAAGAGGGTATATTGTGGCATGAGTGGAATTGTAACGAGTGCCCCACAATGCCTCTTATTAAACAAGTATAATATACAATTTTTTCTACTTTGGTTTTAGTTAAGGAATTATTTCTAAAATAAAATATATACTTAAACCTAGTGAGTTTTATCTTTCAACATGTGGCAGCACTAAAAACATTTGATCCCTTCGAACGAATTTAATATTTGACATACGTACTTCTACGGCGATTTCAATAGTTAATTTTTAAACATATTAAATCAAGAATATTACTTACATACCTCCAGAAATAAGGGAGGTTGCCAAGGGTCCGATAAACAAACTATTTCCACGTAAGTTGTAACCAATTTAAACTTATAAAATAATGCAACGCCTAAATGATAATCGAAATTTAAGGTTATGTTTACATTTGTTTCTCGTTCCTCGTGTCAGGCATCGATCGACGACAATTAAAAATCCACACCGAATTAACACACCGACTCAAGCGGCTCTTTTTCGCCGCGAATGAAACATGCATTATACTCTCGCTGTTTCTTCAGTGATATTCGTTTTGCAAATAAAGTGATAATACATATAATAAATTACAAACTTTCCTCTGTGTATGTTGTGTTGCCTAAACGTCGTCACCGAGAGCCAAGTGAATTCATGCGTCCGGCCATTGTCACCGAGTTCCTACATTTTCCACGCGGATAAAAAGTGAACAATATGACGCCTCCGTTTTCTTTAACCTTCGTGGTACTGGTGGCGAACTCCCCAATATGCATTCGAACATATTCAGTGTGTAACGCATTGGACGGTTCCAATTATCCTATGAATTAACGGCAATTTTACATTTTGATGTCGACATATGTCATATAAGTACTGCCAATCGCAACAACTAAAATTTTACCACAAATAGTTTAATAATGAGCAAAACTGTAAAATAAAAAATCTCATTATTAAATTATTTTTGATATAACAAAAGGTCGATTGTTAAACCAAAGTAGAAAAAATGAATTTATTAAATTAAACTAATATTTCATATACCAGACTTGTATGTAGTCAGTAAATGTATCACATCAAAATTAAAAATTATAACAAAAGTGCGTTCCGCGGTGTTCGATGAATCCGAAAAAAGTTGACGTACAACGACGATAAATTAAAAAAAAAGATAAATAAACTGGTGCTCCCGCTCTCATACACCTGTTCCATAAAATCTCCCTATCCTTTTCCAACGTTTTAAAGCGTTGGAAAAATTTACCGGTTATATTATTTGTTTGGAATATGGAATATCGGTAATTTTTAACAATAAAAATTGTTAAGCGAAAAATTCTTAGGGGGGTAATTACCAGATTACCCCCCCCCCCCCCCCCCCCCTTTGAAACCGCCACTGTTTAGTGATTGTAAGTTATTGTAAGCAGTTGACGGGTGACTTCCGAGACGCGGGAAACAAAAAACATGTGATTGACATGCATTCTAAGAGTTGGATTGGAGTGTACTCGTGCCTTCTAGATGTGATATAATGCAACTAAACTTAAAAGGCGCGATTTTTTTTTAATGGCCAGGTATTTTTGCACTACAGCCCACTATGTGTCGTCATCTAAATTTTGAGTATAGAATTTCACAAAAAAATACATTTCGACAAAGACTAAAATTGCACTATGACAAAAAGTGGCGATTTCTGACGTAAGTAAATCAAATATGTAAAATTTAGAGTCTGTAAATATTCAAGTTAATAGTCGGTGTGGGTGTTAATTTCATGCATTAAGTCGACGAATTCCGCATGCTTGCTCCTTCACAATTACATTAATTAACCGGCAGAATGTTCACATTTTAGCACATTCAATCTTCTAATTCTGGAAGCTAGAACAGACTAACTGAAATGATTCGTAATCTACAAGATGAGTCTTTTGAGGCTACAAAATAAAATCGCTAAGTTCTAGATTGGAGTTGGAAAATAGAATTACTCCGTTCTCTAGTAGAGAACGGCAAATAATTTTGTAATTCTTGGTTGCTGTTGTAATATTAATAACTTCGTATTTATAGGACTTTGAAGCTTCGATTTAATGGAAAGTGTGTAGTTGTTATATTTTTCGCCTACCTCCACCGAAACCATATATTTCGGCCATAAAAATCGGGCCGAAACTACGATTTAGCGTATCTATGGCCGAAAATAGCTATTATTACAACTAGGGAAATATGAATAGTATATTTCCCGAGGGATGTATAGACAACCAAGGGAAATGTATATTTCCCGTGTTGTAATCAATAGTTTTTTTCTGATTGAAAGAATATTGTTCTGTAAATGGGAAAATATTGGATTATAAATTCGTGAATTTATCAGATTGGTAACGTTGCTAAGGGCCTTGTTTGTAAATATCACGGTTGACTTGTTTTGGTATTTGCGTTGTTTCATAAATTGGTGAAATGTCAAACTATGTGTTAACGCAAGCGACGAAAGACCGTGAATGTTTGGTTCCCGTAAAATCCAAAGCTGTAAAATCCATTAAGGATACCTTCCTAAGAAATCGGAGGTGTTGTCCCGAGAGCAATTAAAACAATTCTTGCGAGAAGCTCCTAATGACAATTGTTTGATGTCTATATTTCCCTAGGGAAATATGAGCATTTCATATTTCTCTAGGGAAATATAAGTGTGTTATGACATATCGTAACTAAGGCAATATCACTCAATATTGTTTCAATCAGAAAAAAAATAAATTTCATAATCTAGATAACCTTCCGCGGAATATGAGTAGGCTATGCAAAAATCTGACAGTGACAGTTCAATGGTGCGCGATATAAAATTTCCTGAAACATTGTTTTTACTTAAGGCAGGCGAAAAAATATCGAATGTAACTCATGCCAAAATGCTTTAGCAACCCTTCACTTTTAGCAACACGAGCGAGCGAAGCGACGGGTTGCTAAAGCCTATTTTCGGCCCTTGATACACTATACTATTTTCACATTTTTTCCAATTGAATGCATTTTTCGTTTTCCTGGTTCAAATTTGGAATGTTGTTGTTTTGCACTCAACTAGACGTTAGACATTATTTTAATATGAAATCAGAAATACAGGGTGTAGTGGAACAAAACGGAACATAGGATTTTCAATTTCAATTTCTATATTTTGAATATTATCTTCCCTGATCATTTTAGAGGAAACATGTACATACATTTTTTGTAGAGTAAAAATGATATTAAAAAAATGGTGCGCACTTGATCTGTTTGGTTTTTATGAATCAAAATAGAAATAATAACATGAAAAACATTTAATGGCAAACATACCGTACCAGTGGCGGCTCCTGGAACATGTTGATGGTAGAGCCACTTATACAGTATACTCTCCGTCGCCCCTCCTTCTTTGAAGAAAGAAAGAACGATTTATCTTCCTAGACCAAAGTAACTGGCGAAAAAGTGTTAATTAGAAATTCTTGTTGAGATTGAAACTACAGGTAGTGCCATGGCTCCTTGGCTTTATATAACGAGCCGCCCATGCTTCGACAGCAAAATATACTACTTTCGACAGCGAAATACAATTTTTCACAATTCAAAAATGTCGAAAGAAACTAATTTTATTAGCTGAAAAATACTGTTTTGGTCAGCTGAAACATAGCATATTTGGTAGCTGAAGAATACCATTTTCTACAACTGTAAAACACAACTTGAGACAGCTGAAAAATACTATTTTCAGACAGCTAGGGATTACCATTCTTAACAGCCGAAAAATATCATTCCCGAGAACTGAAACATACCGTTATTGGCAGCTAAAAAATACAATTTTTGACAACAAAACAAATCAATTTTTGACAGCTGAAAAATGCCATTTTTGACAGTTTAAAAAAGTCAAAAATGCTGCTTTTGAAAAATACCATTTATATAGGTGCGAAATGCCATTTTTGGCAGCTGAAAAATATCATTTTTGACAGCTGAAAATGACATTTTTGACAGCTTAATAATACAATTCTTAAAAATACCATGCTTGATAACTGCAACACACTATTATTGACAATTGTATCATACCATTATTGTCAGCTAAAAAATACAATTTTTGAAAGCTGAAAAATGCCATTTTTGACAATTAAATAAAATGTCGAAAAATAATGCTTTCGTTAACTAAAAAATATCATTTTTGACAGCTGAAATATATAATATTTGACAGCTGACAAATATCATTATTGGCAGCTAAAAAATATCATTTTTGACAGCTGAAAAATATCATTTTGACAGCTGAAAATATCATTTTTGACAGCTGAAAAATATCATTTTTGACAGCTGAAAATTATAATTTTTGACAGCTGAAAAATATCATTTTTGACAGCGGAAAATTATAATTTTAGAGAGCTGAAAATATAATTTTTGACAGCTGAAAAATATCATTTTTGACAGTTGAATAATACACTTCTTAGCAGGTAAAACATACCATGCTTAATAACTGCAACAAACCATTGTTGACAACTGTAACATACCATTATTGTCAGCTAAAAAATACAATTTTTGACAACAAAACTTTGACAATAAAAAAATGACCAAAAATGCTGCCTTTGATAGCTGAAAAATACCATTTTTATAGGTAAGAAATACCTTTTTTAACAGCTGAAAAATACCTTTTTTGACAGCTGAAAAATATCATTTTCGACAGTTGAATAATATATTTTTAACAGCTGAAAACTGACGTTTTTAACAGCTGAAAAATACCAACAAACCATTTTTGACAACTGTAACACAACATTATTGTCAGCTAGAAAATACAATTTTCGACAACACAAAAAATACAATTTTTGACAGCTGTAAAATGCCATTTTTGACAATCAAAAAATGTAAAAAAATGCTACTTTTAATAGCTAAACAATACCATTTTTATAGGTGAGAAATACCTTTTTGACAGGTCAATAGTACCATTTTTGACAACTGAAAAATATCATTTTTAACAGTTAAATAATACTCTTCTCAACAACTGAAACATACCATTTTCAACAGCTGAAAAATACCATTCTTGACAACTGCAACAAACCTTATTGATAACTGTAACAAACCATTATTATCAGCTAAAAAATACAATTTTTGACAACACAAAAAATACAAATTTTGACAGCTGAAAAATGCCATTTTTGACAATTAAGAAAAATGTGGAAAAATGCTGCTTTTGATAGCTGAAAAATAACATTTTTATAGGTGGGAAATCGCATTTTTGACAGCTGAGAAATATCATTTTTAACAGTTGAATAATACACTTATTAACTGCTGAAAAATACCATTGTTGACAACTGCAACAAACCATTATTGACAACTGTAACATATCATTATTGCTTGCCAAAAACACAATTTTTTACTACATAAAGACAATTTTTGACAGCTGAAAAATGCCATTTTTGACAATTAAAAAAAATGCCATTTTTGACAATTAAAAAAAATGTCAAAAATGCTGTTTTTGAAAGCTGAAAAAAACATTTTAATAGGCGAGAAATACCTTTTTTGATATTAAAAAAAAACATTTTTGACAACTGAAAAATATCATTTTTGACATTTGAATAATACACTTCTTAACAGCTGAAAAATGCCACCCTTGGCAATTACAACAAACCATTATTGAGAACTGTAACAAACCGTTATTGTCAGCTAAAAAATATAATTTTTGACAACAAAAAGTGTAATTTTTGACAGCTGAAAAATGCGATTTTTGAGAAATAAAAAATGTCGAAAAATACATTTTTTTGATAGCTGAAAAATACCATTTTATTAGGTGAGAAATACCTTTTTTGACAGCTGAAAAATAAAAATTTTGACAACTGAAAAATATAATTTTCGACAGCTGAATAATACATTTGTTAACAGCTGAAAACTACCATTATTGACAACTGCAACAAACCATTATTGTTAGCTAAAAATACAATTTTCTACAACAAAAAGTATAATTTTTGGCAGCTAAAAAATGTCATATTTGACAATTAAACAATGCTGCTTTTGACAGCTGAATCAATTCTTAACAATATCATTCTTCACAACTGCAACAAACCGTTATTGACAATTGCAAAACACCATTATTGTCGTTGAAAGAAAGAACTATTTATCTTCCTAGACCAAAGTAATTGGCGAAAAAGTGTTGAGCTTGAAACTACAGATAGTGCCAGGGCTCCATGACTCTTTACAGGGTGTATTTGAAATAACGAACAGGCATTTAAGGGCAAATACACAAAATATTTGTGAACCCATTTCCGTCAAAATTTATTCGAAAAAAAAATTTTGAATTTTCCTAATTTTTCGAGATGTTTTAAACATTTTAAGAACCGATGCTTTTCTCATTTAATTAGGTCTGCATGGAATGTGTGTTTGTTTAAATTTAAAACGCGAGATACGATTTCTTGCCTCCGAAATTTGAAGTGTTGTCGCAACGTTTTTTTTTTGTAAAAGATAAACAGTCCTCAAGTTCATTGACGCTTAAAGAGCACTCAGATATTTCCTACGTTGTAATTCGATATCTAAAGCCGATGCAGTTTAAAAATTAGGTCACATTACCACTGCCCCTAAACATGTTATGTATTTTCACTCATTAACTTTAATAATTAATTGCGGGCTTTTTGTTACAGTTATAAACAAAATCATTGCGAATATTGTTTAAAAATAATATAATCTCTTTGTGGTTACGAGCCTGTTCTTTATTTCAAATACACCCTGTATAACGAGCCGCCCCTGTCCCGTACATCAGGAAAACTGCGACCACTTTAGAATTTGCACTTTTTCTTGAATACAATACATTTTTAATGAAAAAACTTGTAAACGGGTATGAAATATTCAATCAATTTGACAGAAGCCAATAGATCAACCGCGCATCATTTTTTTTTAATTCATGGCAACCATTATTTTCGTGAAACTTATCATTTTTATTTTATTATATATATAAATCATCTTTATTAAAGAATTCATACATTTAGTATATGATATAAACAAATCTTGCTTAACTATAATAATTAAATGTGTAAAGATTCTTTATTGGCTATCGACCCGGGGTCTTTCAGCCTTATTTTATTATTTTTTTGGGTTTTTATAAATGCAAAAAAAATAGTAGCATCAATGCATGCAGATATTTTTACTCTACAAAAAATGTTTCGTCTAAAATGATCAGGGAAGATATTATTCGAATATAAAGAAATTAACATTGAAAATATTATGTTCCGTTTTGTTCCACTACACCCTGTATATTGTTTCTTTATGGGTTGTGAGCTTTTGAAGCAAATTTCTCCGTTCATCATTTTTTTTTACATTTCTTTAAATCGTTGAATGCAATTTTAGTCTTTCTAGTTCAAGATTGAAGTGTTGCCGTTTTGTTTACATCCAGGATGTGGCAATTAATTTTATGTTAAATCAAATTTATATTATTTTGTGTACGTATTTGGAGCTTCAGAAACAAATTGCTAAATTTAATATTTTTTTTATAATCGTTTAAATCGTTGAATGCAATTTTCGTTTTCCTGGCTCGTGAGTGCCACGGCGAATATTGAATTGCACAATAGTATTTCCTCTACTTTGGATTAATAATCGACTTATTGTTACTTAATGTTCGATAATGCATATTAAGAAGATCGCCACTAGTACAATTAAGGTTGAAAAATGGAGGGGTAATATTGTTAAATTTTTACCGGCGCGGAAAACGTAGGAACTCGGTGACAATAGAACGGGCGGACGCATGAATACAACGTCGACGACGTTTAAAAATAGTATGACGTCACTAGTCTTTCACATATGACGTCATAGACTTTTTTTTACATAGAAACCATTTTTTTTATTTCACTAAATTTGTACCCCTTTTTATTCTCTGTACGACTGTGTAAAAATATTTTGTTTTTTTTGTTTTTTTTTTATTCCAGAAATTGAATTTTTTTTAAACTTATTTAATGTATCAAATGTTCAAATTCCACCAGAAATGTTTCAAAATGTAAGAGATGTGTTTTATCACCGATTGGCTTTTTGTCAAGAGAGGAACGGTGCTTATTTTGAACATTTGATACATTAAATAAGTTTATTAAAAGAAAACATTTTTTTTTCAATTTCTTAAATTACAAAACAACACATTTTTTACACAGTCGTAAAGAGAATTAAAAGGGCTAACATTTAGTGCAATTAAAAAAAAAAATGGTTTCCATTTAAAAGAATGTCTATGACGTCATAAGTGAAAGACTAGTGACGTCATACTATTTTTAAAGACGCTAAAAAGTGCGCAATAAAAAACAAAAATTGTGGAACTTCTCATTTCATAAATACCGAATTTGTTCCAGTTAAAGTTTCCACTCTGTATACTGTATAGAAGAAGCTGCAAACTGCAAAGTTGATTTGAATACAGTAATTCAAACAAATTTATGAATCATATTACATTACTTTCACAACAGTACATACCATTAACAGCCAAATTGTTGCTCGTTACGTATTTCCTCCATTGAATTTAAACTATTGCATAAGAATGTATCAGACATCACACGTGCACGCTCGCATTGACATGCGTTTCTTGCCGGATATGACCCATTAGTATTTATGAACATCAGTGCCCTAAGTGGATCCCGGACGCGAAAATAAATCAATATTTATAGTTAAATTAAATGTGTAACGTTCAACATATCTATTTAACTATTACAACATATAAGAGCAATTATTTAATTCACTGAATTATATCTTTTTGTTTAGGCTTCTGTCTACGTCTGCTTCTGAATCATATGACGACTGAAGACTATTATTTTAAACATTTCTCAACGCTAAATAGAAACGCTGTTATGTACATTGTTTTCTACAACATGTATATGTATTTGGTGACTAAACTTTCGGTAACTTAGCTTATAATTTTCAAAATGCAATTGAAAAAAGTAAATATACTGGTTTGAATGAAAAATGCAACACCAAGAAGTTATGGTCAGATTTTAATAAAAAATTCACAGAAGTTGTGTTTGAATGTCTTAAGTAAACGATCAAAATTTCAGTTGAAAAACTTACTTATACAAGCATTTTTTTTAATAATGAGTCGGTCCTCCGTTTCTAATGCACTCATTCACGCGGTTCGGCATGCTTTGAATGAAGTGATCAATATCTTCTTGGGGTAGCTCATCCCAAGCTGCCTGAATCCGCAAACGAAGTTCGTCCAAAGTGTCTGGGGCACGGGGTAAATTTCCTAGTCTGACGCCTAGCATATCCCAAACATGTTCGATGGGCGAAAGGTCTGGTGAACGAGAAGGCCATGGAAGCACTACAATGTTAGCTTCTTCTAAACACTCAATTGTTACCCTTGCTGTATGTGGGCGAGCATTAGCTTGCTGAAAGATAGGGTTTTGCAACCCTTGTAAGTACGGCAGTGCAATGGGCTCTAGAATAGTCTGTACGTAGCGCCAAGCATTTAAGGTGCCAGGAATAAAAACTAGAGGGGACCTACCACCATACGTGATGGCACTCCAAATCATCACCCCCTGCGTGAGAGCAGTATGCCGAGGAAGCGCGAAGTCTATATTTCTGCGTTCCCCGCGGAAACGTCTGACACATCTACGTCTATCGTTGGCCCACAAACAAAATCTGGATTCGTCAGTGAACACAATTTGTCTCCAATTCACCCGTTCCCTACACCATTCCAACCTAGAAGCTCTATGACGTGGAGTCAGGGGAAGGCAACAAAAAGGACGATAACTACGCATTCCAAAACTCCGTATTCGATGATATATCGATGCCATTGAGATTCTAACATTTAATGTATCCCTCCAAGTGTTTCCAATGGCCCGCGTAGTGGATAATCTTTCTCTTATCGCCAAGTCTCAACCTGCGTTCTTCGCGGTCTGTCGTTCTTCGCTGTGGTCCAGATCCTCTCCGACGTCCATGTAAACCTTCCTCAGACCATCTTCGCCAGCACCTCATTACTGTGGTTGCGTCACGTTCCATTCTATTGGCAATTTCTGTAAACGAAAGACCACCCTCTCTCATGCCAATAATACGACCTCGCTCGAAATCACTTACTTTTCGACGGTTACGAACTCTGGGCATTTTAAATTATGTTCTTCGGACTATTATCACGAGAAAACTAATCTAAATTGTTCCATGTTTATAAAAACATCATTTGATATTGCTATTTTTCGTATATAAAATCATCCTAAAAAGAGGTTTGACGAAGGAGTTTTTTATTGAAATTTTAATGAGTTACTTTTTATACCGAAAGCCATCAATTGTAGAAAAATTAAATAAATTCTGGCTGTTTTTCTTGGTGTTGCATTTTTCATTCAAACCAGTATACATAGAATTCGGAGAGATATAGATTCAACTGTTATTGAGCATTGCTCAGAGCTTATCAAAAGTTTTCCATAACAAAACAACGTAGGTTTCAATCGCTTCAAAACTCAACACATGAAATAATGAGAACGAACAAAAACACATAATTTTCTTGGAAAAATACCACAAACGTAAAACATATTTCCTACAATGCAAGCAATATTTAAAAAAATGGTGATGTGGCCATCATGTTACTTTCTCCGACTTGATGGTATCATAACCATTTATATTTACGTTTTCATGGTTTGTTTTCAATTGAAATCATATTTTAAATGTACATCGAGCGTTGTGTAAACTCGGATGAAACTGACGTTTAAAACGTCAAAATTATGAAACATGGAAAAATTATATTTCAAATTCAAAAACTCAGTTTACTCAAATACTAAAGGGATTTTGAAAAAAACTTATTCTTTATAAGTTGTTCATTTTAGCATTCTCTCCAATTATTATTAACATAAATTTGCTGTAACTATTATAGTTTTATAATAATAAACCAAAAATTAAAAAAATTATAATAAATTTTTTTCTCGAATAAAACTGATTTTATGAAAAATGTTTTCAAGCAAAAGTTGTTCATTTCTTTGTTGTCTTCAATGTTTGTTTAAATGTTTTTGTAATATTTTTCATATTAAAGAAAATATTGGCAAAAAACAAAAAACAGTTGAGGTAAACACCCACTTCCGGTGTACGAAATTTTACCAAAAGCTTTTCAGTTCTTCAGATTATCAAATAAGACGTATGTTTAAAGTTTCATTTCAATTGCTTTATTAGTTTTTGAGATACAGTGCACACAGACAGACACACACACAGACACTTTTTTTTCCAGAAATTGTTGAAATGGCATCTAGGAACCCCAAAACGGATATTTCCGTAAAAAAAAATTTTTGAAAAAAAAATCACGATCATGTTACTTTCTCGTACTTCGTAACGGAGAAAGTAAAAATAAGAAGAGGAAAAAAACGTCATGCCACTGTAACTTGTGCTACATCTTCGGTATTCCCTTATGTTCAGGTCAGTGTTTTGAGAAATGGCATGATAATTTGCAATACTGAAATTTGTATGTTATTATCTACCACATTTTTCTGTTTTTTTTTCAAGCCTTTGTCATGCGATATACTTACTTATATACTTACACTTATTTTACTAATCAATTTTTATTGGATTGATGAGGCTGTTACTTGGTGAAATTCCATAATATATGTGGTAAATAAAACACGTGTGTTGAGCATTTTCACAAATTTGTAATGTCGAAACATATGCCGCAGTGTTTCGACATTAAAAATTTGTGAAAATTCTAAACACACGTGTTTTATTTACCACATATAATCAATTTTTGAATTATTTGAATAATAATGAGTATTATCGCCAATGTTTGGGGCACCCAGTTTCAACGCAGGACCAGGGATTGCAGGAGTCAAGCAACGTTGATCAGGGTTAAAATTTGAATGGGTGACCGGCACCATTCACATTGGGATACAATTAATGGCGTTCCAGAGTAATCCTCTGAAGTAACAAGCCCAGTTATACACACAATTACACACAGCTGAAAGATCTCGCGACATCTGTTGGGACTACTAATAAATATTTTGTATGTTAACAACGATTAATTCTTACTTTTTGTTAAAAATTGTTTCTTTTTATTTTATTTCAAATATTTATAACGATAAATCAGTTTTTAGAAGAATGGTTGGTACTCATGTATTATGCCTGACTACCATCAAAATAAGATAAGATAAAAATTAAATTACACTATTACCAAGCACTCGAGATGTATGGGGTAAAGTTTGAGCAGAGTGAGAAAGTATTCCGGGAACGCGAGAGATCGCAACAACAAATCTTCGGCTAATTGAATTTAACCCGCCATTGGTGACGCAAATTTAATGGTGACACCGGTCTCACGTACCGGGGTTTTCAACTGAAGATTTTTCGAAACTTGTTACTAATAGTTCATGTTTTTTTTTTAATTTATGCTCTTTGACAATAAAACAAAGATATTTAATCAATTTAAGCTCTGCAATGCGGCAGCTACTGGAAATTGCAACAAAAAACAATAATGGAGAATAAAGCTATTCGATAAACTCGGTATCACAGACCAGTAGGTCACGATTGGCGGGTTAAGATAGTCACTGCACAACATACCTCGAGTGCTTGTTGCAACTCTACTGCGGGTGAAACTACTAGTTGGTCCAAAAGGGGGAACCTTAACCTCACCCTAACCTAAACACAGGCACCAATCATTGGAACCGCTAATTCTAACTGGTAATTGAAGACAAGCTGGTTTTATGGCGGACTACAATGGTTCTACGTTAAATATATATTTAATAAACATATTATCTATTACTTTATTAAGGGCAGGGAATTCGTACGCTTCTTGAAACTTCATATTGTCCTCATAACGTTGATCTTGTAAACTGTTAAGAAACCAAAAATTATGAATAAAATTAAATTGTTTATGTCTTGAACTATGTGTTATTGTAAAAAAACAAATTCTTATTTTTTTGTCATTATTAGCGTAAAATTGTTTTATAGTAACTTATTTTGAGTTTGATGCATAGATAATTCAATTTAAAGTGACCATACTAAAACTCATCATTATTGATTGCCAATTACTCAACTTCAATAAGAAGAAATTGCTTAAAAGTTGTGTGCGCGCGACGAAATTTAGTTCAACGCATTCCTCACGAGTAGCGCTCATCCCCTTCTCTCCAATCAGGTGGATGCTGATAACGATAATATATTTAAGGGGGCATGATTATAGTTCTCGCCTTTGTGTGAGCCACGCATCGTATATAGCAAAAAAATGGAAAGGGTAGATACGTGATGTTTCCGAGCCCGCCTCCAGTTTAGTTCTCTCTTTAATATGACTTCTCATAGTCGCTCGTCGCATCTGAATACCGTGATCTTAAGGTATCTTGTAGGTTACCTTCCAATAAAAAAAAATGTACATTTTTAAAAACAAACAGTTGAGCCGAGCCGTTATTGCCTATTAAATACACAATTATACTTACAAACATGCAGTTCGAATGCTAATGAAAATTGTTCAACAAAACATAGTCTATGACACAGAATTAATAAGTACTTGAAAAAGGAAACTATAGAGTAAAATAATAAACGTTTTATATTTAATTTTTTACTAAATAATGAAATAATTAAATTATATCAGTTGCATAATTAAATTTACAATTCATTTTCATCAAAACATTAGTGGTAAAGGCCGATATAAAAATAAGATAACACTTAACAATACTTATTTATAAAAATGAATCACTAACCAAGTGTACACATAATGTATCATAAAATTGCACAATAATGATTCATGATTTAACCTCTCTCGCAAATAATATCAACAACGCTGGGTTCCATTAAAACTGGTTCGAGGCATCTGTGTACCGCTGAGCCTAATATTTCATCCAATAAAAAGTGTACCAAACTAAAAATTCAAAATATTACCACCTCGGTTTACTCACCATTAATTCAACTTACTTTTCATCGGCTACAAACCTCCAAAGATACAACTGTAAATAATGTGTGTCTACTTGAATCTGCTGCAGACCATATTTGCTGAAAGTCTTCAATCTTACGCATTCCATGAACGTCTACGATTAAATATTGTTTTATGTATTTAATAATAAAATTAAGGATTGTAATAAGAAATAGATATTAATGGGCAGAAAGACCTTTAGTTGATAGCTCAGACAGTCTAACTTACTTTTAACTACTATTTTCGTCTGAATAAAGTTCTCTCTGTCTAGATATTAGTTCTACCAAATAAAACTGAGATTTTTAACGTTTGAGTTCTCGAATAGTTCACCTTATCGAGCCATTAAAATTTACAGTTCTAGAAAATGCTCTGGTAAGGCAAACCTACTCGAGAATTTTAAACATTCAGAATATAAACTTAGTTTTTGTTTGGTAGAATTATCTATTTCATATTTTTATTTGTAATAATATGAACCAATACATAAATATTAAAACAATTAATTATGATTATTTTTTTATTTAAAAGGAAAGTTGTTGATAGGAATTTAGATTAGGAAATGCGGATTTGGAATTGTTTGGCCAACTGGGCATTCAGCCAAGACTGATGTTTTATATTAAAAATTGTAGTATTAAAATGGTCAATTAAATGTTTTCTCGTTAAATCTCACAAGAGACGAGATGTTGGGAAAACATTTAATAGACCAGTTTCCGTAGCTGAATGGGTAATATCCTTCATAGTAATTTCGGTTCCCCACCAACGACTTTACTGAACTGATGAGGACTACAGCCTGAAACTGGTCTGTAGTTTATCGTTGATGAGGAATGATAATTATTGCTTGCAATAGTAAAAATCAATATAGGGAGGCATGATCGGGCAATATATAATATTCAAAACTGAAAAATTAGGAAAATAACCGATAGCAGGATGTTATACAATAAAAGTGAAGTAAAATTATATTGCTTGAAATGTTGCTTACCTTTAGACTAATTTTGATTATCCCAGTCAAAATTGATATTTTATTAGGTTCTACCGTAGAAAATATTTCTATGCGTTCACTGAATAATTTGTGCATATTTGAAACTAAAGTGGAATCTAAATGATTCGGTGTATATGTTGACCAATTGGATCGAAACTGATGTCTTGACACTGATATGCTAAAAAAAATAACAGTTACAATATACAGGGTGGTGACTCACGGGGTAGTGGACAGGCAATATCTCGAAAACAGTTAGTAGTACAAAAAAGGGAATTTGGTGGATTTAAATGATTCGAACTGATGCCCCTTTCTAAATACTTAAAATTCATTCTGAGACAATTGCCACAAGATTATTATTAATTTTCTTCAAAGAATGTAAACTTGACTTATCAGTTATAATGTCCCAAGGGCAATGATAATTTCGCGATAATCTTGACTAAACCCCGAAAGTGTGTTGCTTAACGGCGTCGGGCAATTACTTAAAGCAATTACACCCTTGAGGGAACTAGTCAAAATTATCACGAATTTATCATTGCCCGAGGTACATTCGGTAAGATAAGTTCTTGAATTATGTACAAAACTTGAAAAGCTATTTATTAAAAGTACAATTTTCAAATCATATTTTCTTACCTCACAAAAATGCTGGAACAGTTTCCATACGTATTTTTTTTACTTTTGATCGTGTTTTTGGTGTTGTAATTAAATTATTAATTGCTTCATCGCATTCTGTCCCGAAGCGTGATTCAGACATGTTTATATGTTGACAGATCGGTTGTAATTTTTTATTCAAGGGTATCTATGAATATGATATAAATCTGAACATCGACACTGACAGCGGGGGTGTTATCAGCCTAATTTTAACAAATCGCCGTGACGCGCGGTGTGTTACCGTTTCTCAGTGACTTACGTTCCAAGTCTCTGTAGCGTGCGGCGTTCGACATAAATGGACCAATCCGATTGGTTGTTTATTTGTGAAAGAACTTATCAAATGTAAGTTCTTATTCTGTAGATAATGTATCTGTTAATTACGGTCAGAGTAAATCTGTGTACAAGAAAGGAATCGACCTTAATCCGAAAATTTTAAATAATAATTACAATTATTGTAACTGCCATGTACTTTTATCACATCGAGAGAAAAAACAAAATGGCTGGAGCACACTTGACATTTGAGCATTTTCAATTGGTTTACCAGGTTTGGTAATGTTGAAGATGCAGCGTAAGTGGAGGCGGATGTTTGAAACGGATTTCCCAACCCGCCTCACAATTAAATGCATTATTGACAAGTTTGAGGGTCATGTAACAATTTATGATACTCGTAAAGGAATATCTAGTAGACCGCTTACAGCTACAAGTCCTACTTTGTCCACTCTTTAGTTGGAAAGTTTGTTACTTTTCCACAGAAGTCTGCTACGCAGTGAAATAGAGACTAGCAGTACAGGTGTACGCCAAAATCTGAAAGTTGCAAAGTGGAAAGTTCATAGCAGCATGTGCAGCAATCTCCATTGAAAAATTGACCGCTCATCGTTCCTTTAGGTGTCTGGCCGCCAATGGCGAATATTTTGAACATCTATTGGCCTCGAAAGAGAGTTGGACGCACCCTGGTGGCGAAAGTCAGTACTCAAGTAAACGAGTATTGCTGTTTACATTTTACATGGTTTAGCATTGCTGCTGTTTGTAATTTTGAGTTTCTTGTGTGTATTGTGAACAATTAATAAATTTAATACAAATTGTTGTGACTTCCGATGTTATTCAAAGAAAGGAAAGGATATAAATATTCATTTCCACTATTTTCCCAAAGAGAAGGCCGGTTTTGTTAACCTAACCAACAAGCATGGTGTGGTTTACAGGTTCCAGATAAACCTGCTCTACACCTACTTTTAAATTTAATTATGGACACCATTTCTGCTAATTTAAAGTGGCCTTTAATTGTATGGGATTTCCCCGTAAATGACTTGTTTGCAAACAGTGCTAATATGTTGGCAGGTTCAGTTAAATCAGAATTTTTGCGCCCACATAGTATTAAATGCTTGGCATTTAAAATCTTTTACCCTTCAACAATACACCTGCAGCCTGGATTAGCATTCAAATATTTAAATATTTGGCCGAGGCTTAAAAAATATTTATTTTCCATCATATGACCTAAAAGTGTAATGGCTAATTTAGGTATTATAAATAAGTTTTTAAAGCAATTTTGATACAATTATCTATTTAAATATCAAGTACTAAACAGGAAAACGAACGGAGTACTCGTTTTCTACAGCTGTTCCACCGCGATCGTAGCGCCCCCATCGGTATGTTTTGAGGCCAATAGTAACCATGTGCTTAACCAAAGACAGTGCTATATGCGTGATCAGTATTTAAATGTAAAGACCAGTGATTTTATATCTAGTAGATACCAAATGTTGAATAAGTTGGGATGCAAACATCACAACATATGAAATGCGTGGTACTTTTATGGACCACCTCACTCAGATAATGCGATCAAGAATCCCATGAACCAATAGCAGTACCGGGATACCCCTTCTCAAATCAAAGGAAATAAGGCGGTAAAAGTGAAAGTTCCAATAAACGAAAGTACTGGAATGACATCGCCAATTAAAATTCTTGGGAAGCAATAGGTGATTGTTATTTATTGAAACCTGACCCACTGCTTCGAGTATTTGGAGAAAACAATTTTATTATCCTTTTTTGTAGCCCAAAATGGAATGCATTATAAAAATCTTATTAAATAAAATAGCAACTCAGAGAATCAGAGCTTATTTTATTTTAATTATACTTCTTTGTTCGAGCCTGTATTAAATTTTAAAAACATTCTTGTACTGGTGAATACTACTCGAAAAAACGTTTAATTTAAGGGATCACAAATGGGGTGATGCCGTTTAAAATTTTAGGGTTAGGGTAAATGGGGCCCAAGAGGTCACTCACCCCATAACCAAAATATAGTGGTTCTAGTTCCCCCTACCTGTATAACATTTGTACCAAATTGCGCTTTTCTAACTCCTTTATTTTCAGAGATATTCACATTGAAAGTTTTCAAATTGACACCCTGTATATAAAAACGGCTTTCAGCAACAAATTAAATGCCAATTTTCTCACACTTCTCTTAGTATGCTCACTAATTATTACATTAGTTGTATAAATTTGATAGCTTACTTGATGTATTAATTTAAATAAATAGAAAAGAGGAATTAAAAACCAACATCTCACAAAATACTTGAAGTTATTTTATTAACTAAATTTCAAGGTATTTATGATTAATTCACTCCTACGTCAAAAATGATTCATGACTTTTGTAATTGAAAAATAATTACCTTTTCTTATCACTTTTCTTCCTTCTGAAATATTTTATGCAAAAATTAATATTATATTACAAAACTAGAGTTGTAAGTAGCAAATTACGCGCAAGTGAAATATATTGCGTATGAGCCGCGTAGCGGCGAGTAACGTAATTTCACGAGCGCGTAATTGCGTTACAACTCGCGTTATGTAGTATGCTTTACCTTCGACCTTAAGAAAGTTTTATATAAAATCTATCCCTCATAACCTGTTTATTTGATGTGTGTAAATAAATAATTACAATTAGAATGATTAGTCTGCTATCTAAATATCATACTCTATTACAGTTATAAAAAATAATTGTAAGGTATTCTTAAATTATGCCAAAAATCATTGTTGGTTGTAAAGGTCAAAACCCATTTATAGCACCATTAAATGGGTGGAAACGAAATAAAAAATACTGTTGAATATAGAGGGTTTTGCTGAATACAAGCTTAATAGTAATGAGAGGTGTATGAGGAGACATGGGTGGAGGCGAAAGTGGGGGAGAAGGTGGCGGAGAAGTTTAGGACATGGGTGGGCCTGAGACAGGGGTGCCCGTTAAGCCTGTTAATGTTTAACTTATATATGAGCGAATTAGAGGGGGTGTTAGAGAAAGGACAAGAGGGAGGGGTGGTAATTGGGGCGAGAAAGGTATGGATGTTGGCGTATGCGGATGATATGGTGTTGGTGGCGAAGGACTGGATGGGGATGAAAGGGATGGTGAGGAGGGTAGAGAGGTATATGGATAAAAAAGGTATGTGTGTGAATGTAAGAAAAACGAAATGGATGAGATTCAGGAACAGAGGAAGAGAGGGGAGAGTGAAAGGGAGAGGTGATAGAAAGGGTGAAAAAGTTTAAATATTTAGGGTTTGTGTTTAAGGAAACGGGTGGATATGAGGAGCATGTAAGATGGGTGCAGGGCAAAGCGAGGAGAGTATGGGGGATAGCGTGGGGTAAATGGGGAAGATGAATAGAGAATAATATGAGAGTGATGTGCAAGGTATGGGATGCGTGTGTGTGATCGGTGATGATGTATGGCGTGCAGGTGTGGGGGACGAGGTGAGAAGGAAAAGTATAATTATATATGTATAATGTAAGGTTACATGCCAATAAAGGTGTTTTTTTTTTTAGTAATTCGCTCTTTGTCTTCTCTTACAGATAATCGGGGTACTATGTGAAAATAAATTCCATTTAAAATAAAAAGAAAGTGATTATGTAAGTAAATAATATAGATTAAATAGATAGATTAAATAGATAGAACCCTTTGCAGTAGAGGCATTTTTCGCTCGGGCGAACCAGCAACTCGCGACGAGTTGCTGGTTCGCCCGAGAAGAGTTACAGGTACTTTAAAATTACTGGGTTGGGTTATGTAGGGTTGGATAAGGTTGGGTTAGGTGGGGTTAAGATGCATCACACCTCCCGGGCGCCGTAGCAGCGCCGCACGAGTGGACGCATCAAAGGGTTAATAATAAAAAAAGATATTTTTATAAAACAAATTTACCTGTGAGTTTTTCGACTGGAATCGCTAGAATGTTCTGTAGTAGTTCCTTGATCTTCATACAATAATGCGACAGTTCCGTCAATGGCGGCAATATCCTCAACTACCCGCTTCATTACGGCTCGTACGGTTCTGGGTTCAATTGTATGCAACCAATCTCGGGTCTCTACACTTTTACGCAACATCTGTAAATAATTAATGGTTTTATTATAATTATGCGAAAACGATTGAACGCTGGTAGAAAGATACACGATTAAGTATGAAAATGATGGATCCACATGAGAAAGGGAGAGAATGGAAACATCAATACTTCAAGAAACACAAAAATGTTTGGTACAATTACCACTTTAAAACTAAATAATTTAAGTTACATAACTCTTGTGAGTCCATATTACATATGTAACCCTCCCGATTTCCCTATGGGGTTGGTGTCCTAAAGCTGCATGGTTTATTATATTTATTATAAGTTTCAGTCTTACTGGAGATTCTATTTTAATAGTTAAACCCGGCAGCGCCTCATTATTAGTTTAGTAGTGAATTTGCAATTGTGCTAACAAGTGTGTAGTTATTATACAGGGTGTTTCAAAATTCATGCACCATGTTTTTATACAAGCGAACGAAAGTATTCATTGATAGATGAACAGTGGCGTCTCTTTAATATTTCTGCGAGGGGGTTCAATCCATGTTATTTTGTGGAAAATCTAGATTTGTCATAAGGTTTTTTTTTTCTTTTTATCTACGAGGAGTACGCAGAAAATTTTTGGTGCATGAATTTTTGAACACCGTGTATTTGTCAGACAACAATTGCAGATTGTAAACAGATTAGTGGAGGCTACTAGGAACATAGGGCATGCGCGATAGTCATGCGTTTACACTATGTACCTTGATAATTTTGTTTAAATAAGAGCGCTGTCAGTTTATTTAGTTGTCAAAATTATTTTTGTTTTTATTCAATAACGGGTTTTGTTCAGTTTTTGCAGAACTGGTCATCGATCAAACCATGTAGATTTCTGTTTTTTTGGGTGTATAACCGAGCTTATTACTTCAGAGAATTGCCCCCTAACTCTAAAGCAGTGATGGGCAACCTGGGCTTCGCGGGCCGAATGCAGCTATTTGTATGATTTTGTGCGGCCAGTGCTAGCCTCAAGAACTCAGGGTGCTTGAAGCTACGCGCAAATGTGGCGAACCGTAGTCTGTTTATCTATACATTACATGCAAGCCACAGATCGCCGACTTATTACGTCGCTTAAAGCCGACTGACAATCCGAGAAAGCACAAAAATCGTCCCTACCTATGCATTCTGCAGCTCCTTATGTGAAACATTCCTTAAGTTTTAAATGTGGCCCATATATGGAGAGGGCAACCTTTCTCCATGTATGGGCCATATTTAAAACTTACAGAATGTTTCCCTGCTCTAAAGTGCCATTAATTGTATCCCAATGGCGAATGGTACAGGTTACCCATCCAAACTCTGAACCAGGCTAACATTGCTTGACTCACAATCGCTGGTCCGGCACTGCAGTCGTATATGCCAACTGCCGGCGTTTATCTTTTTTTATTTACCTGTGAAACATTCAATCCTTGGATGCGAACAAAATAATTTAGTAGCTCTTGTGCAGACTCCTGCATTGATGTGTTGACTTCTGCTTCTGTTGTAAGTGCTGCAGATGATTTTGAGTTTATATTGAATAGTTCATCTGTTTGCGAAAGCTGAAAATATATTTTTTTAATTAACATGCATTACGCACATAATAACACATAAATAGTATATTAAAATACAAGTTTCATAAGTTAATGCACGAGTCCAAGTTTAGAACATGAGTGTTGCAAAAGACATGGCAACAACTAAGGTACCATTAATAATAAATAGAAAAAAAAAACGCTGAGCCGTGACAGTTAAAAGAAATCAGAGAAAGAAATGAGTATTTCTCTCACGATTTCGACGGCTGAAAAATCGACATTATCTACTGTTTGTGAAAAAAGAAATATAACCTGAATGTAGCTTAGTAATAATTCATAAATAATTCCATAAACATATAAAATATGTATTAATTTCCAGTTATAAATAGTAGGAGCTAAAGGAGCTTAAAATAAAAAATACCTCAAGTGTGCCATGATTTTTTTATTTAAAAAAGATTAAGTTGGCACACATGTTAGGAATTGACATACAAAACGTCAGATCGTTCTAAAAGTCACAATTATTCCATGGTCACAATGGTTTACAGCAACCATCAAAAACGTTTCTAGTTAAAAGTTATTTCCGAAATGGGTATAAAGTGGATGGAAATTGGGTGTATTCATTCGATGCACCTATGGCAGAGTTTGTTTCAAAATTTCCTAACGTTCTCATTATTTATGATGAATTTAAAAATACCTTATCACGATCTATTGTATTATTTCATGAAACGGGTAGTATTCTCCGTAAACCAGGAAGTGGTGGACCAATCAAACGTACTTAGGATGCTATTATTACAGCCTAAGGAATTTTGGAAGGTGAACCTACATCTTCTCTGCGTCGTTTATCATAGCAAATTAATTTATCGGTAGGAACATGTCGCAAGTAACATAACCTCAATTTTTGTTACCAACTTAAATTTTTAAAAATAAAAAATCAATCAGGTATGTGTTCTGTGATGACACACTTGAGGTTTTTTTTTAATGAACATACTTTGCGATATAAATCAAATGTGTATAGTTACCAGATAATGCACACTGCCATTTTGAAAATCTAAACAGAATTTCGATAAGAGCAGTAGAAGGGTCGGTGGTACTTTCGGATCCGATGCGTTATTTGAACACAAGTTCCTCGCAGTGGCTGTAATGTGGTGTAGGAAGCACACTATCAACCCTTCCCTCACATTATCAACGCAGAAACTATCCCTGAACTGTGGTTGCTGTCCAAAATTAACCTCCGGTTGTATAAACACCTGAAATATATACACACTAAATATCATTTTTTTCTTTTAGTTTTATATTATGAATTAATCAATTCTACTAATCACACATTTGTTTTACATTAGCTTTTTCCTTTCAGCAATTTTTATTGGAAAAAATGTATGTATTTTTTTGATATAGATATTATTTCGTCTTTTGCTGAAAGCTTTTAACGGTACTTATGTATTACGCCAAACTACCATCAAAATACAATTAAATTAAATTAAATTATATTAAATCAAACTACTGCGGGTTTTGTTTTAACCCGTAACTGCTGTTAGCTTATTTCAGTTACGTACTGACTGAACTGGTCAAATTGACCGGCACGTATTTAATAGCTTTTTTCATAATGTATTGTGTCAGAAGATATAGTTACTTTTATGTTCAAAATTTTCTCTCACAATGTTTTAATATTTTCGCAAGTTTATCGGAATAAACAGCATAATAAGAACACGACTACACAATAGCGCTTCAACCAGTCGACGGCATAAATGACGTGCTAAAATACCCTGGTGGGCTAATTTGTAACAATAAAATGGAGAGAATTTAGATATTCAATGGTCAAATTGACCGGCTTACAGCAATTACGGGTTGAATAACATCCACAAATCCAATACAGCTTTTTTTTTTGTGAAAGATCAAATCCTCATAACACCTAAAGTCTTCAATGTGTCGCTCCACATTACCATTACTTTTTTTTAGTCTTAAACTTCAAACCCTCATAAAACTTAGATCGCCCAAAGCCTTCAATATGTCTACAATAAATCTCATGACGTTTATAGATTTAGCGAAAACATTTACAAAAGAATGAAGAAATGTACTATTTTAAATTACATCCACAATTCGAATACAGTTTTTTTATTTTGTGATAAATCAAGTCCTCGTAAAACCTGGATCACCTAAAGCCTTCAATGTGTCGCTCCACATTACCAATACATTTTTTTTTGGTATAAAACTTCAAATCCTTATAAAACCTAGATACTATGATTCAGTCAAAAAGGAGGGAACCTTAACCTCACCCTAACCCAAGCATAAGCACGAATCGTTGCAACCGCTAACTCTTTCTGGTAATTGAAGACAAGCTGGTTTTATGGTAGTCCGGTGTAATACAGAAGTGCCCATGGGCGATCCGTTGATGTAGTGGCTACAGTCGAGCACTCGTGCCGGTTGCACCGCGGCCGTGTGGATTCGTGTCCCAGCCCGGACGAAAGATTTTTCGGTTTCGAGAAGTATTCGTTCGGGTCCGTGATTGTTTGTATACATCTTTCATTGTTTATTTATTCATTTAATTTATAACTTAAAATAGTTATATAAATTGATGATGGCTAATGGTCATAACACCAAGGCCAGGCATAACGCCGAAACAAAAAAAAAACACAAGTACCCTTTTCAACTATTCGATTAATAATTTTGTAAATTAAAGGAAGAAATACGTACGATCAAATCCTGCAGGACTCCTTTAACTTTTTCAACAGTTGTCATTATCAAGGACGTTAACAACTCATTGAGGTTCTTCGAATTCTCTTCTTGGGTTATAATTTTTTGTGAGGATAGGCTTTGCCTTACTTTTGTTATGCTTTCGGCAAAGTACAACTTTAGCACTTGTAAGTGCGCCTTTGCTTGTTTCTTTCCAGCATTAATAACAATGTCAGTGCCAGCACTAAGAAAAAAGAAAACAAAAGTCTGTTTCATTTCTTCAGCAATCAAATTAGTTGACATTGTACCAACGGCGGCTCATGAATATTCGGCGAGGAGGCTACGGAAGAAAATTTTACCAAAACAGCAGCAAATATTTGCTTTCTCTATAGGAGTAAGTAGTGGAACATGAGCTGCATCTCTGTCTTAGCCTGCTCTACGAAGATCCACGAGCCGCCGCTGTAATGTACACTGGTAGTTATTTGTTTGTAGTTTTGATCACACACAAATAATGTTGATATACTTTGATCAATGGATCTTTGCGTGCACGTCACAGATAGCTGAACCTAGCTCCGACAACATTTTTATGCGTTTACTCTTTCTACGTTGTTGATGCAATCATGTGTGTACATAAGTCGTTCAAGGCAAGAAAACTCGGTTTTCGGTAATGATGCACAGACAAAGATCCTTTGATCAAACCATGTCAATGTACCTTGCGAAATCAACATTCCTACAAAGAGTATTCATCGCTTGCAATCTTCTATGAAATCTGTCCAAGGCTTTGACTAAAATACTTGTATCTCCAACATCCTGCTCCAGATCGACTTTATTTCTCATCAGCTCAAAGTACTTATTCATATTTTGCACTATGAAAGTGTTCATTTCCTTTGCAGAAAAATTCTCAAAGATTTCACTAAAATTATTAAATAAAAGTCTCAGCTACATTTTACAACTCTACTACAAAAACAAAAATACCAACCTGTTCTCAATTTTATCACTAATAATCCTGTTAATAAACATGTCGTGGAAAGAAGCGACGACCAAACACAAATCACTCAAAAATCCGGAACAACCCAAATCCACAAACTCCGTGATATCCCTCTGCTCGCTCTGATCTCGTAGCAACACCAACTGTTCGCTGAGCCTCTTATCCGCGCAACCCAAAAACTCGGCGCACAATTCCTGCGCCGGTTCGTCCAACTGCAACAACAAATCCACCGATTCCGCCAATTCCTTTGCGGTCGCGTTGGGATTAGAGAACTGCGTCCTCAATTCCGATTTTAATTCCATCAAGATCAACTCGCAATCGGATTGTATGCCCTGAAAGGATGGCATGTTCCCGTACTGTTGCAACACTCTTTGAGCGTGGAGATAATCTTGCACGGCTTGGGCGAAGTTTTTTTCTTGCATGCGCAGTTTTAACGTGGCCGGTAATTTAAAGAGGAATTGCAGCCTCTTCAGGAGGGAATGGACACCCGACAGTTTGCTGATTTGCTGCCGTGTATCGCTTAAGGTTGACGATATTTGGTCCGAAAATGAGGTTATCGATTCCATGTTCGAGGCCAGGAGGTCCATTTCTGTTTCCATTTTCTTGAAATCCGTCTTCATCTGTAATTTATTTTATAACTTAAGGAACACATTTAATTATACAAAATAACGAACAGGCTCGTAACCACAAAGAGATTATATTATTTTTAAACAATATTCGCAATTATTTTGTTTATAACTGTAACAAAAAGCCCGATTAAAGTTAATGAGTGAAAATACGCAACATGTTTGGGGGCAGTGGTAATGTGACCTAATTTTTAAACGGCATCGGCTTTAGATATCGAATTACAACAAGCGCGTAGAAAATATCCGAGTGCTCTTTAAGCATCCATGAACTTGAGGACTGTTTATCTTTTACAAAAAAAAAACGTTGCAATAACACTTCAAATTTCGGAGGCAAGAAATCGTATCTCGCGTTTTAAATAAACAAACACACATTCCATGCAGATCTAATTAAATGAGAAAAGCATCGGTTCTCAAAATTAGGAAATATTTTTAAAAAAATTAAAAAAAAAAATTTCGAATAAATTTTGGCGGAAATGGGATCACAAATATTTTGTGTATGTGCCCTTAAATGCCTGTTCGTTATTTCAAATACACCCTGTATACTATTATAAAAGTTGGCCCCACCAGGCTCAATTCTGCAGGGTGCAATTTCGGGCATTCCACTCACACCTATTTTTGGACGAAAGTACTACCCCCATTTTGTGAACATTATTCATGCAATTATGTATTATTATAGACTTAAAATACGGCAAAATTCCGGTTGAATGCATCCATTTCTTTACACAGAAAGAAAATCTTAAAAAACATCTAATTTTTGGCCTTCTAGAGTGACAATAAAAAAAATTAATGCAAACAAATCAAAACAGTCAGTCATTCATCAGTAGTGTACACTAACTGTCTTTAATTTGCAAGTTGTTAGAGTATTCCTGTTTGTTTTAGTTTTTCATTAGTTCTTTGTGTTTTATATATTTTTGCAGTGTTTTTCGTATTGCGTATTGGTTTTGTTTAGTATAAATAAGTGTAGAAATAGTTGTTTCATAAAAATAAATAACCACAAAAGTACTAGACATGGTACCGAAGGTAAACGAGTACTTTTTTGTTTCTTTTTTGTTTTTTTGTTTTTTGGCATAGGTTTGACCATTCAGCCACTAACGATGATATAAACGAGTACTTAACCAAGTAAAAACATAATAGAAATCCCCTTTTACGTATGGATGCAGTTCATAAGGTAATTTTTCTTTCAATTTTTTGGTTTGTATTGAGAAACGGATGGGATTCGAACCCACGACCACGAGGCCCAGAAGCAGGAGCGCTACCCACTAGGCCACCGCGGCCCCAATTTGAAGTATAATTTGTCATTTTCATCTTTCACAATTTTGGAGTTTTAAACGTCAGTATCATCCGACCCTGCAAAACGCTCGATGTACACTTAAAATATCATTTAATGCCTTCCAATAAGGTGTACAACGGCATGATTCGTTCATGCATTAGGTGCATACTACTCAAATATAAAAATCACAAAATTTTTAGACAACACCTTTACAAATCATAATAAATTACTCAACTCTGGCATTTATTCATTAAAATGTTTAAATTTACATCGGGCAAACCCAAAGAAATGTTAGTGTTAGGTTCAAAGAACATTGTTATCATATTAAGAACATGAAAACCAGATAAGTCGGCATTCACACATCACATTTTAGAAACTGGACACAAATATAATATCAATAATGTAAAATTATTAAAACACTCCAATTCCTATAATCTAAATTTATTAGAAGCAATAGAAATGAAAAAAACACATATATAACCTTCTTCATTTCGATCTTTTAGATCTTTTAGATTTAATTCCTATCCCAGGTAATACTAATCCGGGAAATCACCGACCTTAAATTGCAATTTGTGTTTATTACTTCTTTCCCGTAATTCCCGCTGAACCTTAAGCATTTAGTTCCTATTATTATTATGTTTATTAATCTTGACATACCGCCTTTGTATATATATACAGTGTGTCTGCTTAAGTTCGCACCATATGGAAAACTTTTTTATTATTAATTTTACAAAAAAAAGTTATTCTTCATAAAAAGTTCTGCATATTCTAAAATCTAAAATACAATCATCAGGTTTGTTAGAAAATATCAATTTTGTCCAACAGTAAAGTAAATTTATTTTTGAAAATATCAGAACCTTTGATCTGTTATCTCTTTAACTTTACGTCTCTTAACCTCCATGTTGCATTATTTTGATGATGCATTAAAAATGATACATAACAAAATAATTTATTTTACAATAATTATCAACTACATAAATACAGTGCTAATAATGTTAATTGCGTAACAAGTGTGTAATAGTTTATCATCAATTCACTATTGCTTCAACTTATCCGCCTTCTCTTACAATACAGGTTTCCGTTCTAGAAGAAAATTCCCTGAATACATTTTTAATTATATTCGGACTTATACCCTGAATTGTTTCTGTAATAATTGTTTCCAAATGTTCTATGTTTGTGAATGGCCTGTGTTGATATACAGGGTGGGGCATAGGAACCAAGTGTTTTTGGTTTGGGTAGTACTCGGCCATTACAAAAGGGAGGGGCGCGCGGTTTATTACAATCCATTCCTCGACTCGAAGCATTTCACTTTCTCAGTTGCCATTTGCCAACATGGAGCGGTGGACGCTAGAGCAACGCATATTCGCGTATGATTGTTTTGTTCGAAGTGGCGAGTCGGTGACTGCAGTACACCGTGAATTTCGCAGAAGATTTAATATCCATCGTAATGACTCTGTTCCTGCCCGAGACACCATCTTACGCTGGGTCAATAACCTTCGAACAGGAGGTTCAATAATGGAAAGAAAGCCGTCCGGTCATCAACGTACTGTGCGTACTCCTGAGAACATTGAAAGGGTGGAACAAGCATTACTGCGAAGCCCATGCCTCTCTGCACGTCGACATTCAGCTGCACTTCAAATCAACAATCGCACTGTACGACGTATTTTGCATGGTGAATTACATTTTCACCCATACAAAATAGCGGTTGCGCAACAATTAAATGTAAGAGATTACGCCCAACGCTTGAATTTCGCACAACAAATGCTTCAACTTTTTGAGGAGAATGAAAACATGTTGTTAGTAATGAGTGATGAAGCCCATTTCCACCTTAATGGGACCGTCAATAAACAAAATTGCCGGTACTGGGCTGACGAGAATCCACGACAGTTACATGAGATGCCATTGCATAGTCCTAAGGTAACAGTTTGGTGTACGGTGGGAAAATTAGGCATCATTGGCCCATATTTTTTTGAAGAAAATGGGGTCACCGTTACAGTAACATCTGAGCGTTACATTCATATAGTGAATACCTTTTTCATACCTGAATTGCAAAGAAGAGGTGTGAATATTCAAGATTCGTGGTTCCAGCAAGATGGGGCCACGGCACACACCGCCAGAGCATCTATGGCTGTTCTTCGCCGCCTGTTTCCAAATCGTCTAATTTCGAGATTTGGTGACGTTTTGTGGCCTCCTCGGTCTCCCGACTTATCGATTTGTGATTTTTTTCTATGGGGGTACCTCAAGTCACGTGTTTACGAGGCCAAGCCCCGTATGTTAGACGAATTGAAGGAAGCGATTCGTCATGAAATCTCCCTAATCAACAGAGATGCTGGAAAGAGTGGAGGCCAATTTTCGTGAACGGCTGCAACAGTGTATCAATGAAAACGGACATCATATGCCAGATGTAATTTTCCGTACTTGAATATTTCAAAAGGCTTTATTATTAGCTATGTTGTACTACCAATAATTTTTTTTTAGAGTAAAAAATTATAGTTTTATTATTATTTCACAAACACTTGATTCCTATGCCCCACCCTGTATTTTTTCTATTAAGTAACCCCAGAAGAAAAAATCTAACGGGGTTAAATCTGGAGACCTAGCTGGCCAAAAAATATCGGAATATCTTTGAATTAACCTTCCATTAAAGATATTTTCAAGGTATTGCCTTACTTCCATCGTACTATGACATGTTGCACTGTCCTGCTGGTACCATACCTGTTGCCGTTCATGTCTTGGAAGATGCAACTGATTTTGTAAAAAATTAAGATATCGTTGACAAGTCATAGATTGTCAAAAGAAAAAAGGGCCAATTATTTTATCCTCGTAAATGCCGCACCAAACGTTACTTTTAAAATAATACTGATCACGAGTTTTAATCGTAAAGTGAGGACTGGAGTCAGTCCACCATCGACAATTTTGCGAAGACACTGTTCCATTAGACATAAATGTAGCTTCGTCAGAAAAAAATATTTTCCTAGCCAAAAAAGGATCGTCCTCTAGCTTTCCTTGGATAAGAAAACAAAATTCTAGTCGTCTGTCTGTCGTAGTCTCCAGGTTTTAAAGTATGGATATATTGTGGTTTATATGGATGAAACTTGTTCTCTTTAAAAAATTTTGATATTGTATCTTTACCAATTTTATCTGGAAGCGAAGATGCCCTTTTTCGCAGAGACAATCTAGGTTTTTCCACTGCAGATAACATTACATTTAACTTCATCTCCTCACTTGCAACAGGTTTTCGATGTTTGTTTGTGAATTTATTATTAACATCTCCACATGATTTGAATTTTTTTATAATTCTCATTACTGATGTATGGTGTATATTTTTCTCTGGATGCCTGTTGTTAAATATTTCAGCTGCTTCACGATAAGTTTTATAATTATCACCAACGATTAACACAATTTCTACTTTTTCTTTCACACTTAATATCACCGGCATGTTAACAAATTTTATTTGACGTTCACTGTCAAACAATTCTTGCTATCAAGAAATCATTTGTTTATCAGCGCATCATAGATTTCACGCAACTACAGTTACATTTGCATTGTTATTTTAGATAAAAAAAGAACAAATTTTTTTACATGTAATTGGATGTAATTGCATATTTGAACATAGTTTTTAGTTCTGATCAACTTTTCTTAATAACAGTTTTCGATATTGTCAAAAATAAAGGTAATTTATTCTTGAGCCAAATTCATATTTTTTGAGAAACCGCGTAGACGACTAAAAAAAATTAATATCTGATGTTGCATTTCAAGTTTAAGATCATGCAGAACTTTTTATAAAGAATAACTTTTTCTCGTAAAATTAATAATAAAAAAGTTTTCCATATGGTGCGAACTTAAGCAGACTCACTGTATATATATGTAACCAACCAATTTGTAAAAGCTATCAGTTAACTATTGAAAATGAACACGTCGTGTTCGAAATGTACATTGTACAATAACCAAGCGAAGTAAGAAATATAACTGTGTTTAATCATTTAACCTAACAATTATTAATCTGTCAAAAAACGAATTACAAGCCTGTAAGTAATAACAAGTTATGAGAATTCGAAGACCCGCAGGATTCACTGGTGGACAAATAGGACTCGCTATTGTATTAGGAGTTCTCGGTGGCATCTACATTTGGAAGCCAATCATTACAGACTTCAGGAAGAATTTCAATTCCTCAGAACCCACACAATAAATACAAGTAAAACAAGTTGAAGCTATGCCGAAAATTACACCACCATTACTTGCCGTTGGTGCTTTAGGTTTCACAATTAGTTTGTACGCGGGATACAAATTTATTTTTTCTCCGTGGATGGAAAGACAAATGTTGGCAGAAAATGAAGCGTTAGCTAATGTGTTATACAAAAATGAGAAGGATAAACCGAAGACCCGTGAGGATTAAATAGGTTAAATTAATGTTTGTTTAATGTTTGAATTAGAATTAAAAATGTCGCAAATTATGTTTATTTGTGACATGTTATAGGTATTTTTATTGTGTATTTCTTGTATTCGCGCATCTACAGGGTAAGTTTTTTTTTATGTTTAGTATCTGTATCTCAGAAAGTAGCGGAGATAAAGAGACAATTAAATGGGGAAAGACGTTTTTACGAGCTGAATAAAATTTTAGAAAAAATCTATGGTAACTAGATGTTTAAAAAAATATATAAAGTGCTAATTTTTTAAATCAATTTTTTTCAATTGTTATAGGAACTAGAAAAAAACAGCACATGGCACAGTTTTAGATAATTTTAGACTAAATAATAAAATTTTATCAGAATGTTTTTATTAATATTAGTTTTTGAGATATAACACAAACTTAAATTTTTTTAATGGTTAACCATAATTGGCTATTGCTTCATTGGAAACACATTTTCTTTCTCTTTAAACTTATATAGCACTTGACATACTTATTTATAAAAATAACCGAGTTATTATAAATTTTATATTCTATTTAAAAAATGATGGTTATACAGGGTGTTTCAGAGCTCTGGGAACGGTCAATCACGTGCTTATTTTTCAAAATTTCGAAAAATGTTTTATACAAAAGTTGTGTATAATAGTGAGCTGCACGCCCTAAAAATATTTAAATTTATACAGGGTGTCTCATAACAAAGTTACAGACCAAACTTATGTTTTTTTAAAGGAAACACCCTGTATCTTTTGTCATTTTTGAATTATATGGAGCAAATAAAGGTGAGTTACTTCAATACTCCCTATACCTATTGTTTGCCGTTTTCGAAATATTTGAAGATTTGTTGAAATGCATGGTCTGGGTGAAATTTTATTTTTGCCCCAGTGATTGACGTTGAACGATTAAAATCATTTTAATTATTTGCTTGAAGGTTCGAACTATAGAGCCAACCATGATTTCATACAAAAAATTATACAGGGTGATAAAAAAATGCGGTAGAAAAACCCAACTTATAAAGTTGAATAACTTCGTTTTTTCAAATGGCACACCCTGTATTTAGTAATGTATTCTGAAGTAGAATCCAATTACCCCCCCTTTGGACCCACTGGTAGTTTAACCCCCAGTAGTTTAATTATTTTTTATTTTATTTTACATCAGTTATAGTGAGACAAGAAATTCGGCAATGTCCAAATATTGGTCTGAAGTTGCTGCGTTTACCTCAGTCCATTCATTAGTATCAGTAACAGGAAGATTACCCTAAAGTTGTATACAGAAGGCTAGTTTTTTGACTTACTTGATTGAGCTTTCACGTACTTACTTTCTTAATTGTATCAGTAGCTGATATAAACTTATTATAATTCTCATATACCAAAGTCTGCATATCAGAGTGCAGAGTTTGTGTATCCTTTACGATTTCATTCTCGTGGTCCATTATCTGCTTCAAGTTGCACTCCTGTAAAGCAAGCTCGTTAAGATTTAAGAAATTGGGCCCACAAACATTACCTTAAATAGTCTATCCAAATACATATTTGGATTAAAATTTTGTCCATTTATATCCAGTGGATTTGTCTTCTTTTCGTTCATTTTTACTGGCTACTTTTTAAGGTTACGTTTGTTTGACGTTTACGATGCCATACAAATTTTTCAATTAAACGAATTGTCGCTGCACCGAAATGTAGTGCACAGAGCCGTATTAGCCCAAATTGAGGATTAAAATTTAGCAGATCAACAATTATGTTAATGGTTTCATATTTTATGATACAAGTAGAATTATATCGTTAATATTTGGTTATACATGTGTAACAATATATTAAAACACGTTTACTTTGTTTCTATAACACAGTGGTTCCCAAACTTGTTTGTCCTACCGCCCCCTTTCCAGAAAAAATATTACTTAGCGCCCCCTGGAATTTTTTTTTAATTCTAAAAGCAGTTAATAGGATCACCAAGATTGACTATTTGGAATTGCTTTTTTTTTTTTGTTAATAAATTGGTTACCGCACTTAATACTTAATCATGATTAAAAAGTTAATCAATGGTTAGCGGAGAATTAGCTTGCACCGCAAATTAATCATGATTAAAGTCCCCAAGAAACGTCACGACGAATATAGTCGTGAAGTTATTTACATTTGGCAGACGATTTTGAAATTAAAAACCTTTGTTTTGTATTTGTTATTAAAAACGATGGATTTAGGAATAGTTGAGCAGATTGATGAAATTGATGGCTTGGAAGTTAATGATTTCATTAATTTTGGTTTGTTTACCTCGTCCAATAATAAGAAACAATAATAATAGCATAAGTTAGTTAGCATTTAGTATTCATATTTACCGCGCATTTGTTTCCTCTGTTCTCAATAGAACGACTTAAAATAACCAAAAAAGAACTGAAAATCCCTAGAAAAACGTGTTCTCTCTATAATAATACTCCGTGGTCGACAGATGCTTAATCAGCCGACGTTGCAACAGAAATACTCTGATTAAAGTAAATCATGATTAAAATTTAAAATAAAGTTCTGCGGTGCAAGTGGGCACGAAAGTTTTATTTTCGGGACGGTTGCAGAAAAAGGTAATTCCACAGTATGGCTCTTGGAACTATAGTGTGGTAATTCATTAAGCAATCCAACAGTTTTTTGCACCTAGGAGAAGTACGGTATATTTATCAGTGGAATATATACAAAATCGCTAGAAATAACGAAATTTCGATAGGATTGGCAAAACTGCTAGGTCATAGATAATTCTAGGGAAATGTTATATTTCCTGCATTCACTTTGGTGGAAAAGTGGGGGAATTTGTTGACATGCAGTTTAGTTCAGTGTTTCATGTTTATGTTGACTACTGTCACGTGCACCTTTTAACCTAGAAAAGTCTTGTATACAATTATAATAAAATGAAGCCATTAGCTACGCCAAAAGAAGAAGAAGATAATAAAACGATGCCATTAGCTACGCCAAAAGAAGAAGAACAAGATAATAAAACGATGCTATTAGCTATGTCAAAAGAAGAAGAAGATAATAAAACGATGCCATTAGCTATGCCAAAAGAAGAAGAAGAAGAAGATGATAAAACGATGATATTAGTTACGCCAAAAGAAGAAGAAGATATTAAAACGGAGCCATTAGCCATGCCAAAAGAAAAAGATAATGAAATTAGTACAGAACCTGTAAGTTTTAGCATGTTGCATTTTTTAATAAGCAAACAATTTATAGTCTATCATGTTTTGTTGGAGGAGATGCTAAGGTAAGTTTTATAAATCATGATTTTGATTAAAATTAAGTCTCAGTGAGGTACATCCAAAACCCAGCAACCAGAGGTCGTAGTTCGGTTTGATGCATAAAATAAATCTTCAATAAATTTTGGGGTGAATTGGTTTATGGTCTCAACAGTTAAAGTGGTTTCAAATAATTTTCTGGATGGGGTAAGTGATGTAGAAGCTAAAATTTGCAAAAAAATTCCTCGGTCAAGTGTTTCAAACCGAAAAATCTAATAATCGTTCAAATTCTAACAACCATTACCATCTGTTTAGAATTCATTATTTATTTTGGGAATTGTTAAAATTCCAGTTATTATTTAATTCGCATTGTCGAGCGCAAGAATTGAATCTTAGTTGATTAGCCCGACATATATTTTTATTTTTGTGCTATTATTGGCATTTCTTTTATCTTGAAACATTTGCTATCTCCGCACCTACACTCTTTTTGGAAAAGGTGTGCGCAGATTCGGACAAGAAGTAGAGAAGATTTGTTCCTGCTGTAATTTGTCGGAAACTACTCAAACTATAGTCCTCCTACCCCATTAAAGGTCTGATTAATTCAGAAGGGACATGGAACCATTCGGAAAGCATGAATTTTTTTAAGAATGTGCCAACCTCGTTGTTTCGCCTCGTTTTTTGTCGATCACAATCATTTTGCTCAAAAACTTATGAGATTTCGAAAGAAACCTATTCTTTATAAATTGTTCATTTTGGAATTCTCGACATTTATTATTTATATAAAGTTGATGTAATTGTTATCATTTCAAAATTGGAGACCAAAAATGATAAAATTTTTAATTAATTTTTTTTTAGAAATATTTTTAAACAAAAGATGTTAATATCCTTGTTATCTTCAATATTTGTGTTAAAGATGTAATATTTTTTATATTTAGAGCCACTTCCGGTGTACAAAATTTTACCAAAAGCTTCTCTTCTTCGAGTTGTCAAATAAGGCTTATGTTCACAGTTAATTCCTAAATTAGTTTTTGAGATACACCGCGCACAGAGAGACTAACAGCAGGCACACACACACACACACACATCAGATCGGCAACTCGTTCAAAACCCGTTTTCTGTATTTTTTTGGTAAACTAATTAGGTTAGGTCATGTTAGGTTAGGTTAGATCAGGTTATGTTTGCTCAGGTCTTTTTATGTGTTTCCTTTATATTTATAGCTATAAATGTCTGGAATATATCCTAAAAAATTATTTGAATTTGTTGCAGGATTTTTGAGAAAATGAAGAATGCTCGTATTTTACAATGCAGCGATTTTGATAAAAACAAATCGGGAAAAATTAATGTCTTTTTAGATTTTTTCCTTTGTTTTATAGCTACATATGTCTGGAATATTTTCTGGAAAATTTATAAAAAATCGTTACAAGGTTTTTGAGAAAATGAGGAAAATGCAGTGGAATGTTTACATTTCCAGAGCAGAGATTTTGATAAAAAATTTCGAAAAAGATGGTGATAACGTCTCGTTGAATTTTTATATTTTGTTTTATAGTTACCTATGTTTGGAATATTTCCTGATAAATTAATTAAAATTAATTAAGCGGTTTTTGAGAAAATTAAGAAAGTCTGCTGGAATGTTCACTTTTTTCAATGCAGAAGTTTTGATGAAATATTCCGGAAAAACTAGTGATGATGTCTTTTTAGATTTTTCCTTTATTTTATAGCTACATATATCTGAATTATTTCCTAAAAATTTAATTAACAGTATATTACATAACTAGAGTTGTAAGTAGCAAATTACGCGCAAGTGAAAGATATTGCGTAAGAGCCGCGCAGCTCACCTTAAAGTTGTGTATTGATCGTGCCTTAATTTTTATTTTTACTATTGTCTAATATCATTACTATAGATATTGTGATTTTAATAATGAATGTACCAACCTTTCCGTAGATTGCCATGTGCTCAGATAACTTGAAAGTAGAAGAAAGCTCATCATGTGATCAGGACGAGCAAAACAATTCAAATGTCACCACTAATTGTAAGGTGAGTCAATAAGTGATGCCATCAATTATTTGAATTCGTGATGGAGTCATTGGAATGAAAATAATTAAATATCTCGAGAACTAATTTTTATAATTCGAATGATCATTAGAATCCTCAATAATTAACATTTTCATTAAAATAATTAAATATTGTATACTCTAAAATCCAGCAGCAACAATTGCACTTTATATAAACATGCAATTTAATGATCCAATAATGGAATAATGCAAAGTGTATTCGAATCATAGTATTCATTACTCGAATAATGAATGTGTCTTCAAGTAATAATTTAATTTGAAAACTATTATTTTGATTAACATCTTTCTATAATATACATTTTATTGATTTCTCGTTGCACACTAAACAATCATTCTATAATGCCATCGCTAATTTGAATGATTTTAGGCAAATATATAATTTGTTTTAACCAATAATTTCTTCTCAGGAAAACAATGATTTTGATGACAATGATAGTGATGAGGAACAAAACAATGATTTTGATGATAATGATAGTGATGAAGAACAAAACAATGATTTTGATGACTGTGAAAGTGATGAGGAACAAAACAATGATTTTGATGATTGCGATAGTAATGAGGAACAAAACAGTGATTTTGATGATGGTGATAGTTATGAGGAACAATTGGTGACTGATGTTAGCGATGAGGAAGTGCTCTTTGAAGACGTAAGTTTATTCTCTAACTCTGTGACTTTAAGCATAGGTATGCTTTTATTAGATACTTGATTTAATTTGTTTACAGACTGCTCCAACAAATTTTAGAGTTACGACTTCCCATGCACTTACAGGAAAGACAAGACATGTTTCCCGAAGTGGACCTCTATATAAACCTTATACCACCTTGAGTCTAGCGAAAAAATTTAAAGAGATAGCCCAGAAAAAAATAGAAATTGCCAATTTAAAGCTGGACTTACTAAAGGCTGAATTGGCAAATCTGAAGAGGGAAGCAGAATACAAAGATAAGATCCGTCTTTTGGACATTGAAATTCAGCAAGAAACCTTGAGAAAATTAAAATAAATTTTATTGCTTGATAATTTTTGTTTTATTTCATTTTTTTACATTGTGTAGATCATGAATTCACATAAGTCATGATTGTTTTGAGACAATGTACAACATTGTTTAGTGATTATTTATGCTATTACTTTATTCATTTGAAAAGTATTGATGAATAAATACTGTGAGATCAAAAAGTAGAAAACAGTTGGTGGTAATATAATAAGTTCGAGGGCGTCACTAAGAATGGGAATTTTGGCATGGAAAACCCCGAAATTGAAATAAAACCACTTATGCATCCTAAATGTATTATTAATAGTAATGATCAGTTCTAGAAATAACTGCTAATGTTTAAAATAGGCAAAATCGGCAGATAGAAACATACAAAATTATTTGTTCGCGAAAATGTTACAATGTGCGCATTATTTAATTGTATGGGCAACATTAATGGGGTACATTTAACACTCAATTTCATTAAACACGCATTTGCGTGTTTAATATGGTCATTAAACATGCTAATTCGCGCTTTGATTCACAGAAGGCGATTTATGATAATATTTTGTTTACCCTATTTAATATTGAATTTAACTTTGATTTTAAATTTTTTTTCAATTGTAATTGTAATTACAACTTTAATTTTGATTTTGATTTTAATTTTGATTCTAATGGTAATTTTAAATTAAATTTTGATCTTGATTTTAATTTTCGTGAACAAAGTATAGTGTACAACTCGCATATAATGGCTATTAATCATTAAAACGATTTGCTCCACTCGCCTACGGCTCGTTCCGCAAACCTCGTTCTCGTGATTAATAGCCATCATTATATGCCCGTTGTACAATATACTATTATTGTTTATTATTAAACCATTAATACCTCTGTAAATTACAATTTGAATCATAAAAATCAATTTAATCATTAAAAAATTGCAGCGGCAATATTTATTATTGCAGGATTTTTACAGCACTTTTATTCCAAAAGATTAAAGGATTACATGTTTGGCGGTCATTTAATGCTTACATTATCAAAATCATCCCTTAGAATTGCTATTTAGAAGCTTTTAAACATTTTTAGTTCGGATTTCCGCGCCTCGTCGCCATCTATTGGACGGTGGCTGAACTGCTAAGTGATGTTTTTGAACAGCGCCAAAATGCTCGAACTTAATACTTATTGTCTAGGTGTTAATGTTTAGCAATGGGCTGTGCATGAAACGGTAGACGATTTAATCTTTAATCGAATGGTGTATAAAATAGCTGAGGAAATTTAGCGGTTTTTCTGTAATTTACGAATGAAAATTAAGGACGACACACTTACCGACATTTACAGCTCACTGTAACATAAAAATTCAATAAAGAAGAATTTGCTATATTCTCCAATCAAATACGGGCTACAATACTTATTCCTGATTAATCATTCAACTATTTATATTGTTAATGTATTACAATAAGAGAAATATACGAGAAATCATAATCTAAGTAGAGGGCTCTACCTGTTATCGTGGGGATAAACTACTTAATAATTTGTAGATGTAATTGTTGTAATAATAAAAGAATATTTAAAAACTTAAAAAAAATGTTGTCTTATGATTAAATAAATTCACTTGTGGATATTTACGTACTTAAATTGCAGAAACAATATTTTATAATATACACGCCTAATCCCAAGCAACCCGATATACGCATAACTCGAATTAAAACTTCTAATTTTATACGTAACAGGGACAAAACCATAAGTGTAATCCTGAATAAGGTTCAAAAATAGTGGGAATATTTAAGTATTTCAATTGCGGAAACAATGGTATTATATAAACGCCTACTTGTAGGCAACCCAATATACTATAACTAATATTAATATGCTATATAACTAATATTATAACTAATATAATATACTATAACTAATATTATTTTTATTAAAAATTTTAAAAACAATAGGGACACAAGCATGAGTGTAATCCTTAGCAACGCTTTAAAAATATTACATTTATGGATTTGTCCCTGTTATGATTAAAATTTGAAGTTTTAAATAATAAATCATTATTAGTTATATGTTGGGTTGCCTGTAAGCAGGCGTTTATATAATATAATTATTTCTGCAATTTAAATACTTTAATATTCACATTATTTTTTAAGCTTTACGAAGGATTACACTTATGGTTTTATCCCTGTCACGTTTAAAATTGGAAGTTTTTAGTAATAAATTAATATCATGTATGCGTGTATTGCATCGTCTGTAAGTAGGCGTTTATGTAATATAATTATTTATGCAATTTAAATACTTAAATATTACTATTTTTGAAGATTTACTGAGGATTACACTTATGGTTTTGTCACTGTCATCATTAAAATTGGAAGTTTTTTTTATGCGTTTATCGGGTTGCCTGTGATTAGGCGGATATATTATAATGTATTGTTTCTGCAATTTAAATACGAAAATATCTACAAGTAAATTAATTTTATTAAAAGATAACAGTCTTCTTAAGTTTTTAAATATTCTTTCATTATTAAAACAATGATTATATCCACAAATGACAACGTAGTTTATCCCACGGGGATGAAGCCGAGATACGAATATCGGCAACACGAAAGTATGTGGGCCACCCCAGGACAGTGGGGCGAGGGGGAATTTCAAATTTGCCGCTTTTCCAAAGATGGTTCCCTCGATGTTGCCAGATTTATCAAAGATCTTATTTTGGGGATTACCGTTTTTAATAATCTTTAAATTTCACTACAAAGTAATAATTTTAACAATTAAAATTATGTTTTAAACATAATTAGACTCATTATCGCTTATATTTGTCATAATAACTCATGAAAGTATAATATTACTGTTTATTAAATATAATCATGTGCATTGTATATTTTATACTTCGATGTATATGTGGCAACGCTTAATGAGTCTCACCATTTTTATCAACTAACCTCAATAGTGCTGTGAGTGCTAGCACAGAACACATACCTTTAGAAGTGAAACCTGCATGTTAAATTTCGGAAACACGATTTTTGGCGCCGCCTGGTGTCGGGGTGGCAAATTACTACGATTTCCGCGCCAAAATTTAAAACTGTTATTCTCGTCTCACGATATATTTCAATGTAATAACACTAAAAATATAATCAATTACGTTTTTTGAGCACATAATTGATTATACTTTTAGATAGTACATAAATGAAGAAGTTACTGGTTTTGGTAAAAGAAAAAAGATTGGATTTCACAAAATAAAAATAAAAATAGGCCTACATGGAAAAAATATATTTAACAGAATAATTATATACATTATTATTAACAAAATTATCAAATATAAAAATATCACAACAATCGGGTATTAGGGTCTAGTCCAGGTGCAATGTTCCATCAGGTCTCTTCGTTCTTCTTAGGATATTTCTTTCAGGCGTCGTAACAGGTCAGTTGTTTGCTCGTATCCAGGATTCATGACATTAAAATAGTTAAAAAGTAAATTAGTGTAGTTATATTGTCTTACTTCTTGGTGTCGGAACAGCATTGCAATTCAATTTTTTGCGGAAATGATTAACAAAATGTTTATGAATAAAATGATCTTCACATGAATGAAAATTTAAACAATGAAGACTGTTCAATATCACAAATGGTTTTCCATGTTTTAAGATATTCTTCAAAGGTATGTGTTCTGTGGTTTATCCCACGACAACAGAGGGTACCCTCTATGAAGATTAGGATTCCTCATATATTTCTCTTATTGTAATGCATTAATAATATAAAAAAGTTAATTGAATAATCAGTAATAAGTATTGGGACCCGTATTTCATTAAAGAATATAGCAAATTGTTGTGCATTTAAAAGTTACAGTGAACTGTAAATGTCGGTAAGTGTGTCGTGCTTAATTTTCATTCGCAAATTACAAGAAAACCGCTAAATTGCCTCAGCTATTTTATACACCATTCAATTCGGAATTAAATAGTCTATCGTTTCGTGTACAGCGCATTGCTGAATATTAACACTTTGATTATAAGGATAAAGTTCGAGCATTTTGGCGCTGTTCAAAAACATCACTTAGTAGTTCGGCCATCGCCGAATAGATGGCGACGAAGCGTGGAAATGCGAATGTAAAATGTTTAAAAGCTTTTGTTCGCGAAAATGTTATAATGTGCGCATTATTTAATTCTATGAGCAGCATTAATGGGGTACATTTAACACTCAATTTCTTAAATACGCATTTGCGTGTTTAATACGCTTATTAAACACGCACGCGTATTTTCGTGTTTAATGTGGTTATTAAACACGCTAATTCGCGCTTTAATTCACAGAACGCGATTTATGATAATATTTTGTTTACCCTGTTTGATACTGATTTAATTTTTTTTCAATTGTAATTTTAATTAGAACTGTAATTTCGATTCTAACTTTGATTTTGATTTTGTTTTTGTTCTTTTTTATTTTGATTTTGATTTTAATTTTCGTGAACAAAGTATAGTGTACAACTCGCATATAATGGCTATTAATCACTCAAACGATTTGCTCCACTCGCCTACGGCTCGTTCCGCAAACATCGTTCTCGTGATTAATAGCCATCATTATATGCTCGTTGTACAATATACTATTTTAAAACAAGTAACCTTAAGAAATCACAAGATGTCTAAATTAACAAAATGTACACTGCACTGCATTGGAGATTTTCAGACAGCCGATATAATTTTACTTGAATTATAGGGATTTTCAGAAAATGTGCTGCCAACTATTTTCAACATTCTGATCTCACTGTACGTTTCTAGTTTGCATATTTAGTGGGTTGTTTGCATCGGGTATTTCTCCTACGTTTATTAGGTTCTGCAAGTAGGGTCATTTTCATCTGGTGGTGGATCTTATTCACCTCTATTAAAGCAAATGTTATTTGAGCATGCAGGCGCTACAATAACATATAGGACAATAGGTAGTATACAGTAAACAATGTGTACTTACATCTTACATATCTGAATTATATTCTAATTGATGTTCAATCAATGAAAATAAATTCAATATGTAAAACAATCAAACAATCAAGTGCTTTTATCGTTTTATTACTTACAATGTTTTACCAAGCGTGCAACGAGAAATCAATAAAACGTATAGTAAATTAAATGCTTGGACAGTCGGAACCGACGATAAAAATTATCCATATGGAAGTAATCTGTTCTAATATACGTATACTTCGGTATACTAATATAGTTTTAATTTAAAATACGCGCCTAGCGTTCACTCATAACTGCAGCCAATACAAAACAAGGTTAGGCCATGTTAAAATTCGATTGTACATCTTGCAGTTTTATCTATGTAGTCTTAAACCGCATGGCATGTGCTACGTGCTCACATGAAAGTGAAATAACTCGCGAAGTAACAGTGCATAAAGAATAACATTTATAGACGATGTAAGGTTGTTAATATTGTGGAAAAAAACTGTGAGTATTTACTATTTGCAGAAATTGCAAAATATTAATTTCCAGATTGTTGGACATAACCTTTTCTCTAATATTAGACACAATATTGCGCATTCCGATTAAAAAGGCCTGCTTGGAATAAATTAATACATCAAGGACCTCTAATTTTATCTTGAAGTATTTCATTCATGCCGTATAGAAACAATTCAGTGATTTTACAATTTAATTGATATAGTATAATTCTTCATCGTTTCACCAAACGGTGCAAATAAAAGAATTACTGAAAGCAAGAATTAAATCTCATATTCAGATGTAGAAACAATTATCTAGGGTTTTGTTCTAAACTTATAGCATTAATTTATAAGTAAATGTATATTGCGTAAAATGGCATGATTTATAAAATTTACCATGATATTTGTGAACATGACTTTCACCTACTTCGTGAAACAATATTATTAAATAGTCATGTATCTCCCTTTATGTTGCATTAGCAAATGTTAAACTTGTACAGATAACAAACACTATTTTGCAGCCATACCTTTTGCACCGATAAAAGCCGCACAACGATGTGGCATTGATTCAGTTAATCAATTAATACAAGCAGGTGGAATTTTATTCCATTCTTCTTTCAATAATTTGAATAATGCGATTTTATGAATATATATGCTTTCGAACTTGATGATCTAGCGTTTTCCCATAAGTGTCCTATTAGGTTCAAGTCCGGTGATTGAGATAGCCAGCTTAAAACTCTCATATTTGAGCAGAAAACCACCGTTTTGACACCTAGGATGTGTGTTTGGGGTCATTATCCAGCTGAAATATCCAATTCTGCGGCATTGTTTCTTCAGTATATAACAATTTTTTTTCTGAAATGTCCTTGTAAATAGCATTCAGATTTTTTCGCATCTTATTAAATAATATAAACGTTGTTAAATCGTTTTTGATTGAGAAAGTTGTCCATTATTCGGCCGAATCATTATCTCCACAGGTGACGTCCAATCAAATTATAGCGGTTTCATTGCCCAACAGGTGACGTCCAATCGAATGATACGGGTTTCATTGCCCAACAATTTAGTTACTATGGTTACGATTCATTTTTTGTCAGCGAACTGCTGCAATTTCCAAATAGAAAAATTATTCGTTATAATTTAATACAAACAGAAAAAATCTTTAGGTAATTATTTAATATGATGCGAAATAGTTATTTATGCAACAAGTGAGTAAAGTAGTACTTTTTTTCACGAGTAGCAAAGATTGCAGCAATTCCTACAAGTGAAAAAAAGTTGCTTTACTCTCGAGTTTCATACAAAAATTTTTCTACGTCCGTAACTTTAAATAAATTCAATAAAACCTTAATCAATTTTTATAAGTAATAATACTTTTTTTAAATGAAAATAATAATCATCAAGTTTTCTTGATCAGAAACAAGTGTTGACATTTATCGGCGGAACTCGCGGCATCTTGCGAAGCGTTCATGACACACTTTGCGCAGACACACTTTGCGCAAACAATTTTATAGTAGCGTTAAAAAATGAACCGCTACAGCATTTTTTTTCACGCAAGAATGAAAAAATGAACTGTTATGGAACTTTTTTTCACGCTGTTTGTAGGGTTCAGGAATCACATATTTTATGAACCCAAATTAATGAAAAAAACTTTACCTTTTATAACGGACGTAGAAAAATACAATTTTTATTCTTAAAATTGCAGTGCAATTTTTTTACAGTATTTATTCTTCGCAGGCCTAATAAATGAACCACGCATGCTCGAAGTTAATTAAATTAAATAGTCAATAACTTTTTTATTGATTATATTGTTTTCTTTTAGTTTATTAAATTTTCTATTTGTCCTAATATTGTACAACATGTTCTAATTTCAGCTTTACAATGTCCGTGACATCAAGAAAAACGAAAGCGACGCACGCATCCTCGATATTAAAGTCGACTAGTCTCCAAACTCGACTCAACGAGTCCAGAAATAAGACGAAAGTTCGGTTCCAGTTGCCTTTCTTGAAGAGCGTACAGACGGTCCTGCAGAACTACCTGAAAACCGGCGTGAACCAAGAGTACCAGCAGTTAGTGGTGGTAATCCGTGATTCGGAACTTTTTGACTCTGACTTGGATAGTCTTGTACATGAGGCTAGTGAGTGTATACCTATCCTGAATAGGGAACTGCGGCTGTTCGTCGAGGCGATTTTAACGGTAAAATGGGCCGACCGGGGGCAAAGCACTGTGCTGAAGTATCAGTCGTTCCTAATTAATGTGTTAACAGCGCATAATTATTACTTGAAGTATGCAGTGGATAAGTTATTCAGTAACTTTTTACCAGGTAAGTCATGGTTTGTTTTGATATGCTGTGCCTAAGATAATAATACATTTTTTAAATATTTATGTTATTGTTTTATTTTAATGAGCATTTATTATAAACAGAAATATAAAAATTACAATTTTTAAATTAAGCTTACATATTGGTAGTTGTTATTAATGATGTTTATGCGGGACACGTGATTTTTATATTCTAAATTATTAGACACATTGGGCCCTATTCTGTTTTTATCACTTTCGAAAAGTTTCCGATTCTGTTTCTATCACCGATCGAGTTTCGAATGACGTCAGTCGAAAAGTAGGGTTCAGTTTTATCACCTAGTTCGGAGCAGCTGATAAGTGTGTGTTAACCATAAAATTGTGAAAATGGTCTTTATTTTGCTTTATTATTGCTGCGAGAACAAGAAGAAGCAGCCAAAAATTACTATTTGCTGCAATTTTAACGACATTTACGGGACTTTACCAATCCATTTGAGACGCCGAAATGTGAATTAGAATATTTGTTTTAAAAACAACAAATTTCTGAGAGTTTCGAAGTACCCCACCCATATTAGATGGTGATTAGTAGTTATCAGTTCCACAATTCTTCAAAATGAACTTAATTACAGTTCGCTTCAAGTGCACTCGGTACTGATTTTCCCGGCAAAAGCATGCCGTTATTAGTTCACTTGCTTCAATTTTACAGTGTTGTCACACTTACTTTATCACATTAGAAACGGAATACCAATTTGCCGTTCGTTCGAAAACGATGTAATAAATTTTCTCGGCGTAAAGTTATCACCGTGTTAAAAACAGAATAGGGCTCATTGACTGCTTAATAAATTATATATTTAACCATAATGTGCATGTACAGGCTGGCTAATCGAGGCTGGCCAGTTGCACAGAAGCATAAACGTTCTAGCAGCAGAGATAGTTGCAATCATTAGTTTTCATAAACCATTCGTATTATACAATCGAGGTAAAATGGATTTTAGGAGCAAGTTGTCGGGTTGTCCACTTAACAGTAAATCCCGCGAAATAATTGACAATGTAGTTAAGTTTATGCAAAGGGAGCTGGTGAACTTCTAGTGTCAACCAGGAAGGTTCAAGAGAGGGTTTTTGCCATGACCGGCATTTCCGCGTATTCGTATTTTCCTGTTAATGTGCAATTTTTTAAACATAAGTAAATTTATCACTGCGCCTGTCTTCTCACTCTGCAGTGTTAATCATCGTACTCTGCGCGGCACGCTCCTCCTCGACCAACTTGATTTGGTCGGTCTCTACAGACTGTATTTACAAAAATTAAATTAAATGAACTAATAAAAATATAATCAGAAAAAATGTTGTTGCGGACATTATGTAACTTTCTCTGATTTGATGTTATAATAAATGGGATTTTTCATTTCTTCAGATTTTCACAAAGCTCAAATTTAAAGTTTCACTTAAAAGTCTCTATTAGCTTTTGAGATACATCACGCACCGACAGACATTTTTGAAGAATGGTCGGAATCGTCTCGGGGACTTCAAGTTTCTGTTGATTTTTTGTATTCCAAAAAAATCACGAACACAATTCTTTTTTTTTATTTTGATGGAATTGCGGGTTAAGGAGAGTGAATGACTATGAGAGAATTGGCGTAAGCAATTTGCTGTTTGGCAACTAACGTTTATTTTTAATATTTGAGAATTCATTTTCATAATGAATGGGACAAACACTAAACAACCATGGACCCGAACGATAACTTTTCGTTAATAAAAGCTACCACCCGAGCATGGGATTTGAACCCACGACACCTCGCACCGAAAGCGGGAGTGTAACCGCTCCGCCACGGAGCGCCCCAACAATTCTTTCTCATACTTTATATGGAGAAAACAAAAAAATAGTAACGGTTACAGAAAGTGGAGTAAAGTCGGAGATGGTGGAGTTTTTGCTGGTTTGAAAAACAAATAAATTTGTGCAGTTAAATAGGCGAGATTAGCAGATTTAAAACTACATTGGGATCAAACGGATAGAGGAAAACTAGAATGCGGGTAGAAAAGAGACAACAACAACAACAGAAATTGATGATGTTGGTTTTAGGAATGAGAAAGTTTTTTCGGAACTAATGGTTTAGCCTGAGGCCGCCATTATGTGACAATTGCCATTTTCACTTTAGGGCCCGTTTTGATTGTGCTATGGTGATTATAAAATTTATTTTTGCATCTTCTAATAATTTCCAAGAAAAACTTTCTACCAGTAAACATAATAGAAATTGATTAAAATTAAATTAAATTTTGAAAGTATTTCAAATCAAACACTATGAATTAGTAATTATATTACCAATTAAAATTTGCAATAACCCTCAAATTGTAACAATTTAAATACCAAATATTTATTAGTAGTAAACTGAACCAATCTTTGACTATATACTAACAGACTGCTATTCCCCCTCCATTTCCCATATGATCACTGCTCCAAAAGTTGTCCACAAGCTGGAGCCCGATATAAGTCCCGCCCCGGAGCCGAAAATGGAGCGTAATTTAAAAACCGGAAAGCAAAAAAAAATATTTCTCGATGTATTCATCAGCAACGTGGAGAATGCAAATGCGAGTATATTTCGGCAACTCGGGTCCACTTTCCTGCCTGTTCTTTACAAGCAAAGCATCAACCCATAATTTGCGAAGTTCCGGATTTAATGGAAATCTAATACAGAATTTTAGGTTATAAGTCAAAAGTCAACTGACGTGTACATCAGCTGACAGAATTATAACCGCGTTGGCATATATACGTGGACGTATTGCAGCCTTTCGCATAGCAATATTTTGACATAGTGTGAATATTTGACAATATAAATGTTTATATATTCAAAGGTGTGAATAAATTGCAGGGTATCACAATATGCAATGCAAGCTCATAGAGTCATATGTTATAGACACAAAATAGCTACCAATTTAGTAACATACCGCAACCATTTAGGGTCCCGCCGCGCCACCGTTGCTTGGAGACACACATGAAGTGGCGCTAGCAGTCCATAAGTATATAGTCAAAGGAACCAATATTATTAGTTTCGTACAAAAGGTGTAGGATTTTCAATAACGCATTAAATTACAGTATTGGTATGACCTTGAATAGGAAGTACAAGATCATATGAATATCATCTGTTTCATGTTTATATAGTAGAATTTATACTTGACAACTGTGTTACAGCTTTCAGGTCTCATAATTCTAAAAGTACTTAACGGAAAAATACCTCATTATAATTATTATGTTTTGCAAAGTGCTCAACGCAAACTACGAGAATATATAAAAAAAAGTGAGAATGCCATTGAAGATGGTCTTCATATGACCTTGTACTTGCTATTCAAGGTCATTATTATTTAATGTGTAATTGAAAATCCCCACAACTTTTGAATGAAATATTTTTTTCCAAAATATGTATTTTTGGAAATGTTCCAAGAAGTGATTTTCCATAATTTTGAATACCTTTCCAAAGGTTGTCTATAAATTTCTTTGCTATACTCCGTCTACTGATACATCAGACTTTTTTTTTTAAATCTTGAGTGGTAGAAATCCCACTAGGTTGCCGCCGAACAACTCTCGCCACAAAAAGTAGTACTTGCGAAACTTAATTTATTACAAAAATCGCACTCAAGAATATTACCACGTAGTTGTGTAATTGGTTCGTCGTATTATTTAGAATGTTCTCCATGGCGGAAATCAACAACAATAACAATAACAAACTGTTAATAATGTGTCTATTGGCAACGCCAAGTATGAATATATTGGAAGTATACCGGTACCAACCTAACTTGCTGCAAAATTACATTTTTCTCATAGCCGTGTTGGTACTTCATGTTTCAGTTAGCACTGAAGATGTCAAAAGTCAAAAAAGTCTATCTATAAGTAGATGGAGTTTACCAAGTCCCAAGATATATATTCTGAAAGTTTAGTTGATTAATTTTTTCTTTGTAAAGTAGAAACAAAATACCGTAAATTGATTTTTAATTTTTAAAAACCAACATTGAAATGTGTATGTGTATTTGTATGATTCAAATGCTGAAAAAATAATTGTAACGATTTTGTGTAGGGATTTCGGCAATTATAGTGCTGGAAATTTTTAATTATTGTTTTATATAAACTCATTACTATTATGATGTGTTGCATAATTGTAATATTGAAATGTTTCTTGAAGAAAATAAAAACAAAAATTGGTTCAATTAAATATGTTCTGTATTAAATCCACCGACAATTAAAGAGAATAGTCAATAAATGACTATTATGACAATAATATTGTAAACCATATTTTTTTTTATATTATTTGTTTTTACTTTCTCTGCTACGAAGTACGAGAAAGTATTGTGATCGTGATTTTTTTTTCAATTTTTTTTTACGGAAATATCCATGTCACTGTGCGCGCTGTATCTCAAAAACTAATAGAGCAATTGATATGAAACTTTGAACATCTGTGTTATTTGATAATCTGAAGAACTGAAAAGCTTTTGGTAAAATTTCGTACAGCGGAAGTGGGCGTTTACCTTAACTGTTTTTTGTTTTTGCCAATATTTTCTTAAATATGAAAAATATCACAAAAACATTTAAACAAACATTGAAGGCAACAAAGAAATGAACATCCTTTGCTTGAAAACATTTTTCATAAAATCATTTTTATTCGAGAAAAATGTTTTTTTTTTAATTTTTGGTTTATAATTATGAAACGATAATAGTTTTTTTTCGAAATCCCTTTAGTTTTTGACTAAACTGAGTTTTTGAATTTGAAGTATAATTTTTCCATCTTTCATAATTTTGACGTTTTAAACGTCAGTTTCATCCGAGTTTACACAACGCTCGATGTACATTTAAAATATGATTTCAATTGAAAATAAACCGTGAAAACGTAAATATAAATGTCTATGATACCATCAAGTCGGAGAAAGTAACATGATGGCCACATCACCATTTTTTAATGTGTATTATATCCAAACGGGTCGAACAATATTGAATTTTAAAAACCTGTCGACATCAAAATTAACTACATTTATTCAAAAATTAAAATTGGAAAGACATTTCAAGCAGTCAAATTATTACTACATTCTAAACATGCTGGTCAATCACTTAAAAGATTGATCAATTTGGATTATTGAAAGGCCAATATTTGGCTGAAATTATGATTTACTGACAAGAAAACTTTCCTGTGAAATGAACTGAAAGTTGAAATCCGAAACGCAACTATAACTTTAGATTTTTTAATTTGCTCAGCTCAGCATATAATTTTAATTATATTTTGGTTTAGTGCATTACCATTTGGAATACGCACCTGTCGTTTGATCCCCACATGCCAAATCAAATATTAAAACCTGAGAGCTATCAATGCAAATTTTTAAGAATTATAGAATAGTTGCGCAACTAAGTTTCTGGGTTACACACATGGATGCTGCTAACAATATCTGTAGTCGACATAAATGTTGGAAGTTGTGTTTTTTTGATAGCTTGGACATCTGTTAACAATAATCAGTCGTAATACACAACATAGGCAAAAGTAGTGGAATGGTTAGGGAATGGGGTGAAGGTGTATAGAGAGAAGTGAAAATAATGATGGGTATGGGATGTGGCAGGTGTGTGGAAGAGTACCGGGATACATGATAGAGAGGGGATGGAGTAGAGAGGATAGGGTGATCACGGCAAGGGCGAGGTGTGGATCAGATGAGAGAGGAAGGAAGGTATGGATGGAGGAAGAATATGGAAAGTGTGTATTGTGTGAGAATGGGAAGAATTGGTGGGCCCACTTGGCGGAAGAGTGAGAGAGGGGGTAAAGGAGAAATGGATGGGAACGAAAGGGGTGGAGTGGATGAGGGAGGATAGGGCAGGGGTAAGTAACAATTGAGAACGGCGATCGGCAAGCACAAGATCAACTTGCGGAGGCATTAAAGATTACTCGCCAAGGTATTTCCAAACGTTTACGTGCCATGGGAAAAATTCAAATGGAAGGAAAACGGGTGCCGCATGAGTTGACTTGACTTGAGACAGATGGAAAATCTAACAAGGGGAGGATCAGATGTGTGACTCACCGATTTGATTCATCTTTGGCACACTTGTAGGTCATGACTGGGAGTGTAACAGGTGCAAGTAATAGGGCGCACTATTCAGCCGTTTTCGAAAAAACATGATTTCTTTATTTCCAGTGTATTTATGTACGTTTTATGTTAATAAAACGTCGATTAAAGTTGCTGACCCCGTGGCGTATTGGTAAAATCTTTGCTTCGCAACCGCAGGGTCCGCGGATCGAGCCCCGCTGATGAAAGTTAGTTATTAATTTTCTTTTTTATAGTTTTTATAAATCCATGTGTATTTAAATATGTTAATTTCAGAATCAATTATAATAATTTCATTTTTAGGTGTAAAACAAAACAAATTTGAAAAATCAATATTTGTATTTCCAGTCTTTTTTTATAAAAAAAGTTCTATATGCTATTGCGCTATTCGGGTATTCGGGCGATAAAGGATTCCATGAACCTGGATGATGTTACAATTAGTCACAGAATCGAGTGAAACACTAGTTGTTTCGACACATTGCACAAGTGATTAAGGAAATAAAAATATTGATTTTTCAATTTCCTGTTTAATTTGTTTAATACTTCTCCTAAAAATAAAATTAATATAATTTATTCTAAAATTAATATTTTTAATTACTTTATTTATAAATTTATTTATAAAAATTATAAAAAAAAGAAAATTAGCTAACTTTCTGCGGGGCTCGATCCACGGACCTTCCGATTGCGAACCAGAGATTATACCGATGCGCCACGGAGGTCTGTGTCCTTTAACTAACATAAATGGTAGATAAACATACGGCAAATAAAAAAACCCTTTTTTCTCGAAAATGGCTGAATAGTGCGCCCTATTACTTGCACCTGTTACACTCCTAGTCATGACCTACACGTGTACCGAAGATGGATCAAATCTGATCCTCCCCTTGTAAGAGCCACTTCTAATATTTTGGTTTAGTGGCGTGATAGAAAGAGTTTCCTGCATCGAATTGTTACTGGCGATGAGAAGTGGATATATTTCAAGAATCCCAAATGCAAAAAATCGTGGCTTTCACCTGTGAAGCCACGGCCTGAAAGGGACACGATAGACTAACGAATCCCAAATATTAAAAATAGTAGCTTTCACCTGGTTAAGCCACGAATTAATGGGACACGAGAAACATTAATACTGAAAAATCGTTATTTTACCACTTTTCGGTTAGAATATCTCCGAATCTTGAAGTGATGGACAAATTTGCGTTGCAGATTCGGTTTCAGAGCATGACAATCCTTGGAGAAGACAGCCTGGTCCTGTGTAATTGTTCCTTTATTAGTCCTCAAATTTAGAATCATGGTTATAAAGATTGCCAGGATAAACAATTTATAAATAAATTTTTTTCATAATTCTATTAGTTTTTGAGAAGAATTGAAGAAAGTTATCGTGGCCCCAACAATGTTTTTTTTTTTAAACTCGGTTTAGAATTCTATGATTCAAAGGATTTTACTCTATTTATTTATTTATTTATTGGCAGTTTATTCCTTATCCAACTGTGAAACTAAAAAACAAAGAAACTAATAAGATAATCTAAAGTAATAACTATAATATAATCATATTCATAATCATATTATCAATAATCATAATATAAACTTAACCTATTAGGGCCAAATATTCATTTTTGATGGAAAGGCTTCTCAACCGAAAAATTGGCTTTTTGCTGCCAGTGGCTAGCGATCGAATGAATGATTTAGCAACAAGCCCATTTTTCCAATAAAAATGTATGTTGATGGCCAAAAACTCCTGGTAGGTAATGTGTTTAAAGCCAGCTTTATTGTGAGATCGACTAGGCTTAAATTTACACATTCAACTGTTACAGCCTTATTAATAGATTTTAGTACACAGAATTAAGACGGTACTAAGAATGCCACTAACATGTCCGTATTAATAGAACATTTTAGTGGCTCACTGAATTTAGTATTCCACTAACTATTTAGTATCGTTGTACTCCGTGTTTAAACGCCAACACCATTAAACATAACCTATAATTCAAACCGCGTGACGTTTGAAATCGTTATTATAGTTATATTTGTATATAAGTAATGAATACTAGCCAAAATGTTAGTATTGTGCTTAAAGCTGTTTTGGAGTGCGTTTACAATGTTTTATAAATAAAAAATAATAATTTGCTTAGAGAAAACGTTGTAGACATCTTGCAATGAAGACAAGACTGGTGCATGTAACTGCATCGCAGGAAAGTTGGATAATAATTACATAATTAAGCATAGATTAATGTTATTAATGTTCACATAGTTCTTAGGTGCATTTAGTATTAAATATCGCAAATTCAATGAATCAGGCGCTTGTCTTGCACGGCTATTCAAGTTTAAAAAAAAAAACCTCTCAACGAAACAATTTATAGGTTGGATAAGACAAGTTAGCGCGCCAAAAACGATGTTGCCACATGATTTTCCTTGTTAGCACGCAACTAACTAATGGCGTCTAAATATTGTTCTATTAATGTAGGACATTAGTGATATCTTAATAAGGACTTAATGGCCACTTTTTTGGAACGAAGAAGTGGCCGTGCGGGTCCATGGATGTCTAGTGTATGTCCCATTCATTATCAAAATGAAATCTCAAGTAATTATTGTTAGTGGCCGAATAGTACATGCTTACGCCAATTCCAAATCATCTGTACTTCCTCAACCCGAATTCCCGTCAACCATCCTTCCTTAAAAAAAAAAAAAAAAACTATTGGCTTCTTAAAACTCTTAAAGTTTCTTTGATTATAAAACTGGGCAGGAGAGAGAAATTATTATACGACAATACTTGTACATTTTGTGTAGATATACCAATGTAATTAATTTTTTGGATTTTCAGATAATGCAGAGCCAGAGTGGACAAATGGAATTCCCAAAGATGAGGACTGTATTATGTATGCCAATGTGCATCAAGTTTTAAGTTATCTCATTACATTAATTCCAATGTAAGTATTTATAATTGGTGTAAAAACTGGTTAACATAACATGTAACTGTTTGAGCTTGATTTCAAAAACTACAAAATATGTGACAAATAACATTAAATGACAAGAGCTTGTAGTAGTCATGTTTGTAAGGGTCATCCTCACTATATTGATCTCTTGAACATTCAGCCATAGAATTATGTATTTAAATAATTTCAAACCATCTTGCCTATGTAATATCAGCTACAATCGCTTTATATATCAAAGTGGGGTCAATAGTGGTATTTGTTTTTTATTAGTGGTGAAATATCAGCTCTCAGCCAATCAACGAAATGCATATGTAATGATACCAGACACGTGTGTTTCATTTTACAAGTGGAACATGTGTGTTTGATGTATTTACATAGTCTGCGAAATATACAATGCACATAATTGTACGTTTACAGTAGCAGTCTTACATAAAATATATTTAATATGTATGTTATTTTTTAGGTCTGCAGAAATAATATTAAATTCAGCAGGAACAAATTTTCCCTATTTAAATAAATCCTCCCACATTCACGAAGTCTACGTGCATAATATTCTATGGATACTCAGTTATCAGCCCAAATTTAGACAAGAAATACTTAGATTAATATTTACAAAGTAAGTCAAACAAATTTCCATTTTCACTTATCCCCGGATATTACTGAATCATAATTGCGTATTGTTTTAGACTGGTATTATTAGATGTACATGCACCCAAGGAAGACATAATTAAGGCTGAAACGGCAGAAGAGATATTTGAAATGGACGTCGAAGGCGGGTCAAGTGATAAGACGAAGCACCCTGTAGCACATACGCTAGATATATGTTTAGATAGGGTGTTTAATTACTTCATTACGGAGTGCCACAATTTGGAAGCGCAAGAAATTGATTGGGAAAAATCAAAAGGTAATTTATATAATTATGTTCTTTACATTTACTTTAAATAATTATTAAATTCTGCAATGTCATATCCACATTATTATTGTTCAAAATTATAGTGTAACAATTGCCTAAACATTATAAATATTTTTAAATCTTCGGTACTTGAACCCAAAATAGGTACAAATCCCGAAAAATTGGGAAGTGTGACCACCCTATTCAGGAATGAAATAATTTTCAATGTTAACGGACACAAATGCAAACGAACATCCACTACTTGGAAGAAAATATAGGTGAAAATTCTGCCTGCTTTGTAAGACATTGTGCACAAAAACGATAACTTTGTGGATAATTTGTTGAATGATTGAATCATAAAAAATTCAATTGAAGCAACAAGAGCATGAGGCACAAAAATGACTATAAATGATGTCATGAATGGAGTTGATACAGTTGAATAGTGACCATGAACTAAAAAAGAACAAAGAGACCAAGCTAATTAAAAAAAGCAAATGTTATTGGGCAATGGAAACTCTAAGTTTGATGGTTTCACAACCATTTTAGATACAGTCTAATTTTTGAAGAAGACGGGCTGTGAAAAGATGGAATAGAATACCACCGGCATGCAACAAGAGGCGACAACTCCAGGAGGGGAATATTACTTTTCAAATGTCATTATCTGTAAGTGGAAATTATGAAATAATTATTTTGAATTTATAAAAGATTAAATATTTTAAAATGAACCAATAATGCATAAATGAGTGAGAAAGTTACCCCGACAAGAAAGTAGATGTGTGAAGAGAGATACTTTTTTCTGTCCCTTTAGTGTTCGACCAGGGTGAATCTTTGTCATTTTGAACAGATGCGTCAAGCATATTTTAACAAAGCTAATGCCTAGACAGAGGCACCTTGTGGTGTGAACAATAATGGAAATGCTCTTAGTACCATTGGGAATGAAATTGTTACGGTCCCATTGCTAGTGTTCTCTGATATCACTACCCCAAAGTACTCATGCGCTTATTACAGGGCGAAATGCGCTCACTTCATAGTTTTAAGAAATAAAAAAAATGTAAATGTACATTTGACATATTCGTAACTGCTTACAATACAGTGGAAGCATTTGGTTTGCAAGCTCTATTTTGAATTCAACACTCATTCCTTCTCAGCTGACATTTGAACCATCATCGAAGCATAAGCCATGATTTTGTCTTTGCTCTTCCTACTGCTTGTTCTACTTTTCTATATTTCTTTAGATTGTTATTTCTTTATAACTTTGTTAATGTCTTTTATTTTCAGTGTGGGTCTGTATTAGAGATGGGTAACTCATGAGTGAGTCGATTCAAAGAGTTCACTCATTGGAATAAGTCGAGTAGTGAAGTGTTGAAATCAGTGACTAAATAAGGAGAAGAGAGTCGACCCTTTGCAAGTATACACGCAGAATCTTTTCCACGAGTTATCTCGCAAAAATGAGTCATTTCGCCCATTTCTAGTCTATACTGACATGACATTTGTCAAACTCGTGGCAAGGGTTTTTATTAAATGGTACATTGTTCAACTTATTTTTATTATTTCTGAGGTGGATTCTGGTACATACGTAAATTAAATGGATGATACATTTACAATTTTTAATTCTCTAAAAAATATTCTTTTACAATTTTTCTCTAAAATGAATAGGGGAGCTAATAATTACACATATTTAATTTTACATGTTAAATTCCTATATTCGCCCCTTATCCCAGACACTCTGTATATAATTTAGTATATTATTCTAGTTTGTTTTGATATACCTTTGTTATATAGTATTATCTTCTTCATGTTGGTAACTTTTGTTTGCTGTTTGGATTCTGTTGTTGATTTCATCTTTCCATTTTTGGTGATTATTCCTCCTAGATATTTGTATGATTTGGTCTGTGCCTTGTCTTTTTCATCTATTCTTTCCTTGTTACCTTTTGGTTAGGTATTATTTTTATACCTTTATTCTTTAAATTCTTTAGATCCTTAAATTTAATAGAAAGGAAATATAACCTGAATATATTTAATTTTTATTAAGTTTATTTATGGCATCTGGAACAATTTAAATCTTCAGTTTTTTGTTCCGTACCTTTCCTTTTTGTTTTTTTTTCTCATTAGTATGAGATCAAATCTTACCTTTTCAACTTGTGGCAGGGTACTCTACTTTACAAGTTTATAACTAATGTTTTTGAACACGTTGAAGTACAGCTTTTAAATATAAAGACCGAATGACAATACCTAATTGTGATCTTGTAGTTAAAGAATTTACCAAATCAAAATGTAAACCCTAAAGCATGGCTTGCAGTGAATGGAATCAATATGCTTGGAAAGAGAGATCTGTAATGTATTACTTTTCGATTTCGATGATCAACTAAATGTTATCAAGTAACAATTGTTGATATTAAAAAATCGACTATTATCACAGTACCATTGATAAAAATGATCAAGACCAGTCTGTTACAAACTCATGGTACGGTTTTTTGGTACAGTTGTGAATAAAATTGTACAAAAATCTTGGAGAAAAGTTTTGTTCATGTCTCGAGATAAAGTTCTCAATGATTCGTGTCTCAGTTAACTACCTAATCTCCCCACCTTAATGAAACACTTTCCATACTAAAACAAAATTAAAAAGGTACGCTCCAAATGGTTTAACACATAAGTACTATAATTAACTGTTTCAATATTTACGTATTGGTAGTTCTATTATTAATGCTAGTTATATGAAATATACAGGTTAAGTTTTTTTATGTTTAGTATGGGGATTTCGGAAACCATAAGAAATAGAGAAAGAGTTAAATGGGCAAAGGAATGCAGTTTTATGAGCTGAATAAATGACACTTGTAAAATTTGGAAAAAGTCAATGATAGCTAGATACTTCGAAAAATGTAAAAAGTACCGATTTTTTTAAATAGATTAAAAAAAACAACCTTTATTGGCATAATCATGATATCTCCATTCTAAAAAGCTATACACATAATACAATCGCTCCTCCCCACCTCTCCTTTCCCCTCACCTCCTGTCATCCTTCTCCCGTCCCACTTTCTCCAGTGTTCTTACCCCAGCCCCATCCTCTCTCATCCATTCTGTAACCCTTCTGTTCCCTTTCACTCCCACCCATTCCTCATTCACACCCTGACACTCATCCACCAGATGCCTCCATGTATCCTTCCCCCACTCACATAATCCACATTTCATATACTCCTCCCCCATCTATTTATTTCCCCCCTCTCTCCAGACCCACACCTAGCCCTCACTATTATCACCCTTTCCTCCCTGCTCCCACCACCCTCACTCAGATATCTCGGTAATCTCCCATACACTTGCCACCTCCCAAGGCATATTATATTCGCTCTTCTCTATCCGTCCCTGTCTCTCCCGAGTTTCCACTTGCTTCACCTTCTCTTTCACCCATGCCGCCACCTTCATACCCTTATAAAAATCCATTTTACTCGATTGCTATAACAGATGGCAAAAACTGTAAATGGCTTAGTTCTAGATAATTTTACTCTAAATAATAAAATTTTATCTAAATTTTTCTATTGATATTAGTTTCCGAAATATAACACATTTTACATTTTTTCAAATAGTTGGCTATGGCTTCATTGTTAATTTGTATTATTTTTGTCAAATATGTTTATCAGTCTTTTACTGCATTAGTATTTTTCTACGTGTTTCTGAAAGTTATAATGGAATTTTGTAACAAAGAAAAGCTTTATATGCTTGTTTGTTATATTTATTCTAATAAAAATATCACACTTGCAGCAGAACAATATATTATTGAATATTTCAACTGTTATAGTAATCTCGGATCCTTTAAAAAACCGAAAGCCCAATAAAACAAAATAGACCAAGTTTTGGAAGTAACAGTATTGAAATTAACCACTCAAGATCTTCTTCATTTTCTTTGAAATATCTTTGAAGATATGCTGGATGATTTAAGTTTGTCATCGCGGGCTAGATTAACCCTACACTGCGCAATGTAGCATATCTGCTACAACCGTATGTATTATTTTTGTACAAGAAATTTAATTTTGTAGAAATGCACTATATAGATATTTAGCCACATCCATATGGAACAAAATATGTAAAGGCTATATTGCAATGCATCCCCTCTTCGCTCTATAAATAGAATTCAGTTAGGCAATGTGCTACTGGCTTGAACCATGTGTTGAACATAGCTCCGTGTTTCATCTGTCTAAATCAACATTTGAGTAAATTTATTATTAAAAACATATTTCTGTTTATCCTAAAGGTTAGTATATTTGTTTGTACATAGCTATAAGTGGATATAATTTATTTCTCACACAAAAATACGAGTTGAGTTGTAGCTAATCTGCTCCATAGTGCATTTGGTATTCATTTTTCTAGATTTGTTTTATACTATGAAAATGTCGAAGGCAAATCAATGGCAAAATAAGTTCCTCACAGATAAACTTTGGACATTATTGCACATTTTTACCCCAAATGCTTTTTGTAGCAGATCTGCAGATTTATAAATAAATAATTTTAATTTCATGTTTAGATTTTTTAAATTATTTTTACCTTAAACTACATACAAAACTATACCAAAAAAACATTTTTTCATCTAAAAAGAATATCGGATTAAAGAGAAAAAAAATGTCTTTCCAATGAACGCAAGGAATTTGATTCGTGTTTTGACTTTGAATTTTAGTGTATAGTATCCCCAGGTTTAGAGGAATCAAATGGCTTTGCCTTTTCGAGTGGTTTACAGCGGCATTAACAATAACCTCAATAAAATCATCAAGCAGAGTGACCAGGAGAGGAGGAGATTTTTTACCTGTCGTTATACGGTCATTACCCACTGTAAATTTACCAGACTACCCTCAACTTGATGATTTTATTGAGGTTATTGTTAATTCAGGTGTAAATGACACGAAAAGCCATATTATTCTTCTAAACCTGGGGATACTGTACATTACGTTTTCTTCCACCTAAGCTATCCTGGATTCTACTGTATTTAATTTATACATTGTTATCCAGTCTTTAATTATGATATATTTGCTTCAACCTGTTCTTAACAAAAAACAAAAATATTAATAATACAAAGTAATGTTTTATTTTAATTTCTAGGAATGTATCAGGATCTAGTGAAAATATTTGATGAAATTATTTTACCTACGTATAACACTCACCATGTACAATTTTCGATATTCTTGTTATGTAGTTTCAATACAGTGATGACTGAAGGATTTTTACAATATTTGTGGAAGAAGTTCACCCTGCCCCGAGAAGCAGCGGTTTTACGGCAGTCTGCTGTATCTTATATAGCCAGTTTGTTAGCAAGAGCAACATTTGTTTCTTTGCCGTAAGTATATCATATTTTCTATTGTAGTCAGTGGCGGCTGGTGACGTGACTTATGGTAGGGCCAGGGTAGTAGAGGTGACAGTAATGATGGTTGGGGTCGATCGACTCATTCACTCAGCGAGTCAAATCCAGACTGGAGAGGGGCAAAGTGCATATTTTTTGTGAGTCGATTCATTGTAAAGAGTGGACTTGAAAGAGTCTACTCTTTATATGACTCATGACTATCGAAAAAGTAGAAAGTATGTCTGGAAAAAAGTGATGAGCAAAAAAAAAGGTCCTCACTTCGAAAATTTTGTGATGTTCCCAGATAACATAGTGGAGACCAAGAAAATAAAAAAACTTCCTCACTTCGAAAATTTTATGACTTGAGTCAAGAAATTTACGCAGGAGTCACTTGAGCCCTCTACTCATTTCTAAGAATAGAGTCATTCATGAGTTAACCATCTCTAGTCCAGGCCAACCTTTACTTCTGCTGGCCCCACCACGAGTCTCATCACCAGGCACCATTGTTTGTAGTAATGCTTACCATTAATACCATCAAGGTTTAAATAAACTTTAAAAATCGGACTGAATTGAAGAATGTTTATCTTAAAGATTTATTGCTTAAAACCAGTGCGGTCACGCACCCTACCTATCTGTATTACCACCTCTTGTTCCTCAGCCGTACCAGAAAAAAGCCCGCGAACCGTCACTGCTTAAAACACACAAATTTGATTATGGTTCAGTCCGTTTTTACAAATTTTTCCTAGAAAATGTTTTGTTGGCTGGGGTACCGATTCTTACATGTGATTGCATGCAGTGACTCCTCTATTAAAATTAGTATCAGTCTACAATCTAGTAACTATATTTTTTTAATTTTTAGGTTATTAAAAAGCACACTGAAAGAAATGGCATCATGGATGCATTCGTATATAGCATCCCAAGATGGTAACGAATACATCAACACGGATTTACGAGTGCACGGAGTGTTTTATTACATATGCCAGTCCTTATTTTACGTGATTGCTTTTCGTCAGAAAGAATTAGTCAGCACAAAGAAAAGTAAGTTTACCTTATATATTTATACTCATTTTTCATTTCTGCTTCCATAAAATATTACATTATCGAATGTATAGAAAGTAAAGTTTGCTCTGACTCGCTAACTTCCATATTTGCCTAACATAGGTAGGTAAATAAATATCGTGAGTCCCAAAACTCTTGGAATCCACTCCTGCCATGAATTTGAAGAGGCAGGTCATTTCTTAATTCAACAAATTATCAAATGTCAAATGCAACATAGCCTCAAGACCATTCTAAATAATTCATGGTTATGAATTTACATTAACAGCAACTGACAGCTACTTAAAAATGACATTTGATAATTTGTTTAATTTTATGTGTGTGAATTAAGAAATGACCTGCCTCTTCAAATTCATGGCAGGAGTGGATTCCAAGAGTTTTAGGACTCACGTTATCATTTATAATTACGTTACATTTATCTCAAATTAAAATATAAAATAATGCAAAATGGGAACATGTCATGTAGTTCCTTTTCAAAAAAAAAAATGTAGTTATCCACTGACAAGCTGTCAACAGTGACATTTTAACAATAATAATAGTAAACGTTAATTATTCACAACTTTGTTGGATAATTTACAACATTATATTTTCACATGGGCTTGGACATTTTTTTTTTAATTTCACATTTTATTTACTTACCTTTCGGTGTAAGGATTAATTTTACGTAATAATTGTTTATTTTAATTCGTTATAATTAATGGTGTAATGTAATTACCATACAAACAATTTAAATTGTCCAGTTATTTGTTATAATAATAATAATCGTTTTTATTGTCCAAAACAATACACAATAAAGGGCGAAGTTTAGCCAATAAGGCTACTCTACTTGACGCTTAAATAAAATTATATAAAATATTTTGTAAATTTTATTTATTGTAAAGGAGATTCCGTGAATTAAATGAATAAATTTAAACAATAGATTTAGCCTATATGGCTCTACCATTATAATCACTGGTTGATTCATTCATCCATAGTAAGTACCGTTTCTCCATCAGACTATACAATGCTTATTGATCAACCAAGGTCGAAACCGATCGACAGTTGTTCGGTCACTAGGTTAAGTTTGATATTATTACATGAATCACCTATTTTTTAGATATATCATTTTTGGAAAGCTTAAATCTAGCCAAAATAGTGACGTGCAAGTTGAATCCCCTGCGAGTGTGTCAACCTGCAGTTGCGCAAAATTTCGCCGCGGTTACTAGGAAGTACCAATTGGCATATTGTTACGCGATTATGGAACATAACACAAGGAATGTACTTCCTGTCATTTATCAAGACGACAAAGGTTCATATGTGACGTCAAGCTCTACACTGGCCGCTCTGTTCCCATTCGATCCATATCAGTTGAAAAGGTAATATTAATACAATTTAGTGAAGATTCGCTAAAAACACAAACAACTCTTTTCTAGGTCTGGTGAGAAAATATGGCCGTTTTACATGGATTATCAAAATTCTGATGTAAATAATGGTGATATTGGAAATTCCAAGGAAGATAAGAACTTTGAAGATGACGATTTTCTAAGTGATAATGGTAGTGAATCGATTGCTTCGAAAAAGGACAGGTTTTCATACGGCTCCTCTCCAGGTTTTAAACACTTGGTCTAATTTTATTGTTGTGAAGATAGTTTTTTATATAAAACGAATATATTATTATTATTACTTCGATTGGTATTGCCACCCAATTTTGTGTATATTTGAAATTAATTGATATTATTTTAAATAAAGAAGAAAAATAGTCTAAATATATGAATATTTACTGCAGAACTAAACTCTATCCATTTCCAAGTGGCAGTGGAAATAAACAAACCCGGCTGCGTGATAGCCACGTGCGTACTTCAATAGACGCTTGTGATTGGTGCGTGCTCGTGCCCGGATTCAGTTTGTATTCTGAGCCCGTCACGATTGCAGTGCGTTTAAAAAGTGTTTAAAAATTAAAAGTTATTAGAAATGTCTTCCACTTGGTTTTGCAATGCATTGCAGTGTTTTTATTTGGGCAATAAAATGAAATTTATTTGTGGGCGCGCTAGGGTACGGCGCGTCCGACCCTGAGTATTCTCGCCGTTCACGTGATTGTGTTTACACGCGCTGCCGCTTGGAAATGGATATACTATAATGCCCGTTTGCACCACACTCGGTTAAAATACATGGTTACTAAATTGGTGATTGAGCTATCAAAACTCTGCCCATTGGATAGTATTGCTATGATTAAATGGTTGTGAGCTAAAATACAGTTGGCAATTTGTCGACTCTAAAATTTACTCCTTTGCGCATGCTTCATATGTCAAAAAAAAAAATTTCATGGAAATATTTATTGCAACAGATGCAGTAAGTGTTCAGCTATTTTTCAACATAGTCGCCGCCGGAATTGAGACATTTGTCATACCGTGGGACCAACTTTTAACATCGTGCATTCGATGTGTATACACGTCCAATACAACTTGCAGATTAAGTTATAACAATAACCTTTTTAGAAATAAATTGTTAATTTTTTATCAAATAAAATATATAATCCTTTCTCGTTTTTCGTAAACTGTATAATAGGACCATTTACCCTGCGTTTGACGTGTATACTCGTGATTGCTTGATTTTAATTCCGCACTCTGCAAGGAGTTTTTTTAATTAATTCTGCAGTTAACAGGTTAAATACCCGTGTCGTAGAAGTCTGCCGCCTGGGATTGGAACCACTGTTCCGGACATGGACTTCTTTTGAAATATATTTCACTTCACGAACATTCATGACTCATTTTGAGTCACTAATTTCAATCATGAGTCACTTGACTACTCGACTCATTTCAGTAAATCGACTCAGTCATGAGTTGCGCTTTCCAGAATAGGTATTCAATTTAAAGATATATCACCGCTTTTTTATAATTTCATTCAAAATTTAGCATTCGTGTACTGTTTTTCCACATATGATTTTTTTAAATAAAATGATTATACTGGGTTCCCCATAATAGGCCACCCATTTTAATATTTGAATTATTTTTTTTTCAGTTAACAAAACAAACTTTTTATTATACTAAATTACAGTTAACTCTTTGGGATTTATGATAACATAAATATTTGGCTAATTTAATTCTAACTTTTAAAAATCACGTCTTCTAAATGACCTCCACCAACTTCAACACATTTTTCAATATTAGACAAAAAGTGGTTCATTACACGGCGTAGCAAACCTTTGTCTATTCCTTCAACTTCTTCACGAATTTTGACTTTGAGTTCCTCGATTGTACCTGGACGACTCGCAAACACTTTGGCTTTTAAATATCCCCACAGGAAAAAATCGGGTGCCGTTAAGCCGGGGGACCTCGAAGGCTAAGGCAAATTTCCGAATCGAGAAATGAGTCCGTCATTAAACGTTTCTCGCAGAACCCGCATTGAGTTTCTGGCGGTATGAGCTGTTGCCCCATCTTGTTGGAATAGTAAGGCATTGTTTAGTAATCCTCGTCTATTTAATTCTGGAATGAGGAATGTCTCTAGCATGTTTACGTAGCGCTCGGATGTTACTGCTACAGCGCGGTTATTTTCATTCTCAAAAATATATGGACCAATAATACCAAAAGATCCTACTCCACACCACACAACACTTTTGGATTATGGAGGTTCTGTGTAAAGATTTCACGATGATTTTCATTTGACCAGTATCTAAAATTCTGTTTATTAACCATGCCGTTCAAATAAAAATTTGCTTCGTCGCTCATTAAGAGACTGAATTGCTCCTTGATGTAAATCCAAAAATTCTTGACAAAATGCTAAAGTTGCTTCTTTATCTTGATTTATAAGTTGCTGTGCCATTTGGTATTTATAGGGATGAAATTTTAAATCTCTGAAGAATTCGATCTAAGCTTCCCTTTGATATTCCTAGGATAAGGGTTTGTTGATTAGCAGACCTTTTAGGACTTCTCGTAAACGCAATTCTAACTCGTTCAATATTTTCTGGTGTACGAACTGTTCTTCGACGCCCAGGCTTCTTCAAATTTTGTACAGAACCATTTTCATGCCAATGACGAACCCATAACTTAACAGTTTTATGATTTGGCACGTGACCTCTATTGTTGTTATTAAACTGACGCCGGAATGCACGCCTAACTTCTTCTATCGAATTGCTTCTTATGTAAGTTTCTACACAAAACACACGTTGTTGGACTGAGTAATCCATGAAAGTTAAATAATTATGATGAAAACTAACAAACTTCTCGTGGAAAAATAACGTTCCACAAAATTATTAATATAAAACTTATTTGTGACAGGTGCCTACTTGATCAATAATTAACTTAAATCCCAAAGACTACAGAACATAATTCCACAGAGATAAACTTATTTAGTTATCTCGTAGGGAATTAATTAATAAAATAAAATGGGTAGTCTATTATGGGGAACCCTGTATTATGAACTTAACATCAGGTGTAATTGGTGGCAGATTTACGAAAAAATTCAAGGGGCCTCAAAACTTACCTCTCAAAACAAAAAAATAGTTATTTAAATTTTGTTTTATTCACAATAAAATTGTGAAGTGGCCAAAAAATCTAAAATATTATATTCTCCAATTTATTAAAAATACTAAAATATTTAGTCACAAAATTTGCAGATAATCACATGAGAACAGAATAAATTGTCATTCTGAAAATTCTAATTTTTCATGTGAATTAAAAATATCAAAACAATTGTCAAATACCTGAAACTTTCTAAATTTACTTAACAATTATTATATTTTAGAATTTAGTAAAAATATTAGAATATTTCGTCACAACATTCGGAGATAATCTCAAATTTTTCTAGAGTGTAGACCCTCATCAAAATTTTATTTCGCAATATAAATGTTTGTTACAATGTCCAATAAAACTTCTAATTAAATTATATACGCTACACCCTGGATTATGCACTTGTCTGTTGTAAATAGTATTTCACCATAGTATGTAACATTTTTGTGATTACAAGCATTTGCGCAAAATGGTATAACTTTCTTTCCAATTGAGCAAATTTAAAAATTAGGAAATATTTTTACCCAGATTAAAGTGTTGATTAGTTGATTATTTTGGTTTAAGTTTATTTTATCATTTGATATAGATATTTTTCAAGTTTAAGGGTAGTAAGTTGATTTTTGCATTGATTCATTTTTCAACCCTGTTTTTCACTGGGGAAGGGTCAATACACTCAAACCAAATTTAGTTTGCAAGTAGCAAAGTCTGAGTAGATTGTACCCAAGGCAAAAATAAAACGAGTGTTAAACCTATTTTAAAGAAAATAGGCGGTTTCAACAAAACTCTGTATCTCCAGTGGGGTACGCAGTACAAATCTGAAATTTGTACCACCAACGCTTCTATTTGGTAACACCACAAAATTTGGTGCCTGTGTGAAATATAAAAAAATGGTGCGGCACAATCTTTTGTTGAAATAGCATGAAATTTCATGACAAATATTCAATTAGAGATACTAATAAAACATATAAAATTATTGGAACTTCATTTATCAGTTAAAGAGCCATCCAATTATTAATAGATCGGTTCCGAACCTTAAAATATATATCTGCAGTGATGTTCAGAACTGGCAAGATATTTTACAAATACCTGCTGAGCCAAATATAGCAGTGCCGCCTAATGTGGACTATCCCCCACTCATTTTAACACCAAATGATGATACTATGAATTCGGTGCAACACAAGAAACCAAAACAAGCAACGCCCAGCATTCTTCACAAAAACAATAAAAAACGGCCGTCGAGTATTTCGGAGAATGATAAAATAATATCTTCGCCGCAAATATCAACAGTTGACGAAGGATGGAATATGGTTCAGAACAGAAGGCGAAAAAACTATGTAAAGGTAGGGGTAGCATCCAATACATCCATCCGGGGAGCCCCAATTAAAAGGAAGGGCTATCTACACGTTTACCGAGTTGATAAAGACACCACCGAAGATATGATGACTAAATATCTGAAAGAGGTTTCGTGAATATTGAATGTGAGAAACTACAATCAAAACATCCTGATGATTATAGTTCCTTCAAAATAACATTTCCAATCGAACAATTGGAGAAAATTAAGGACCCCACCATATGGGAGGCAGGGATACGTTATGAGCGTTTTTTTCCCATCCCTCGGAAGAAACGAAAACTGAACTAAAGAACTCATCAATAAACATATTTTATGTTAATATACAATCCATACGGAATAAAATTAATGAAGTAGAGTCATTTCTTCATGAACAAGGAGATATATATGACATCATAATGTTAGCGGAACACTGGTTGTCCAATCAAGAGGCCGAGCTTTGCCAGTTAAATGGAAGACGTGTGGTATCTTTCTACACTCGGACATCCTCAAAACATGGTGGAGTAATGAACCTGTTAAATAACGAACTTTCTATCACGGACGAAAAATTGATTTCTGATCTCTCTGAAGAAAAAAATTGCGAATTATGTGGATAATTTATATCAAAAATTAATACATATTTAATAACTGTTTATAGATCACCATTGGGAAATTATAATATATTTATAGGTATAATTAATTCTCTATTAGAATCACTGTCTCTCAAAAAGTGTAATATTGTTATTGAGGGAGATTTTAATGTAAATTTCTTTTCAAAGGATGTTACCACAACTACTTTACTTGACATATTGCATAGCTATGGGTTAAGGCAGCCAGTCGATTTCTCAACCCGTGGAAATAATTGCATTGATAATATTTTCAGCAATTATACTGACAATATATACACAACTAAGGTCAACACAGATGGAATCACTGATCATGATGGTATTTTCTGCTCTCTTAAAGTACCTAAGCAGATAAATTCAATTGAAAAAGTAAGCTTTCGGCCAATACAACTTCTGGTATGATTGTCCATTACAATTTGTTAAGCAATTCCGGCTGGAGTTTTATTGATTCTGATGAAAATTGTAATTTTAAAACAGTTAAGTTTCTTGACGTTCTAATAGACAATTATCAAAAAGCATTTCCAGAGCGAGTTGTTAAAAATAAAAATAAATCTGTTGCTCCACACTGGTACAGTTGTGACTTGCGGGAGATGAGAGAAACAATTAATCTAATTAATGAAACATATCGTAGGAATCCTACGAAGGCATTGCGCAGGAATCTCACCACAGAATATAAAAATACAATTAGCCGAAAAAAGATCAAATCAAATGACGATTATATTCAACAGTCCCCTAATAATATTTGATGCATGTGGAGCCTAATTAATTCTCACAGAACCACTCCAACTCAGAATCCATTGGTAACAAATTTAACAGCGGACGATTTCAACAATTTTTTTATTAATGTCATTGACGAAATTATTGTAAATATACCACATATTGACGACAATCCACTAATGTATATACCAATGGTAAAAAGTAATCTGTCATTCCAATTTAAAGAAGTATCTGTAGCTCAGGTTAGAGATATAATTGCATCGATCAAGAATAGTAGCAGTCAGGACATATACGGTCTATCACCGACCGTCATTAAGTCTGTTAGAGACATAATTATCCTGCCGCAGTGCATACGAGAGAGTTGTTTTCCAGATTTTCTCAAAGAATCGAAGTGTATACCCATTCTTAAGAAAGGTGATCCTACAGATCTTAATCATTATCGGCCAGTGTCAATAATTCTTGTCATTGCAAAGGTGATAGAGTTAGTCCTATTTAAACAAATATCGGAATACTTTGAATGCAATGGTTTGTTGTCACCAAATCAATTTGGTTTCAGAAAAGGAATGTCAACAATTCATGTAATGGTCGAACTTATTGATAATATTTTGAGTGGTCTGGAGACAAAATCCTACGTGTTATTAAATTTTATGGATCTATCAAAAGCGTTTGATTGTGTATCTCATCAGACATTGATTAGTAAGTTATATAGTTACAATTTTTTGCCAACTAGTTGCAGGATGATTATGTCTTATCTAAGTAGTAGAAAGCAAATAGTATCATATGACCAAACTACATCTCAGGAGGTATTAGTTACCCATGGGGTTCCACAAGGGTCTCACTTAGGGCCAATATTATTCTTGATCTATGCTAATGACTTTCCTCAAATATTTTTAAATAGTGAAATTGTAGTCACTCAATTTGCAGATGATACGTCTGTCTCCATATCAAATTCTAACACAGAACATTTACAGATCAGGGAGATTGATGCTCGGAATAAATGTAAAACCTGGTTTGCGTTAAATAGTTTATGCATGAACGATCAGAAAACTATAAGTATGTTATTTACTTTAAGAGAGCACGAAAAAGAATTTACTGCAAGTTCAGCTAAATTTCTTGGACTACGTATAGACCAACATTTAAAATGGGACGTACACATGGCTAACTTGGCAAATAAATTGTCAAAAAATATTTATTTGTTGAGAAATCTATCAAGATGTCTTTCTCGTGATATTGTGAGAACTTCTTATTTTGCACTTTGTCATTCGTTTTTTATCCTACGGTTTATTAGTATGGGGTCACTCGAGTGCGGCCAAACGAATTTTTATTTTACAACGTAGAGCCATTAGAATAATAGTGGCTGTTGGATACAGGGAGGACTGTAAGGACAAATTTATTGAATTAGGTATATTAACTTTACCATGTCAATATATATTGCAGTATCTATTATGGGCAAAAGGACATCAAGAAAATTACGTACAGAATAATGCTTATCACGAGTACCCCACAAGGAAAAACGAAGAAATTAGACCCATACATTCCACGTTATCATTATCACGAAATGCAACACGGTATTATGCACTGACACTGTCCACAAGAGGTAAAAAAACTTAATAACAAAATGTTCAAATCATGTATTCAACAGTATTTACTTTCTAAAGCATTCTACAGTGTCGAATAGTCTGAGTATTAAAAGTTTAATGTCTGATTTTATCATGTAATTTTTAACGTGTATATTTTTAATTTGTCTGTCTTACACAATTTTACTATTTTAATTAATTTATTTTATATTTTTAAACTGTGTAGCGCTCTTATAATGTGCTAACATTTGTGTAATTTTATATTTGTGTATATTTGACTAGTGTAGACCTATGTGTGTAAATTGAATTGAATTGAATTGAATTGAATTATACATGTTAATTTGAATTACTACATATCAACCTAACATATATTATTATATTATTACTGCAAATGTTTACTGAGCAAATTGAAACAAATATTTATTTTGAGAAAGAATCCTAATTTAGATTATTAGAATTTGAATAAATATAAAATGGGAAATATAAATCATTAACATACGTTTTGAAGTATATGATATGTTTTATCAATGTGGTTTTGCTTAACTTGTATGTTGGAAATGTATTAGAAAAACAATACTTTCATACGGAGAAAGTAAAAAGGCTTGGACTATATAAATTCTACCTATAGTAAAAAACACATTCTTTTCGGTTCAACTCCGTATAATTAATTCGATATGTTCCACTATCGTTGTAACGAAATTCTAGACGAAAAAAATATGCCGAACAGTTTATTACATTAAGCTAGTTTACTAGCGCACTAATTTACCCAATGACTGACGTCGAATAGGTGGAGCTATCCATTACTATCTTTGCTGTAAGCCAGTTTAATAACGTTATTCATTCCGTACGGTGAGTTTACTAGCCGCTAAGTAAATTAGCTCACTAGTGGATAGTAAAGTTGAAAGATTTCAGTTTACTACCTCCGCAAGTATACTAGTCCCACCTATTTGTCATCTCCCATTGCATAAATTAGTACGCTAGTAGCGAGTAAACCAGCTTATCTATACACATTTTTAACAATAGCAACTCGCTAACAACTGACAGTCTCTGACACTTCTCTGAAATAACCTATAAGTTCTTAGACCGTGTATTCATTAATTTACATTTCACACGGTTCGGAGGTACACACCAGGAGCACACGCAATTCCTATCGTTCGACCGTCGTAAAATGACTAAATGCAGTGAATACATAAGAACAGAGTTTCCCCACATCGACGACGACTTGAAACAATACGTTGAAGGTTAGTGGAAAATCGCGTGCTTAACGCCGAAAATTATCCGAAATTTTTGCACTTAGATGTTTTGGCAAACGGGGCAGATGACTTCCAAGACAGCGAGGAAATCTACGAGGCAGTCGGTGAAGTGCTGCAGGAAGTATCGAGTGATAAATCGGAGGAGGACATAAGGTAATTTGTCGCTTAATTGCATCATTAATAACAGTTAAATTGATGTTTTATTTATAGGAGTGTTTGTGATCAATTGCTGAGGATTCTAAGGCCGGAGAAAACTAATGGGAAACAAAATGGACCGACCAAAGTGTTAAACGCTCCAATTCATTTAGGGTCCATGGCCGCTAATTTAGAAAATAATGTCGATGATATTAAGAGTATATGGGTTATGCAGAGGGATGATAGTTTGGTATGATATTTCATTCATTACATGTAGTGTATTAGTTATTAATGGTTTACAAATAAAATGTGTGTCAACTGTTGAACTGTCAAACCTTTATATGCAACTTCAAATTTGAGTGATTTTATGGGTAAAACAAGATGTAAACAGTGCCAATTTCGCAGGCCATATGGAATATGCAAAATAATTTTTTGGAGCCTTTTCCTGGTAGATTTGACAACCTGAGGAATGACCTGAACAAGTGGTGATGTTTGGGGTTCGACAAAAGGTCTCTTAAAACTGTGGTTTATCTATTAGAAATATATACAGGGTGTTGAATTGCAAAGCGGGCCATAGGGATTTGTATGTAAAATTTTAAATGTGTTTTTTTCTGATTGAAACAATATTAAGTGATATCGCCTTAGTTACGATATGTCATAACACACTTATATTTCCCTATGGAAATATAGACATCAAACAATTGTCATTAGGAGCTTCTCGCAAGAATTGTTTTAATTGCTCTCGGGACAACACCTCCGATTTCTTAGGAAGGTATCCTTCATGGATTTTACAGCTTTGGATTTTACGGGAACCAAACATTCAAGGTCTTTTGTCGCTTGCGTTAACACATAGTTTGACATTTCACCAATTTATGAAACAACGCAAATACCAAAACAAGTCAACCATGATATTTACAAACAAGGCCCTTAGCAACGTTACCAATCTGATAAATTCAAAAATTTACAATCCAATATTTTCCCATTTACAGAACAATATTCTTCAATCAGAAAAAAACTATTGATTACAACACGGGAAATATGAATACATTTCCCATGGTTGTCTATACATCCCTCGGGCTCCGCCCTCGGGATGTAACTAGCCAACCTCGGGAAATATACTAGTCATATTTCCCCAGTTGTAATAATAGCTATAATGTTGGCTCCTTCAAGTATTTGACAGCTTATTAAGCTGAATGATTTGGTACCTTACTTAATGGTTTCTGCAAAGTATTTATCGAAACAATTGCTATCACTTACTTTTTAATCGATGAAAACAAATAATGTTGATGACACGATCCAATAAAATTCTAATTACGATGTAAATTACTGGGTGCATGTTACACAATACACCATGGCTGGGTGTTGTTCATGGGAATACATCATATTGGTATTGCCTAGCAATTTCTAGGTATTGCCTAGAAATATATTTTCTATAACATAAAATGTCAGATTTAGTAATGTCTAAAAACGATTTTTGCAGTAACAAGCATTCGTGATTCTGATGCTAATAATTGCTGGCAAAATCTTTACAATTATTTTGAATGAAATCAAAGGTTTGCCAAGGAATCATTATGGCGGGTATTTCATTTGTTGCATTCTATGCTACTTTGATATATAACTTGACTGTTTATAGCATACATGTTCTCTCTAAAGCTAAGCGCACACTTGTCGGAAGCGGACGGACGGCCCACATCAGATAGAATTGCTTAATACAGTTGTGAATGAGTCAACGCACATTTATCGGTACGGCATGGAACGGCACGCAGCGCATTTGAAAAATCCGTCTGATAGGCGATCAAATCTGTCCGATGCGTGCCGATAACGACTAATGTGCTATGCCTGTTGGAACTTGCCGATAGCAGAAACAGTTGAAATGCAGTTGGTTTATTAACGGTTTTACTAGTTCCAAAATGACAAAATACTTTTCCTTAGATATACGCAAATTTCGCGTTGTCATTCAATAAATCTTTGAACAAATGAGTATATTCCCCAAATATATCACGTTTTAGACAGATATCAGGTATCCACATTTTTCGACGTTTCTTTTTCTTGAATTCATTCTCTAATTTTAACACCACAAACCGCTCTTCATCAGATGATTCCATAACTCAAACTGAAATAAAACATAAATATTCTGCATAGCCTTTATTTGCCAAAAATGTGCGATACCACCGAAAAAATCCAATGCGTGCCGTCCGTCCGCTTCCGACAAGAGTGCGCTTAGCTTTACTAATTTGCCAGGAAAGAAGTTGTTTTAATTTGGCAATTTGTGGTCTAAAATTAAATGTATTATTTTATTTTTAGAAAGTTGATTCCAAAAAGTTGGAAAAGGCGCAAGCGAAGCTGCAGGAGAAACAAGAGAAGCGTTCGAGGGATAATGTGAAACCACCGCCCGTTCTTAAACTTGAAACTGCCACAGCATCTCAGGTAAATAACATTGTAAAGTGTATTTTTACTTACAAAAAAGTCAACTGAAAAGAAATGAAGTGTCTTTTCACTTTCGAAAAATGTCTGATTGTGCTAGTGTATGTATGTCTTTTTAAGGGCTTTGTATCTAAAAACTAATACAGATTTCTAAATGAATAATGGCTAAAAGTAGCCTGAATATATTAATATGCAATTCGTAACTGCAAAATTAACTCTTACTAACAAGGAGAGGATCAGATGGGTGACTCATCAATTTGATGCATCTTTGGCACACGTGTAGGTCATGACTGGGAGTGTAACAGGTGCAAGTAATAGGGCGCACTATTCAGCCGTTTTCGAGAAAAAATGGTTTTTGAATTTTTATATTTCCTGTATATTTATATACCTCTTACATTATCAAAAATACATTGAGCTTTTGACGTATCGGTAAGACCTCCGACTCGTAGTCGCAAGGTCAATGGATCAAATCCTTGCTTTTTGAAGTTTGTTATTTTCTATTTTAGTTTTTATGAATCCATGTGTATTTAAATATGTCAATTTTAGAATAATAGTTATTTAATTAATTTTTTTCTGCTACCGGAAATATAATACTTAAAAAAGATCAGAATATATTGTAAAATACGACTTGTAACATTTGGGATCAAAATTTTTATAGTGACCTATGCATCCTATGGTAACCCAGCAACCGAGAAAACAATGTCGGATTTTGTTTGTTTTTGTCAATCCAGTGAAACTTTCTGCAGGCATGGATATTAACGAAGCTGCGATTGCATGTTATGTAAAAAGGATGCCAATGCTAGAGACGAAAATGTGTTGCTCGTTGCCGTTCCTACCAGCCGTGCAGTGTGTGCCCGCACGCAGGCGGCCGATTTTAGGGGGCGGCCGACTGCGGTCGAAGATAGAATAGAGCAATCAATTGCGAATGCGATATATGTTTATAAAAAGCGTTAATACAACAAATTCATTGTATTCTGAATTTCTCATTATAAATTTGGATAAAGCACTTATGTATACTGGTTTAAATATGTTTTCGCATTGTCAAGGTAAAGGTGAGTGATGACGGAAAATTGCTCAGCGCGCAGGGGGCTGTACATCTAGGAACGTCCCTGGTTGCTCGCCTATATCTTGGGCGTTATGTTTCTGTTTATTATTTTCCTAGGTCCGTAAGTAAAAAATTAAGTTCCGTCATCAAAGATAACAAACACCACGAATTTTATCAGCCACTTACGGTACCTGTAACCATGAATGCAATGCTTAGTTACGTTGTCGGTAGCGGAAAAATTATATTATTTTCATTTTTAGGGTTAAAAGAATTCAAACTAAACAGCAGATTGAAAAATCAATATTTGTATTTCCAGTCTTTTTTTTTATTCTATATTATTTTCTATATGCTATTGTGCTATTCAGGTGATGAAGGACTGCACGAACTAGGATAAAGTATTTTTTTTAAATACTGATTTTTCAATCTCCTGTTCAATTTGTTTAACAATTCTTCTCCTAAAGATGAAATTAATATACTTTATTCTAAAATTAACATATTTAAATACACATGGATAAATCCATAAATAAATTATAAATAAAAACGATAAAAATGATATTAACTGACTTCATAAAGACGACACGATCCATCGACCTCGAGATTACAAATCGGAGGTCTTACCAATACTCCACTGACTCCTTACGGTTCCGCTAACGTAAAAGATACATAAATACAGAGGTTATATTAAAAACCCATTTTTTCTCGAAAACGGCTGAATAGTGGGTCTTATTACTTACACACTCTTACTATCCGTTTCAAAAGTTCTGGCCCCTGTGTTTTAACATTCATAACACAAAAACCATTCACTCAAACAATGTAAATCGAAAAGGAATATCAACATTATTTATTTCTGTGTAACGTGTTTTAATTCAATAATTTTCAGTATTACAATTATTTATGTATTGAAGATTATATTAAAAAATGTACCGTTTTTTTGCCTTAATTTTGGAATATGCCACTTTACTAATTATTTTCTCTTAATCTATGAGATAGAAAAAATTGAATTTTTTTCAGGCCATGCAGGACACTGTTCTATATATGTCAGATTTTTTTAAGTTGTGTTTGTTTATAACTTGCAGTAAAATCAGGATGTTATTATCAAGTAAAATTTTTCCTGTTAATAGGAATATCAATAAAATTTTTACGGCATTGCAATATAATACCTTAATTTAAAGTATTTCATGTATAAAATCAAAATTACCATAAGCGATGGAATTACTACAGCAATAATTAAAGTTTAGAAGAGTTCCAAGGGACGAGGCAGGAGGCTCGCTCAGGCACGGTGCGGTAGGGTCTCCATATGCGAAGATAGTCCAATATTCTACTATTGTGGAGTAAGACCACGGCCGGGGCGAGGCGCCTTACGTCCCGAATCTTGTATCTCTTTTTACCGCATCTCTCCAGCAATTGTTTAAATAGTGTTCATGTTTGACGTGCTTTGTTCAAAAAACATTATGTATTAATTTTGTTACTTCACATTCTTCATAATTTTCGAGAAACCTGAACTCCCTTTTTCTTATTAAATGAGATTGCACGTCATCATAAAAATATTAATAATAAATAAAGTTACAATAATTTGGGCAAAATATGTACATCATCCGAGAGCTAATACATTCCTCTATACATGTTTTCATTTGTAATATATTTTTTTAATTAATAAAAAAGCTACAGCAGGTTAATTTACAGTATATCGTCAAAACGCGTCAAAAACCGGACTTTTCGCAATACTTTTAATAATCACAATTTAATGAGTTGCCTAATACTATTGAAACTTAAGTATGTTATTTAAATTGTCTCAAATATTCTATATATATTTTTTAATTTTTTTGGCCCCTCCGTTTTTTTCCTATTCCCTGTTAAACACAGGGGCCAGAACTTTTGAAACGGATAGTAGTCATGACCTACACGTGTGCCAAAAATGGATCATATCGGTGAGTCACACATTTGATCCTCCCCTTGTAAGATTAAAAATAATAAATAATGTAAGAATAAAACTAGCAGACAATAGGGACGCACGGCTTGAAGAGACCAACACACACATTTTAAAACACAAACGTGGGCGTGGATGTTAAAAGATACGGCAATGTAAACATCTCCCTACATTTTACTGGTCTGTCTTTAGACCTGTATTTTGTCGATGATGGAGAATGATAAATAATTTTTGTATATATTTCCAATTTTTTAGGTAACTAGTAAAAAGGAAATTAAATTGGAAGCTAAAGGTACCAACCGGACTCAAGATATAAGAATAGAAAATTTCGATATAGCATATGGAGATAGGTAAGCAAGACCTTGTTGATACACAATTTATTTGATACGTAGCATTTACTCCAAAAATGGACCAACTTCAAGTAGTAAATTTTTTATAGGGATAAATGAAACAATTTTCTATGTTTTATGGCGCTGTTTATTATTGATTTTTATATCACAATCGGCTATAGTTTCGGATCTTTTCAGTCATTGTCAAGACACAATTTTCTATGTTTTGTACTTTTATATTTTTCTCTTTCGAGCTTAAAACTATAGTCGATTGTGACATAAAAATCAATTATTATTGGTAGAAACACCAAAGTGGCGGAATCTATTGCCTGAATACTGTACTGAACCAAATCCGAGTGGTTTAACCACCGACAAGATATGGAAATGCCAATAAAACTATAGTCAATTGTGACATAAAAATCAATTATTATTGGTATAAACGCCAAAGTGGCGAAATCTATTGCCTGAATGCTGTACTGAACTAAATCCGAGTGGCTTAACCCCGACAAGATATGGAAATGCCAATTACATTTGCCACCGCTGGCATTTCCATATCTTGTTGGTGGTTAAGCCACTCGGATTTGGTTCAGTATAGCATTCAGGCAATAGATTTCGCCACTTTGGCGTTTATACCAATAATAATTGATTTTTATGTCACAATTGACTACAGTTTTATTGGCATTTCCATATCTTGTCGGTGGTTAAACAACTCGAATTTGGTTCAGTACAGTATTCAGACAATACATTCCGCCACTTTGGCGTTTCTTCCTTTAACGGTGTTTGGAATACTTATATTCGAATAGTAATCTCTGTTTCCCCATCAGCAACTAACTACACTGATGAGACCTGACAGGTTGAAACCGGTCTGTAGGTTTTCTGATGGGGAAACAATATTTAATGTTAATAATCAATGTTAATTATTATTATTATTAATCCTTTATTGGCATCATTACATTTCAAACCTTAAATATAACTAAAATCTAGTTTTTTTACACAAGACTTTGTTATCTCCATCGCCTCAGCTCCTCCCTACAATAGCTTTGTCCACTCCCCCTATCCGTTTTGCACTGTATATAAAATCAATTATATAAAGTGTAATAAAACACAGAATATTGTGTTTCATTTATCCTTAAAACTGAAGTATTACATAATAACAGTCGCCACCATTCTGTTTCATAAAATATTTAAGTTACTTTACAATTGAATTAGTTACAATTTATTTTGCAGATTGTGTAGCTTAAATGCAGTTGTAAAAAAATGGGGGTTCCTATTTAACTTTTCTATTTCTCACCCCCTACCCCCTAGGGGGTTGAGGGTAGTGGGTCGAGTTTCGTATCATTAGATGTTCCCTCCAAGGCGAACAAATTTTAATTATGATTTTTTTTATTCGATGTGTAGTTTTCGAGATATTTCAATGTCTTCACTTAAATTGAACACCCTGTATATTACTATTTATTCTAGGGTTCTATTGGCTGGAGCTGATTTGACTTTGGCATTTGGGAGAAGGTATGGTCTTGTAGGGAGAAATGGGCTGGGTAAGACGACACTATTGAGAATGATATCGAGTGGTCAACTACGGATTCCATCTCATGTATCAATTTTGCATGTCGAACAAGAGGTAAGTCAGAATAAAAAATATATATTAACCCTTTGCACTCGAGGCATTTTTCGCTCGGGCGAACCAGCAACTCGAGACAAGTTTCTGGTTCGCCTGAGACGAGTTACAGGTACTTTAAAATCATTGGGTTAGGTTAGGTAGGGTTGGGTAAGGTTGGGTTAGGTGAGGTTAGGATGCATCACACCTCCAGGGCGCCGTAGCAGCGCATCAAACCGCCTGGGTGCCGCTCGAGTGTAAAGGGTTAACAGTGTATTAAAAAAAGGGTGATATAGTAATCTCTCGACTAATAAGGCCTAATGTGGCAGAAGGGCAGGTCAGATAACAAAAGGCCAGGTAGACCAATGCTCTGTTCCTACTCAACCGATACCATTAAAACACCCTTTTTGACCAAAGCTTTTTATAACTAATTGTTATAATATCTAGTCATACTTAGTTCATATTATTAAGATTCTACCAAATAGAAACTCAGTTTAGATTGTTTAAAATTCTCAACTAGTTTTACCTTATTAGGGCATTTTCAAGAGAATCGAAACTAGTCGAGAATTTTAAACATTCAGAATCCAAACTGAGTTTTTATTTGGTGGAATTAAAACCTATTTCATATAACTATCATTCGAAACCTTTCATTTATATTTACGGACCTCTTAGTATAGACCACTACTTTATAAAAGTTTGTTATGTACTGGTTGGTAGTTTATTAAAAAAATTATTACGGAGATGTACACTTTCTTAGATAAATTTTATGTCCTACTATGCACTAGATTAGACTTTTTCGACATCTTTAATGACAAACACTAGAAAGTGAAAGTACCAACACGGCTATGAAAAAAATGTAATTTTGCAGCATGTTAGGTTGGTACCGGTATACTTCCAATATATTCATACATGAAGTCGCCAACAGACACATTATTGACAGTTTGTTATTGTTCTTGAGTTTTAACTATTTTTCGAATTTCCGTCACAGAAGTCTAATCTATAGGAAGATGTAGTATACTTAATTGCAAGAAACTTAAAATCACTGAATAGTTAGAATGCATACATTTTTAAAATATGTAAATAGAACAATAACGTAAAACTTAGGCTTAAGTCTTACAAACATTATTAAAACCTTATTGAAATGATTACACAATTGTGGGTAGGTAGGTCCAAGATGAAAGAGTCAAAACAGATTTTAGAGATGACCATTTTACCCATCTAACCCTTAATCCACATATGTATGCAGATATCAGCCAGCTTTGTTTCTTCCCCGCTCACTAATGCACTGCAGCTCAGCCAATACTGTTCCGAATTTGCGACAATATTTTTCCCGTTGTCTAAGGATGCCTCTTCCTCTTCTTCTATTAATTTCGCTTGTGTCATCATTTCCACAGTATCATTGGGCACGTTCATCAGACAAATGCAAACGTGTTGCCAACAGTTGACAGATTTTCTGATGAAGCACCCTAAATAGCAAACTCTGTTATAACAAGCGTACAAATAATAGTATATTATTAAACGAGTGAGAAAGTTGGCCATTGCCACGAGAAAGTTACATTGGTCTACTGTCTGTAAATGCCCCGATTAGTATCGTTTTCATGGAATGTTTATATTACGATTTTTTTTGTCTGGGGTACTGAAATACCCCAGGTGGCTGCTGAGGGTAAATAAGTTTGGAAAGATTGTCTTTGAACAAAGGTGCAGCTTCTTTATTAGCGAATAAAGCCTTCCTGCTTATGGTAATCTGATGAATCCCTTTCTTCAACGATCTAACCATCCATCACTGACAATAAATTTTGAATCTTTTCTGTCTATTTGCCATTTAATCCTTAACTACGGACACGGAGTCTACCAGACTCTAGCGTGAATGTTTTGCATTTGTCACTGTATTTTCAATTTCAATAACTACCGCTTTAAGTACCTTCCTAAACATCGGTGTTCTCTAACTTGTGTGTATCGAGTAATCATTTTTAAATAACAATTAATTCATTTGGAGTCTCTGAAACTCCATGTCCGTGTTAGTGCACACAAAATCAGCACAGCCTTTTGCAGCAATATCATAAGGCTACTGCCATACGGACGTGAATTCACGCCGCGTTTGAGCGGAAAAAAAACGGCGAAAAAATACACCACATGAATTTAAGCTTGGCCTGCCAGACGCTGTGTGAATTCCCGCTGGTAGGATGGCTGGCGGACGCGTCTTCAAAGTTACCCGCCAGAAAATGCGCCTGGGTCCATTTGCTTGCGGGATTTCACGCGAAAGGAGTGGTCACACGGGCGGAAAATCACGCCGTAACCTTCTTGTCCTACTATCTTCTGGTTTTTATTTCGTCATGGAATTTTTTTATAGTGAAACAATAATTATGGAAGTGCAGAAGCACCCTTGTCTGATTTAAAACATAAAGTTTATGAAAACAGTGATTTGAAGAGGGATTGCTTGATTTATAATGGATAAATCCAGTATTTTCTTTAAAATTGACGACGTAAACGGCAAATAACAACAGCAATCGCTGACTCTCCTGCAGAACTATATAATTTGGCATGGTCCTCTCCAACCATAATATCCTCTTCAGGTATTGCATCTGCACTTTTTCGATATTTTCCTGCCCACTCACTCCCCACACCTCTGATGCATACAATATTATCGCCCTCACATAAGCATCCCACCATACCATTTGCATACTTACATTCTTACCTAGCATCCCATTCCATAGCCTCTCTCGCTTTCTTGCACACAAATTCCACATGACGCGCTTCCGTCGCTGTTTCGCTGAACATATACCCAAGATATTTAAACTCACTCACTCGCTCAATCTGTTCTCCCAGCCAACTCAATTCTTCCTCCTTTCCTCTCCTTCCTACATTTTTACAAATCGTCCATTTCGTCTTTCTCACATTCACAGTCAATCTTCTTTTTGGAAAGTACCCTTCCAATCTCACTTTCATCTCTCTCATTTCCTTCACCGTTTTCGCAATCACTACCACATCATCAGCATACACCAGACTCCTAGTCTACTAATAATATCATTTTACACAAAAGAAATGCATTTTTGGAATGTTTGTAAACACCGAGAGTTAGAAACCTCTCTCAACTCCTGTATTGAAGAAGAGATTTATGGCCACATGGCGATGTCATGAGCTTGATCATGTGTTAAAGATTTCAATCATTCAAATATGGATAACTTGGACATACATGACTTTAAAGGTTTAAACAGCATAAATGAAGTTTCGGATGTATAATTTGTTGCCTGTTTTTCAATAAAAATCATAATTTATTCTATTTTCCAAACAGGTTGTAGGTGACGAAACTCTAGCTTTAGACAGCGTCTTGCAATGTGATATAGTACGTGAAGGTTTACTGAAGAAGGAACGTGAACTAAGTGCTGCTGTGAATTCTGGGTAAGACACCTTGGAATAATTGCATATGTATTGTTTATAAATGTTGAACAGAATTGAAACATCATTATTATCATTTAGGTCAACAGATCCAGAGGTATCAAATCAACTGACTGAAGTCTACGCCCAACTGCAAAATATAGAATCAGACAAAGCTCCAGCCAAAGCATCAATTATCTTAAATGGTCTTGGCTTCAGCTACGCAATGCAAGCAAAACCCACTAGAACGTTTTCAGGTGGTTGGAGGATGAGACTGGCTCTTGCTAGAGCTCTCTTTTCACGGTAAATATTATAAATTATTTGATTTAATTATAAAATGGAAGCGCCACAAGAATTCAGTGTACCATACTCTGTCCGCTGAACAGAAATGAGCTGCATTTTCTGCCTTTAAACTAAAGCAGGTTGATGTTGTAGTTTTAGACTAAATAACCTCAAGTGTTTTCAGCACAGGTATTTCAAACATTGTTCAGAACAGATGCAGTAAGCTCATGCCACAAATGAGCGACCCCTACATTACAGACTGTGCAAAATTCAGGTTGGAACGTACAAACTAAGTATCTAGGGTGCAAAATAAATTACAGTATTACCAATTTGTGGAGTATTGAAAAGTATTGTTTTTTTTTTTACTGAAAATTAAATGAACATAACATAAGAATGAAGTGATGTAAACACAAACAATGACTAAAGCGGACACGCCTTAGGCAGGCTCCATTAGTTGAACTGCTTAAAACCTGCTTTCCATTAGCATTCTGCATGTGTTCAGCAGACAGAGTATAACTGAACAATGTTTTTGTAATTCCTGTGATGAAAACACTTGAGATTATTTAGTCTAAAACTACATCTTCAACGTGTTTTAGTTTAAAGGCAGAATATACAGCTTTATTAAAAGTTTTTAAAGAATTTTTACATAATTGTTGTTTCATAGTTTTACATGTTTCAATTAACCCATTATAAAAGGACTTTTTAAAGAATATGCCATGTTAGGGTTACATTTTTCTTGATTTTTGGGTTTAAAGCACATCAATAGACTTTTTATTGGTACCCCACATAAAAGGAACCTTTGTATGTGCAGTAATCTTTTGGATTAGTATCCACCACCTTTAATGTACAGTTTACACTGCCAAAATAAAAATCAAAACACCTTTGAGGCTTTGGCAAAAATAAACTTGTAACAACAATTTTCATTTACAGACCAGATTTACTATTACTTGATGAACCCACGAACATGTTGGACATCAAGGCTATCATATGGTTAGAGAACTACTTGCAGAACTGGCCCACGACGCTGCTGGTTGTATCTCACGACCGTAACTTCTTAGATACTGTACCAACGGATATCCTCTATTTACATTCCCAACGCATTGAGTCCTACAGAGGAAACTACGAACAATTCATCAAAACCAAGACGGAAAAGCACAAGAACCAACAGAGAGAATACGAAGCACAGCAGCAACATAGAGCGCACGTACAGGAGTTCATCGATAGATTTAGATATAACGCCAATAGGGCTTCGAGTGTGCAGTCTAAAATCAAGATGTTGGAAAAACTGTAAGTACTTCCCATTTTCATTTTGTAGTTGCATAGCTCCGCCAATCAAAGTGTGTCTGGATGTCACTTACATAGTAGTAGTAGTAGTAGTAATATCGGTTAAGCAATTTCCCTAACGGGCCATCGATCACCTGATCCTTCAGCCTTGTAGTGTATACTGGGTGTATTTGAAATAACGAACAGGCTCGTAACCACAAAGAGATTATATTATTTTTAAACAATATTCGCAATTATTTTGTTTATAACTGTAACAAAAATCCCGCAATTAATTATTAAAGTTAATGAGTGAAAATACGCAACATGTTTGGGGGCAGTGTTAATGTGACCTAATTTTTAAACGGCATCTGCTTTAGATATTGAATTACAACAAGCGTGTAGGAAATATCTGAGTGCTCTTTAAGCGTCAATGAACTTGAGAGACTGTTTATCTTTTACAAAAGAAAACGTTGCGATAACGCTTTAAATTTCGGAGGCAAGAAATCGTATCTCACGTTTTAAATAAACAAACACACATTCCATGCAGACCTAATTAAATGAGAAAAGCATTGGTTCTCAAAATGTTTAAAAAACCTCGAAAAATTAGAAAAATTAAAAAAAAAAATTGAATAAATTTTGACGGAAATGGGTTCACAAATATTTTGTGTATGTGCCCTTAAATGCCTGTTCGTTATTTCAAATACACCCTGTATGTGTAACTGGGCTTGATACTTCAGAAGAGCCATTAATTGTATCCCAATGGTGAAAGCAATCGCTGGTCCGACGCTGAAACCAAATGTGCTAACCACCAGCATTTTTACATGATTTTTAAAGTACACTTCTTTGAAAGAGCCGAAATTATTGAATTAAGTCTAATAAGTACAGTTTACTACTAGTAAGGGGTGTGTCTTAATTTTTAAGTATAACTTTCAATTGGTGAAACATGAGTACAATTTCTTCGGTTCTAACCATAATTGTTTATTTGATAATTCCATGTAATATTATAATCAATCATATTTTAGGCCAGAGTTGAAGCCCATAGAGAAGGAAGTCGACGTACTCCTTAGATTCCCAGAAACGGAACCTCTGTCGCCTCCAATTCTGCAATTAAGTGAGGTTATGTTCCGTTACAATGCAGAAAGAGAGATCTTCAGCCTCGTGAACTTGAACGCAACTTTGGAATCGAGGATATGCATTGTCGGTGATAACGGTGCCGGTAAGACCACGTTGCTGAAGATCATCATGGGAATGCTTGCGCCCACGTCAGGGATAAGGCACACGCACCGTAACCTGAAGTTCGGCTACTTCAGTCAGCATCACGTGGATCAATTGGACATGAACGTGTCTTGCGTCGAGCTGATCCAAAAGAGTTATCCAGGTTAATAATTTTTACATTTAATAAAATAATGGGATTAATTGTTTTTATCGTATTATCATCTATTTTATGGTAGACATTTATTGATAATTGTTATGATCATAATAGTACTATAATTTTATAATACGTTGCGAATTTCACCTAAAAACGACTTCAATTATTATGAATCTCATAATATTCTTCTTATTGTAGCAGTAATTCGAGAGGAGATTTTTATGTAATCTACCAAGTTATGAAGGAAAAAAATTGAATGCAAAGTTTCATCCTTGTTGGGAATCATCAGTCCGTCCCATCTACCGGTTTCGTACCGGACGGACTGATGATTCCCAACAAGGATGAAACGGCCGTATCCGTCTTCTGCCTGTTCCGTACATCTACATACTAATTAAATTTTGACCTGCACGCCGATAGCACATACACCGTTTGAACATTATTCAATAGAGGTCGCTAAACCACATCCAGTAACCATTATGTATATAATTTTTTTTGTATTGCGTAATAAATTAGACATCGTATAAATAATAGTTTATATATCAGTTAATAGCAAATAACAATCAGTAAATGAAATTTATTGAAAAAATAAAGTGGTCACAATCTATTTAAGCGAAGTTTCTACCTTGTTGAGTCAAAAAATGCCTTTCTACGAATTTTTTTTGAGAAAACTATTGAATATAGCAAGTTGAAATTATGTGTGATGCTTAACTTTTATTAAATAAGTACAAATTTTTTCAATGAGCCACATGTGAAGTAGTGGAAGGGGGACACAATGACGGTGGCACGCTGGCGATGAGGCATCCTGCTTACAGAAGTACTGCTGCTGGAACAAGCGACATGAAACAAAAAAATGAAACATATTCTTACTCTATATAACACTCTGGGCATGGCATGAACTAGAATTAAGTAGAAAAAATGACAAGACATTGCAATTACGTGTAGATTTTTTCAATTTTTTTTGCAAATAATTGTTTATAAAAAAAACTTTTCAATATTTTTTATTGATCGTAGTTCATGCTATAGATACACTTGTTGTAAACATGTCTGCAAAATTTCAAGTCGATTCGTTAATTAGAGCGTCCTGGAGGACTTCCGTAAACTTGAAAAATATAGTTTCTAGTAAAACGCGTTTAAAGTTTTACCATAGTTTATTTTGGGTATAAAATGAAAATTTTCATACTTACATCTAATCTGCTACAATATTTAGGACTGATCACTTTCCAAATGTTTAGAATATGTGGTGAATATGAGTAAAATAGCTATTTTTATTTCCTCTTCTATATTTGTCAGCCTTTTAAGTTTCATTGTCTTAACCTGCCAATGTGAGACCGGGTTTGTTAAAAAAATTCGAATAACTTTATTCTCCGTTATTGTTTTTTGTTGCAATTTTGAGTAACTGCTGCATTGCAGAGCTTAAATTGATTAAATATCTTTGTTTTATTGTCAAAGAGCATAAATTTTAAAAAAAACATGAACTATTTGTAACACGTTTCAAAAGATCTTCAGTTGAAAACCCCTGTGCGTGAGACCGGTGTCACCATTGATCAAAGTCAAATTTGCGTCACCACTGGCAGATTAATATTCGTTAATGTTAAAAAGTCAAGCTTGCTAAAGTATGATGTTGGAAATTGTAATTGAATTTTAATTGCTTTTTGCTAGTCTCAAAACTCAGTTTGAATGGAAATTAAAGACTCTTTAACTGTTAATCTGGAAAATTTTATTTTTAGAGTACGATCCATTGACTACATAATAATTTCTTTCTCTTGTAATGACAACACATAACTTAATGTGTTGACCACAAAAAATGTATTTCCTATTTAATCATAATTTTCAATATTCAATACAGAAAAGTATTTTGCAATTTTTTCTTCTAATAATGCTAAATGTTGGGTTATAATAGTAATTATTTAATCGATATTGTTATTTTAATTTTATTTTGGACGGAGAAAACATGTCTTCTCTGATTTTATTAATTATGCGGGTTCTCCAAAGTGATATTTATTTTAAATGCTAAAAGACTATCAGCGGGATAATTTTCATTTCAGAAATTTATCCAGTTTGGTGTTTTGAATAATTATTTTTAATTTTTTGTAGGGTAATTAAATTTATTTTGTTCACGAAAATGTTATAATGTGCGCATTATTTAATTCTATGGGCAACATTAATGGGGTACATTTATCACCCAATTAGCGTGTTTAATATGGTTATTAAACACGCTAATTCGCGCTTTAATTTACAGAACGCGATTTATGATAATATTTTGTTTACCCTGTTTAATACTGATTTTAATTTCTTTTCAATTGTAATTGTAATTACAACTTTAATTTCGATTTAAATTTTGATTTTGTTTTTTTTTTTAATTTTGATTTTGATTTTTTTTTTATTTTGATTTTGATTTTAATTTTCGTGAACAAAGTATAGTGTACAACTCGCATATAATGGCTATCAATCACTCCAACGATTTGCTCCACTCACCTACGGCTCGTTCCGCAAACATCGTTCTCGTGATTAATAGCCATCATTATATGCTCGTTATACAATATACTATTCATTTCCAGAAGACCAATTTGGCTCAAATGAACTTCTATCAGTGGCGGCTGGCGGAGTGACTCATGGTACAGCTACGGAGTAGAGGGCAATAAAGATAGATGCAGACATTCATTCATTGAGTGGAATTCTATCTGTGCACTAGAGATGCTTCGCCCTGATCAATCTCTACTTCCGCTGGCCGTACCATGAGTCAAGCCGCCAGCCACCATTGACTTCTACATACAATTGCAAAACAAAAATTGATGACATTCATACATGAATATTCAACCTGTTTGCAAATCTACAAAATTAAGTCTTACAAAAACTCGATGAATTGACTACTCTGAATATTATAAATAGTTCAACTTTTGTTTACATTGGTTTAAGATAGGGCTTGGCGTTTACTCCGTTTTTCGTTTAAACGTGTAAACGTTTACCGTTTATTTGTAACGAATAAAACACGTTTAGCTTAATAAACGTTTACAACACGTTTAGTCTGATAAACATTTAGCCAAATAAACGTTTACAACACATTCAGTTTAATAAACGTTTATAATACATAAACTGCAAACGATTTCCGATACTTTTATACACCGTTTAAGCGTTCAAAAGTCATATCTCGGCGTTTTGAAAATGTGTTTACACTTTCAGTTCAAACAGGGACCGCCTGGTGTATAGGGGGTTGAACCCCCAAACTTCGAATAAGGACGTTTCAGGCGGTTGCCGAGAAACTATTTATGTATAAAAATAATAATGGTTATTAATTTTTTCCGCTACCGGTAATATGTTTACACTTTCAGTTCAAACAGGGACCGCCTGGTGTATAGGGGGTTGAACCCCCAAACTTCGAATCCCGACGTTTCAGGCGGTTTCCGAGAAACTATTTATGTATAAAAATAATAATTGACCATCTACAGCTTAAAAGTAAAAAAAAATACCATAATATGGAATCATTTCAGGTAAGCCCATTGAGGAATACAGAAGGCAATTGGGTAGTTTTGGTGTATCGGGTGACTTGGCTCTCCAAACAGTAGGAAGTTTATCTGGAGGACAGAAATCACGGGTGGCATTTTCACGAATGTGTATGGGTATGCCAAACTTTTTAGTACTTGATGAACCCACAAATCATTTAGATATTGAAACAATTGAGGCTCTAGGAAAAGGAATAAATAAATATAATGTAAGTATAAAAATTTATTAAAACATTGTTCCGGCCAAAAATTATATAAATTATTAATCACTATAAAGAAAAATGTTAAGATACATATTTTTTTTCTGATTGAAACAATATTGAGTGATATTGCCTTAGTTACGATATGTCATAACACACTTATATTTCCCTAGGGAAATATGAAGTGCTCATATTTCCCTAGGAAAATATAAACATCAAAAAAATGTCATTAGGAGCTTCTCGCAAGAATTGTTTTAATTGCTCTCGGGACAACACCTCCGATTTCTTAGGAAGGTTTTTACAGCTTTGGATTTTACCGGAACCAAACATTCATTGTCTTTCGTCGCTTGCGTTAACACATAGTTTGACATTTCACCAATTTATGAAACATCGCAAAAATCAAACCAGTCAACTATGATATTTACAAACAAGGCCCTTAGCAACGTTACCAATCCGATAAATTCAAAAATTTACAATCCAATATTTTCCCATTTACAGAACAATATTCTTTCAATCAGAAAAAAACTATTGATTACAACACTGGAAATATGAATACATATCCCTTGGTTGTCTATACATCCCTCTGGCTTCGCCTTCGGGAAATATACTATTCATATTTCCCTAGTTGTAATAATAGCTATTCTGTGTTCTTTTTTAACTGGCTCACAAGCCCACTATCATCATTATAAGTTTTATTTTGATAAGTAACAAATTCTTTATATATTTCATGCTTAAATTGTTTTTCTGTTGTTGTTGGATAATCCTTTATAAATTTAAAGAAAATATTCATATAATTTATATTTACAGGGTGGTGTTATCTTAGTATCCCACGACGAAAGATTAATTCGCATGGTATGTCAAGAGTTGTGGATCTGCGGCAACGGCTCTGTAAAGAGTATAGAAGGCGGTTTTGATGAGTATAGGAAAATTGTTGAACAAGAACTCGAGGCCCAATCGAAATAATGTTACGTGTAATTGTAATTTTATAAGGGAAAATATCTGTAAGATGTGTAAATATTATTGCATAGTGATGTTTTAATATTTATTACTACCTAAATACATATAATTTTGCAGTCTGTCTAACACGTGATCGTATTTACAAGCTGGGACTGTGCCTATTTTTTAGAGAAAACGCTGTTTTGTTAACTTTGTACCTATTATATACTATTTATAATATTTATCAATTTTCAAGTAATGAATGACACAATAAAATATGTACATCTAAATTTCGTGACAGTATTATTTATTCATATTTTAACTTATTTCTGCCTCTAATTTAATGTAATGTTGGACATGTTACGCCTCGAAATTAAAATTAAATCTTTAGAATAATGTATATGTCTAAATATTGTATATACTGGAGGCTTTACTTCGTTATACATTTTATATAATAAATAAAACACTATTTTTTTCTATAACGATAATTGTAATATAATAAATTTTCAGTTATACAAAGTAATGTTTTATTTATTATATCTCTAAATATTTGCTAAAATAATCTGAGTTATTGTCAACAGTAATTGCACAAATGCATTGGAAATTATCGGTAACAAGTTTGTGCGATTTTGACAAACGAAGTCGTATTGTTTGGCAACAGTCTAAAACAATGCGACTGAGTTTGTCGAAAGAGTGCAAACTTGCGATAATTTACAATGCACGAGAGCAATTTATCAGACCATATTCCAACAAAAATATTACAACAAAATTGAATGACATTTACTGTCATCGCGGGCGTGTAGTGCCGGTTAGAATTTTACATTTTTAAACGGATCAAACAAAATTTGAAAATCATTTTCTTGTGGCTGAAAGAAAGTATGGGGGGTAGCAGGGCCGAGCTGCTTGAGTCTATGGAAAATCTTACCAGATCATTTCAAGTGTTAAAATACATACTATTATTCTAAGGGTGATTAATAATGAAAAAACAATTACATTTTTTAAATAATACTCTATTTACTTAAAATCGTACAGAAGGTTATGAAATTCAAATCCACAAGTAAAATTAATACAAAACCTCTTAACTAATAACCATCAGTCGTGGTGCAATATTCATCGACATTAATTCCTGGAACAGCAGCTTTGCAGCGTAAGGCAGACGAACCTGCGAAATCTGCGTCTTATTCTTGCACCCCTTGCACTCATACGTATTATTCCTCATGTTGGCAATAGCAATTAAACCGCAGAAATTACAAACGTGGATCCGGTACGGATCGGAGACTTCAAACAATCTCTCCCGCAAAAACTGAGCAGCTCCGTGGGATATTTGACAATCTCGCTCCATCTCCCCGAAACGGAGACCTCCGTCCCTGGCCCTGCCCTCCATAGGTTGTCTCACGAGGATCTGGACCGGGCCCCTTGCACGCGAATGGATTTTGTCGTCCACCATGTGCTTCAGGCGCTGGTAGTATGTTGGTCCCAAGAAAACTTGGGCATTGATTTTTCGACCGGTGTGACCGTTGTACATGACTTCGTTGCCACGGAGTTGGTAGCCGTACTCTTGAAGGAGGGTGGAAATTTTTTGCACATTAACAGCATCGTTGAATGGTGTTGCATCGCCGATTTCTCCCTTGTTCGATGATACTTTTCCTTGGATGCACTCGATCAAATGGCCAATTGTCATACGGGAGGGGATGGCGTGCGGGTTGATGATGATGTCGGGAGTGAGGCCTTCACATGTAAACGGCATATCCTAGTAATAATAATAATTGACAGGTATAATAATTTCAGATAATCCATTCACAATCAACTTTTAGTAAGGCTATGCCAGCCAGGGTGACGCATATTGCATTCAAATTTATAATCCCTTAACTCTCTTAAAATCGAAAAAACTATATCCATAATATCTATTTAATAAACTTATGCACCAAGTAATTTTGTTTTGTGGTGATAATTTATGTCGGTCCCTTTACGATCAAATTTTCTGATATAATAGTCGCTTTCCCAATGAATATTTTTCACAAGCAAATAAGATTCTTATTTTTTACATAGAATGTAAATCGGTCTATAATTTATACATACCTCTTGACGGTACTGGATTCCACACGTACCCTTCTGCCCGTGCCTCGAAGCAAACTTATCACCAATTTGCGGTATTCTTACTGATCTTACCCTGATCTTACAAAACTTGTATCCTTCAGAATTCAAGGTTAACATAACCTGATCAACAACTCCTGTTTCACTGTTCCTCAAGAATGTGGAAGCGTCTCTCTTCGTAAACCTCTTTGTTGTACCATCCAACTAAAAATATCAATGATATAGTATTGAATTATTTATTTTCAGTTTTAAGGAAAATGAAAACGATTTCTTGAAATCAAAACTAGTCGGAATTAAGGATAGTGTATGAAATAGATATTAATTCTACCAAATAAAAACTCACTTTGGCTTCTGAATCTTTAATATTCGCGACAAGTTTTGCCTTATTATTTCATTTTCAAGAGAATTTTGAAATTTTCTTGAAAATTCCGTAAAGCGAAACTACTATCCGTTCCAAAAAGGGAGTCTCCTCGCTTTAAAACCTCATATTTATGATTTAGAGGATAAATATTCTAAAATTTATACCATATAAAGATGCATCGTTTTTCTATATGTATATTAATTTGTATGAAAATATTTTGATAAATACGCCTTTTTTCTGATGTATTTGTTTGAAAATGTACTGTTTTGAACGACAATTTTCAAAACTCTCATCTTTGTGTGCATATAACATTGTTATTAATCGCTTGAATATTATGAAAAAAATATATATCTAACGCTATTCTATTCTGAAGGCGTAGAACGAAATAAAAAAAAATTGTTGTTTTTATTTTAAGAGTTCAGACCTAGAATCGAAATATCTGCTATCTCGATAATTATACAACGAATTGAAATGCGGCTTTCGCTTATAGATGGATTAATATTATTTAGTAAACAATTGCAAATAAATTTCAAGAAAAGAGTAGAACTTTTGTCGAAATTGAGTAATTTTCCCGTCGATGATTATTTTAGATCGGCGAGAGAGATGCAAATATGTGACTCAGGCGTTCGTTTGACGTTAGTACGGTTCAGTTTGACGGTAAGCAACAGATCCCGGCAGAAAATCATGTACAGTCATTAGAAGCGGCGTGAATGCATCGTAAATATACTGACACGATATTCCGCCCGCTTCGCCCCGCGCCTCTGCTGTGAGCGTAAATATTCTCTATTTCATTAAAAGGTTTTTAATTTATGTAATTAACAAAACTATATTTATTTATGATATATTTTGCATCAGATTTATATGAAGTACGTAATCTGAAAAATGCTTATACATTTATTCATTCATAACTGAAAAAACAATGATCCGTATTTTACCAAATTACAACAAAACTTATTAAAAAAAAAATATTCACATTACCCCACATAATAGGTAAAGGTACAATTGATCTCCTGTAATTTTTTCAGATTTTTGTAAGCAGTAGCTTACTTTCTACAAGCTGTTGAATTTTAAAATTTGCTTAATTTCGGGTACTTTTTTACACTTTTTCAGTATTATCTCGACAAATGATAAATGTAAACACTTAATTCTATAGCAGATTGTAGATAATACTACAAATAATGGTGACCAATTTTATATAATTTTAGAGTGCACTAGTTTTTGAAATATACTTGCTGAAACACAGGAGACTCCTTTTTTGGAACGGATAGTAATTGAGAATTTTTAATATTCAGAATTTAAACTGAGTTTTTATTTGGTAGAATTAAATCCTTTTCGTATCAATAAGAACCACCAATATGTAAATATTAAAATAATACATTATCGTCAGAATTAAACTAAATTTTGAAGAACGAACAAAGTGCTTATTTTAATACACTTTTAATATATTTTACAATGTTTCACCAAGTGCTAAATAAAAACCTAATTCAAGAAATATGTTAATTTAGTAAGGTGTGGCCCGTGAAAATTTGCAGAAAAGGCTAAGGAAGAAAACAGTGGCTCAATACTTTCTTCTTGCAGTTATTTTGGAGACGGGTTAACATCTCTATCTTAGCTTCCTCTACAAAAGTTCACAAACTGCCACTGTTAGGGACTTTTTTTAATTAACAAACTCCGCTAGTAAAATAATTATGTAGGCATAAATTGGTGAATAACAAAGCATTAGTTCTGCTATCCAGACCTGCACAAGTGGTAAAAGATAAGGGAGATAGTTGGATTAACTAAGGTTATCATTATTAAAAATTACCTCGTCATCATTTTCAGGTAAAATGATTGTCTTGCCAATAACGACATCATCTCCAGAGACACGAATACCAGGTGAAATGATTCCGTCATCATCTAATTTGTCATATAAAGCATTCCTCATTCCCTGGCAAGTTTGTCTCGTGGGTTTCTCAAATTGTTCCTCTTGATCACCTATACGTTTAGACTCGGCATCTTTGTAGGATCGGTAAAACACGGATCTGTAACAAAATTACACATTAAACTTGTGCATAGGAATTGGACACTATTACAAACTTGTAAGAGATGTGGAAGGAGATAGGAGAAGGGGGGAAGAAGAAATTCAGGGAGCTGTTGAACGAAATGTGGAGGGGAAGAAAGAACATACCGGAGGCCTGGAGATGGGGTACGATGTGCCCGGTACATAAAGGAGGGGACGAGAAGGAGGCCGGGAACTACCGGGGGATCACAGTGATGCCCACAGGCTACAAAATCGCTATGCTGGTGGTAAAGAATCGGCTGGAAGAAGAGGTGGAAGAGAAGGATTTAATACCAGAGACTCAGGGGGGATTTAGAAGGGGGAGGGGAACAAGGGAGCAGATCTTTACCCTGGCAAGAATGGCGGAGAGAGTGACTGAAGAGAAGGGAAGCATGTATGCGGTGTTTGTGGATCTAAAGGCGGCGTACGACTCAGTGCCGAGGGAGAAGTTGCTAGAATGTATGAGGAGAAAAGGAGTGAATGAGAGTATGATTGAGTGGGTAAGAGGAGTATATAAGGAAACCTGGGTGGTAGCAAGAGTGGGAGTGGAGGTGTCGGAGAGTTTTAGGACGTGGGTAGGATTGAGACAGGGATGCCCGTTAAGCCCGATGTTATTTAACTTATACCTAAGCGAACTGGAGGATGTGTTGAGGAAAGGGCAGGCGGGAGGAGTAGTAATCGGGAAGGATAAGGTGTGGATGCTGTCATATGCGGATGACATGGTGTTGATGGCGAGAGATTGGGAAGGGATGAAAGACATGTTGAGGAGAACGGAGAGGTATATGGACAAGAGGGGATTGTGTGTGAATGTGGAGAAGACGAAATGGATGAGATTTAGGAATAAGGGAAGAGAGGGGAGCGTGAAAGTGTTAGAATGGAAGGGAGAAGTGATTGAGAGAGTGAAAATATTTAAGTATTTGGGGTTTATGTTTAAAGGGACAGGGGGATATGAGGAGCATGTAAGGTGGGTGCAAGGAAAGGCCAGGAAAGCGTGGGGTATCGTGTGGGAAAAATGGGGAGAATGGATGAAGAACAGCGTCAGATTGGCGTGTAAAGTGTGGGATGCATGTGTGAAGTCGATAATAATGTATGGAGTAGAAGTGTGGGGCGTGAAAGGGTATGAGTGCGTGGAAAGGGAGCAGTGTTGGTTTCTGAAGCGTATGCTGGGAGTGGAAAGGTCGACTCCCGGGTACATACTGCTTCAGGAGACTGACAGAGGAAGCTTAGGATGTGAGGCTATGGAGAGAATGGTTAGGTATGAGATGAGGTTATGGGAGTTAGGGGAAGAGAGGTTGGTAAAGGCGGTATGGAAGACATGCGTGAACGAAAGGGGGGGTAAATGGAGGAAGGAACGAATGAAAATGTATGAGAGAGTAGGACTGTCTGAGGTGAAAGTGAGGGAGTGGTTAGAGAGGGGGGTAAATGTGGCAAAGTGGGTGAGCGAGAGGGCGAAGGAAGTGGATGTACAGGAGAGACAGGGAAGTATAGAAAAAAGTGAATATAATGACATGTATGGGAGTTGGCAGGTACATGGAAGGAGACCGAAGTATTTGGATGAGGACGGGTGGAACAGAGAAGAGAGGGTGACATTAGCTAGGGCTAGGTGTGGATCAGAAGAGAGAGGGAGGAAGAAGTGGATGGGTGAAGAGTATATGAGGTGTGTAATGTGTGAAAATGGGAGGGATACGTGGAGGCATCTGGCGGAGGAGTGTGAGGGAGTGAATGAAGGATGGATGGGGGGAAAAAGGAACAAGGGTGTAGCGGAATGGATGAGAGAGGATGGTGCCGGGGTAAAGATATTGCAGAAAATGGTGAGGGAGAAGGAATGTAGGAGAGAGTTAAATTTATGATTTAGTTGTTGGGGAATGTAGAATAGTTATTTTGTTTTTGTAATAGGTTAATATGCCAATAAAGGTCTTTTTTTTTTTTTTTTTTTTTTTTTTTTTACAAACTTGTCATTTTTGTAACATGCAGTTATAGTAAGTTTCGATACAAGTAACGTTATGAAGGTTTTTACATTACGTAAGAAAAGTTTGAAAACACAAGCGACGTAGGAAGCAAGGTAAACAGACATAATCTTCATTATTATTCGGAGCACAATATTTATTTTGCATGGACACTAAATAATCAAAAATAATGGAATGAATGGGGTGCTTCTTTGAAAGCAGCCGAATGGGGAAGTGTTTAAACAATTTCTTAGGAATCATTCAGATCTGAATCTAGGAATCATTTATATGAGTACCTACTTGATGTACCACTCAACGTAATAAGAGATATGTTGATCCAATTGGATGGTGTACCACCACGTTTTGCTCGCAGTGTACGACTATTTTTGAACGGCCGTTACCCTAATAAATGGATAGGTCACGGCGGACCAGTACTGTGGCCACCAAGGTCTCGGGACCTCACTGAATTATATTTTTTTCTATGGGGCTATATTAAGGACATGGTGTTCTGCATTACGCATCACCTGTTTTTTTATTTAAAATTATTGGTACCTAGATTTTAAAACTAATAATAAAAACATGCAAATCACCAAGGAATTTTGAAATATTAGAGTAACCATCAATTTCAGATATACGAAACCTTATATGAACCAAAGCTTACTTAATGAACTTTGAAATTATCAAGTAATATATAGGGTATTATTATTTGAAAAAAAATTAGAAATTGTGCAGTTTGCGAATGACTATCACCCTGTATAATACGCTGAGTTATGTTTTGGTTGATGGAGTAATTTTGAAGACTAAAGTTTAACTAAACTTTACCACTAAATTAGAATGAATTATCTTTATTAGGTTCGGGGGAGCAATTTAACAATTTTGTTCAAATTTTTGTATAAATAACTGAATAACACGAAAACGCCTGGGTTTCAATCCCCACAACCCAGATCATCGTAATCTTCAAGTAACAAAGAATCCAAAACTGCTAAAATATACAGGGTGTTCCATTTAAAAAACATAAGTTTTGTCTGTAACTTTGTTATGAGACATCCTGTATAAATTTAAATTTTTTTAGGGAGTGCAGCTCACTATTCTGCACAACTTTTATATAAATCATTTTTCAAAATTTTGGTAAATGAGCAGGTGACTGACCGTTCCCAGAGCTCTGAAACACCTTGTATAATGCATTTGGTGACCCATTTTTTGCTTTCACCACTTAATCAAAACCCTGGTTATACCATCATGTTCAGCAGTGCTAAAGCATATAAAAGTGTATGGATGTGTAACCAGCCAGTCTAGAGAAACCAGTAAGCAAAGAATATACGTGTGAACATGGTGTCCATCAGTGTATTAATTTTTGTTTTCATCCTATTATTTTTAAGTGGATATTGCAACATACAATACGGTACTTACTAGGACATACTACAAAATATAATTTCTTTATTTTCTTAGTAAACATATATAAACTAGCGCTATTAAAGTCTAGTAGTAAATTTACCCATTAAAAAAAAATCTTTGTCACCAGTTTTTTAGAAAATGGAATTTTTTTAATGTCCCTTGATACACCGGTTTAATTGATATTTAGTCACATACCTGAAAAAGCCTCTTTCCACAGCAGAAGCATTTAAAATGACAGAATCTTCTTGGTTGTATCCTGTATAACACAAAATAGCAACAATGCTATTAATACCGGCGGGCAACTCTCTGAAACGTAGATATTCCATGGACCGTGTTGTTACTAGGGGTTTGTGTGGATAGTAGAGTACGTGGGCCAAAGTGTCCATCCGAACGTGGAAATTTGTAATATATACACCCATAGCTTGTTTACCCATAGCACTCTGTAATGAAAATATTTTTTAAACTCTTTTTATCAATTCAAACTAAAAGTAACTATACTCGGCGCACCGAATCGGTGGTATTATGGGTTTGCATGATTTTCGCGTGATGTTCGCTGATTTCTCTGCGCAAACGCATGTGAAGCGTATGTCACGCAGCCAAAATTGTATGCCATGTGTTCTCGTTTTTCTCTTATTTAAATGTAGTGATTACGTTCTATCCTTAAATCAGCCTTTTTCAATTACAATTAATTAGGAAGTGGTAAATAGTTAGATGTTGTGGGTTAAAGTAAAAAGATTTATATTTCCGGCACAGAACTAAAATGTGGCAAGGCTGTGTGAATCAGGCTTTTCATAACGTCTCGACGAACTATCACGAGGACGCGGGGTGAACGCATCGTGACCATACCACCTATTCGGTGCGCCGAGTATAGGTAGAAATGCCAAAGTGGCAGAATCTATTGCCTGAATGTTGTACTAAACCAAATCCGAGTGGCAAAACAAAAACAACTGTTATAAAAGTAACTTATTAAATACTAACATTATCAGTTATTTAAAGGATATGTATTATTATTATATTTAAAGTATGTTCATTAAAAAAAACCTCAAGTGTGCCATGACTTTTTATTTTTTTTAATTTAAGTTGGTGACACATACTGAGGTTATGTTACTTACGGCATGTTCCTACCGATAAAATAATTTGCTGTGATAAACGACGTAGGTTCACCTTCCAAAATTCCTTGGGCTGTGTTAATAGCATCCTGAGCATGTTTGACTGGTCTACCACGTGTTTACGGAAAATACTACCCGTTTTATGAAATAATACAAGATTGTGATAAGGTATTTTTAAATTCATCATAAATAATGAGAACGTTCCCGAAACTCTGCCATGGGTGCGTCGAATAAACACAACCCATTTCCGTCCACTTTAGTCCCATTTCGGAAATAACTTTTAACTAGAAACTTTTTTGCTGGTTGCTGTAAACCATCGTGGTCACCGAATAATTGTGACTTAGAACGATCTGACGTTTTGTATGTCAATTCCTAACATGTGTGCCAACTTAAATTTTTTAAATCAAAAAATCATGGCACACTTGAGTTTTTTTTTAATGAACATATGCATGCATTCCAAAAATTTTGTTCAATATATAAAAACTGCTTTAATGTTTCTGCAACAAGATTTAAATTTTAAATATTAAAATTGTTCCAAAGATTACATAACACTGGTAAAGATCGACTCAAAACCATTTGCCACTTATACCTAATGAAGAGTGCAAACCGTAATGAGGGGAGTATTTTATTTTTACTTATGAAAAGAGATTCTTACACTCTCCCTATTCATCTCATATTTTGCACTCTTTATTGCCTTTTTAAATACAAATCACAGTTTCAGTTTTTGAGAAATTTTGTTGTGGTTGGCACCATTATATTTCAAAATTTAAGTCAAAGTGGTTGTCGTCAACTTTTGTTTTTATTAAATCTAATTAAAAATGAGTGAAGAAGATTTTTCATGTACTCCGCCTGAAATATGACAAGTTGGCAAATTTTTGCAAATAAATTATGTGACTGTAACGAGAATTAAGAGCTCTACAAAAGTTGCCAAATAAAGAAAATCGAATTCTATTTAAAAAAATTGCCGATGACATCACACATCAAACACCAGTGATGTCACATGTCAATCGCTAGCGATATCACAATATTTATAAACGTGCTAAAAAATGGGCAATAATGACCTGTCGGAGCATTTCTTTTAACACATTGCGTGCCACGGTGTAATCGGGAAAACAGTCCCAGGGGCCAAACCACATTTCTTCATTTGTAGTTAAAAAATGTAACTTTGATTTTTCCTTCGTTGTGTTAAGTTCTAAGAATAAGCTTTTTTCAAAATGAGTTTTGTGTTAATATTTCGTAAAATAAATATTTTGTAAACTTTATGTTGTGTTGAATCTGTCTTTCCAATTTTGCTCAAACCAAAACACATATTACTTTCCCCAGGGACCACGCTCATGATTCCCCATTAGAAATATACGGTAGCGGGTTTCTTATTTGATATACATGGCCACACAGTGAGAGATGTGTGTGTCTCAAAAATGAGCAACGTGGCCCTGTGCGAAATGTTGGTGTCTCTCACATATGAGCGACGTGGCACGCAATGTGTTAAAAACATTTAATAGAACAATTATGAATTTTGAGAGGAACTTTATCACCACTCTGTATAAAGCAAGGTAAAGCCCCTTTTATAATGAATTAATTACATTAAAAGTAATTTCGGTTTTCACACATAGAGAGCGTTATTTTAATTTTTTTGAATGAATCTGTGAGTGATGTTCTTTGCCTTATGACATCAGTCATATTGAGGTTAGGTTAGTCGATTTTTAGTTGTTAGTTTACTTAGTTAGTTGTAGCTGCGTAGAGGATCAATTTTATTGCAAAAACGAACATTTTCAGCATATTTCACTTTTTTATTTCCGCAATGGAAAGAAAGCTGCAGAGGCTCACAAAGAGATATGTGAAGTTTATGGTGTTGATTGCTTAATAGAGCGCACGTATCAGAATTGGTTTAAAAAATTCCGTTCTGAAAGATGACTAACGTTCTGGTCAACCTACTAAAGTTGATGACCAAATCAATGACATAAGGATCGTCATATAACTGTTTGAAAGATTAGGTTACATGTATCGCACACAACCATTGAAAATCACCTAAAACATCTTGGACACGTTAAGAAGCTCCATATTTGGGTTCCGCATGGATTAAAAGATGTTCACTTAGCGCAACGAATCAATATTTGCGATATTGAAAAGAATTATTACTGGTGATGAAAAATGGGTCACCTACAGTAACATCATTCGGAAACGATCATGGTCCAAGCTTGATGAACCAGCACAAACCACATCGAAAGCTGAATTGCATCAAAAAAGATCATGCTGTCGATTTGGTGGGATTATAAAGGTGTTGTGTATTTTGAGCTGCTTCCAAGGAACCAGACAATCAATTCAGATGTTTACTGTCAAAACTAATGAAACTGGATGAAGTAATCAAAGAAAAACAGCCAGAATTGGCAAATCGTAAATCCACCTTGGTAATGCAAGGCCTCATACATCTTTGGTAACTCATGGGAAATTATTGGAGCCCGGTTGGGATACATACAGCCCTGACCTGGCACCATCTGATTACCATTTATTTCGAAGTTTGCAGAACTCTTTGAATAGTAAAAATTTCAAAAATGACCTTTTGGTTCAGTTTTTTTCTAATAAGGACCAGAAGATCTATGAGCGGGGAATCATGAAGCTGCAAGAAAGATGGCAGAAGGTCCTTTAATAAAATGGAAAATATATACCATATGTATAAAAATTATTTAGATAAAGGGTGGCTTTGTATTTCGGAACATACGTTGAGGTTTGATACGTCGCATCACGTCTTCGCCAGCAGTTGTTAAAGTAAGGTTAAGCTAATCTAACTGTCAAATAAAACTTGTGTCAACGGGGGATCGCAGCGCGGGGTGTGAAAAACCGCCCTCGATGACCTCCAGCTAGCTCTTGGAGTCTGGTCACTATGAAACACACAATGATGGGTGCAGCGGTAGAAAAATTCTGATACGCGCGATAACGATCGCTATTATTTACACACGGATTGTTACAGAAAAAAATGCTCAAGAAAATATATACACACTGAAAGTTAATAAAATAAAAGTCACGAAAGTAATTGTCACAACACTTCACCTATAGTTCACACCGGGATGCCCGACGAGTTCGCGGAGGAGTGACCGGCGGCTCGGCGGCAACCACATTTGTGGCAAAGGCAACTGCGGCGACGGTAGCGACGAGTATTATAAATCCATTGCCCATTTTCAAGATGTCCATTACGAAAATAAGATTCAATGATGAAACGCTTGTGAAGTTGTGAGAATACCATGATTAAATCAAAACTGGCTTTTAATTGACAGAAAGTCAACAACGTGCTGAACTAATCTAAGACCGTGATTTTGTTTATCATGGCCATGCCTTATCTAAATCATTTTTATACATATGGTATAATTGATGTATTTTAACCCTTTATACTCGAGCGGCGCCCAGGCGATTTGATGGGTCCACTTGAGCGGCACTGCTACGGCGCCCGGGAGGTGTGATGCATCCTAACCTCGTCTAATCCAACCTTACCTAACCCAATGATTTTAAAGTACCTGTAACTCGTTTTGGGCAAACCAGCAACTCGTCTCAAGTTGCTGGTTCACCCGAGCGAAAAATACCTCGAGTGCAAAGGATTAACACCACAAAACCGAAACTGTTTTTTTCCAACCCAATATTTACTTACTTGATAGGTATTTCTTGGACTCTGATTGTGATCAGGGAATGGAATAATAGAAGCACATACTCCTAGGATCATGGCTGGGTGGATTTCACAATGTGTATATGTTGTACAGTATGCATATTCTTTATCTTGTCGTAAATCCTCGGGTGACATTGCTATCATAACAGTTTCTTCTTCTAGTGTGTCAATATACTCCACAACACCTGTAATAAAAAGCGACATTTTTCAATAACAACTAAAATTCTTATGAAATTAAAGATAAGTAATGTCAAAGTTTTTACAACTTTTATCAATTGGTAGTGAAAGTGAAACAGATAAAAATACTTAAGGATAAGTTTCGTGGAACGCTATTTTTAAAATCCTCATATTTTTGGTTGAATTTTTTATGCGATCTAGTTGGCACCCTGATATTACAGTTTTTCGCATCTTATTAAATAATATAAACATTGTTAAATCGTTTTTGATTGATAAAGTTTTCCATTATTCGGCCGAATCATTTTCTCCACAGGTGACGTCCAATCAAATGATAGTGGTTTCATTGCCCAACAAGTGACGTCCAATCAAATCATAGCGGTTTCATTGCCCAACAGTTTAGTTGTTACTATGGTTACGATTCGTTTTTTGTCAGAGAACTGCCGCAATTTCCAAATAGAAAAGTTATTCGTTATAATTTAATACAAACCGAAAAATCTTTAGGTAATTATTTAATATGATGCGAAAAAGTATAGTATTAAACTCGTGAACAAGTTGGCCATTGCCACTCGGGTGAATTGCAAACATTCGCCCACGGCTCGTGTTGCAAACTTCACTCTTGTGGCAATGGCCAACTTTCTCACTCGTTTAATTTTCTGGGCGCAAACTCAAATAGTTCAAATAATAAGGAGAATAAACATGTGAAAAAATGAAAAATACTTTACCTGAAGCCACCAAGACTTGCCATCCGTAATTATTGTACTCCCTCTCCTTCAACATGTCAACGTGCCTCTTCTTCAATAGCAATGCTCCATTTTCAACAATAAGTAGAGGCCTACAAATTCGGCCAGCGTCCGTATAGATCCTAATTTCTCTGTCCCTAATATCACGGATCATTGACACTTCAGATACAATGATGTCCATCTGACGTCTTAGTTTTCGTAAAGTAGCCATAAGCTGTTCTGGATCTCTGTGAATGCCAACCTAAAAATAGAAAATGTCTTCTTGTACTAATCAAAATATTATCATTATCAACCAGTGGCGGGTGGTTAAGTGACTAGAGATGGGTAACTCATGAGTAAGTCTTAGAAATGAATCGAGGGGTCAAGTGACTGTGAAAATTTCCTGACTCGTTTTGAGTAAAATATAATTTTTTTTTGCCCATCAACATTTTTTGAGGTAAAGAGTTGACTCTTTGTAATTATGACTAGATGGTTTGTAATTGCAAAATTTTCAATGTGAGGACCATTTTTTCCAGACATACTTTTTACTTTTTCAATAGTGAGTCGTGTTGAGACTCGACTGTTTTAAGTCCACTCTTTACAATGAGTTGACACACAAAAGAGAGTCATTTCGCCCACCTCTATAAATGACTCATAGTACTGAAAATGGGAGTAAAGATTGGTCAGGACGACACATCTCCACCATACTAATAGAATTCTACTGACCCACACCCGCATCTACTACTGTGGCTAAACCATGAGTCAGTACTATTAACTAATACAAAAGCTAGTCATAATTACATGCTCAAGATGTATACAAGCAAAAGCCTCAAAAATATTGGTGTGAATTTTTTTTACACAACCTAATAAAATCAAGTCATTTTGATCACAAAAAAATTACCTTTATTGGCATTAACAATTCCTTATCCTATTATACTACTACCCCCTCCCTCCCTACGCTCTTTCTCCCATCCTAATCTTTCCAGAATCCTTACCATCTTCACTCATCCATTCCATTTATCATTTATACCTTTTTCCTCCCACCCATTCCTCCTTCACCCCCTCACATTCCTCCTCCAGATGACTCGACATATCCCTCCCCCAAGCGCACATTACACATCTCCCATATTCCTATTTTGATCACCAATTACTTCGAATAATAAGTTAAACAAAAGTACTACATATTTTTATTACAATTCTCTAGTTTTATAGTCATAAATAGTGATGGGATCATTCGAATGATGATAATCTATTCATTTGATTATGAAAATAATCACGGGTGTGAAGTTAGCAATAGATTTTAAAATAACGTATTTCCTCTAAATCTACTTAATATAGTTAGTTTCCACAGTAACCTTACTAACTTATAAAAAAATAAAATTCGGATCACCGCCCCCCGAACATTATAAAATTAATTAATTTCCTCCCTCGCGTCACGAATTCGAGCAGAGTCCCAACAAATGGAAAATTTCTATAAGTTCGCATGTCGCCATAAAAAATATAAGCACATGAATAATTTTTCTAAAGTAAATTTAGAGGAAATAACTTATTTTAAAATCTATTGCTAACTTCACACCCGTAAAATAATCAATTATCTCCAAAACTTATTTTTATAATTTGAAAGATTGGTACTCGAATAAATCATTCGATTTAAATACATGGTAGTATTTATAATAAGTACTTACCCAACATCCATTTACAAAAATCTTTGTAGCATCTGCAATAGCAGAAGGAGCAATTTCTTCCAGATTCTCCATGGACCACTCCTCCAAGAACTCCAAAATGGGCGAAGGCTGAGAACCTACAGAAATGTAAGCCATCAAGGCCAGGTTCTTCACAAGCCCTACAGCGGCGCCCTCTGGTGTTTCGGCAGGGCAGATCATTCCCCACAGAGTGTTGTGCAATTGACGGGGCTTGGCCAGTTTACCGTCTCTTCCAATCGGCGAATTCACACGCCGTAAATGGGACAAAGTCGAGGCGAAGGTTAGCCTGTTCAACACCTGGGATACGCCGGCACGGGCCTGATGGGCCTTCTTCTGATCACCCCAGTTGCCGGTGGCAAGAGAGTATCGGAGACCGTCTGTGATCAGTTTCGTTTTGATTGCCAGATCTAGATTGAAGTCCTTTCCTCTGTCGATGAACTTTTGAGCGTACATGCGTACTTCTTTCATCAAGTTTTTAAATAATCTGTAAAAACGGAATGTCGATGTTATGAAATTGTAATACGATTGTTCAATTTAATCTATTTCTTCGTGAAATGCCGCTTTAACTCACATCGGTGTTCTCTAACATAGTGTGTTGAGTAATCTCACTTTTGGCCTCTACTGTAGAGCCACTGAGTAGAACTTTTCTCACATACCGTGTGTTCGATAAAAAACGCCCAACGCCATAACTCTGTTATTTATTGACCGATTTGAATGAACTAAAAAATAAAGTCAATGGCTGTTTAAATACTATAAAATGACTGTAATTATATATTTTTTCAAAATCAACTTCATTGCCAAATGATGGTCGACTTTAAATTTTTAAATGGCTGCATATACTTTTTTAATTTTATAATATTAGTTTTTTTGAATCCAATTATGCTCGTTATGTTGGTTTTAAGTTAATATTTATGCCAGAAAAATATAATAATAAATCTTGTTCACATGATTTTTTTGGTAATAAATGCAGTGTGCCTTGAAAAAAATTCGAATCGACAAATGTCATTTATTGTATAGGTAATGTCAACCATTTGTTATTAGTGTGTGTTTCAGACATAATGATGAACAATAGCGAATTAACAGACATGTTGCAAATTTATTTTCTATGTAATAGAAATCGAAGAGCTGCGGCACGAATTTATCATCTACGGTTTCCAGAGCGACGAATACCAGAACCTGAATTTAGAAGGTTAGAAGGAAATTTGAGACGATATGGAGCCTTTAAAAAGTCTTAGAGAGTGGATCGACAATTTCGTGGCCTTGCAGAGTTGGACGTTCTACTTAGTGTTTACAATAATCACAGAACATCTAAATAGTAAGTGAATTAATACTTGCACTACTTATTTATTCTATTCTACATTGAGTTATAACATAGGTACTTATTTATTGTGTCCCTATTGTTCATATTTGACATAACCTTACAACAAATGATATTTGTTACTTTTTCCAAGGCACGCTAATTATAATTTTTGAAAAATAATTTTAAATGGAAGATTTATTTTAATTTTTTTCGACCAAAATATTGAACGAAAAACAACATTTTGGGCATTATTGGATTCAGAAAAATAATGTCGAATGTAAAAAAAAAAAAAATTATATGCTGCCATTTGAAAATTTTAAGTTGGCTACAAAGTTATTATTGAAAAAATCAATATTGATGCCATTTGTTAGTATTCAAACCACCATTGACTTTGGTTTTTAGTTCATTCATATTAGTCAATAAATTACAGAGTTATGGCGTTGGGCGTTTTTTATCGAACACACGGTATATCGTAAAAAAAAAGTTTGATGTTTGAAATTATTACACATACTCGCACAAAAATCAACTTAAGAATTGTAATAAGGTGTGAACCACAGAATTTTGTTTCCGAGTTGGCCATGCCTGAGAGAGAGAAAGATAGCAGTCATGTCTGAAATTAATTCATTTTTTTAATCTAATTCAATTGATCTAATCTAGTCTCATGGTATAATAATATGCGTCATACCTCATTTATCCCACAGCCAACTCTGAAACGAAATTTTGTGGATCACACGATATAAATGACTTACCCTCTGAACAAAAAAGCTAACAAAGGCCCGGCTAAATCTAACCGTTTGTTACCGTAGTGATCTCTGTCGTCCAACTCACGTCTACCCAAAGCAGCTAAAAGTAATCTGTGCACCATATACCTAAACCGAAAAAAACAATTAGAATTACACAACTTTATTTACCAAACTGTTCAATCCTACCCCAAAAAGTAAGCCTTTTTAGTTTCACAAAAATCAGAAACACCGACATGAGGCAACATTTCCTTCTGCAGAATTTCCCTGGCATACTTAATACGCTTCTCTTTCGTAACACCAGGCCGCGCCCCTCTGGCTCCAATGAAATTCAAAGCAACATTCTGTTCCTGAATTACGAAAGCCTCGTCCAAGGACGGCTTAACCATCTCCATCATCTCGGGATCATCGAAATCGTAAATAATGTGTTCAAGGATGTCGCGATCCGCTACAAAACCCAAGGCTCTGAAGACGATCATAATCGGAATCTCCTGCTTGATGTACGGCAAGATGGCTATGATCCTTTGACCGATAGCGGCCTTTTTTATAGCCTGCCCGCCTCTCGCCATCATGTTCACCCAGAGGGTTGAGGTGGGACGGGAACTGTGTTCCAGGCAAGAGCGGATTTCAGATTTGTAAGCGTATTTCCCGTCCTTCATGGAGAAGACGTACACCGTGTTGGTCGCCATTTTTTCCTGAGCGATTAACACCTTCTCTGATCCGTTGATGATGAAATAGCCGCCCGGGTCCAACGGGCACTCGTTTAACTCAGTAAGATCACGATCGGTCAGTCCGCTTAATAGACAGTAGGTGGAACGCAACATGATGGGAATCTTCCCGATGAACGTTTTCTGGTGTTGTGTTACGATCGGTTCATCTCCTTCTTTGACGATGGTTTTGGTAATGTCTACGTATAAGGGGGCGGAATAGGTTAGGTTCCTCAAGCGGGCCTCGTTCGGCATCATGGGTGACGGGGCTCCATCTTTTTCCCAATGTGTCGGTTTTGATAAGTAGATTTGTTCAAATTTTAATAAATATCTCGGCTGTAATAGATAATTTTAAGTTATGTATGTATACTGAACGTAATACAAATTCACAATCAACTTTTATTAAAGCAAGCCTTGATATTTGTTTACTGTGTTTGAAGTAGGAAGTTTTATTTAAATATTTTTCTACTTTGCTTTTATAAACTTATTGTGACATCAACGCTCACTGAGCGTTATTGTGAAACTGTTTTTGGTGTAATTTTACTTTTTAACCCGTAACTGCTGTTCTCCGGTCAATTTGACCGTTGCACTATTTGGAATTTAAACAACGCGGTTAATTTTTTAGTTCCGTATTCATTCATCCGCCAATGTATTTTCTTACATACTGAATGTCAGTCGGCTGATATACGCGCGCAGTTGTGGGTCGTGTTATTTGTCAAGATATTAATCAATTCCGTTTCCTACCGGTCAAATTGACCGGACAACAGCAGTTATGGGTTAACCTTCGCCGGCTGGAAGGTTTTCGCAAAATTTACTACAAATGCGCTGTATTGCTTTCCCCACTTTTACCACTTAGTCGCAAACATCGAGCTCCGAGCTATTCGAGGGTCAGTGTCTCTACAAATTACAGACGTACCGGGTGCGCTTAGAAATTTTTGTTATTCATTGATATTGAGCAAAAATTTAACGACACGCGCCTTAAAGTGTAAGATTAAATAAACTACTTTTTTCAATTTTTTTTTCCTCATTTCTATCGTGTCTTTTATAGCAAAATGTATTTTTTTATTTTAGACGTGTTCCATTATGGCTTGCACAAAATGAGCTACAAGAAATTGCTCGTGATTTATTCAAACTGCCAGAGCAAGATGATGAAACTTACTTTCCCTCGAGTGACGGCGTGTTTTCGGAAGAAGAAATTGAGCAGCAAGCTGAAGAGAGTGCTATCGAACAAGAAAACACTTCAGACGAATCTGAAGGAGAGGAGGAAACAATGGAAATGTTTCATTGGAAAAAATTAATCTACACAATGGCGAAAGACAACATACCGTATTTCTGGAGAAACCAAGGGGATAAACGTAGTCACAGTACCGCACTGGCTTGACTCAAACAGCTCTTGAACTAAATGCGTTCTTCCAAAGTATCAATATATCTCTATACAATGTTTCGAGGTACACAAATATGTATATCGATCAGCTGAGAGTTGACCATCAATATTCTAGATATCGGGACTGCAAAAACATCGATAGACAAGAATTTATAGCATACTTGGATCCGCTATATTTCATCGCTATAAAAAAATCTCACAACGCAAATGTGAATGAGATTTTTGCCAGTGACAGTACCGAGATTGAAATAGCAAGAGCTGTCATGAGTTACAAGAGATTTCTCTTCATCACCCGTTGCCTGAGATTCGATAACAAGAATACCAGAGTTGAAAGGAGGATAGTTGGCAAACTGGCAGTGATACATGACTTTTTCCAAGCTTTGGTCAACAACTGCAAGTCATCATTCAATTTGAGCAAATATTTGCGGCCTCTAATACCCCAACAGATATTGTAAAGTGTCTAGTCACTCCGATAGAAAACTCAAACCGGAATTTGAGCATTGATAATTGGTACACAAGTGTACCACTCGCAAATATGCTTACAAAAAAATAACAGTTTTGGGCACAATAAAAAAAAAACAAAGCGGAAATCCCAAAAGAACTCTTGCCGGACAAAAGCAGAGCTGTTGAATCCACTCCTTTTGGTTTCCTAAAGGAAAAAATTATACTTTCCTATATACCTGTGTTCAGGGATAAAGTATTATTTATTTATTCGCGGTGGTTGATGCGCACGCTTAATTTATATATTTCCTCAATACTGCACCTGTCAATCTTTTTTGCCCCAAAAATTCCACTGCTAATGGAAGAGGAAGGGAGAGACTGGTGTGTGTTAGCTCAAGAAGAGAAGATATATTGGTTTTTCATCTTCGTACTTGTTTTTTGGTCTTAATCGACAATACTTCCGGTCTATAGTTTCAAAGCTACAATTGTTACCGCCGCCGGCTCTCAATTTGATTCGTTACACCGCAATATTCATCTCCTTAATTGTTGAAAAGGTGTCTATTTGAAAATGTAAATATATACAGGGTGATCCATTTAAGAAAACTGCCGATGATGTCATATCTCGAAAAATAGAGTAGTTGTAGAAAATCAAAATACGTCACTGAATAGAATAGATAAAACTGTATACATTTCTTTTTAAATTAATAAGAAAACAGATGTTTAGCCAGAAATCAGGTGTTCCGACACATATACCTAACCCTGTATAGTTAGAAAGGGCGCAAATAAAAAAAATGTGGCTACCATTATTCAGTAATAACGAATGGTCTAAGTGCTGCGACCATTTGGTTGCCCTTCACGAACCATCATCATGCAGTAATGTCTGACAAAGCGAAATGTGGCATAAAAAAAATTTCGCATATTGTTGAGTTCAATTACTCGAATATTTCCTGACTATCATTGATTGTTTTTGTTTTAATCCAGTAAAAAATCTTACCGGGTTTTCAATTTCTGCACTGGTATGTTGAGCTTCTGCCTGTAAATCAATTTGGGGCGAATCTTCCACGATCCTCTGGACGGACATCTGAATGAATTCATCGAAACTGTCGAGCTGCTGCCTGACGAGGCCCTTCTCGTCGAAGTACGCGTTAATAACGATCCAACAAGCTTCCTGCCACAGTTCTGAACTGATTTCTCCTCCCTCTTCGTCATCATATTGGTCTTAAAATGAAATTATTGATGAGCAGCATAAAAACTGGTGTGTTATGTTAGGTTGGTTGAAAGCAATGAAAGTGTTAACATACATACGGGGTATCATATGCACTTATCATCAAACTTGGGAAATAAAATTAGGTATTCAGGTTTTAAACAACCAAATACATCGTTTTTAAGGTTAGTAATTACATTCGTTGCGACATAAGTGTAAATTTGATTTATGTACACCTGCTCTCATTCTTAAACACTTTGGTAGGTTTTGCAAGTAGAAATTTGGTTTACTTACCGTCTTCTTGTTCGTACATTATTGTATTTTTGTGGCTATCGGAAATTTACCAAACAATCGCTTGGCTTTTCATCTGACCAATCTGACAACTAACATCCATAGATATGATTATGTGAAGAGAGTGTTATAGAGGGGTATGACAAGAGATATCGGAAACAGGGCATAAGAAATCCAGCTTTACGCCGCTAATATTGGATGGCGCCACCATAAAAATTCGATGGATTTCTGTAAATTATGTTTGTTGCTAACACTAGACGGCGCTTTGCCGGTAAAATTTATCTACATGCCGTGTAATTCCCCGTGTTACTTGAAATATAGAATTTCAAACAGTACGGAAATCGAGGACGAATAAAACAATCATCACTTGTGTTAGCCTCATAGCACAATATGTACAAAATATATGTGTACATCACCCGATCAAACGTTATTAACAAGGTAAATATTGGTAAATAAAATCACCATGTTTTACCATTTATATTAAGTAGAATAAATATTATACAACTTGCCCAAGTAGTTTTGTTCACATGAACATTCTCGAAAGGAGAATGCAGAAAACTTGTGGAAGTATAATGTTTAATCAATAGAATTGTAAAACAAGTAAAACCAAGTGTTTTTAATTACCAATATTTAACTTATTTTAGTGTAGTCAAAGAGGATTATATATAATTATATATAACCCTCTTTGGTGTAGTTCTAAAGAATTTATACACAACACACGTATCGGTTGTGTGCATGTTCGTGTTAGTTCACGCCGCTATTCACAGATGGCGCTTATCTATTCCAATTTATCAACATGCCTTGTCGATTCCTGTTATTCCACGGTGTTATATTAGAACACTGAACTCTATACAAATGTATAAAGTTCACTATATTAGAAAGTATAATCCTGGTTACTTTTATCGTACAGATAATGTTGGTTCCACTGTTGCTCTAACATATGCTTTTAGACGGGAAATTTTGAATGTCAGTATTAGTACTATTTCCGTATTTCCTAATTGGTATTGGCCTCGAAACATACCGATGGGGGCGCTACGATCGCGGTGGAACAGCTGTAGAAAACGAGTACTCCGCTCGTTTTCCCGTTTAGTTCTATGTACAAGTTTCTCATTTTATTTTAAAAACTGTGTTTAGTAAATCTGTTTAAAGTGGTGATATTGTTGCAGTGGTATATTTACTTGATATTTAAATAGATAATTGTATCAAAATTCCTTTAAAAACTTATTTATAATACCTAAATTAGCCATTACACTTTTAGGTCATATGATGGAAAATAAATATTTTTGTTCACGAAAATGTTATAATGTGCGCATTATTTAATTGTATGGGTAACATTAATGTGGTACATTTAACACTCAATTTCATATGCTTATTAAACACGCACACGCATTTGCGTGTTTAATATGGTCATTAAACACGCTAATTCGCAGTTTGATTCACAGAACGCGATTTGTGTTAATATTTTGTTTACCCTATTTAATATTGAATTTAACTTTGATTTTAAATTTTTTTCAATTGTAATTGCAATTAGAACTTTAATTTTGATTTTGATTTTAATTTTGATTCTAATTGTAATTTTAAATTAAATTTTGATCTTGATTTTAATTTTCGTGAGCAAAGTACAGTTCGGCAAACATGACTTGCCGTTGCGCAGTGGCAAAATTGTGGGCGTTACCTTCGCAGGGCGCTCTCGATAGATTTCGTGAACAGTTCGCGCGCCGGGTACATTCTTTTTCAATGTGGAGGAGAGCGATTGAGTTTTAAATGAATAGCGCACGCGAAGAATATGTGCTTGCTTATTACAGAGACTGTACTCGGCCCGTTGTAGAGAGAGAGCTTTCGCTTCCTCTCTGCGCGTCTGGCCAACTTACCTTTGCCATCCTGTATAGTGTGCAACTCGCATATAATGGCTATTAATCACGAGAACGAGGTTTGCGGAACGAGCCGTAGGCGAGTGGAGCAAATCGTTTGAGCAAATCATTATATGCTCGTTGTACAATATACTATTATTGTTTATTATTAAACCATTCATACCTCTGTAAATTACAATTTGAATCATTAAAATCAATTTAACCATTAAAAAAACTGCAGCGGCAATATTTATTATTGCAGAATTCTTATAGCACTTTTATTTCAAAAGATTAAAGAATTATATGTTTGGCGGTCATTTAATGCTTACATTATCAAAATCATCCCTTAGAATTGCTATTTAGAAGCTTTTAATCATTTTTCGTTCGGATTTCCGCACCTCGTCGCCATCTATTAGACGGTGGTTGAACTGCTAAGTGATGTTTTTGAACAGCGCCAAAATGCTCGAACTTTATACTTATTGTCAGAGTGTCAACATTTAGCAATGGGCTGTGCATGAAACGGTAGACGATTTAATTCTGAATCGAATGGTGTATAAAATAGCTGAGGAAATTTAGCGGTTTTCGTGTAATTTGCGAATGAAAATTAAGCACGACACACTTCCCGACATTTACAGTTCACTGTAACATAAAAATTCAATAAAGGAGAATTTGCTTTATTCTTCAATCAAATACGGGTTACAATACTTATTCCTGATTAATTATTCAATTATTTATATAGTTAATGCATTACAATAAGAGAAATATACGAGAAATCATAATCTAAGTAGAGGGCTCTACCTGTTATCGTGGGGATAAACTACTTAATAATTTGTGGATATTATAATTGTTGTAATAATAAAAGAATATTTAAAAACTTAAAAAGAATGTTGTCTCATGATTAAATACATTTTCTTGTGGATATTTAAGTACTTAAATTGCAGATACAATATTTTATAATATACAAGCCTAATCCCAAGCAACCCGATATACGCATAACTCGAATTAATTTATTATTAAAAACTTCTAATTTTATACGTAACAGGGACAAAACCATAAGTATAATCCTGAGTAAAGCTTCAAAAATAGTGGGAATATTTAAGTATTTAAATTGCGGACACAATGGTATTATATAAAAGCCTATTTGTAGGCAACCCAATATACAATAAAATAGAAACAACCTTACTTATTGCAGAGAGTATTAAATAAATTCAAAAAAAACGAAATATAGCCTGAATATATAAATATTCAACCTGTTCGTAACTCTGCAAGCAAAATTAAGTCTTACTAAGACTATAAACAAATAACTTATTGAAACAACTACTTCCCTGGCTGATGCCACGCCGGATATTGAATGATACAAAAGAAATTTGCATGTTATTACTAGTACTACTAGTGAAATAACATTGGTTTAAGATCCCTTATTTCTACCCACAGGACTAACTTGAAAAATGAAACTAAATTGAATTTGAAAACTTTAAATTATAAAACTGAACCCAAAAGTATGTAAAAATTAAGTAAATAGCCATCTGCAGACGCGTTTCGAGATTTATCTCTCATCAGTGCAGCTTCGCATTTAAATTGAATGTTAAAGAATAAAATACACTTACGTGAAGGTGACCGTGACCGTGAAGGAGTCGTAAACAAATGAGGAGATTATAGAAGGGTTGGACTGATTTTATACCTGAATTTAGGTGATTAGTGAAAGTACAGATGTGAAGAAATAAATGATCTTGTTTTCAGTTGTTTTCAGGCTATATTTCGTTTTTTTTTGAATTTATTTAATACTCTCTGCAATAAGTAAGGTTGTTTCTATTTTATTTATTATTTAAATCGAGTATTCGGTTTTCCAACTGAAAACAAGATCAAAAAAAATATACTGGAAAAATTATACTGCAAATTTAAAAGCTCAGTTTACTCAAAAAACAAAGAGATTTCGAAAAAACTTATTCTTTATAAGTTGTTCATTTTGGTATTCTCTACAATTATTATTAACGTAAATTTGCTGTAACTATTATCGTTTCATAATTATAAACCAAAAATTAAAAAAATAATAATAAATTTTTTTCTCGAATAACAATAATTTTATGAAAAATGTGTTCAAACAAAATAATTTCATTTATTTATTGTCTTCAATATTTGTTTAAATATTTTTGTGATATTTTTCATATTTAAGAAAATATTGGCAAAAAACAAAAAACAGTTAAGGTAAACACCCACTTACGGTGTACGAAATTTTACCAAAAGCTTTTCAGTTCTTCGGATTATCAAATAAGAAGTATGTTCAAAGTTTCATTTCAATTGCTCTATTAGTTTTTGAGATACAGCGCGCACAGACAGACACACACACACACACACACACACACACACGCACACAGACACACACACACACACACACACACAGACACAAAAATTTTTTTTCCAGAAATTGTTGAAATGGCATCTAGGGACCCCAAAACGGATATTTCCGTAAAAAAAAATTTTGAAAAAAAAATCACGATCACAATACTTTCTCGTACTTCGTAACGGAGAAAGTAATAAGTTAGCCTTCTATCTCCAAAATAAATGATGGTATAAATAAAGAAAAATATCTCAAACATTAGAATTTAAATACATTCAACTGTGTACCAAATTTCAACAAGTTTTGATTACTATTTAACTTCAGGAACTTGAAAATAAAATGCACTTTTTTCACACGTTTTTTTAATTTTGTGACTATAGTTTCGACCCTTACCAGTGACGGTTCGCGGGGTTTTTTCTGGTACGACCGAGGAACAAGAGGTGGTAATACAGATAGGTTCGGTCAGGCAGCCAGCCGTTTCTGCAACTGACCCTACCTATCTGTATTACCACCTCTTGTTCCTCGGCGGTACCAGAAAAAAACCCCGCGAACCGTCACTGACCCTTACATAATATTATCAAACAGAGAGTGACTTACAACTTAAAATTAGGCGATATTTATAGTATTTAACTGTTTCCACAATTTTTAGCGACGCTGTATAATCCTCCACAATAGAAATCTTACCATTTCATCTAAGCTAAAATAAAACTACAATCTTATTTTATTATACAATTGTAATGATAAATAACAGTACCACAATAATATTTTATTGTATCCGTTAATTCCCACGGACCACCCAAAATTCCACAAGCTAACAAACCGAATAAAAAAACCTGTACAAACTCGTCATTACATAAATGATGCACTTTTAATGGGGGTACGGACGCGCACCCCTAACTACACAAAGCAACAGGTAAATTATGAGGTAGCGAAAATTCCCAGCAGGTAGCAAGTAGCGCGAGCTCTTGTATGGGCGGAAGAAAATATCGATAAGTTTCCATTTGAGGAGAAACCGCTTTCTAAAGCCGGGCAACATCAAAACTGCGTTCTAACATTGAGGAATTTCTTGGACCTTCCCAACCATCTGGAGAAGTTGTGAATGGTTGTGAAGATGTGTAGTAAAAATGTAACCGTGCCCAAAGCAAGATGCCCGTGAAAATGTGTTTAATTTATAGTGTTTGTGTACTTTTAACAGGTAAATTATGTTCAGTTGTAATATAAGCGGACATTGAAATATGCATATTTATGAGTTACGAAACGATTAATTATGAATAAACCGTTGCTTTAATATTAATGCATGGATACTTTAATTTTGCACCATTGTGCAGTTTTTAAAAAGTGTTTATTGGGATTTTCCGTGGTGATTCATCGGTGATTTTAATGTGGAATGCAGAAAATATTTACTCGGATTCATAAAGTAGTCAATTTTGTTATTGCAATGATGCACTATTAACTAACACAAATAATATTAATAATCAATTAACAATTACATTTGATCAAATTTTTAAGTGTAAAACAGTGAACATTAGCTTTGTTTTTACTTAAAAATAGTTTATAATTGTGTTTTAATTGAAATAATTTTGTTTGTTATGATCTGCTGCAATGGCGTAACTTTTTCTTTCAAATCCGAAATCTCAACAGAAATATCCCCGAGATGATTCTGATCATTTTTGAAAAATGGGTGTGTGTCTGTTGCGTGTACTGCGCCTGAAAAACTATTTAATATTGTCAAATGAAACTTTGAACATAATATGACTAAATTAGATTTGTTTCAAATTTGAACAAAAACAATTAAGTGGTCTGTAGACTTAGATATTTTTTTAAATAATACAAATTTTCTAAAAAAAAATCATAAAATATCAAATTTCTGAAATACGTGAAACAGTTATTGATTACTAAAATGACAATTCAATATTCTCACTTGCGGTATTAAGCAGGAAGAAATATAGTTTTGTTTGGGGGTGATAATCCATTGTTATCAGGTGATTTAATTGTTAAAAAAGACTGTGTACTTGCTGATATCAAATTATTTCATTTGCCGAACTAGTTTTTCGGCTACTCAAGGTAGCCATCCTCAGCAGTAAACTACAAAAAAAAGTTACATACTGTATAAGTATATTTGTTTTACAAAGGTTCGTAAGTCAAATCTTAGTGGTAATATTAGTACTAATTTGAATAGGCGTGTTATTATTATTATATTATATTATATCCTTTTGTCCCTTTTGAGATCTCCTGAGGCGATTCTGACCATTTTTGAAAAATGTCTGTGTGCCTGTCTGTCTACGGGGATATGAATAATATTACAAGAAACTTTTTACAAATGTTGAAGCTAACAAAGAACCGCGTATCTTTTGTTAATAAATGTGTTTCATAAAGACTATGATTTTCGAGAAAAAAATAAAAATTGACAAATGTTGACTTTTTGGTCTATAACTATGAAATGGCAATAGTTACATGAAATTTATATAAATTGTAGAGAATGACAAATTGACTTATAAAGAATAAGTTTTCTTTGAAATCGCATCATTTTAAAAATAAAATAGAGAAATATGTAACATATCAAAAACCAACAAATCGGAGAAATGTTTCTCCGTGGAAAGTGCGACAAAGTATTACTTTCGTGATTTTTTCGAAATTTCGAGGGAAATATCAATTTCTAGGTCCTCCGAGAAGATTCCAACCATTTACAAAAAATATCTGTGTGTCAGTCTGTGTCTCTGATGCTGAATTATTTTTAAGATTAAGATGAATAAAGATATTAAAATTAAATTTAAAACTTAAACTTTATTTGACAATCGGAAGAACTAAAAGCTTTTTTAAAAAGAATTAATTATAAAAAAATACTACAATAATCTTTAAATGTGAAGATAAGCACGAACTGCACATATATTTTTTAATGTATTTCATAAACTCTTTGATTTTCAAAATATTAAAAATAGAACAATTTTGAATTTGTTGGTCTATAATTATGAAATGACAATAATTACATGAAATTGATTTACAAATATTGTAGAAAATACACAACTAATGAAGAATAATTTTTTGAAAAAAAAAATGGTAAATATGCAAGGTCTCTTATATACCATTAAATCGCAGAACGTAAGATTGTAACCGTTGATGTTTTTAAAGTTTCTAACTGGCCTTTAACTAAAATCAACAAAAAATATCTGGGCATTTTAAAACCAGAACAGGTTTAAAATTTGTTTTTTGTTTGTTTGAATCAGTGTGTAAATTAAAAATATGGACATTTTAAGTTTTTAATTTAAACTTCTCAGTCGTGCCGATTTTCTAGAAGCAACAAGCAAGAGTAATCCAGACGCTAATAATTGCCTAGGAAAAATCAGTCCCGAGTTAGATTCGAGAAGACAATTGGCCGAACAGAAAGTTTACACTTCATAATTTGAAAAATTAAATATAGTGACACCAAGTGTCAGACGTATATTAATCTGCGCCACAATAATTGTGCTAAACATGAGCTTACCAAGATTTTGAGAAATGCCCATGAATATACTATTACTGATGAAAGCACTAACACATTAACCGAAAATACAAACAGATCGAATTCAGGAGCTGTTTAATGGACCGGCAATAAGTGACGTTTTATACTTTATAGAAAATGTAGCAACGCGTTGCTAGGCAATACCAACATGATGGATTATCTGATTAGATACCACCCAGGGTGAATTTCCATACATAACATGCGCGTGGTCTTTTATGCATCGTAATTAGAATTTTATTGAATCATGTCATCAACATTATTCGATTTTATTGGTGAATAATTGTTGGCATAATACACTCGGCTGAAGGTGTGAAACCAATTTTCGTACGCAGGAGTTCTTCTCTATTCAAATGAACTCTTCCTATTTTCAAGGGGCTTAATTGACAAATTCGAGCGTTCTGAACAGTAATATTTTAACTTCTGCTATAAGTTGAACGAACGCGTTTAGATCGAAAAAGGTTTTTTCTTTGAATTCTTAGAAATTGCAGGGTAGACAATACGTAAGCTTAATTTTCCTGTTTAGAGCTCCAGCAAAGCGGTTAATCCATTGTTGAGTCAACTCTTTATATTTAATCGATTAATTATTTATATGAAGTCGTGCAATCTATGGATCAAAAATGTACTCTTTATACTTTGTGCCTAAAATAAAACGATTGCAGCGCCCTACACCGCTTTGTAATAGCTTATTGTTGTTGCAACCTGAGTGCTATAATGGCGCTGCGCGTTGGTGCAATTTATTTTTAAAAGTCGTTAGCATTATGAAATCAAACGTCACATGCGTCAAACGATCAAAAATGGTATAAACATTTCTAGTTTAATTAATACAGGCGAAACTACGGTTATCAATCACCATAAAACTGCCTAAATATTAATGTGTTTGGTTAAAAAGGACACGTGCAAAATATAAAAAAAATATATACAGGGTATTTTTTTTATCGTGGGCCATGGGGATTTTACATGCCAAAAATTATACCTCGTGTTAATGTATATTTTATCATAAAATTTTAAAGGAAATTTTAGTTAGTAATAAATCAATTATTTTTCTACATGATGCACTTAGTCAGAATAATTTAAACATGTTTTATTCCATTAAAAAATGAAATTATTTAAAATAAATAACTGAGCAAACATAATCAAAGTACCTTGAATTTCTGAAATGTCAGATTGATTAGTGCATTAATTTCATTTTTTAATGGAATAAAACATGTTTAAGTTAATCTGATTAAGCACATCATGTGGAAAAGTAATTGATTTATTACTAACTAAAATTTGCTTTAAAATTATATGTTAAAATATACATTAACACAAGGTATAATTTTTAACATGTAAAATCCTATGGCCCACGATAAAAAAAACGTACTGTATATACAAAATACTTGTTTTACAATATAAGTCGTTTTATCACACTCGCCGCAAACGACTCGTGTTCTAAATTTGAACTAGTGCGATAATAGTAATTTACGTAACAAGTTCCGAAAGTGATATTTTACGGGATGAGTAGGAAGTTTCTTGCGAGTCCCGTAAAATCACTTTTGGAACGAGTTACGTACAATATTTTTTCTGCAGCCGTTTTTTTTTTATGTTAACAAAGCAAAAATATATACGAATTTTATATGACAAGCGCTGTCATAATTAAATACGAAGTTGTTGTTTTTATCAAGCCCGCCTACACATGTACCGAAAATCGTCTCGAAAGTAACACAAAGCGTCCCAAAAGTATAGAAATCGTTCCGAAAGTGAAACAGAATCGTACCGAAAATTGTTATTTTCGGTACGATTTATGTAAAGTGGTACTTTCGATTGAATAAATCATACCGAAAGTTTTATTTTCTGGACGGCTGCAGAAAAAAAGCTTCTTTGCGAAGCTTGTGTATTGACAAATCTACTATTAATAAGATCATTAAATAAAATGTATTATCGTAATCTACGATTTGAGTCCTATTATATCATTTATACCAGTGACGGTTCGCGGGTTTTTTTTCAGGTACGGCCGAGGAACAAGAGGTGGTAATACAGATAGGTAGGGTCAGTTGCAGAGATGGCTGGCTGCGTGACCCTACCTATCTGTATTACCACCTCTTGTTCCTCGGCCGTACCAGAAAAAAACCCACGAACCGTCACTGATTTATACACAATCATGTAAGGAAATTTTACTGTAATTGTATTATTTATCGTGGTGTCCCTGCTGATTAGGCAACTTTGTGTACATACAATCTGCACATCCACACGGAGCCTTGCTTGATAATATTTATACACATTCGAAAGATTTATAGTCGCCACGAATGAAAACTTCTAATTAAGTTTGAAAACCCTCACTCGTTGCAGATGTGTTAAACAAATTATGTAGCTCGAATATAAGAATATTCACTTGATTCAAATTTCAGTGTAGAATTACAAACAAATTGAATATTCAGATATACAGGCTATATTTCGTCTTTATTAAATTTGTTAAAATTTCTAAAAGAACGCGTCCAAATTGAACACAAGCAAGGACTTTCTAAATTTCTGCAGACTATTACAGAATGGATTAAACGTTTATAGATTAGGTCAACGCCATTCTTGCTAAGCTCTCATTACGTCCGTAAGTGATTGAATGAAACGACTGCTTGAATATATGTGTTTAACAAACCTTTTTAATCCACATTTATTTTTATTTCAGGACTTACATTCATATCCTCGTTGGAATTAAATGCGTACATATCCGAACAAGGTTTACATGGAATAATACATTTTAGCCGCAACAAAACTAGCAACAATTTTATAATCAAAACTGACCTGAAAGAAACTTTGGAATATCCAAACCAAATATGGGCGTGGTTTATAGTGGAATTCCCGACAGATTATTCACTTATAGAGAACCGATGCGATCCTTCAAAATTGGGGAAAAAATTGGTTCCCCTGCACGATACCCTCGGACACCTGATAATACCAGACAACAAAACCAGTGAATTCGAAACAGATCTTACTATTAGTGGCGAAAGGGGGATTTTTGGAAAAAGCTTGTTGTTAATCAACCAAGATACAAGGCGATCAACATGTGCAACGATTTCTTTAAAAGACAAAACACACGAGAAAAGGGCCGTCGCCAGCTTTAACACCCCGTTATCTGGAGACATCCAATTCCACTGGTTTTTCACGAAGGACAGCGAGCGTGAAATGCTTATAACGGCCGATTTATACCACGTTCGAAATGCGGAGCACATCAACAAAACCTTGGTAGATTTTACAGAGCACGTTTGGAAAATTTACGTGACCGATATATTGGATACGGGAAGTGGAGGCATCGACGTGAATTGCAACGTTTTGCAGTTGATTTTCGATCCGGAGAATGTTGGCAAAGGAAGTTCAATCGGTGATATTGACACGCGGGTTGGAAAATTGAAAATTTCCACTGATTACAATAAGAGGCAGTACAAGATTTTGTACAGGGATGATAAGCTGAATTTATTGCCTAGTGATATAAACGGACCGCAGAGGAGGTTGTTTATTGTTATTTTTGAGAATAAGCATCCGGATAGTTTTTTGGCGTGCGCTAAAATACGATATGGTCGTCAAGTTACATCAAAGTGAGTACTTTTTTTTTATACATAATTGACACTTCCGATGTTACATGATTTATCAAACATTTATCTTATTGCGTTTGATTTTAAAACTTATTTAACTCTCATATCCATGCAGCAGTGACGGTTCGCGGGGTTTTTTCTGGTACGGCCGAGGAACAAGAGGTGGTAATACAGATAGGTGCGGTCACGCAGCCAGCCAACTGATCCTACCTATCTGTATTACCACCTCTTGTTCCTCGGCCGTACCAGAAAAAACCCGCGAACCGTCACTGCCATGCAGGGTGACTAAATAAACTGCAATGTAGCATTTTTGCTAATTTTTCCTAATTATAATTTCTAAACAAACGTTTGATTAGTCCTCCTAATATAGTATATTGTTCGTTCAAGTTGTACTTTATGAATAAAATCTTTTGTTAAACTTCATATTGTTTGTAAAAACAAAATTTTAAAGTTTCAATACACGTGTTTTGTGTCAGTGATGCCTTATCGGCCCCCTACAATCATTGGCCCCCACAGCGTATTTATAGTTTAACATATTTGATGGACCGGTTTCTTTTTCGGCTGTTTCCTTCACAACCTCCATCACTATTTCTTGCATCCTTTCATTCCTCACTTTACTCTCATTTTCCTTTTTTCCAAAAACTGTATACATTCATTTTCTGATAAATAACATACAACGGATTACTCCTTTCAAGCTGTAACATTTTCTTCATCCACCAAGTTAGTAATGATTTTGGTCTTTGTAAGACCAGTGTTGCCAAGTCAGCGGAAAATCCGCTAGATCTGGCGGATTTTGAATCCGAATTGCGGAATAATTTTCGTTTTAGCGGCTGGCGGATTTTCTAACGGAATTATGTTGAATCATTGAGAAAACCAGCGTAATTTATATTTAAACTTTATTTTCAAAACATCTATTTTACAAGAGAAAAAGCAGAAACTTAAAACATTAATTTTAAAAAAATTCACAACTCACGGAAAAATGAACACATTTTCAATCAAAAATTAAAGCTAGTTTCAAAGGTAGATGTTCTGTGAATATGCTAAAATATTTGAAGAACTCTTCTCATATCAAAACTTATTATCTATTCGATTTTTGTTTTGTCTAAGTGTTCAACAACTTACAATATTAATTTTCAAAAATTCAACTTACGGAAAAAGTGACATTAAAAAAAGAGTTAGTGTTCAACAACTTTAAATATGAATTTTCAAAAAAACGTATGATTTTATTTAAATGTTTGACAACTTAAAATATTAATCTACAAAAATTCATAACTCACGCAAAAATAAACAAAACTCAAAGTTAATTTTAAAGATAAATGTATTATTATTGCATTAGAGTTTTCAAGAAATTCAATCATATCAGTATTTTTTTTTCTATTTTTTCTTTGTTCAAATATTCGACAAACTTTTTTTTTTTAATTTATAACTCGCGCAAAAATCAAAGTTGATTCTAAAGGCAGATGTTTTGCGAACATGCTTACTAACATTTTTGAGAAATTCTATCATATCAATATTTTTTTAAGTTCGACAACTTGAAATCTTACTTTTAAAAAATTCATAACACCCAAAAATGAACACATTTTCAAAAATCAAAGATCATTTTAAAGGTAGTCGTTCTGTGGGTGTATTAAATTGTTTGAGGAACTCAATTTTGTTTTCGATTTTTATTTTGTTAAAGTGTTTGACAACTTAAAATATTAATCTACAAAAATTCATAACGCAAAAATAGACGCATTTTCAAAACTAAAAGTTAATTTTAAGGGTAAATGTATTATGATTGCATTCGAGTTTTTAAGGAATTAAATCATATCAATATTATTTTTTTTCTATTTTTTTCTATTTTTTCTTTGTTCAAAAATTATTTTTTTTTAATTTGTAACCCACGCAAAAATAGAAACATTTTCAAAAATCAAAGATAATTCCAAAGGCAAATGTTTTGTGAATATACTAGAATTTTTAATGAATTCTGTTATACCAGTATTTTTTCGTTCAACACTAAAAAATGAACACATTTTCAAAAATCAAAGTCGTTCTATCGATTTACTAAAATATTTGTGAAACTCAATTTTGCTTTCGATTTTTGTTTTGTTTAAGTGTTCTACAAGTTATAACATTCAAAATTCATAACTTACGGAAAAAGTGACAGTTAAAAGTTAGTTTTAAAGGGTGATGTTTTGTGGATATATTTAAAAAAAAAATGATTTTTTTGTTCAAGTCTTCAACAACTTAAAATATTAATTTTCAAAAATTCATAACTCACGCGGAAATTGACTCATTTAAAAAAAAATCAAAACTATTTTTTTCAGGTAAATAAATGCATTATGATTGCATCAGAGTTTTTAAAGAATTCAGTCATATCGATATTTTTTTTCTATTTTTTCTTTAGTCAAATATTCGACTAGTTCAAAAATTCAAGTAGAAATTGACTCATTTTCAAAAATCAAAGTTTAAGTTAAAGGTAGACATATCTTGTGAATATACTAAAAATTTTGAGGAATTCCATCATATAAAAATTTATTGCCTTTAGATTTTGTTTGTTCACTTGTTCGAAAACTCAAAATATTGATTTTCAAAAATTGATAATTCGGAGAAATTGGCAGACTTTCAAAAATTTACGTTAGTTTTAAAGGCAGTAAAGATTTCAAAAATGTTGTGAAATTCTATTATATCACTATTTATTTTTTTTAGATTTTTTTGTTCGTCTTCAACAACTAAAATTAATAATTAATTTTCAAAAGTTCATAACTCGCGTAAAAGTTGACTCAGTTTCAAAAATCAAGGTTGATTTGAATTTTTAAGGAATTCAATCATATCGATATGATTTTTTTCTAGTTTTTCCTTGTTCAAATATTCGACCACTTAAAAAATTCACGCAGAAATTTACACATTTTCAAAAATCAAAGTTTATATTAAAGGTAGATATCTTGTGAATATATTAAAAATTCTAAGCAATTTCATCATATAAGTATTTTTTTAAAATTTGTTCAATTGTTCAACAACTTATAACATTAATTTTCAAAAATTCATAGGTCATGGAGAAATTGGCAAATTTTCAAAAATTTAAGTTACTTTTAAAGGTACGTGTTCGTAAAGATTTTAAAATATTTGTGGAATTCTATTATATCACTATTTATTTCTTTTAGATTTTTTTGTTCGCCTAAAATATTAATTTTCAAAGATTCATTCAAATTTTTAAGGAATTCAATCATATCTGTGTTTATTATTTCATTGTTCTACCTAATATTCAACCTTAATTCGTACGCAAAACGTTAAATTCAACTGTTAAAATATAAGATAGAGTTATTTCGTACTTTATATTTTCATATTTTCTGGCGGAATTCTAGTGGAATTAGGTTGGCTATCTGGCGGAAATATAATGGGATCAGATGGCAACGCTGTGTAAGATTTAATTTTGTAGCAGGAGAGCCTGCGAAGAAAAACAGTCGCCCAATACTTGCTTCCTTAATAAGAATAAGTAGTAACGATAACATTTTTCTCTTAGTCTCCGTTGTGAAAGTTCACAAGCCGCCACTGATTAAAACCATGCACGTTTATGGATTACCTCTACATTGGATTCTCCATAATTTTTCCATTTTTTTTGTGAGTACAAAGATGATTTAATTTCAGGGTAGTGCTACAGTCTGGTGGTATAAAAGGCGACGTCATACTGAGGCAGCACAATAAGTTCGAACCAACTTTGATCAATTTCAATTTAACCACAGCTAGAGGAGATTTGGAAACGAAGCTGATTTATAGTTCTTCGGTTACTGGTTACAAAATTCACGAGCTACCCATCAGTCACTCGAAAAAGGTCGGGGTGGTAGAAAACGCTTGCTTGACCACAAAATTCATTTACAACCCTAAGAAAATTGATGTCAACTCCGTTCCACCAAATGGTAAGAATTTTAAAAATTAACAATTAAATGCTGTTGTTTATAAAGATGATCGCAACCGTTACTAAGTGGTAGTCCATATTCAGGTAATTTAAGACGAAACACCTTTCGACCTTTTATTGAATAATTCACACAAACACAATGTTTAATCTGTATTAAAACAATACTGACACAATTATAGTATCGACTTTAGCAGGTCATTATTATTTTGTTTCCTATAGAGGGCATAAACAGGGTCTTTTTTTAACTCAGAACATTAGCAATCATATGTTCGGAGTTAAAAAAAAAGACCCTGTAGATAGTATAATCATTATACTATCTATTTGTCATAATGTTAAAAATAATTTTAAGAATTCTATATTATTATTATTATCAAGTGTTGTGTACAATAGTTTTTGTTCACGAAAATGTTATAATGTGCGCATTATTTAATTGTATGGGCAACATTAATAGGGTACATTTAACACTCAATTTCATTAATAATATGCTTATTAAACATGCACACGCATATGCGTGTTTAATATGGTCATTAAACACGCTAATTCCCGCTTTGATTCACATAACGCGATTATGGATAATATTTTGTTTACCCTATTTAATATTGAATTTAACTTTGATTTTAAATTTTTTTCAATTGTAATTGTATCATAATTACAACTTTAATTTTGATTTTGATTTTAATTTTGATTTTAATTTTGATTCTAATTGTAATTTTAAATTAAATTAAGTATAGTGTGCAACTCGCATATAATGGCTATTAGTCACGAGAACGAGGTTTGCGGAACGAGCCGTATGCGAGTGGAGCAAATCATTATATGCTCGTTGTACAATATACTATTATTGTTTATTATTAAACCATTAATACCTCTGTAAATTACAATTTGAATCATTAAAATCAATTTAACCATTAAAAAATTGCTGCGGCAATATTTATTATTGCAGGATTTTTACAGCACTTTTATTTCAAAAGATTAAAGGATTATATGTTTGGCGGTCATTTAATGCTTACATTATCAAAATCATCCCTTAGAATTGCTATTTAGAAGCTTTTAAAGATTTTTCGTTCGGATTTCCGCGGCTCGTCGCCATCTATTGGACGGTGGCTGAACTGCTAAGTGATGTTTTTGAACAGCGCCAAAATGCTCGAACTTAATACTTATTGTCAAAGTGTTAATGTTTAGCAATGGGCTGTGCATGAAACGGTAGACGATTTAATTTTTAATCGAATGGTGTATAAAATAGCTGAGGAAATGTAGCGGTTTTTCTGTAATTTGCGAATGAAAATTAAGGACGACACACTTACCGACATTTACAGCTCACTGTAACATAATAATTCAATAAAGAAGAATTTGCTATATTCTTCAATCAAATACGGGCTACAATACTTATTCCTGATTAATCATTCAACTATTTATATTGTTAATGCATTACAATAAGAGAAATATACGAGAAATCATAATCTAAGTAGAGGGCTCTACCTGTTATCGTGGGGATAAACTACTTAATAATTTGTGGATGTAATAATTTTTGTAATAATAAAAGGATATTTAAAAACTTAAAAAGAATGTTGTCTCATGATTAAATAAATTCACTTGTGGATATTTACGTACTTAAATTGCAGAAACAATATTTTATAATATACACGCCTAATCGGAAGCAACCCGATATACGCATAACTCGAATTAATTTATTATTAAAAACTTCTAATTTTATACGTAACAGGGATAAAACCATAAGTGTAATCCTGAGTAAAGCTTCAAAAATAGTGGGAATATTTAAGTATTTCAATTGCGGAAACAATGGTATTATATAAACGCCTACTTGTAGGCAACCCAATATACTATAACATATATTATTTTTTATTACAAACTTCTAATTTTAAATATAATAGGGACACAAGTATGAGTGTAATCCTTAGCAACGCTTTAAAAATATTACACTTAAGGTTTTGTCCCTGTTACGATTAAAATTTGAAGTTTTAAATAATAAATCATTATTAGTTATACGTATATTGGGTTGCCCGTAAGCAGGCGTTTATATAATATAATTATTTCTGCAATTTAAATACTTTAATATTCACATTATTTCTTAAGCTTTACGGAGGATTACACTTATGGTTTTGTCCCTGTCACGTTTAAAATTGGAAGTTTTTAGTAATAAATTAATATGTATGCGTGTATTGGATTGTCTGTAAGTAGGCATTTATGTAATATAATTATTTCTTCAATTTAAATACTTAAATATTCGCACTATTTTTAAAGCTTTACTGAGGATTACACTTATAGTTTTGTCACTGTCACCTTTAAAATTGGAAGTTTTTTATAGTAGTTATGCGTTTATCGGGTTGCCTGTGATTAGGCGGATATATTATAATGTATTGTTTCTGCAATTTAAATACGAAAATATCTACAAGTAAATTTATTTTATTATAAGATAACAGTCTTTTAAAATTTTTAAATATTCTTTCATTATTAAAACAATTATTAAATCCACAAATGAAAACGTAGTTTATCCCCACGATAACAGAGGGTACCCTCTATGAAGATTAGGATTCCTCATATATTTCTCTTATTGTAATGCAATAATAATATAAAAAGTTAATTGAATAATCAGTAATAAATTGCGACCCGTATTTCATTGAAGAATATAGCAAATTGTTGTGCATTTAGGTTTTAAGTTACAGTGAACTGTAAATGTCGGTAAGTGTGTCGTGCTTAATTTTCATTCGCAAATTACAAGAAAACGGCTAAATAGCCTCAGCTATTTTATACACCATTCGATTCGGAATTAAATCGTCTATCGTTTCGTGTACAGCGCATTGCTGAATATTAACACTTTGATTATAAGGATAAAGTTCGAGCATTCTGGCGCTGTTCAAAAACATCACTTAGTAGTTCGGCCATCGTCGAATAGATGGCGATAAGACGTGGGAATGCGAACGTAAAATGTTTAAAAGCTTTTGTTCAGGAAAATGTTATAATGTGCGCATTATTTAATTGCATGGGCAGCATTAATGGGGTACATTTAACATTCAATTTCATTAAACACGCATTTGAGTGTTTGAGTGTTATTAAACACACACACGCATTTACGTGTTTAATTTGGTTATTAAACACGCGAATTTGCGTTTTAATTCACAGAACGCGATTTATGATAATATTTTGTTTACCCTGTTTAATACTGATTTTATTTTATTTTTCAATTGTAATTGTAATTATAACTTTAATTTCGTTTTTAATTTTGGTTTTGATATTTTTTGTTTTTTTTTAATTTTGATTTTGATTTTAATTTTCGTGAACAAAGTATAGTGTACAACTCGCATTTAATGGCTATTAATCACGAGAACGAGGTTTGCGGAACGAGCCGTAGGCGAGTGGAGCAAATCGTTTGATTATATGCTCGTTGTACAATATACTATTATTATTCAATACATAATGGTTAAAACCTTAAAAGTTGTTTGAATTTGAATTACCTGCTGTTTCAATTGCTTTTTGTTTAAAAAGATCAGCACTTTGAAAATAATCGCTAATAATAAATAGTGTGATATTAACAATCACATGTATCATGAAATAAACACCTCCAGTGTTAATCAGTTAATGAATTGCTTATTTTTGTAATAGGTTTCGGTACTCAAGAACAATATCCAATAGGAGACCTAAGCGGAAAATTATTGAACCGCAACAATGTATCACTGCTAATTGCAACGAGTCAAGAATTGACTGGAGAATACTGGGATGTCTTTTTACCTTTAATAGGCACGCACTCTATTATCCAAAGATCTTTGGTCATCTACAAAAATGCACAGTACAGTGACTCCGATATAACTTCAGAACCCTGGATCTGTGGAATGATTACTCTATATGAGCCGAATTTCAAGTACCAGAAGCAAATATTCACCGCTCAGGTTATATTCAGGTATCCTTTGGTGGGAAGGATTTTGTTTAGGCAACCGAAGGATGAACCTTGGGCAGATACTACAATGCTGGTTGAGTATTTGGTGCATGCCGATGGATCTTCTTTAAATAATTCGGTGGATCATAGGTGGGCTATACACGACAATCCGCCGGGGAAAGATTTTTATAATTGGACTGCTAGATGTTTATCGGCCGGACCAGTGTACAATCCTTTTAAGGTAACAATAATAATATATACTTTATTCTCTCTTAAATCAACAAAATAATACATAAGGGGCTGAAGGACTAGGTCGATGGCCCTTTCTAACATATGTATATTTTGTATATATGTTGGAATAAAGTTCATGTATATATAATACATAAGGAAGAATGTGCGTCACAGAAAGAAACGTAATGTAATTAATTTAGATATACTAAATAAAATAATCTTCGACACTATCTAATTCTTTTTCACATAACATGTTAAACAATAGTACATTATTAAACGAGTGAGAAAGTTGGCCATTGCTACGAGGGTGAAGTTTGCAGCACGAGCCGTAGGCGAGTGTTACAATTCACCCGAGTGGCTATGGCCAAACTTGCTCACGAGTTTAATACTATACTTTTTCGCATCATATTAAATGATTACCTAAAGATTTTTCTGTTTATATTAAATTATAACGAATAATTTTTCTATTTGGAAATTGCGGCAGTTCGCTGACAAAAACAAATCGTAACCATAGTAACAACTAAACTGTTGAGAAAGTAAAATCGTCATCATGTCATTATTGGCTGAAACCTGTTGGGCAATGAAACCGCTATCATTTGATTGGACGTCACCTGTGGAGAAAATGATTCGGTCGAATAATGGACAACTTTATCAATTAAAAACGATTTAACAACATTTATATTATTTAAAAAGATGCGAAAAATGTAATTTAAACCGTTTTGTATTTAGGTCAGTTTTTAAATAGACAGGTAGTTTGTTATAAAATAAAATTGAATTGTAGCCTAAGGATTTCTTTGAAGCCGTTAATCTGTGCTTGGGCATGTTGTAGTTATTTTTGTGCCGTGTTGTATAATCATAGTTTATTTCATGTACTTTAAATAACTGCTTATATTTATGTAAAAATGTTTAAACATTCGTAAATAAAACATTTGTATCTCAAAAAAATATTAAAAGTTTGGGTTTATATCTGAAAATTCAGTTTTATTAGTGATTATTGAATTACACAAAATAAATTTGATTGACCACTACGTTTTTGTTGACATACAAAGACTAATAAAATTAACACATTTTGTGCTACACACAGGATATAAACAAAATCACAATTGTGAGGATATTTTAAATAAAACTCTTGATTGGTTTCATGCTATTATACTCAGTTTTCTGATGTATTTCGGTTTATTACAACCTAACTAACTTGATAAAAACTGTTAAACAAGATTGGGATAAAAACCAAGGACGTGAGAAAGCTGAGAATCAATTATTATACATTGCGCTTACAACTTCTGTGGTGATTCTAGATCACAAATCACAAAGTAAATTGTAAAAATGAAAGTTTTAATTAAAGGCTGTTGTAAATTTTATGAAGCTTTAGATTTTACAAAATTCTTTATTTTAAATTTGATTTGTTATGTTGTTTAGGTTGATTTCACGAATCACACACCGCCAGAGAATTGCAACCTGAATACTTTGGGCGTGTGTAGGCTGGGTGATCTGTCTACGAGACAAGGGATGCTGGATATTGCAGGAAAGAAAGTAGACAGTGATAGAATTTCCAGGAAAATGCTAACAGATCCCTTTCTACCTTTAAGTGGTGTGCATAGTATCTTGGGCAGATCCTTTGTTATTTACGATGATTTTGGGCCGAAAGCGAGAGGTGAACGACTGGCATGTTCTATGTAAGTATTGCAGAATTGATCAAAATCATATTTTATAGTTTCGTTTGATGTTTTATGTTTAAAACTCTTTAAATTTTATAACTACAAAGAAAATCATTATAAAATATATATTATAAATCTTCTTAGAGTGGTTTATTTCTTTTTTTTCTGATTGAAACAATATTGAGTGATATTGCCTTAGTTACGATATGTCATAACACACTTATATTTCCCTAGGGAAATATGAAGTACTCATATTTCCCTAGGGAAATATAGACATCAAACAATTGTCATTTGGAGCTTCTCGCAAGAATTGTTTTAATTGCTCTCGGGACAACATCTCCGATTTCTTAGGAAGGTATCCTTTATGGATTTTACAGCTTTGGATTTTACGGGAATCAAACATTCACGGTCTTTCGTCGCTTGCGTTAACACATAGTTTGACATTTCACCAATTTATGAAACAACGCAAATACCAAAACAAGTCAACCATGATATTTACAAACAAGGCCCTTAGCAACATTACCAATCCGATAAATTCAAAAATTTACAATCCAATATTTTCCCATTTACAGAACAATATTCTTCAATCAGAAAAAAACTATTGATTACAACACGGGAAATATGAATACATTTCCCTTGGTTGTCTATACATCCCAAGGGCGGAGCCAACCTCGGGAAATATACTATTCATATTTCCCTAGTTCTAATAATAGCTATTTTTTCTGATTGAAACAATATTGAGTGATATTGCCTTAGTTACGATATGTCATAACACTTATATTACCCTAGGGAAATATGAAGTGCTCATATTTTCCTAGGAAAATATAAACATCAAACAAATGTCATTAGGAGCTTCTCGCAAAAATTGTTTTAATTGCTCTCGGGACAACACCTCCGATTTCTTAAGAAGGTATCCTTTAGGGATTTTACAGCTTTGGATTTTACCTGAACCAAACATTCACGGTCTTTCGTCGCTTGCGTTAACACATAGTTTGACATTTCACAAATTTATGAAACAACGCAAAAATCAAACCAGTCAACTATGATATTTACAAACAAGGCCCTTAGCAACGTTACCAATCCGATCAATTCAAACATTTACAATCCAATATTTTCTCATTTACAGAACAATATTCTTTCAATCAGAAAAAAACTATTGATTACAACACGGCAAATATGACTACATTTCCCTTGGTTGTCTATACATGTAACTAGCCAACCTCGGGAAATATACTATTCATATTTCCCTATTTGTAATAATAGCTATTATGTTTTGTATGCATATTATATTGTCTTATAAATAGCATGTTTGTTTATATGGTTTAGGAAAATGTTTTTCCTGTAACTAAAATTTATATTTTGTTGGGAAATCAATGTATTATTATTATTTTTATTTATTTCAATCAAATTCAAACAAAGAAGGCTTAGTCTGTAAGCATTTCCTCTTGAGAATATGTAAATATGTCTCAATAAATCTACCTCTTAAACAAAACAAAAGTTTCTTCTTGATATACAGTGAGATCAGAAAGTCGAAAATAGTTGGCAGCACATTCCCATAATAATTTAAGTAATCTGATATTGGGCTGCCTGAATTATTTCAATGCAGTGGATCTGCATTTTATTTGTGTCATTTTTGACGTTACTTGTTTTAAAAACTACCTCTAAAACAAGTAACCTGAAAAAACCACAAGACGTCAAAATAGACAAAATTCTTATGTACTGCACTGATCCAGACATAATATTATGTGAATTATTATCCCAATTTTCAGAAAATGTGCTGCCAACTATTTTCGACTTTCTGATCTCAATGTATAAAGTTGCATTATTCATTCGTATTATCTTTGCTTGAATAGGTTTGTTTGAATTAATACACTTGATTTGCACTTATACTCCTTTGATAATGAATCGAAAGATTCAAAACACATAATAATAATAATAATTTATTGCCCAACAGACAAATGTCCAATTACAGAACAAATCTTAATTGTAGTGCACGAATACATTAAAATAAAAAAAAAGATGTATTGATCATACATACTTAAGACAAACATTCTATTACACATTTTTTGAAATCAATTAAAGTTTTTCCAAAAATATCGCAATTGTTTTGAATATGATTATATAACTTACACATTTTGATCAATGGAGAATTTGTATGATGGCGCGAATTAGGCACACAGAAACCAAATGACCAACAATTTCTCATCGATGGTCTAGGGACGTTAAATTGTCGTCGTTAATTCACTTATTGTTGGTGGATCGTCTACAAAATTATTAATTAATCTATAAAAGTAAAGTAATGAACAAATTTTATGTTTATTTTGACTGCTGCTAAGATTAAAATAAGCGAGTAAGTTAAGGTAGCTTCCTCTTTCTGACACATGTCCGGAAACTGCAAATAAAATTATAGAACACAAGTGTATTAATTCAAACTAAACCCATTCAATATTTGTTCCATAAAGAGTGTAGCTTGTGAATTATTAATTTTATTGCTTGAATATATATTTAAGTACCACTTATACAAATATTGTATTTTTAATATATTAACATTTATTTTACAGAGTTGGTGGATTATATAGAAGAAAGGCAGTTGCTCGGGATTGGTTTGCAAATGGAGATAAATTATCAGTGAATGGGAAATTAGAGTTCTTCCAGCAGACTGAATACGATATTACAAATGTTGAAGTGAATTTAGAAGGTTTAATTGATAATAGTGGATATCACATTCATATGGTAAGTAATAAATAATAGGGAGAGAGAGAAATTGTAAAACAATAAAACATTGACTTTGTGTTGCTTGATACTAATAGCATTGCTTAAATATATTCACGCGATGCTAAAATGGATGTCGCTCTATAGCCAGTGGCGTTCAAGTAAGCGTGTATGATAAGTTACCTAACACAGAATAAGGGAAATGAATACTGGGTGATCAACAATGTTTGGAGTTTGATAAAAGTAGGCCAACCAAACAGGTTTTTGTTTATTTTATAATTAAAAAGAAAAATTGAATCTTTTATATTCATAATATTTATTTTGAAGACATATGTTGCAGTTGCTCTAGAGCAGTGATTCCCAAAGTGGGCGCTGCAGCGATTCAGGAGGGCGCTGATGGCCACAGGTGCATTTGGGGGGCGATGAATAACTGTAAGGGGGTGGTGATAGTATGAAAGAATGAAGAGAAACGTGGGTTCAATGCGGTAACCAATTTATTAACAAAAAAAAAGAAACCAATTACAAATAGTCAGTCTTGGTGACTTAAGATTACTGCTGACAAAAATAGAGCCGAGGATTACTAAATTGGTACCAGGTTTATCTTTCTCATTAAGATAATTTTGAATGTTTTAACTTTTTTTGTATAACTTCCTATTCCGAGTTAAATAAATAGTTTTATAATTTCAAAGTTCAATGTTTCTAATTTACACCTTTCTTTATTACATTTTACAAAAAGGTAGAAACATTAATACATTATTTCCTATTAATTGCTATTCAAATTAAAAAAAATAATAATTTCCTGGGGGCGCTAAGTAATATTTTTTGTGGAAAGGGGGCGGTAGGACAAAAAAGTTTGGGAACCACTGCTCTAGAAGTATATCTCAAATTTCTGCCTCAATTGCTGCTTTAATCTCTTCAGGGATGATTTTTTTATGGCGACAAAAAATGACTTTTTTTCAATCTATAGGTGGTGGGGTATTATGACGTCCTTTATATCTTCAAAGAAAAAAATCTGGAGATTGCGCTAGACAATTTATCGTACTATTTCATCCAATCCAGCATCCTTGCAAATCAATATATGCAATAACTCGCTGAGAATAGTGGGAAGCTGCACCATCCAGTTGCCACCACACCATTGCTCTCTCATTTAGAACTGGCTTTGTTCGAGGTGCTTCAAGCTTTCAAACCGAAAAAGAACCTCTGTGAAATCTTTCTTGCTTCTAACTTGACGAAGGTATTATTGTTCTTCTATCAACATACTCATCATACGTAGAAATGGGAGGCGTTACTTACACTTGATCAGAATATATTGTCTACTTGACATCGAATATTTGTGTTTTCAATGTTTTGTTTGACGTTTTGTTTCTTAATTTATTTATTTATTTATTTATTTTCCCAACAGACACAAAAATCCATTTACAGGGAAAGTTAAAACTTAATACATATTTGAAAGCAATATATGACATTACACATATATGGCAAAAAAAATAAATAAACGTAAAATATATAAACCTACACACAATACAATCCATGTTACTGCGATTATTTGTTTTGATTATTACTACATTAATACTCCCTTACTTTACAATAAAACTGTCAAATAATATGGTATTGCTGAATTTGTCTTCGAATCACCTTTACAAAAATCGTGGGACCCCCTGTATATCAAGGGAGAGAATTGCGTGATTTTCAGTGACGGTTCGCGGGGTTTTTTCTGGTACGGCTGAGGAACAAGAGGTGGTAATACAGATAGGTAGGGTGAGTTGCAGAGACGGCTGGCTGCATGACAAGCACCTATCTGTATTACCACCTCTTGTTTCTCGGCCGTACCAGAAAAAAACCGCGAACCGTCACTGGTGATTTTTCCTGAGGTGCAATTATTTTTGAAATGCCACCACACACATTTTTGTAAAGTTCACGACGGATTTAGAAAATCTAGAGTCGGGGTATCTTTGGATGCTCCAATGGTTTTTCACAAGCCAAGTGGAGACAGATCTAAGCTACTTATTAGTAAGGTGACCAACCGTCCCACGTCCTCCTATAGGCTCTATCCTACCTCAAAAGGTGTCCTTCTAATGTCCTCCTTTTCGATATTTGAAGACTAATCTCTTTAATCCAAAGAAATGTGAGGCATTAATGGACTCTTTGCAGAAATTAGAAGATCTAAAGTAAATTTAAATTCTGAAAAATTAATACAATAGAAAAATCAAAAAGTTGAAATTGATAAAAGTCGGGTGGAAATGTTCAGCCATATTAAAATATTACATATTCTATGCAAAAATTTATTTATTCTTGTTACATTGTGCTGCCCTCCTGGAATTATTCAGCAGTTGAAAAAGTTTTTCAATAGCTAATGATTTTTGGACAAGTGAGAAATCAAGATTGAATATTATATTAGCTACAGCATTAAAAAATATTTCTTTTATCCTATAATGTAAACATGCCAATAACTCCCTAGCAACGGGTTGTGTTAAGATACCTTTAACAACACTAGTGTCTTGTTAAACTGTTATACTACTCAAAAAAACGTTTAATTTAAGGAATCACAAAAGGGGTGATGCCATTTAAAATTTTGGGGCTAGGGTGAATGGGGCCCAAGGGGTCACTCACCCCATAACCAAAATATAGTGGTTCTAGTTCCCCCTACCTGTATAACATTTGTACCAAATTGCGCTTTTCTAACTCTTTTATTTTCACAGATATTCGCATTGAAAGTTTTCAAATTGACACCCTGTATATATAGGGTTCTATTACAACTTATGTTAATTACATACTTTCACCATGTAGAAAGTACAGAACTATTAGTTTTGAGCTCATATGTTATTTCGTTTAAACTTTTCTTTTGCAGACGCCTGTTGAAGAAAATTTGGCTTTCCCTTGTGAAGTTTCATCACTCTACGACCACTGGAATCCTTTAAATGTTGACCCCACATCATCTCCACGAACTTACCATGGAACCCCTGACCAATATGAGATGGGAGATTTGAGTGGGAAATTCGGAACACTCGACAACCATACAATATACGTTGCAGAATATAATGACACACAGCTTCCACTTTTCGGACCCAGAAGTATACTTGGAAGATCAATTATTATTCATAAAAGGGTACGCTTATTTCTTTGAATAATAATAATGAGTGTGAACGTCCGAGTACAGAATCAGTGCCAGTGGTAAGAATGTATCAGATTCCCAGTTAGCACACTTGTATCAGTAACATATTTGAGCAAGCTCAAACTGAGAACAAGTATCGTATGTTCATTAAAAAAAACCTCAAGTGTGCCATGATTTTTTATTTTTTTAAATTTAAGTTGGCACACATGTTAGAAATTAACATACGAAACGTCAGATCGTTCTTAAAGTCACAATTATTCCGCGGTCGCAAAGGTATACGCAACCAGCAAAAACGTTTCTAGTTGAAAGTTATTTCCGAAATGGGACTAAAGTGGACGGAAATTGGGTGTATTCATTCGATGCACCTATGGCAGAGTTTCAGGAAGAATTTTCTAACGTTCACATTTTCATGAAACGGGTAGTATTCTCCGTATACCAGGAAGTGGTAGACCAGTCAAAGGTACGTAGGATGCTATTAACACAGCCCAAGGAATTTTGGAAGATCTTTGCGTCGTTTATCACAGAAAATTAATTTATCGGTAGGAACATGCCGCAAGTAACATAACCTCAATATGTGTAACCAACTTAAATTTAAAAAAATAAAAAATCATGGCACACTTGAGGTTTTTTTTAAATGAACATACTTTACAAGTATGTTACTAATACAAGTGTACTAACTGAATTATCACTGGATTTCGCAAAGCTGGTAATAAATGTAACTCTGGCTTAAATTGACATAACACTGGTATTATATTTTCGTCTGTGTAAACAATCTTTATGCGTCATTGGTTCTGCAATTACATTTTACATACAGTAGAGCGTCGATAATCCGGATTAATTTCCAATTTCAATGACAGCTTTTTTTTAAGACCTCTGTCAATGTATAAACTCTACAGTATTATAAATTATAATTAAGTTCATATTAGTTACTGGTTTTATTTATCTGCTCCAATTATTTAACCACTAAAGTGAATTATTAATGGTTTTAGCAAGTTTTCTTTTTGGTATGAACTCAAACAACCTTTTTGAAAATCCGGACAGGGTCGGGTCACAATTAATCCGGATTGTCGACGCTCTACTATATTTTAATTGATACTTTTTTTACTATGTTAACAAATCCTTTTCTGTTTTGGTGTAATTTTTACTTTTAATTCTCTTCTGAGGCTCCATTTCTAATTTAAACAACACCGATTCAAAAATTTATTCGATGACTGATAATGATGCATTAAGAACGTTTACACAGCTGAACATATAATACAGGCTTACGAAAACCTGACTTAAATACATGTTTGTGAAATCCACTGTAAGAGGGATATGTACACAGACATGCTACTATGTAATCGACACTGATCATAGTTGATTCGCTTGAAATCACATACAGTATTCACCCGCAAGCCTGTGGTACCCAGACGTCTGTTAATCTATCTTTCATAAAAATAATTAAATTAAATTCCAATTTTGGCCCTGCTTATTACATAAAATATTGTATTGTAATTAAGTTTTTACTTACATAAGTGCTTTACAGAATCAAAATAGAAGGTGGGCTTGCTCCACGATTGAAAGAGGATACAGTCCATCTGAAGCTAGAGAGTTAAGAGCTATAGCTTCGTTCCATCATCCATCGGGATTTGCTTATGGATATATGCGAATGGTAAAGTTTGCATTAATTTTTAATAAAATGCTATGTTTAATTTTTACGATTGACCATAGATAGTACTACAGTTTTCAGGGACTCATGATACTGCCACGGTAGTAGATACAGGTGCAGGTCGGTTGACTCATTCAGTCAGTTAGTCAAATTCTATTGAAGCTACAGAGATGCGTTGTCCTGACTAATCCCTCCTTCCGCTGGCCGTACTAAGAGTCGAGCCGCCAGTCCCCACTGACTGACAGTTTTGTATTGTTCAAATGATTTGTTAGCGGAGTTAAATTTTTGTTTAATTCCTCGCTTCTAAAAGATAACTTTAAAATATTTCTACATTTTATTATTTATTGTCAATAGTACTTAACCCTTTCGCTGCGGTGTTAGGAAACGCTCCATGTCTGTGGTACAACTTTAGATTGGCCTGGAACGTTATATGCAGGGTGTCAATTTGAAAACTTTCAATGCGAATATGTCTGAAAATAAAGGAGTTAGAAAAGCGCAATTTGGTACAAATGTTATACAGGTAGGGGGAACTAGAAAATCTTAAGGTTAGGATGAATGGGGCCCAAGGGGTCACTCACCCCATAACCAAAATATGGTGGTTCTAGTTCCCCACCTGTATAACATTTGTACTAAATTGCGTTTTTCTAACTCTTTTATTTTCACAGATATTCGCATTGAAAGTTTTCAAATTGACACCCTGTATATGTTAACAGCAACAGCATCTAGCAGAATAAGAAAACGTAGGTATCTGTTAACAGTATGATTATTGTTTGTGGAACGTTAAAGAACAAGAAAGTAACTTTTTACGAAAAATGAAGAAACATTAACGCAAAAGCGGAACATAAATATGCGTCTACAGCAGCGAAAGGGTTAAGACTTTATAATTCTTTATTCGTTGTAATTACATTAACATTTTCAGACCCAATTAATTTACAATGATGGTAGCATGAGCGACACAGTGATAGAAGTTAAATTGCGACATCCAGGTGTGAACGATCGGAATATTGTAAGTATTTCTTGGGTTTCATGAATATAAAAATGTTTAATGGCATATTTTCTTTCAAGACTCGAGATCACAATTGGGCTATTTTTGTGAATCCTGTGGGCGTGGATGCTGCTGTTCAAACTCAGGCTACCCGTTGTGTTGCTGGAGGATACGTGTGGAATCCATATTTTACGCAGTTGGCAGATCCATTGAACGTAAGTACTTAACACATTGCGTGCCACGTCGCTCATATATAAGAGACACCAACATTTCGCAGAGGGCCACGTCGCTCATTTTTGAGATACACACATCTCTCACTGTGTGGCCATGTATATCAAATAGGAAACCCACTGCCGTATATTTCTAATGTGGAATCATGAGCGTGGCCCCTGGGGAAAGTAATATGTGTCTTGGTTTGAGCAAAATTGGAAAGACAGATTCACCATAACGTAAAGTTTAAAAAATATTTATTTTACGAAATATTTTTAATTTTCAATCCTCAAACCTGCAACAAAAGAGAAACCCCTAAAACACGTGCGTCGAGCATATTTGAGAGACGTGGCCAGCAGCTTAAATATCGCGCATTTTTTTCTATAGGGCCACATCGCTCATATATGAGAGACACAAAAATACTACAAAAAAATAACTAAACACTACGAAAAACGAAAAAGTGTAAAATAACCTTCATTTTAGTTAATACATACAAATATTACAAAAATGTGGTTTGGCCCCTGGGACTGTTTTCCTGATTACAGCGTGGCACGCAATGTGTTAATCAGTAAATTATCAATAGTAATAAATAGTTGCGGTCTTCTTTCTCCATTTGTTTCTTGATGTAATAATATCCTATTGTCTGCAAAGATCCTGGCCTGACCCGAGCCCAGTTTGAGAAGTTTCAACTTTTCATAATAATTGAAATTTCCTGAAGAATAGCTATTATTACAACTAGGGAAATATGAATAGTATATTTCCCGAGGTTAGCTAGTTACATCCCGAGGGCGGAACCCAAGGGATGTATAGTCAACCAAGGGAAATGTATTCATATTTCCCGTGTTGTAATCAATAGTTTTTTTCTGATATTGTTCTGTAAATGGGAAAATATTGGATTGTAAATTTTTGAATTTATCGGATTGGTAACGTTGCTAAGGGCCTTGTTTGTAAATATCATGGTTGATTTGTTTTGGTATTTGCGTTGTTTCATAAATTGGTGAAATGTCAAACTATGTGTTAACGCAAGCGACGAAATACCGTGAATGTTTGGTTCCCGTAAAATCCAAAGCTGTAATATCCATAAAGGATACCTTCCTAAGAAATCGGAGGTGTTTTCCCGAGAGCAATTAAAACAATTCTTGCGAGAAGCTCCTAATGACATTTTTTTGATGTTTATATTTCCCTAGGGAAATATGAGCACTTCATATTTCCCTAGGGAAATATAAGTGTGTTATGACATATCGTAACTAAGACAATATCACTCCATATTGTTTCAATTAGAAAAAAAAAATTATTTACCCTTTGCACTCTGTTGTCACCGATAATGCGGCATTTAAAATATGAACTTTAAATCCACTGTGCTTCTGTGGCGACACCTTGTTTAGCCTTATAGGAACTTTTCAATAAAATGCAACCAGCAGTACGCATTTATACATTTTTGATTCAGGAAATTTTCAATAAAATGCAATGTTGATATACACATTTTTCGTTTATTTTGCGACTAGAATTTAGACACACAGGGTCATTATCGAACAAACACTGTGTGTAACGACCCTGTAAGGGTCGAAACTATAACAGCAAAATAAAAAAAAACGTGTGTGATATCAACGAAGTGCATTTTATTGAAAAGTCCCTGAATCAAAAATGTATCACAAAATAATGGCTTCCGCCATCAATCATAAATAATTTACAATTTTCAGGATGAACTATACCGTCAAGAATGCGGTCCTGACAATCCGCTCCGGTGCCACGTGGGCGACCTTTCCTCCAGATTGGGAACGATAGATATTGGATTAAAAAGGGCAGTGTTCCAAGACACCAATTTCCCCTTGGAAGGTCCAGTTACGGCCATTGGAAGGTCCATAGTTATTATGAGTCCGAACAGGCAACCACAAAGATACGCCTGTGCAAATCTAGAACCAGACTATGACATAATCAAATATGCCAACATCGAAAAGCCTCCAAGATTTGTACTGTAAGTCTTGAGAATCAAATCTATTTTATTGCATGATTTAGTATGTAATATGTCTTTTATTTTATTAGCATTAATATCTATAGGATAGATGTACAACTATATAGGGTGTTGACTTGGCGGACGCAACATAGGAAATTGCATGTTAATTTTGAAGTGTTCAAATATTAGCTCCCCTATTTATTTTAGAGACAAAATGTATTTACCTTTTTTGTAGAGGGAAAAATTATGAATTTATTCATGTTCACACTTAACACTTTATGTTTCTCTAAGTTGAAATAATTAAGAAAAAGTAATGTAATTTTATAAAAATAATGACATGCCATGGACTTGAAACAACAACTACGGATATCAAAATGGCACAATATATCGCTGTCATTTGAAGTAAAGTAAACATTTTGTCTCTAAAATAAATAGGGGAGCCAATATTTGAACACTTCAAAATTAACATGCGATTTCATATGTTGCAACCGCCAAGTCAACACCCGGTATGTATTTTCACATGGAAAAGGGGATTCCGTAAATAAATTTAACCTTTTCTCTGCGGGAATATATTGCACATGCGGTACACAGATGTATGCGCAAGCAGCAGCACGGATTTATACGCAAATTATAATTCTGCAATAAACCAGTTGAGCTTTTGAAAATCAAATACCGCAGCGAAAGGGTTAACGATGAAAATAAAAATTTGTGTATTGCCTCACGGTATTTCTAAATGCTTTTGATAGTTTCTGATTGAAGATGTAATGGCTTCCAGTATTAATCAATTTCTAAATGCATTTCTAATCACACTAGGATAAAGAAGTTTGCCTTTGGGTTCTATCTGTCCTTTAAAAATTATAATTTCAAGAAAAAGTTTGAACGTGCATCCTTAACCTCTTCACGCCCAGGTTCGCCACATGTGGCAACAAGCGAAAAATGAAAACAAAAACATTGTACAAAAAAAATTACTTCTTTAGCGCTATCTATGGAATATTTTTTCATATTTTTTTGCATAAATGGGAAAGTTTGTGACAGTGAAATCATATTTCGTAGAAAAAGTTAACAACAACAAGGAAGTAATTTTTAATCAAACCTGGGATTAAATCAAAGCAGCATGGGCGCGAAGTGGTTAAAGATTTGTTTCTACCTGTTATTTAATTTACAAAATTAATTAAAGAAAAACACTGGTTAGATACAACAACGGCTCGTGAAAATTTGGTGGTGTCGTGAAGACGAGACTCATCTCTCTTGAAGCGCCTCATCTGCGAACACTCACGAGCCGCTGTTGGTTAGATATCTTTTTCTCATGTAAGAATGAGTGTTTTTCTTAAATGAAAAAAAAATCTCCCTGCAACCACAACTAGTGTTGTTATATATATACCTTAACGCAACTCGTTGCTATGGAGATATTGGCAAACAAACATGATTTCGCCTTTTGACGGTTTTCATTAAATATTTTTTTAAATTAGAAAAATAGAAATAGGATCAAATAAACCGTGTTACAACACACGTTACGTTATTTGCCTTTACATTACTTGAGAATTTTTTTTTCTCTCGTGATGTAAAAACCTTCATAACGTTACTTGTATCGTAAATTACTATTAATACATCCGAGTGAGGGTATCCAATTTTAAACAAAATTATGATGGTTGATGGTTACAACTCTTACTATCCGGTAGTCCATTTTCAAGTAACTTGAAATGGAACATCTTTTGATGGTATAAATGGTGGTATAGAAGTCAAAAATTGTTTGATTTCAAATTTTCTTAAAAATTAAGTAATGTGATTTTATAATAATAATAATTTATTTATAATAATAACAATAATAATAATCATCATTTTTAAATTTTATCTGAAAAGTGTTCATTTACCTTTAAAATACTGGTTCCTTTATCAAAAAGGGTCATTAGACATTTACGATTTATATATTTGAAGTACCAAGTTATTTGAACTGGTGAACACTATAATCATTATTGGTCGATTAAGCAATCTACCACCATCTGTCCGTCTTTTGTATAAAGAACCATTTCCCCATCAGCGACTCTACTGCACTGATTAGGACTAAGAGTCCAAAACCGATCTGTAATTTGTCATCTGATGTGGAAACAATCATTGATTGCTTGCTATAATCATTACTTTTTTATGTATAATTTAGTGCTCAATTCATTGAGGACATCCGGAAAGTCATGGGAATACCCGAATGGATGTTGACTGTGGATTCAAGGAAAACAAAGCTGTTGCACGGGAATTCTTGCATACAGTTCTTGATGCATTTTAAGGGACCAATAGCGAATACATTAGAGCAAGATTTCAGCAAACTTCTATCAACGGGTCGTTTAGAATCTCCTAGCCTCTACATTCCAGGATACATCGATACTAAAAGGAAGCCAAAAATATCTTACAAACAGTGTGGCGTTAGGGATCCTAATGAAAAGAAAAGTAAGTTTATAAACTGTAAAAGATCAATTTAGTTGTTATAAGTACTGTCAATTTTGGGAAGTAAAATTTCACCTAAAATAGTTTCACAATAATGCACATTCGGAAACTGTTGTGGCCGTCACAACAAGTCCATTATAAAAGTAGAATAGATATTTATGCATCAAGGGAGATATGGAATGTTTTTTTCCCAAGGTTGACAGGGCTACAAACTGAGGGCCTCTAGCCCGAAATATTTTATTTTTTAGTAATTCGTAAAAATATTCAGTGTATCGATCTGCAATATGTATTTGCATGGTTGCTATGAGTTTGTTTTAAATCAAATCGCCCGCATTTCATGAACTGACGTTTATTTATTTTGATTTGATTTGACGTTAATGCTTTAACAACAAACGTACAGTTGTGAATAAAATATTGAACAAACCTGGGAGAAAAGTTTAATTCCTGTCTCGCTATAAAGTTGGTCGTGAGTAGACGCAGGATTGTCTATCTTCAACCAAAGAGGATTATATAAAGAGTGGCAATGTAATGGACTGAATATGAAACCGAGTTTTCGATCCGATGATATATCTGTTTCAATCATTCTTCTCCGTCGCTCAATCCGTGTTTGGCAAAATAATGGGAGAGATAACACCCCGCTGATGATTGGCAGTGAAACCATCCCCTCTCGTGGACGTAAGACAAATATGAAATTAGTCCACCAATAACAGTCGGAGCGACAGACTTGGAATTACTATCAATCCTTCCCTCTCTGTTCTTAGTTAGTACCGAATCCGGAAACTAGAGGCTCGGTTCTAAAACTGGATCCAAAATCAGTCCATTACATTGCCACTCTTTATATAATCCTCTTTGCTTCAACCATCATCTTGAGTGGAGAATTTGGAAATTGTACATACTATTTGTCAGGTAAACAGGAGCAGATCTCATATCTCCCAAGGGAGATATAACTCATATCTCCCGTGGGAGTTATGAGTACGCTTTCATGCCTTGTATCCACGACGATAATAGTAAATATACTACTAAAAAATAAATAGTATTTTCTCCATGACCATTGGAGAATTTAAGCATTCTGAAATAAATTTTGATCATAGAACACACACATTCTCACTCTTGTTATGGAACAATTCACCGTGCGCTTATGCGTTTTGCATGTAATTTATTCCATAACAAGTAATGGAATGAATATTCTGTAACAAGGTTAGAATGGAAATTTGATGTGAGTGGAATATAACCACGAGCATCAGAATTTCCATTTTCTTACTGAGAAGCAGACTATACTTTCTCCACGACCAAACAGTATAAACAAACCAAATAATGAACACAAAGAACATTTTATTATTACATGTTCGTTGTTAGATATCTCTAGCGTATTTTATGCCTTTAAGTGAAATAACTGTCACAAAATATCATTTAAAACCATAACCTGGAATTTTCATTATCAAAGGTAATTTTGAAGTAATATTCGAAGAATATCAAAGTCCATTATATCAAAACCATAAAAAGTGCACTTGAACCGCTTTACTTCTAAGCCCTTCAATTGTAACATCCAAGGCTAATTGTTTCATTTGGAACGGCGTGAGAATATTCATTCCATAATTAGTTATGGACCGAATTACAAGCAAAATGCATGAGCACATAGTGTTTTGTTCCATAACAAGAGTGAGAATGTGTACGTTCTTTGATCAAAATTGATTTCAGAATACTTAAATTTGACTGTGGTCGTGGAGAAAACTAATTATATCGTATGTTAAACACAACTGCTATGGATTATGAGTTGATTTCAACTAATGATAAAATTATTGCTGATAATCCTATATTGATTTGTTGTTATTCTTTACATTTATTATTATTTTGTTTTAGAATCAAGAAGTGGAAGGTTCGGCTTTGGAAGTAGCAGTGCTACAAAATTGGTGACGAATGCTTACGCCTTAATGGTAACGATAATAATTGCATTCTTTACAATTTGAAATTATCTATTTTTAATTATTTATCTTGAGATCGATAGTTCCTAAGTTAATGAACAAAGATTGTATAATTATGTATAGATAATTAAGTAATGTATTATACTAATTACTATAAGCTTTATGTATGTGTAAATAAAATTTGATATACTTACAATTCAGATGGTTCGTATAATAAAATCCTTTGCTATTTTATATTATTTAAGAGTGAAGCATAAACTTCGTCAACTGTTCAACATGATTTTTGGCTGTAAGAATAAGTTAGGCTATTCAAAAAGATGCCGTCATAGTCAGTGGCGGATTTAGCACTTGAGAGACCTAAGGTGCAATTAAATTTTAAGGCCCCCTTCTAAATGTTTTCACTACCCCTACACCCTACAGTGTGCATTCTAAGCGCATGTTTTTTTTACTCCAGCACTATACCGGTGTTCACATTAGGAAATAACATTGAAAATTAAACAATATACAGATTGGTGACGGCTACTATAAATAGGAACATAGCCCATGCACGACAGTCATGCGTTTACACAATGCGCCTTGATAATTTTGTTTAAATAAGCGCTTTATTTAGTTGTCAAAATTATTTTTGTTACAATGAATACATATGAGCTGCTTGAGGTAATACACATTGATAAATGGATCTACAACGGCAATTCAGGATTTTGGTACCCAATTATGTCTGCGTGGGATATGTCGGGACCATCAACGAGCAATTGACCGATTGTGTCGTCCATTTATTGGAAAGGTTGATTCGTCCGTAAAAAGGATGTTCTTTAGAAAATTTGGCTTATTATTTGATTTCTCCATTACGTCTTTACAAAACAGCATTTGAGCATTTGATCGACGGAGTAGGTTTCTTAAGTTTTTGACAATTTATAGGAACGGTATCCGTTCTGCTTCAAAACTTCTAATATACGGTGCAAATTAACCTATTCAGCAATCTTCCTGGAAAAAAGCAGCAGCACAAATTCTTAATTCTTCAAGTTTCTGCTCCTCAGTTTTAGGTTCAGGCCTTCTTTGCGGTTGACAAAAATTCTGCTCAATTCAGTGTATTGCAGTAGTGCCTGGGATGGGACTAATTGGAAAGGCAACAGCAAATAAATCACTTGTTTGGCGTACTGAATTGCCGCTGTAGCTCCATTTGATAACCAGAATTTTCTCAAGCAACTCAAAATAATTCGTTTGAATTGTATTTTATAAATTCAGTTTAAAGAGGGTGCTAGTAGTCTTAGATAATTTTATTTTTAACAAAAATTAATATTAATATATATTTATACCCACGAAGGGCCGTGGGTGGGCTCTATCCCACCCTTCAATCTTTAGAACACACGCGAGGATTTCGCAAGTGTAAGTTAATTGATCAAAAAAATAATCCCTTTAAAAACCTTATTATTTATAGAAACTTTAAGCTGTCTTCAAAGGATTGTAAGGTAAGATAGAGCCCACCCACCACCGGGTTGGAAGGTAAGATAGAATAAAACATCAACTATAAGTAATACTTTTATTGAATTCAAATTTATTAGTAATGTTTTCACTAATCTATAAACGATCTCTACGATTAGCAGCTAAAACTTCAACAATCATTTCCACACGACAGTTTAAACGATTTGTAGCATCTTCAAACATACGAACGTGATCATTGTAACGAACCTGCATTTCCGCCTCCAAATTCTCGGACTCTTTCATAGAAGCGATAAAAAGTTTAATATTACAATCATTTTCTCGTCTCAGCTCTTCGTTCCTCTGCAAGACGGCAACCTTTTTTTTCTCCAGCTCGGAAAGACAGTCCTTTAATTCGGAAATTCTATCCTTACCCTTTGTTGTAATGCTATGGTCGATGTTTATATTATCGATTAACTTTTGGGTATCGGCTTCGTTCATTTCCAATTGCTTCAATTTTTCGTCATATTTCTTCACCTGATTATCGTAAGTGTTTTTAATTTCGGGATAATTGGTGGCGAAACTTTCTAATGGTTCCTTTAGATTCTGCAGGGTTTCAATGATTAATTCGAAATTGTCAATGCACTTACGTTTTTCTTGAAGCGCCTCGGAGATCGAAACATCGATTTCTTCAAAATGTTCTTTTTCCTTTTTTAATTGGTTGAATTCACCCAACAACTTATCCCAGTTACTGATGCAGGAATACAACTTGACATTTTCCTTCGTCTTGGCTTCCAGCTTCCCTATGATCTCTTTCTTTTCGGAGATTAAATCAATCAACTTCTGTATCGACTCTTTCGAATTCCTTTCCATGACTTGGAAATCTGCAAGTTGCTGCTTGGATTTTTTATATTCCGCAGTCACGGTTTCCAATTCCCGCCTGCACGCATCCATTTTATTGCTTATTATTCCACGATTGATATACAGCTGATTCATCTCCGCCTTGCAGTGTTGCATTTCATCTTTGTTCAAAACTATCTGCGACCTGATTTTAGTTTCTACAGCTTTTGTCTGCGGAATGATTTTTTGAGAATGTAATATGTAGTTTAAAGTGTATCTGAAGCAAAACTCCCGGCTTCTGCATGGTAAGAGCAAGTCCATATATCCCATTCTGTATTTGCCGTCCAGGATTTCGTTTATGAATTTCACTGCCATCGGTAGCCTTTTATCTTCAGGTACACACAATTCTTCTGCATCGGGGAAAAGGTGTTGTCTGTTGATGGTGAAGCATTTGAAAAAGAAGTCGACAGCAAATTCTGATGTTGCGTTTAATATTTTGGCCAGTGTTAATGGATAGTCTTTGACTTTTGTGTTCCATGCGTTCACGAGGTACTCGATTTTGTTGTTTTCGGCCTGAAAGTTTGGTTACCGGTTACAACAAAATATTTCCGCTTTTCATGGGTTTTTCAATAAAAAGAACAGTGTTGAAGTTTTTAAAAGTTTAATGTAAATTTGAATTACATTGAAAAATTTGATACTTTTCAACTTCTACAATAACAACCAATTTTTTATTGAAACAGCTTTGTTCATTTATTATAGTTTTTTTCGCATCTTATGAAATAATATAAACATTGTTAAATCGTTTTTGATTGAGAAAGTTGTCCATATTCGGCCGAATCATTTTCTCCACAGGTGAAGTCCAATCAAATGATAGCAATTTCATTGCCCAACAGGTGACGTCCAATCAAATGATGGCGGTTTCATTGCCCAACAGGTGACGTCCAATCAAATGATAGCGTTTTCATTGCCCAACAGTTTAGTTGTTACTATGGTTACGATTCGTTTTTTGTCAGCGAACTGCCGCAATTTCCAGATAGAAAACTTATTCGTTATAATTTAATACAAACAGAAAAATCTTTAGGTAATTATTTAATATGATGCGAAAAAGTATAGTATTAAACTCGTGAACAAGTTGGCCATTGCCACTCGGGTAAATTGCAAACTTCACCCTCGTGGCAATGGCCAACTTTCTCACTCGTTTAATAATATACTATTGTAAGACTCAATCTGTGAAGTAGGTAATGTGTTGTAATTTTTCAATGTAGATTGCAGCGGCGGCTCATGGATCTTCATAGAGGAGGCCAAGACAGAGATGCCGCTCATGCTGCGTTATTTACACTTATAGAGAAAGCAAATATTCTGCTGTGGTTGCGAACAAATTTCTTCCGTAGTCCCCTCGCCGAACATCCACAAGTCACCGGTGGTAGATTAATTTATCTTCAATCAAGTAAGGTAATTTTATTCTAAATTTGAATGATTTCATGCAATACTTATTAATTTCGGTGGATAATATGCAGTAATTACCATTTAAAATTCGATATCTTACAACCTCTGCTATGAATAATTTTAAGGATTATTAAGTTTGATAAACTTTAAGGTTATATATGGGTTATATTTTGCTTTTTGTTTCAACAACATGGTGTGTCTATAACTATTGCAGCACGCCCCTTTTGTACCTTGTTTGGTGCTGCAATTACCAACCGTGTACAGAGAAAATTTACAAAAGTTATAAAGTGCGTTTTTTTATAAATACACCAAAGGGATTTACTTGTAAACATTTGTATGCAACTCTTAATGGTTTTTTTTCCTACGAATTTCTGCACAACGGCTTGAAACGTTGAAGGTTTGCTCGAAAATGTTAGGCAACCATATATACATATAGCATTATTTTTTAATATTATCGACTTTTTTCTGTATAAAAACTATTCGAAGTTGTTCAGGAATGTATAAACTTAGAGCCTGCCAAAAATTATGCTGAAATTCACAAGAGAAAAACCATATAACAGACATATAGCCGGTTCTCTGGAATCTGACGGCTGTGGTCGTAAAAGAGGGTCGGAGCTCGGTAAGTAGGGGACCAGTGACGGTTCGCGGGTTTTTTTTCTGGTACGGCCGAGGAACAAGAAGTGGTAATACAGATAGGTACGGTCACGCAGCCAGCCGTCTCTGCAACTGGCCCTACCTATCTATATTACCACCTCTTGTTCCTCGGTCTTACCAGACAAAACCCCGCGAACTGTCACTGTAGGGGACTTCATATTTTTTATCTCGATTCAATCTTTGTTGAGAAGTACTGGTTTAAAAGTGCTTATACCAATAGGAGCGAAGGATAGTAATAAATGTACCGGATGCAATTAGACCAACCACCAATACCTTTTCTTGAGGATTGCGTCGGTCCTGACGGGCCGACCGTTTTACTACCTCACCCGCCAGATTCCTGCGAATAGACTATACAAATTTTAACATGTAAACCTCTATGGTGCATTTATAAAAAAAAAACGCACTGCATATATCGACAGTAAGGTAACAAGGGAGGCTATCATAATCAAAAATTATGTTCTATGCAACATTAATCAATCGTGAAATAAGGTTCAAAATTATAAAATCGATTTGAAATAATGCATTTTCGATTTCTTATATTTTTTTAAAATAAATAAAAAATCGAGGAAATAAAATCAAATAAATGAATTTCTAAGGTGATTTTAAATTTCTAGGCGGGACCCAAACTTCGCCGCTACGGTCCTGTTTTGTATACATCTCAATGCAACTTTCAACCAACATTTTTATTCCAAAGCAAACCCGACTTTCATTATTTTAAAGCCCCGCAAACGTCCGTCCCACTTACTGCACACGTTCGAAACCTCAAAAATGTACATTTTGGCACAATCAGCGAAGATAATCAGAACTCCGACCGCCTTTCCCAGCGCAGTAGCATCCTCGAAGAAGGCCGACCGTGACCGATGAATCATTTCAAAGATAATGCCCAAGCTAATGGCGTCCGTGTTCCGTGTTTGTGACATATCATGGATTTTACTCGCCAAATAACTGTTAAGTGACTTTAATAAGTAACGTGAAAGATGACAGGGTGGAGACCGATACCCGGTAATGGATATTACGGAGTTGGTAAGTGAACATCTATCAAGCTTAACCAATTAACGCCAAATTACGTAAAATCTGAAGGATACTTGTTGCGCTGGTGTTTTGTTTATTTTGGAAACAGCCGAGTGCGTTACCCGAAACATCACCGAAAACACGAAAACCCGAAACCTAAAAGGCCCATGACCCTAATTACAACTTGTATCAGTCCTATTTTGATCCCAATTTCAACCTGCCCCTCCCACTTCATATCATAAAACTTATCTCCTGCATTGATACATTTTTACCTTAAACAAATAAACACGGTGTACTCCCAAAAATTCTCACATTCATCCCGCAAAAACTTAATGATCGAGGAAAAACATGATTCGTATGAAACGGTTGAATCATGAGGTCGATTGAATTAAATTTTTACTTCTGAATTATATCACTCGCCTACACACTCTAAATAGATAGTAATATCAATAAGATAAATTAATTCGTCGTCGCGGAACTAATGTTTTTCACCTTGTAGACGAATTGATTCGATCAATTGGTGTTTCATTTAAAAACATTAGCGGCATCCTTATTATTTGTTCGCATAACCCTCCGGTGCAATAATTACTTTGTTGAGATAATTGCACGTTGCGTAATGTACAAATATAACCTATTTTTTGTAATTAGAGTAATTGCTTTAATTTTTTTAATTAATTGCACAATTTGTATTATGGTGGAAATACGTGGGTAATGTATGAACAAGTACTTTGTCGTGAGTTGCCATTGATGGTGTATAAAAAAGTAAATTAGCTTTAATTATTTAAAAATAGACTAGTCACTAAAGCCTGTATGACATGATGTATAATTTTATACAAAATTGATATGTCAATTTTGAACACTGTTGTATACAGAGAATTGTGGAGTGAATTCCCATGAAAATTTTCGTGTAAATTATTTAAAGCTGGTTCTAATTTGGACGTAAACTGCGTGAAAAGGTGCGCACAGAGCATGCAGCACGAGTTGCATAAAAAATCTTCTTCTCGCAGACCTCCCAGGGGAAAGGAAATTGGAAAATACATGACAAGATGTAAGGATGGTTTAAAGTTGAAGGGAAATACCGGAAAAGAAAAGATGAAATGGAAGTGATGAGATGGATTAATATGAATAAAAACTAAAACGTTTATTAATATGCAAGCGCTTGAGGTGAATTTCACAACAAAATATGTAGAAGTGGCTAACAGGAAAATAATTTCTCTGCATAATTTATGGTGCTAATTTACCAGTGAATTTATCAAAAAATTAACATGAGAATTTTGTATAAAATTATACATCGTGTCTAACGGGCTTTACAAACCAGATACAGGCTGTCAGAAAAAAACTTTTTTCGCATCTTATTAAATAATATAAACATTGTTAAATGGTTTTTGATTGAGAAAGTTGTCCATTATTCGGCCGAATCATTTTCTCTACAGTTGACGTCCAATCAAATGATAGCAGTTTCATTATTCAACAGGTGACATCCAATCAAATGATAGCGGTTTCATTATTCAACAGATGACGTCCAATCAAATGATAGAGGTTTCATTGCCCAACAGTTTAGTTGTTATTATGGTTACGATTCGTTTTTTGTCAGCGAACTGCCGCAATTTCCAAATAGAAAAATTATTCGTTATAATTTAATACGAACAAAAAAATCTTTACGTAATTATTTAATATGATGCGAAAAAGTATAGTATTAAACTCGTGAATAAGTTGGCCATTGCCACTCGTTTAATAATATACTATTAATCAACAATAATAATAAACTTTATTTATTAGCACAATGCCTTTAAAGAAAAAAACACTAACTATTTAACTTGTACTAAGAAAACTTAATCTGCTGTATAATAATTGTCTTAGGTAATTTTGTAGTATATGATACTAATGAATGGATGGAAGTGAATGCGTATTTAAAGATGTACAGTAAGATCAGAAAGTCGAAAAAAGTTGGCTGCTCATTTTCTGAAAATCCCTATATTAATTTAATTAAAATTATATTGGCTGTCTGGAATACTCTAATGCAGTGCAGTGTACATTTGATTTATTTTGACACCCATTTTTTAAGGTTACTTGTTTTAAAAATAGTTTTGTGTGTTTCTATTCACCGATTTTGCCTATTTTAAACATTAACAGTTATTTCTAGAACTGATCATCACTATTAATAATACATTTAAGATTCATAATCTAGCTGTTTTATTTAAATTTCAGGGTTTTCCATGCTTTAATTCCCATTCTTAGTTACGTCACTGAACTTCTATTAGTTAGGTTATGTTTTAAGGACTGCCAACTATTTTCGACTTTTTGATCTCACAGTATGTGATCTTTTGATGAGTTACAATTGTTTGTTGCAATCTTGCTAATTGTTGACAGTAAAGGTCCGAATCAATTGTTTTGCCAGGTGGAAGCAGCTCATGTTTCCAATCTCATCGGATACATAGCATTACCTTCTTTGGTGCCTATCTAGACTTTGCCATAGATTTTGGTTCTGCTCGTTTTGACCTTGATCTTTTTTGCATATTGTCATATGTAATCAATCCACTTTTCTTTGCCCTTGATGAACTGCTTCTAAAATGTCTCGATTTTGTTATTTTTCTGTAGAGATTTGCAAATGGGATTTCGATCAAGTAATTTTTTTGGCATCATGTGGCACCTGAATATTGAGCTTCTTTTTGTAGCCAAATGATTTTAAATTTTTTGTTGTGGACGTTTAGTTCCTGGATGCCAGTTTTATCGCAATTTCAATATCTTTTCCTGTGATTAGTCGATCAATGTGAGGAGTGTCTTTGACATCTACATTTTTTAAACTAAATATCTCTTGGTTGTTGCTTTTGATATTATATCTTACATATCTTACCATAAATTGTGCATGCATTTCTGCCTGTATCAATAAAATTGTGAAATCTAGTGAATTTTTGGCTTATCTTTAACCCTTTTGAGAAAGATTTTTTTTGCAATAAAATTGAATCTATAATTTTTTGGTACAGTTAATAATTTTGAGCATGTTTATGAAAACAAATTCTTTGAGGGTGCAAGAGGGGTGTTGGTACATACTGCGTGTTCGATAAAAAATGCCCAATGCCGTAACTCTGTTATTTATTGACCGATATGAATGAACTAAAAACCAAAGTCAATGGTGGTTTAAATACTAACAAATGACATCAATATTGATTTTTTTCAATAATAACTTCATTGTCAAATGATAGCCAACTTAAAATTTTGAAATGGCAGCATATAATGTTTGAATTTTTTTACATTCGACATTATTTTTCTGAATCCAATAATGCCCAATATGTTGTTTTTCGTTCAATATTTTGGTCGAAAAAAATTAAAATAAATCTTCCATTTAAATTTTTTTTTTAAATTATAATTAGGGTGCCTTGGAAAAAAAGTGACAAATGTCATTTGTTGTAAGGTTATGTCAAACATGAATAATAAGGACCCAATAAATAAGTACCTATGTCACAACTCAATGTAGAATGGAATTAATAAGTAGTGCAAGTATTAATTCACTTGCGATTTAGATGTTCTGTGATTATTGTAAACACTAAGTAGAACGTCTAACTCTGCAAGTCCACGAAATTGTCGATCCACTCTCTTCGACTTTTTAAAGGCTCCATATCGTCTCAAATTTCCTTCTAACCTTCTAAATTTAGGTTCTGGTATTCGCCGCTCTGGAAACCGTAGATCAGGCATGTCAAACTGGTTTACCACCAAGAGCCACATCAAGTATTAGACACAAGCCGCGGGCCGCATTACCAAAAAAAAAATACAATTGAAACCAAACAAACAATAATTTTTTTTACCTCGTATATAATTTTTTTTTTAAATATTTGATACCAACCTTGCCGGGCCGCAGACAACTTGTAAGCGGGCCGCATGTTTGACAAGCCTGCCGTAGATGATAAATTCGTGCTGCAGCTCTTCGATTTCTATTACATAGAAAATAAATTTGTAACATGTCTGTTAATTCGCTATTGTTCATGATTATGTCTGATACACACACTAATAACAAATGGTTGGCATTACTTATACAATAAATGACATTTGTCGATTCGAATATTTTTTCAAGGCACACTACATTTATTACCAAAAAAATCAGTAAACAAGATTTATTATTATCTTTTTCTGGCATAAATATTAACTTAAAACCAACATAACAGGCATAATTGAATTCAGAAAAATAATGTCTAATATTATAAAATTAGAAAAGTATATGCAGCCATTTAAAAATTTAAAGTTGACAATCATTTGACAATGAAGTTGACTTTGAAAAAAATGTAAAATTGCCGCCATTTTATAGTATTTAAACAGCGATTGACATAATTTTTAATAAATTCAATAAATAACTGAGTTATGGCATTGGGCGTTTTTTATCGAACACACGGTATATGTACCACCAGTCTTCTAACATGGTACTTAGGTGTATCAGTAGTCTTGATGCAAACCAGTAGGGCTAAATAAAAACAGCAAAAATTTTTAAACCATTTTTTAATTTGCAGTCATAATTTTTCTATAGAATGATATCATTTCTGGACAAGATACACATTTGGATTCATCCTTCATTGTTTTTTTGACATGTATAACTTTGTCAGGGTGGCAGTTGCTCAGCACAAGGATTTCCTTCGTGTCTTGCCATTTGACAAACAACAGTCTTTCATTCAATTTCAAAGCAAAATGTAATATCCTTTTTGCAGGCAGTGGCAACAAGTTAGTGTACAACCCTTTCTCCGAGCGTTCTGTCTTGGTGTTCAACATCTTTTCCCTTATAAATATTAAAATCATAAGTATATCTAGTAAAGAAATCTGATCTCAGCCACATCACCCTCTTTACAGGTTTCAGCGGCACACACTGTTTCAGGGACGATCGACCCTTGAATTTTGTCAGAGACTCATCTATGCTCTGATAACAGCTGCTTTGACGATATTTGGCGAAGGTGTGTTTCAGACATTCTATAAAGTTGTCAATATAATTAGTCTTAGCGTATTCAGTTGGCTTTTGTGGTGGGACAAAATATATCTTTGAAGATATAAACTTGAACCTATCTTGAGACATCACATTTTTTATTGCTATATTGCTCAAAGAATCATTATTGGACCAGTAATCAGTAATTTTTGAAACATGGATGACGCACATGTCCACCGCAAGTGCAATTATGATTTTGTTTCAAATCTCATTTCCCCTCTTAAAAACCCCTCTCTAAATGAAGTTATTTTAATTAACATAAAGAATTGTAGGCTCTATATGAAACCCATTGCTAAATGAAAATAGGCATTAAGGAAGTAAAATTGTCAAACAATGAACTTAATTAAAAACCAGTATTAGAGACAATATATGCACTTCGTATATCTCACCTAACTATACTTTGCTGATGAGAACAAACCGCCGATATAGGCCTGCAGTTGTCATCAAAAAAATGCATCGTCTTTGGAATCCACTTTGCACAAATATTTTAAACCAACTTGTAAAACCAAGCTTCATCGGTAAAAAAAGTGATTTGTAAAACATCCTCTTTTACATTTTGTAAAAACCACTGACAAATTTCCAAAATCAAGTTGTCTGGGGTAACCAACAGGTAACAGGTACTTGCAAATCTTTTCGTAGAAGCTTGTGCCATGTTCCTACCGATAAATTCATTTGTTGTGACAAATGACGCAGAGAAGTCGTTGGTTCATCTTCCAAAATTTCTTGGGCTGTGTTAATAGCATCTTGAGTTCGTTTAACTGGTCTACCACTTCCTGGTTTACGGAGAATACTTCCCGTTTCATGAAATAATACAACAGATCGTGATAAGGTATTTTTAAATTCATCATAAATAATGGGCACGTTAGGAAATTCTTCCTGAAACTCTGCTAAAGGTGCGTCAAATAATACACCCAATTTTCGTCCACTTTAGTCTCATTTCTTAAATAACTTTCAATAAGAAACGTTTTTTGCTGGTTGCTGCAAACCATTGTGAGCACGGAATAATAGTGACTTCTAGAAAGATCTGACGTTTATATGTCAATTCCCAATAAGTGTCAAGTGTGCCAACTGGAATTTTTAAAACGAAAAAGTCATGGCACACTTGAGGTTTTTTTTAATGAACATACGATGGAAGAACTCTTGCGAGACAACCCAGAAAAAACAATAAAAGCTAAAATATTATTACACCGACTCCATGCACAGCATCCATGAAATGGAAAAATATTAATTTAAAAAAAAAAGTGGCCTATTTGATCTCAAGCCAAAAGATTTGATTCGGAGATAAATTGTTTGAGGCGATCTTCTTCTCTTCATTATCTATTGATCAGCAATTAACCTGTTAGTCGTGAAACGATCTCTTAAAGTCATAATGCAAAGGCGACGATCCTGAGGTTCATTTGTTTGACTTTTGCCTCCGGTTCTTCTCCTTCTTGCCCTTCCGTAGCCCATGCCTGATTACATTTTATGGTGGATTGGTTTTGGTTAAGGTGATTCTTGATTTCTTTATATGAAAAAAAGCCTCCACTTTAGCCAACAATCCGGCCTCGAATTCGCTCAATTGGTGAAAATTTCGACATTATCTCACCCTAGGCATAATCACGACTTCAACATTTAAAACTCAGAAATGACAAAGGGAGTGAACAATTGTAGAAAAAACTACTCAATATTCAGAAAATATTGAATCCAAATAAAATAAAATTTTAATCATTTATTATATTACACTAGCTAAATGTTTCTGCTAAATTTGGTTGAAAAAATCTTATTCCTTCTTTTCCTTCATGTCTCTGAATATATAGTATGTTTTTTTTATCGTGGGCCATAGGATTTTACATGCTAAAAATTATACCTCGTGTTAATGTACATTTTATCATAAAAAATTTTGAAGGAAATTTTTGTTAGTATAAATCAATTATTTTTCTACATGATGCGCTGCATTAGAATAACTAAACATGTTTTATTCCACTAAAAAATGAAATTATTTAATATAAATAACTGAGCAAAAATAATCCGAGTACAGGACGGCAAACGTAACTTGCCGTTGCGCCGTGGCAAAATTGTGGGCGGAACCTTCGAAGGGCGCTCTCGATAGATTTCGTGAAGAGTTCGCGCGCCTGGTACATTCATTTTCAAAAGTAACAGTGCAATGGTTGGTGGAGAAGAGCGCCCGATAGAGTTGTTAATGAATAGCGAACGCGAAGAATCTGTGCTTGCTTATTACAGAGACTGTACTCGGCCGGCTGTAGAGAGAGAGCTTTCGCTTGCTCTCTGCGCGTCTGGCCAACTTACATTTGCCGTCCTGTACCTTGAATTTCCGAAATGTCAGATTGATTAGTGGGGCAAGGAATCAAACGAATTTATACCAGAAAATATCTGTTTATACTGTTGAAGAACGGGTGGAATTTGTAACGATTTATATTACTAACTAAAATTTGCTTCAAAATTATATGATAAATCCATTAATACAAAGTATAATTTTTAGCATGTAAAATCCTATGGCCCACAATAAAAAAAAACATACTGTATATTTGTCATTCAAATAGAGTAAATATTTCAATTCAGTATAATTAATGTTCAATAAAAAACGAATTATTTTACTATCATGGAATTGATGCTCTGCTCATTCTTAATTGATTGAATCAATTGATGTTTCATCTAGAAACATTAACAGCATCCTTGTTATTTATTCCTATACCCCTCTGCTATAATAATTACTCTATTGACATAATTATAAGTTGCTCAATATAAAAATATAACCTGTTTCCTGCTACAATTGCAGTGGCAGCTCATGTAATTGCTTTAATTCCTTTAAATTAATTGCACGATTGGTGGTTTCTAAATAAACGAATTTTCATGGTCATGAATAATTTGCCGGTGGAACACTTTCACAGCTTTCATTGATTTCTATTAATTTTTAATTCCTAAATTACTTAGTACCCTTGATAATTACTCGAAGAATATTTTATTGCTAGAATTCATAATGAGCATAGTTTCTATAGAGGAATTTTTTGATATTCAAAATACATATTTCTGTAAGGTAATTTGAAATCAAACAACTTTTTATTTTTATGTACCAATATATAAGTAATAACAATAATAAATTTGTTTATTGTTAACTAAAATCAAATAAAATACATGTTAAGTAAAAATAATTAGGTTAATAAAAAAGAATCTAGATCAGCATACAATATTAGAAACAAATCTGATATTGCTGTTACTTCCCCTAGATCTAACAAAAGTTAAAATATAGTTATCAGACTTAAATAATCCCAAACAGTAACATACGAGCGTCATTTTTAAAGTAAGAACCGTTCTAGTTTAAATATAAATATTACAAACGTTTCTTCAATTTTTTTATTTCTACAATAACTATCATCTTTTCGCTATTTTTAGACAAAATTCTCGACCCAATATAGTATATAGTGTATCAAGGGCTGAAAATAGGCTTTAGCAACCCACCGCTTTTAGCAACACGAGGGGTTGTTAAAGCATTTCGGCATGAGTTACACTCGATATTTTTTCGCCTGCCTTAAGTAAAAGCAGTGTTTCAGGAAATTTTATATCGCGCACCATTGAACTGTCAGTGTCGGATTTTTGCATGGCCTACTCATATTCCCCGGAAGGTTACCTAGATTATGCATATTATTTTTTTCGCCTGCCTCTACCGAAACCATATATTTCGGCCACAAAAATTGGGCCGAAACTACGATTTGGGTATCTAGGGCCGAAAAAATAACATGCATAAGAGGAGTAGAGCTCCTGTTCACGGGCTTCGTGATCGTGGGTTTGAATCCAATCCGTGCGGTCACTTTTTCGGAACGAAGAAGTGGCCGTGCGGATCCATGGACGTACAGTGTATGTCCCATTCATTATTAAAATGAAATCTCAAAAACTTAATTATCGTTAGTGGCCGGATAGCTAGATGCTTACGCCAATTCCAAATCATCCGCACTTCCTCAACCCGAATTCCCGTCAACCATCCTTCCTTCAAAAAAATAAAGAAGGTGTCTGTGGGCATAATAAGTTTGGGAACCACTGCTCTAGGGCCTGACAGAGAGAGAAGAACGTGCTTATGAGTTGTTACTAAAGTGTATGTACGAAGTATCCGCCATTGTTCGTCAACACTCAGTGGCTGGGCTCTACATAAATTAAAAAAATATATATATATATAATTTTCACGTCAATTATTATCATGAACACTAATGTTTTTTTTTTCTAATGAGTCATGTAGATTAAAGGCTATTAATATGAATAATGTAGATAAAAGGAATCGTAACATATGAAGATATGATTAATAATATGGTTCTTACTCACAAATTTGTGATTAGTGTGGGAACAAAAAATAACACTGAAATTAGTCATAATATGGATTTGTATATTGCAAATTTAAAATAATTACAAATAGCAAGCACACTAAATATTATTGCTATTATTCCCGGTAAAGGAATAAATTCAGTAACTGAAAAAGTTTTCTCAGTGGTAATAAATACCATGTGTAGGTGAAAACTCGCAATAATTCTGTCAATTAATTTGATAACAAAATTGTGTTGCATAGAAACTCAACGAGTCCGTAGGACAAGTTGAGTTTCTTAAAGCAACACAATTGAGTTAGTAAATAAAAGACGGAATTATAAGATGTATTTTTCTACGGCCATGTTATAATTCATTCATAACGATTCAGAAATTTGAATCATTATGACCATCATAATGATTCAAATTTTCATAATGCAACGAGCTACAAATAATTGCGAAAATTAAATAGCATCGCGTCAGCATTGGCCGGTCAGTTGTCACTTTGACATAATACTCGCAACCAGTCAAAATAATTTCCAGTATAATTATAAAATGAGTGAGTCACAGCGACCGACAGTGAGATTCAGTTAACACCACCTGATATACTGGAAAAGGCAAGAGAAGCCTGCGATAATTTACTTCCAACAAAATCCAGGAAGTACTATGAAAAAACATATATATTATTGACGGATTGGCAATATAAAACAATTTGTACAATTGTACAGGAATTACTATTATTAATTTTGTTAATTCTGAAAAGAAAAATTCTATTTAATTGTCTATTTATGGTACTATTGCCAATCCTTGTTAATTGCTTATCTTTTTAATAAACTAGTTAATACATTTTCATAAAAATATATTCTCTTGCATTTTTTATGATTTACCTGAAGAACAGAAAAAATAAATAAAAATCTATGTGACCGTAGAAAAAGTAATGTATGCAACTCCCACATTATGACTTATTAATGCTTTCGTATGAATTACAACACTCGCTCGCAAGCTCGCTTGAGTTGTAAACTTCGTACTCATGCATTAATAAGTGTCATAATGTGGTCGTTGCATAATATACTATTATCCTACGACTGGCATTTTGCAAGAGAATTCAACTCATTACGTATGTAACAAGTCCAATCCTGATTACCAATCTTTCGCCCGATGTTCCTACATCAAACTGGTATTTTCGCTTCTTCCAAAATTGTGTAAACTATTTCCAAATGAATCGTTTTGATTTTATTGTATTGTTCATGACATTTTCTGATATTTTGGGGTCGATTAAATTGATTGAAAAATGTCCGAATCTATTCATGTTTGACAAGTCCACTGAAATGTTATTTGGTAACATGGTGAGTGGGTATTTAAAACACTATGGTGCTCGACCAATAGAATTGAACTATACATATATTAAATAAAACTTTTTTTTTTTTGACTTGGGCATGAACCATTCAGTCACGACAAGGTTATTATTTTACGTATTCAATTTGGGATGAGACAAATGAATAATGTCAGACGTATACAACAACCATGGACCCGAGCGAATACTTCTCGATCCCCGAAAAATCTTTCGGCCGGGCTGGGATTCGAACCCACACGGCACGCGGTGCAACCGGCACAAGCGCTCGCCTGTACCCACTACACCAACGGCCCTAAAACATTTATGAAGTGAATAAATCACAATTCAATGTGGAAAAGTTGGAAGTAATGGTTAGAAAAAAGTTCATGCAAAAAATATAAAACAGAAATTGATTTTATCAGGAGTTTCTAAATAACATATAATTCTCTGATTGATACTAGAGGCATTTACATCGTGATATATCTTGAAATATAAATTAAAACATTCAAATAAAAAGAAATAACTTTGTTGGTATCACTTTATTAACTCTTAGTGACTATAGTTTTGACAATTTTAGCTTGTCATTATCAAACTATGAATATTCGAAAATAGTTAATAAAGTGATTCGAACAGAGTTATTCGTTTTTATTTGAATTATTCAAAATGTATCACGAAGTGAAAGCCTCCACAATTACTTATAAATTAAAACTTTTGTTTTTGTTAATATCACATAATTAATTTTTAGCGACTATTGTTCAAACTTAAAGTGAAAATGATCATCACTTAATAAAACTATAGTTGCTAGAAATAAATTATATAATATTAACAAAGAAGTGTTTTAATTTTCAAATAATTCTGTTAGTAAATATTATAACAATTAACACTATTTTTGCATGTATAGCTGTGATTAGAATAAATTCTAAAATGTCAATTGATTAGAAATACAATTACAAAAAATGAAATGCATAGAAGAAAGCGGAAAATAATAAAAAAATTAAAATATGTTTGGAAAGTAGGATTTGTAAGTAATAAGAATAAAGCAGCAAAATTAAATATCCTATTGGCGAGTACCATGATGTCAATTTAGACAAATAAAATCACCAAGATTTTTCTCTGTATCCCTTGATATGGGTCCAATTTTTAGTGTTTTATAATTCCTACAGACATTCTGTTGCAGTTATTTTCGCCATGCAGTGTAGGTCAAAATACATCTTATAATAACTGTAAACTTGATGATAGAATTAATGATATAAAAAACAATTTGGTTCAAGTGCATGAACTAGTGGCCGATTCTTGGATTGTACACTGATGCAAGTAGGTGAACACCTTTTTTTATTGCCGTGTGTTTAACTCAAGTTGTTGTAACCGGTTTGTGTTATTGACTTAATTGGGGACAGGTCAAGAAGTAATTTAAAGAGATTGTCTAGGAGTTATATCATGGGAAGTAGAACAATTATTAAATATACATGTTACTACATTATTTCTGGTTAAATAATTCATTAGTACAAGGTATTATAACCAGATTTAATCATGTTGGTTGGTGTAGATTAGATTACATATTTATTTACGGCAAATCACCATTTTACAAAATATTACAAATAAAATGGTGATGTGGCCATCATGTTACTTTCTCCGACTTTATATTTACATTTTCATGGGTTTATTTTCAATTGAAATCATATTTTAAATGTACATCGAGCGTTGCGTAAACTCGGATGAAACTGACGTTTAAAACGTCAAAATCATGAAAGATGGAAAAATTATACTTCAAATTCAAAAACTCGGTTTACTCAAAAACTAACGAGATTTCGAAAAAAACTTATTCTTTAGAAGTTGTTCATTTTGGCATTCTGTACAATTATTATTAACATAACATTTCTGTAACTATTATCGTTTTATAATTATAAACCAAAAATTAAAAAAATAATAATAAATTTTTTTCTCGAATAAAAACGATTTTATGAAAAATGTTTTCAAGCAAAAGATGTTCATTTCTTTGTTGTCTTCAAAGTTTGTTTGAATGTTTTTGTGATATTTTTCATATTTAAGAAAATATTGGCAAAAAACAAAAAACAGTTGAGGTAAACGCCCACTTCCGGTGTACGAAATTTTACCACACACACAGACACACACACACACACAGACACAATTTTTTTTTTTTCCAGAAATTGTTGAAATGGCATCCAGGGACCCCAAAACGGATATTTCCGTAAAAAAAAATTTTGAAAAAAAAATCACGATCACAATACTTTCTCGTACTTCGTAACGGAGAAAGTAAAAATTAGATTACAAAGTTATACATGAATATTACATAACTAAATACTAAAAATCTTGAAGGTATTATGTTACATTTAATTTGAATGATAAATATTCGGTGCCTCACTGAAGCGTCTAAGTAGCTTTTCGGCCTTAAATATTTAAGATAGAAAAATATGATTTATATAAAAGTTGTCGATAATTACCGACTCTATAACCAGAATAGTACAACGAGCATATAATGATGGCTATTAATCACGAGAACGATGTTTGCAGAACGAGCCGTAGGCGAGTGGAGCAAATCGTTCGAGTGATTAATAGCCATTATATGCAAGTTGTACACTGTACTTTGTTCACGAAAATTAAAATTAAAAACCAAACGTAATCAAAATTAAAATTAAAATCAAAATTAGTTGTAATTGCAATTACAATTGAAAAAAATTAAAATCAAAGTTAAAATGAGTTAAACAGGCTTACTATCAGAATGCCGATAAAACATCTTATTTCATCGGCTTTTATTTTTCTGAGCAGTGTAAATGTTGGTGTATATACAGGGTGGGGCAACACATACGACACAGACATTTTATAGAAAACCATGTAATTTTGTGTTATTCTTTTCAAATTCTATTCAAATGGTTAATACAATCTGAAAGATAATTGGATTCTACGTGAGAATACATTACTAAAGACAGGGTATGCCATTTAAAAAAAAAACGATTAATTCAACTTTATAAGTTAGGATTTTGCACCCTATATTTTTATCACCCTGTATAATTTTTATATGAAATCATGGCTGACGCTATAGTTCGAACCTTCAACCAAACAATAGAAATGATTTTAATCCTTCAACGTCAATCAATGGGGCAAATATAAAATTTCATCTGTACCATGCATTCCAACAAATCTGTAAATATTTAGAAAACGGTAAACAATAGGTATAGGGAATATTGAAGTAACTCACCTTTATTTGTTCCCTAGAATTCAAAAATGACACAAAATACAGGGAGTTCCATTTAAAAAAAAACATAACTTTGATGTGGATCTTTTTTATGGGACACCTTGTATAAATGGTAATAATTTTAAATTGCGCAAGCAATGATCTTACGTCTATCCATTTGAAAAGAATAACACGAAGTTACATGGTTTTCCATAAAATGACCGCATCGTATGCGTTGCCCCACCCTGTATTTATAAGATATATTACTTTATCATTGATGAAAAGATTAAAATATTCCATAGGTGTCGGCAATTGATTTACAGTTGCTGCATCTAACCATTTATTGAAATTATTCACACTTAGGTCTTCATTTATCCAACGATATGAAGGTTTTTTGATATTTCTGATAATGGTGCTAAATCTTCAGATTCAAATTAAGAATCTAAAATTGGTTCCACCGGTGCTTGGAGTTGACACCCTGGCAAATTGTTGAGGTCCACGTTGTTTTCCTCTCCGGAATCTTCATCAGTGATTTCGCTAACATCGTCGGGAGGAAATATTACAATTCCTTCTGGTGATTCACGGATCTTATCAGGATTTTCTCTGCTATAATCTCGTGCAATTTCCATTGGTCTGAAAGATTATGTATAAAATATTGTACAGCAACTAAAAGGACACTTAAATTTATAGTTGATTATCTTGTGCAGATATAAACAAAAAAATATGACGATACGTCTGTCTTATATTTTAGCAGCGGCGGGTCGTGGATGTTCGGCGGTGAGGCAACGGAAGAAAATTTGACCAAAAAAGCAACAGAATATTTGCTTCCTCTATTAGAGTAAGTAGTGCAGCACGAGCGGCATCTTTGTCTTTGCCTTTCCTATGAAAATCCACGGACTGCGGCTGCCTTTTAGCAATATATAGTATAAAAATTAAATATTTTAAATAAATACTAATATAACTAATATGTATCTCCACTCATACATATTGACAGACACACAAAACTTGTATGAATATTCACTTGCTGGCTCGGCATAGTTGCAGTTCTTTTATAACCACTAACACAAAACATGCTCAAGTGGTTCTCTGACATATGTAGTTAGTGCCATCTATGAGAAAGACGCAAAAATTTTTAAATACCGAAAACCTTTCTTTTAAAAGGACGGTAGGCTTATCTGGGCTAAAAGAAATGGGACCAAAGTGTGATCCTTATGGTACTTCGGATTGAGTATTTAGGTATATGACTCACAATCCTCAAGTTACACGACTTGTTGGTGGTTATCGAGGTAGCGATGAACCCATTTTAAAATCGGGCCATTGACCCCCAACTTTTGAAGTTTGTGTACTAATATCTGATGGTACAATCTGTCAAAGGCATTAAGCTGCTGTCCTTCTTTAAAAGCTTTGATAAAATGGATTTTAAAACTGATTAAATTAGTTGTAACCGATTTGCCCCCGGGAAAAACCATGTTGGTACTTGGTTATTATCTGTTTAAATGTATTAGTGGAGTGTTTTGTTAAAAAAATTCAAATAATTTGGGAATTGAATTTAATATCGATATCGGTCTGTAGTTAGTAATATTGTTTTTGTCCTCCTTTTTACTTTCTCCGTTACGAAGTACGAGAAAGTATTGTGATCGTGATTTTTTTTTCAAAATTTTTTTTTACGGAAATATCCATTTTGGGGTCCCTAGATGCCATTTCAACAATTTCTGGAAAAAAAAAATTTGTGTCTGTGTGTGTGTGTGTGTCTGTCTGTGCGCGCTGTATCTCAAAAACTAATAGAGCAATTGATATGAAACTTTGAACATACCTCTTTTTTTTTACCTTAACTGTTTTTTGTTTTTTGACAATATTTTCTTAAATATGAAACATATCACAAAAATATTTAAACAAATATTGAATACAACAAAGAAATGAACATCTTTTGCTTGAAAACATTTTTCATAAAATCATTTTTATTCGAGAAAGAAATTATTTTATTTTTTTAAATTTTTGGTTTATAATTATAAAACGATAATAGTTACAGCAAATTTATGTGAATAATAATTGTAGAGAATGCCAAAATGAACAACTTCTAAAGAATAAGTTTTTTTTCTAAATCTTGTTAGTTTTTGTGTAAACCGAGTTTTTGAATTTGAAGTATAATTTTTCCATCTTTCATAATTCTGACGTTTTAAACGTCAGTTTCATCCGAGTTTACAAAACGCTCGATGTACATTTAAAATATGATTTCAATTGAAAATAAACCATGAAAACGTAAATATAAATGATACCATCAAGTCGGAGAAAGTAACATGATGGCCACATCACCATTTTTATATAATGGAATTATTTTAAATTTAATAAAACGAAATATAGCCTGAATATGTAAATATTCAACCTGTTCGTAACTCTGCAAAATTAAGTCTTTTACTTTATTTAATTTCCACTGGTGAGGAAAATATCCTGTTTACAAAGTATTATTAAATATGAACCAGAGCGGGTATGTGCATATTTGTATGATTTAAGAAGGTAGTTACGAATGCCATCAGTATCAACACCTTTATTCATGTTAAGCTTTGATAATTCCTCGAAAATTTCCTTCTTGGGTATTTCCAATGAAACAAAGGAAATTTGTTTTCTTTCGGTGATATTGAAATCAGTAGTTGTACCGTTTGTGTATAGGGTTGCCAGATTTCTTGGTTGCCAAACCGGGGCAATCCAGGTTTTCTTGGTCGTCAAACTGGGACAATCATCAGCTAAAAACAGCGAAAAAGAGAAAGAGGTATTTAAACAAGCAAACATCGAATTAAAGCATAATTGCATAAAATATATTTATAATAAACAAACAGAAATATAAAACAGAAATAATAAATCATTTCACAAATCTTATAAATCAAAAATGCCATTCTCTATTTAATTTTTTGAATTTTTCATTTGATTTTGCCTTTTTTAATAGAGTCTTATTATTTAAAATGTAATCGTACATTTCACAATGATTTAGACTATAATTTTCTAGACACTGAAGAATACTTTCAACAGTATTGATTGAAAGTTAATTTCTCTCGTCCGTCCATTGTATATCCATCAAAGAATATACTCTTACAAATGAGTCGAAGAGTCGAGCGACTCCTGTGCAATTTCTTTTTCCTCATCCCTTTTTCTAACATGCAGGCGTGAGCCACTGAATTTTTTTTGCTGAGATGGCCGTGCCTTAGAGAGAGGAACATAGCAGTCATGCCTGAGATTAATTATTTTTATCCAAAATCGGGTGTAATAATCGAATTATATTGATCATTTGAGCCATGTAACGTTGCTCATTACCCCCTAGTGAGAGAATAAGTTTCTCTCACGGAATGCATAGATCCTTCATAGGATTTTTGAAATATTTCAAATTGACACCACGTACGTCAAAATTTCTTGTCAAAATTTTATTAACATTATTTCAATATTTAATGCAATTACAGATGATTTTGGATAAAATTTTATATTATACTCATGTGGAATTCCTCATTAGTCCCTTAAGAAAATTATAAACTTTTTCTTGCGGGACTAATTACGTACATTCCACATTCGTACAATAGATAACTATTTTAATTCAACTGAACTAATCTAGTCTTTCATGATGTGAATTGTCATTTTAAAATCAAACTGACAATTTGTGTTATTAAATAATGGCTTTCATGAACATTGTGGCTGACACAATATGAGTCATGTAGAGTTCACATTTTACAATGAGTCGACTCACAAGAAAGAATAATTTCACCCACCTATAGTCTCTACATAATTTGTAGACCCTAAAAGGTGTTGTTTTATAATCTCAGTAATGCTGGCGTTGGTGATATTTTCGAAAATCTGCATTCTATGCTCATTTATACTTGCAGCTTGATTGTTAGGACGGAAATAATTTAGTATGTTTTGCATTTGCTCCAGGAGCTGGTTTATAACAAAAGATCAAAACTAGATTAAATTTGAATTCTGAAATTGGTTTTCACAAGGTTGAAATCTGTTTTCTTTTGTGTGAAATCCGTTTTCATAAGTTTGAATTTAGATGTCATTTGCAAATCTGTTTCCGTTAGTTTCAAATTAGATTTTGGTAAATGTTTAATGTTGGCGGCGTTTACTTCGTGGTACATCTTGATTGTAGATTGGAATAAAACACTTTAACTTTTTTATACCACTATATTTTATTTATGTGACTAGTTTCGACCATTCACTGACTTATGTTTGAAAATGACCAGTGAATGGTCGAAACTAGTCACATAAATAAAATATGGTGGTATAAAAAAGTTAAAGTGTTTTATTCCAATCTAGATTTTGGTAGTTTTAATCTGTATTCATTAGTTTGAAATTTGATTTCATAAGTGTGAAATAAAGTTGTAAAAGGTATGAATTGTGTTTACAACAAGTTTCTTTGAACTTACGAAAATGATTACCCTGGAGTTCCATCATGTAGTACTCTTATAATTTAGTTGATTATGTAACTCCCACATGCGTGCGTCAATTGTCTCATTCATCCACATTAAACAAAACTTATTTAGAATTTCCTGGATGGTTGCTTTGTATACAGACCTAATAACTATTATTATTCCAGATTATTTTAAAAATAAATGCTTATTGTTTATTTGTAGTTTACTTGAGTCCTTAAAATTTCGATCTGGAACTGTTCATTTTCAAACTAGAAGTGAATTAAATGAAATGAAACGTGTAGTTATCCAGAGACGAGAGTTCGAGGTCAATCTGGTCATTAATTATAGAAAATTTCAGATTACGCTTCATATTTTGTAATTCCAGGGATTCAAGCAACACCATTTTAGGTGCTTTTTTTTGCCAAAATTGAGAATATCTTCATCAAAGGAATGCTTATTGACTATAGTTTTATTCAACTTGAATGATCACAAATGTATAGAATTACAAATTTTATTAGTTGTTTTGAATGCTATGTAAAAATTTTATTTTTCAAATACTGCAAATCTTCAGGGACCCTTCTTCAAAGAATGTTTTCGTTTTTACTTTAGGTCATGCATATAAAATTTTGTTATTATGTTGTTGTTTTACAATTAGGTTGTCTTTTATTTTGTTTGAATAAACAATGTTATTTGCTAATTTATGAATTACTTCATTCTTGTAGACAATTTCTGATGTGTAACATGAGAGCTATATGGACCATCAAATTAACATTAAATGCCACTAATTTGTGTTTGTGAATTCATTAATATTAATGAATCAGTGAAAGTTGGTTTTGTGTTTATTTCAAAATTAAATTCATTGTCGTTAGTAATTGAAAGGTCAATGCATTTAATATGTCGGTTATACAGTTAATCAAATATTTGGATGTATAGTAAAGTATGTTCATTAAAAAAAAACCTCAAGTGTGCCATGATTTTTTTATTTTAAAAATTTAAGTTGTTTACACATATTGAGGTTATGTTACTTCTCAAAATTAAACATTAAACTGTAGTCAATTTATAGATACGTTAAATTTTTCACTATAAAATTATATTAAATGTTGTATGTGCCTTCCTTCATCTTGAACACAAGCCTGAACTCTTCGTCGCACACCCTCCATTACGCTACGCAACAACACTGGATTATTGTTCATTTCTATGAATTTATCTCGAATTCGTTGCCGCATGTCTTCTAGATTGTGTACTGGTTGTGCATAAATACAATTTTTCAGGTATGGCCACAAGAAAAAATCGCTGGACGGGGCGTCCAGGGAATCCGTGCATTTCGACTTATTATTGGGTCCTCAAAAAATTCCTCCAAAATGGCCAAATTATCCACTGTGCAATGAGGAGTTGCTCCGTCTTGATGAAAATATCCACTTTGCAGTTCGTCATCATTTAATTCATTTATAAAAGGCAATAAAATTTCTGTACGATAACGGTTTGCAGTTATCATGCCTAAAATGAATGCACGGTTATTGAATTTTTATTATTAATAATAAAAATAGGATTTTACCTTCAAAGAATATCGGTCCAACTAATCTTCTCCCACTAATCGCTGCCCAAACGCCAACTTTCTCTGGATGTAGTGGTTTCTCTCGATATATACGAGGATTTTCATCCGACCAAATTCTCATAGTTTGGGAATTAATGTACCCATCCTTGTAAAACCAAGCTTCATCGGTAAAAAAAGTAATTTGTAAAACATCCTCGTTTACATTTTGTAAAAACCACTGACAAAATTCCAGTCGTCTGGGGTAATCAACAGGTAATATCTCTTGCACCGATGTTATGCGGTTAAGGGTATACTTGCAAATCTTTTTGTAGAAGCTTGTGGCATGTTCCTACCGATAAATTCATTTGTTGTGACAAATGACGCAGAGAAGTCGTAGGTTCATCTTCCAAAATTTCTTGGGCTGTGTTAATAGCATCTTGAGTTCGTTTAACTGGTCTACCACTTCCTGGTTTACGGAGAATACTACCCGTTTCACGAAATAATACAACAGATCGTGATAAGGTATTTTTAAATTCATCATAAATAATGGGCACGTCAGGTAATTCTTCCTGAAACTCTGCTAAAGGTGCATCGAATGAATACACCCAATTTCCGTCCACTTTAATCCCATTTCGGAAATAACTTTCAATTAGAAACGTTTTTTGCTGGTTGCTGTAAACCATTGTGAGCACGGAATAATTGTGACTTCTAGAAAGATCTGACGTTTATATGTCAATTCCCAACAAGTGTTAAGTGTGCCAACTGATATTTTTAAAATCAAAAAGTCATGGCACACTTGAGGTTTTTTTTTAATGAACATACGATATTTATGAAATTTAAAAAAAATATTGAATTACCTCTGTGCGTGCAAAGCACCACGAAATATCATTACATATATGTACTCCAAACGAATATACTTTTTGCCCATTTGGGAATTGAGAATGCCGTTGATTAAATGTGCCACACCCTTGTTCTGTTCATAAGGTTTGTTATTAAATGAAAAATAATTCTGCTTCCATCCAGTTTTGAAATTCAACGATGTGTGTAACTTGGACAACCTTTTACAATAATAGTTATTTATTATACGAATGTGGAATGTATTTAATTAGTCCCGCAAGAAAAAGTTTACTTGTAATTTTCTTAGGGACTAATGAGTGAGTAATTCCACATGAGTATAATATAACATTTTATCCAAAATCATCTGTAATTGCATTAAATATTGAAATAATGTTTATAAAATGTTAACAAGAATGTCAATTTGAAATATTTCATAAATCTTACGAAGGATCTATGTATTCCATAAATCCGAGTTATTCTCTCACTAGGGGGTAATGAACAACGTTACATCCCTCATATGACCTCAGTAAAAAGATGTTTTTTTTTTTCTGTTCAGTAATATACACATTCAGGCCAGAAAACCAAGCATTAACAGAAGACTTGAACAATAAGCTCGATGCGTATGTGGGTGAATCAGTGCATTTGACCGAGGAGGAGGATGATTGGTATTATGGGTACTTGGTGCACAGTCGTCACCTGAAAGGAATCATTCCGAAGAGCTACATCCATGTGTTGGAATGTGCCGTCGACAATGAAGAGCCCGCCACAAATTACATCTTAAAAAGTCAACTTCCCATAGTACAAGAAATCACTCAGGTACTTAGAGAATGGGGCTCCCTGTGGAAAAATGTATATATTGTAAGTGTATTATTATTGTTTTAATTTTCTGTTTTATATTGAAATGCAGAAAAAGTAAATGATATTTATCTGACAGTGTAAATTTGTTAGTATCTCATTTTTCCGCTTCTTAGTTGTGTATTGTGTTATTTACATATTTTAAAATTAGTATTTAAAGTTGCCATAATGAAAGAAGCAATAAAAATATATAAATGTCAATTTGTAGTACGCTGCGTGTAACAGTGATGAACTAAACTTAATTAAAAAATAGAGATTAAAAAAAAATTATACATTGCTAGAAGGTTGCTGTTTAAACAGATTTTTTGTATAGATGTATATATCTGCCTTTTTGTATTGTACATGACATTTCAAGTAATTTTGTGAAAAAACAAAATTGGTTGTCAGCGATGAAACCAAAAAAGATATGCGTCATTATAATTTAGAAAAATTTTAATGAAACAATCTTTCCTTAAAACTACAAATTAAAATAATATTTTAATTTTTTCTAGGGTCATAGGAAAAATTTTGACATACTTAAAAACTTAATATGGGAACTAATAAATTACCGGAGTCAAATAACAAGTGGCACCTTGCCGGTGGACGAGCTGAAGAAGCTCACAAAAGAGGTGACGGACGTAATAGGCACAGGAAACAAGCTCCTAGGTTTAGATTTAGTTGTAAGGGATAAAAATGGGAACGTTATAAACCCAGACACCACCAGTACAATTCAACTGTATAGCTTTCACACGAACGCCGCAGAGTTAATGAGTCGAAATAAGGTAAGGCAATTATTTTTTATTATATATGGTTATTATTGATTTATTATTGTTAAGTTTTGTTAGGGTGTTATCAGAAGGGGCAAATGCTTAATAGTGCTTAATTTACTGTTGATTGAGGTGAATAAATGTTGTTTTAAAAATGTACCTTTTTTTAATTGGAAATGACAAATTTTCAAATATTCTATATGGAAGTTCACTTATGATATTGGAGGGTGTGAGTTTGGGTGTGGGGAACCATAGGTGACCCACACCCAAACTCTTTAAATAAAATCTATTGTTGTTTTTAACATTATAATTACATTAATAATTTATTGTACATACAGGGTGTCAATTTGAAAACTTTCAATGCGAATATCTGTGACAAAAGAGTTAGAAAAGCGCAATTTGGTAAAAATGTTATACAGGTAGGGGGAACTAGAACCACCATATTTTGGTTAAGGGGTGAGTGACCCCTTGGGCCCCATTCACCCTAACCCCAAAATTTTAAATGGCATCACCCCTTTTGTGATTCCTTAAATTAAACGTTTTTTTGAGTAGTATTCACCAGCACAAGAATTTTTTTTAAATGTAATACAGGGCCGAACAAAAAAGTATAATTAAAATAAAATAAATTCTGTTTCTATGAATTGCTATTTTATTTAATTGGATTCTTATAATTCATTCCATTGTGGAATACAAAAAAGGATAATAAAATTTTTTGCTCCAAATACTCGAAGCAGTGGGTCAGGTTTCAACAAATAACAATCAGCTATTTCAGTCAGGTGTCTAAATCGCAATTCTTTCAGACATACTGTAAACCATGTCTAATACCGGATAAACAAGAAAATAGTGAATTCGTCTGAAATTATTTCACTTCGATCGTTTTTGAATTTGTCGTACAATCTAACACACCTGACTGCAATAGGTGATTGTTATTTGTTGAAACCTGACCCACAGGTTCGAGTATTTGGAGAAAAAAAAATTATTATCCTTTTTTGTAGCCCAAAATGGAATGAATTATAAGAATCCAATTAAATAAAATAGCAATTCATAGAATTGATTTTATTTTAATTATACTTTTTTGTTCGGCCCTGTATTAAATTTAAAAAAAAATTCTTGTACTGGTGAATACTACTCGAAAAAACGTTTAATTTAAGGGATCACAAAAGGGGTGATGCCATTTAAAATTTTGGGGTTAGGGTGAATGGGGCCCAAGGGGTCACTCACCCCATAACCAAAATATGGTGGTTCTAGTTCCCCCTACCTGTATAACATTTGTACCAAATTGCGCTTTACTAACTCCTTTATTTTCAGAGATATTCGCATTGAAAGTTTTCAAATTGACACCCTGTATATGTATTATGGTGGCCTAAGTGAAATAAATTGATTGATCGATTGATTGATTGAAGCATTTTTGCATAGTCAGGAAAATTTGTGTTCGCCATTGTTTGGGAAATATCCAGTGTTGCCGCCTTTGGAAGTAATATTGCTTCTTAAGTTTTTAAACGCCATAGACTTTTGGGAGTTCTTGCTACCCATAAGATAATATCCAACAAACTATCACGGATATAATTATAGTCTAGTAAATATAAGAATATATTTGCCCCATCCACAGTTACTTACCAAACGACTGTATCCTAGGAAGTATTATTTATACTAACATGGTAATGAAATGACATCAACAGCACAGTTTAAGGTTGATTTTTTCAAATCTAATAATAAGCAATACTTGATTCCATGCTTAGCTTAGGTTATGATTGAACGAGATTCTGTGGGAAAAATAATACGGGTGTGAAGTTAGCAATAGATCCAGCAATAGATTTTAAAAATTCATATCTTGGAGAAAAGAAAAGCAATTCCAAAAAAAAGTGAACCATACCATTAGGGAAGGTCTAAATTAATAATACAAAAAGAATCAACCCTTAATTTAGCCCTTTATATTTTTTCTGCCATATAAGAATTTTTATTTAGTTGTGACTGATTGCAAACTTTGTAAAAAATCGAGATTTATATCACGAGGTGTGGATTTCTGCGACTTGCGGAGAATTTTTTTTTTGTTGAAGGAGTGCCCGTAACGTTTTTTTGTCTCTTGGTTATTAAAGTACTTGTATTAGTGATAAGAATAAGCATTTTTATTTATTTATGGCAGATTGCAAACTTAAAAAAGAAAAAAAACTTTTTTGAAAGGGGTGAAAAAATATAAAGGGTTAAAATTAAGGGTTGATTCTTTTGGTATTATTAATTTAGACCTTCCCTAATGGTATGGTTCCCTTTTTTTTTAATTGCTTTTCTTTTCTCCGAGATATGAATTTTTAAAATCTATTGCGGGATCTATTGGTGATTGTGAATTATCACAACTTTTGCCTTATCGGCAAATAATTATTATCACGAGTTATTTTGTTTCAATATTATTCATCAACATAATTACAATTTAAATTGTCTGTTTTGAGCAGAAAAGTCAAGTCGTCAGACAGTACTATTTATAACATACAAATTTTGGCATGGATAATTCAATATTTGGCATCCAAGAAAGTAGTCATTCCAATAAGTTATTTCTTTTATAGTGTAAGATTTATTTTTGAACATTTTGAAAATTTTTCATATCATTACTATTTAAAATTTTATAATTATTTTATCTGCAACACGTTTCCATTTTCAAATAATTATTTATTTAGTGATTGACAATGGAGGCGTTTACTTTTTGATCCCCTTGCATTGTAAATTAAAACACTTTCTTTGTTAATATCACACAATTAATTTATTTGGGGTTGCACAGCATACGAATCAGGGGATTAATTAGTTTCCAAGGTGTCCAGCTCAATTTGTTCCCCGCAAAATTCGTTTAATGCTTTTCTTGGTTAATTCTGGGGACAGCTGATGGGTCGGTGATGTATTCTCTTTGCTGTCTTCAGTTTGGATGACGGTGCAAGTTAAAAATTATTATTGTTAGCTAAAACTGCAACAGCAATGTCACAAATAATCTTAATTAAACGAATATGATTTTTTTTCTAGACTGAATATAAACAACACACGTCGACTGCAATACAACAGTATTCACACATATTCGTGGTCTCAGTAAAAAATTTTACGTGCAAAATGTCGGAGGATGCTGAGTTATTGATATTTCTTTATGATGCTAAGGAATTCAAGGCAATAACTGAGAATTATGTGGTCCAATGGTCAAAGGATGGGCTCATGAGTGATTTAGATAATATTAATAATCTACGGGTTATGTTTACAGTAAGTAATTTATTTGGTACTAATGTATGGGTATGTCATACTAATTTTATAATTAGTCATCAGTTCAGACGGTAGTCATCAAAGTAATAATAGCAAAACAATAATTATTAAATTAAATCTTTAAATGTACAATACACTAGACCAGATATGGGCAAACTAAAAATAAAAATATATTTTTGTAGTGCATACATATTTGTATTACAGACTCATGGTGCGACCGAGGTAGCAGGGGTGCCAATGACAGGTGCGGTCGGTTGCAGAGACGGCTGACGGCATGACCGCACCTATCTGTATTACCACCTCGGCTGTACCATGAGTCACCCCGCGAACCATCACTGTTGTATTGCAATTTAGCTGTTTTATTCTGTCCCACACACTTTGTTTTTGTACTGTGAGATCAAAAATTCGAAAATAGTTGGCAGGACATTTTCTAAAAATCCCTAAAAAAAATTCAAGTAAAATTATATTGCCTATCTGCAATTATCCAAAGCAGTGCAGTTGGCAGTTATTTTCAAAACTGATCATCACTATTAATAATACATTTAAGATTCAATATCTAGCTGTTTTATTTAAATTTCATGGTTTTCCATGCCAAAATTCCCATTCTTAGAACTTCAGTTAGTTAGGTTATGTTTGAAGGGCTGCCAACTATTTTCGACTGTTTGATCTCACAGTATTTTGTTAAAATAAATGCATTGCTTACCTCGGTATTTCCAGCAGCCTTTAGTTGTTAAAATACTTTTGTTAAAATATATGATATACTCTTGATGTACTTTTGGAAAGTAAATAGTAAATTTAAATATTAATTTTTAGGATTTAGGTAGGAAAGATTTGGAAAGGGAGAGAATATATTTGGTATGTTATGTGATACGGGTTGGTGCAATGGATAGTAAAGAAATAGATCATCGAAGAAGTTCCGTTACGACTATCAGGAAAAATACATCGGATGGTATGAGGAGGCCTTTCGGGGTAGCTGCAAAAGATATCACCTTCTACATATCGGGGAAGTTGGATAGTGACCTGGAGAAGGAATTTACGGTGCCATTTTACAAGTATGACTTTCTTAACATTTACCATTACTAGCGGATTATTACTAAGGTGTTGGATGTGGTTACCTCGAGCTCAACGTACCCGTCCAGAACAAATAGTATTATAATCATCGTTGATGTTTCATTATCTTTTGTGCCCCCCTCCAAATAAAACAATATGCAATGATTCTTTTTCTCTGTGAAATGTAAATGTGACAGTTCCATCACACATTTTAGATACAACGCTGGACATTTGTCAGTACTGAAAGTAATAATTATCGCATTTTTTCATAGAAGATTAAAAATATAATTTTTATTATAATAAAACACTTTTAACTTTGTTTTGTATAACTTATATATTTATTTTTGTGACTTAAGTTTCATTTCATTTTCAAACAAGAAGTTTCTTGTTTGAAAACGGTAATTGTATTACCGAAACTTAAGTCACAAAAATAAATATATAAGTTATACAAAACAAAGTTAAAAGTGTTTTATTATAATATTTAAAATGTATAACGAAGTAGAAGCCTCCAGCATAAACAATATTATATAATTTTTAGATTTGAATTAGAAAAATGATATTTAAATAAAAGTTTGAAAGTTGTTTTTATTTTCAGTTGTGATAAGGATAATCTTGAACAAACATTAAAGAAAATTACGAACAAAGAGGATGGGAAGAATGAGACGAGGAATCAGTCGTTATTTATAAGTTTGAAGCTTCTATATGGTGACCTGAAACAGGTAATCAATTTTTAACTTATATTTATGATTATAGTGTACAAATTGAGTCTTACAGATACAGTTAAAAAGGGATGAAGAGGTCACTGTATGAAGGCCCTTTTATGGGCCTCCATTATGCATTATTTATGGGAATAGACCTCTTAGAATGGCTGGTTTTGGCCATCATGTAACCAGCACAATTTTCCTTGTGTTTACCAGAGCATAGGACATGTTCTGCTAATTATGATTTTCTCAACCTATGTGTTGACCTCAACCTATGTGTTGACCTCAACCTATGGGCTGACCTCAACCTATGTGTTGACCTCAACCCATGGGTTGGCCTCAACCTACGGGCTGACCCAACATTGGTTTTTAATGCATTGAGTAATGATACGTTATTTACCTACGACAACTTAGATATATGCTCATTACATGCTTGCTAATGATTAGTATATGTAGTGCATTGCTCACGCATTTCATTCTCGCATCGATTATCTGTGCTAGAATATATTCCAACACTGCACTGTCACGCGTGAAGCCTAACCTTCAATGTGTCAAAATGACGGAGTAGATTTAAAGATGTTTGCTTCGCCGCTTTTACATACATGGGGCGTTAGTTGTAGTACCTCGGCAAATTTGTTGTTTCCGATGTTAGTCTCCATACTATTTATATATACTTTTAAACACTAAGAATGTATAAACTCGAGAAATGATTTGAACCATAAATAATGTTGCGGCTGGCGGCTTGGTTTTTGACTGACATTTGTTTCCGCGGTAACGTTAAGCAAGTGCCTCTGATAAAAGTTATCGCGTACGAATTGTCCGCTCTCGGTTTTTAATTATCTTAACTATCACAATGAAGCTCAACAAAGTCGTCATAGGTAAAACATAGTGTACAACTCGCATGGAATGACTATTTCTCGCTCTTATAAATTGCGGCATTCGCCTTTCGGCTCATGCTGCAAACTTCATACTCGCGAGAAATGTATGTCATGCCATGCTCGTTATACAATATACTATTCTTTGTGCCAAAAAAAGGAACTCATGAAGATATTATGTATCGAAAATAGTTTAAAATAAAAATATGGTTCAATCATAGTCCGCAGTAACATAACAAATATGTTGTGTCTCTGGCAAAAAGGTTAAGATGTGCTGGTATTTAGTCTAAGCAAAGATATGACACTATTTACAGTTGTTTTTTTGATAATTTTGTTTTTTGATGATTGATGATCTACATCCTTTTAGGTTAGAGAAGAAAATCCACACCTTGTTCTGGGTAATGTCACCATTGCAAGGAAAATGGGTTTTCCTGAGGTGATACTTCCTGGAGATGTCCGTAATGACCTTTATTTGACTCTAGTCTCCGGTGAGTACCCCAAGGGAAATAAAACCAGTGACAAAAATGTTGAAGTCACTGTTAGAGTGTGCAACGAAAAAGGTGTTCCAATTCCGGTAAGTAAAAATCTTAATTTTTTTTTTAATACCAGGATATAGCCTGTTCTTCATAAAAGAATAAAAATAACTTTTGTAGTTATTCTGGCAAATTTTATTTGCTTACAATATTATACTTTTCAAATTAGTTAAAGCTGTCAATTTTGAGTGTGAATAACTATTGATATTGAAAATTATTATAGCCTATGTTAATTGCGGACCAAACTAGTGTATAGATACATAAAAATCAAATAAAATAATATACATATAGGGATAACCACGAAAGGTGTCGCATGATTCATTGTTATGGAATGTACGGTTTAAATTTGCATAAAATGTATGTGTGTTGTGGATATCTTATTTTGTAACTCTGTTGTGTAATAAGTATGAATTTTTTTAATTCATTCAATGTCCTCAAAAAAAAATAAAGTTGGTGCAGTGTAACAAACTCTTTCTTTCATTTCTTATGTGGCAAAAGAAGTCATATTTGGTTCTTATTTTATTACACCTCATTTTAAGTCGTAACCATTTCAATGGATTTACTTTCTTGAAATTTTTAATTGTTAATATTTTTTTAGGGTGTAATATCTGTTGGCGGAGGTGTGAAACCGTTAAATGAATACCGATCTGTGATTTATTACCACGAGGACAAACCCCAGTGGTACGAGACGTTTAAAGTGGCGATACCGATTGAGGAATTCAAGCAGAGTCACATAAAATTCTTCTTTAAGCACCGATCGTCGAATGAATCCAAAGATAAGAGCGAGAAACCGTTTGCAATGGCTTATGTTAAGCTTTTGCAGAAAGAAGGGACGACACTTAAAGACGACAAGCACAATTTGTTGGTGTACAAAATTGATCATAAGAAATATGATGAGAATTCAATAGAGTATTTAGATCTGCCCTCAACATCACAGGAGATAAATAATTCGAAGCAAGTGAATGGATTAACGTTAAGTAATAAGGATACGTTTACTATCGCTAGTAATATTTGCTCCACTAAACTCACTCAGAATGGTAAGTTTTTGAAATAATAAATGTTGATTTGTTTTAAAAAAGCTGTAAAAAAACAAATATTTAAAAAAGTTGTTACTGGTCCCTGGCCACATCTGTTTCTATCGTGACCAGCCACCACCAATATAAGCATGATACTGTTACAAGGATCATTGAGCGAGGCGTAAATTTTATTATAAAAATTCCATTCGACAACATGCTTGTCATATTTTCTTCACATCTGTTAAAATTAATGCATTAAACTGAAAAAAGCAACTGACTACTCAAAAAAGTAAAATCAACCCCAGCTCGATTTAAAAAAGATTGTCAGTGGATAACACAGGGGAACATGGATTCTGCGGCATGGGATTTATTATTAGTCAAATCCAGGTAATTTTTGTGTACTAAATATGAAAATAATAACATATTTGTTAAATAAATTAGAAACAACCTTACTTGTTGCAGAAAGCGTTAAATAAATTCAATAAAACAAAATATAGCCTGAATATATGAATATTCAACCTGTTCGTAACTCTGCATTCAATATCCGGCATGGCACTAGCCAGGGAAGTAGTTGTTTCAATAAGTTATTTGTTTATAGTCTTACAAGGGGAGGATCAGATGTGTGACTCACCGATTTGATCCATCTTTGGTACACGTGTAGGTCATGACTAGGAGTGTAACAGGTGCAAGTAATAGGGCGCACTATTCAGCCGTTTTCGAGAAAAAAGGGTTTTTTTATTTGTTGTATGTTTATGTACGATTTATGTTAACAGTAGGACACCAACCTCGGTAAAATCTCTGGTTCGCAATTGCAAGGTCCGTGGATCGAGCCCCGTTGAATGACGTTAGTAAATTTTCTCTTTTTATAATTTTTATAAATCCATGAGTAATTAAAAATGCTAATTTTAGAATAAATTATATTCATTTTATTTTTAGGAGAAGTATTAAACAAATTAAACAGGAAATTGAAAAATCGAAATTTTTATTTCCTTAATCACTTGTGCAAGATGTCAAAATAACTACTGTTTCACTTGATTCTATGCTAGCCTAAGCCTTGCCTATACTTTGTAAATGCCTATTAGTTTTTTATTTTGTTTATCGACCTACCGCTTTTCTTTAAAAAGGTTCGTGATCGCCTGTCACCAAACACAACTATTTGTCACAGATCATGTGGCGCCCTTTACTCTTCCGAAGAGAATAATACCGTTTAATTAGTTTTGAACCACCCTACCCTACCGCTTGAGAGTTAGGCCAAATAGCTGTGATTACTTTGGTGATATTAAAGGAAACAGGTAGGTGTCAAATTGGTTTGACAGAAAAGGAGGTAATAAAATTTGGCCAAATTTATTACCTCCTTTTCTGTCAAACCAATTTGACACATACCTGTTTCCTTTAATATCACCAAAGTAATCACAACTATTTGGCCTAGCTCTCAAGCGGTAGGGTAGGGTGGTTCAAAACTAATTAAACGGTATTATTCTCTTCGGAAGAGTAAAGGGCGCCACGTGATCTGTGACAAATGGTTGTGTTTGGTGACAGGCGATCACGAACCTATGTTAATTGTAACATCATCAAGTTCGTGCAATCCTTCATCGCCCGAATACCCGAATAGCGTATAGAACTAGCGTATCAACTTTTTTTATAAAAAAAAAGACTGGAAATACAAATATTGATTTTTAAAATTTATTTATTTTGTTTTACACCTAAAAATTAAATGAATATAATTGATTCTGAAATTAACATATTTAAAATACACATGGGTTTATAAAAACTATAAAAAAGAAAATTAACGAACAACTTTCATCAGTGGGGCTCGATCCGCGGACCCTGCGGTTGCGAAGCAAAGATTTTACCAATACGCCACGGAGTCGGTAACTTTTATTAACGTTTTATTAACATAAAACGTACATTAATACACTGGAAATAAAGAAATCATGTTTTTCTACTCCTTGCCGTATATTGATTAATTTCCTAACAATAAACTGTACGGATATAAGCTATTTTTCGGTTAGGTGTATGGATATAAAATCCAGGTTACAGATAATAAACAACCATTGTTATAGAACGTTGCGGCGGCGGCGGCAGCGACGGGAGAACGTCACATCAAACGTCAAATAATTAATTTACATTTTTATATAATCGGAAATAATCATGGAAAGTGAAAGTGATTCGAATAATTGTACTCCACCTGAAATTAGGAAAGCTGCTCAAGATATCCAGCAGGGATTACTGCCGATCAGATCCCGTCGAAAATATGACTTCGCATACAAACAATATATGGATTGGTATACAAGTAAGAATGTGAAAACTATCAATGAAAATGTTATGATTACGTGCATAGAAAACATTTCCAAAAATGATGAACCTTCAGTTGTAGACTACGTATTGCAGTGACTTTTTTATAATGGAGACGCGGCCGCGACGAGAAAACGTCACACATAAAACGTCAGATAATTTAATTTACATGTTTTTTCGGTATTCGTTACAAAAAGTGAAAGGGATTTCAGTCGTAGAAAAAGTTATCTGTACAACGCGAGTGGATATGATGCCCCCATATCTCACTCGGCATTGGGGCACTCGCCTACGGCTCGTTCCCCAAACTTGCCTTCGTGAGATATGTGCATCATATCCACTCTTGTTGTACAATATACTATTTCTTGAAAACGGCTGAATAGTGCGCCCTTACTTGCACCGATTACACTCCTAGTCATGACCTACAAGTGTGCCAAAGATGAATTAAATTGGTGAGTCACACATCTGATCCTCCCCTTGTTAGTAAGACTTAATTTTGCTTGTGCACACAAGTTTTACAAACTGTGTGGGGCCCAAAATTTGTCTTGTTTTCCAAAATTTGCTTGGTAAGCTTGTTTTACAAAATCATTTATATTTCTTCGTTGCTTCCCTTAGCAATAAAAAAAACAAAAAAAAAACAACCTTTATTGGCATAATTAAAACTAATCCATATATTCTTCTATATACAAATACACTTCTCTCCTTTCCCTTCACCTCCTGTCCTCCTCTCGTCCCACTTTCTCCAGTGTCTTTACCCCAGCCCCATCCTCCCTCATCCGTCACCCTTCTGTTTCCTTCCACTCCCACCCATTCCTCATTCACCCCCTCACATTCTTTCACCAGGTGTGTCCACATATCCTTCCCCCATTCACATAACCTACATCTCATATACTCCTCCCCCATCCATTTCTTCCTCCCCCTCTCTCCAGACCCACACTTAGCCCTCGCCATTATCATCCTTTCCTCCCTGCTCCACCCACCCTCACTCATGTATCTTGGTACCCTCCCATACACTTGCCACCTTCCAAACATATCATTATACTCGCTCTTATCTATTCGTCCCTGCCTCTCCTGGTCTTCCACTTCCTTCATCTTCTCTTTCATCCATGCTACCACTTTCACACCTCTACCAAACCATTCTTGCACCTTCACCTCAGCCAGTCCTCCCCTTTCATATATTCTCTTTCTCTCTCCTCTCCATCTCCCCCATTCTACATTCATACACGTCTCCCACACCGTTCTCACCAATCTCTCCTCTCCCAACCCACATAGCTTCATTTCATACTTCACCATTCTCTCTACCGCCTCACATGCCAATCTTTCCTTGTTCGTCTCCTGTAACAGAATGTATCTCGGCATCGACTTTTCTAGTCCAAACATTCGTTTCAGGAACCATAACTGCTCCTTCTCTATACATTCATACGTTCTCGTCCCCCGCCCTTCCACACCATACATTAATACCGGCCTTACACACGCATCCCACACCTTGCATGTCATTATTCTCTATCCACTTCCCCCACTTTTCCCACGCCATCCCCCATGCTCTCCTCGCCTTTCCCTAAACCCATCTCATGTATTCTTCATACCCACTCGTCCCTTTAAAAATAAATCCCAAATACCTAAAACTTTTCACCCTCTCAATCACCTACCCCTTCCATTCTAGCTCCTTCACTCTCCCCTCTTCCTTTATTCCTGAACCTCATCCATTATCCATTTCGTTTTCTCCACATTCACACCCAGTCCTCTCTTGTCCATATCTCTCCACCCTTTTCAACATGCGTTTCATTCCCTCCCAATCTCTCGCCATCAACACGATATCATCCGCATATGCCAACATCCATACCTTCTCCTTTCCAATCACCACCCCCCCTTCCTGTCCCTTCCTCAGCACCTCTTCTAGCTCACTAATGTATATATTGAACAGTATCTGGCTCAAAGGGCACCCCTGTCTCAACCCCTTCCACGTCCTAAACCTCTCTGATATCCCCTCTCCCACCTTTGCTTCCACCCACGTTTCCTTATACACGTCCCTTACCCAACCTATCACTCCGTCACTCACCTCCTTTCTTCTCAAACATTCTACCATATACTCCCTCGGTACTGAATTATACGCCGCTTTCAAATCCACAAATACCGCAAACACACTCCCTTTCTCTTCTATCACTCTCTCTGTCATCCTCGCTAGGGTAAAGACCTGGTCCCTCGGGCCGCTCCCCCTCCTAAATCCCCCTTGTGATTCCGGCAGCATCCTCTTATCTTCTACCTCTAATTCTAATCTGTTCTTCACCATAATCATCATTATCTTGTATCCCGTGTTCATTATTGTCACCCCTCTGTAATTCTCCGCTTTTTTTATATCTTTTCCTTTATGCACCGGAGACATCCTGCCGATTTTCCATGATTCCGGCATATTCTCCTGTCCACCCCACATTTGGTTTACTATCTCTCTGTATTTCTTCTTCCCCCCTTCCCCTATCTATTTCCACATTTCTGCTTTTAACCCATCCCTTCCAGCCGCCTTTCCTCCTTTCACCTTCTTGAATGCACTTTCGACTTCCTCTTCCGTAAATTCTTCTCCTCTAACACCTCGTCCTACTTCTCTAATTGTCCCTTGTTCCCCGCACTCTTCCGTGCATTTCCTGGTCCATTCTTCTAACGACACCCCTATCTTCCTCTTTTCTTTCCCTCTCCTCAGCACGTTCCACATTTCTCTCTCGTTCCTACATTCTTTCAGTTCCTCCGCCGCCCTTTCCGCCACTCCCAGCTTCTTCTTCTCGCATATCTTATCATATCTCCTTCTTGCTTCCACCACTCTCTTCTCCTCTCCTCCGTTCTTTACGCATTCTCTCATTATTTTCCTCACCTCCCTCTTTGCCTGTCTACATTCTTCATCAAACCACACCTGTTCTTTACTCATTTTTCTCTTCCCTGTTCTTCCACATCCTATTATTATGGTCTTCACCACAGAACACATACCTTTAGAAGTGAAACCTGCATGTTAAATTTCGGAAACACGATTTTTGGCGACGCCTGGTGTCGGGGTGGCAAATTACTATGATTTCCGCCAAAATTTAAAAATGTTGTACTCGTCTACACGATATATTTCAATTTAATAACACTAAAAATATAATCAATTATGTTTTTTCAGCACATAATTGATTATACTTTTAGATAGTACATAAATGAAGAAGTTACTGGTTTTGGTAAAAGAAAAAATATTGGATTTCACAAAATAAAAATAAAAATAGGCCTACATGGAAAAAATATATTTAACAGAATAATTATATACATTATTATTAACAAAATTATCAAATATAAAAATATCACAACAATCGGGTATTAGGGTCTTGTCCAGGTGCAATGTTCCATCAGGTCTCTTCGTTCTTCTTAGGATATTTCTTTCAGGCATCATAACAGGTCAGTTGTTTGCTCGTATCCAGGAATTATGACATTAAAATAGTTAAAAAGTAAATTAGTGTAGTTATATTGTCTTACTTCTTGGTGTCGGAACAGCATTGCAATTCAATTTTTTGCGGAAATGGTTAACAAAATGTTTATGAATAAAATGATCTTCACATGAATGAAAATTTAAACAATGAAGACTGTTCAATATCACGAATGGTTTTCCATGTTTTAAGATATTCTACATTTTGGAAAATTTATGGGAATGTTTATTTTTGTAGTCAACATTAGTTATATCGGAAAAGAAAGAATGTTGACATTCTGGATATTTACAAGAATATTTAATATGGCCATTTGATGTTTCCATTACCAATAAATACAATTGACGAGTTTATAAGACAGAATATATAATAACTTACCTTTAAACATGAATTATTAGCACTCACAGCATTATTGAGGTTAGTTAATAAAAATGGTGAGACTGATTTAGCGTTGCCGCATATACATCGAAGTATAAAATATACAATGCACATGATTATATTTAATAAACAGTAATATTATACTTTCATGAGTTATTATGACAAATATAAGCGATAATGAGTCTAATTATGTTTAAAACATAATTTGAATTGTTAAAATTATTACTTTGTAGTGAAATTTTAAGATTATTATAAACGATAATCCTCATAATAAGATCTTTGATAAATCTGGCAACATCGAGGGAACCATCTTTACAAAAGCGGCAAATTTGAAATTCCCCCTCGCCCCACTGTCCTGGGGTGGCCCACATACTTTCGTGTTGCCGATATTCGTATCTCGGCTTCACACCCGTGGTCTTCACCATCTCCTCCATTGATTTTATTTCTTTCCATTGCACATTCTTTAGCTTCCTCCTCATGTTACTGATTGCTCCTCTCCCACTCTCTAGCCTCTCTCCCTCCTGCTCTTGTTTCACTTCTTCACTCTTTCCTATCCGTAGCTCTACTTTCAGTGATAAATGATCCGACCCCAACACCTCCTCTACTTCCATTCTCCTCACTTCCTCTCTTGCTATAATTGCATAATCAATCACTGACGATCCCTGTGTTCCAATGTATGTTTTCTTCCCTTCCCAATCTCCTTCCGTGCACCCATTCAGTATCTTCCATCCCTCTTCCGTCGTCTACTCCTTTATCCTCCTCCCATCTCCGTTTATACGCTTGTCCTGTGATCTCCTTTCTATCTCCATGCCATCCTCGCCAATCCCTCCACCCAATTCCCCCAGCGTTGCATTAAAGTCGCCCATGACCACCCACCTTCCCGCTTCCACAACTCTATCATCAATCTCCTTTCTCACCTCATTCCAGTTTTTATTCACATATATTACCCCCACATTTATCTGCTCTCCTCCCTGCATCCATCTCGCCCACATTAGACCTTCGCACCCTTCCACCACCTCCACCTTGCCTCCTATCTTGTCCTCTCTCCACCCCACAACCATTCGCCCCTTCGCCCTTCCTTTTGACGCACTTTTAGTTGCTTCCTTCATCTCCCATACAAAGCTTCTTGGTAGCCATTTTTTTACTTCCCCCCACTCTTCCTTAACCATCCACGTCTCTATTATCCCGACTACGTCCTTTTCCAATAACCACTCCTCCCAGTCCCTTTTCCACTTCCCCCCTTTATCTTCGACTTTATTCCCGCCAGATTTCAAACACCAATTGTTACCTTCCCTTCTTTCACCACCTCCACATCTTTGACAACCCCACACCCGAACCCCTCTCCTGCCCCTCTATCCTTTTTTTTACAGCTCCTTCTCATAATCTCATTGAAAACCGGTTCAGAGACACCCGAGCGGAGGGACGAAGAACAGTGGGATGTTTCTTCCTGCACCCTTATCCCTTCTTCTCTCTCCTCTATCTCCTCATTTCTTACTTTTTTGGCTCCTCTTGTCTTTGTAGGGTCTCCTTTTCCTTATTCCATCTCCACAGCTCCCCATTCACGAACATTTTCTGATACCCAATCCTTACCATCTTCCCCCTTCTCTCTCCCCGCTTGCTTTCACCCTTATGATCTTATGAATTCTTCTCTCCTCTTTCGTCATGTCATCTTCGATGAAAACTCTTTCCTGGATATTCCTTAATTTATTTTTATTCTCATTTTATCTTCCATGTCTAGTTTAACCACCACCACCTTCCCAATCCTATCCACCACATAGCTCACTTGCACTTGTACCTCTACTTCCAGAGCCTCCTTCAGAAAGGTCATCACCTCCCCGTTTCCCTGCATATCTTTCCCTCCTATTACTACATTACTCCTCCTCTCTTGCCTCTCCCTCTTCTCAGCCTGATATTGCAGCTCCATTATCCTTTAGCAATATTTACCACATATGTAGCAGAAATGGTCGGGATTCTTAACACAAATTTTACGTAAAGTACTTTTTTTGTATAAAATAACGACCAACAAAATAAAAAGTAGTAGAATTGGCAGTGGAATCGCCTTCGGCTGGTGTAAATAGACTAAACGGAGGTAGATGATGAACATGACTCTTCTAGAATGTACTAATGAAGAGCCATCTATGATTTCATTAACTAAACCTCAGTAGTGTTGTGCAACATAGTGAAGAATTAAACAAGTGATTTTCTTAACATATACTATTCTTTAAATTGCACTGTTTATCACAAGAACTGGAATCAATTCAAACAAACTAATTATATGATGAGCTCTTCATAATCATGGTGTATTGAAATTGTCTACATAAACTTAAACCGCAGATTTTTTTTTGTTGCCCTGTGTAATAGATCAAATTTTTCAATAATGAATTTTATAACTAAAAGATGAAATGAATTTGTAAGCCTGCTATTGGAATCTCGTTATCGTTTTATCTAGAAGATTGTAAAATGAAATCAATCTTGTTTATTTTTTTCATTTAATAATTCCTAAAAATATGAAATCGGATTTTTGAAATATCGATAAAAATGAGTTATGCAAATAACATGCTTGTATTTAAATATATTAAATAAAGTTTTTTTAAACAATTGCAGTGAATCTGTTGGGATTATTAAACTGGGCATCAAACAGGGCTACATTAAACGATTCATTGGAGAATCTAATGCTGGTCGATGGTGAAGATATAGTGAAGTTTCTGCAGGATATTTTGGATACCCTATTCAGTATTTTAATGGATAATCCCAATATCAGTACTTATGACAATACAGTATTTAGATGTTTGCTGCACATCATTGGAATTGTAAGTTCCGATTGGAAGTACCAACATTTCGAACCAGTATTAGATCTATACATCGAAGAGAGCTTTTCTGCAACTTTAGCATTTAAGTAAGTATTTTCGGTTTTTTTATAGATTACAATTGAAATTATCGATAGTGGTATCAGAGGTACATTAGAAATTGGAAATCAAAATTTTTAGCACACTATTTTATCCAAAAAATAATAATAAATAATAATAATAATAATGTTTATTAATGCCAGAACTATAAAGTTTTACATACATCAGTGAAAAAAAGAAAAAAAATACCCTTAGCAGTTGCTGACTAAATTAACTATTTATCTTGATTAAATTGATGACAAATAAACAGGGGGTAAACAAGATTATTTAGATATATATATATATATATATATATATATATATATATATGTGTAATATACAAAAACAACAGTTTTAAAATTTCGAAGTCTTGTTTAGAGACAATTTGTATATGTAGAGGGCAGCATCATCGATTTCAAGAAAGATCAGTGACAGCCAAACGAAGGGTCGATTCTGACGTAGTATTGTATCGATGTTCTTTTATTTTTATACTTTGGTATTACCAATATTACTGACGAATGTAAAACTTATGTTATGCCATGAATAAAATTATTGTTATTAGTAACTGCGCACTGCTGAACTTGTGAAAATCTTGTGACAGGCACAAATAACCTTAGTTATCATTGCGCCTTAAACAAAAATTCAGTTAGTTAAATATTTAAGGATTTCATTAACCATTACATGCACAGGAGGGGGCCCGTAGAAGGTTCACACTAGAGATGGGTGAAGTGACTCTTTTTTGTGAGTTGACTCGTCGCGAAGAGTCGATTCTCATTACTCTTGAAATGTCTGAGAAAAAAGGTCCTTTCAATGCACAAGAGCCTACTATTTATTTATTACTTAACCTATTACATAAGTTACTACTAATTTTTTATAATCTAATGTTATTGTATTTATACCTTCAATAATTATTTATAGACAATAATAATTGGTTAATTACATATTTCACGCAATCATAAACAAGTTTGTAATTTCACTAATTTGATTTATTCCCGTGAATTTTTTTAGGAAACTAATAAAGGTGCTGCACGAATTAATAGCAAACTCCCAGAAATCACAGCTGTTGGTCTTCAAAGCGATGAAATCATTGCAGTACATAGTCCGTTTCATATCCAGATCACGCATGTTGTATATGGAATTACATGAAGATGACGGTTACGATGAGTTTGAAAATAGTATGACTTCGTTGCTGGACAGTGTCGTCGATTTGATGTGCCATACTTCAGACAGGTTGCTGAGGGAACAAGGAGCCTGTCTTAAGTATTTACCTACAACGATACCTGATATCTTGAAAGTATTTGATCAAATTAAATTAAGGTAATTATAAGTAATGGATGTAATAAAGACGAGAAATAGCCTGAATATATAACTATTCAACCTGTTCATGACTCAAAATTTAGTCTTACTAAGACTATAAACAATTAACTTGTTGAAAGTAGTAAGACTTAATGCTGCAGTCACGAACAGATTGAATATTCATATATACAAGCTGTTGTTCATTTTTATTACATTTATTTAATGCATCTGCAATAAGTGAGGTTGTCTCAAATTTATAATGAACCCTTTCACTGCTACAGACGCATATTTACGATCCGCTTCTGCGTGCCTGTACTGCTATTGCCGCATATTTATGTATGCATTTTGCCAAATTCATTTTGTATAAAAATTAAGGATACGTAAATTGCATAATAGTTCAACATATTTCCTTATGTTTCGTGAAGAGCTACTATTTAGTTTTTTAATTTTTCACAAACAATTTGCATAATGTTAACATATATATACCGGGTGTGGCACTTAAGATGCCTCGGACCATAGCTCCTTTACGATAAAAGCTATTGAAAAAAATCTAAGAACAAAGTGGTGCATAGTTACCGTCGCTATGTTTCAAAAATATTTCTAATCATCAGTGGCGTGCCGTACTCCAGTAGCGTACCAAACTTATGTTTTTTTTAAATGGAATGCCCTATTTTTTATTGCAGATTTGGAAAGTGCTCGACGAGTACTTATTTTTTTATCTAACATGTTATACCCTTCACTTTAGCGGTTTCGCTGTTATAACCCCTTCTTTCAAAATTGCGCCCCATTTTTGAGATTTTTTTGTAGAGAAACTAATTGACGCCGGCGCCTAAATTTTGAATTGAGATACAGGTTAAGACCTCGTATACCTTCACATAATTTTTTTTCGGGTAATTTATGGAAAAAAAATAATTTTTGATTGATCTTCGCATGTTGTCATTTTTTCCGAAAATTTCAAATGGCACCCCCCTAAAAAAATTACGGCGTTGTACAGCCAAAACTCTAAATTTTTCATTGGTGTAAAAAAAATTACACATTGCATAACAAAATTTCGGAGAAAAAAGGAATTTCATCGCAAATGTCGGGAAACGTTTTCCGTTTCCAAGTGTGCCATGAGAAAACAAATACACAAATACGGTCAACATAATAGTATGTACCTATTTATTCAACATGATATGAAAAATGCAGATAAAGAAAATTTAACAACTTAAACTAAATGTTCGAAATGACGACCTTCCTGCTGGAGGCATAACCGCAACTTCGACTCACAGGCTCTAGACACTGCCCTAAGGACTTCTGGTGATATACCGCGGAAAGCCGCGCGGATTCTCTCCCTCATATCCTCGACAGTAGTTGGTACCGTCCTGTAAACCTCGTCTTTGATATGGCCCCAAAGGAAGAAGTCAAGGGGAGTGAGGTCTGGTGATCTTGGTGGCCACCTCACAGGACCCCCACGACCAATCCAGGAGTCCGGAAACGTTTCATCGAGAAATTCCCGAACGACACAGCTATTATGTGCAGGAGCTCCATCGTGCTGGAAAACTATCTGTCGAAGAGCGGCTAGAGGGACTTTTTCCAAGAGATCATCCAAGTCGTCGCGAAGGAACCTCAAATAACTGTTGCCGTTCAGGTGCCCCTCGATGAAATAAGGACCCATAAGGTGTTCTCCAAGTATGCCTCCCCAAGCATTCAGCGACCATCTTTGCTGGTGCTTTATCATTCGCATGGCTTGTGGGTTTTCATCGGCGTAATAATGGTAGTTGTGGCGATTGACATGCCCATTTCTATGGAACGTTGCTTCATCAGAAAATAATACGCGCATAAGAAATTATTCCTCCTGCTCAATTTTGTTGATAGCCCACATGCAGAAATCTTGCCTCGCATGAAAATCTTGAGGTTGTAATTCTTGGTGCAGTTGAATCTTAAATGGACGGAATTTGTACTTTTTAAGAACACGATGTACGGATCGCGTTGAAATATCGTGATTCCTACTAATATCACGGATACTGGTATGAGGATCTTCAATAACTGCCTCCAGAACCTGCAGTTCATTATTTTCGGTAATAACTGCCTTCTTTCTAACTCTCCTTTGCCGTTTCACACTTCCCGTAGTAGTAAATCTCTCCAACACTTTTTGAAACGCACGTTCATTTGGATGTGCCCTGTGCGGATATCTCGCAGCGTACACTCGTGATGCCAAGAAATAATTCTTGTTACATTCTCCAAGAATAAATATCATGTCAACCTCTTGAGTTCGGAACATTTTTAGAACGTTTATCAAAAATGACTTATGGCTGCTACTGACGTCTAATAATTTACTTTGACAATTACCAATCTTTTGTTTTCTCATGGCACACTTGGGAACGGAAAACGTTTCCCGACATTTGCGATGAAATTCCTTTTTTCTCCGAAATTTTGTTATGCAATGTGTAATTTTTTTTACACCAATGAAAAATTTAGAGTGGGCTATCAACAAAATTGAGCAGGAGGAATCATTTCTTATGCGCGTATTATTTTCTGATGAAGCAACGTTCCATTGAAATGGGCATGTCAATCGCCACAACTACCATTATTACGCCGATGAAAACCCACAAGCCATGCGAATGATAAACCACCAGCAAAGATGGTCGCTGAATGTTTGGGGAGGCATACTTGGAGAACACCTTTTGGGTCCTTATTTCATCGAGGGGCACCTGAACGGCAACAGTTATTTGAGGTTCCTTCGCGACGACTTGGATGATCTCTTGGAAAATGTCCCTCTAGCCGCTCTTCGACAGATAGTTTTCCAGCACGATGGAGCTCCTGCACATAATAGCTGTGTCGTTCGGGAATTTCTCGATGAAACGTATCCGGACTCCTGGATTGGTCGTGGGGGTCCTGTGAGGTGGCCGCCAAGATCACCAGACCTCACTCCCCTTGACTTCTTCCTTTGGGGCCATATCAAAGACGAGGTTTACAGGACGGTACCAACTACTGTCGAGGATATGAGGGAGAGAATCCGCGCGGCTTTCCGCGGTATATCACCAGAAGTCCTTAGGGCAGTGTCTAGAGCCTGTGAGTCGAAGTTGTGGTTATGCCTCCAGCAGGAAGGTCGTCATTTCGAACATTTAGTTTAAGTTGTTAAATTTTCTTTATCTGCATTTTTCATATCATGTTGAATAAATAGGTACATACTATTATGTTGACCGTATTTGTGTATTTGTTTTCTCATGGCACACTTGGGAACGGAAAACGTTTCCCGACATTTGCGATGAAATTCCTTTTTTCTCCGAAATTTTGTTATGCAATGTGTAATTTTTTTTACACCAATGAAAAATTTAGAGTTTTGGCTGTACAACGCCGTAATTTTTTTAGGGGGGTGCCATTTGAAATTTTCGGAAAAAATGACAACATGCAAAGATCAATCAAAAATTATTTTTTTTCCATAAATTACCCGAAAAAAAATTATGTGAAGGTATACGAGGTCTTAACCTGTACCTCAATTCAAAATTTAGGCGCCGGCGTCAATTAGTTTCTCTACAAAAAAATCTCAAAAGTTGAGCGCAATTTTGAAAGAAGGGGTTATAACAGCGAAACCGCTAAAGTGAAGGGTATAACATGTTAGATAAAAAAATAAGTAATCGTCGAGCACTTTCCAAATCTGAAATAAAAAATAGGGCATTCCATTTAAAAAAACATAAGTTTGGTACGCCACTGGAGTACGGCACGCCACTGATGATTAGAAATATTTTTGAAACATAGCGACGGTAACTATGCACCACTTTGTTCTTAGATTTTTGTCAATAGCTTTTATCGTAAAGGAGCTATGGTCCGAGGCGTCTTAAGTGCCACACCTGGTATATATATATATAAATATATATGTTTTCGCCAGATGTTGTTGCTGTTGACATTCTAGGCCAATCTAACGCCGCACCACAGGCACGCAGTGTTTTACTAATGCCGCAGCGAAAGGGTTAATAGTTTTAATCTTATTGCAGATGCATTAAATAAATTTTTCATCTTTATTAAATTTATTAATAGTTTTGACATGTTGGTATTGGTGATGAATATAATGAGAATAATAATTTAGTGGTTGGTAACTAAATCACTAAATTATTATTAATTAATTATTTTGTAGCTATTCTAAATGCTCTAAATTTTTCAGTTATTTATTATGTGATTTACTAGAGAAGATGCCACAAAATCGATTAACGAAACAAAAGATAATGTCGATGAACGAGATAGTGCACAGCAAGTTGTTTGAGTTCCCGGAATGCAGGAGAATTTTATTGCCCGTTTTCACCAAGCAAATCAAAGTGTTATTCGAGCAAAACGAAGAGGTAAGTATTTTGATAAATTTTCCATCGTGTACACACAAATACCCACGTAAAACACCACCCAAATTGTACAAATCTAAAATGCACAGCACTACGAAACTAGCTTCATCGAGCTTTTTTTGTACCGCTTCTATGTTCTCGTTTCGCTAATATCACACCATCTTTGATGCTAAAATGGTAGAAACATTCATCCGTTTACTCTAAGTATTTAAAATCAATTTTACATTATTATTGGTATAATTCATACAAGAAAAGAAACACTTAAATGACGGAATAATTTTAATAGAGATATAGGATGTTTTACGGATCAGATCGATGTATACAGAGTATAAAGAGTTCTGCACAAAATTCATAATTGCTCTATTACATGTTTTTAAAAAAATCGTTCGGACTGGTCGATTTTTGTTCATTATTTTGCACTTTTTGGCGCACTCAAAAATATTGTGACATCACTAGTGTTTGACGTGTGACGGTCATCGGCAATTGACGTCATAAGTTGTCAATGTAGGCATTCTCTACAATTTTTGTAAATGTAAATTTTATGTAACTCTTATCATTATACACGGTGTCTCGTTTCGAATGTGCCAAATGAAAACAGGAAGTAAATAGTGTTATTCTGAACAGAAAAGTTCAAATAAACATATGTCCAATTTCTTACCGTTATCGAGATAAATAATCTTAAAGATTTTTCGATCATAAAAAAATCTTACAAATTTTCAGTATAAATTTATTAGATTGCCATGAATTTAAACAAAAATACTTGAGCTGGTTAATGTATATTTGACAGTTGTTCATACAAAAGTAACATAGAAATCTGTCAGTTGCTGTCAGTTACAGGACGGCAAACGTAACTTACGATAGATTTCGTGAAGAGTTCGCGCGCCTCTTACATTCAATTATCTGGAGGAGAGCGCCCGATAGAGTTGTAAATGAATAGCGCACGCGAAGAATATGTGCTTGCTTATTACAGAGACTGTACTCGGCCGGCTGTAGAGAGAGAGCTTTCGCTTGCTCTCTGCGCGTCTGGCTAACTTACATTTGCCGTCCTGTACACCAAGTAAAATTTTGCAATAAATTTTTTTTGTCCCAATGTCTTTTCTCAAAAAAAACCTGATATGGGTGGTCTGAGGCATTCAAATTATTAAAAATGTTGTTTGTCACTGCTCGGAAAATGGTAAAAATGACAGTAATTTTACTTGGTGTGACTGACAGCAACTAATAAGTTGCTCTGTTATTTTTGTATGAATAACTGTCAAATAAACATTAACCTGCTCAAAAATTTTTGCTTAAATTCATGGCAATCTAATAAATGTATACTGAAAATTTTAAAGATTTTTTTACGATTGAAAAATCTTTAAGATTATTTATCTCGTTAACGGTAAGAAATCGGACATATGTTTGTTTGAATTTTTCCGTTCAGAATGACATTAACTACTTGCTGTTTTCGTTTGGCTCACTGGAAACGGGACACCCCTGTATAATTATAGATGAAAAATGAATTTTTTATTTTTAATTTTTTCTCAAAAATGAAAGCGTTTATGAAAGCATTAAAAAGCAATATACAGTGTGTATCAGCCATATGGAATAAATTCGATAATAAATATTTATTTATTAAATTTATTCCATTTGGGGGCGTGTTCGACAAAATACTCGGATACGTCGATTAGTATTTTAGTTGCGCATTTTTTTCAACAAAAACTTTTTATACAGGGTGTGTCATGTAGCAGAGGCCAATACCAACTTTCTTATTTTAAATGCAACACCCTATACATTATTCAATTTTTGGATTGTTCAGAAAATTCTAGACATATTTCATGTACCTATCTTCAACTGTTTTTATACTTATTAGTTTTTGAGTGTATTGTAGCGAATTTCTGTAATCAAATGATATTCTTTTTTTTACTTTCTCCGTTACGAAGTTGTGATCGTGAAATTTTTTTTTTACGGAAATATACGTTTTAGGGTGCCTAGATGCCATTTCAACAATTTCTGGAAAAAAAATGTGTCTGTGTGTGTGTTTCTTTCCTAAACAGCTGAAGATAGGTATAGGACATGGTACATGAAATATGTCTAGAATTTTCTGAACAATCCAAAAATTGAATAATATTTAAAATAAGAAAGTTGTTATTGGCCTCTGTTACATGACACACCCTGTATAAAAAGTTTTGGTTGGAAAAAATGCGCAACTAAAAATACTAATCGACGTATCCGAGCTTTTTATCGAACACGCCCCCATTTATTTATTATCGAATTTATTCCATTTGGTTGATAAACACTGTATGTGAAATCCTCTTCTGGGTGTTGGTTAAGGTTTAAAATCATAAAGTAATCTTTATTAAAATATATAATTCCGTTGTTTAAGTGTTATACGTCGTATTGGAATATAAGATACTTAATTGGTTTATTGAATTAATTAATGCTTAATTCAAATTTTCAAATTAAGTATACTTTTAAAAATTATTTTCAATTTTAAAACATATACTGCACTAATTAGATCCAAGAAGGTCAAAACTAATTTGTAGTAGTCAGTGATGGAAAAACACTGCTTTTATATTACTGATATAAAAGTAATAGTAATTATTTTGTGTACATATTAATTAAGAAACAACTTATTGGCATGAAAACTGCTTAAAAATGTTGTTAATGTAATACGTGTTGTATCTATTACTTATAAATATCATTCATACCTAATTCACATTTTTATAATCATACATATACGCTACATTTGCTTTATTACAGAATTAGTGTACCAGACTAAATGTTTCTTATTTTGATGGTATGATTCTTTACTAGTATTAAAATTAATGAAAATAAATATGGTGATTTAAAAATGTGATCATTTTAAGTATAATATGTAAAATGTATGTGCTTAAAGACTATTTTATAATGTCAGTAATCTACATATTCGTATGAATATTAACAAATTAATACTTTTTTAATCATCCATTTTAATAAAATTATTTATTAGTTAGAATAATATAACCCTTTCGGCCCTGGTGGTGGCAATTGCCACTGCAACATTTACATGTCTCTACTTACTATGACAATCCATATTTTTGCTGTTTATCACTAGATGTCACTTTAACAAAGCCTCACTAATTAATTCCTATACTAATTAATCAAATCAGTTCAAATTTGGTATTTATGGTCTTAAGAAGCTCCCCATCAATAATAATTAACAAAAAAAATTTTTTCAAATTTAAAAATCCAGCGCTGAAAGGGATAGAAGCTGTTTCATATCTGAAATCAGTTTGAAAAATTCTGTTGGATCCACCAATCCATATTTCTGTCGCAAGAAACGTTTGGCTACTGTAATTATACATATTGGGGACAAATTTGGCAACTGGATACTTTCTCCTCTTGAATTATTTAAAAGGAAACCATGGCTAGATTGATCCGATAATAATTAAATATATTATATAATTTGTGCCGCTGTTTGATCAAGATACTTTACCAAAGCAACATCAAAGACTAAAGATGGTTCGGTTGTTCTCATTCTGGAAATTTCGGCGCCAAAGATGCTTTTTGCAACCAATCACAGAAATAGTTGAAATTATGGAAAAAGTTGAGCAAACCGGTATAAGATTGCCAAGGAATCCATTACCAAACAATTTTAAAGCATTAACTAAAGTATGTTTGAGTGCCACATGATGACGTAAAAAAATGTATTCAATTGAATTTCCATCTGTGAACCTCTACAGATACAAGGGTCAAACAATGAAGACGCAGGTTTTTCACAAATTTTATTTTTTATTTTTCAACGTAAACTTCTTTTAGGCCCATCATACCTTCTCCCAACTTTTCTGCCATTTCTATAAACCTTCCAAAAAATACGATTTGTCAAACTCGAAGTATGCTTCTGTCTCGACGATAACCTCGTATGAGAAAGAAGTCACAGGGAGCCAGGTTGGGCGAGTACGGTGGGTGCGGCAACAATTTGTAGTGCAGTTCATGCAGTGGGGCTTCGAAAATTCTGGATGAACGTGCTGGCGCTTTATCGTGGTGAAACAGCACTGTTTTCTTAGTCTCCTTCAATTTTCACCGAATTGGTCCTATAGGTCACTGTCGCGTAATCGTTCTTCCTATCTGCAAACAATTCATGAGGACCATTTCCTTCGAATTCCAAAAAATGGTGACCATGACCTTTTCAGTCAATGGAACCATCTTTGCCTTCTTCAGAGCAAATTTACCGAGAAAAATGTATTGTTTTGACTGTGGTGAAGGGTCCTCATGCACAGCATCCAACTTCGTTTTTATTCCTTTGTATGTTTTTTCATCAAAAAATAAAAAGCGAATTACGGACCGATATTGTTCTTTTTCCACATGTGAAACACCTATGAATCAGTCTGAAATTTAGTACAGTGTCATATGACAGATGGCAGTACACGATGGTAATAGCAACTTCCCCCAGCAACGCCACCTATCTTCGAACACTGGTACTTATTGATTGACCCTTATACATAACAAAATCGAGCCATTTCTGAAGCAGTTGAATTCGATTTAACCGGAACTGGTCAGCAGAAAGGGTGTTGTCTTCTGCTGTTAGGACACCGGACCACATACCTCTTTAACTACCAGGCAAAAATTAAGAGATCTTTAGTTTTAATCAGGGGCGGCTCCTTATAAAGAGCCACGGAGCCATGGCACTACCTGTAGTTTCAAGCTCAGCAAGAATTTTTAACTGATTCTTAAAAAAACCTTTTTAAAAGTTAACACCGCGAGGAAGTTCCACATTAATTTCAACAGATGGTTAAAATTTTGACAGACCAGACTGAATAATGTGTTTTTACAAATTTGCAAAGTTTACCACAACAAAAATGGTTTCACTCACTAAAAGGCAAATTTTGATCACCAAAAAGGCAAATTTTCCAGAAATTCACTTGGGAGTTCCACATTCTTTTCGACAGATGGTTGAAATTTTGACAGACCAATTTTGAATGTCCCTTTACAAATTTCTACAAAAACTAATCAGAAGTTTACCACAACAAAAATGGTTGCACTAGAAAAGCAAATTTTGATGACCAAAAAAGCGGACTTTTTAGAAATTCACATGGCAATTCTACATTTATTACACCAGATGGTTGAAATTTTGACAGACTCATTTTGAATAATGTGTCTACGAATTTCCAAAGAAAATAATCGCAAGTTTACCACAACAAAAATGTTTGCACTCAAAAGCAAATTTTGATAACCAACAAGGCGCATTTTTTCAGAAATTTGCATGGAAATTCCACATTTATTGCAACAAATAAAAAACATCTACTGCGCATTAACCTCGAAAGTGTGCTAGGGTAGGGGTTTATCGATTTTGACGTTTTCTACCAACTTGTTGCGTTTTTACGATACATTTTGAACAACTTGGTTGATGGTTAGATAACCGTCACATGTATAATTTTTGCAGTATTTTTAATTTTGTGTGTACATACGTACACGTTTTAAATTTAAGGTAGTTTTAGATTATATTTAAGTTTATACCATGTTACAAATTGGAGATATTCCGTTTTTTTGAAATAAATAAATAAATAAATGGTTAAAATTTTGACAGACTAATTTTGAATGTGTCTTTAAATTTAAAAAAAAAATAATTTTCTTCTAAATTTTCGATTTCTTTGTCAGAAATGTTCATTCTTAGGATCGAATTTTTGGTCGAAGTTTTTAATTTTTTATCCTATATTTTAGATTTTTTCAACCTAAATTAATGATTTTTATGCGCGACCTTTTTTCAATTTTTTTGCCGATATTTTTAAGTACAGTTTCTGATTTCTTACCCTCCATTTTCGATTTTTTACTTTGAATTAAAATTTTTTATGGACGATTTTTTTAAATTTTTTGTTACTTTTTGACTACCGTTTTCGAGTTTTTGATCGGCAACTTATTTTGAGCTAAAGAGTTATTTTGGGAGCTGAAAATGGCAAATTATTTTCCTTTTCCTTGGTTTTTCAATTTTTTGGTTTGCATTTTTGATTTTTTTGGCCTATATTTTAGATCTTTCACCTGTTTTTCATTTCTTCGTTCCAAATTTCGGTCATTGCCCGGAATAATTTTTATTTTAGGTAAACTTTTTGAATTGTCGGTCTGCATTTTTGATATTTGTCTAAATTTTCGATTTTTTGTGCTTATCTTTGGTTTTAAAGAGTTATTTTGGGGGCTGAAAGTGACAAATTATTTTGGTTTTCCTTGATTTTTCAATTTTTTGGTTTGCATTTTTTATTTTTAGACCAAAATTTTTGATTTTTTTGCCTATATTTTAGATATTTGACCCGTATTTTTCATTGCTTTGTTCTAAATTTTAGAGTTTTTGCCCGGAATACTCTTTATTTTGGTTAAACTTTTTGATTGTTTTTGTTGTTGAGAATTTTGGATTTTTGGTCTGCATTTCTTTAACCGCGAATTTTTGATATTTGTCTCAGTTTTAGATTTATTGTGCTTATCTTTTGGTTTTTAAGAGTTATTTTGGGGTCTGAAAACGACAAATTATTTTTGTTTTCCTTGATTTTTCAATTTTGTGGTTTGCATTTTTTATTTTTAGGCCAGCATTTTTGAATTTTTTGGCCTATATTTTAGATCTTTGATCCGTATTTTTCATTTCTTCGTTCCAAATTTTAGAGTTTTTCTTTGTTTTAGTTAAACTTTTGTTTAATTTTCGATTTTTTGTGCTAATATTTTTAGTGTTTTTATCTTAATTAGCAGCGTATTTTTTATTGGTCTATACTTTAGATTTTTAACGTGATTGATGATGCAAATTTTTGATTTTTTTGCCGGTATTTAATTTGTATAATTTGTCATTTCCATCTTTCATAATTTTGACGTTTCAAACGCCAGTATCATCATATCCAATAAATTGTAAAAGTGGCTCTACCATCAACATGTTCCACGAGCTGCCACTGGTTTTAATGCATCCACTGTATTACCCAGACCTTGCACTGTCAGACTAACCTTTGTTTTGATCTCATCAGAACTCCTTAAATGGTGTGACGTTTCAAAAGAGACCTGTCAGAACTACTTGCCTCAATTTTTTGCCTAGAAATGACAGAAGTTTTACAATGACGAGATTATAGTCTTGCTAGACAATCAATTTTTATTTAAAAAGACTCAATACTTTTCAATATCAATAAACCACAGAAGTTCTACAATGGTGGGATCATGGTTTGAAGAGAAGAATTGCGCATATTTGGTTTAGTAAAATTATTTTAAAATATAAAGAAACAATTGTCTCAATTTTTATTTAAAACGGCTCAATATTTTTTCGGTATTAATTTAGAGTGAAAACAACAACTAGTTAAAGAGTTTCTAATTTAAAAATGAAAATTGGAAACCCTTAATTGCAGAATTAAATGTATCCATTACATTGAAAAATACTAATTGTTGGCAAAATCTTACAAAGAATATAAAAGAAATAACGTTTTATTGAACTAACTACTTTCTTGGGTAATGCCACAATCAGTATTGAAATATACACATAAAAAATGGCATGTTTTAAATAGTACTACTGTGAATATTTAAAAAATAAGGTTACAAATTTTATTATAGCCTTTTGGTCAAAAATTCTAGTCGTATTAAAAACATTCTTAAAAAGTGTTTCCCTTGTCGTGATAGTTTGCATTCATTTATAATATGTACAAAACAAGAAAAAAGTCTTATAATTCACCCTACTTCAAAAATTTCTAACGTTATAAAATAGTCTTGAAGCAATTCATACAAAATAATATTGTAAATATGTTAAATATCGCTTTACATGTCTATCTGTAAATTTTTTACTATCAATTACACACCGTCTTATTGTTTTTCAGTGTTGATAATTGATAGTAAACAATTGTAAAATAAAATATTTCCTTTCTGTGCACAGAGTTAACTTGGCCACCGAAACAAACCGTCTCTTAGCACACATAGGTCTGTTTTGCCCATTTTTTCCGTAATCATAACTGTTTCCATTTGTTATATTCTACTGTTTAACACCTATGTCTCTTGTCTTGTGACCGTTGTTGTTTTGTTCCGTATTTATTTTACGCATGCCTTGTTTGGTAGTTCCGTGCACGTGCATGATTACATTTAATTTCTCTGGTATGATTTGTATTAATTTTTTGAACGCAGGTGTCTGGTCCATAAATGTAAGTGTAAAAGATAAAATTCAATTGTGTTCATCAATTTTCATTAAAGCTAGGGATTGTATTTATAGGTCGGTAAAATGTTATTGGCTAAATCGTACAATGATTCATAAATTTTGAAATGTAGAAGATATTCAGTTGTTTGCAATGTTAAGAAAATTTTCGAGTTTAATGTGCTACATTTAACGTGAACTACTATGAAGTGAATATACTGAAAAGTTTCCAGTGGGAAACTTCTCAACATGACTCATCAAACTAAATACTTATTGTCTTCTTGACGGATTGTATGAAAAAGTGGAGTTAATAAACACAATTTGCTAAATCATACAATGATTCCAATGCAATGTGAGTATATTTTGAAATGATGAAAATTTTTAGTTGTTCGTGTTGTCAAGAAAATTTTCGAGTTTAATTTCAAAATATTTTTATTCAGCCCACAGTCAGAAACAAAGATGTTTTATAAAAATAGTCAAAATCGTCTTGGGTGGACCTCAAAAAGATATTTCAGTTAACCCGCTGAACCCCGCTTGTCTACCGCTGAGGACGGCATGGGACCACATATTTAAAATATATGATTGGCAATTATATTTTATTTTATATTTTTGCCATGATTATTATACAGGGTGCCCCGCCGAATCCGCACATTGCAATAATATGGACTTCTAATTAATTATTGTAATGAGATTTTCAGCATTTATGTAATCGAGAGCACTCTTTTCAATAAAAATATTTTCAAGATAATATGACTTCCGGTTATAACGGAAGTCAGCACCAGCTCCCTTATTTTAAACGGAATGCTATATTTTTAATTGCAAATTTGGATTCTACATAAATTTCTGAGAAAAAAATCATTAACTAGCATAACCTTCAAAGGGTCCCCCCGATTAAGATAAGCAAAATACCCCCAGATTCGGAATTTCTAATTAACCAAATCTTGAGATAAGAATTATCCGCGGACATACTTTATATGGTCCCCACCCTTCCCCTCACACCTCTGGGGTCAAAAAGCGTTATTTTTTGTTTTAATTTTTTTTTTTTTTTTAGGTTGTCAAGAGACCTAGCAATAGAATTTTTTTTCAAGGTCACCCAAGGTCATTTGGTGTCTTAAAAAAATTAAATAAACAAATTTTTAATTTTTTGAGGTAGAAATCGTTGAGGTGCACGCCGTTTTTTTTTTCACTATTTCATAAAAGTTGATTAATGTTACCTCTGACAGGAACTTTTAATACATTTCGAGTGGTGTGTCATCCCTAAAAATCCAATTTTCCGCTACTTTTTTCGTTTTTTTAAATTTTACAGGTAAGGGTTGAGGTTTAGCCAAAACACTAACCAATACTTTTTTGTAGCATTTTGCAATACAAAAATTTTGGTTTTTTAAATTTTTCTTCTATCTATAATAGTAAAAAAGTTATAACCAATTTAAATTTTTTTTCCTACTTGATTTTTCAATTTTTATTGATTAAAAATGTAGATTACATTTATAGGGTGTTTCAGACGACCTGTTCACCCCAAATATCTCCTGAAATACGAATCGGATTGAGATAAAAAAAATATATCCAAAAATGTTTTTTGAGCCCTATCATGTGGTGTGAAATGTGAACCGCCTCTCCGTCGGGGAGGGGGGTAACTTTGACATCTTAAATGGGAACCCCTATTTTTTATTGAAGATTTGGATTCTATACTAAAAAATATTAGGTTTTTATCCGAATTTTTTTTTCGATGAGCGACAGATGGCGCTATATTTGGCAAAAACATTTATTGAATTATATTTATTTCTCGCATCAAATGATAGATTACGACATTTTTTACGTAGTCATCTTTTAAATAAGGCGTTGATTGAAGTCATTCGTAATTTTATGACAGAAATAAGCAAAAAAGAAACATTCTTTGTAAAAAAATCGTAGAAACGAATAAAAATCAATTTGATTATCAAATTCCATTCTATTCTTTTCTATTGTGGTAATGTATGAATGTTTGTAACGACAAACAGAATTTTTTTAATAAAAAAATAAAAAAATAAAAATTTTTTTTTTGCTATAAAAAATAGGGGTACCTATTTAAGATTTCAAAGTTACCCCCCACCCCGCCCCAGGGGGGAGGAGTGGTGGTTTAAATTTCACACGACATGATAGAGCTCAAAAAAAATTAGATGTATTTTTTTGTATGTCAATCCGATTTGTATTTCGCGAGATATTTGGGGTGTACGGGTGGTCTGAAACACCCGGTATACATTATATATTATTATAATTCACTTTACTATAATCACAAATGAAGAAAAAACATTTTTCTACATTAGTAACTCTGTAATTTTTAGAAACTTATAAATAGATTTACACATAATTTTTTTGTATTAAGGCTAAAAATATAAAACTAAAATTTTCGTCTTGAAAAATGCTACAAAACATGTTTTATAAGTTTTTCTGCTAAATATCCACCTGTGCGCTTATAATTGGTAAATATCGACAAAAATTGAAAAATCAAGTAGGAAAACAAATTAAATTAGTTATAATTTTTTTACCATTAGAGATGAAAAAAAATGAAAAAACCAAAATTTCTGTCTTACAAAATGCTACAAAAAAGTTTTAATTAGTTTTTTGGCTAAACCTCAACCCTTACCTGTAAAATTGAAACAATCGAAAAAAAAGAGGAAAATCAGATTATTAGAAATGACGCACCACTCGAAATATGTTAAAAGTTCCTTTCAGAGGTAAAATTAATCGACTTTTATAAAAAAACGGCGTGCACCACGACAATTTCTGCCTCAAAAAATTAAAAATTTGTTTTTTAATTTTTTTTGAGAAACCAAATGAACTTGGATGACTTTGAAAAAAATTCTTTTGATAGGTCTCTGGGTACCCTACCTTGATGAATTTTTTCAGAATTTTGAATTAAACACATGGTCAGATTAAAAATTAATACAAAAAATAACCCTCTTTGTCCCCAGGGGGGTGAGGGGAGGGGTGGGGACCATATAAACCATGTCCGCCAATAATTATTACCTCAAGATACAACATTATTTGGTTAATTAGAAATTCCGAATCTGGGGGCATTTCACCTATCTTATATGGGGGGACCCTTTAAGCATTTTCAAGATATTTGACATTGTTTAAAGTTTAGTGCTTTTTCATAATTCAGTTTAAAAATACATATCTTCAAAAAAAATTAAATCAAAGAGAAGTAATGTTGGCTAAAAGAAACCAATTTTGAAGTATAAAATTTCATACCACATTTAGTCAACTTTAAACCATTAAATTGATTTTTTTAATGGAACACCCTGTATTTTCTTCAACGTGTAAAATGTTACGAATTTAATGGTTCATTGTTTATTTATATCAACACAATTTATTACAACAATCCCTAGCATTTTATTTATATCAACACAATTTATTACAACAATCCCTAGCATTGATGAACAAATTACACTGCTATAGCTATTAAATTTTCTTGCAGATATCTAGTATATTTATTTAATCTTACATTGATGAACCATCCCTGATCCGACCATGCACCGAAGGGAGTATATTTTATTTTCAAAATACCCTCTTCGTGCCCGTCACACCGTCATGTAGATTAATTTTTAACCATTAACACATACCATGTATTTTTTTTTTTTATTACATATGATTGGTTCTGTTTTGAGTTATTATTTGTGTGGTGGGTAATTTACTAATATATTATTTGGATACGTAAGTAGATGTAGTTGGTAAAACTGGGACTTATAGGGTGTATCAGATGGAACGCAGCAGAGCCGCCGTATAAACAAACAGTCAGTGGCCAAGGTGGCTCGTGTGCTAGGTGAAACTCGACAATGCATTAATAAACATACTGGATACTCCGAAGAGGTGAACCTCAATTTTATACCAGAGGTCTATATACTAACCGCATGTTATTTATTTTTATTTACCTAATTATAGTTACAACTAAGTTTTATGTATTCGGTTTATTTTTTATTTGTTGTATTTATTGTTAAAACGCCGCTATACCTCATGTATATGCAGAATGCTATTGTTTCTGTTAAAAATGTGTGCCATGCAACACTTTTTAAACAACATCGCCATACCACTTGATGGATTTTTAAGCATACATGCCAATACATTTCATTAACAGACCATGTACCGTATCAGAGATTTGTAGAGAGACATTAACGCCAATGCAAACGGGCGCGCTGAATTTTATCATCCCTAGGGTAGCGACACCTATTAGGAGAAAATCCAAAACAGGTAACCGAAGTAGTCATGTGATCTTATTCCACTGAATTTTTACCATAAGTCTTCCTCTCTTACACTATTCCTTACCAAGCCCGCTAAAATTTTCTTCCCGGAGCATTCCTCTCTTGCTCCACAAGTGTCTTTACGCCGATGAATAGATTGCCATTGACATATTAATAAGATCACACGACTGTTTCGGTTACCTGTTTCGGATTGTCTCCCACTAGGTGGCGCTAGCATATGGACGAAAAAGGCGGCACGCCCATTTGTATTCCTTGTCAATCTCTCTACTCATCTCTGACCGTATATTTATTATAATTTTTTATAAGCGGTGGTGGTGGCAAAATACAATTTTGTAATTGCGCATAAATTGATTAACTGTCATTACGGTCACTGTCACAAGTAATTCTGGATTAGGGGAAATTATGTATTAACCATAGGCAACCAAATATTCTTTGATTATTGGTGTTCCCGTTGATTATCAGTAGTAATATACCTAGATCGAGATTAATTATCAAAAAATTGTTTTTTGAGTACCTTGTTACCTAGTAGTTTAACGAGACAATAGCATTTGTTGTCTGGTTATTAACCGAGAGCTTTAGCTAGTTGACAACAAATGTTATGTCGAGATGAATTACTAAAAGGTAACAAGTACGAAAGAAATGTTTTTTGATAATTCATCCAAGTTCGCGGTATATTTGGGTAGATAATTTACCAAATGAAATAATAATAATAAGGAACAGGAAGTTATGGTTTATTACAAGTTAAATAGTTTGGTTTGCTAGAATAGTAATTGTAAAAATTAATACTTAATGTCAGTGTTATAATGTCATGAACATCATGTTTTTATAATTTTAAAAGCTAGTCACCTAATTACCGTTTTTCTGTTATCGATTATGACAATGCAAAACATTGTTGTAATGTCAAGCTACCCCATTAATTATCGATTTTCTGTTATCGCATCTATTATTATGTGGTAAATTATCTCAGAATCAAATTAACCCTTTCGCATCGACTTTTTTCTCGTCATGATTTATTTTTAAGTAAATTTTTATAAAATAACATAAGTGACATCTAGTGGTGTGATTGTAAAACATTTTTATCCATGGCGCAACTCCCATTTTCCACAACGATTGGAATGTTTTGCACACAGTCTTAACAAACAAAATGTTTTTGCATATACATCAAGTATAGAGGTATTTCAATTTCATGTTCCTTTATCTAACATGTATACATAAAATGAATTTCTGTTTGTGATAGGCAGAAATTCCAGTTGAATTATAATTTTTATTAATTAATTTTACTAAAAAATGAATCATTTATTAATTTTCATGTCAGTTTTACTAATTCATTAATTACTTACAGAAGTTCTCTGTTGAGCTATTTATTGATGATTATAAATATTTACACATTTTAAAACAATAAAAAAAAGATGAATTGTTAAAGAAGTGATACACATCATAAATAAATGAACACATTAGTAATTGTATGTTATTAAAATCAATATACTTAAAAAAAATATGTATATTGCATGGGTTAATTTTAAATGTCTCATTTAAACGATCATAATCTTTGAAAATGACAACAGCACTAAAATAGTATGTTTTTGCTTATTTATTGCTTGTAATATTTTGTGTACCTAAGTGGAAATATGCGTATTAACTACTGCCGCAATTATTTGCATAGCAGCTTGTTTAAGTGCACATTAAGGATAAAAGGAAGAGCAGTGGTGATTGATTACAAATATCTGCAGTACCCCTGTTCTTATAAATATGATTTAGTTTACACTTTTTTTTTCAACAAATATATTTCATAAGATTTAAACATGTCAAGATGTTAACCCTGCAGTGGTCGCTTGGACTACATATTCCACTGATACAAAATCAGTTTTATTTCGTAAGTTATATAAAAAGTCTCGTTTAGATGCGCGACCACTGCAGGGTTAAAATGTTTGTGTGTGCCTTTCTGTTCAGACTACAGAAAGGGAAGATGCCAAAGTACAATAAAGTTGCTTCAGGAAATGAATCCTTTTATGTCAAGGATGAGTCATGTGAATTTGTATACAAGGGAACGGAAAAAATTGTCCAAACCGTTATTCCTATACTTGTTGTCCCTATAAGAGTAAAAATACAGCATGAGTGGTTGTTATGTAGACGCGTTAACATCCATGTCTTTGCTCTGTTATGAAGGTTCACGAGCTGCACCTACTTCATTGTTTCATAGAAGAGATTAAATTTCTTCATAACAACAACTCGGGAAGCACTACTTACTCTTATAGAAAAAGCAGCAAGTATTGGACCTACTCTGCCGAACCTTCAAGAGCAGTGTTGTTAATATAACCTTACATAAAAAGCAATTTAACAAATAATGGTAAAATTGTTACTGCAACTTATGGTCACAACTGTACTATTTTAAATGTACCCCCACTATTAGTTACCAATGAAACAACCCCATTCTACACTATCATGGTAATGATGTCAATTTGACATCACAATTTGAGGTTAATTTTTATTAAACCTAATAATAAGAAATACAAATTCCATTCAAGAACATGGATTAGGCCAGGATCAAGTGACATTAGCGCAAAGGTGGCGAACCTATGACCCGCGGGTCGGACACTGGCCCACGAAGGTTTTTTAAATGTTCCACATGCTGATTTTTATAAACTTACTTTTTATATCATAAGCGAGAACAGACAATAAAAAATGTAAAGAATTAAAGTATAGATATTTTTTGTCGAATATAGAAAACATGTCCAATTGGACTAACTCATTTTCCATCGGATTGCTGCAACTGTGTATGACTCCTAACAGTTGGTCATAAACGTTGTATTGTGAAATGAGGATGAAGAGGCGTTTCGTCAAATTTTCGGCCCTACCGCGGAAATTAAAAAGTGCTCCTTAATTTTTACTTTCACCGATAGAAAAACAAGAATGTATTGTTTTCAACGTTAGGTCGGGTCCCCCCCGCGGCTGCTGGCCCTACACTACGCCACTGTGAAGAGGTCATTTGAATAGAGACCAACCCCCAAGGGCATATGCATTTTAAGGAAACGTAAACCTTTCTAGGGGATTTTAAAAGTGAAAATCAAAAAAGGGTCAACCATCAAGTTTTTCTGTTAACAAATTCGGTATTGGATCATTCCATTCTGTGACTGTTGCTTGACATTTTGATTTTTTTTTTTTATTTTGCATACGTATTTCCAATGTATTGACACTAAAAATTGTCTTTTTTGTGAGCTGCCTTAGTGAAAAGAGTCGGCACATGACTCATGTTGACTTGAGACTCATTTCTAAGAGTCGACTCTTTGAGTCTCAAAATTCTAATTGACACTTCAAAAATAACGAAGAAATTTTTTTTACAAGTTTAAGATTTTTTCTGGCGGCCACTTTTCTTTAGCTCCTCAAGACATTTTTGAACAAAATCGTCGATTTGTTGAAATATAACTTCTGTACCACTAAAGCTATCATGTCCAAAGTCTTTTCTACATGAAATGTTCTATAATTTTGACTAACAATGTTGTAGCTATATTTTATGCAAATATATGAAACACCTCTTACAAAATGTTTAATAATTTCCCTCAATTTATCGATTCGATTTAGTTTTTTTTTTTAAGAATGGTAAACGTTTCATACTCCAAACTTTGTACGTTTGCATAAACCCAGTTGGATTATTAATACACAAAGTTTGAAACCTAAAATTTTCGTCCCAAAACTTAAAAATGTATTTTTTTAGCTCTAAAATCTCAAATGGGATAGCTCCTGTGTTTACACAGAAATGTGCTCTTAGGAGTAAACCTGCAGTAAAAATTTTGAGTTGTAGACAGGATGTAGTTTTAAAGCTGTGCTACATCAAAATAATGGAAAAATCCGACTATTTATTTTTTTCTGAGCCGGGGCTGCTTTTTTAATTTCAAAATTATTTTTACCCTTTTTACCCCCACCCCCTTCCAAGTGACGCCACTGATTTAGTAGACTCATGGACTAGTTTTAACACTATATTACATTACATTAACAATTTTTGTTATGAAAAGTGCTGCTATCTTACGAAATAAGTAATTACTAATATAATTAAAAAAAGATTCGAAAACTGTAAGAGATCCTCAATAAAATTTATTTCTAAAGGTGCGTATCCACCTGCTCTCGCGAACAGCTCGCGAACAGCTCGCGAACACCCAATAATCTGTTCGCCCAATGTTGTCGGGATGTGCGCGAACAGCTCACGTAACATTAAAGAATTTTAACCTGTTCGTCTCGAGTTCGCCAAAAGTCTCGTCAGTTGTCGGTAACTTTAAAGGGTATGTTCGCCAAACCTCAGTCAGGTGTAGACGGTGAAACTGTTCCCATCAATTTTAAAACGAAAAATGATGGAGTGGATGGATGATAACGTACTGACGCTTATAGAAAGCTACCGGGAAAAAGAAGTGTTGTAGAACATCAAAATAACTGACTGTAGGAATAAAATAAAGAAGAGTGACGCTGGGAAAGTTTGTCAAAAGAACTGGATTGTTGCCGCGAAGAAAAAAAAAATGAAAACTCCTTTGACTCAATTTCGATGACGACAAAAGTCAGAGAAAATGATAAAATCTGGGGTGGGCAGGGATGAAATATGCTGTAGGACATAGTTTGGGTTCAAATTTGATCCGTTTCATCAACACAAGACATGTCTATTTAATACCGATAAAACTGGGCGAACTTCTTAGCGAACAACGTTCAACGAAAATGAATTTTTTCATCTAGACATGTTGTAACTGAACGCGGGATGATCGAGATTTGTTTACGAGCTAATCGCGAACAGGGCTTGTAGCTGTTCACGAACTGCTCACAATAAGTTTGCCGGTGGATACGCACGTTAAGGAAACATGATTTTTCAGAGGCCTTATTAAAATTGAATTATATTTTTTTCTCACGGATGACTTTATTTCTCAAATGGTAGAGAAAACATGTTCGTACAGCGCACAGAAAAAACTAAACCCATCAATTACAACTAACTCTAAGGAAATGGAGCAATTCATAGGAATATTGATTTGGATGTCCTCATCAGACAATATTCCTTAAGCAAATATTGGGCGGCTAAAACCAGAATGGTTCATATTGCAGAAAAACAACTGCAAAGGAAAATTACGCATAATATGCCTCAATAAACAAAATAATTGTTTTAAAGATTTTCATACTACATAATGCATGCATAACGTACCCATTTAAGAACAATTTTTTTTAATATCAATAACAACCAAATTTTATAAAAAATATATTTTGGCTTAAAATCACGCAATAGAGGGTTAAAATAAATAATGAACAAAATTTTACCCACTTTTCAAAAAGGTTCGCCATCACTGCTCTAGTGTGTAAAATAAAAATAATTTGGTAATGTAAATTAAATAAATAAAAGCAAATTTTGACCAATGTCAAAATAGATTTCATTAATATTTTTTTTTGTGTGTAAACCGAGTTTTTGTTCTATTTCACTGTATATTTGTATTACTTTGACAGCAGAAGCTTTGATGTTATAATTTGGTAATTTATAAAAGAGCATGATGTTCCACAAAATTTGAAAAATACTAAGGAATTTAGTAGCAGAATTGCAGCTAAGTTAAATCTTATAAAGATTAACAACAATTTTTATATAATATATTGATATTTTAATATAAAATATGTTCATTAAAAAAACCTCATGATTTTTAATTTAAAAAATTTTGGTTAGTAATACATATTGAGGTTATGTTACTTGCGGCATGTTCCTACCGATAAATTATTTGCTGTGATAAACGACGCGGAGAACACGTAGGATCACCTTCCAAAATTCCTTGGGCTGTATTAATAGCATCCTAAGTACGTTTCACTGGTCTACCACTTCCTGGTTTACGGAGAATACTACCCGTTTCACGAAATAATACAACAGATCGTGATAAGGTATTTTTAAATTCATCATAAATAATGGGCACGTTAGGAAATTCTTCCTGAAACTCTGCTAAAGGTGCGTCGAATGAATACACGCAATTTCAGTCCACTTTAGTCCCATTTCGGAAATAACTTTCAATTAGAAACGTTTTTTGCTGGTTGCTGTAAATCATTGTGAGCACGGAATAATTGTGACTTCTGGAAAGATCTGACGTTTATATGTCAATTCCCAACATGTGTCAAGTGTGCCAACTGAAATTTTTAAAACGAAAAAGTCATGGTACACTTAAGGTTTATTTTTAATGAACATACGATATAAACTGTTTCGACATTGAGATTTAGATTTTGGTTATAATTGATTTGCGCTTTGAATAATTTTTTAATATACCATTCCAACCACAATATTATTAATACTATATTGTGATATAATCGAATCATTTAAATACAAATGCATATGCATTCACAAACTTGCATTGCAAATTTTTATTTTCTAATAAATCAACCTATTTTTAGGAACATTTTGTACAGATTGATTTCGAAATTAGAGAAAGTCATTGATAACACTTGGCCCCTTCTTAATATCATGCTCGTAATATGCAACATATTATTTTACACAAGGAACGTCAGAGTGGTAAATTTTTAAGATTCAATTTAGTGATGAATTTGATTACTTTTTCTTTATTAGTTGAGAATTGTATTAAAATGTTGGTGCTCGAGTGTATGAATTTTATTTATGATGTGTATTACATTTCGCAACAAATTATATGTACTTGTATGAGTCCGATTTGCCGTTTGTTGAACAAAATACTGTTCTAATATGTTTCAACTTATTTTTGCTAGATGGAGCTCTCAATTAAAATACTCGGAGACATATTAGATCTCCTATTTAAGTGTGATCCCCAGCATACATGTCATAACATTAATGAAATTATTATGACAGATTTACGCACAATTAGTCAGACGTATATTAAAATGGATAAGGAGAGTCCTTACGCAGTAAGTATTACTATGGTTATTAATATTATTTAATTGTTTGCATGCTGTATACCTGTATTTATTTATGTGTACACACTCGACAAATTATTTACTCTCACACTTTTTCTTCCTTTAACTTCCTGCTGGCAACAGTTAATTTTAAAATTTATGTACGTCTTTGGTGTTCAGTGCTGATAAATTTCTTGAGAAGTAAAATAAAAATATAAGCATCATCATCAACGATATAGTTAAAGTAAATGTGTTTTCATCTTACATGCTAAAATGCATAACGATGATGGCATGAAAATCTGTTTTGGATATCTCATTTAGTTAAATACTTACTTTCACTGTAGACTGCTTCGACAGACCTTTGACTGCACAAGAACCTTTATTTACTTAGCAAGATACCAATCTGCAAATGATGGGAGCCTTTATTGAAAGATTCGTGGTTTTTTTTTTCACCTTTTATGTCTGTCCTTGGTACATAGACCAATAGCCATCATCAATTTTTTTTTGGCCTCGGGATCGTAGCCCATATGGCCAGTTCGAAGCGGTTACTAGTTATATCCAATTTTTGGATGAATAAATGAACAGATGAATAATGTCAGATGTATACAACAACCATGGACCCAAGCGAATGCTTCTCGATCGCAACTTGCACAAGCGCTCACCTGTACCCGCCCCCCAACATTAATTATTTTAAATTTTTCGAATACATTGGAAACGATATGAGTAAATGAATAATGATAGACGCTTACAACTCCCAGGGACCCGAGGCGATATTTTTCTATTCGAAAAATGTAACGCCCGGGCGGAGAATCAAACCCAACTAAGCTTGTGTTGCAGCAGTCAAATGCACACACACTTAACCAATACATCAACGACCCCCATTTGTGGTATTAAAAACAAATAAATAAAGGAATTAGGATATTGATATAAAATAGAATTAATACTACCAAATAGTCAGTTTAGTGTCTGATTGTTTAAAATTCTCTAAATTATCTTCTATCATTTTCACGCACCATTCATCATCTTCCTCTTTTGCTATTTTTAATTTTCAACGTATATTACCTTTAATCTGGACCAGTTTGGTTACCTTGTAGTATAATGTATCTGTAGATCAGATAACTGATCCTGAAGTTAATCTTGAAGGTCTTAATTTTACTAGATTTGAAACAGTACACAAATGTAAATACTAAATTTTAAATTTGTTTATTTAGTCAAGTATCTCTGAATTTTCATGTACAATTTTTAGCCGAACTTAGTTGCAATACTCATCGACATATTCCGCCAAATGACAAACGACCATTACATCGCTTACATAGACGCTTTCGCGACACCCACCGATATTCTGGACTTCCTCACCGAAATCCTAATGATATTCAAGGAACTAGTCAATAACTCCATATTTCCGCAAGATTGGAGTGAAATGATCATGCTCCAGAACTACGTCATCCTCAAAGCTTTAAGATACTTCTCTCACACAATTAGAGACCACTTCTTCGACATATTCGACCACCAGGCTTGGAGCAACTTCTTCCATTGCGCGATCGCCTTCATGACGCAACCCGCCTTGCAACTAGAAACGTTCACGTCCAACAAAAGATTGCGGGTTATTAAACGCTACAAAGATATGCGGAGGGAAATGGGTTTCGAAATTAGATCGATGTGGTTTAATCTAGGACAGTACAAAAGGAGATTTGTGCCGGGATTAGTGGAGAATATCTTGGAGATGACTTTAATACCTGAAACGGAATTGAGAAAGGCGACGATACCTATATTTTTCGACATGATGCAATGCGAGTATTACTCCTCGAGCATCGAGTTCGAGAGTTTCGGTGATACGATTAGGAATTCCAAAAATGTCAAAGGGAACTTCAACGAATTCGAAAATGAAATTATTGCTAAATTAGATACCTTAATAGAGGGTGGACGAGGCGATGAAAATTACAAGCAACTTTTCAATGGGATTATGATGGATCTTTGTTCGAAACATGCTACCCTGCATGAAAATGGAAAACTATTCGTAAATATAGTGACTAACCTAATGGAAAGGTTACTGCAGTACCGACTTATTATGTGTGATGAAAACAAGGAGAACCAGATGATTTGTATAGTGAATTTGTTGGATTTTTACGCGGAAATTAACAGGAAGGAAATGTACATCCGTTATGTTTACAAGCTGTTTGATTTGCATTTGGAGTGCGATAATTACACGGAAGCTGCGTACACTTTAGAACTGCATTGCAATTTGCTGAATTGGTCGGATGAAATGTTGTCTTTACTCTTGAAAAGCAACAGGTATGAGGATGCGCATACTCATCGACAGTTGAAGGAGTCTTTGTATTACAAAATCATTGATAATTACAATTTGGGAAAGGTAAGTTGAAAAAATACTATCTTATTTTTGTTTGAATTTCCAATCCAATAGGGATAATCAGTGACATTACAAAATTATTCACAATTGGCTGTGATATTGTTTTTTTTCCCCTTTTTTTTCTATATCTTCTAATAACCAAGATTCCCTATAGGTACATCCAATTTGGCCCACCCTGTACATAAATAATAAAATACAATTTAGGAATATTCAAAACCCCAACTACTAAAATTCCATATTAATTTTTAAGCAATTTCAACTGTAGGGTTCGCTAATGAAAACCACATTACATTTTCGGATTTCACGCAAACAAGATGTATCACATTAATTTTAATTTTTAGATGTGGGAATGCGCTTTAGAAAAGTGTCAAGAGCTGTCAAAACAATATGAGGAGGAAACGTTTGAATACGAAAAGCTCAGTGAATTGTACAAACGGATGGCTCTCTATTACGATGATATTATGAAGAAGGTGAGGCCCGAACCGGAGTATTTTAGAGTAGGGTATTTTGGATATGGATTTCCGAAATTCCTGCAAAACAAGGTGTTCGTTTACCGGGGTAAGGAATACGAACGACTCGGGGATTTCCAAACGCGTATTTTAAACGAGTTCCCCAAAGCAGAGTTGATCACGAAGTTAACTCCGCCTGGTGATGATATTAGGACCTCCAAAGAACAATGTATCCTTTTTAAACCACATTTAGAGAAAATTTGTGTACTTTGCAAATATTTCTTTTCAATTTTCAAAGTCATATATCGAGCGTACAACAAAAATCGACGACAAAGTTGGCGTTGGAAATCTCGAGTCACGTTTGCACTGAGATCACACGTGTGGAATGCTGATTGTGGTTAAACGGTGACATGTCAATATTATAGTTAGGGGTTATTAACCTCTACACACCCAGGTCGCCACATGTGGCGACAAGCAAAAAAAATATATTTTACAAATAAAATAAAAATTTACCGCTTTAGCTCTATCTATGGAATATTTTTTCATATTTTTTTGCAAAAATGAGTTTATGACAGTGGAATAATATTTCGTAGAAAACCGTAACAACAACAAAAAAGTAATTTTTCAATAAACCCTGGATTATGCTATAACCCAATCAAAGTAGTATGGGTGCAAAGTGGTTAACATCTGACATGTCAACATGACAATCAGTACTTTATGTGAGCGCGTGTTCAGACATGACTTTAGATTTCCATCTCCAACTTCGTCGTCGATTTTTGTTGTACGCTCGTTATAAATTCCTTTAAGAAAAGCAAAACATCTTGTAGATTATACTGGGTGAGTAAATAATTGAGATTTTTTTTACGAAGTTGGCATCAAAGAAATTGGCAGTACTGTGACGTGTGGGATCGAATATTCCCAAACACCATTTTCATTCAATTTGCCGGTTCGAAAATATGGCATAGTAAAACATATTATGCCAAAAGTAAAAACCATTTGAGATGAAATTGCGTGCACACAGGGGCGGCTCGTGGATGTTCGGTGGTGAGGCAACGGAAGAAAATTTGACCGAAAAAGTAACGGAATATTTGCTTCCTCTATTAGGGTAAGTAGTGTAGCATGAGCGGCATCTTTGTCTTTGCCTCACCTACAGAAATCCACGATCCGCCGCTGCGTGCACACAATTTCATCTCAAAATGGTTTTTTCTTTTGGAAATGGTCTTTGGGAATATTCGATCTCACACTAAATTATTAACTATTCGGAGTCACATGTATTATATCTCCTTATCTACACCAATGAGCAAAAAATAAGTGTTACCAAAGTATTTTTTCAAAATCATTGCCAACCAAAAAAAGTCTCTAATCAATTTCATCTGGTAGAAGAGCAAATTTAAATTTCATAAGGGATCTCTATAACAGATAGAAAAACAGATGTTTATTTTTTTTTTAGAGAAATTTAATGGTGAAAACCAATTGTATTTGAAAAATGTAGTTGATATTTGATTTAATTCCTCTTGAAAAAATGCTTAAATAACATGAAAATTATTTCAAAAAGTTCAAAAACAACCGAGATATCGACATGCTTAAAAAATCATAAAAAAATAATTTTGGTTATATCTCAAAAACCAATTTGTCTAGAAAAAATATCTAGGACATGCTATCTCTTATAGTTATCCACATCCCCTATAAAAACATCAAAATTTAACTACTATTATGTAGTGCCATTCCAAAATGTTGTGACACCTGTGGATAAAGTTTGCACAAAATGAGAAAATATTCGGAGAGAACGCGATAACAAATCTATGTGTGGGCGCATCACTTAATTGAATATGAACCATCACTTTGCGACGATTCTGTGTATATATTTACATTACGCTTACGTGGCGCTTGCTAAATAATTATGAGTTTCCGGCGCTCCCTCTTGAAATTTAATATGTTGACTGGCCAATGTGACACTAGATATTGGGATGACTCTACAAGCCTTTCTAGGAATAAATTTAAAATAAAATCGTACAATTACAAATTTCTTAACTATGATCAGATTTACAAATAAACAAAGTACATCCGATAATGGAGAGAAAGAAGAGGTTTTCCGGAAAACCAGTTGCCGATCAAATATTGAAATTCTACCAAGTGAACTATATCGACGAGTTTCAATACTCGAGACCGTTCACCAGGAAGGATCCGCATATCGATAACAATAATGAGTTTTCAACTCTGTGGCTAGAGAGGACCATACTAACCACTGAGCATTCTCTGCCACACATACTGAGGTGGTTTCCCGTGAAGGCGAGTCGCACCTTTGAAATTTCTCCCTTGAGCAATGCCATCGAAACCATGCAACACGCCAATAAGGAATTGCGAGGGTTGTTTCTTTTGTACAGTAGGGATATGGCCATGCAGATCAATCCTCTTAGTTTGAAGTTAAATGGTGAGTAATTTTTTTTACTACTAAATAAGCCACTTCGTTCGCGTGGTCTTCAATTTAATGCGATAATATATTTGAGGAGCAGACTTGCAAAACGCAGTTTGTCCAAAATTGTAAATTTTCAGGAATGGCAAAAAACGGGTGCTCATAAACGGCCTTAGTTACCGAGTTGCGATTTATAGTAAAAAATCAAGAAAAAATAGCATGTGTAATGACTAGATTTGCCGACTGGAAAAAGCGAAAATAGCTTTATATTTTAAAAGAAAGAGGTGGACAAAATGCAATTTGCATGTCTCTAGTGGACAAAGAGCGTTTTGATTGTCGCTCAAACAGATTTTTGTGTATAATAATCTAAAAAAATCAAACAAAAACATGTTCTCAATAAACAGTAGTTTTATTTTTCTTTTTTATAATCTTTAAATAAAATTAACTTCTTCCGTGCCATTACACTCACATTCTTCATTTTCTTCAACAACCATTTCTCCATCTTCAGGGTACTCTGCAAAAATTGGAAGTAACCATTCCAACTCCGGATCATTGTTCCAGTTTTCTCCAGATAATGATTCCAATAATTTTTTCAAACTGTATTTTTTTTCTTTATCTTATGACCCAAAGGTAGCCCCAGTAAGTCTACTTGGTCGAACCGTGCGCGTGGTTTTAGTAGCGATTGCAGTTTTTTTGTCTCATCTGAAGTGCGATATAGTAATTCACTTTTTACCAAAATATTATTGGTGATAACACTTTTTTTAATAAAAAAATCTTCGACAAGAACTTATGCCATTCACTTTTTTGAGCCACAACAACATATTTTTGATATCAAGCAAATTCCAGTCGAATCCAAGTTTTCGTACCTTGCCCACTTTGGTGTAGAGATCCCAATATGCATCTGGAGTTTTTATGATACTGTGAGACCGTAATATTTTCTCGATTCATCCAAAGATACGATCGGCGGGAAGATAGGAGTGACCTCTGATCGGAAATATTATTTCTATTTCCCTTACTTTTTCACCTGAAAACTTATAGAGCCAAAACATCAAAGCATGTATGACATGACTATTTTTGTTTTGGCCCCCACAGCCATCTGAAAAAAAACGGATTTCGCATTTTCAGGAAATTCAGCTTTTTTCAAAAAATCAATGATAGCAGATGATGTCTCAGTAGTCCCCCTAGCCACTTGGTGCTCCATCCACGTGTAGAATATCACTATCACCAACAATGGGCTCACCATCTACAGATTCCATTGTGACTGAAACGTTGTGAAAAAGTTGCAAAATAAACACACAATGCTTGCAAATAAACCGAAACCGCACTAACAGCAGTTAGGTTATGAAAACAACGTGTTTGCGGCTGGACTGGAGGTGGTTTGTTCGTCTTGTGGACAAAATGCGTTTTGTTTGTCTAATGTCGATGGACTAAATGCACTTTGCATGTCTATGTGGTTTTCGCAGAATATTTTAAGTAGGATAGAATGTGATTTGGATATTGAAGATTTTATGAAACGATAGCCATTTAACTCAATATTGTAACGCCACCTATAGTTGAAAAAGTGAAAATTTGGACAAACTGCATTTTGCAAGTCTGCTCTTCATTTAATAATGGTACCCAGCATGCGTTGCAATGCTACTGAAAGGAAGAAAGTGTTTGTATTTTAATGCAGTTTATTGAAGCACTTTGACAAATGAATATAATAATTATTCCTGATATAATAATCGCCGAATACAAGAAAACTATTGAGATTAGGAACAGGGAACCCTTACACAATCTGAAAGATAATTGGATTCTACTTAAGAATAGGTTACTACAGGGTGTGTCATTTGAAAAAACGAAGTTATTCAACTTTATAAGTTGGGTTTTTCTACCGCATTTTTTTATCACCCTGTATAATTTTTTGTATGAAATCATGGTTGGCTCTATAGTTCGAACCTTCAACCAAATAATAGAACTGATTTTAATCGTTCAACGTCAATCACTGGGGCAAAAATAAAATTTCATCCAGACCATGCATTTCAACAAATCTTCAAATATTTCGAAAACGGCAAACAATAGGTATAGGGAGTTTTGAAGTAACTCATCTTTATTTGCTCCATAAATACATTTTTCGAAATTTTGAAAAATAAGCACGTGATTGACCGTTCCCAGAGCTCTGAAACACCCTGTATAAATACTTAACTTTTCTTGATAAAGGGCTATCAACCTCTTTTTTTAATACAGAAAAATATCTTTTGGTTCTCTGAAATTGATTTAAACAAAGATAATGAAGGTACCAAGCATATAATGTTAGAAGTCCCTTGCATCGTGTTTGAAGTACAGTCGAAACAATATTTATTAAGCGGCAAATCTAAACAATTGGAAATTCTATCACCCATTTTGGTATTAAATGAAATTAAATTTGATGTATTATATTCCATCAGGTATTCTGGATCCTGCTGTTATGGGTGGTATAATGAACTACGAGAATTCATTCTTTACGACCGAATACGCTAACGCACATCCAGAAGATTCGGAGCTCATAGAGAAACTGAAGGAATTAGTCGCCGAACAAGTGCCCATCCTAGAATTATGTGTTCAGATTCACAAACAAAGAGTGCCTGAATCATTGCTTCCACTTCAGGATAGACTTGAAACGTGTTTCTCCAAGATGAGGGACAGCATCCATGAAAAATATGGCAAAAAGGTAAATAAGAAACAAAATAATATAATTTTTGTATAATAGAACTCCTACTTTGTTTTTACCACAAATAATTTTTGACGTTTAACCCTAAATAACTAAACATGCATCTAATAGACTAACGACTTCTGACAGTTTTGTGAAGGAAATTATGGAGAGCTCACTTTTACCATCTGCCTGGAGTGCAAACGCTAATGTTTAGCACTTTTCTATATTTTCATTGAAGTATTACAATTTCTCTCTTAATTCAAGCTAATTTGTTCAAAATAATTCAAGAACTTTTAAAAATATACTTGATTTTAATTTGTAGTCTATGAGTCGAATGATTAGTCGCAGAGTAACACTGAGTTAAGTTTAGTTATCTAGGGTTAAAAACTGAAGTTATTTAAATGGTTAATGTTGATACAATGACATTTCGTACAAGACAAGCAGGCATTTGTATGAAGAACTAGCTGTTGCCTGCGACTTCGTTCGCTTGATCTTCAATTTAATGGGACAGTATATTTAATACGAGTGCCTGCCATGCGTTGCAATGTCACTCAAAGAGAGAAACCATATAAAATCACGAATTTGTTGAAACGACTCGCGCGCCACCTATCGTAAAATGGTTGTACTAATTCAGAAACCTTCGCGGGCATGTGCACATCAACTCGCAATCGGATAAATGGTATACGAACGCATATGGTACAAACAAAGATACTTTCAATTTTATATACAGGGTATTTCAGAGCTCTGGGAACGGTCAATCACGTGCTTATTTTTCAAAATTTCGAAAAATGTTTTATACAAAAGTTGTGTATAATAGTGAGCTGCACGCCCTAAAAATATTTAAATTTATACAGGGTGTCTCGTAACAAAGTTACAGACCAAACTTATGTTTTTTTAAATGGAACACCATGCATTTTTTGTCATTTTTGAATTATATGGAGCAAATAAAGGTGAGTTACTTCAATACTCCCTATACCTATTGTTTGCCGTTTTTGAAATATTTCAAGATTTGTTGAAATGCATGGTCTGGGTGAAATTTTAATTTTGCCCCAGTGATTGACGTTGAACGATTAAAATCATTTTAATTATTTAGTTGAAGGTTCTAACTATAGAGCCAACCATGATTTCATGCAAAAAATTATACAGGGTGATAAAAAAAATGCGGTAGAAAAACCCAACTTATAAAGTTGAATAACTTCGTTTTTTCAAATGGCACACCCTGTATTTAGTAACGTATACTTAAGTAGAATCCAATTATCTTTCAGATTGTATAAGGATTCCCTGTTCCTAATCTCAATAGTTTTCTTGTATTCGGCGATTATCATATCAGGAATAATTATTATAATCTGAAAAATAATTGGATTCTACTTGAGAATACGTTACTAAATACAGGGTGTGCCATTTGAAAAAACGAAGTTATTGAACTTTATAAGTTGGGTTTTTCTACCGCATTTTTTTCATTACCCTGTATATTTTTTTCTATGAAATCATGGTTGGCTCTATAGTTCGAACCTTCAAGCAAATGATTAAAATGATTTTAATCGTTCAGCGTCAATTACTGGGGCAAAAATAAAATTTCACCCAGACCTTGCATTTCAACAAATCTTCAAATATTTCGATAACTGCAAACAATAGCTATAGGGAGTACTGAAGTAACTTACTTTTATTTGCTCCATATAATTCAAAAATGACAAAAAATACAGGGTGTTCCATTTAAAAAAAAACAAGTTTGGTCTGTAACTTTGTTATGAGACACCCTGTATAAATTTAAATATTTTTAGGGAGTGCAGCTCACTATTATACACAACTTTTGTATAAAACATTTTTCGAAATTTTGAAAAATAAGCACATGGATATGTTGTATACACCTTTTTTGTTCTCAGACATGCGAAGATTTAAAAATGGAAATGTCCGTCACACTGAGGCGGCAAGCAAGTATGTTAGACGAAAACAGAATGTCTGAAATTTCCAACGTCACTGAGTGAGTATTACAGAAAAATCTACATTCCTACCCATTTCATGTTACGTTTTGGTTAAATTTTTTTTATATAAAGCAGGTGGCTTTTAAACTGTGCGAACATGCATGCGTTATTGAGCCCGGCATATCTTATCATTTAACAAATAAAAGCTGTCTGTGCAGCGCAGCCGAAGGAGTTATGCATGTTCTGACAATTTCTGTGAGAGAATTGTTTTATTGTTTCTTTGTGTTATTTTATATAGTAACGTTGGTGCTAGAAGCCGCGTGTCAAGCTTAACGAGATCGCAAGTAACGTCTTTTAAAAATTTGACATCATCATTTAATTTCACTACTTCATCGCCAATAATTTTGAACAGGTTTGTATGAGTTTATTTATACGTAGTGAGTAGTTGACGCAATGGTTACACGTTTAAGATTAAGTGGGTAGAAAAACACAGCACTGCACGTTTATGTAGAAGCATGTACGCAGGGTGCGCCAAATTCGATTCTATGCATGGTGGATACTGGTTATTGTAAGAGCTACAGGGTATGAGCGATACTTAAAGTCACTTAAAGTATATTTAGAAATAATAAGAATCTTTGCATTATATCTTTCAGATCTCAGGAAATAGAACTTGAAGCTCATAATTTTTTTTACGAAGTTGGTATCAAAGAAATTGGCAGTACTGTGAAGTGTGGGATCGAATATTCCCAAACACCATTTTCATTCAATTTGCCGGTTCGAAAATATGACATAGTAATAAACATCTTATGCCAAAAGTAAAAATAATTTTGAGATGAAATTGCGTGCAATTTATTTTATTTTGTAAATCTTTATTCCAATTATTACTCAGAATATGTTTTAATGACCTTTTTGGGATATGATAATAGGAACTTCATGAAGTATAGATATACTATGCAAACTAGAGGTAGGCGAAATGACTCTTTTTTTTAGTCGACTAATCATGAAGAGTCGACTAAAAGTGTTGAAAATTAAATTTACTTAATAAATATTTCGAGTTATATTAAATAAATGATATTGAAATTATGTTTCAGAAACCATAAACAAGCATCATATCAATAATAAATAGAAGCTCTGCGTGTTCCGCGCTCCCGCGTAGCGTGCAAATTTGCTAGCGACTTGTGACATGGCACAATATTCAACGACGTTGGCGGCGCAAAAACCGCATGTTTGTGCCAACTCACACCACTAAGCCTGAATAACCTCTTGAAATTTGAAGTAATTACTTTCCAAATTAACCTCAAATAGTGAGAGTTGCCGTATGGGAGTATAATATTCTGATGGCTTTAACGAGTGGTATCATTGATAATGAATCAAAGCACGAGTTGTATTTGTGGACGGAATACAATAAACATTATTACTTGAAGAAATGCCTCGCCCTCAGCTTAAAGATCATAAATGTCAGTTTTGACATATATTTGGGCCTAAAGTGTGATATAGACAGCCTTACAGCACTGCGGGCGGCCCGTTGGTGTAGTGGGTATAGGCGAGCGCTTGTGCCGGTTGCACCGCGTGCCGTGTGGGTTCGAATCCCAGCCCGGGCGAAAGATTTTTCGGGGATCGAGAAGTATTCGGTCCGGTCCATGGTTGTTGTGTATACGTCTGACATTATTCATTTATTTATTTGTTCATTTATTCATCCAAAAAATACAAAATTCAAAAATTACAATATTCGATGTGACTGAATGGCTCATGCCTAAGTAAAAAAAAAAAAAAACAGCACTGCGACCTGGTTAGGTATTTTATACTAATACCCTATTATTTCATAAGGTCAATTTAATTCCAGGGAAGCATTGATCTGGTCCATTCTGGCAGTTTTGCCATTTTTCCGGATAGGCCAGTCTGGTAGTATATACAGGGTGCCCGTTTTTGGAGCTCAAGCATGAGGATCTCGGTTATTTGAAGAGATACAAGGTTGGTTAAATTATGGCAAAGTTGTCCAATCTGGAGTGTAACATAATGCCGTTTTGAAACATTAAATATTCCGACTACTTCCGAAGATATCCGAAAAAAATCGAAATTAAAAAAAAAAAAAATTATTTTTTTGCGAGACTATAGAGATACTTTCACATTTCGAAGCAATGCGTAATAAAGTTCTAGCATATCGCGTTTTTCTTCACTTGAAAACGGCATTTTATTATAAATGTATAGCAGTTTTGGAACTGTAGGTCAGGATAAACGAAATTCAGTCGAAGTGTCAAAAATTGCTTTCTTAAACAAAAGTCTAGCTGTCATTTCCAAGGCACTCTTTGCAAAAACAGGCTAGAGCAAACCCCAACACATGACATATCACCGTAATCAGAAAAAAAATCTGTATTGGAAAATGTAAAAATACAAGATGGCGCCCATAAGAAAAACAAAGTTGATGATGTTTCCCGAAAATCGAAACGTCGAATTTTTATTATTATATCACCACGTTGTAGAGCGTACAAAGTGGCAATGATAAATGTCAGTTGTTTTGATGTATCTCTATAAATAGTCTCGCAAGAAAATAAAAACATTTTTTAAAAATTTCGATTTTTTTTGGATATCTTCGGAAGTAGTCGGAATATTTTATGTTTCAAAACGGCACTATGTTACTCTCCAGATTGGGCAACTTTGCCCTAATTTAATCGACCTTGTATCTTCAAATAACCGAGATCCCCATGCTTGAGCTCCAAAAACAAGCACCCTGTATACAGGGTGTATTTGAAATAACGAACAGGCTCGTAACCACAAAGAGATTATATTATTTTCAAACAATATTCGTAATTATTTTGTTTATAACTATAACAAAAAGCCCGCAATTAATTATTAAAGTTAATGAGTGAAAATACGTTGTTTTTGGGCAGTGGTAATGTGACCTAATTTTTAAACAGCATCGGCTTTAGATATCGAATTACAACAAGCGCGTAGGAAATATCTGAGTGCTCTTTAAGCGTCAATGAACTTGAGGACTGTTTATCTTTTACAAAAAAAAAAAACGTTGCGATAACACTTTCGGAGGCAAGAAATCGTATCTCGCGTTTTAAATAAACAAACACACATTCCATGCAGACCTATTTAAATGAGAACAGCATAGGTTCTCAAAATGTTTAAAAAACCTCGAAAAATTAGGAAAATTCAAAAACAAAATTCGAATAAATTTTGACGTAAATGTGTTCACAAATAGTTTGTGTATGTGCCCTTAAATGCCTGTTCGTTATTTCAAATACACCCTGTATACACAAATTATGTTAATATAAGAAATATATCTATTAACTCTGAATATGAAATGCCAATGCATAACAAAACAAATATTTTAGTATAAGAAATGTAAATTAATATTATTATGAATTTATAAGAAAAAAAAAGTGGAATTCTCCTTTAAATTTGTTCTTGACAATGCATTATTCACATGCCAAGATCAAAATCGGTTTCTGATTCATAATCTTGATGGTCCACAACTCTCTAGCTCTTATTACAACCAAATTCTGCATGCGTAGAGTCGAATTTTGTTCACGCTGCACAATAACAATTAACTTAGAACTTCTTTACTAACAGTTAACGTGGGTATTTTATTTGCAGACGTTCATCACAAAATGGAATTCAAATGAATCTGCACCCTCCTAACAGACATAACATATCTCTAGCCTAATTAACCCCACCTTCATTACATTTTAGTCTTATTTTCCCCCGCTCCCCCTCTTTTTTAAATCACGAAGCTTCCATTGGGATTGATTGGTAAATATTTTATATTAACAGCCCTGGTTGTAGTTTAGTAAATAAAGGCTTTCTTGGCGAACTGCATGTAAAGAAATAGTTGTTGTGTTTAGTTTTAAATAAAAAAAAAAATTGTAACGTCTTTATCGTGGCCATTCAATTATTTAGTTTGAATCGCATAGATGTGACTGAACTTTAAGATGTTTATATTGAATTTGAATAAAAATGAGTGCCCTGTTTTTTCTTGTTTTGTGTTAATTTTAATAAAGGCAAGGGATGCGCTATAAATTAATCGTTAGTTATGCAACTATTATGCATATTTCTGTGGGGACACCTTGAGCATAGGAGCAGTAGAAATCCGAGGCAGCAATGGTGCCGTAACTTGGGAAACGAGAAGAATAAATATATATTAAAAAATATCAGAGACTGAAAGTACCTAATTTAATTTGTACGTGTTTTCTTAGTCATAATAAACCAGCAAACGAAGGATAAGCAGTTATTTTATATCATACCGTAATTCTAATGTAACGTACTAAGTGGCAGAGTCATTAGTTGAGCTTTGTCGACAACTCCCACAACGTTACATCTGGTGACCCCGACGTTTTTCTTATAATTAGAAAAATTTAATATAGTGTAGACTAAAATTCGAATTTTTCATTATTATTAGCAATTATTTACTTATATTTTGCTTATCTGTTAGTACTATACTGAATAAACATTTTTTTGCACTGATTTTGCTCCAAAGCAAAGTCTTTATAGGTTTGTTTAATGGATGTAATTTGTTATTTAAGTTTATTTGGTTTAATTTATTTTATTTATTTATTCAATGGAATCACCTTTTACACACCACAAGAAGTATTGTTGGTTTCTTGGTTAGTTTCCAAATGAAAAGATCTATGGAAGTGGTGGATGACCTTGATGACACCAAAACGCAAAAGAAAAGGGGGCCACATTCCTATTGATTGATTCAATAACTTTACTCTTACAGCTATGCTACTAAATTTTTACATATTATGTCACCCTCTGAAAGAGTCAAGATCAGTGCGATAGGGCATAAGATTAAATGTTCAAAATGGGCAAAATAGCTTAATGTAATAAATTAACCCTAGCTTATTCTTGTTTTGCACAATTAACAATAATTTGTAGACAAATTGATTGGTTCTGGTATTTAACCCTTTCGGCCCAGGTGGTGGCAATTGCCACCGCAACATTTACATGTCTCTACTTACTATGACAATCCATATTTTTGCTGTTTATCACTAGATGTCACTTCAACAAAGCCTCACTAATTAATTCCTATACTAATTAATCAAATCAGTTCAAATTTGGTATTTATGGTCTTAAGAAGCTCTCTATCAATAATAATTAACAAAAAAATTTTTTTTTCAAATATAAAAATCCAGGGCTGAAAGGGTTAAATAAATAGAGGTGTTGCTTCCAATAATTTAATTAACCTCAACTGAAAAAGCCTACTAGGACTGAAACTGCCAGTGATGGGGAAAAACCTACTTGATTTAAAAATGGTTGTTTTATATATTTATGGTGATTGAACAACTTAAAGAAAAAGCATAGGTCACACAGTTTTTATTTCTTTACATGATCCTTAAATTCAGTCATATCTTTGCGGGACTCAACTTTTGTATACTAACAAATTTCAATTGCAGCAAAAATTCCTCACCAAGTACTAAGAGTTTACTTCTATCGCCGGCAAGGAGTTTGTCCCACACACCTTCCAGTGTCAAAAAGGGTAAAAAGGACAAACGTAGGAGTAAAACGGAATCTCTCAATAATTCTATTAATATAAGCACTCAGTGGTATACATCTGATACTGAATTAAATTTGAACATAGCGACACCTTTGGTTGAATTACGGCAGGAGGTACGGAAACAAAAATTGTATAATTATTCAAAATATTACTTTGTAAAATAGTTTCTTTTTTAACTACTGTTAAATTGTGAATTTTATTTATTATCCACAATTTATAATGATGTAAAAGTCAATAATGCATATTAAGTTTGTTATTTCGTAGCTTACTCCGAAACGTCCTTTGAGGTCTGAAGTTGAGAAGGAAAAACGACTCAGCCGACCTTCAAGCGGACAATTTTCCAGACCCTCTAGTATTTCTATCAATATGAGAGCACCCAGTAGCTCAGGAACGAGCAGTAACAGAGATTCTATCGGTGAGTTTAATTTAATTAATCCGCTTTTTATTTCATGTAAATACTTGGAAATGTAACATACAAAATATTTTTATCAAAAATGCTTTCTACACTTGGGAAGAATTTTTTTATTTTAAGTTTTAGGAGTGCATGTACTATCTTTTCTTTTTTGTGACGTATGTAAACCTCTAGGTATAAACATTAATAAAGAATTATGTAATATGTATAAAAAATATTTAGATAAGGCATGGCCATGATAAACAAAATCACGGTCTTAGATTAGTTCAGCATGTTGTTGACTTTATGTCAATTAAAAGTCAGTTTTGATTTAACCATGGTATTCTCACAACTTCACAAGCGTTTCATCATTGAATCGTATTTCTGTAATGGACATCTTGAAAGTGGGCAATGGATTTATAATACTCGTCCATGCCTGGTTGAATTTCGACAACAGTTTCCTGATTTTGTGTTTATGGAAGCAGATTTTTTCAATGTAATCCGGAATTGTGTGCGATTATTCAGTGAAACAGGGAGCGTAACACACAAGAGCGGCGGTGGCAGGCCAACAGTTCGCACGGAGGAAAATATTCAAAATGTCCGGGAGATTGTTAATGAAGCACCTACCGTCGCCGCAGCTGCCTTCGCCACCGCTGTTGTTGTGTGTTTCTTGTGCTGTTTCATAGCAACCCGACTCCAAGAGCTAGCTGGAGGTCATCGGTTTTTCACACCCCGCGCAGCGACCCCCTGTTAACACAAGTTTTATTTGACAATTAGATTATCTTAACCTTACTTTTAACAACTGGTGGCGAAGACGTGATGCGACGTATCAAACCTGCAACGTACGTTCCGAAATACAAAGCCACCCTTTATCTAAATAATTTTTATACATATGGTACATTGAGTGTTTCATGGCATGACTTGGCTTATTGAACTAGCAAAGTCCTGTCAGATACATCCCTTATTCAACAGATACTTCCGACTGGTTTTGACAGTTCAGCCGATTCAGTTAAATAAATTTTTCATTGCAAACATGATTGGTAAGCGACTGATTCTGATTTACGAATACATTTTGATTTCGAATATGAAGCACATATGGATTTGGATTTGTATTCGGAAATCTAAATTATTATATTAAAATAGGGGAGGAGAGATTGGTAAAGGCAGTATGGTGGGGGTGTGTGAATGGGGAAGAGGGGAAATGGAGAAGGGAGAGAAGGAAGATGTATGAGAGGGTGGGGTTATCGGAGGCAAAGGTGATAGAGTGGATGGGGAGGGGGGTGAAGGTGGCGGGATGGGTGAAGGAAAAAATGAGAGAGGTGGATATGCAGGAGAGACAGGGGCGGATAGAAAGGAGTGAATATAATGATATGTATGGGAGGTGGCAGGTGTACGGGAGAATACCAGAGTATTGGGGGGAAGAAGGATGGAGTAGGGAGGAGAGGGTGAGGTTGGCGAGGGCGAGATGTGGGTCAGGAGAGAAAGGGAGGAAGAGGTGGATGGGGGAGGATTATATGAGATGTGGGCTGTGCGAGTGGGGGAAGGATACATGGAAGCACTTGGCGGAAGAATGTGAGGGGGTGAAAGAAGAATGGGTAGGAGTGAGAGGGAATAGAAGGGTGACGGAATGGATGAGAGAGGATGGGGCAGGAGTGAAGACGCTGGAGAAGGTGGGATGGGAGAAAGAGGGGAGAGGGAGGGAGGGGAGGGGTGGAAGGGGGGGGTGAGGGATGTAAGGAATTAATTTGTTTTTTGTTTTGTATATATGGTTATGCCAATAAAGGTTCTTTTTTTTTTTTTTTTTTTTTTTTTTTTTTATATTAAAATACCCTACAAATTAAAATCCGCCTCGCTCTCTCGCGGACAATTGACCCCGTACAAGGTGTTCCGCAAGGTTCTCCATTATCTCCTTAGCTATACACTATATTTTCTTCTGTTTCAAATCCTAGTCCATGAAGTGGATGTTTGATGTTCAAAATGGCGAATCCTAATAAACCCTTCCAAAACTCAAGTTCTTTTCCTAGACCTTCTCCAAACGATCCTAAAATCTCAACAATCATATTATCTCACAATCCCCATCTTGTAAATACCTTGGAATCCTAATAAATACCAAAATTTTCTTTAAACCCCATACCAAAGCCACAAAGGCGAGAATCGTTGCAAGGCCCACACATTTTAAGTTTGGCCCTTGCCAAAATAAAAAATAATGGTTCTTATCTCTTGAAGCATTTTGTTGTTTTTTTTAATTTATTAACACCCTGTACATCTTATCTCAATTTTTTTGATGACAAACAATTTTTTTCGACAACCAGAATTTTTTATAAAGAATGACTTTTTGCCGTAAAATTAATAATAAAGTTTTTTCCCTTTCGTCAACTCCGTGGACACTCGGTATAATTATGTTTTATTAATTGTATTGTACAGGGTGTTTCAGAGCTCATCGCGTGCTTATTTTTCAAAATTTCGAAAAATGTTTTATACAAAAGTTGTGTATATTAGTGAGCTGCACGCCCTAAAAATACAGTTAGAGACCAAACTTATGTTTTTTTAAATGGAACACCCTCTATTTTTTTGTCATTTTTGAATTATATGTAGCAAATAAAGGTGAGTTACTTCAATACTTCCTATACCTATTGTTCGCCGTTTTCGAAATATTTAAAGATTTGTTGAAATGCATGGTCTGGGTGAAATTTTATTTTTGTCCCAGTGATTGACGTTAAACGATTAAAATCATTTCTATTATTTGGTTGAAGGTTCGAACTATAGAGTCAACCATGATTTCATACAAAAAATTATACAGGGTGATAAAAAAAAATGCGGTAGAAAAACCCAACTTATAAAGTTGAATAACTTCGTTTTTTTAAATGGCACACCCTGTAAAAAAAAAAAGACCTTTATTGGCATATTAACCTATTCTAACACTAAGCTAAACTACAACTATTCCTAATCTCTAAACAAATAACTATTCTAACTACCCAAAAACTAAAATCATAAATACAAAAACTCTCTCCTACATTCCTTTTCCCTCACCATTTCCTGCAGTATCTTTACCCCGGCACCATCCTCTCTCATCCATTCCGCTACCCTCTTGTTCCTTTTTCCCCCCATCCATCCTTCATTCACTCCCTCACACTCCTCCGCCAGATGCCTCCACGTATCCCTCCCATTTTCACACATTACACACCTCATATACTCTTCACCCATCCACTTCTTCCTCCCTCTCTCTTCTGATCCACACCTAGCCCTAGCTAATGTCACCCTCTCTTCTCTGTTCCACCCGTCCTCATCCAAATACTTCGGTCTCCTTCCATGTACCTGCCAACTCCCATACATGTCATTATATTCACTTTTTTCTATACTTCCCTGTCTCTCCTGTACATCCACTTCCTTCGCCCTCTCGCTCACCCACTTTGCCACATTTACCCCCCTCTCTAACCACTCCCTCACTTTCACATCGGACAGTCCTACACTCTCATACATTTTCATTCGTTCCTTCATCCATTTACCCCCCTTACGTTCACGCATGTCTTCCATACCGCCTTTACCAACCTCTCTTCCCCTAACTCCCATAACCTCATCTCATACCTAACCATTCTCTCCATAGCCTCACATCCTAAGCTTCCTCTGTCAGTCTCCTGAAGCAGTATGTACCCGGGAGTCGACCTTTCCACTCCCAGCATACGCTTCAGAAACCACCACTGCTCCCTTTCCACGCACTCATACCCTTTCACGCCCCACACTTCTACTCCATACATTACTACACACCCTGTATTTAGTAACATATTCTTAAGTAGAATCCAATTATCTTTCAGATTATAATAATTATTCCTAATATGATAATCGCCTAATACAAGAAAACTATTGAGATTAGGAACAGGGACCCTTACACAATCTGAAAGATAGTTGGACAATATTTAATGTTTAATAGTTTGTTGTTCAATGATGGTTTCGATTTGTTGTTTAGTAACCTATAAAAAATTCGTAGCTGTCTTACAGCTATGTCCACCCCTGAAATTGGATTGTTGTTTTGGTAATATCCAATGCTTATTTATGTATTCCGAGAGTTGGTCGGTCATAACTTTTTTCAATGATTTTGACAGTGTTATACTAATTGGACTTATCTCTTTTAAATTTGAAGGATTGGTAACCTTAGGAAGTCGTTTAACTACATTGCGTAACCATAAACTGTGTTTTATAAACTTGGAAAATTGTGTTTAATTTATTCCTAAAACTGAAGTACTTCATAGTAATGGTGACCATAATCCTGTTTCTCATGTTTTGTCTTTATATTTTTGTTTTCAAATACTTGTAGAATTTGAAAATAGTACTTATGCCCACTAGCATTGCAGCTATAGTTCATCCGTTTAGAGCTGACGGTGACTCATGCATTTTCGTACTAAGAATTGCTTTGCATTTTATATCTATCTTTTTCTATTATGTACGAAACAGTATGAAATAAAAGACGAAACGTGTGTCTGCGTGTTAAAGAATAGGGCAGCGTAAACATAGGTCTAAGCTCCCGTATGACTCCTGCATCGCATTGGCACGCTTCATATAAACACACAAAACACGCGAGCGCTACGTCAAATAACATAACCGTAAAAAGTTTGTTTATATTGCGCTGTCGATTTCATTTTCATCGAGTTAATACTTAAAAATCGCGGCACCAAATTTTCTTACGGACATATGTTTACTTGAATCTTGATTCATGCGATTTTAAGTGATGAGTCACAGGCAGCTCTCAGCGGCCCGAGTATACTTATAATTGTACCAAGCACTCGAGGCATCTGAAATTCAATTGGCTCCAGAGATTTGTTATCATGTTCTCTTGCATCCTCCGAATACTTTCTCACTCTGCACAAACTTTACCCCCACACATCTCAAGTACTCGGTAATATTGTACTCATGGTTAAAAATTTAATGAATGCTTAGCGGAAAATTAGCTGACATCACAACTTAATCATGTTTACCAGGTCTATAAATATGAAACCGGAATTTTTGTTTAGAAAATACACGTTTATTGTATGAAAATTATAAAAAATATTTTATTCGAAGTATTGCCCATCGCTAGCTATATATTTTTCCCACCTGTCTGGCAATTTGTGGATGCCACGCCAAAAAAACTGTTGCTCTTTTGAGGAAAACCAGTCATCGAGCCATTTTCGTAAGAAGTAAAGCGCTGCTTGGCAAGTGCTTGTCCCATCGATGCAAATAAGTAGTAATCGGACGGAGCCAAGTCTGGTGAGTAAGCCGCATGCGAAAGTATTTCCCAACTAAACGCCTCAATCGTTTTCTTGATAAGTTTTGCTGTGTGTGATGGTGCATTATCATGAAGCAAAATCACTTTGTGTTGCCTTTTTTGATATTCTGGTCGTTTTTCACGCAAAGCTCGATTCAAATCGATCATTTGTTGTCGGTAGCGTTGAGTGTTAACGGTTTTGCCAGGTTTTAGCAGCTCGTAATAGATCACACCCTTCCGATCCCACCAAACATAGAGCATTGTCTTCCGTCCATAGCGATTTGGTCTTGCAGTCGATGTCGATGGTTCGCCTGGAGTTACCCATGATCTTTTACGCTTAGGATTCTCAAAATATATCCACTTTTCATCGCCAGTCACAATTTGATGGAGAAATGACTTTTGTACTTGGCGAGCAGCATTTCGCAAGTGGTTTTTCGGTGTTCCTGCTGTCTTTCATTCAGTTCATGTGAAACCCATTTTCCCATCTTTTGGATCGTGCCCATGGCTTTTAAACGTATGGAGACCGCTTCTTGTGTCACATTTAATTGATCCGCGAGTTGTTGTTGCGTTCGAGCGTCATCCTCATCCAACAATGCTTGCTATTCGCTGTCTTCGCTGTCGCTGTCTTTTCGGTGGTCTTCCACGTTCTTCGTTTCTCACGTCAAAATCGCCACTTTTGAATCTTTTAAACCACTCAAAGCACAGTGATTTACCAATAGCATGCTCACCGTAAGCTTCGACAAGCATTCGATACGATTCTGCAGCAGTTTTCTTCAATTGATAACAGAAAATCAATGATGTCCGCAAATCGTAGTTTCCAGGCACAAAATTCGACATGTTTAACGCTATTACAAACTGTGCTGTTGTATGAAACTTGTATTGTCGTGAGATGAAAATCTTTGTCAGAGATGCCAATAAGGAAATGGCGTCAATGACGCGGTTTGATGGTAATTACATTGACAGCTAGGGACATCTATAGGCAAATTCCGGTTTCATATTTATAGACCTGGTAATCAGCTGATTTTGTCTTATTAATTCAAGAGCGAATAATTTTATGATGTTTATTATCGTGATATTATTTACATTTGGCAGACGATTTTGAAATTAGTAGAGATTGATAAAATCGATGACTTGGAGGTTGACGATTTGATCCATTTTGGTTTACCTCATCAAGTAAATTAAACGTTAAATTCCAAAGGGCCGCTTCCATATAGGACCGCAAAGGGTTAATGCACTTCCAGTTTAAGCTATGCTCCTGATACCCTAACCCTTAGCTACTATTTTTTTCAATGGGAGTCTACCCATTGTGTTACCTTACAATAAGAAATCCAACAGTTCGACCATAATTGAAATCGATGCCACAACCATGAATTTGTTGTTCGGATGCATTTTGGTAGATTGCGCGGTCTAATAACACCTGTTTGTGACATGAAATTGATTTATGAAATTTCATTTGGTTTTTAAAATATGAAAAAGTTGATTTTATGCATTTCAGTATGTAACAAGCATAACACATAGATTGCCTTTGTCACTAATTCTGTACTAGTGATTAATTCAACTGCAAGCCTTCACCATTATTGCCTTCTTCTCACATTTTTTAGATTGTCTTAAATTTCATTGGCACCCTTATTTTTTATACAAAAAATGTTTCATCTCTTGCAGGTACAACAGATTCCAGTGTCAGTGAGGAAGACCTTCCGCCCCCGCTTCCAATGAAGCTTCGAGAGGTCGATTACTGCAACATCCCCATAAACCAAACGAACAATATTACGCACATTTGTGACAACATGAATGTCGTTCTGACAACGAAAGCAAGGTCTCCCGGCAAAGAGTTCGACAAGCCCCCAACGCCGCCCCCGAAACCGCCAAAGAAGAAAAACATTTTGTCATAATGTACGTACAAATCGCGAGGACCATGACAATAATGCAATTTACTAACACTTACCCAAAAAATCGAGCTAGTTCATTTCGCTACATTTAGTCAAAGATAATATCGTACCTTATATATACAGTGTGTCCGGATAAGTTTCTTATCGGAATCGCCTATATGTTAGAAATATAAGTGTGTGTTCGTTTAAACAGACTAACAAGTAACAGAATTTTTTATGAAAGCACTGTATCATTAAATATATGGAATAATGAAGAAAGTTGAAACATTAAAACTTGTAAAGCCGTTACTTACTCTCAATGTGACATTTCGTGGGTAAATTAAATTTATTATTCATTCTGATAAGAAAATTATTTAGAAGTACTGTATATCAGCTTTGTGCCGGCGAGTAAAATATTACCGGTGCTAGTAAACACGCACAAAACTTATAAGTGATATTTATTTTATTTAGTTACCATAAGTGCCATTGTAATATATTAGTATTATTAACATATTTCATTTCATACCGATCAAGTTCTGTTTTAGTTAAGATGATTTTAATATCTGACCTTGAAATTATATATTAACTGTTGTATGTATATACATATTTGTATAAAATGTATTTGTAATGTCATAACCAAAGAATATGTTTTATAGCAATAAAATATTACAATATTTTTACATATCGACTCTCTTTCAGAATGTTTTACTTTGGTAAAAAAAATGTAATCGTTATTTGGGCGATTTAAGCGGATTTAACCGGAAGTCTCACAGTTTTTTTTTTATGGAACAGTCTTCAGAATTAGCTCTTACACTTGAGAAACAATAAGAAATTTTTTTTTATTCGTTATTTAGGCGTTTCCAGTCGATTTAAGCACTATTTAGAACAAAAGTCATTTTATGTATCTGCGTTCATGGGAGTCCCACAAACACTTTTTATAGACAAATAGTATTCAGAATGAGCTCTTATTCTTGAAAAAAAAAATAAGAATAATTTTTGCAAGAAAAATTTGCAGTGTTTCTTTGTTTGCAACGACCAGATAATTTAGGTTACAGAAGTGGAACTTTATGTTATTATACAGGGTGTTTCAAAATTCATGCACCAAAAATTTTCTGCGTACTCCTCGTAGATGGAAGAAAAAAACCCTTATGACAAATCTCGATTTTCTACAAAATAAAATGGATTTAACCCCTGCGCAGAAATATTAAAGAGAAGCCACAGTTCCCCATCAATGAATATTTTCGTTCGCTTGTATAAAAACAAACGGTGTCGATTTTAAGTGTTGACGCATGAATGAATGGTGACCTAATTTCGAGCGCGCAGTTGAAATAATTTTATCTAAACATAAATAGTCCGGTGCGGGTTGCTAAAACCGACGCACAAATTTCAAGTTCACCTTATTTATTATGCTTTTTTTTTTATTGTTCCTTGCGGCCTCCTACACTTGTGCATTTTTATTGCTTCACAATTGTATCCCCTGCAGTCCTATTACTTAAAATCACGGGGGGTAGGTGCTGCAAAATGATATCCCTTTGTTACCCAAGGCCAAGACATAATTTGGAATAACACATTTTTAGAAAGTCCGTAAAAACATCTGTTTCCAGGAAGACACGAATCGGTTTGAAAAATTCCAATTCCATACTCGATGGTACATTGAGCTAATTTTGTGTGCTGCGTCAATGAAATCTGCACCGTTTGTTTATCTAATACAAGCTCGAGAAAAGAAGACACCAGACCAGGCGAGCGCGAACATGTACGTGGTGTTCTCGCCTGTTTTTACACGCGAACGTAAGTATTTATTGATAGGGAGCAGTGGCGTCTCTTTAATATTTCTGCGAAGGAGTTTAATCCATGTTATTTTGTGGAAAATCAAGATTTGTCATAAGGTTTTTTTTTCTTTTTATCTACGAGGAGTACGCAGAAAACTTTTGGTACATGAATTTTGAAACACCCTGTATTTATACAGGGTGAGCATGGGTAAAAAACATTTCAAAACAAAACTTATTAGGAGCTACTGGATTTGCGAATTTCGCACTTGGGCATCCTCGTTCATCAGAGAAAAAAAAACCTTGGATTTTTTACGGACAGTTCCATTACCAGGGTTTCAGAAGCTCCTAATATATTCTTTCTTGTCTGGATTTTTTTCACCTTTCGTCTATTTCTTCTTTTTATTTCAATCATTTCATCAATAATGTAGCAAGTTCTGCAATGAATGGCTGTCAGTCATTTTTTCACAACTATCAATACTAATAAACTCACGATATTGTGTAAACGCAGTGATACCAAGTTAATGGAAAATCCGCTAGATCTGGCAGATTTTAAATCCGAATTGCGGAATAATTTTCGTTTTGGCGGCTTGCGGATTTTTTAATGGAATCATGTTGGATTGTTGAGAAAACTAGCGTAATTCAATTTAAATGTAAACTTTATTTTGAAAACATATATTTTACAAGAGAAGAAGCAGAAACTTAAACGTTTAATTTTCAAAAATTCATAACTCACGGAAAAATTGACACATTTTCAAAAATTTTAATTCATTTTAAAGGTCTTTTCAAATCTTGCAAATATATTAAACAGTTTGAAAAATTTAATTATATAAGTATTTTTTTATTGAAGTGTTCGACAAATTGAAACAAATTTTCAAAAATTTGTAACACAGAAAAATTGAATTATTTTCAAAAATTTTAATTAATTTTGAAGGTTGATATCTCGTGAATATATTAAACAGTTTGAGCAATTTAATCATATAAGTATTTATTTTTTGTTCGATTTTTTTATATTGAAGTGTTAATTAAAAATTAAATTAAAACATTAATTTTCAAAAATTCATCTCAAGGAAAAATTGATATATTTTCAAAAATTTTAATTAAATTCAAAGGTTGATATCTCGTGATGTATTAAACATTTTGAGCAATTTAATCGAACAAGTATTGTTGTTTTGTTTTTGATTTTCTTTTTATTGAAGTGTGCGACAGATTAAAACTTTAATTTTCAAAAATTCATAATTCACGGAAAAATTGAGATATTTTCAAAAAATTTAATTAACTTAAAAGGTAGACATCTTGTGAATACGGTGGTGTCGCGGTAATCCGTACCCGCAATAATCCAGATGTCACGGTAGTCCGGATTGCATTTAAAGTCTCATTATGTACTTTGTAGTCCGGATTATTACACATTCAATAATCTGGATATAAACTCCTATATTATATTTTATTCGATTTAGCAGGTTTTAACAAGTCTCTGTTTATTGACAGTCAACTTCGTAAGTATTGCATCATTTTTTGGTAGTTTAGTCGCGGCTGTGGGACTGTCCGGTTTACGATGGCGCCGTTGAAGTGTAATCATAAAACTTTAAGCATAAGGGATACGTCAACCAGTATTGATGAGCTTAATCATGGAATTAGTGGAAAAAGTCTAGCACTCGGATATGGTGTGGGGACTTCAACAATAGTGACAATAAGAAAAAATCGAATAAAATCAAAGGGTAAGTAAAAACTTGCTAATTTCTTTGTGCTGTTGTGTGCGTTTTTCATTTGATGTATTTCGTTCCAGTGCCTCTTGTAATTTTTGTTGTTTATACATTTCAGGTTGGTTGTACAATGTGTTGCTGGGCCTGGAAAGAGCAGACCTATAAGAAAGCTGCGTATCCAAAGATGGAGAGTAAGCTACATTCCTGGTTTATATGCCGCCGCAATCGACATGTACATGTTTCGCTAAAGAACTTCTGCCAAATATTATAGAAATAAAAATTTTCATGCGAAAAGGGGCTGGATTGCAAATTTTCGAAAAAGATATGGTATCAGGCGACTTAAAATTTGTGGCGAACAGTTGTCAAGTGACACAGCAGCTGTTGAACCATTCATTAATAAATGGGATCAAACGATAAAATCTCTAGACTTACAGCCGCCAATAATTTACAATGCTGATGAGTCAGCATTGTTGTGGAAAATGCTCCCAGATAGCACGCGCTTTACTTCTACAGAAAAAAAACTGCTCCGGGAAGGAAGACTAGTAAGGAACGAATCACATTTTTAGCATCCTGTAATTCTGATGGCATAAACTTAAACTTCTGGTCATTGTAAAGTCAAAAAACCCCAAGGCATTTAAAAATAACCAGCTTCCTGTCGATTATAAAGCTATAGCCAAGCCTTGGATGACATCAGCAGTTTTCAAGCAGTGGTTTGATCGATGTTTTGTGCCCCAAGTAAGGAAATTTCTAAGATAGTTTCATTGACAATGCTTCTAGTCATTGTGATGAAAAAGAATTAATTAGCGATGATGGTTACATTATTGCAATGTTTTTACCCCCAAATACGACTGCATTCATTCACCCAATGAACCAGAATACCATCCGTTTAACTAAGCTTCTCTATCGGAAAAGTCTTCAGGCTGAAATTCTAACTAACAACGAAAAAGATCTTGTTAAGTGCCTCAAAAGTTTCAACATCAAATTTGCTGTATGCCTACTTCACAGTGCTTGGGAAAAAGTTTCACCGATCTCTTTAAAAAAATGTTGGGATAAAATTTTGAAAGCTAGCAGTGAACATTTTTTGGAAGAAGAGGATCCTTAGGATTTAATTCCTCTAAGTGTATTAAAGCAAGGAATACGACCAGTTGTTGCAGAAGAAATTGATGGGGTTTCCACAATGCTCCAAAACATGGGACATATAAAGTGGATGTTGGTGAAGCTAAAGTGGGCAACAGAAAATAATCTTCTGTTGAGTCGGCAGGTTAAAATAACAAATTTCTTTCAATCAATTAAAAAAAAATTGGGAGATGATGAAAGCAAAGAAAAATCCGAAATATACAAAAATGATGAGTGAAGTTTTCATTAAGTATGCTATTATGTATGTTACTTTTAATATAAGTTTTTATAAGTAAGTTTTATGCATTTATTTTAAATCTACGTTTTTTAAGACTAAACTAAAAATGTTTTAATAATCCGCATTATTTGCTAATTCGGATCGGCCTGGTTTTAATTGGTCCGGATTATCGCGACACCACTGTATATTAAATAATTTGACAAATTAATCATATAAGTATTTATTTTTCTTTCCACTTTTTTTATTGAAATGTTCGACAAATTGAAACAGTAACTTTTAAAAATTATAACTCCCGGAAAAATTGTCAGATTTTCAAAAATTTAAGTTACTTTTATAGGTAGATGTTTTGTAAAGATTTTAAATTTTTTTGTGGAATTCTATTATATCACTATTTCTTTTTAGTTTTTTTTTGTTCGTCTAAAAATTAATTTTTAAAATTCATTCAAATTTTTATATCTGTATTTATTTCTCTTTCGATTTTTTGATTGTTCACATTATATTTAACTCTAATTCGTACGCAAATATTTTCATATTTTCTGGCGGAATTCTAGTGGAATCAGGTTGGCTATCTGGCGGAAATATTATGTGATCAGATGGCAATGCTATGTAGATCACAGTTTTATGCTATTGAAAGTCTATTTATTAATCTCTACTAGAGACAAAAGGGTAAAGGCGAGAAGTAAGCAAACTCTTGAAAATTTAAGCATCCGTTATTAAAAATATTACCAAAATTATGCCGTCTTTTGGTGTCATTCATAGGTGTTATAGCTTTGTGCTAAAAAAAGTGTGTCCATTAATCTTAATTAAAAACAAAATGGTGGAGGCGTAAATTTGCATACACTAGGAAGTTCAAGCACATGTAAAATAAAAATACTACTAAAAATTATACCATCTTTTAGATTGGTTAAGATATCTTAAAACCTATTAAAAACATGTCACAATTTTATATCATAGCAAGTGTATGCATCTTTCTTTAGTGGAAATAAAATAGCAAAGACTTGGAAATTCAAATACTACCGTGGACAAAAAAAATGTCACCCCTAATTTGTCATCTGTCTATAATTTCTTATTTTTTAGTATTGTGAATTTGACTTATGTAACCTTAATATTTGACAGTGACAGTAATAATTACTTCCCGGAAAATTTGTTATGAATGCGGCATTTGTAGCATTTTCAAACAGATTTTCTATTAAATAGTTTATCACAGCATTATTTTCTTCGTTATTTGAAACTTTTTGGCGGCCCAAACCTTTAATCTGCTCTAATCGCCTTTCATTCCTCCACATTTTTGAATTTTTTTGCACTGTACGTCTACTTACATTCAATTCAGCTGCTACATCATTGATATATTTGCCACATTTGACCTGCATAGCAATTTGTGCTTTCTGTGTGTTACTTAGGTGTGGCATATTCAATTTATGTTCATATATCAATATGATTAACACATATCTGACAAGATTGACATTTGCCGGTTTGTCAAATGAAAAGTCATATTTACATTAATAAAATTAGGGGTGTCATTTTTTTTGTCCACGGTAGTATACTTTGATTAAAAATGTTGTGTCGTCTTTCTTATTGATCAAAAAATCTCTAAATCTAGGGTCCCCACCATCCTATTTGCCATTCCTCTACCGTGTGGTTGGTCATACATCTGAACATAGGGAAATAGCATGGGAAATCACTTTTTTGGAAATTCCCGCTCACCAAATTTATGTACAAGCATAAAAGTGGTATCACTTGAAACAACCTATTTGTGGGAATTTGTTGATGCCAAATACTTGCACGTTGATGCCTTTTTTTGAGGATAAACTAGTTTTAAATAATAAAATTTGTACTCATAAAAATAAATGTAGGCTGTGAAACGTCAATGTCAATAGCCACGACGAATAGAAACTGCAAAATAGAATTTTACAAGAAAACAATGATCTATTCTTACAACGAATGAGTATTTATTGCAACAAGGAACTTATGTAAATACATAAAATAAGATAAAAAACAATAAACTCATTTCACAACAACATACATTATAACAGATATTCAAACAATCCTCCATTTTCAACTAAACAATACCCTAGTCTATTGCAGAAAGAATTTTTAACATTTGCTAACTGTCTATTCGTGATAAGTGCACATTCTGCTGTTATTGCAGCCCTCAAAGAATTTAGGTTTGGATGGGGTCTTTGGTAAATTTTAGTTTTAAGATGACCCCACAAAAAAAGTTGCACGGTGCCAAATCAGGAGATCTCGCGGGCTCCACCACGACCAATCCAACGATTTGGAAATGCTTGGTTTAAATAAGTTCTTACATTAAGTCCAAAATGCGCTGGACATCCGTCGTACTGATACCAAACCTCCTGACTTTCTCGCGCTGCTTCGTCTAATGCAGGGTCAATCTTAGTTATCAATAGCTCCAAATATGATTCCGAATTTAAATTTCCACTTATTTCAAATGGTCCAATTATTGTATTATTAAAAATCCCAGCCCAAATATTAATTTTTTGTGGGTACTGCGTTCTGGTAGACAATTTTATTCTTGGATTTTCTCGAGACCAAAATCTGGTATTTTGAATATTGGTTTCATTGTTTAGGGTAAATGTTGATTCATCCGTAAAACAAATAGATGAAAGAAAGTTACGATCCTGGTTTAATCTTTTTTACATTTCTTCGCAGAATATATGATCAAGTGGTAAAATTTCCTGGTGGCATTATACTTTATACGGATGGTAGTTATGTTTATTTAGTATTTGTAATACTGATGCATGATTTATATTGCACTTGCGAGCAATGGTTCTTGCACTCAAATTGGAATTTATATTGATTAGTCCCAGAACTCTTTCTTCCAAATCTGAATTGTTTCGACTAGAGCGATTGCCTGAAAAACCTTTTTTTAAATACCGGCGATTAAATACAAAACTGTATGTAATTACTATTACCTTTACTAGATGCAGCTGCGACACTCGCCATAGTTTCGAATTTTTGCACATAAAATTGTATGGTCCCAATTGTTGGAATTGGCCTGCCTTCAAATTGTACGGAAAATATGTCCCTAACTCTCCGTAAACTGTTGCCGGCATAAAATGTTTTAATGATGAAAACTCTCTCTTCGTTCGTATAAACTGAATTCATTTTGTAATATTAATAACTTAATTGTCAAGTCTCATAAATTTTCAATTGTCAATAAGCGAGGAAACATGAAAATTTAAATATTTTGTTTTGACGTTTCACAGCCTACGTTTATTAAAATAAGTCCCTAACTCTCCGTAAACTGTTGCCGGCATAAAACGTTTTAATGATGAAAACTCTCTCTTCGTTCGTATAAACTGAATTCATTTTGTAATATTAATAACTTAATTGTCAAATCTCATAAATTTTCAATTGTCAATAAGCGAGGAAACATGAAAATTTAAATATTTTGTTTTGACGTTTCACAGCCTACGTTTATTTTTACAAGTACAAATTTTATTAATTAAAATACTATTTCATCCTCAAATAATGCATCAATGTGCAAGTATTTGGCATCAACAAATAGGATCTTTCCAATGGTACCACTTTTACGCTTGTACTTAAATTTGGTGAGCAGGAATTTCCAAAAACGTGATTTCCCATGCTATTACCCTATGTTCAGATGTATGACCAACCACACGGTATGTATTTTAATGATGCTTTGACTTTCAATCCTCTTATATCCATATTCTTCATCTTTCTTTTCCTTTTTTTGTTACTCCTTTAACCCATCTCATATACTTCATTTCCACTGCCTGTATTCTGCTCTTATGTGCGTTATTTAGTGTCCATGTCTCACATCCAAACGTTAGTATCGATCTAATTATGCCTTGTATATTTTTATATTTGTCTTGCTACTTCTTTTTTGTTTATAAATTTGTTATTATGGCATAGAGCATCTTCATTGTTTTTTCTATTCTTTTATTGATCTCGATGCCTTGTCCTCCTCTATATGTATTCTTGGATATTTAAATACCTCCACTTGTTCTAACTTTTCCTTCTGTATCTCTTGTTTTTCTGCTATTATCAGCACTACTTATTGAATCAATTTAATAAAGACGAAAATTAGCTTGAACTTATGAATATTCGACCTGTTCGTGACTGCAAAATTAAGTTTTACTAAGAATGAATATTTCATTATACAGGGTGTATTTGAAATAACGAACAGGCGTTTAAGGGCACATACACAAAATATTTGTGAATCCATTTCCGTCAAAATTTTGAATTTTTCCTAATTTTTCGAGGTTTTTTAAACATTTTGAGAACCGATGCTTTTCTCATTTAATTAGGTCTGCATGGAATGTGTGTTTGTTTATTTAAAACGCGAGATACGATTTCTTGTCTCCGAAATTTGAAGTGTTATCGCAACGTTTTTTTTTTGTAAAAGATAAACAGTCCTCGAGTTCATTGACGCTTAAACAGCACTCAGATATTTCCTACGCGCTTGTTGTAATTCGATATCTAAAGCCGATGCCGTTTAAAAATTAGGTCACATTACCACTGCCCCCAAACATGTTGCGTATTTTCACTCATTAACTTTAATAATTAATTGCGGGCTTTTTGTTACAGTTATAAACAAAATAATTGCGAATATTGTTTAAAAATAATATAATCTCTTTGTGGTTACGAGCCTGTTCGTTATTTCAAATACACCCTGTATATCTTCTGCATTAAATTTATTTAATACATCTGCAACAAGTGAGGTTGTCTCAAATTTATTTACTACTTATTGGATTACACTAAAACGTAATTTTGTAGATCATACGAAATTTTATATTGAATTAATTTAAAATAAAGATATAACATAATTGATAAATGTGTATTTGTTTCTTAATTCTTATAAAAGTTAATTGACTTCATTTTGTTTCTTCATAGTTAGACTACGTAATATGTACAAGGATCGATTACTCTGAGGTCAGTGTTATAGTAAAGTCCCGGTCCCCTGCTTCTTCGGCAGACTTGATAATCAATTTTTTTCTTTTTCTTCGGAGGATCCTCTATTTGATTGTTTACTTGTAGGCCGTAACTGAAGTGGAGCATGGATGGCTTCTTGGGGCAGCAACAACTTGGCGGAGGTGTGCCGCAGGGGTAGCAACATATTGGTGGTGGAGATGTGTCGCACGGGCAGCCACACTCGTCACATGTTGGGGGAGGTGTGTCGCAATGGTAGCAACATGTTGGTGGAGATGTTATGCAGGGGCTACAGCAGCTCATTTTTTATAGTCGTCTTCTAGAAGGGTTTGAATTTTTTTTTACAGTATTAGAGTATCTTTATTACTGGTAATTTTGAATTCTTTTTTTATCGGAAGATGTGGGATGACTTTCAATGGGGGTGAATGATGACTAATGTAATGATTTATTGACACTAAAAACCTAGTGTCAAAATGATATTTGAAACAAAAATCAAATCGTCCCTAACAGCACCAAAATGACTCAATATTGTTCATGTTGGCAGAAACAATTTGAAACAGTTACAAACATGAAAGATGATTTAATAGTTGTATAATGGCAGTGATCCCAAACTGGCGGGCCATATCCGTCCCCCTAAGCAATATTTTGGCATGATTTAAATTCCACGTAAAAAAAAATGCTTATAAAAAATGTTGTGTGTGATGTGTGTGTTTATGTGTGTTCAACTTGATATGATATGATTCCGAAAATTGGACTTTATTGCATTTAGTTAAATGCAACGTATTTTGTCTTTACGACTAAAACTCCGGTGAACGTTTTTTAACCATTTTCAGGTGGATATTTTTGGAAGCCTTGGTGAATTATATAAATAAAACCTAATACCCTTATCATTTCCTACCTAAATATTTGTGAACCAATAAAATAATTGAAAACGCATCCAAGAATTGCACAAAGATTGAAGGGATAAGAAGAAGCAAGAGGTATTTGTGACCATCACGAAAAACCGGCTCCCTGAAGAAGGTAGTCGACCACACCAACATCTTCTAGAGATATGACAACGGTAAATTTTGGGCGCCCCACCCCCGAAAACAACGGCTCTTTTAAGATTTGCAACAGGAGACTAGGAACGAAAAGAGTTATTTTGCACTTCAAAAATCGATCGGAAATACTGAATTTTGGTCTTAATATTCTCTGCCAAATTCTTTAAAAATTCTCAACAAATTTTACGATTTGGTATCAGGATTGCAGCAACGAAAAGAGGAATTTCGGTCTTAATATTTTCTGTCAAATTCTTTAAAATATCTATACATTAACTTTATTCCAACATACATACAAAATATACATATGTTAGAAAGGGCCATCGACCTAATCCTTCAGCACTCTTTAAAATATTTCAAGAAATTTTACGATTTGGTATCAGGATCACAGGAACGAAAAGAGGAATTTTGGTCTTAATATTCTCTGCCAAATTCTTAAAAAATTTTCAACAAATTTTTCGATTTGGTATCAGGATCGCAGCAAGGAATTTTTGTCTTAATATTCTCTGCCAAATTCTTTAAAAATTTTTAACAAATTTTACGATTTGGTGTCAGGATCGCTGCAACCTTTGACTATATACTATTGGACTGCTAGCGCCGCTTCATGTGTGTCTCCAAGCAACGGTGGCGCGGCGGGACCCTAAATGGTTGCGGTATGTTACTAAATTGGTAGCTATTTTGTGTCTATGACATATGACTCTATGAGCTCGCATTGCATATTGTGATACCCTGCAATTTATTCACACCTTTGAATATATAAACATTTATATTGTCAAATAATCACACTTTGTCAAAATATTGCTATGCGAAAGGCTGCAATACATCCACGTATATATGCCAACGAGGTTATAATACTCGTCAGCTGATTTACACGTCAGTTGACTTTTGACTTATAACCTAAAATTCTGTATTAGATTTCCATCAAATCCGGAACTTTGCAAATTATGGGTTGATGCTTTGCTTGCAAAGAACTGGCAGGAAAGTGGACCCGAGTTGCCGAAATATGCTCGCATTTGCATTCTCCACGTTGCTAATGAATACATCGAGAAATATATTTTTTGCTTTCCGGTTTTTAAATTACGCTCCGTTTTCGGCTCCGGGGCGGGACTTATATCGGGCTCTAGCTCGTGGACAACTGATCATATGGGAAATGGAGGGGGAATAGCAGTCCATTAGTATATAGTCAAAGGCTGCAACGGAAAGAGTTGTTTTGCACTTCAAAAATCGATCGAAAGTTTACTACTAAATACCCTAAATTAATTTCGATAATTCAACTCATGTATAAAAAGGTGCATTTAAAACGGCGGACAAAAAAATTTGCAAATGGTTAAAAATTTATTTACCTTCACCAGGACAACGACCTCTATATTAACAATTTGAGTAAACAGCCAACTTCAGTTGAACAGGGGTAGTTCGTGTCAGTTCTGAATACCTATGCGGTGAAATATAATTGAAATCCGTTTCAGACACGCTTCCACGTGAAATTTTTGTGACGATTTTCATTCCGATCCATGTATCAGTTATCAATTATGGAAGTATTTCACCTTTTAGTTACGTGCATTTGCATAAAGCCGGCGACGGCATTTCGTACTTCGGCCGCGAGATGTCGCAAGCGTACGGTAGCGCTGCCACAATGCGTGAATTAACGAATTGGATTGCATTTAATATCCATCTTGTTTTATCATGTTTTAATAGTATGAAATAAACATTGATGCATTAGTGTATTTGGCGTTTTCTCTTTTATGTGTGTTGGAAATAAGTTCAGCGGCCATTAAACGATCAGCTGTTATTGGTTTCCTAACTTCATGCCGCTTGTAGTGTGCGCGTGTGTGTGTGTGCGTGTGTTGTGTGAGAGGTTATAACCTAAAATATAATATAAGAAACGTCAGAAATGTAAGGAATGTATACTAAATGTAAGTAATAATAGTTATTTAACCAACAAGTGTGTTAATGATAGCGATTAATGATCGAGACATTTTCACGCACGAGCGCTTGCGCGAGGGCGTTAATTGTTAAGATCATTAATCGCCAATTAACACACAAGTTGGTTACAAGATTTTTCCGTTGGTCGTAACTTAGATCAACATTAGAAAGTAGATTAGAGAAAATCCAAACAAAACAAACAAATAAACTTGCTATTAAGCCCTTTGCAGCAATATCGGCAAAACATGCGAATAGCGCAGATTCCGAAGGAAGCAAATTTAATGTTGCATTATTTGCAATGGTTAGTACTTTTGGCGGTGTTAATTTAAACTCGACAGTATCCATAGTAGCAGACATTGATACACTCGTTTTTATAAATTTGATGTTTCACACTTTGACATTATTGTATAACAAAATAGAAGGTGGTTCACCGCTAATTTGTTTCTAGTGCAGAGAATTTATATACTTTTGCATTTACATGTGAAACAAATTATAGATCGTTTTCTCGCTATTATCAGTTACATTTCCAGTAATTATGAGTAATTAGCCACTCATGAATTAGCTATTTAATGCTTAAATATAAATCGTTCTTTTTTTTTAAGAAATATGATTGATAGGAATTCATTCTCAACAATTAACGCACTCGCGCAAGCGCTCGTGCGTGAAAATGTCTCGATCATTAATCGCCAATGAACACACGAATTGGTTACAAGATTTTTCCGTTGATCGTAACTTAGATCAACATTAGAAATTAGATTAGAGAAAATCCAAACAAAACAAACAAATAAACTTGCTATTAAGCCCTTTGCAGCAATATCGGCAAAACATGGGAATAGCGCAGATACCGAATGACGTCTTACCTGTTACTCCTCGCACCAGGAAATAAATTCTACGTAAGTTTTTTCGTAAAAATGTGTACTCTTTTCCGGAATCAAATTTAATGTTGCATTATTTTCAATGGCTAGAACTTTTGGCGGTGTTAATTTAAACTCGACACTATCCATAGTAGCAGACATTCCCTCGATACACGCGTTTTATAAATTTGACGTTTCACACTTTGACATTATTGTATAACAAAATCGAAGGCGGTTCGCCTCTAATTTGTTTCTAACGCAGAGAATTGATATACTTTTGCAATTACATGTGAAACAAATTATAGATCGTTTTCTCGCTAGTATCAGTTACATTTCCAGTAATTATGAGTAATTAGCCACTCATGAATTAGCTATTTAATGCTTAACTAGAAATCGTTCTTTTTTTTAGGAAATATGATTTATAGGAATTCGAGTTAGGGAATCGAGGATGATAGCAAATTGGCTTAGCCAGCTAGGGCATTCAGCCACCATCGATGTATAGTATTTAATAATTCATTTAAGTGAAATGAGGACAAAGACTAAATATATCCCGAGACCCGCATGGCTATTTTTCGTGTTAAAAAAGTAAAAAAAAGTGACCGCCCGGACGGGACTCGAACCCGCACCAGCGGGGTCGGAGGCCGGACCTCTACCCACTAGACCACCGCGGCCCTAGAAATCGTTCTTTAATGAAAAATCGTTTATTAATGAAAAATCGTTCATTAATATGGGTCATTAATGAACGATTTTTGATACATTTGGGTACATTAAAGTTAGCCGTTAACCAACGAGCAACGGAAATATATATTTATACAACGGCTGGATTCCAGTGTTTGTAGAATTAGTTGTTTCATTTTTGATTAAATCATTTATCGCTGCATTCCGATGGCCGCCGAAGGAAGTGTTTGTTGGGGAAACGTGGACAAGTAATTCACTCCCAATCTCGTGAAATTATCTGTACAGAGTTTATGGAATACGAAGCAATATAGATGCTTCTGAAGGCGGCACCTATATTGGTATTTTCGCGTATTATTTTCTGCCCTCCCAAATATATTTACTTGAATTGCGCACGCCACTGACACAAGCGACCGTTGAAATCTCGCGCAACCTTGGGCTCTTCTCTATTCAAACGCACTCTACCACTCGCAAACGTGCAGGCGCGAATTTCGCGATTCCTGTGGCACTCAACCATTTTCATTTTACCCACACACGATATTGACGATTGGTGCTTCATCCAATTCGATCAAGAATAAACAATCCTCTTTCACCCATTGTACATTTAATTAATATAAATATAGTTCTTATTCGTTAAATTATCTTAACAAATGCCACTCGCGGTTATAATTTCGGCAGGATAAATTTTATTTTAAGCACTCGTTATTTCATCGCAAATTTCTTGAATGAATTGAGATTAGGCAAAATTCATTTGTCCATCTCAATTCATTCTCGAAATTTGTATCGATTCAATGGCTCGTGCAAACAAATAAAATTTATCCAGCCAAATTAAACCTCTTGTGGTATTACCCCCGAAAAATTTTCACGATTTGTAACAGGAGACTAGGAACGAAAAGAGTTGCTTTTCACTTCTAAAATCGATCGAAAATTTGCTGTTCAGAATGTCTACCCTAAATTAATTTCGAAAAAATTTTACGATTTATAACAGGAGACTAGGAACGAAAAGACTTTCTTTGCACTTAAAAAATCGATCGAAAAGTTGCTGTTCGGATTGTCTACCCTAAATTAATTTCGAAAAATTTTCATGATTTGTAACAGGAGACCAGGAACGAAAACAGTTGTTTTCCACATTCAAAATCGATCGAAACTTTGTGGTTCAGAATGTCTACCCTGAACAAATTTCGAAAAATTTTCACTATTTGTAACAGGAGATTAGGAACGAAGAGAGTTGTTTTTTATTTCAAAAATCGAACGAAATTTTGTGGTTCAGAATGTCTACCCTGAATTAACTTCGAAAATTTTTCACAATTTGTAACAGGAGACTAGGAACGAAAAGAGTTGTTTCTCACATTCAAAATCGATCGAAACTTTTTGGTTCAGAATGTCTACCCTGAATAAATTTCGAAAAATTTTCACAATTTGTAACAGGAGACTAGGAACGAAAAGAGTTGTTTTGCACTTCAAAAATCGAACGAAAATTTACTGTTTAGAATGTCTACCCTAAATTAATTTCAAAAATGTTCACGATTTGCTACAGGAGACTAGGCATGAAAGATGGTGTTTTTCACTTCGAAATCGATCGACAATTTGGGAAATGACTACACAAAACTAATTAGGAGACTAGGAACGAAAGGAGGTTAAAAAATAAAGGAACGAAAAGAGGTACTTTATTTAATATTAAACGAAAAACAAAGGATAAAAGAACGGTAGTTAGAAAGGAAATTCGACTGTGTTGGACAATGTTAAATCCCAGAATTATTGAGTATTTTGTGGTTTTGAAAAGAACCGGTCAAATTGATGTAAAACCAAAAGCAGCTGCATCGGCGGTCGAAAAAATTGTATATTTTAATGGTGTACGATGCTTATTAAGAAAGTTGATTTTTTCGATTTTTTTCATTTTCGAGTTTTCTTTGCGAACGCGCCACGGGCTACAAATTGACATTTGTTCTTGCGCAAGTAATCCGACTAATTTACATACAAGGAGCACAGATTTAAAAGCCGCGTTCAATTTAGATTCTTCGTTTAGCCGCTACGGCCATTCAAAGCCTGAAAAAATCTAAAATTTTCTAAAATTTTCCCTTGCCAACTTTTTTGTTATTTTTCTGATAATCAAAAGGTACACTTTAATGATGGTCTACTATGATTATTAAAAAAGTTATAGACTTATATGTTAACTTTTATATATCTATTTATTATTAATTTATATATCGTTATTGAATGTGTTGTCGAGTTAATGTCCACAATGCGTCCACACGATAAGTGATCTCCCTCCGGCAAGCAGTCCCCGCTCCGTAGTCGTCAAGACGGGACTTCCCCGGATGAAGGAAACGCTAATCTGATGACTCTAACATTCGGCTAACCTGACAAGCTATGAGTGTCCTCACTCGTTCACCTTGGCCATCCTCCTTCATTATTATCACATCTAAAAAAAAATCATATTCAAATTTAGAATTTGACCTCAACAAAAGAAATATTAAGGGGCAATTTATTCAAATAACGAAGTATTCATCTCTGCTCTTATTTTCCAGCAAACTGTAAAAAACTAACTCAACTCTAGTAAGCTGGAAGACAAATTAACAAAATAAAACTAAAATGTTTTCAACATAAATACTTAATTATAATGGTTTAGCTGCAGACTATACCATTGCGGTGAACTGACCTACTGGACATGTACAGAACACAATACGGCCCGGTCTTCTTCACTAATGGTACTTACAATCACCAGTGTGCCAGTACACCCCTGACCTTCAGTCACCCACCAACAGTGCATGTTGACATGTACAAAGCACATACGGCCTGGTTTTCTTCACTAAAGGTATTTACAACAAGTGTCACCCTTTCCGCATTGCCTGTACACCCGTGACTTAGTCACCCACTCAACAGAATGGACCATACCTGTTTACTCCTCTCTGCCAGCCATTCCCTGCATACTCTCTCTCTCCGAACCAAACACCATCCATGGCCTCATATTGTCGATGGCAGCTACTCCTTTGTATCTCAGTTTTGACCTCGTACTACCAGGAATGTCGCTTACTGCTCATTTGCTAATATGTCCGTAATGCAAAAAGGTCCCCTCCATTTAGGTAAAAGATTTTGACTTGATCCGTTTACGGCATTACTGGCGATTCGAATCAGTACCAAGTCACCAACATCATATCGCCTGGGTTTAATTCGCTTTTTGTCAAACCTCCTCTTCTGTTCAGCCTGGTACCGTTCCCCTCTGATTCATCATTTTCTCTTGAACTTTTGTGACGTCCACCTGGTTTTCTGAATTTCCCATAATTCCACTTATACATACTCTGTATCCTAACAATGCTTCACTGGGAGTCACTCCGATTGCCTGATTAACAGTTCCATTTAATCCTACTTCTATTCTTTGGATGTTTTCGTCCCAACGATCATCATCACCATTTGCCCCCATTGTTGATAAAGCATCCAAAATGGTACGATTGTATCTCTCGACTTGGCCGTTGGCCTGTGGCATAGAGACAGCATTTAAATAATGCTTCGTTTGAATGCTTTTGCAGAATTCTTCGAATTTATGGCTTGTAAAGGACGTACCTCTATCACTGATAATGCGGTGGGGTACCCCAAAATGTTTAATCATGTCATTCAATGATTTAATGGCGAATTTAGTTTTTGTATTTTTCTATGCTTATATTAAAATAAATGCGTCTATAACTACAAATAATTGGGTATTATCCGACTTAGTTTTTATAAAGGGACCCAAGTGATCAATGTGTATAGTGTGAAAAGGCTTAGGAATTTTTGGGATTGGGTGTAAATAACCTTGAGATTTTCCTGAAGGGACTTTGAAATACAAACAGTTAAGGCAGTTTTTAACGTATTTAGTAATAAAACGATGCATGTGTTTAAACCAATATATTTTTGCGATTAGATTGTATGTTTTCTCAACTGCGAAATGTCCTACATCATCGTGCCCCATTCGCAATATTTGAAAACGAGCTCCCTTAGGAACCACCCAACGTAAACCTTGGCTTGTAATTTTGTATACTTTTCCCCCTTTTAAATCATAATTTGTAAATATATTTTTATTATTTTCGAAATCGCCAGATTCTAAAATACCTTTAATTTTTTTAATTTCTTTGTCATTTATTTGTGCTGCCAATAAGCAGTCCTCTTCTGATAAAAATGTAAAATTTATATTTTTCTCACAAATTGGCGGATTTCGACTAAGTGCATCGACATGACGCATTTGCTGATTACTACGATGAATTATATTGAACTGATATTCATTCAGTTCCATAACCCATCTACCAACACGAGAATTTACTTCAAACTTTGAAAAAGTGCTTTTTACTGCTGAACAGTCAGTAACTACAACAAATGGTGTGCCCAATAAATATTGGCGAAAACGCCGAACAACTGCTAAAGTTTCTAACTCAAATGAATGATAACGCTGTTCTACACTAGTGGTATGTCGACTGAAATGTGCAACCACATGCTCTCGCTGGTCCTTTACTTGTATTAAAATACCCGCCAAACCAATCCGACTGGCGTCTGTATACAACCAGGTTTCCGAGTCAGTTTAGAAAAGTACTAACACAGGCTGATTAATCAAGCGGTGTACCAGAGCATGAAATGCATTATTCTGCGCATCACCCCAAATCCAGTGTGTATCATTACATAATAAAATTGTAAGTGGTTTTGATTTAACGGCATAATTATGTATACATTTTCTAAAATACCCAGTTAATCCTAAAAATTGACGTACTTGACGTATGTTCTTAGGAATTGGGAATCGTTGCACTGCATCAATTTGACTTTTATTTGGTTTAATCGTGGAATTTACAATTTCATACCCCAAATATTCAATACTTTGTTTTAGAAAATAACATTTCGACAGTTTTAATGTAAGTCCATGCATATTAAAAAGATGTAGCACTTTATCTAACTTTTCTAATGATTGTTGCCAAGTATTGGCTGGAATGAGTGCATCATCAAGATATACCAGGACCTCATTAAATCTAAGTTTTCCCAAAACCATATTTAACATGCGCTGAAAATAGGGTGTGTTAGTTAAACCAAATGGAACTCTAAGAAACTCGTAATGACCGTCCTGAGTAATAAATGCAGTGAAAGGCACGGATTCCTCAGACATTTGCACCTGATAATAAATCTAAATTTGTGAACCATTGGTAACCAGCTAATCGACTCAATTGATCTTCAATTACAGGAATGGGATATTTTTCTTTAACTGTAATTTTATTTAGGGCGCGATAATCAATACATAATCTTTTATCACCTGTCTTTTTTCCTACTAATAAGACTAGGCTTGCATAAGGTGAATTTGATTCCCTAATAATTTTATTAGCTAACAATTCATCAACAATTTTTCGAATTTCTGCTCGTTGTGTTTCTGGATATCGTCGAGGTCTATATGTAATGGGTTGTTTTGTGGTTAATTCTATTTTCATACTGAGAACAGCTGTTTTGCCAATTTCAGTCGTATTACTTGCTATACATTTTCTGTATTTATTTAACAAAGTTACCAAACAATTGGTAGCTTCGGGATCACTTGTACCAAAATTTAAAACTACATCAACAGGACTTGCGACACCTAGTGAATTTGAGTTATGTTCTCGATAAAAATCCAAACATTTGCCCCTTTTTTTATAGCAAATATCATCCAACTCAGTAAAATTTTGTCCAATTAACATTTCAACTCCCATAACACTGTTTTCCACAACATAAAATTCAATTTCCTTTGTAATACCATCAATAGTTATTTTAGCTGACACACATTGTTTCGGTTTACGATGAGCTTCACTTACTACTGTTAATAAAACAACTCTATGTGATAATGTCATTACATCCAACTGCAATGTTCTGACAAGCAAAGACGTAATTAATGAACACTCACTACCAAAGTCAATATAAGCCTTAACGTTTCGCCCCTTAATTTGAGAAAATTTATAAAATTTTTGATTGGAATTATTTCCTACTAAATTTACATTGTATTCGATTGCTCTTAACGGTTTATTAACACTTGTGCAATCACGTCGCAAGTGTCCTTTGGGACCACACTTGAAACAACTATTATTTGATTTATATGTGTGCGGGGACTGTGTTGGAATTTTATTAGGTTTACTTGCTAATGGCATATGTTTATTTTTGGACATTTCCGCTGGGGCATTGTTCAAATACGTTTGTGATTTATCTAAATTTTTAAAATGACAGGCAAGGGTACTTGGATCTGCAATGTTTGCAATTTCAACCGAAAAACGAATCTGCTCATTCTCAATACCTCCCATTATTAAATTAACTTGGTCCTCGCCACTTAAGGGAAGTTTAAGTTTATGAATTAACGCTAGTTTTCTAAAAGTATATTCGTACAATAGTTCCCCTTGTAACGCTCTGCATGCCATCATTATTTCTAACGCTGCGTGTAAGTTACGCTTTGATTTAAAATTCGACAGCAATAAATCACGCCACTCTGGCCATGAAAAAATTCGAGTTGGAAGGCCCCGGTACCATATTTCTGCAGGTCCTCTCAATTTATTTAATGCCAGATGACAAACTGTCTTGTCGTCCCAGCAATAAATGTTGACAAACTCGTCTACTGAATGTAGCCACTCTCCAATGTCATTTTTCAGAGGATCAAATTCAGCGATTTCTTGTGCAGATAAGCTTACGTGTGCGCTCCCTCGAACTTGCTGACTTCGCGCGACTAGTCGATCAATTCCAACGACAATTGCGCCTGCCATGTCCGATCCAAGCTCCGAGATTGAATTGGAGTTTCTTCGCAGATATTCGCCACTGCTACTTCTCCTCCAGCTTCTCCGCACATCTTTTGATCGTGAACGGGAACGCCGCCGTGACCTCGATCGACGACTTCGGTCTCCGTCCATTCTTCTTTCTTATCACCACTTTTATTATTCACAATGTCAAAATAGCACAGAATAGTTCCCAAGACGCAGGGTATTATCCCACTTCTGATGTTAACTTTTATATATCTATTTATTATTAATTTATATATCGTTATTGAATCTGTTGTTGAGATAAGTGATCTCCCTCCGGCAAGCAGTCCCCGCTCCGTAGTCGTCAAGACGGGACTTCCCCGGATGAAAGAAACGCTAATCTGATGACCAACATGTAATACTAAACACATCTATCTAGTATCTAAGCAACTGTTTTTTGTATTTAAATTACAATTTTCAAAAGTGCATCTTTGGAAGATAGAAAGGCGCGATTTGGACAATCGCCACAGTCGTTACGGCCCTGAGTATTCTCAGGACCTGTGCACTCCCGGGATTATTAAGACATTTTTAATCGTGATTTATGTTTTTGAGTTTCCTCATTTGCAATAAACAAAACTGCGTATAGGCTCCGAAGTTCGCGCACAAAATTACTAAACGCGCAACTGTTTTTTAAATAAAGGCTAAAGGTAATCAAGTTTTATGCCATTGAAAAGAGAAAAAAAAAACTCTTATCAAATGAGTATAATAAAGATGTGTCTTATCATTTAAAAAAAAAATGTAAGTGTTATTCATTGCTCTTTTGTTTATAGCAAAAAATAAAATTGATATATCCAAGGTGGTGGGTAACTAATGCCTACTTGCACCGCAGCTACTTAATCATGATTAAAAAGTTAATCAATGGTTAGCGGAGAATTGGCTTGCACCGCAACTTAATCATGATTAAAGTCCCCAAGAAACGTCAAATATTTAATCAGCCGATTTTGGCCGATTAACTAATAACTTCACGACGAATATAGTCGTGAATTTAGTTACATATGGCAGACGATTTTGAAATTAAAAACCTTTGTTTTGTATTTGTTATTAAAAACGGTGGATTTGGGAATAGTTGAGCAGATTGATGAAATCGATGGCTTGGAGGTTAATGATTTTATTAATTTTGGTTTGTTTACCTCGTCCAATAATAAGAAATAATAATAATAGTATAAGTTAGTTAGCATTTAGTATTCATATTTACCGCGCATTTGTTTCCTGTGTTCTCAATAGAACAACGTAAAACAACCAAAAAAGAACTTAAAATCCCTAGAAAAACGTGTGCTCTCTATAATAATACTCCGTGGTCGATAGACGCACCACGACAGAGTATTAAAATGAATAACTTATTATTCAAATTTCGGATACAGTTTCGAAAATATGAAAAAATATTATTTAAATAATAAATTTTAAATTAATTACTCCAGGGTACGACGGATTTTTTTTTCTAAATTACAGAAATATTAGTATTAAAATTGTTTATAAACATTATTATTAAAAAAAAAAATCCGTGCTACTCTTTAGAATATATTTACAGAGGTGAATTCAAAATTTCACTTCTAAGTCTTTATCCGTTTGTGAATAATGTCTTTAATGAATTTAGAGGTACGCTCCAGGAGCCTTAATCAACCGACGGTGCAACAGAAATACTCTGATTAAAGTTAATCATGATTAAAATTTAATCATGATTAAGTTCTGCGGTGCAAGTGGGCATCAGTGTTAAATAATTTCTATTTAAAACTTTTTTCTCTAAAGTGGATATTTACTGAGCTATACGGGATATTCCATACTTTTCGGACACCCTGAATAAGACATTACGATATTTACTTTTAAAATCAGTGTAATTGTCATATCGAAAAAGTACCGAATTCATGCATTTTGTTACGGCGTATGTAAAGCATTTCTTTAACTTTTCTTTCATCATTGTAATCTATACCGTGGAATTGATAGAAGACCACGGCTTCTAATGTTAATATTATGCACATCGCTTTTGTAAGAAATTTTGTGATATAGGTATGGTGCAGTGACGGTTCGCGGGTTTTTTTCTGGTACGGCCGAGGAACAAGAGGTGGTAATATAGATAGGTAGGGTCAGTTGCAGAGACGGCTGGCTGCGTGACCACGCCTATCTGTATTACTCTCGTTCCTCGGCCGTACCAAAAAAAAACCCGCAAACCGTCACTGGTATGGTGGACACTTCGTGGTAATTACTTTAAAGTAGAAACAAGCAGCATGTAATATGTGCCTATTATGCATATTCAACGATTTACACTCCTGCAATTTATGTGAGATCCCGGTCCTTCGCTGTATACCAAAAATCAGTCGCTTACATGAGTTCTGCATTCGCTGCATTTTGCGTGAGTTAAAGCAGACATCCGAGGTCACACACCTGCACTTCGCCGGACTCAGCGTTTCCCAGCGATATAAAATGTACTCTTATCTTGTAATGTCGCAGTCTTAAATCATATCTTAAGTGGCACGTCGCAAGTGTGATAAACACTCGTGATCTTGAAAAATAAAGTTTTTTAAAAACTAAATCGGTAGTAAACAACCCAAAACTACTCGCGCATCTTGCTGGTCAATGAAGCTGAGAATCGCAGTAATTGAAATGTGTCACATAAGAGGATTTTTGTATATTTATTTATGATATGTCGGTTCAAGTAGATGGTTTTTAATACTATATATTATTTACGTATTAAGTTATTGATGTTTTCTTTGAATTTAAGTCTATGTATACACCTAAATTTGTTTACCACATTTATTCGTGTCCCAGTGACGGTTCGCGGGGTTTTTTCTGGTACAGCCAAGAAACAAGAGGTGGTAATACAGATAGGTAGGGTCAGTTGCACAGACGGCTGCCTGCGTGACCGCACCTATCTGTATTACCATCACTTGTTCCTCGGCCGTACCAGAAAAAACCCCGTGAACCATCACTGTCGTGTCCTCATTTTCATTATAAAAAAGTTGGCCACCTTAATAAAAGGCACAAATTTAAATTATGAAATAATTATCATTATTAGATGCACATATTTAATTTTTCTACAATGCAAGCGTATCGTCCTCTCATATTATTAACGTGGAATATAATTAATCCGCCGTAGGTTAAAAGCAAACCATTGCTATCATGCTTTAAAATTGTGGCATTTAAATTTCCCGCCGCCGCAAACATTCCCAGCGCCACCAACATCTCCGCGTCCTTCCCGGCGTCAAAAACAAAAAAACATTTGAGTCCGCCGGTGGTGCAAAACACGCCGATAAGTTTAGTGCAACAAGAAACATGTCCTTGGAGAATCTTATCCGCCGAGCATTTCTCGATGTACAGTCGAATCCAGGTTCCGAAATGCGTTTTTGTCAGATGTTCGTGAGAATTTATGAAGAGGTAAGTTTATCCGTTCGAGGGCGAATTTCGGGAATCGCGAATTTGTGAACGGTGCGTCGTTGTTTTAAATAGAGGCAGAGATTAATAATAATAGTAATCTGTGAATCGAAATAAGGGATTCAAACTGCGTAGTATTTTTGTTCGGTTTTCGTGCTCGCATCGTGAAATTAGTTGTGCGCGGACGAGTACGTTTGAATTAAAGTGTGTAGCGTAAATGTAAATAAGGCTTGTCATATAAACATTTGCTTACAAGAATGAAGGATAACATCCTCTTGCGAGTTTCGTAGGCGGGTTATCTTTGTACCGGAAATTTGACTTTAAATGTTAGATGCAAGCAGTGGTGTATTAGTAAAATAAGAAGTAAGGGAACGCATGGTGAGACCAAAGAAGTAAGGGAACGCATTGTGGGAGCAAAAAAATAGTCCGCGACTTTCCACAAGCAGCTTGCTGAAAGTTTTTTCGGAGATCATCTTATTTTAAGCAAACTATTGTTTTCCTTGTAAGCTTTTTTATTCTTTTTAATTCTTACTATACAAAATATTAACAAACGCAAACGCGTTCCGTTCCTGAAAAAAGGTGCCGGAACGTCATTCCTCCCCGTTGTCCCCCCCCCCCCGAATACACCACTGGATGCAAGTTCTTAGAACAAAGAGCCCTAGAAGCTTAACAATATTAGCCAAATGTTTAAAATGGTGTGGATATGGAAATGTTCAAACCTCGGCTACAAGATTTACGCAATCACCAGATTGTCCATTATATGACGAGCGTACAACAAAAATCAACGACGAAGTTGGCGCTGGAAATCTAAGATTACAGACATGACTCGAGATTTCCAACGTCAACTTCTTCGTCGATTTTTATTGTACGCTCGATACATACACACTAGGGTGGCCCTTAGCCATAGGTAATTTTCCGAAAGTTAAAATGTTGCTCCTCCCACCCCCGAATCCTGTTACAACTGCTAGGCGACCCTCAAACGCAATTCGCTCAAAAATTTGCCAACAGATTTTTTTTTAAATTTTGCACAGATATCTATTGTGTTCGTGTCTATCGGCTGAAGAAATATTATCGTTTTCCGAGCATTAATAACGACAACAGACACAAAAAACACAATTTTTTTATTCAATCGTCACTTTATTTAACCACAGTTTCTTAATACGTCAAAGTATTACCTTCAAACTGCTTCAATAGAAGGATACATGTATTGGTCGGTTATATAGCAAATTTAAACTTCCTGACTAAATTCATTCTTTAGTCTATTGGTCCCTAGTGAAATGTTGCAAACTTTGTTAATAATAACAAATTAACAAAAATTAAAAGCTGAAAATATTCACTTACTTTTAAATAATACATTATAATAAAAAACTATGAAAAATATTTTGTATTTACATAAATATATTCAATTTATTTGTATGCCAATTTTATGGGTACCCTCCCCTTAAAGTTGGTACATATAGCCCGTTCTCTGGAATCTGGCGGCTGTGGTCGTAGAAGAGGGACGGAGCTTGGTAAGTAGGGGCAGTAATATTTTTTATCTCAAATCAATCTTTGTTGAGAAGTACTGGTGTAAAAGTGCGTATACCAATAGGAGCGAAGGACAGCAATAAATGTATGAGATGCAATTTGACGAACCATCAATACCTTTTCTTCGAGGGTGCATCGATCCTCAAGCCGACAGATTCCACCGAATAGACTATATCCCAGTTAGCACACTTGGATCAGTAACATATCTGAGCCTTCGTCTCTTTGACTATATACTTATGGACTGCTATTTCCCCTCCATTTCCCATCACTGCTCTAAAACTTGTCCGCGAGCTGAAGCCCGATATAAGTCCCGCCCCGGAGTCGAAAATGGAGCGTAATTTAAAAATCGGAAAGCAAAAAAAAAAATTTCTCGATGTATTCATCAGCAACGTGGAGTATGCAAATGCGAGCATATTTCGGCAACTCGGGTCCACTTTCCTGCCTGTTCTTTACAAGCAATGCTTCAACCCATAATTTGCGAAGTTCCGGATTTGATGGAAATCTAATACATAATTTTAGGTTATAGTCAAAAGTCAACTGACGTGTACATCGGCTGACGAGTATTATTGACAGACAAAGTGACCAATAGCACGAGAGTTATGAGAAGACTGACTGCTCTAATTAGACTGACTTAACTAGGCACTTCCCTATCTATTTATACCGAGTGTCTGAGATAAGGGGCGAACATAGGAATTTAACATGTAAAATTAAATATGTGTAATTATTAGCTCCCCTATTCATTTTAGAGAAAAATCGTAAAGGAATATTTTTTAGAGAATTACAAATTGTAAATGTATCATCCATTTAATTTACGTTTGCACCAGAATCCACCTCAGAAATAATAAAAATAAGTTGAACAATGTACCACTTAATAAAAAAACCTATGCCATGAGTTTGACAAATGTCATGTCATAGTGAAAATAATATTGCTAGTCCACTCATAGTTATTACGATGAACAATAATCTGAGTTATTCCAATGAAGAGAGGGTATTCATTATTAAAACTTTTTATAGTGGCGTCCGGTTCGCGGGGTATTTTCTGGTACGGCCGAGGAACAAGAGGTGGTAATACAGATAGGTAGGGTCAGTTGCAGAGACGGCCGGCTGCGTGACCGCACCTATCTGTATTACCACCGCTTGTTCCTCGGCCGTACCAGAAAAACCCCGCGAACCGTCACTGGTGGCGTTAGTTTACGCAGAGTTCGTGACTTATTTTCGGTTACATTTAACAATCCACCAATTCCGTCTGTATCAACAATTTCTAAATTTGTGAAAAAGTTTGAAAATACAGCGTCGGATGATTCAAAAAGTATTTAATAGTCCAATTTCAATAAATATTATTTCAAAAACATTAACATTACAGGCAAACGGAAGCGAAGAAGCAACGAAGAATTGGAAGAAAGAGTTTTGGGTTTGATTAATGCTGAACCGGCAACTAGCTTACGCTGTATTGCTCGTGAGTGCAGTCAGTAGATAATATTCTGAAGAAGCATGGGTATTATCCCTACAAACATCAATGAGATATTGCTAGTGGATGAAGAAAGCAGGCGTGTATTCTGTGAGATAATGCAGGATCGATCAAACACAGACAGAAACTTTTTGCAGTCTATCTGTTTTATGGATTTATCCACGTTCATACTTAACAACGAGGCCAACACTCAGAACACGCGATACTGGACCCAGGAAAATCCACGCATATGCCTTAAAACCAGAACCCAGTTCCCGCAAAAAAATCAATATTTGGGCTGGTATTTTTAAAAATTATATTATTGGGCCGTTTGAAATATGTGGAAATTTAAATTCGAATTATTATTTAGACCTTTTAATCAACCAGGCTGGCCCTGCGTTAGAAGAAGTTGCACGTGACAATCAGGAGATATGGTATCAGCATGATGGATGTCCAGCCCATTATGGTTTAAATGTGAGGGAATAATTCACTCTTTGTAGAGTCAGAAATTTCCATATTTCTAGATCCAAGTTGGGGTCAGACAAAAAAGAAAATAAAAGTTTAAATTTTTTTGGGGTTAAAATAAAAAGGCGAGTGCTTACAAAGCTGTGTTTCATTGAAGTACTTAGTTAGCCTACTTGTCAATAAATGTCTTCATGTGTATAGATCCAAATATAAAACGAAAATATTCAAACTATTTAATTTTAAACGGTGGTACAACGTGTACAACGCCCCACTAGGCATGTTCGAAAAGTGGTACAATGCCTGTACCGTTTTCCCAATTGCTGGATTGGTCGCGGTGGCACTATCGACTGGCTACCAAGATCTCCTGATTTAGCACCATGTGATTTCTTTTTGTGGGGTCACCTGAAAAACAATTTTTACAAAAAGCGCCATCCAAATATTGAATCTTTGCGCAACTTTTGCGGAATGCAAATTAATTACAGACAAGCAGTTGGCTAATGTAAGACAAGCATTTTATAACAGATTGGGTTATTGTTTACTCCAGAACGAAGAACTTTTTGAGTACTTGCTCTAACATTTCCGGTTGAGCGTTGGTTACAGTAAAAACAAAAATGAATCACGAACTATGTGTAAACTGACACCATTTTAAATTATGTTGATAATGAATAAATTATCTTTTTTCCATTACGTGTTATTACCATGATTCGTCCTAAACGACAAGCATGCCTTTATAATTCTATGGCTTGGTGCTAAAAAAGCCAAAGTCAAATATTTTACAATTGAGATAATCGAGATAAAAGTTTTATTAAAAATGATTTTATTTGCTGATTTTGTAAAGTACAAGTTTTTTTAAATCTGCTATTGGTTAAAATAGACACTGGCCCTTTCAGCATTAAAGATATTATTAAAAATATTGAGAGAAATAATCTAATGTACTGCTTAACTCCAAACAGTAAAATTGTGACATTGGCCCTTTTAGCACCAAGCCACAGAATTATTTGTTATTATTTAAAAAATATTCCTTTACGATTTGTCACTAAAATGAATAGGGGAGCTAATAATAATACATATTTAATTTTACATGTTTACTATGTTCGCCCCTTATCCCAGACACTCGGTATATAATTTAAGCTGACCTAAGCATTACATAATATTGTGTAATAATACAATAACCTATTGTTAATACCCAACAATGCATATGTAGCGAAACTCATTTAAATGCGATAAACTCTTCCCAATCTCGACCGTTTTCTTTTTCTTCTTTGAGAAATTTACGGGGCAACCCCAGCAATTGTGTAAAAATAATTCTCAATCAAAATTTTATAACAAAATGTTTCCAAGTTTCATGTATTCTGAGAATGTTATTGTAATCCTGAGTTTGACTCTTCTTTCTACATAATTCACTACAACTGTCTTCTCAAGTGTTTCAATTCCTGATTTGTTACGAGGATTTTTATTGAAGGAGTTATAAAAGGTGAAGAATCATTTTGGTGCAGAATGTTTCTTCTTACTCTGCCTCTAGCGTAATTTGAACCTGAACCATATTTGTCTTAAACGTTGCTGAAACATTGTTATGTTATCAATAAAGTCCGGATTTATATGCGCTAAAAAAGGCGTTATAATTTTTTTATATGCGCTAAAAAAAGGCGTTATATTTTTTTATATGCGCTAAAAAGGCATTATAATTTGTTTATATGCGCTTAAAATTAGCCAATATATGCGACAAAATGATTCAAATATGGATTTTATATGCGGTTTAATTAATTTAAAAAAAATACCAACAGCAACTGATGATAATTGAGGAGTTGAACTGCAAAACTCAACAAATCCACTTTTATAATTTGTTCAGAAACCGCGAGAAACGTTCAGGAAGTCTATTTGTTGCTTAAAAAAATGAATGTTTAGCCGCATTTTTAAATATGATTTATTGCGATTTGAAAGGTAATTCACAAATATTTGGATTTATCTATGTTTGGATAGTAAGAATCGATACCAAGCTCATTTTGGCCCAAAATTGGGAGAAGTTTTGCAGTTCAACTCCTCAATTCATTGATTGGAATTACAACGTAGAACCAAAATTTGATTTTGATTTTCATTTTAGGTAAAGTTAAATGACATGGAGTTCATGTTACAATTTATTATGTCTTCCTCAGTCTCGCCTTTCAAAATTCCACAAATCATTTGAATTTTTTCGTATCCTGGATTTCGATATAATACGCAAGTTAGTGAACTAATTTTAAATTTTCGTACAGTTCTTTAATAATTTTAAAAGCCTCAATTGAAGGCATTTGAGCTGTTTCCAAATTCTTGTTTGCAGTTATTAAGGTGCAAACATGTGCAATAAAAGCTAATTGTCGCAAAATATTTATACATGCAACACAATCTTTACATTTTTTAAGTACTGCCGGTTCTTCGTCATCAAAATTAAGAAGAATATTTTCGAATTTTTCAAAATTATTGGCGTAGAATAAAGCGGTTTCAGCCAAGTACAATTACCGGGTACTAGAGGTGGGCAGACAATTCAGGAACCGGTTCTTAGCAAAGAGCGCTCAGGAACCGGTTCGCACAAAAAGAACCGCGGATCCTCTGCTCTTTAATATGTACTTGGCTTTTTCTTCAAGAGTGAAAACCAGACGCATACCCCTACCTGTAGGAGCGCCCCGGTAAAAGCGCATGAAATCACTTGCGGAAATTTCATGCAGTTCCAAGAGAGGTTAACTGCGAAAATTGCATACGGTTCAGTCCACTATCAAGTGAAGCACGAGCTTAAACCGCATGAAATTTCTGCGATAAGTTTCCGGAGATAACTTCAAGAGGTTCACACCTCGAAACGCATGGAATTTCCGCGGTAACTTCATGCGGTTCATACTAAGAACCGCATGAAGTTCATGCAGGTAGCATTCCCGTTGAGAACCGCTTGAAGTTATCTGCGGAAACTTATCGCAGAAATTTCATGCGGTTCTCGTGATCCAGACTTCAATTTTGACTAGAAGTTTTACATTTGGAATTTTAAATAAAAATGTGGAAACGTTTAATTAAATTCAACATTTTTTCTTTAAGTCAAAATTTATTTTTTTTACACTTGTCACTTTAAGTCAAATTTTATCTTTTAACTTTAATTAAATTTGACATTTGTAGAGACTTGACGGGGTTAAGTAAAATTAGTCGTTTTTGACGTTTGGCGATTTTAAGTTAAATTTCGACATTAATTTAAACATGAAGTCTTTTAACTTTAATTCGATTTGGCATATTTTCTAGAGGCTTAACGACTTTAAGTTAAAATTAGTCTTTTCTCTTGATGCTTGCTGACTTTAAATCAAATTTACACAATAATTTAGACATAAAATCTTTTTACTTTAAATTTGACACATTTTTTAGAAGGTTTAAATTTTAAGTCAAAATTAGTCTTTTTTACTTAACACTTATTGACTTTAAGTCTAATTTATACATTAATTCGAACATAAAGTCGTTTAACTTTAATTCAATTTGACATTTTTTCTAGAGGATTAAAGATTTAAGTCAAAATTAGTCTTTTTTCTTAACGCCCGTCGACTCAAATTTCGACATTAATTTTTCATAAAGTTTTTTAACGTTAATTAAATTTTTACATATTTTCTAGAGGCTTAACAGATTTAATCCATAATTTGTTTTTTTTTCACACTTGTCGACTTTAAGTCAAATTTCTACATTCAGTTGTCATAGTCTTTGTACTTTAAGTAAATTTGACATTTTTCCAGAGGCTTAAGGCAACTAGTTTAAATCAAAATTAGTCTATCTTTTGACACTTTTCATTAATTTGTCATAAAGTTTTTTAACTTGAATTAAATTTGACATTGTTTCTAGAAACTCGACTTTAAGTCAAAATTACTCGTTTTTCTTGAAGTTTTGACTTTACGTCAAATTTCGACATTAATTTGCACAAAGTCTCTTAATTCTATCAAAATTTGACACTTTTTCTAGGGGCTTAAGGGTTGAAGTCAAAATGAGTCTTACTTTCTTAACGCTTCTCAACCTTAAGTAAAATCTCGACAGTAAATTAGACATAAAGTCTTTAATTCAATTTGACGTTTTAAAGTCAAAATTTGTGTTTTGTTGACGCTTATCAAATTTAAGACAAATTTTGACATAAAGTCCCTTCGCTTTATTTAAATTTGACATTTTTCTAGAGGCTTAAAGACTTTAAGTTAAAATTACTACTACTATTGATGTTTGTTGACTTTAAGTCAAATTTCGACATTAATTTGCACATAAAATCTTTTAATTCTACCCAAATTTGACAAATTTTCTAGAGGCTTAAGGGTTTAAGTCAAAATTAGTCTTTTTTTCTTAACGCTTGTCGAATTTAAGTCAAATTTCGACATTAATTTGGCCACACTCTTTTGCCTTTAATTAAATTTGACATTTTTTTTATACGCATAACGACTTTAAGTCAAAATCAGTCTTTTTTCTGTCGACTTTAGGTCAAATTTCTACAATAATTTATCATAAAGTCATTTGACTGTAATTAAATTTGACATTTTCTTAGAGGCTTAACGGCTTTAAGTCAAAATGAGTCTTTTTTCTGTCAAGTCAAATTTCTACAATAATTTATCATAAAGTCTTTTTACTGTATCTAAATTTGGTATTTCTTTTAGATTAAATAAATAAATGAAAAATAATTTAACGCGCAGCATAAAAAAAACAAAATAATATTTTATAATTTCATAATAAAGAAATTATACAATTTTGAAATTATTTATTTCATTCTAAAAATTAAGAAGAGTATGATATAACGGGTGTGCATTTTCCTGCTTTCTCGATTACCCGATTATTTAAAGTAAAAGTAAATAAATGTTCAAAGTTTAAAAATCTACCAGGTTTAATTTATATTTATAATCGATGTGCTACCAGAGAGGGGAAAATGTGAAAATTATATGATAATGTAAAAATATCAGAAGCCTAAAACTTGTAATTTTAGAAATCAATCGATTTAGAAATATCAGAAATGTGCAAAAAACAGAGTAAATATTTAATGCCCACTTCCCGTTTACAAATATTTACCAGTAGCTTTTCAGTTCTTCGTATTATCAAGTATAAAATACAGAAAAAGTTAAAATATATACCGACGAGTTATCCATAAATAATTGATTTCTCGGCGGTCAAAAAGCTTAGCGAAAACTTTTTTTTTCCAATGCCCTTGTTTTATGGGCCAGCTACGGATTTTTGTTAAATAAAAAATATAAGAAAAAATCGTCGCGGTTTTTGACACTTTGTAATCGTTAAAAGTAATTGCAGGAAGGCATTGGGAAAATAAAATATTTGTTTTTGCAATTTTTGAGTTACGCTTTTTGACCGTTTGTGTTTGCTAAATACATCCGCAGAAAGGCACTACACAAATAAAATTGAAAAATCGCACCTAATTTTGGTGGATGCGCCGAGAAATCTGTGACTGGAATTTTTATTTACGTCGGTAAAATATATTGAAGTTATGGCCACACTATGAATACCCATATTATACATTTTTAAATTAATTGGAAGTCTGTAACTCATTTCTGTCAGTCTGGTATATAACTATAGAAAAGACCGGTGAACCGCTCCAAGGAACCGGTTCGGAACCGTTCCCGACAGTGAACCGTTTTTCCCATTTCTACCAGGTACGGTTGCATCGAGTATCATCTGCATAGGCGTACTAGCTTAAATTGTTTATGGGGAAATCCCCTTATTCTATATAAATAATAGGAGTGTAATATATACATATCTACATGACACGAGGTTAGTGGAATCCCGTAAATTTATCTTATACGATTTCATAAAAAAGATTTCTACGCCCGCAAATTTATCAATAAATTACAACAAAATCAATTACAATTAATGGAAATATTGACTTTATATGTAGTCATATGCGGATATATGCTCAAATAAGTTTAATGTGACAAAACCTCGAAATATTAAGTTATATGCGAAATAAAACTTGGTACTTTGATTTATTTCCGAGAGAAATGTATAGATACAATTCGCCAATTCCATACGAAAGAGCAAATAAAACATGTAATAAAATATAAATCCGGACTCTAGTTATCAAGTGCCAGAGATAATAGAAAATTGATTTCCAGCAGCCTTAGTGATTTCTGGATCAATATCGTGATGATTTTAAGCTGACACATGAAAATGAAATAATGTTAAGGTGCTTTAATTGCTTCTGATGACAGAAACCAAACTCGAACTTGCACTCGTGCAAAAAATACATATTCTTCTTAAAGATTTTCTTCTCCCTTTAAGCTGATTGAAATTGATCTTGAATTGCATAAGTTGCCTTTGTCATCTTCCTAGCATGACTTAACTCCTGTCCTATTTTTTTGGTATGCTGCCAAGAAAGATCAGCGGTAATTTCAACAATTATCGGTAATCATCTTGCTGTTGTTGCTGCATAGAAAGGTGATGTTCGAGAAATCCAAGAACGCAAAACGGAAATTCTTGGCCACTGTATTGCTATCAGTTGTCTAAACGGGGGTGTCCACTTTTGTTTCCCCGGGCCACATTGAAAACGAAAAACGAGTTATTTTGAGCCACACATTAGTAATTAAGGTATCTAGGGCGTTATGAGTACAATAACGCCCCAGTAATTACCCGATTACCCCCCCCCCCCCCCATTTGAGACCGCCACTGATTCTAGCCTGCGTAGACGGTGAAGTGGTGTAAGAGGAATACATAAAAATGGACGATATGAACGCAGCCCATAAGATCTTATCCGGCGATAAACAGATGACATTGACATTCTGGGTCCTACACCTCTCATCCAATCATTTGCAATTGATCGAGTTGTCGAAAATCTCTCTCTTGTGGCCAAAAGTCATAAGCGACGTTCTTCTACGAGCAATTTCTCTTAGTCCACGTTCAAAATCAAATGTTGATGTTGACGTAACTCTTGGCATTGTTCTCAGGTTCAGAAGGAAAGTGTGTACAAACAATTTGCAAAATTTACACAACAAACTACTGGCTAGATTTTATTCAAATTTTAATCATCACTTTGTTTCATGAAATGACGTTTTATGAAAATTTCAATAAAATCTAGGTGTTACAATTTTTATGCAAGTCAGTATATGTTCATATTTTTTGGCGGAATTCTAGTGGAATTAGGTTGGCTGTCTGGCGGAAATAGTATGTGATCAGTTGGCAATGCTGGTTGTAAACGGGATATTATAAGATGTGCCCAGATTGTCGTGTGACACCGATGTATTTTTTGGTCTTCCGCGTTTTTTCCGGCGCGGTATTGGCGCCGGTGATGACTCATCGCTCGATTCCATTTCTTGTTAGGTGATAGTCGAACTATTATTATCGCTAATCGCATTTGGTTTATAGTAGTAATGTACGCATATCTGGGACTGACTCGAAAACACGTGTATCAACTTCGAGAATACGCAGAATATTGCCAATCTAATCATTTTATGAATAATTAATTCTTTTAAAATCACACTGAACAACTTTGATAAAACGAAATATAGCCTGAATATATGAATATTCAACCTGTTTGTAACTTGAGTCTTACACTGAACGTCTACAACTTCTTTTTTCTACGGCCGATATCAAAAGGAGGCGTTTGCGCTTGCGTTTGTCAACGCAAAGTAGACGTTTCCCGAGGAGCGAGCGACAAAGTAGTTTGCCGCGCGTTGCCTATTGCAACGCGGGGCAACGTATTCACAACAACTATCTAAACATCACTTTGCACAATTTTTATTGACTCGTTACCATGGATACGACATTCCATGGCTGACCACGGTACAGTCTGTTTGTATTATTGCTTTTTATATTTAATTATACTTATGTTTCTTTTTCAAAGCGGTCGTAGAAAAATTTTTATGTATAGTGCGAGCGCAAAGCTCATTGCCGCTTTCGAGAGGTTCCTCTCTCAAGCGGCAATGTATCACTTTGCGCTCTTACCATACAAATAACTATTCTAATTCGGTGCGTTGTATTTACACCCCAGGAAAAATCACGCATTTCTCTCCCTTGATATACAGGGTCTTTTTTTTTAACTCAGAACATATGATTGTTAATGTCTATGTCATAATAATCACATCAACGCATTGCAATGTAGGCAACCATACTTACACTCAGTTTTATTGAATTGTCAAAATTGTGTTATTAATAAAAATGTATTACACCACCGAAGAAAGAATACAGATAATTAATTGGTACAAGAGTGGAAACAGCATTCGACGTGTTAGAGATTTGTTTTCGGTTGAGTTCCATCCATCTCAACAATTTGTAATATTGTCCATCATTTTGACAATACTGGCTGCGTGAGTAATTTTCACATTCAATGGGCCAAAGGAAATCACATTTTAACGGAAAAGATGAAACTCAACATTTTATGTTACGTAGAGCAGAACCCCATATCATCGTTAAGAGTTATCGCAGCACAGTTTCAAATAAGTTCAGCTTCCGTTTACAAGACATTAAAAGAATTAAAATACAATGCTTACAAGTTTTCAAAATATCAGCAACTATCAAATGAGGCAAACGAACAGAATTCTGTGAAACCGTGTTCAATTTAATTAATAATGATCAAGAAATTTTACACAGAATAATATTTACTGATGAGGCATCATTTTCCTTAAATGGTGAAGTTAATCCACAAAATTATAGGTTAGTATTCTTCATTCCTTATCGATACCCATTCCTTACACCCATTCCTTCACCTTTTAAATTTTGGGCGTGCAATAATCCTCGCTTACAAAATTTGACGCACACACAATACAATGCGAGAGTTAATGTGTGGGCTGGACTAATTAATAATACCCTTATTGGTCCTTTTTTTATTAATGGAAATCTAAACAGCAATGTTTACTTAGATCTTCTGCGAACTCGTATAATGCCAGAAATTCATACACTAAACATTGCTGCTCCTTATTATCAGATGGATGGAGCGCCTCCACATTCTACAGCTGCCATTAATAATTATTTAAGTGAATTACTTCCTGATCGCTGGAAAGGTAGATTTGGTCCATTACCTTGGCCACCCCGGTCGCCTGATTTGTCTCCAAACGACTTTTTATTGTAGGGGTATCTAAAAAGCAATGTTTATAATAACATTATTATAAACAATACTTCAGAGTTAAAAGATCGTATAATTACTGTTTGCGATGAATTAAGAAGAAATCCGCAACACATTAGAAATGCTATTCAAGGATTTTATAATCGACTTGGCTACTGCTTAGAACGTGAAGGTAGTCATTTTGAATATTTATTATAATTACTTACGATTTATCATTGTTTGTTTCATGAACCACACTTTATTCGTAATAATTTTAAGCTTTCACTGTACTGTGACAGGTCGGCGGGACCTTTGTGTACTTGGTTGCCTAAATTGTCAATACATTCCAATGCGTTGAGGTGATTATTATGACATAGAACATAGACATTAACAATCATATGTTCTGAGTTATAAAAAAGACCCTGTATGTATAATCTACTATTCTTTTTTAGACAAACTTCGAAGAATTCGTCGAACAATTTTTAAATTGTTTAAAAATCGCAGTCTACAAAGACATGAAAAATGTCTATGTGGAGCAAATACTGTGCTTCGCAGCTACTTGTGCCGTGCATATTGCTCAAAAGTCAACCAAGAAGAGGACAGAAGGATCTCCTAAGTCACAAGAAACACACCCATTCCTGAAAACAGTGCTTTTGGAAATTCTGCCGGTAAGTACATTAGGCTGCGCACCTGAGTAGATTTAATTTAAGTAGCAATAATTAAGTGACACACTTATGACATTGGTGTTTGCTGTAGTCCACTTTTTATTTTTCTTACCCCTTCTACCTCTAGGCAGAATCTCACGTTTTGACACACTGTGCGGCGTCTCATCTGATTTGCGAAATAACATTACGTAGGCCGTGAAGTTCCATACGTCTACAGGATAGGCATTATTAAGCATTTTTAAAGCGTAATCCGTAAAAGTGATACTTCACGGCCTACCAGCAGTCACTAAAATCTTACATTTCATATAAATCCGCGAAAAAAGAAATGTACCTGGGGGCCACTTTAATAACTTTCTTGAATTTTTCTCCTAAATTCTATAGATGATGTCTCCGTTCTCTCTTCTTTAGTTTATCAGTCTGAATTTTATAATTTTTATTTTTATATCGGTTACTCTAAATATAAAAATAATTTATTACAGATGGTAGACAACAACAATTTCAACGTCCGATTTCATGTCTGCAACTTCATTGCAATCGCCTTGGACATAATTGGTACAGAAGATCTCATAGACGAGAACATTTGTTACTACATCCAAGACGTGATCACTGATAGGCTTAGAGTAAGTTTTTACTTCATATACTTTATTTTCAAATTGTCATCATCAGTAATCAGTGACGGTTCGCGGGGTTTTTTCTGGTACGGCCGAGGAACAAGAGGTGGTAATACAGATAGGTAGGGTCAGTTGCAGAGACGGCTGGCTGCGTGACCGCACCTATCTGTATTTCCACCTCTTGTTCCTCGGCCGTACCAGAAAAAACCCCGCGAACCGTTACTGGTAAAGTCTGGCCGCGCTATGAAGGCATCTGAGGTGCTATCTATAACCTTTTAAAAACGTCATTTATACATTGAAACCGATAGTGCACCAATAGCTAGCAAGTAAAGTGTAAACATCTGTGAGTATAAAGTAGCAAAATATCCAATCACTTCTGATGAGGGCGGCCCTTCCGACCCTTCAATAATCACCTCAGACGCCTTCATAGCGCGGCTTGAGTATAACAACCTGTGCGCTAAAACATCCTGCAATTTTACTTAAAATTAACACTTTTGATTGAACATCACAATTGCTGGTATAATTGTTTGGTTTCATGTTATTATTAGTTTCCTGGCTACTTTCAACGTTTTTATTTCAATTATACCCACAATTGCAATTATAATTATACAGGATCATGGGCGTACGCTGCTGCCCCTCCTGGAAAATGAATTTATTAAATTGAAGTAATATTTTATATACTAAACTTGTATGTAGTCGGTAAATGTATACTTTAACAATCTCATCAAAATTAAAAATTATAACAAAAAGTGTGTTCCACGTTATGTTCGATGAATCCGAAAAAAGTTGACGTACAACGACGAGCGTGCACGGTTCCACTCGACGCGTATAATACAGTGCGATCGAATAAAAGTTAGTCAAAGTTGGCCATAAGCCAAAATTCCTAAACTTATTGGCAAGTGTCAAGCTAGCTTATATTGATATTTTTAAAACTGTGAAAATACGTGCGGTTTTTTGTTCATGACCTGCTTTGACTAATTTTTTAATCGATCTCGCTGTATTATTACTGTACATTTTTGTAAAAATTAACAATTTTTGATAGTTGTAAATTGTTATTTTTGGCAGTTGAACATTCCCTTTTTACTGCCAACGTGCCATTTGTGATGAAATGTGCGATTTTTGACAGTTGTCATTTTTAGCAGTTGAAATTTTCTTTTCTCTTTTAATATCAAAAAATGCCATCTTTGATTGTAAAAATCCACAATTTTTGGATGCTACTAATTTCTTTATTTACTGTTACTGAATCGTACCGTTTGTGATGGCAGAAATGCAGAATTTTTGACAATTTGTAATTGTTACTTTTGACCATTGGAAATTACCACAGAGCATTAAGGATAAAGAGGGACAGTTCAATGTTAACTTTTGGAAACGCCATCAGCGCCGTCTGCGAGTCATCTGGCCAAACACATCGAGCCAGCGGGAAATTTAAAATTGCGACTTTACAATTCATTTTTGCAAGTGTTTCGAACTTTTTGGTTCTCATCAGTGCGACGCATCCAAATAAAAGTGGAAATCGCAGACACTTGCTTTATAAAGAGCTTAGATTTAATCAAACGCAAAAAGTAAAGCTCTAAATGATGTTGAAGGGGATTCGCTTGAAATTTTTTCCAAACGAATTCTTTTTAGGGCAGATGTTAAATCATGTAGTGAACTACATTCTTGAAGGGGCCGTTTTAAAAAAGATTTTGCAGGAACTGTACTGGAAGAAGTACTACAAGAAGGTATATTAAAAATTGTCGGAATTGCATTCCAATTTAAATATTTTCTACAGGAATTAATAAATACTTAAAAAGTGGTCCTCACAAATGTGCATAACTTTTGAAAGTGGAATTTTTTTAGAGCAATACATTCAATGGAATTAACCCATTCATCTCTGCGATTAGGACATTTCGGAAATGTAAAGAAAGCTTTATTTTTAATATTTGAATCGTGGGTATAAACGTTACTGCAATAAGGTGCCTTAAGAGTACTTAATTTACCCATTGCACACTCTTTTAGGTTTAAGAATATTAGCTTAAATTTGAATTATAAATACCTGGCCGAATAGCAATTCAACTCGTGACGTTAATGAGGTTATGTATAAAAAGGCCGGAAATTTGATGGGAAATAGATGTTGTCATATCTCATTTGTGAAATTATTCAAAAGTCTATTTTGCTTTAAAATTTATCAAATAGACTTAAACAAACAATTAACACTAGTGGACTTTGAATATTACCAGATATTTGGACGTTCTTAAATACCTAAAATAAATGTAACCAACAAAAATATGACCATATTGCTTGGTTACAAAGATTTGTACATAGATTTGGCAGCGTTGCATTGCGTTAGTTGGGCCAGATGACTGTGAGATGGCGTGGAAGTCGCGTTTCCAATTCTCCCTATTCAATTAACCCCCCCTGGAAATTACCCTTTTTTTAATATTGAAAAATGCCGATAGTGATAGTAGAAATGCTCAAATTTTGGCATTTGGAATTTTTCTTTTTATTGTTGAAATGAAACAGTTTTCAGTAATAAGCAATTTTTGACAGTCCTGAATAGTTATTTTTGGCAATTGAAATTTCCTTTCTACTGCCAACGTGCCTTTTGTGATGGTAGATATGTGCGATTTTTGACAGTTCGCAATTGTCATTTTTTAGCAGTTGGAATTTTCTTTTTTTTAATATAAAAAATGCCTTTTTTGATAGTAAAATTCCACAATTTTCGGCAGCTGCTAATTTCCTTATTTACCGCTGAATCGTGCTGTCTATGATGGCAGAAATGCAGAATTTTTCACAATTCGAAATTGTCATTTTTAACGATTAAAAATGTATCTTTTTACTATTGAAAAATGCCGCTTCTGACAGTAGAATTGCACAATTTTTGAAAATTTGTAATTGTTACTTTTGACTTAGAAATGTCCCTTTTTTTAATATTGAAAAATTCTGATAGTGATAGTAGAAATGCTCAAATTTTGACAGTCTAACATTTTTGGCATTTGGAAATTTTCTTTTTATTATTGAAATGTGCCGTATTCAGTAATGAGCAATTTTTGACAGTATTAAATGGTTATTTTCAGCAATTGAAATTTTCCTTTTTACTGCTAAGTGCCATTTGTGATAGTAGTGCTATTTTTGACAGTTCGAAATTGTCATTTTTAGCAGTTGAAATTATTTTTTTAATAAAAAAATGCCATCTTTGATAGTAAAAATCCATAATTTTTGGCAGCTGCAAATTTCTTTATTTACCGTGCCGTTTGTGGTGGCAGAAATGCAGAATTTTTGACAATTCGACAACAAACCGTCCTTTCAAATCTATTATCGGTTTTGAAAATACTCCAATTTTTAAACGAGTTACGAATTTTTGAAAATATGATTTTACCATTTGTTGACCATTCTGCCGCGGAGAATTAATTCTAGAAAAATTGTAATAAATTACAAAAATTTTTATAATATTAAAATATGCCGATAGTGATAGTAGAAACGCTCAAAGTTTGACACTTAAAAAATTTTGGCATTTCGAATTTTTCTTTTTATTTTTGAAATGAAACAGTTTTCAGTAATGAGCAATTTTTGACAGTACTGAATAGTTATTTTCAGCAATCGAAAATTTCCTTTTTACTGCTAAATACCATTTATGATAGTAGTGCTATTTTTGACAGTTCGAAATTGTCATTTTTAGCAGTTGAAATTATTATTTTTTATCAAAAAATGCCATCTTTGATAGTAAAAAAACATAATTTTTGGCAGCTGTAAATTTCTTTATTTGCCGTTGAATCGTGCCGTTTGTGGTGGCAGAAATGCAGCATTTTTGACAATTCGAAATTGCCATTTTTAGCAGTTAAAATTTTCTTTTTTTTAGTATTGAAAATGCCGTTTTTGATAGTAAAAATCCACAATTTTTGACCGCTGCAAATTTCTTTATGTGCCGTTTGTGGTGGTAAAAATGCAGAATTTTTGACAATTCGACAACAAACCGTCCTTTCAAATCTATTATCGGTTTTGAAAATACACCAATTTTTAAACGAGTTACGAATTTTTGAAAATATTATTTTACCATTTGTTGACCATTTGAGAAAAAAATCCAAAAAAATTCTGCCGCGGAGAATTAATTCTAGAAAAATTGTAATAAATTACAAAAATATCACTCTTGTTTTTTGTTTTTTTTTTGGTTAAAAATGTATCTTTTTACTATTGAAAAATGCAGTTTCTGACAGTAGAATTGCAAAATTTTTGACAATTTATAATTGTTACTTTTGGCCGTTGGAAATTTCTTTTTTGTAATATTAAAAAATGCCGATAGTGATAGTAGAAACGCTCAAAGTTTGACACTTAAAAAATTTTGGCATTTCGAATTTTTCTTTTTATTTTTGAAATGAAACAGTTTTCAGTAATGAGCAATTTTTGACAGTACTGAATAGTTATTTTCAGCAATTGAAAAAAATTTTTTTACTGCTAACGTGCTATTTGTGATAGTAGTGCGATTTTTGACAGTTAGAAATGGTCATTTTTAGCAGTTTAAATTTTCTTTTTTTTAATATAAAAAAATGCCGTCTTTGATGGTAAAAAAAAAACACAATTCTGGGAGCTGCAAATTTCTTTATTTACCATTAAATCGTACCGTTTGTGGTGGCAAAAATGCAGAATTTTTGACAATACAAAAATGGCAATTTTCTTTTTTAATATCAAAAAATGCCGTTTTTGATTGTAAAAATCCACAATTTTTGGCAGCTGCTAATTTTATTATCTACCATTCAATCGTGCCGTTTATGGTGGCAGAAATGCAGAATTTTTGATAATTTGAAATTGTCATTTTCTTTTCTTAGTGTCAAAAAGTGCCGTTTTTGATAGTAAAAATCCACAATTTTTGGCTGCTGCAAAGTTCTTTATATGCCGTTTGCGGTGGCAAAAATGCCACTTTGAAATCTTAAATGGGAACCCCCATTTTTTTGAGATTCGGATTCCCCATAAAAAAATAAGTAACATTTATCTAAAATATTTGTTTCGATTCGTGATAGATGGAGCTGTAATCGCAAGAAACCTGATTTTTGCGAATATCTCGAGAAATTACATAGCGGATCGAAAAAAGAAAAACACATGTTTAATTTTTCAAAAAGCTATTCAACGATACGGAACTCGATCCAGCCTCCCCTACGCCTAACCCATTGGGGTGATTAGACGACCCAATTTTTTATAGCAAATCCTGGATTTCCAAGACAAAATCTATTGATTTTACGTTATTGTTGATATTAAATTGGCGCTGCAATCGAAAGCATTTATTCGTTTCAATAAGTTAACAACCACTTTTAGCGTTACACTGGAACAACGACGTGAACGTTCCCATCGGGGTGCTCCGGTTCAATAATTTAGATTAAATGTTCGAAATTGTGACCTTGAACTTCTAGACACTTATTTATTATCATTCGACTTTGCCATCGTTGGCCGACTCTCTTCCATGCGAAGATCCGTTGCGTAGTTTTCGAGGTATTTCAATGTCTTTAAATAAATCGGCCACCCTAATTATTTTTTGTTCTCGGTACCCATTGAGGGTGTAAGAGGAACCGATTGAACAATTAAGAAACAAATTTTGTACTGCAACTAAAGCTACCGATCTAAGAACCCTCAATGGTCTTCATTTTTTCCGCTTTAGGACATCAAACCGGCAGTTAGAATAAAAGCCATAGCAACATTATTCCGGCTGCAAGATCCGAACAACGGCGACTGCCCGGTCGTCAACGCGTTTCTGCAGTGCCTTCGCGATCCCAATGCGGAAATCCGTAAAGCCGTAATCGAGAAAATCGCTCCTTCAAAGTATACAATGCCGCAACTGATAGAGAGTTTGGGCGATATAAGTGAGAAGGTTAGAACCGCCGCTTTCAAGAAGTGTTCGATTCTGCCGCCGAATTACTTGAAGATAACGCAGCGTCAAGAGGTTCTTCAAAGAGGGATTGAAGAGGAATCCAGGATGGCGAAGAAGGCTTTTACCGAGGTGCTGTTTCCGAAATGGTTAAGTTTTTACAACACGAATTTCCTGCTGCTTTTGAAGGCTATTAAATTGGACGCGGACGAAGAAGACATAAAGGAAACGTTCTCTTTAAGTTATGATGTAATGAAGGAAGTTTTTAGGTATGTTAATGTCTTATTAATTTATAATGGCAGTGGCGACTCGTGGAACATGTTGATGGTAGAGCTACTTATAAAAGGTTTTCCAATAGGGATGATATGATTTTGAAGTGACGTTTCGGCCATTTATAATATGTCATGATCTGTCATTTATTTTTCATTCTATTCAGTAGTGTTTACAATTTCATCATGGAGAGATATATGCAAGGACAACGTTTACAAATTATTCAGTTTTATTATCAAAATAATCGTTCTCCAATTGCAACTTTTCGTGCGCTTTTGCCATTTTATGGTCGTAATAATCATCCAAGTGTGCTTGCTATTCGTCGAATTGTTGAAAATTTTGAGCGTACATTTTCTTTACATAATGTTAAAGTGCCAATAAGACAAAGAACCACTCGAAGTAATGCAAATATTGCTGCCGTTCAGGCAAGTGTTGCTGAAGACCGCAATTTGTCGATTCCAAGACGTTTTCAATAATTGGGACTGTCTCAAACCACAACCTGGCGGATTTTGAAAAAGGATTTGGATTTGCATCCGTATAAAATTGTTCTCACTCAAGAACTGAAGCCATTGGGACCACCGTAAACGTCGTGAATTTGCTGATTTTGCCTTGGAACAACTTGAAAACGATAACGATTTTTTTAAGAAAATCATCTTCTCCGATGAGGCTCACTTTCATCTGAGCGGTGCGGTAAATAAACAAAACTGTCGATTCTGGTGCGAAGAAAATCCACAAATTATTCAAGAAAAACCATTACATTCACCTAAATTGACAGTTTGGTGTGGTTTTTGGTCTGGTGGAATCATCGGTCCGTACTTCTTCCGAAATGAAGCTGGTAACACCGTTACTGTCAATGGAGAGCGGTATAGATCGATGCTAATCAACTTTTTATGGCCGAAATTGGAAGAAGTTGATCTTGACAACATTTGGTTCCAACAAGACGGGGCTACGTGCCACACAGCAAATGCAACAATTGAATTATTGCGGGAAAAGTTTGGAGATTCGATTATTTCAAGAAATTGTGATATTGAATGGCCTCCAAGAAGTTGTGATTTAACACCATTAGACTATTTCTTGTGGGGTTATTTGAAGTCATTGGTCTTTCGAAATAAACCAGACTCTCTTCAAGCTTTACAAGTCAATATTGAACATGCCATTCATGACATACGTCATTTAGTGGAAAAAGTGCTCGAAAATTGGGTTCCTGCAGAAGAAGTCGTGGAGGCCATTTGAATGACGTTTTATTTAGAACTTAATTGTATCGATTGTACTTCACATTAAATAAAAGAACATTTGAATTTCCTTAACAATAAGTATGTTTTTTTTTTAAAGAAATCATATCACTCTTATTGGAAAACCTTTTACAATATAAACATGTATCCTTGTTAAATGATCCAAGTGCGAGGCTCGATTTTCATGATTCACGTTTCGGGGAAGTACAAACGTGTGCCGCAATCTGTTTTCGCGTTATACCTTCTCAACGGTTCAAAATTTTTGCTTCGCTTGAAACTACAGGTAGTGCCATTATGGCTCCTTGGCTTGCAGGTTACATTCAATTAATGCCATTATCGCATACCTACCCATCGACGAGAACAAATTGGTTCCGTTAGAATCCCTATCGTTGGAAGTAGTTCTCTATTGGAGTGCCATACAACAACACATTGCGAGTAACGATAATTTGGACGAGTACTTGGAGAAGGTTGTTCCAGATTTATCTTCGTTTTGTACTTATATTGGAAGGTAATTTTTATATCCAATTATTATATGAACATTAATGTGTATTTTCTTACAGTATTTTGTCGGAAAAAAAGTTTAACAATCATTCCGACGTGTTTATAGAATGGAAATTGCTTGAGAATCAGGTTGTAATTTATAAGCTCTTCGAAATGGCCGGAAATTTTGAATTGGGCGATGAGGTAACGTATTTGTTGCTATTTATTTATTCAAGTTATGATCAACCTTTTTAACATAACAGTTTATCAATATTATTTAAACTATGGTCGACCATAAACTGATATGATGATGATATAATTTTTATACCAATAAATAATATTACATACCGGGTGAGGCATTTAACATGTTTTTTGAAAATATTTCAAAAACAGAACATTTTACGCAGAAATGGCCTGGGTGAATAATAATCGTACGGAAGGGGGCCATAATCAAGTATTATTGTTTTTTTCCGAGGTGGCGCTGTTGTCGCTAAATCAAGGTCAACACAATTTTTTTCAATGGGAACCCCTATTTTTCATTGCAGATTCAGATTCCTCGTTAAAAACCAAGAACAATTTACTGAACTTATTTTTTTGTCCACCTGATAGATGGCGCTGCAGTCGCTAAAAATTATAATTCGCTAGGATGCTTGCGAGTTTTGCGTGTACATTCAATTGCCGCGTATGTAAAAGATATTTTAATCACATTTTGTAAAAATATCTTTTTTTTAAGGTAATTTTGAAACATATTGCGTAATTCGAATTTTTTTCAATTTACTACAAAAAAGTGTTTGAGTTTGAGACATTTTAGCAGAGAAAACAATAAGTGTCTCGAAACGGGTAGAAGCCTCTTTTTAGGTCCACCAGGTCCATGTCTTCGATGTCCGAGCTGGAGGACATCTTGTAGGAAGCTGGTCAGAACGGGCAGATTGTGTGTATTTGTGTCAAGCCTTGCGCTTGTGTTTTACTTACTAGAAATCATCTGTACAGCAGATGCTCAAAATGATGGCCATTCACTTCCATGTCATCTGGCGTTGTTGGTATGTCCGCATAACACTTGTCCTTCAGCATTCCCCACAGGAAGAAGTCTGGCGCAGTCAAGTCCGGTGAACGTGCCGGCCAAGGCACCGGTCCTCCACGCCCAGTCCACTTGTATGGAAACAGACGATTCAAAATGTCTCGAACTGCATACGCAAAATGTGCGGGGCAACCCTCGTGTTGATATCACATTGTCAAGTGGTTTTGCAGAGGGACTTCTTCGAGCAAAACTGGGAGATGAGTAGTCAGAAATTGACGGTATTTTTCTGCATTCAGATTTTCGTCGATAAAGTATGGGCCAATAAGATGATCTCCCACAATGCCGCACCACACATTGACGCTCCACGGTCGCTGATGATCCACTTGTCGTATCCAATGGGGATTTTCTTCAGCCCAATAATGAAGGTTGTGCCGGTTGATTTGGCCGCTGTTTGTGAAACTTGCTTCATCGGAGAACAGGATCGTTGAAACGAAGTCACGGTTGTTGTTGATTTGTTCTTCGGCCCAGTTGCAAAAGTGCACTCGATTTTGAAAATTGTCCCCATGCAGTTCTTGATGTAATGACACGTGAAAAGGATGAAATGTATGGCGATGAAGAATCCGCAAAACACTTCTTTGTGAGATTCCTGAACTTCGCTCAAGTTGTCCGGAGCTTATGTGAGCCCGACTGCAATTTCAGCTAAAATATTCGCTTCGGCATCTTCATGCGTGACAGTACTGCTATTCCTGGTTCGTTTTACGCTGCCAGTGTCGGCAAATAAGTTGACAGTTCGAAGAAAAGACATGTAACACATATGATGTCGATCCGGATACCTGAGTCACAACTCCAACAATTAGTTTACGAGATTATTTTTACTTTCTCCGTTACGAAGTACGAGAAAGTATTGTGATCGTGTTTTTCCTTTTCGAAAATTTTTGCCATTTCAACAATTTCTGGAAAAAACATCTTTCACATACGTGGCAATTGAATAAAATAAGTTCAGTAAATTGTTCTTGGTTTTTAACGAGGAATCTGAATCTGCAATGAAAAATAGGGGTTCCCATTTAAAAAAATTGTGTTGACTTTGATTTAGCGACAACAGGGCCACCTGGGAGAAAAACAATAATACGTGATTATGGCCCCCTTCCGTACGATTATTTTTTACCCAGGTCATTTCTGCGTAAAATATTCTGTTTCTGAAATATTTTCAAAAAACATGTTAAATGCCTCACCAGGTATAAAATTGGTAATGTTGTCATCGAGGTGAAAAAATGCATGTTTTTTGAAAGAATTGGCTACAATTAGTCATTCGGATTTATTGATGCATTGATCTCAATTAAATTTATTGAATGTGATTTTTTTTAATTTTCATTAACATTTACATCAAAAATATTTTTTTTTCAAATATTTAATTAATCAAGTAGCAGAATACAAATATCGATCTACCATGGAACATGGCATGGGAAAATTGTCATTCTTATGTTTGACTCCTCTTCCTCGCATAGTCAGCACTTTCTCCGTTCCGTCTCCCTCCAATATTTGTTTCCTAATTCTACGTTCGCACAAATTAGATATTTTTTAGGCAAATTTTACCCACAACTTAGCAACCTGTATACTTGGATTGTCTGAAGACTATTTTAACTTGACGCTCGCATGAAAAGGGTGGTTTTCGGGTACATATACAGGGTGTTTCTAAATTGATGCGAAATACTAATAATCCTCGTCGCCACTGTAGTTTCTCGAGTGGTAATATTCTAATTAAATAAAACTCACTACCTAATTAATACTTCTTTATTCGAACCCCGGTTACAAAAAAACCTTTATAGTGAAAAACAAATACACTAGAGCGCGTATCCATAGATGTCGCTACTAATACTAAAACAATCTTAAATGTTGCAATACATCACAGATTTTAAAGGGTGTTTTTTCAGCAAAAATTAAGGGAGGTCTTTCATATAATTTTTTGTTCCTCTCCAAGCTACAGCCCTTTAAAGTTAAGGGAAGAAAATTATTTTTATTTCATATATCCACTATGGAAGAATTTAGAAGAATGAAATGAATATGAATAAAATAATATGTAGATATGAAATTTCTAATAAAATGGCACTTTTTGACGATTTTTCTAACCCTAATTTGTTATTACAAGGGGGTGAAAAAATCAACCCCTAAAATAGTGTGTATCAGAACTTTTTAATGCGTCTTTTTTCTATTTAAATTTCTTGATTTAAATAGAGGGGTTCAGTCTGTAACTTTTTTGTGTCTCGACATTTTCTCCTAAAATTGTTAGTTTGATCACAAAAAAATAAAATAACCCATTTGACATAAATTTACTTTGTTAAGACAAAGCAGGCTGTTATAATGACAAATATTTTTAAATCTGCCAAATTTCATTCTTTTAAATTCTTCCATAGTGGATATATGAAATAAAAACATTTTTTCTCTTAACCTTAGAAGGCTGTAACTTGTTGAGAAAGCGGTTTTGAACAAAAAATTATGTGAAAGACCTCCCTAAATTTTTACTGAAAAATCAACTTATAAAAAATCTTTTGCATCAATTTATATATCAATTTTCACGTTTTTTTATGGTTTTTTGCATTTTGACCTTCAACTATGTATTTTGGGCAAAAATTACTTCTATAAAAATTTGTAGAGCGGAAAATTTCCAATCGATATAGGTAATTTGAATTTTCCTATCATTTCCTGTTTTTCCGCTAGAGGGCGCGGAAAATAATAATGAAACGAAACTATGCATTTTGGTGACAAATTACAAGATATCAAAGTAGAGCAAAAATATTCTGATTAATATTGGCCATTTGAATTTCCCGATAGTGAGTTGAAAAAATTCGCAAATTGTGACCTTCTGCTGATTTTTTCGTTTTTCAGCCAAAACTATCGTATATTCATTTTTGCGTTTTTTTTCATACTTTTTATTAAAATTTATAAATTCAGGTAAGACATTAATTTTAAATCATATTTTTAAAGTAACAAATTTTGTAACACGGTATGCAGTATTTTTTTTGTACAAGTTTTCAACAAACTAGCGTAACTAGAGACCACGCATTTGTAATAATAAGCAATGTTTGTCCTACAGGTTGGTAGAATGAAACTTCACCAGCTGGTTTTGGACTGTTTGTCGAAACAGATCCTAACAAAACCAGTTGTTTCCACTTTAATTACTATATTGGGAAAACTAAATCCCGATGCCAACAGCTTAATAGAGGATGTGAATGAATTAATTACTAATATAATGGACTTGAAGAAGGTGCCCTCGTTAGATTGTATTAATAAAAGAACAGTACAGGTAAGTGTATGTGTAAGTGAGTTTATAGTAAAGTTAGTAAAGTGGCAGGTCTGGTAAGAAAATGGGAGGATCGAAAATTAATAAGGAGGGCGGAGCATTGGACGATTCTAAAAAGACGCACGCTGTCTACTGGCTAGTTCTACTTGTAAGTTCTACGTACATAAAAGGCAATAAAAACTAAGTAGACGCAAGAACACTTTGTTCACTTCAACAATAACATCAATCATTTCTGACGAGTTACTTATACTCATACCAAATATCTTTGCAAAATATTTCTTATCCTCGTTCTTATTTTTTTAATTTTCAAATACTAATCAAAGGAAAAACTCAAAAAGGGCATAACAAAAAAATATTTTATTTTTCCAATGCCTTTCTGCATATATTTGTATATTTAACAATTACAAACTATCAAAAAACCGTGACCGATATTACTAATATTTTCTTTAACATTGAACAGAAATCCGTGACTGGCGCATTAGTCAACAAGGGCATTGCAAACAAAAAATTGTTGCAATCCCTTCCTGCAAGTATATTTAACAATTACAAACTAATGAGCCAGCCACGGATTTCTGTTCAATGTTAAAGAAAATATTAGTAATATCGGTCACGGATTTTTGAAAGTTAAATATACAGGAAAGCATAACAAAAATAAAAATGCCCTTTTTGGGTTACGACTTTTTAAATAGCTCCCGGGGACCAATGAACTGCTCGATCAAAAAATAGTATATTATGCAACAAGTGTTATAAACAGCACTTTAGTCACGAGTTAATTAGGCACGAGCGGAGCGTAGCGGAGCGAGTGTTTAATAACGAGTGTCTAGAGAAGTTTATAACACGAATTGCATACTATACTTTTTCTACGACTAAATTATTAAAATTTTGAAATTATTTTATTATCTTAAATGAACACGGTAATAGTACATTATTATTAAATTGGTCTACTTGGGTAAATATACATTAATAATTAATTTAGAGACATTATGGCAATTGCTAAATGAAATCATTGATTCTCCTAAATTTCTTGAATGTTGTGTATTATTTATTTGATTTAAGTTGAAAGCAATCCTTCTTTCATTTATTTGTTTTATTTTGACAGATTGTTGATAAGTGACAACTAACTTGATTTTGAATTTCAATTGATTTAAGCGATTTAAAAATCTGGAGCTAACTTCAGCCCATGACTAAAATGCACAAAGTCACAGTTTGTCAAGGTGTATTTAAAGAATCATTTAGTGTCATGGAAACATATGCGATAAATGGCATTTTAGAGGTGGGAGTAGAAAAAATATGTATTAATTTCCACGGTTTTTTTACAGTTCACATGTGTCCACAGATTTATTCTGAACATGGGGATCTCCGTTATTATGAGAAATAGAGATTTGGGTAAATGGGATGAAACACAAAATCTTTTGATATTTTACGTACTGGTGCCAGAGGAAAAAGTGATTTTTTAATTTTTTTTTAATTTCCTGTTATAGCTCATTTATTTTTAGAGGAAGTCGAATTTAATTTACATGTACTTAGGCACTTTCTTAATAGGAACCTCGTAGTGTGCTCAGATTTTCGAAAATTGTTATCATATTTGAGTGACAAGGATCAACTTTGTTTTTTTCTTTGTTTTTGTGTCTTAGTTGGCTTGAGATTTTTTTCACTTTTCAGAAATTTGTTATGTCTAGTATGAAAACTAATGGTAAAAACAATAAAATAGTTTATTTTAACACTGACGGGTTGACATTTGAAGTCTCTGAAAACAAAGGAATAAAGAAAATTTATTTTATAATAATTATTTATCAAAACAGAAGGCTTTGAAAAATATTTAGACTTTACACAAAGGTATAATAAGGAGTTGCAAAAGACGTTCAAACACGCCGCATTTTTTTTTAATCACCCTGTATAATTTTTTACATAAAATCATGGTTGTCTCTATAGTTCGAACCTTCAACCAAATAATAGAAATGATTTTAATCGTTCAACGTCAATCACTGGGGCAAAAATAAAATTTCACCCAGACCATGCATTTCAACAAATATTCAAATATTTTGAAAACGGCAAACAATAGGTATAGGGAGTATTGAAGTAACTCACCTTTATTTGCTCCATATAATTCAAAAATGACAAAAAATACAGGGTATTCCATTTAAAAAAACATAAGTTTGTTCTGTAACTTTGTTATGAGACATCCTGTATAAATTTAAATATTTTTAGGGCGTGCAGCTCACTATTATACACAACTTTTGTATAAAACATTTTTCGAAATTTTGAAAAATAAGCACGTGATTGATCGTTCCCAGAGCTCTGAAACACCCTGTATATTGAAATATCTCAGTTGTTTATCATTTATAACAATTTATATTTATTGCCACACGCAGATCCGTGGCTGACTTTATTTTTTAATTTTATTTTTTTTAATTTTAATTTTATTTAATTTCATTTAAGTAGTTCGACTTTTTCAGAAATGTACTGAGGTTCAAGGGCATCATTTTGAACACCTCTTAAATTGATCTTTTTGTAATTGTGTTTTATGTATTATTAATGAAATAACTATTTTTTTGCTTTCAATTTCCTTAAAAATTAAATATCACAAAAAGTAAGCGCCGAAAAGAAAAATGTTATCGATCAAAGGTATTTGCTCCAATTCATAGATTCATATGCTTTAATAAAAATGACTGGTTTTCATTTCAAAATAACAAGTTGACCTTGAAATGACCTTGAAAACCAGCTTAGAATTAAAAATAAATATGTCCGCTGCATTGGCCCCTTCATGGTAAATACACCTTTTCCTCGGAATCTTTGTTTCAATAATATTTCGGGTGTCCAGGATAAAGACCGCAACCTGTACACAGTGTACATTTTGATATATCGGGTGTGTATAAATTGGCGGATAATCTACACGTGACTATATTCTTTCAAAAATTCTAAGCAGCTTACCTTAATTCTAAAATGTCGTATCATGCTTCCTCAGCCTTCAGATAATAATATTAATAATAGGATTACAAATGTAATCGAAATTTTGAATCAAATTATTCTTTGGATGTGAAAATAAATGAAATGTCAACCTGATTTTTTTTTAAATATTATTACCTTTTGTAGACTATTGGATAATAAAGACTTATTATTATTATTATTATTAAACAAAACAAAATAACAGAATACCAATCATAAAGGAACAATTGCTTTAATTGTTGTCAAAGCCCTTTATGTTGCTAAACTTCCGATGCCTCTCCGTCAGTGTCATTGTTAAAATAATAATTATTTTGTTGTTCTTACCATTAGTGTTCATTTTAGACATAACAAATTATATATTTCTGAAAAGTGAAAAAAAATCTCCTTTCAAAGGTATTTTAGTCAACTATGACCTCCATAAGAAAAAACAAAGTTGACCCTTGTAACCCAAATATGATAACAATTTTCGAAAATCTAAGTGCTCCACAAGATTCCTATTAATAATGTGTCTTAAGAATTTCTGCATGCAATCATGCTATTACTTATTTTTTAGCATTTATAAAAACCCTAAAAAATGATAAAATAAAAATGATTATTTTCACGAAAATAATAGTTGCCATGAAATTAAACAAAAAAGGTGCACTGTTGATTTGTTGGCTTCTGTCAAATTTATTGAATATTTTGTTGACGGCAAACATATCCCCCACTTCACGAAAACTGCTACCAGCATAGCACCACTTCACAATTTGAACTTTTTCTTGAATAGAATACATTTTTAATGAAAAAACTTGTAAACAGTTATGAAGTGTTCGATACATTTGACAGAAGCCAACAAATCAACAGCGCACCGTTTTTGTTTAATTTCATGGCATTTTCGTGAAAATTATCATTTTTATTTTATCACTTTTTAGGGTTTTTATGAATGCTAAAAAATAAATAATAGCATGACTGCATGCAGGAATTTTTACTCTACAAAACATTTATTTACATGTTTCTTCTAAAATGATCAGGAAAGATAATATTCCAGTATAAAGAAATTAACATTGAAAATCCTATGTTCCGTTTTGTTCCACTACACCCTGTATAACAACACAACAGAATTTCTTAACAATACTAGTGTTATTAAAGATACCTTAGTTACTCGTTCCTAAGGAGTTACTGGCATGTTAACATTATAGGATAAAATAAAATATCAAAACTTAGCTAAGGAGTATTTCATCCCATTTAACCAAATCTTTATCTCTTATAATAACGGAGATCCCCATGTTGAGAATGAATCTGTGGACACCCTGTATACCTGCACAAAGGGACTACAAAAATAAAGTTTAAAAATCGCACCGCCATATTGGTGGTCGCGTTGGGAAATCTATGGCTGGCAATTTATGGATAACTTCTCATCGGTAAAATTTTCATCCCTTGACTAATATTGTCTCCACGACCATTTTAGAATTTAAGCATTCTGAAATCCATTTTGATCATCAACAAAACACTATGCACGTTTTGCATGTAATCCATTCCATAATAAACAAATTAGAGACAACCTTACTTGTTGCAGAAAGCATTAAATAAATTCAATCAAACGAAATATAGCCTGAATATATAAATATTCAAACTGTTCATAACTCTGCAAGCAAAATTAAGTCTTACTAAGACTATAAACAAATAACTTATTGAAACAACTACTTCCCTGGCTAGTGCCACGCCGGATATTTTATAGATCTTTTGTATCATTCAATATCCGACGTGGCACTAGCCAGGGAAGTAGTTGTTTCAATAAGTTATTTGTTTATAGTCTTAGTAAGACTTGATTTTGCTTGCAGTTACAAACAGGTTGAATATTCATACAGGGTGTAGTGGAACAAAACAGAACATAGGATTTTCAATGTTAATTCCTTTATACTGGAATATTATCTTCCCTGATCATTTTAGAGGAAATTTGTAAATAAATGTTTTATAGAGTAAAAATTCCTGCATGCAGTCATGCTATTATTTATTTTTTAGCATTCATAAAAACCCTAAAAAATGATAAAATAAAAATGATCATTTTCACGAAAGTAATGGTTGCCATGAAATTAAACAAAAACGGTGCACTGTTGATTTGTTGGCTTCTATCAAATTTATTGAATATTTCATAAGTTTTTTCATTAAAAATGTATTCTATTCAAGAAAAAGTGCAAATTGTGAAGTGGTGCTATGCTGGTAGCAGTTTTCGTGAAGTGGGGGATATGTTTGCGGTCAACTATCCCTCCAATGCAACGATCCAAAGGTTGACTCATAAATTTGAAACGACTGGCTCAATATTGCGGAAATCTAAGAGGACATCAAATGCAGAGCAGAATAGTTTGCCAATAAATAAGAACGATGGCGAGCTTATGGTCTTAGCTTCTGTAGTAAAAGATCCAAACCTAAGCTTAAGACAAATTGCTGACAAGCGTGCAATTCACTATACGACTGCCCAGAGGTATTTAAAGAAGCATCATTTTCACTCGTACAAATACCAGTGCCACCAAGAAATATTACAATGTGATGACCCGCACTTCACGAAAACTGCTACTAACATAGCACCACTTCACAGTTTGAACTTTTTCTTGAATAGAATACATTTTTAATAAAAAAACTTGTAAACAGTACTGAAGTGTTCAATACATTTGACAGAAGCCAACAAATCAACAGCGCACCGTTTTTGTTTAATTTCATGGCAACTATTATTTTCGTGAAAATGATAATTTTTATTTTATAATTTTTTAGGGTTTTTATGAACGCTAAAAAATAAATAATAGCATGACTGCATGCAGGAATTTTTACTCTACAAAACATTTATTTACATATTTCCTCTAAAATGATTAGTGAACATAATATTCCAATATAAAGAAATTAACATTGAAAATCCTATATTCCGTTTTGTTCGACTACACTATATTTCGTTTTATTGAATTCATTCCATAACAAGTAAGGGAATGAATATTCCACAATCCCAAAACATCTGTAAGCATAATTACAATTGAATAAGTAGTGCAGCATGAGCGGTTGTTACGAAGTCACATTATCATCTCTCTCTCTCTCTCCCAGCCTCCTCTACTAAAATTTACAAACCACCACTGTTTCCTATTGCATAACGCACTGTTAATCTTGAGTTACAAGAACATTATTGACCGATAAAATATGTTTCAGCTACAAAAACTCAACGAACAAATCAACCAGCTATCGGAAGAGTTGGACACGGCCATAAACCGTAAAGATATGGTGTCGGCGTTTGATTTGGAAGAACAACTGAAAACTTTAATAGGCTTGAAGTCGAAAATTCAGAACGAACCGTACTTCTGCGATTCCGAACAGGAATTATCCTGCCAGAACAAGTGCCTGGACATTTTGATATGTCTCCTGGAACAAGAAAACATAAATTCGGTCACTCCCACATTGCTAACTATGAAGGACACCTACGTAAAGAGTTTGGTCTACCCCGACATAGTAATCTACAGGAAAATATTCAACTGCTGCTCTTTGTATTCCATAATTGATTTTGACTCGGCGAAAGAGTATCTGAAGCTTATGTACACGCCGGTATGGATGTTATATTAAATAGAAATGCAGGATTATTCAAAATGATTGATACAATTTGAAATGAGTATATTTTTATATAGGGTCTTTAACCCTTTTTTTTCACGAATTATTTTTTTTTAAATTTGTGATAACATTTAACTGATATTGCTTAAATACAAAATATTAAAACATAATATAACAATAGTGCAAACGCAAACAAATCCGTGCAATCATAGGTTTTCTTTTAATTCAGAAAAAAACCGGGTTAATGATACACAAGCAAAATTTTCTCACCTTCTTCTAAAATGATGGGATTTTCATTTTTATTTAATAGTTGATCTGCTTACCGCAGTTTTATATAAGTGTGTGTTATAAGAAAATGCTATCAAAAATCATCGATATTTTCATATAAAAATATGTAAATGATATATTGGTAAACAATTAAGCTCATTTGAAATCGAGTTGATCATTTCAAATAATCCTGCTTTATAAGAAATAATGATTTCTGATTTTATCTCAGATTATTTTATACCAAGAGACGTGTGACTACGATCAGGAAACATTGTTGACGTCGATCTACACGGTTACGGATTTGTTGGAAATATACGGTCCGACATTGTTTGTTGACGAGCGATTGGATTATGACACTAAAGATGAAAATGCATTCTTAAAAAATATCATCGAGGAGATAATTAATATGCTGGATGACAAGGTAATGGTCAATTTTGTCTCTCTTCCCCGAACATACCGGGTGACCCAGGGATCTGTAAAAACCCAATAACTTATTTACTATTTGAGATATCGACTTCTAGTTTTCTTGAACTAGTACCTACACTTATTCTACATATTTTAAAAATATGTATGTTTTTGTACAGGGTGTCCCAATATACATAACAAAACAAAGTTATGTTTTTTTAAATGGAACACCCTATATTTTATACTTTATTTTCAACCCTCTTGAGTAGCTGATAAAAATAGTATAAGATAGTATGGGTCTATTATGGACGATTGGTTGGTTATGGACAGATTTGTGGCAAAACAAGGACTCATTGAAAAAATTTCAGAAGCGCTCCTAGTAAAGCTAGCGTCATTTTTTATACACTAAAGAATTTTCCGCATCATGAAGAATAATACAAATCGGCTTTGGTTCTTTTTTGTTCATACTGCTATACAGGGTGTCAACATACGCAAAATAATGGATAACTATTTTTTTTTCAAATGGAGCACCCTATATATCTTGCCACCAATGCATGGAATTTTTAATAAGCTTTCCAATGATGTATAATTTGTATAATGAAATATTAAGGATTCTTGAGATTTATCCATAAAAACATTTTTCTTTTGTCACCTCCTGCTCATTTTTGGATTTTCAGCCAAAACTATGCATTTTCTGAAAAAATAATAAGAGACCAAAGTTGTAGAGCGGAAAATTTTCGATCGATGTAGTTTTTAGACTTTTCCAATAATGCGTGCATTGCCCGCCAGAATGCGCAAAATCGTGACCGTACAGGCATTTTAGCGTGTTTCTCAATTTTTTTGTTGATTAATTGCACTATGCTTTATTTTCCACGTCCTCTAGCGGAGGAATGGGTAATTATAGAATTATTCAAACGACCCACATCGATTGAAAATATTCCGCTCTACAACTCTTAAAAGAAGCAATTTTTGCCCAAAATGCATAGTTTTCGCTAAAAATGCAAAAAACCATTGAAAACCGCTAAAATTGATACATACATTTTCAATTTGCATTTCTAGGGAAAACTATGCATTTTTGGCAAAAATTGCTTCTAATTGAGTTGTAGAGCGGAACATTTTTAATCGATATGGGCTATTTTAATTTCCCTATAATTTCCCGTTTTTCCGCTAGAGGGTGCGAAAAATAAAGTATGGTGCAATTTATTAATAATAAAATTGAAATTTTTCGGGCTCTGGCAGGCAATGCACGCATTATCTTAAAAGTTGAAAGACCTTTATCGATCGGAAATTTTTCGCTCTACAACTTTGGTCTCTTATAATTTTTCCTGAAAATGCATAGCTTTGGCTGAAAATCCAAAAATCAGCAAGGTAGCAAAAGAAATATGTTTTTATTTATAAATCTTAAGAATCCTTAATATTTTGTTATACAAACTGTATATCATTGGAAAGCTTATTAAAAATGTCATAGATTGGTGGCAACTTATATAGGGTGTTCTATTTGAAAAAAAATAGTTATCCATTGTTTTGCGTATGTTGACACCCTGTATAGCACTATAAATAAAAGAGAACCAAAGCCGATGTGTATTATTACATATAAATGTATAGTCTTGTATGATGTGGGAAATTTTCTAGTATACAGGGTGTCCTAAATAGAGTAGGATTGCATGGGTATCTTTCTTATTCTTAAAGCTAGAGATCTGGTTAAAAAACTGAAAATCGCGATTTTCAAAAAAATCAAATATCTCAATAATTATTGAAGATGCGAAAAAAAGTTTTAAATAAAAGTTACTTGGTTTAATTAGGCAAACATAGAAGTCAAGTCAAAATAAAATTCAAGATGGCGGTTTCCGAGATATTAATACCAACTTTCTTATTTCAAATAGCCGCCATATTTGATTTTTACACGCATAAATAGACTTTTTTTTCTCTTTTCAACGATGTACAACAACCTATGTCAAAATAAAAAATAATGGAAATACTAATTGTTGTAAGTTTAAAACAAGTAGGCATAAATAAAAATAAAACGAAATTTGTTATAACGACTAACTGTCATCTTACATTAGTTTATCAGTTGTATTAATCATTCATACATGTGTATTGTCTTAAGTTGTTGTAATATCGATAAATATTAATTACTTGAAATGGCGAATTATTCAATATCTGAACAATACGATATGTTTTGTAATTACATCAAGTGTTACAAAAACCCCCATCGTGCAGCACAAACATACCAAGCAAATTTTCCTGAAAGAAGGCAGCCGGACATTAAGGTATTTAAAAGATTGGATGAAAATATGCAATTGTATGGAAGTTTAAAAAAAAACCTAAGAGAAATAGAAATATGATCGTTGATGATGAAGAATTAACATTGGCTTGTGTGGCAGCTAATCCGAACATTTCATGTCGGCAGATAGAAAATGAAGTTAACGTATCTAAGTCTAGAGCATCAACAATTTTAAAAAAGTACAAGTTTCACCCTTATAAATTGCAACTATCTCAGACTTTACAACCAAATGATAACATCCGTAGATTAACATTTTGCAGGTGGTTAATCAACAAAATTACGGAAAATGGTGATTTTATAAACACAATTTTATGGACTGACGAATCTTACTTTTCTAATTGTGGATTATTTAATCGTCATAACGAGCACTATTGGGCTCAAGAAAATCCACACATAGTTATTCCACGGCGAAACCAATTACGGTTCGGCTTTAGTGTTTTTTGTGGCATAATGGGAAATCGTTTACTTGGTCCTATAATTTTTGATGGAACTCTAACTGCACAACGTTATTTGGAAATTCTTGGAAGATTTATTGGATGATTTACCTTTGGCACAAAATATGCAAATATGGTACCAGCAAGATGGCGCTCCAGCACACAATGCCAGAGATGTTATTACTTATCTAAATGGACGTTTTAATAATAAAGTAATAGCGACTAATACACCTGTACAGTGGCCAGCCAGATCTGCAGACTTGACGCCTCTTGAATTTTATTTGTAGGGCACTTTAAAAAACAAAGTTTATGGAAGTAACTTCAATTATAACAATGTGGATGAACTTCGCGAAGCAGTGACGGAGGTAATAAACGGCATTAATCGCAACACATTGCGAAAAGTAACTGGCAGTGTTGTAAAACGCTGTCAATTGTGTTTGGCCAATAACGGTCAACATTTTGAGCATTTTTTATAATTTATTGTTATTTTACTACTTGGTTGTATTACCTCTTTTTGTTTTGTTACATTTGCTTTAAAAGTAATTTTAAAAATTAAAATTAAAATTGAAACAATTAATATTTCCATTATTTTTTATTTTGACATAGGTTGTACATCGTTGAAAAGAGAAAAAAAAAGTCTATTTATGCGTGTAAAAATAAAATATTTGAAATAAGAAAGTTGGTATTAATATCTCGGAAACCGCCATCTTGAATTTTATTTTGACTTGATTTCTATGTTTGCCTAATTAAACCAAGTAACTTTTGTTTAAAACTTTTTTTCGCATCTTTAATAATTATTGAGATATTTGTTTTTTCTGAAAATCGCGATTTTCAGTTTTTTTTAAATATTTTCTAAACAGCTCGGAATTTTGAAAATTTCTCAACATAATCTGAATCAGCATAGAAAACTGCACAACATTGCCCATTTAACCAGATCTCTAGCTTTAAGAATAAGAAAGATACCCATGCAATCCTACTCTATTTAGGACACCCTGTATAAACTATCTTTGCCAGGAACGCTTCTGCAATGTTTTCAATGTGTACATATTTTGCCACAAATTTGCCCATAACTAACCAACCGTCCATAATAGACCCATAGTATCTTATACTATTTTTATCAGCTTCTCAAGAGGGTTAAAAATAAAGTATAAAATATAGGGTGTTCCATTTAAAAAAACATAACTTTGTTCTGTTATGTATATTGGGACACCCTGTACAAAAACATACATATTTTTAAAATATGTAGAATAAGTGTAGGTACCAGTTCAAGAAAACTAGAAGTCGATATCTCAAATAGCAAATAAGTTATGGGGCTTTTACAGATCCCTGGGTCACCCGGTATCTAATAAAACTAGCGCGGAATTTTTATCCACCTAGTTACATGCCATATGCTATACCGCGCTTTCAATAATTCACCGAACATAGGGAACGCAAGTGACGTAGTCTTGGAAGTCCCACTGCGAGCAAAGTACGAGTATAGGCGTTTCACTACCAAGCTGCAGTAGGATCCTCACTCTTATTCCGAGTCACTTCGACTGCGTCTTCTACGTTCCCCATCAGTGAATTATTGAAAGCACAGTATTTTCGTGAATGTAGTATCACTTTACCAAGAGAAAGTTAGATAATATTTATCTCATCATATTACAGCAAGAAAAAATTCGCGAACATGCCGCATTATCCATTTCGCATTTGCTCTACAACGGTGCCATGGTGACCAGCCATATATTCGCACGGATTTTACTGAAATGGTACAACCCCGAGTTGGAGATCATAAATCCGAAAGGCCGACAGTTATTCGGCACCGCAATAGACCATTTCGTGAAAACCGCCAAGAACAGTGACACCGTTATAATTGATGCAGTGATTCCAACGCTGGATGCCATTAGCCGAGCACCCGTCAGCTACATTAACGTCGACAGTTTGATCAAATTTATTGCCGCTATTACGCAGTTAAGAAAAACAGAAGTAAGCAACGTTTTATTGTGATTAACCCGATGGTAATGATGAAGGTGTTTTTTCAGCGCATTCATTTGCATAATCTATTGAATTTTAAACTTTGCTCGAAGATCTTGGAGAGTGCTGATAGCAAAACTATACATTTATATATAAAAATGCTTGTTTCGTTGCAAATACCGAAAGAGAAGATTATCTTAAATGAGTTGAAGGACAAGATTAACGCAATTATTCGGGTAAGTTTGTTTGTACATGTCAATGTATTGTTTACATTTGAAAAACAAAGAAAATCTGGGTAATTTTGCAGCTTATGATAGTAAACAATACGCATGCGCGAAAATCATCGGATCCGTATGTCGTCACATATTTTTTTAATTTGAATCTGGATATTGTCAGTACGGAATACTTTTAGTTTCATTTACAATAATTTCCAAGTGATTGGTGTTTAGGTTGGGGTGAGGTTAAGGTTCCCCCTTTTGGACCTGCAGTAGTTTAATTATGTTTTATTATACGTCAGTTCTAGTGAGACAAGAAATCCGGCAATTTCGCAAATATGGGAACTGAAGTTGTTGCGTTTACTTCATTGCTATCATGAAATTACCAAAATCTGAACAAAGTTTATTGTAATAAGAAAGCGATCAAGAAACCCTCTTTTCTCTGTCTGAGCCAAAGCTTTACACAGGTCAGAAAATACATAAAAGATATAAAATGTAGCAGTATAAAAATTACAATTTAAAATAATAACAAATACTCAGTGACGGTTCGCGTGGTTTTTTCTGGTACGGCCGAGGAACAAGAGGTGGCAATACAGGTAGGTAGGATCAGTTGCAGAGACGGCTGGCTGCGTGACCGCATCTATCTGTATTACCACCTCTTGTTCCTCGGCCGTACCAGAAAAAACCCCGTGAACCGTCAGTGCAAATACTACAATATATGATTGCAGATGATACATTAAAAAAGTTAATAACACAACCAACATTTAAAAGTCTTCTTTAATTGCCTTTTTTAATTGTTTTATTGGAGATTCCTTGTTGAGGGTGGTAATTTATTGTTGTAAAAAATAATTGAATAATAATTGGTACCATTCTGTCCATTGTCCTTTTTTTGGAAAGATCGACATCTTGTGAAGTGAACTGAATTTTTGTAGGATTTTATCCCTGCGTTTCATAATCATTTTAATTTTTTTGTGCTCGAGAGTTCGTCATTGAAAATACATTTTCAAAAATTCATAACTCGACTGAAAATTGCTGCACATTCAAAAACCAAAATTATTTTGAAAGATGAACGTCTTGTGAAGTGAACTGAATTTTTCTAGAATTTTATCCCTGCGTTTTTTACATAAATTTTTAATTTTTTGCACTCGAGTGTTCGTCATTGAAAAAAATTCATAACTCGACTGAAAATTGCTGCACATTCAAAATCCAAAATTATTTTGAACGATGAACGTCTTGTAAAGTGAACTGAATTTTTGTAGGATGTTATCACTGCGTTTCATATTAATTTTTAATTATTTGCGCCCGAGAGTTCGTCATTGAAAAAAATACATTTTCAAAAATTCATAACTCGACTGAAAAATGCTGCACATTCAAAATCCAAAATTATTTTGAAAGATAAACATCTTGTAAAGTGAACTGAATTTTTGTAGGATGTTATCCCTGCGTTTCATATTAATTTTTAATTTTTTGCGCCCGAGAGTTCGTCATTGAAAAAAATACATTTTCAAAAATTCATAACTCGACTGAAAATTGCTGCACATTCAAAAACCAAAATTATTTTGAAAGATCGACGTCTTGTGAAGTGAACTGAATTTTTGTAGAATTTTATCCCTGCGTTTTTTACATAAATTTTTAATTTTTTGCACTCGAGTGTTCGTCATTGAAAAAAATTCATAACTCGACTGAAAATTGCTGCACATTCAAAATCCAAAATTATTATGAAAGATGAACGTCTTGTAAAGTGAACTGAATTTTTGTAGGATGTTATCCCTGCGTTTCATATTAATTTTTAATTTTTTGCGCCCGAGAGTTCGTCATTGAAAAAAATACATTTTCAAAAATTCATAACTCGACTGAAAATTGCTGCACATTCAAAATCCAAAATTATTTTGAAAGATGAATGTTTTGTAAAGTGAACTGAATTTTTGTAGGATGTTATCCCTGCGTTTCATATTAATTTTTAATTTTTTGCGCCCGAGAGTTCGTCATTGAAAAAAATACATTTTCAAAAATTCATAACTCGACTGAAAATTGCTGCACATTCAAAAACCAAAATTATTTTGAAAGATTGACGTCTTGTGAAGGGAACTGAATTTTTGTAGAATTTTATCCTTGCGTTTTTTACATTAATTTTTAATTTTTTGCACTCGAGTGTTCGTCATTGAAAAAAAGGTATTTTAAAAAATTCATAACTCGACTGAAAATTGCTGCACATTCAAAATCCAAAATTATTTTGAAAGATGAATGTTTTGTAAAGTGAACTGAATTTTTGTAGGATGTTATCCCTGCGTTTCATATTAATTTTTAATTTTTTGCGCCCGAGAGTTCGTCATTGAAAAAAATACATTTTCAAAAATTCATAACTCGACTGAAAATTGCTGCACATTCAAAATCCAAAATTATTTTGAAAGATGAATGTTGTAAAGTGAACTGAATTTTTGTAGGATGTTATCCCTGCGTTTCATATTGATTTTTAATTTTTTGCGCCCGAGAGTTCGTCATTGAAAAAAATACATTTTCAAAAATTCATAACTCGACTGAAAATTGCTGCACATTCAAAATCCAAAATTATTTTAAAAGATCGACGTCTTGTAAAGTGAACTGAATTTTTGTAGGATTTTATCCCTGTGTTTCAAATTTTTTTTTAATTTTTTGCACTCGAGTGTTCGTCATTGAAAAAAATACATTTTCAAAAATTCATAACTCCACTGAAAATTGCTGCAAGTGAACTTCAATCAAACAAGCAGAGAGGTACTAGATCGCGAAGAGACGCTAACAGTGTTTGTACTGTGTCATTTGGACGTGCGGTTTTGCCACAATTTTTCGAATCGACCAGTAAGAATGACGCATTGGCGATTGTGGGCGTTTTTACAACTCTATCTGTAAAATGAATAGACAACATTGGCAATAGTGAGTAATAAATGTCACGGGCGGCGCCTAAACTTCAATTAGTAGTGTCTTCATTAATTATGATAACATTCACACATTTCACATAAAAAAAGTATTTACAAATTTAATAATAAATACAGGGTGTATTTGAAATAACGAACAGGCATTTAAGGGTACATACACAAAATATTTGTGAACCCATTTCCGTCAAAATTCATTTGAATTTTCCTAATTTTTCAAGGTTTTTTAAACATTTTGAGAACCTATGCTTTTCTCATTTAATTAGGTCTGCATGGAATGTGTATTTGTTTATTTAAAACGCGAGATACGATTTCTTGCCTCCGAAATTTGAAGTGTTATCGCAACGTTTTTTTTTGTAAAAGATAAACAGTCCTCAAGTTCATTGACGCCTAAAGAGAACTCAGATATTTCCTACGCGCTGGTTGTAATTCGATATCTAAAGCCGATGCCGTTTAAAAATTAGGTCACATTACCATTGCCCCCAAACATGTTGCGTATTTTCACTTATTAACTTTAATAATTCATTGCGGGCTTTTTGTTACAGTTATAAACAAAATAATTGCGAATATTGTTTAAAAATAATATAATCTCTTTGTGGTTACGAGCCAGTACGTTATTTCAAATACACCCTGTATAATTTCAGTCAAGCAATGATTTACAAACTAAATCAAAGCTGAAGAAGTATTTTATGAAATTGGAGGCAGCAAATACAAGAAACCACAAAGCCAGCGGAAGCAGCGTATCTAGTAATCCAGATGATATCCAACTTCGGGATAATGATACTGATTGTGACTATAACATTGAGGAAACAAGGTACTTGTATTATATTAGGAGAATTTTAATGCCATGAAAACTTTTCTTAAAATTCATACATATAAGTCTAAGACTTATTTTCTCGCTGATGGTGAATAGTAAATAAAAAAAAAAAATTAACATATTATTAGTTTACATATTTTTTATGTATAGTAGTGTTTTCTTTAATTTAAAATAATTGAAAATCGAAAAGTCGAAAATAGTTTGCAGCCCTTAAAACATTAAACAAGTTCAGTGGCGTCACTAAGAATAAGAATTATGGTAAAGAAAACTTTGAAATTTAAATAAAACAGCTTGATTATAATCTTGAATGTATTATTAATAGTGATGAACAGTTCTGAAAATAACTGCTAATGTTGAAATAAACAAAATCGGCATATAAAACACACAAAACTATTTTTAAAACAATTAACAAAATGTACACTGCACAGCATCGAGAATTCCAGGCAATCGATATAATTTTACTTAAATTATTCTAGGGATTTTAATAAAATGTGCTGTCAACTATTTTCGATTTTTTGTTTTCATGGTACTTTATATCAAGTTTTCTATTCTGTTTTGATTGTAACAAATTTTAACACAATTTTCATAGCATTATTAATATTACAATTTTACTGTTTGATTTACAGCAGTAATTCCTCACCATCACCCAAGATAAATGCCAGATGCATCTTGACAAATTCTGATATTGAGAGTGGCAAGGCTGGCGAAATACCAGAAAAAGTAGTACAACTTAAAAAAAAGGTAATACTTATATAGTTTATTAAATTGTTCCGATTATTAAAAACATGGACTTAGATTTCCGAGTTAAATTCAGTAACTTTTGTGTTTGAAGAACTTTTTGCTGGTCATTTTGAATAGTGATAATAATAATAATACATTTTTATTGACAGAAACTATACTACATAGAGAAAATTATGTTGGTTTGTTAATCTGCGAATGGCCGTCAACCAGAGGTCTTTCTGCCTGAATAGTAATAATTAATCGTTTATTACAATATATTTTATTTATCATACTTTAGTCTTGCTTGCAAAATATTTCAATAATCTCAAAATAATACATACAATCATTTAGTTCACAAGCTAATGGTAATTCACATTAAATTGTGTTCTTCCACTCTGTTCCATGTTTTGTGGTCAAGAAAACCCACAGAGCATTAAGGATAAAGAGGGACAGTTCAATGTTAACTTTTGGAAACGCCATCAGCGCCGTCTGCGAGTCATCTGGCCAAACACATCGAGCCAGCGGGAAATTTAAAATTGCGACTTTACAATTCATTTTTGCAAGTGTTTCGAACTTTTTGGTTCTCATCAGTGCGACGCATCCAAATAAAAGCGGAAATCGCAGACACTTGCTTTATAAAGAGCTTAGACTTAATCAAACGCAAAAAATAAAGCTATAAGTGATGTTGAAGGGGATTCGCTTGAAATTTTTTCCAAACGAATTCCTTTTAGGGCAGATGTTAAATCATGAAGTGAGCTACATTCTTGAAGGGGCCGTTTTAAAAAAGATTTTGCAGGAACTGTACTGGAAGAAGTACTACAAGAAGGTATATTAAAAATTGTCGGAATTGCATTCCAATTTAAATATTTTCTACAGGAATTAATAAATACTTAAAAAGTGGTCCTCACAAATGTGCATAACTTTTGAAAGTGGATTTTTTTTAGAGTAATACATTCAATGGAATTAACCCATTAATCTCTGCGATTAGGACACTTCGGAAATGTAAAGAATATTTGAATCGCGGGTATAAACGTTACTGCAATAAGGTGCCTTAAGAGTACTTAAATTACCCATTGCACACTCTTTTAGGTTTAAGAATATTAGCTTAAATTTAAATTATAAATACCTGGCCGAATAACAATTCAACTCGTGACGTTAATGAGGTTATGTATAAAAAGGCCGGAAATTTGATGGGAAATAGATGTTGTCATATCTCATTTGTGAAATTAGTCAAAAGTCTATTTTGATTAAAAATTTATCAAATAGACTTAAACAAACAATTAACACTAATGGACTTTGAATATTACCAGATATTTGGATGTTCTTAAATACCTAAAATAAATTTAACCAACAAAAATATGACCATATTGCTTGGTTACAAAGATTTGTACATAGATTTGGCAGCGTTGCATTGCGTTAGTTGGGCCAGATGACTGTGAGATGGCGTGGATGTCGCGTTTCCAATTCTCCCTATTCAATTAACCCCCCCCACAGAGCATTAAGGATAAAGAGGGACAGTTCAATGTTAACTTTTGGAAACGCCATCAGCGCCGTCTGCGAGTCATCTGGCCAAACACATCGAGCCAGCGGGAAATTTAAAATTGCGACTTTACAATTCATTTTTGCAAGTGTTTCGAACTTTTTGGTTCTCATCAGTGCGACGCATCCAAATAAAAGTGGAAATCGCAGACACTTGCTTTATAAAGAGCTTAGATTTAATCAAACGCAAAAAGTAAAGCTCTAAATGATGTTGAAGGGGATTCGCTTGAATTTTTTTCCAAACGAATTCTTTTTAGGGTAGATGTTAAATCATGTAGTGAACTACATTCTTGAAGGGGCCGTTTTAAAAAAGATTTTGCAGGAACTGTACAGGAAGAAGTACTACAAGAAGGTATATTAAAAATTTTCGGAATTGCATTCCAATTTAAATATTTTCTACAGGAATTAATAAATACTTAAAAAGTGGTCCTCACAAATGTGCATTACTTTTGAAAGTGGAATTTTTTTGGAGTAATACATTCAATGGAATTAACCTATTCATCTCTGCGATTAGGACATTTCGGAAATGTAAAGAAAGCTTTATTTTTAATATTTGAATCGCGGGTATAAACGTTACTGCAATAACGTGCCTTAAGAGTACTTAATTTACCCATTGCACACTCTTTTAGTTTTAAGAATATTAGCTTAAATTTGAATTATAAATACCTGGCCGAATAGCAATTCAACTCGTGACGTTAATGAGGTTATGTATAAAAAGGCCGGAAATTTGATGGGAAATAGATGTTGTCATATCTCATTTGTGAAATTATTCAAAAATCTATTTTGCTTTAAAATTTATCAAATAGACTTAAACAAACAATTAACACTAGTGGACTTTGAATATTACCAGATATTTGGATGTTCTTAAATACCTAAAATAAATTTAACCAACAAAAATATGACCATATTGCTTGGTTACAAAGATTTGTACATAGATTTGGCAGCGTTGCATTGCGTTAGTTGGGCCAGATGACTGTGAGATGGCGTGGAAGTCGCGTTTCCAATTCTCCCTATTCAATTAACCCCCCCTGACCCCCCCTGAGAAAACCCGAAACATTTTCACTTTTTGGCATTTATGACCAAATATCAAAATTGATCTTTTGTTGCATACAGAGTATTTTATTCAGAGCAGAAAATAGTTTTGCAAATTTTCAACATTTCCATATGCAATACTCGTTAAAATAAACCAAACGAGTTCTTTTACAATTAAATAATGCTTTAATTGTTTTTTGCTGCATATATTTAATTCCATGTCATATTACCAATATTATAGCAGTAGATGTTAATTAATTGTATTAATTCTGCACCAATATACCTTATATATAGAAACCTTGTTTTAAATATTTAAAAAATGAGATTTGCATGCTCATTAACTGTCATTTTCGACAGATAGGTAGGGTCGGACCGCACCTATCTGTATTACCATCTCTGCCACCTTGCGAGCCGTCACTGATTAAAAGTACACAAACAAAGCATTGCAATCGAAATAACCGAAGTACCGTTCAAGTACTAACATTCAGCGTAAATGAAAATAAACATGTTGACATTTGAAAATTCCGACGAACGCGCCCAATATCAGTTTTTATCTGTTTATTTACAATCATATCACATATGATTTCCAGTTATTATATGCAGACATTACATTTTTTGTTTGACATTCATAAATTCACTTGCCTATTTTGATTTTAGATGAAACTGATTGACGTGAATTCGAACACAGTGATTGAAGATGAAGCGGACACCGAGAGAGGCAATCCTTCAAGTAAACGGCTAAATACCACACCTTTGGTAAGAGACCCGGAAAAGAAATTGAAACTTGTTTCAGATGTTAATTGACTTTTGTTTCTTTTTTTAATTATTGTTTAAGTTTAATTCGTATATTCTTAAGTATATTTATAGTCTTGTTCCTTTATTGAAAAATTACCAAAGTTTAAAAATAAAGTTTGTTTTTGATAAGTTTTTATTTATAATTAATTCTTACGGTAATTAAATTTAAAACAAGATTTCCCGAGATTACACTATATACGGCCGATATTATCAATACAGGGTGTTTCAAAATTCATGCACCAAAAATTTTCTGCGTACTCCTCGTATATAGAAAGAAAGAAAAAACCTTATGACAAATTTCGATTTTCTACAAAATAAAATGGATTTAACCCCTTTGCTGAAATATTAAAGAGACGCCACAGTTCCCTATCAATGAATACGTTCGTTCGCTTATATAAAAACAAAGTGTCGATTTTAAGTGTTGACGCATGAATGAATGGTGACCTAATTTTGAGCGCGCAGTTGAAAAAAATTGATCTAAACATAAATAGTCCAGTGCGGGTTGTTAAAACCGACGCACAAATCTCAAGCTCATCTTATTTATTATGCTTTTTTTTATTGTTCCTGGCGGCTTCCTACACTTGTGCATTTTTATTGCTGTACAATTGTATCCCCTGCAGTTAGTTCTATTACTTAAAATCACGGGGCGTAGGTGCCGTAAAATGATATCCCTTTGTTATCCAAGGCCAAGACTAATGGTGTTATTCTGAACAAATGTTATTAACAGCGATGTTATTAACATCGATGTTATTAACATTGCAATGTTATGTGAAATTGAACAGCGCTGTTAAAAACTGTATTCTGAACAACCCGATGTACAGAAATTGGCAACCAACTTCATGTATATTATAGTAGATGATTAATAATACGTTTTTGAGGATATTTTTAGAAAGAAAATGAGTGTTTCATAAAGCATGCACATAAATATTGGAATACTACTATCCGTTTGAGTTTTTTGTTGAAGAAAAACACAAACTACGAAATAACCTCAAAATATCACCATTAACAATCTCGTAATGTCGACCGTTTTGACAAGTGTTGTTTAACATCGAAAATGTTAATTTACATCGATGTTAGTTGACAGACAGTGTACAGAATAGTATATTCATAACATCTGTCGATGTTAGCAAATAACACCGCTGTTAACGCTAACATTTTTGTTCAGAATAACACCACTAATTTGGAATAACACATTTTTAGAAAGTCCATAAAACATCTGTTTCCAGAAAGACACAAATTGGTTTTAAAAATTCCAATACCACACTCGATGGTACATTGACCTAATTTGTGTGCTGCGTCAATGAAATCGATACCGTTTGTTTATCTAATGCTGACAGTACAAGCTGGAGAGACGATGACCCCAAACCAAACGAGCGCGAACATGTACGTGGCGTTCCCGCCTCTTCCTACACGCGAACGAAAGTATTCATTGACAGTGGTGTCTCTTTAATATTTCTGCGAAGGGGTTCAATCCATGTTATTTTGTGGAAAATCAAGATTTGTCATAAGGGTTTTTTTCTTTTTATCTACGAGGAGTACGCAGAAAACTTTTGGTGCATGAATTTTGAAACACCCTGTATCGGTTAAAGGGAGACTTACAAGTAACACTAGTCAAGTGTAATGCGCTGATTTTGACAGGCCTTAAATATGTTGTAGTTTAGGTCAAAATAAGAGACAAGTAACTTTTTTATACCTGCCCCAGCACCCTCTTGAAAAATATTGGTATTTATCTCACTGAGCGAATATCGCAAAACAATAAAAGAGTAAAAGAGTAAAAGAGTTTTGCATAAAAGTTTTGTGGCTTTTAATCTACAGGGTGACCACGAGGAACATGGCCTTTTTTGAAAAATATTACTCGGACATATAAATGTAGTGTGAAATGTATGCCATTTAACACGTTCGCTGCCACCGATGCGCCAGTGCGTCCGACTTTATACTTGCGTAAATGCAATCCCAATTGCCGTGGCAGCGAACGTGTTAAGCAGTTGCGGATTATCACACAGATGCGTGCCTGTGGCCTCCAAATTTCACCGGCCTCAATCCAATCCCAATTAGTTTCTACCGTGGAGGACTGGAGGGAGCATTGGCGTGGTAGGGGTAAGATATTTGCAATCGGAACTGCACATTGACGAAAGAGAACCCCAAATCTACTACACCGGCTAGATGTAAGGAGAACCCCAAATCTACTAAATCGGCTAGATGTAGATTTGGGGTTCTCCTTACCCATCTGGGAAGGGACACTCTCATGAATAAATCAAAGACAACTGTAAAATTTTGAATGAGCTGTTGTGCATAGCACACAGTGGGGTGCAATCGTTAGCCGTGCCAACTTGTAGTAGATTTGAGATGCTTGCATGATGACTGCCTATAACGACTATTTTTGCCGTTAAAAAAAAACCTCAAAATCAGGTTGCGCCTCAAGCCTCCAAAGGGCATCATCCGCCGCTGCATTTAAGATATTTTTAGAAAAGAATGTCGGCGAGATGTTGACCGCTCTTCCACTCTACCTTTGAAGTTCTCTCACACTCATTTCAATGTGTGCTGATCAATCAGGTAGATCACACAATGGGCATGTTTATCAGACAAAATTGTTGCAAACAGTTGACAGATTTTCTGATAAACGCACCCTAAATAACAAACGTATTCGTTCAGCACTCGCCAGTTTATCAAGCCTAGAAATAAAAGCGATTTATACTGCAAACGTGTCTTGTTTAAATGGAGCCGACGAAGCTTCTAGAAGTACTTATTTAATAAAGTAATGTACAATGTTATGGTGAGTGAAGGCGTCTATAATATGTTACAGGCGCGCACCCAGAAATTAGGTTTGGGGGGGCTCACGCATATAATAACTCGCACACAAACATGGGTAAACTGAAAAACCGCGAATATGACATTAAATAAAAGGATAATATAGCAATGGCATTACAATTAAATAAAATTCTAAAAAGCACTGTTTTCCTATAGCCAGGTTTGATGGTGCCCGATAGCCACCCCCTGGGTGCACTGATATGTTAAATGGTAAACACGACATTTTATTCTGTGGTTGTATTTTAATAGATGAAAATCATTTCAAAAATTATATTTTGGATCATTCAAGAAACATAGAATTGTTGATTCCATGAAATGGACACGCTATAGTAATTTACGATACAAGTAACGTTATGAAGGTTTTTACCTTCTAATTAATAAAATCTAAAACAATTCCCAAATTAATCAAATTTAAAATTTACCGGAACGTCAAGTGAAAACTGATTAATTAAAATGGTGCCATAGCGTTTACCAGATACCAACTTTCAGTGTAAATTAATCGCACGCAAATCACAAACGGTTTATTTCTAATGAACGCGCATAATAAATCAGATCTTTAAGTTTTTCGAATATATGGGGTTTGTCCACATAAACGCGATTTTAAGTAACCCCAGAGTAAGAAATCACACATACTGAGGTCTGGAGAATGCGGAGGCCAAGGCACATCTCCAAACCGAGAAACGAGACGAGTGGGGAATGTACGTACATAGAAGCAAGTCCATGGATATTCTTACAGTATTTACGTGTTTGGTCTCCTCCTAAGCAACTCTCTTAGGAAAAAGTTTCTAATCATTTCAGTATACCATTCAATATTGAAATGAAGCCGAAAAAGACGTTGAGTTGCCGTCACTGACGCACCGGTTGTCACAAAATTATTGTATGCAAACACGTGGTGTTGTAACATCAGCTGCTCTATTGTGACTAAAATGGCATAACTTGAAGAGCTCACAGCTGTCAACCCTGTTCCCTCCCATTGCCTAGTACATATCCAACCAAAAACTCCCTGTTCCTCGTGGTCACCCTGTACCATAGAGCTATTCAGCAGAGATGGCGGTCGGGGTGTCTTGTCCGTCCGAATCAAGTAGTGTCCGTTGCAATTTTCCACCATAGGCTAAATCGCGCGCGCCTATGAAATAACCGGTAAGCAAGAGACGCCGTAAACTATTTCTTTCTCCTTCTACCGCTCGGTCTAAGACTGAGCTATGCAGGCCACGTGTGTGTTTTCTAGATACAGCCGACGAAATCGTATGTCTTGGGACTATCCGCTCGGTTATCAGGTAGTAGAAAAGGATACCAATATTATCTGAATGTTCCGAACTTAGTTCGTAAACCGCCCTTACTCATGAATAGGTCTATAAATAAGAACACAATCAGATTTTTCTAGGTTATTTCTGAAAAAATTGGTTTCCGGATTACACTTTTATCATATATGATTGAATTTGCCGTCAAATATGAAAAACATCGAATCGAGGAAGGAAGAGGGAGCCAGATATATCTTTTTTATGCTTGGCGCAGTTGATCGTCGACAGTCGAGTACGCAAGTTACACGCAGAAAAATTGATAGTAAACAGATTAAAAAATAGCATATTTTTGGGATACGACATACCCAAATCTAACAATAGGTTTAAATAAATATAATAATGATGCTAAAATAAGCATTTTATTACCTTTTAAAAAGTACATATGTAAAATATGACATCTAATTACAGATGGCAAAATAACAACATTTCAACCTCAACTCTAATCATCATTGAACTTTGCTACAAAAACTGAACTATTTTACTTTCATTAATGACTCGAAACAATACAGAATGAAGTTGCGCATTTTAATAACACTACTTTATATGCACTAGTTACTTTAACAATGTTTCATAATAACCAGTGTTTTTTTATACCGTCACATGTACTTTAGAAATCACTAAATGGATGATTAAACAAAATATGTAACATTCAATAACATATCATTATCGAGTGTGATATTGAATACATACTATTATTTTATTCGATAATGTATCATTACTGTGTACTACATACTCGCACCATAGAGGAGTAAAAACGGTTTCGAATTGCGTGTTCCGATATGAAAGAAGCCATATTAAAATGTCCTTCTAATATTTATGTACAGTATATTTTACAATTTTTCAAATAAATACAAGGGAAGATTACCTAAACGTAATAATAAAATTTAATTATTTGACACTCTCACATTTACCCTATGTATAAATAAGTGTGTGAAGACTTGATCACAGCTAATAAAAATTTCGACTGATGTTTTACATAAAATGTACAAACGAACGAGTAATGAATAAAACGATGCACGTATTATATATTACGCATTAATATATAACAGTACATTTTATAAAAGGGTTTGTTTACTGAATGTACAATTTGAATGTAAAGAAGTATAATTTCCTTTTAATTTCACTTTTGCTAATTGTTAAATCAAAAGTTTAATCGATTATAAAAGGAAAAGTCGTAAATGAAATGCAAAACAGATACATTTTATCTAAAAACATACTTCAACGGAAACTCTTCACTAATATTGAACTAACGTAAAAACAGCCTTATTTTGCCACAATTTAATAAATTAACGCTAACGCTATTAATATTTCAATTGTCATAATACTATGGGAGATTACAACGGACCAGATTCTTGTGTGCTTTTTTTTCTTTGGGGAGACTGGGTGATTTTAAGTGGTGGTTTTATTTACAGTTAAAACAGTCCCCCCTTTCGTCCAAATAGTAAAGAACTTAGAGTACCTAGGGAGCTCGTCTGTTCAACGGCTACCGGCTTTTTGTTTGCAACTGTTCCTAGGTCCGGACGAGTCTGACCGCCTCCCGCTTGCTGCCTTCGTTGTTTCCTCGCGTTTAGCTGCTCCAAGCGCTTTTTCAGGGAATCGCTTCCCGGTTTTCCTGGAATACCAAGCGATGTAACCGGGTGAACTAAAAGAAAGTAAGGATCAATAAAAAGGCATATCTTTGATTGGTATTAGTGCCCAATTTAGAGTTCAGTAGTACCAGGATTTTGCAATTAATGAATCAAGTAGGAACTGTAGTCGGTTTTTTTTTATAGGCCAACCAGATTTGGGATTTATTTTTCTTAAGTTCTTTGATTATTTGATGTCTCTACTGTTGTCATGTAATGTATATGAATGCCATGTTGCAATTGATTAATTATTGGACAAAAAAGTGGTAATAAAATACTGAAAGTAATGTCAAATACTGTAAAGAAATATATTTGAAATGCGTACAAAAATATTATATCTAACAAAATTCAACCTTCGAAGGCAATAATGCAGTCAACAAATAAAAAGTTCCTTATATACAGAGTCCTGCCTCTCACCTCCCGTCTTCTATAGCTCAGTTACTAATTAAGTTAGTAAAGTGAAATGCAGGACCCTGTATAACAGTTTTGAATTATTTTGGTTGTGTTTTTTTGATATTTTCAATACGACTCCACCTACAATTTTAAACAATCCTCCATAAATGAAACCTGTTCCGCCACTTAATTAATCTTTTTGATAGGGTAATTAAGGATATGGCAACCGTATGGAAAATATAACCTCAAATTTATTTTGAAGGCAGAATAACACCAACCAAATACCCATTATAAAAAAATCACCAGTTCTGATTGGCAAATAAAAAAAAAACTAGTATATACTCTAAAATTAAAGAGAATATTTAATGGAACAATAGACTTATTATTGTATATTATAAATTCTACTACTACTCATGAAATTCAGTTATCTCTGATAAATTTAATTTATCATTAATAAGACACGAACTGTTGTTTTATTTAGTAGATGGTTAACTAATTTATATTAGTGTGTTTATTTATTGTATTTAACTTAACAGGTTATCCTCTAAGTTTATATGTATTAAATTCATGTTATTACAGCGAAATATTTAAAATGAATGTTTATTTTGAAATACCTGTGGTCGATTTGGGTTTCGATGGGGTGGCTTGTTTTTTCGAAGCCTTACCAGTTGAAGTGAGGTTTTCTGTGCTATGACTCGGTAATAAACATGTTAGTTGTGTCATTGGACTAGTTAACGCAGGACGGGAGTACATTCCTGCAGACAATGAAAGGGCCCCGGGTGTTCCCATTAGATTGCTAATGGCGATTCTCTCTATTCGTCCCAGCAATTGCTAAAACAAAAAGATGCTGTTATTATTGCTCATAAAGAAAAATAAAGTAGATTCCAAATTATAATAAAGTTAATTTGATTTGTAAAATTACAAAAACAAAAAGTAGATTTCAAATTATAATAAAGTTAATTTGATTTGTAAAATTACAAAAACAAAAAGTAGATTTCAAATTATAATAAAGTCTATTTGATTAGCAAAATTGCAAAAATAAAAAGATGCTATTATTATTCCAGAAAAAGCAAAAAGTTGATTCCAAATTATAATAAAGTTGATTTGATTTGTACAAGGCTTGAGGCACGTACCCCGGTTTCAGGTTTTCGTTTGTAACTCCGGGATTGGCGAGTTGTGGGGATCTTCTTCTTTGCACCTCCACCGATGGTTTGCTGTACGAATTCAGGCATCGAGTTTAGTATCATTTGTGGAATACTGAACATATCACGAGGTTCCGGCGAAGCACTCCTTGAATGGTCTGGTGATCCGAGCGGACTGTTGCATGGTGTGGCTGTCGGTGTAAAACTGCTTGTTCCACATGGTGTATTGATGGCTGACGGTGTGACTGCTTTAATTCCTGAAAGAAAAAAAAATACTACGTAGTGGTGCTTCTTTAACTGCCATTTGGCTGCTGAGTTGAACAATGTTGACTCGAGTCTGATATTGGATGGCTTAGCAGTATCATGCACCGTTGGCATACGAATGTAAATTTGAGAAATGTTGCCAGAACATTTCAAATTGCATATAAAAGAGAATATCATTACACTATTAGAAAAATTAATGATAAAAGAGAATATCATTACACTATTAGAAATATTAATGATAAAAGAGAATATCATTACACTATTAGAAAAATTAATGATAAAATAGTTTTCTTTTATCTTTTTGACTGACTTTATTTTAGCAGACATTGGTGTTTATCACGGTACAGTGCACAATATCTGCTATTACTCTCCTCCTCCCGGTTAACAGACACGAGTAGAGTTGTACTAAGCGTTCGAGACATATTGCATAGTGACCATCTTAAATTCAATTAGCTCCGGAGATTTGTTGTCGCGTTCTTTGAATTCTTTCTCACTCCACACAAATTTTATCCCCACACATCTCGAATGCTCGGTAATACTGTACGTTATTGATGAATTAGAGTGACAGGGGAATTTAGTCTGTTTTTGATCACCAAATATTCACCAGTGCCATTTCTTTTTTAGTAACTGATGATTTGTAAAAACGCACTTTTAAGAAGTAATCTTTCATAGTTTCATCCAATTATTCTATTGGATATGGAATCTATAAGGTTTTCCAATAAGAGTGATATGATTTCTTTAAAAAAAACACACTTATTGTTAAGGAAAGTCAAATGTTTTTTTATTTAATGTGAAGTACAATCGATACAATTAAGTTCTAAATAAAACGTCATTCAAATGGCCTCCGCGACTTCTTCTGCAGGAACGAATTCGATGAAACCAATTTTCAAGCACTTTTTCTACTAAATCAAGTCGTATGTCATGAATGGCATGTTCAATATTGACTTGTAAAGCTTGAAGAGAGTCTGGTTTATTTCGAAAGACCAATGACTTCAAATAACCCCACAAGAAATAGTCTAATGGTGTTAAATCACAACTTTTTGGAGGCCATTCAATATCACAATTTCTTGAAATAATCGAATCTCCAAACTTTTCTCGCAATAATTCAATTGTTGCATTTGCTGTGTGGCACGTAGGCCCGTCTTGTTGGAACCAAATGTTGTCAAGATCAACTTCTTCCAATTTCGGCCATAAAAAGTTGGTTAGCATCGATCTATACCGCTCTCCATTGACAGTAACGGTGTTACCAGCTTCATTTCGAAAGAAATACGGACCGATGATTCCACCAGACCAAAAACCACACCAAACTGTCAATTTAGGTGAATGTAATGGTTTTTCTTGAATAATTTGTGGATTTTCTTCGCACCAGAATCGACAGTTTTGTTTATTTACCGCACCACTCAGATGAAAGGGAGCCTCATCGGAGAAGATGATTTTCTTAAAAAAATCGTTATCGTTTCCAAGTTGTTCCAAGGCAAAATCAGCAAATTCATGACGTTTACGGTGGTCCAATGGCTTCAGTTCTTGAGTGAGAACAATTTTATACGGATGCAAACCCAAAACCTTTTTCAAAATTCGCCAGGTTGTGGTTTGAGACAGTCCCAATTGTTGAGAACGTCTTGGAATCGACAAATTGCGGTCTTCAGCAACACTTGCCTGAACGGCAGCAATATTTGCATTAATTCGAGCGGTTCTTTGTCTTATTGGCACTTTAACATTATGTAAAGAAAATGTACGCTCAAAATTTTCAACAATTCGACGAATAGCGAGCACACTTGGACGATTATTACGACCATAAAATGGCAAAAGCGCACGAAAAGTTGCAATTGGAGAACGATTATTTTGATAATAAAACTGAATAATTTGTAAACGTTGTCCTTGCGTATATCTCTCCATGATGAAATTGTAAACACTACTGAATATAATGAAAAATAAAAGACAGATCATGACATATTACAAATGGCCGAAACATCACTTCAAAATCATATCATCCCTATTGGAAAACCTTTTATAATCATGTGCCTACAAAAAGTCATATTTGACCGCCAAATTTCAGTTTCGACCTGCACCAATTTTCTATTAGCAACATAACATGATGAAGGACCGATTGATGGCCCGTTAGTGAGAGCTTTCACACTAAATTGAAACTACTTGATAATGACACTCACACGTCGGATTTACATAAATATCTTCTGACGTTATATATTTCTTACAATTATTAGTTGTGGTTAAAACATCATGAATTTTTAAATTCCGTTAAACAGAATCTAATTGATAACTTACCTCTTTCATTAAGCATTTTGGCTAATCCGTATGTTGTGGAGAATGTGGAGCAAGAATTTCGCCTGGACATGCCACGTGGAGTTTGCGGGGGAGAATTCTGTATGCTGGAACATACAGAGGCAACACGACTGGCTCTGTTGCTGGGAGTTACCATTGTCCCGTCATCAGGGTGTAAGACGGTGCTGTTTGTGAAGGTATATACGGGAGCCGATGAATCAAATAGTTTTCCTGGATTAGCATATTCCTCATCCTCCTCTGTAAAGTGAAAGAGAAAAAAATTAATCCTTGATGTTTTGGTGGATTTGTAAACTAAGGTACCAAATAAAAACGTTATTACAGCTAATTTTTTTTTTTTTTTTTTACTTAGGCATGTGCCATTCAGTCATCGAATATGTAATTTTTGTATTTTTAATTTTTGGGATGAATAAATGAATAATGTCAGACGTATACACAACAACCATGGACCCGACCGAATACTTCTCGATCCCCGAAAAATCTTTCGGCCGGGCTGGGATTCGAACCCACAAGGCGCGCGGTGCAAGCGGCACAAGCGCTCGCCTGTACCCACTACACCAACGGGCCGCCCTTACAGCTAATTAATTTTGTTATACTGAAATTTTAAAACTAGGAAAACCTTTAAATTTGATTTGTCATCTACAGTTAGGTCGGTGAATCGTGATGAATAGAGAGAAATGCATTCGGAAGTTATAATAATATCATTTTACAGGTTACTGGGAAGGTTTCTTTTTTCTGTATGGAACAAAGATAATGATGTGATTTAAAAAATTCATCACTTTTTAATAATCGACAAATTAATTCCTTATTAAAATAAATTATTTAAAACTATACTTGATGTAAATGTTTAAAATCCGATCACTTCTTTTACGCTATCCTGTACATGCATTTAGAACATCTCTTGATGAAAACTGGAAACTTACATACTTTTAAAATCTCAAAATACTAATAACAGGCAACAGCGCGTAGTAATCATTATGCACAACATGGAACTATTCAGATCTCCTTATTATCTTTAACACGTTCGCTGCCACTACAATTGGGATTGCACATACGCAAGTATAAATTCGGACGCACTAGCGCGTCAGCGGCAGCGAACGTGTTAAGATGCTAGGACTCATTAACTTAAGCTTAGTTAAGGGTTAACATTTTTGATTCAATTTACATACCTAGGTCACTGAGGCCGTAAGTTTCTAATCCCATTTCTTCGAGTTCCTTGCCACCCTTGATCTTAACGCCAGGTCTCTCTTCTAATAAACCGCCGAAGGTGGGTTGCGCTAACTGCGACCAATGATGCAAGGTCTGGGAACCTTCCATCGGTTTAACAATTTGTAATTTTTCTGGAAGACGCCACTGTGGATATCCACCGGATCCAGTTGACATTAAGCTATCTGGAGTGCGACAGCCGTAAGGTAGGAAATTGTCACCTTCATACCTGTTAATTATAATATAGCAATGTATTACATGTATTAAATAAGTTTTGTTACCACAAACATTATTTCACCAAAAATCATATCTATAACAGTTATTTATGCAACAAGTGAGTAAAGTAATACTTTTTTCACGAGTAGAAGGTGAGTCCGGCAATTCCTACAAGTGAAAAAAAGTTGCTTTACTCTCGAGTTACATACAATTTTTTTTTTAAATAAATTAGATACAACCTTAAATAATTGTTATACATCGTTGATTCAATATAATTAACTTGAACTTTACGTATTTTGGTTTAAAAATGATTTTAATTTGAGGTTAGAAAACTGAATAAATTTTAATTGGAGAAAAATCGATGATTAGCTTATGTGTCGATTTAATTAATAGCTTTGTTTGACGTTGGTGAAACAAAAATTGTCAATTTTATTAGATGAATAAATTTAATCGTTCAACAACGTTAGTGAAACCGGCACTAACATGAGTGAAGCGTTCTTGACTTTGTGCAAGCAATTTTATAGTTGCGTTATAGTAATTTACTATACAAGTAACGTTATGGAGGCTTTTACATTACGAGAGAAAAGTTTTTGCTTTTAAATTCTCGAGTAATGTAAAAGCAAATAACGTGACGTGTATCTTTACACGATTTATTTTATCCTATTTCCATTTTCTTTAATTAAAAGTAAAGTTTAATGAAAACCGTCAAAAAGTGAAATCATGTTTATTTGCTAAGATCTCCATAGCAACGAGTTGCGTTAAGATAATATAACAACACTAGTGTTGTTAAAGATACCTTAACATTACTCGTTGCTAAGGTGTTATTGGCATGTTGACGTTATAGGATAAAATAATAAAATGAACCACTACGGCACTTTTTTCACGCAAGAGTGTGAAAAAATGAAAGGTTATGGCACTTTTTTTTATGAAGGCTTCTGGAATCATATATTTTATGAACGCAAATTAATAAAGAAAGTTATTATTTGTATCCTTACCCGCCATAAGTAGGACCATGTTGTAAATTGGCTCGCCTCGCTAATACTTCTGCAGGAGTCAGTCTCTTCAAAGCAGCTTCCAAGTCTGATGCACCCGGTACACCTGGAACTCCTTTTTGAGGAGGGCCTCTGTGAAATAAAAGATTTGTTCGGATATATCCACAAAAATCATGTTTTTAAATAACAGGAGTATAATAGAACGGTCGAAGAAGGGAAAATTAATAATTAAGAGAGTCGTCATAAAATATTTTAATTCATCTAGAATGGAACAGAAAAACGACTGGAGATGAGGAGGCATTTATCATCATAACAATCTATTATTAGGAACCTACGAATTTGGGATCTACATGCGGAAATAATATCTTGAAGGAATAAATGTTTTATTTGTATTGGTAAAAAGTGAATAAGAGCAATGGAATATTTTTAGTTTGTAAGAAAAAAAAAATTGAACTGTCACTACAAACTATGACAGTTATTTAAAGTTAATTCAATGAATTTAACTTAAAAACCAAACTAAACAGTCAACAAATATGCTGATTTCATGGGGACTTTAAAATTTTCAAATGAAATAATTTTACGCATTAACAAATATGCCGAGGTGGTATTGTTGCGTCTCTAGAATTAAATAAGCACACAAAATTGGTTGTAGGTTTAAATTCTTAAGAGCGTTGGGAGTGTCAAAAAACTATATGTAAACGCATGTGATTTGTTAACATAACTTGAAGCTAAATGGTTAAGTATATTCGATTTCGGTTTTCACTGAGTAAAAGCTGCTATGGTCTAGTAAGGGATCTACTAATTGTTTTTATCCAATTTCACCTCAGAGTATTTTTTATAACAAGAGTGATATTGAAAATAGTGCCCAATAATAGGCATATTTTTGTCATTAAAGTTAACACAGTAAATAAAGTTACAATATTAAAAAAAAAATAGTAGGTTCGGTAGCCTAATACGTCCTCTTTCATAAGACATAAGAATTATGTTTTTTAATTGGAAAACCAATTTTATTTACATGTTAACGTGCAACAGTGTTTCAGTGATAAATGTGGGGCTAGGATTATTTTCTCTTTTCGTCGCACACTACGCCCCGCTATCTTGTTGCTCCGCCCATACCAGTGGTGTTCGTCTCTAACATTAAGATATTGAATTATGATCCGACGACAGAAATACTATATTGAAACACAAGTTTCATAAGAGCATTTATGAGCAGCCAGCGTAGGAATTCAAGTTTGGAATGAATGAGTTTGCTAATATATGTGTTATGAAATGTGTTATTTATACATATCCGTACGTTAATAAAATATTAGGGATTTATTTTGAAAGGGTATTTTTGTGTGTTTGCAAAATAGAAAAATAATATAATCGAATTCGGATTTATGAAGTGTAGTGTTACTGCCGGTTTTGACGACAGACTCGTCATAAACAAATAAATTGTGCGAGTGAACAATGCAGAAAGAATGAAAGAGGCGTGTAACTCCACGAGGTGTTCTACGGTCTCAATTTTTTCTTGGAATCTGGAGGCCCTTAATTTATGCAGGGCTACATGGAGGGTCCCCCCGTCGTTGGTTGCAATTTTTCCTTACCCTGGCCCATTCACTTTTGAAAATTGCAATAAAACTACATTGAATTATAATATTCTTATAAGACTTGAGGTCAAGGTAACGTTACCATAGGCCAATTTCGTTTTAAATCTCATTATTAAAAAAAAAAATTCCAGTGTATGGCTTAAAAAGTTTTTGATTAAATCAAATAATTTAACAGAAAAAAAACTACATTTAAACATTTTTTTATATACTAATTAGATAAGAGGTACCCTATTAAAATATAAACCAATCAAGCTTAAATTTGCAGGGTTTATAGTAGATAAAAAAATTCTAAGATCGAAGTTGCCGAAAGGGGTTTTACCCTTCACCCTCTTTCAATCCCCTAAAGGTCGAATGTTTGAAAATTTTCTAAAAAAAACAAAAAATTTCGAGAGTGAAGATTGCCCCCCGCCTAGAAGCTTTCGAAAAATAATCGGTGACCTCGAGCCGCCGCCCTTCGGACCAATGGCGTCCATAGCAATGAAAATTCTTTAGGTAAACTCGAAAACTGAAATTTTTTTTCGGGATATAAAAAGGGCGCCGAGTGCGCTGGCCATCCCGATCGGCGACCTTCAACCCCCATTTTCGGGGGCACCCTCCTAACCCTCGGCGATGGGGGTTATTTTTTCGAATTTGTTTTTTACAATCCGATGCATAATCGCCGGTCCCGTCGATCCCACCAGGTCGCGCTCCTCTCACCACCTCCGCCAACCTCCAGAGAGAGGCAAGAACCAAAAGGTCATTTTTACTTTCTCTGTTACGAAGTACGACAAAGTAGTGATCGTGATTTTTTTTCAAAATTTTTTTTTACGGAAATATCTGTTTTGTGGTCCCTAGATGCCATTTCAACAATTTCTAGAAAAAAAAAAACATTTTGTGTCTCTGTGTGTCTTATGCAACAATTAACATTAAACTTTGAACATAAGCTTTATTTGACAATTCGAAGAACTGAAAAGCTTTTGGTAAAATTGTATACGCGGGAAGTGGGTGTTTACCTTAACCTTTTTTTTGTTTTTTTTTCAATTTTTTTTTAAATATGGAAATTTTTACGAAAACATTTAAATAAATATTGAAGACAACTATGAACTGAACATGTTTTGTTTGAAAATATTTTTCATAAAATCATTTTTATTGGAGAAATAAATTTATTATAATTTTTTTCATTTTTGGTTTATAATTATGAAACGTTAATAGTTACAGCAAATTTATTTTAATAATAATTGCAGAGAATGCCAAAATGAACAACTTATAAAGAATTAGTATTTTTCGAAATCTGTGGTACAGCTGAATTAATGGAATTTATCCACTGTATATTTATAAATGATTTAGACAAGTTGTAATAAGTACAATATATTCACTAACAATGAAAAACTCGTCATTCATAATTTATTTCCTATTTCCATTGCTTCTGTTTCGGCCCAAAATGATTATCGCGCTGTGTTTATTTATTTTTGTCGCTGTTTGTTTACAAAACAGTCCCTCATGCGAGGAGCAAGTGCCGAAATCGGGGCACGCGGTTATATTACCCGACCGAATCTACTGCACTGACTTAAGAGCGAGACAGATTTTAATACTTCCCATAGGTTAGAGCAGTACCATGCGTTCCGACTCTAGACACTCTTATGCGGTTAATATATACCACACCGTGAAATGAATTTTATGCGGGATGGATATTAGACCTCTCACAATTATATTCTCTCGACTACTCCCAACGCTCTTAACCTATAATGGTTAGAACTCTGGGAACTTAGCAGTGTGCAGTGGTCTGACGGACAACACCCTTTAATTATAATGAATAATTTTTTGTTATATTATTAACACCTGTTAATGTTTTATTTTTGAGATATAATCCTCGTATTAGGGAATTCGACCAATAAACTGGGCTGGTCTGAAGATTCTTCTTCATAATTTTTCATAACAAATATGGTAGTTACTTCCTATCCAGTTTGTATTAATATCTAATTGCTTAAACAAAAAATATTTTCTTAGATGTATTGCATAAAATAAATAAAACACGTTTCGATTAAATTTTTTAAATTTTTTGTGTTATTGTATCATTTATAAATCGAACAAAAGCAAGAATACCAAACTGTTATAATCTACACATTTTAACTGAAAAATAACAACAGCTATATATTTTTTGCTTCTACACTTTGCATACTTATGTATACATACCACCATATGGTTTTTAAATATAACAATTGAGGTTTTTTTTATATTTCTTGGGCACAGATGATCTTATTTTAATTAAATAAAACACACTTTTACTTAGTTAATATGACACTGTTTATTTATTAGTGACTGAGATAAACAGTGTGATATTAACTAAGTAAAAGTGTGTTTTATTTAATTAAAAATGTATCACGAAGTAAGTGCCGCCAACCTCAATCAGTTAATCTTATTTTAAGTAGTTTTTTGTTTAATTTTCACTTGTTATGCCCACCGTAAGTTAAGGAATCCTTAAATACTAAGGGCCAGTTGCATAAAACTTTTGAACCATTGTTCAACGTTGATTTTCAGTTCAGCATAAAAATTACGTTGCTCAATGTGGTAATTTTACTTGAACTAAGATCAAACGGCCACCCAATCTGAACGGTCTATTAAGGCCGTTCAAGCTGATTGAACTACAGTTCATCACACACATAACCTATTTTAAATACGTATACGTCGCCTCTGAGTGTGAATTTGATTAAAAATGGAATACTTACGCGAAATGACGGATGATGAGGAGTTTGCAGTAATATATTTTTTATGTAAAAGGTGCTATCTACGTAATTAAAGTGATACTACTATATTTTCAAAGAATTTCAGGAATCATGCTCTTACACCAGAAGATAAGCTTCTTTTAACGCTGCGCTTTCTTGCTACAGAATCCATGTTGCAAGTAATCGGGGATTTTAGTGGAGTTGAAAAATCGACTGCAAGCAGAACTGCCCACAAAGTAACACGGACTTTAGCGGCATTAAGCAACATAAATATCATGTGTCTGGGATAAGGGGCGAACATAAGAATTTAACATGCCAAATTAAGTATGTGTAATTATTAGCTCCCCTATTCATTTTAGAGAAAAATCGTAAAGGAATATTTTTTTAGAGAATAAAAAATTTAAAAAAAATTACGTTTATACCAGAATTCACCTCGGAAAAAAACCCTTGCCATGAGTTTCACAAATGTCATGTTATGGTTAGAATCATTTTGTTAGTCAGATATCAATAAATATTAAGATATTAATAAAATTCAGAGCACTTTACGAACTTAAACAACACCAATAACCTAAAATGTTTTCAGTGCATTGGCGCCATTCAACGTTTTTCAGGTTCACCAACTTACACAAATCAACGATCCACGGAACTCGGCTTCATTTCTATTTATGCAACGATATTGATTTTGATCGTAGTTCACTTTTCGATCTTGGTTCATATGAACTCTGGTTCATTTCAGTTTTATGCAACCGGCCCTAAAGGTGCGTTTTCACGATGCCAATTGGGGAGACAATTGTGAGAGGACAATTTACTGGCATAAAATTATTGGCTACGTGTAAACACCTCTGGCCAATTGGCGTGCCAACTGCCCTGCCAGTTGTCCTGAAATTCGATTGTCTCCAGGAGTAGACAGAGGACAATTGGCTGGGCGCAATTCACGCAACTGGCACAAGACAACTGGCCCCGACAATTGTCTCCCCAATTGGCATCGTGAAAACGCGCCTTAAAGCCGCGTTTTCACGATGCCAATCGAAGAGACAATTGTCGGGGCCAGTTGTCTTGGGCCAGTTGCGTGAATGTCTGAGGCCAGTCCAATTGAATGAGAACGTGTTCACACGGTGAAACTATTGCCACGGCAGTTGGTGACGAAAAATGGAGTGCTCATTGTCTGTTGTGTAGCAGTCTCGACTGACTAAGGCAAACTGGCCCAAAACGAGAGATCTACTGCCCTACAACGTTCACACGGCGCCAATTGTCTAGACAACTGTCTTGATAGAGTGGGCCAATTGTCCTCTGTCTACTCCTGGAGACAATCGAATTTCAGGACAACTGGCAGGGCAGTTGGCACGCCAATTGGCAAGAGGTGTTTACACGTAGCCAATAATTTTATGCCAGTAAATTGTCCTCTGACAATTGTCTCCCCAATTGGCATCGTGTAAACGCGGCATAAGGATTACTTAAAAATGGCGATTTGGTTTGCACCATTACTTTAAGTGGCAAATTTTAAGGACGTGCTAAGAAATGCATGAAGTACACAACATTAAAAAGAGGCAATTTCACACACGTTATTCAACATAACCTCACGTTTTATAAAGAATTGAAAATGAATCTTTATTTTGACCACGATCGTGATACTCTAGAAATCGTTGAGTTTGTAGAATATAGCAGAACAAATTACTTCCATGATATGGATGACTTTAATTTTTATCGGAGGCTCTGCTTATCCAAGCAAACAACATTCCATTTACTTCCATTAAATAGCCAATTACCAAGAAGCGTGGCAGATTAAGGTTTTAGAATTTTTGGCTTAATTTTCAATCACTACACTTTATTTAATCAAATTCTGAATTACAGTGTTTGTTTTTCACTTTATGTAGCAGACGCATTGAAATTATTTTGAAGTAATAATGAATTTAGAAAGCGAGGACCTTTTTCTTTTTTCTTTAGATCCCAACATAATTCAGATAGCTGAAATCCTGACAAGCCAGAATCCTGACAGAGTCGAAATCTCAACAATGATTATGATTAGGTTAGCGTTAAGATAAGATTTTACAATTTAAAAACTATTAATTAGTAAGATGTACTAAAGTTAAAAATAGCATTTAATTGACATTGTTATGAACAATCTAAAATTAACGATTTATTCTGGATTGTTCGGATTTCGACCCAGACCCCACAAGAAACTACCCTGTGTTCAACATTGTTTGATAGGCATTTGAATTTGGCGCGTTGTTTTTCATATTGCAATGTTGGTGTCAAATCGATCATTAGCGCCCGCAGAATTAACTGTCAGTGCGATCGTGTGTGCTTTATAGATATTTAGTTTTACATTTACGTTTTATACCATCTCATCTTACTGCAGATATTTTATTGGTAAGTTAAAAAATAACCACATTAACACATGCAAATCTTAATTATGAAATGTGATTTTAGGTTAAGAATGCCGTTCGAAGATCACCAGAACAGGTTTATCCTTGAAGCATATTTTCGAACAGGGACACGCAACGCAGAAGGGAGTTAAAATTATTCCTATCAAAATTGCGAGGAACAATTTCATGACCAGTTTCCTGATCTTGAGTTTGGTCACAATTACTTTGTGCAACATGTTCGTCGTATTGTTACCAATTCCATGAAACCGGCAGCGTTTCCAAAGGAAAATCTACAGGCCGACCTACTGTCCTTACGGAAGCAGTCATTGAAGATATTCAACAAAGACTAGATTCGAGTCCGAAGAAATCGCTCCGATGTTTGTCTGCTCAGACAAATTTATTGCTCGATACATGTCAGAAGGCTTGCAAATAAATTTTACATTTACATCCGTACAAGGTAACTGCAACTCAACAGTTGCTACCTACCGCCTGATTAACCTCGCCGAGTGCAGTATTGCAATTGGTTTAACGAGTTCCTGAATGATGACGATTTGTTAGATTTAACGTTCTACAGTGACGAAGCTTGGTTTCACCTTAGCGGCTATGTGAACTCGCAAAACCATAGAGTGTGGGCTGCAGAAAACCCCCATATATTTGTTGAGGTTCCGTTACATCCTCAGAAGGTTGGTGTATGGCTGGCAATGTCCAGAAGGAGAATCTATGGCCCTATTTTTTTAATGTCAATATTAACGCAGCTCGCTATCGGGAATTACTCTTGAATCCTTTTATCGAACAATTTCATGATGATGAATTGCAGCAAGGATACTTTCAGCAGGACGGAGCTACTGCGCATACTGCAAATACAACGTTAAATCACCTGCGGCAGTTCTTCGGAGATAGATTAATTAGCAAAGATCTATGGCCACCTCGCTCACCAGATTTGACACCGCTGGACTATTTTATGTTCGGATATTTAAAAAATAAAGTGTATACTGATCGACTCCACACTTTACAAGAACTGCGCAATACAATAACAGAAGCGGTGCACAATGTTACAGCTGAAATTCTACAAAATGTCTTCAACATGAAACGCCGGGTAAATTTGTGTTTGGATCAAAATGGGCAACACTTTGAACATCTGTTATAGTTTAGTTGAAAATAAATTCCCTAATAGTCCTGCCACTGGTAAACATTAAACGTTTTTTTTAGGAGCGGGAAATTCAAACAGCTATCAAACAATAACGAACACACGGTATAAGTAAAGTAAAATATACTTACGGATATCCATCATCAGAATCTGTTTGATTCGAGTCTGAATCAGAAACTCCAGAATCCAGACTCGGGTAGCCAAGGCTACTGCTGCTATAAATGGAACCGTTTGATCTACGCATGTCGAACGCCGCTTGCGGCCTTGCACTCATCCTCGGCCCAGACATATTCACACCATAACTACTAACATAACCTCCCAATCCACTAGACGCGAGACTACCCAAGCTGTCCGTACTATTAATGGAGTTCTGAGATGCACAACGAACTGTCTCAAACACCTTCTTATATTGTGGTCTAGAAATAAATAAAAAATCAATGTACAGAGAAAGTTAGAAAATTGTCTCGTTTAACAATTTTAATAGTAAAAATATAATTATACCAAAATACTGGTTTTGTAAAATTTAGTATCATAGATTGTCACACTGACTATCAAAACTTATAGACGAATCAACTGATTTTGTGTAATGGTATCATACTAGTTCAAATAAGCGGCATTATGTTTAAAACAAAGCTTCTATCATAAAAAAAAAACAGCAGTCAATAATTTAAATTGGTCTTAAAACAAAATTCCTCAGACAACACAAAATCCTTAGAAATATTTTTTTTTGCAGAAACCATGCCACCTCAAAAAGAATTGTTAAGAAATCATTGAAAAGAGATCAATCATTTATTTTGTTTTGGAAAATTGATTTGTCTTTAGAGTTTCTATGTTCTGAACCAGAATGCATTTGATTTAAACTAATCCATAGCCAGCTACGTCCTAATAACTAATCACTAACAATAAAAATACCTACACGTCAACATTAGAAATTCCACTATCGGTACTAATTTCTGAGTGCATGGACATCTCCAATTCATTCTGCAAGCTATCGAACGGCGTCTGCAAACTACCTCCAAGCGATGGGAATATGGAGCTTCGGGCTACCGGCATTTGCTTCCGCCTTAGCTTCCTCAACTGTTCTTGTGCATCCCTTAACAACGATTCTACTTCGTAATACCTTTGCTTGAAGTCGGACAACTCCAGCGCCAAGCTGCCCTGGTTCTCTTTGGTAATTTGTAGGAGGCTGTTTATTTCATCATTGTCCGTCATAAACTGAAGATAAAAATTATTTAATAATCGTTTTAAATTATATTATATATTACGAAGTAAATACTTTCAGCATCAGAAAATTAGAATGGTTGTTAACGCCATCTGGTCGTTCCTATTGTTACAAAGATTAAACCATGAATCTATTTCAGTATCAATTACTATTGGCTCGATAAATACATTTGGAATATTGAAACTATAGTTAATAAATGAACAAATAATCCATGTGTGACAGTAACAAAATGAATTTTATTTAAGTACTAAGTTTTATGTCATAAAGGCCCACTTGCACCATTGTAATTAAGCTATGCTTAAAGCATTCTTAAAATTTAAGCAACATTTAAGTGTGCATTCTGCTTGCACTATACTTTAAGCACAGCTTAAGCAAGACTTTAAATAAGTCATCGTCATGGACCGCTTAAAATTTAAGTCTGCATACATAACCTTCAATTCGCTCCGTCAGTGGTCCCTTGTGGCAGATATTTATGCACAATAAATTATTTTCAATAACAAGACTCCTAGTATATTTAAAATGGCTCTTGAAGACTTAAACTTTGGAGTGGATGATATTTTTAAATCCTCATGGATATTATGAATTTCGGTTATCCCAGGTAACTAGTTTGAAACAGAGCTAATCATTATCATGATTTGGACGAATTGTCATTCTGTCGGTGTTTTCGTGTCCGCAAATAAACTTTGTTAAAATTACTTGCCCGACTCAAAATTCTGGCTGATAATGACATAACCTCTCTTTTTTGAGCACCGAGATTTCCTTACGCGCGCATTTGCCTTCAAAAAAAATATTTATTTAAGCATTGAATTCTTAATAATTATGGTTTCATTATTTTTCTGTTCGTACAGCAACAATGTTCGCGTAAAAAGACTCGCACACAGTTTATATCAAAATCAGCTGAGAAAAGGACATGAAAGGACACCTATGTTGCCAACGTTAAAAAGTGAAAATCGCAAGATTTTGCGATGTTGCAACACTTTGAGCTTGCTTACTAAAGCAATTGTATTAATTCCTATGGTGCATGCCGCTTCCCTTTAAGCATGACTTAAAATATAAGTTCTACTTTACAAAGTTAGGCTTAGCGAAAAAATGGTGCAAGTGGGCCTAAGTTTTATATTAAACTGAGCTGAAAAAATTTTTTAACTGCAAATAATCAATTATTTGATTACTGCAGCCAACCTATTTTTTAAATTTTATATTTTTAGATCTTGGCAGAAAATATGATCCAATGTGCATTCATAATTTTAATACCAAATACCAATTCATACCAACATCCTACTATCGAAATATAATAATAAGTAACATATTCTGTTTACCTTGTGCAGTTTAAGTTCTGTATCTTGTAATTTAGCTTGCAACGCTAGAATCTGTTCGTGTTGCATTCTGTTTTCTTCTTTCTGCCTGTCCAGTTCGTCTTCCAGAAGGGTCATTGTTGAATTTGAGCAAGCTGCAAAATTACAGAATATTACATTTCGGATGTTACTTTGCTCGCTGTCGTGATCTCTGTGACCTAACGTGTGTTCTTATCTTATCTAGTGCGGACATGGACTAAGGAGATAAGTTGCCAGAGATGAGAAGTGTTTTGTTGTCTAGTTACCCAGTTGTCCTGTGATGTCCTTAAGTAACCGCGCCTCTTGGGCCTCCACCTCGTCCGTATTTTCAGCCAGTCTGCAGTATTCATTCTTGAGGGATTTGTTTTCGTCCTCCAAACAGGCTAAAATAAAAATAGAAAAAGTGATAATCAGTTTTATATAATAACGAATAAAAAAACATATGTTAGCATGAATATTGTTGTTACCTGTAAAAAAAAATTTTGTGTTCTGTATTTGCAGGATAGTTTTCTGTGAAATCTTTTTATGAGACAACCTGAGTGTATGCCTATTGTGTATAGCACGATATAAATTACAGTATTACCGAGCATTCGAGACGTGTGGGGGTAAAATTTGCACAGAGTGCGAAAGTATTCGGAGGACGCGACAACAAATCTCAGCCAATTGAATCACTGCTCAACAAGTCTCGAGTGCTTGGTACAACTCTATCTATCTATCTGAAGTTCACTGACTTTTATTTAGTAATTTTAGTATTGATATTTACTATGTCTAACTGGCTATCGAGATACTTTTGCCTTATAGTTGAAAATTTCAGAAGGTAGTGTGACCAATCTCTTAAAACAGTAAAATGTAAATTGTTTCAATGGGATGTCTAGCAACTGGTACGATGTGTTTTTAAGCTATAGGACACTGTCTCTTATTTTGTAAAATGGACATAACTATTGACTTAAAATTTAATACTATGGACAATTCTGACCAGGAAATATAATAGATACAGTTCTTCAACATTAAAAAAAAATAATAGATTGGTGTTAGAGTACGTTTGAATAGAGAAGAGCCCAAGGTTGCGCGAGATTTCAAGGGTCGCTTGTGCCAGTGGCGTGCGCAATTCATGTAAATATATTTGGGAGGGCAGAAAATAATACGTGAAGATCCCAATATAGGTGCCGTCTTCAAAAGCATCTATATTGCTTCGTTTTCCATAAACTCTGTAGAGATAATTTCACGAGACTGAGAGTGAATTACTTGTCCACATTTCCCCAACAAACACTTCCTTTCGGCGGCCATCGGAATGCAGCGATAAGTGATTTAATAAAAAATTAAACAACTAATATAAACCACTGTCCCACAGTTCACTAACTCGTAAGTTCTGAAAATGACTGATTTTTATAAACACAGGAAAAACGAATCAAAGCAAAACAGCGAACAATAAAAAGCAGAATGACACTCGGAACTCGGAAGCAACTACGCTAATGAAACACTGCCACACCCTATTCTGCATAATAGACTCGACTAACGGCTAAAAACCAGTTTTCGTTCGTGCGCAAGGTTCTTCTCTATTCAACTCTACTCTACACTACTTTACTTCAAACTAAGTAAAGGTCCGAAGGTCACTTCAATGAACCCTTGGAAGAAGAATTTACAATGATTATTGTAAATTTGGCAATGGATCCAAATTGCCGAAAATACCAAATAAACGTAGTGGTGTAGCACAGATACAATGTGGACTCTTATAAGAGGTAATACCACTCCAGTATGTTCAAATAAAAAAATTCTAAGCTCAAATGATACTTTAAGGTATCAAGAAACCGGGACTTTTTATAGTTGGGAGAATGTTCTTTATACCTCTTATGTATGCCACGAGGATAAGTGACTCGTGTTCAGAGCCGTTGTGTAGTTCTATTTTATAGAATAACCGAAAGATTTGGTTTTGTGATACTCTTTCATCACTAGATGAAATTTATTCTATGCAATTAACTATTCATCGTTTACTTCTACCAGAATTAGTTTGACAGTTATAACCACGCTGAGACAAATCGGTAAATAAATCTCATTCTTAGTAAATGTTTTTGACGAATCAAGTTTAATAATGAGTATACTAAACAAAAGGAAATGAGAGGATCTTCTGGTAGTGGAACTCGACTAAAGTAACTGTTACATATTGGTGACACCAATTCCAGAAAGCATTAGCATATCTGCAAATAAACTAAGCTAACTGAGAAAAGACGTCGTATTAAGGTGACCAACGATTCTCCTTTAGGGAGGGCTTAAGGGGCCCTGCGAATTCTGGAGGCCAGGCAAAAGAGCGAGCTCAACGAAGGTTGCAATAAACCTCAAACGAGTTACTTCGCCATTGGCGAACGCAGCTGCCCAATTTTGGACCGGTCACATTGCAGCGTGGTGATTAGTTCTTGGAACGAATAATCAATTAACCCAAGGTTACCATCAGCACGTGGGTTATAGCAGAAGACACGTTAACACGTTCGCTGCCACCGACGTGCTAGTGCGTCCGACTTTATACTTGCGTAAATGCAATCCCAATTGCGGTAGCAGCGAACGTGTTAAGCAATTGCTGTTTTGATTTATTTTCCACTAGTTTGCAATCATTTAAGCTACATTAAATAGGTTGGATTTATCAAAATGTCATATTTAAATTTATATTTTTTTGTCCTCTTAGCTACTTCTTGCAGTATGCTCAAATGTATATATGTATATATTTGTATTTTTCTCAGCCTCATATTTTGTGCAATTATGCTAAAAAAAAAATTGTATATATGTCAATTCCTGTTTTTTTTTTTGTAATTTACATTTTCAATTAATTTCTGCTCACTGTACTATTTTGATGATTTGTTTTTTGTTTTTCATGTATTTGTACTAATGCATGTCCCGTAATAAACTACTATTATTATTATCAAGTCTATCAATATGTTATTAATCAAGGTACCCTTCAAAACATAATATTTTCGGCCTTCAAAATAGTAAAAGGGAGAAGAGAGATAACATTGTTTTCTGCAGTATTTATAATATAAGCAATCATTGCTATCAGCTTCTAGCTGTAAAGTAACAAGTTTTTTTCATCTTTTAAACTTCAAGTTATTCTGAAGTTGAAAAACAGTTGCAATGGAGGGAACATTTGCATTTGATACCATAATTCACAATCAAAGTTTTCACGATATGAATTGTAAATAAACTTGGTGTTTTTAAAATTCTTAATTCATAGAAATGTATCAGTATACTGTAGAGACTCTTAAATGATAATATATTATTTGCAAAACACGACTCCTGCCAATGGTGAATCTTTTTCAAAATATTCGATTACTTTATTGCACATTGTCAGGTCTTCTTTATCAATAAAAAAAAGAACCTTTTTGGCATATACTACATTTTCTATTTCATCACTATTCTCTTTTCCCCACCCTAATCTCGCCAGAGTTTTCACCCCGGCTCCGTCCTCTCTCATACATTCATCTTTTTCCCCTTCCTCCCACACTCCCTCGCACTCCTCTGCCAAATGTCTCCATGTATCCCTCCCCCATTCACACATTACACATTTCCCATACTCTACACCCATCCATCTTTTCCTTCCTCTCTCTCCTGATCCACACCTGGCTCTTGCCAGCATCTCCATTTCCTCCCTGCTCAACTCCCTCTCACTCAAATACCTTGGCAGCCTCCCATGCACCTGCCACCTCTCATACATATCATATTCACTCTTCGCGATACATCCCTGCCTCTCTTGAATTTCCACATCCTTCTCCTTCTTTTCACCCACGCCGCTGCATTCACTCCACTCTCTATCCATTCCTTCGCTTTAGCTTCCGATAACCCCACCCTCTCATATATTCTCTTTTGTTCCATTTTCCACTTGTACTCTCCTACACTCACACACGTTTTCCATACCTCTTTCACCAATCTCTCCTCCTCTAATTCACACAACTTCATCTCATATCTGACCACTCTCTCCATTGCCACACTCTGTGTATTCCCTTTATTTTTTGCAATAAATTGACAGTTTCTCTCACAAGTAGCGCCACCTTGCTGGAATAATATGTTGTTGAGATCCATATCTTCCAGCAGAGGCCCTAAAAAGTTGGTCAACATCTGACTATAGCAATTACTATTACTTGCTACAATTGTCCCATTCTCATGTTCAAAAATGTAAGGTCCAAGCACACCTACTGTAGAAAATCCACATCAATGGTGCAATGAAGAGGATAAATTAGTTTCTCCACAATCTCTCGAGGATTCTTACGTCCCCAAACACGACAGTTTTGCTTATTAATTAACCACCGAGATGTAAATGGGTTTTGTCACTGAATATGATTCAAAATTCGTCATCAATTGTAGTGTGCTCCAAAAGCAATTGGCACAAATGCAGTGGTTTCCATGATCAAAGGTCTTTTATCAAAATTTTCTGTATGGAATAATTGCTGTCATTAGGGGTCCTATGGGTCAAATTGCCTTTACGCTAATTTTAATATAGATTACTTAGCAATGTCGCACGAAGAAGTATTGCAAAATTTAAAACGCATCGATTGTCAAAAACTTAAAACAAATCAGGTTAAATAGGTAATGGGTAATCAATCAATATTTTAGTTTTAAGTAATAATTAATTATGTATTTTTTTGTAATGGAGAATCCGTAAATAAACCTTATTTACGTAATAATTCGAAGCTTCACAACTTTGAAGCATCCGAAGAAATGAAAAGAACTTCGAATATAGAATTTTTCGGGGATTAGAAGAATCGCAGTTGCAAAGTTTTCGAAGAATCGAAGTTGTAAAGTTTTAAAGTTTTCGAATTTTTCAATCCCAAAAACCTAAACAGTTAGTAATTTAAAACTTTTAAATAATCGTTTTTATTAGTTTTGAAATAATTTGATATAATTAGCTTTTTCAATTGTCAACAACATTTTAAATAAAGTTATACAATAATTTAACTATGGTTTAGTACAAATTTTTATGAAAAAAATTTTGTTTGTATTTCGCACTTTAAACTAGGGGTCCTAATAATTCGAAGCTTCAAAGAATCCAAAGAAACGAGGAGAACTTTGAATATTAAGTTTTCAAAGATTTGATGAATAAAATTTGCTAAACTTCAATCTTTGAAGATTTTTTATGAATCTTCGAGCCTTCATAATTAGAAATCTTCGAAGAAAATTTCCAGCCATACTGTGGATGTTGACAAATTAAGGCCACATTTTCATTTACATTAATGATATTTATGCTCAGCTGTAAATATCATTAATGTACAAGATCTCTTGATGTCCATTTCATATATAAACCTTTGAAATTATATTGGTTAGCAGCCAGGACAAAATTCCAGGCTATTATTAAAGCAGTATTTAAAAACTTACAGAAGGCTTGGTAACTGCAGCATTTGCGGTTTCATGTGATACGTCAAATCATAATGAAACTAAATTGTATCCAATATGAGTAAGATAATATTTAATCTTACATAAAATTCAAATAAAAAAACTGTTAAAATTTTTTAATAGTAATAACTGGAAACAATTTGAAATCCAAATTTGTTGCACTAAAAGCTAATAACACAAACACAAATTTTGATGAACAAGGATGCAAATATTTTGTAACATGCAATAAACATGACGCCATGTGCAATGCCAATTGATGTAGAAGTAATGATAACTACAATTTATTTCTATTTTAGTTGTTTTACCGTTCATGTGGCTACAATAAAACAATTTTCCGAAGAAGCGATTGTCGAATACAAAAAACTTTTCGGATATTCAAAAATTAGATGGCTTGCTCGAACACCTACTATAGAGCGTGATCTATGTGTCTCTGTTCATATTTTTTAAGGTCAGGCAAATGTCCTAAATTCCTGGAATCGTTTTATAGTAATGAAACATCAATTTTCTATTTTTCACGAAATGATTCAATAAATTGAAAGGTGGACGTATATTTCAGCTACAGAAAGAAGTTATCCTTCAATATTAAATTTATTTGAAGAAATATTTCTTCCTTTAATTATAAAACAAAAATTGTCACAACTGGAGGAATCAAATAATGGAACAGTTTATTAAAGTGCAGAATTTTTTCAGTATATTGAAAAACGGTCTGAAATATACATATCAGTTTTTAATGGTGTTTTTTGACTTCATCGCAAGTTAATTTAATTTCCAAAGAAATGTCAGGCTTTAAAATAGACAACAATTTCCTCGTTGAAGAAATTAAAAGATAATGTATATATATATTAAATTCTGAAAAATTAATACAATGGGAAAGACAACACGTTCAAATTGATCAAAGATGGGTGGAAATATTCAGCCATTTCAAAAATTTCATATTCCATGTGAAAATTTATTTATTCTTGACACTTGACGATTTTTGGAGAGAGAAATCGAGATTGAATGTTGATACTCAAGCTGTGTTCAAAATTAATTCATCTTTAAGATCCAGTGAAAATCTTAAAACCCATGATTAAATAAAGAAATAATCGCGGGGAAATTTTTGTCGTTGTACATTTTTTCGAGAGATAAAAAAATATAAAAATAATTACCATGACTCGAAACTTTACATGTTTAATAAAAGTTAATTCTACTTTATTATCCAGTTAAAATTCAAACATACTCCACACTACTAAATCTAGAAATAATCGTCCAGAAAAAAAAAACGGTATCATTTTTAGGGTGTATATTTTTCCAAGCGTTAAAAAAATGTAAAAACAATTGCCACACACTTGAAACTTCACAAATTTATTCAAAGTTGATTCTATATTAGGATCAAGTTAGAATTCGAAACTACTTCTTGACTAAATTCGGGAATAATCGCACGGAAACAGAAATCCGTGTCATTTCATGGTTGTATATTTTTTCTGAGCAATTCAAAAAATGTAAAAATAATTGCCACCCATCCAAAAGTTTACGTGTTTGTTCAAAATTGATACTTCTTTATGATTCAGTGAGCATCGAAAAACACACCTTTAATAAATCTAGAAATAATCGCACGGAAACAGTTTGTGTCATTTTGTACTTTTTTTGCAGTTTTTCGAGTGATAAGAAAAAATATAAAAGCAATAACCACACACTAGAAACATTACATGTTTATTCAAAATTGATTCTACTTTATGATCCAGTTAAAATTCATAAATACCCTTTCACTAAATTTAAAAATAATCGCATGGAAACAGAACTGAGTCATTTTATGGTTGTATATTTATCTGAGCGATTAAAAAAATGTAAAAACAATAGCCACGCACTTGAAACTTTACAAATTTATTCAAAATTGATTCTACGTTATGATCCAGTTAAAATTCGAAACTACCCCTTTACTAAATTCGGGAATGATCGCACTGAAACAGGTGGAAGATCTGTAAACAAATTTCATGTAGCATTTAGTGTGTAAAGAAAATTTCCAAAAATTATCCATTTTTTCATGCTCTAGAGTGGCATTACCCCTTGAGGTAAAATGCTTACTTTTTTTCCCTCTATCTTCACCTCAAGAATTCTGGGCATATGGTCCATCTCGGCCTAACAGTATTGAGGGATCTATTGTTCGTTCTCAGGTACTTAACGTGCTATATTTTGTTATTCAGAATTAAATTTTTAATTTGTAAGCAGGATATTTAATGTCCCACTTTGAACAGATTGAAGATAAATAGTCCTACAACTTATGATGAAAAACGAAGACCTGGAAGCAAAGCGATACTGCTCTGCAGTATTCCTAGACATAGCAAAAGCCTTTGACACAGTTTGGCACAAAGGCTTATTGTACAAAATAAAACAACAACTCACCATACATATGGTGTGTATGAAATGCTTAAGTCATACTTAAACGACAGACACTTCTTTAAGTATGAAGATAAGATGACAGAGCTAAAACCCATCCAAGCTGTAGTCGTAGAAATGTGTTGGGCCCGGTACTATACCTCCTGTATAGAGCAGACTTGTCAACTACTAATAACACCCTAGCAGCAACATATGCTGATGACACAGCAATAATGGCATCTCACTCTGACCCAATAGTGGCATCAAGACTTACTCAAATACACCTAGACAAAGTAGAAAGCTGGCTAAAGAAATGGAGAATTCTTGCAAACGAACAAAAATCCGTACATGTTACATTTACACTTAGAAAAACAACATGCCCACCCGTGAAACTAAACGGACAGCAAATACCTCAAGAATCCTCAGCAAAGTATTTAGGAATGCACCTAAATATATGGACCAAAAGAAAACAACTAAATTTGAAGATAACTAAAATGTACTGAGTACTAGGGAAAAACTCAAGACTGTCACTGGAGAACAAAATTCTCCTGTATAACACAATGCTGAAATCAATATGGATATATGGTAGCCAACTATGGGGTTCAGCGGCCAACTCTAATATCCAAATCTTAGAAAGATTCCAAGCAAAAGTACTGAGGATGATAGTTAACGCACCTTGGATTGTGCTAAACAACATAATCAGACATGATCTTAAAATTAGATCAGTGCGCCAGGAGATCAAACACCATACTCTGGAATACACCGAGAGACTGACAACACACCCAAACACCCTCGCAACCGCTCTAGTAACTGGACACAAAAATCGTAGACTTAAGCGCCGCTACCCCTAAGATTTAGCAAGTGTTAAATAGCGAAGAGGTATAGTTATTGGGCAATTACCTACAAGTCGAAGAAGAACCGTCATAATATTTACTTATTGTTATTGTTATTATTGACAGATTGTAAATTACCTAGGAAAATAAAAAATGGTGATGTGGCCATCATGTTACTTTCTCCGACTTGATGGTATCATAGCCATTTATATTTACGTTTTCATTGTTTATTTTCAATTGAAATCATATTTTAAGTGTACATCGAGTGTTGCGTAAACTCGGATGAAACTGATGTTTAAAACGTCAAAATTATGAAAGATGGAAAAATTATACTTCAAATTCAAAAACACGGTTTACTCAAAAACTAACGAGATTTCGGAAAAAACTTATTCTTTAGAAGTTGTTCATTTTGGCATTCTCTACAATTATTATTCACATAAATTTGCTGCAACTATTATTGTTTACCAAAAATTAAAAAAAAATTATAAATTTTTTTGTCGAATAGCAATGATTTTATGAAAAATATTTTCAAGCAAAAGCATTTTTTTGTTTTCTTCAATGTTTGTTTAAATGTTTTTGTGATATTTTTCATATTTTAGAAAATATTGGCAAAAAACAAAAAACAGTTAAGGTAAACACCCACTTTCGGTGTACAAAATTTTACTAAAAGCTTTTCAGTTCTTCGGATTACCAAATAAGACATATGTTCAATGTTTCATATCAATTGCTCTATTAGTTTTTGAGATACAGCGCACACAGAGACACACACACACACACACAATTTTTTTTTCTTTCCAGAAATTGTTGAAATGGCATCTAGGGACCCCAAAACGGATATTTCCGTAAAAAAATTTTTTGAAAAAAAAATCACGATCACAATACTTTCTCGTACTTCGTAACGGAGAAAGTAAAAACTAATGATAAAAGGCAAAATTAAAGGAAAAAAAGAAAAAGAGAGAAAATAAGTTTGGCTAAAACGACTGCAAATTGATTGATTTGAAGCATTTTAAATTTTTTTATATTCAGTAGAGCACCATAAAAATTACATCACTTAAAATTACGAAACATTTGTAAAATCTAAAAAAACAAAAATTACACTTACATATCCTTTTCTGCATCAGGTCCAAATTTATACGGCCGGTGAACGGGCCGGGTTCCAAGCCGGAATCGTCCATGTCATTAGTAAGTATTTGGATGAGTTCTGTTTTCTTAATGACTTCATGGCTGAGCTGTGTGAGCTTCTCATTGGCTGACTTTAACTCTCCCTCTAAGTTGGCTACCGTCGCTTCTAGCTTGTTGTTGGCCTGCAGTAATTCTTTTCCAATCCGGGCCGTTAGTTCTAAATCCTTTTCTTTCTACAAGCAAAAAGTAAACTTAAACATGCATTTCCTTCAATTACGTTCCCAATATTTACCTCTTCCAGAAGCCTAGTGACTGCTTCTATATCATCGTAGGTCTTGCTCATTTGGCTCACACGATCACTACATAAAACTGAAAATTATATAAATTAGTGTCAAAAATAAGTAAAGGGAAGTGGTTGAGTACGTGAAGTTGTTTTTAAATAAAAAATACAGGTTAGATTCACTTTCTTCACTTGTTTTATTAACTAGCTAGATAGCTACTGATGTATATCTAGCCGTAATAAAATAAGTGCAGAAAGTGATCTGACCAGTGTTTTTATATATAGGGAAGTGGTGATGAGCCGTCATTAAGTTCAATCATTGTTTGTGATTTGGTGAATACTTTAATTAAAGGTGATTAGATAGTGTATTATTTATTATAGGATCGAATTTCACTGATAAGATGTAAATAAAAATTATCACAAGGTGACGTAATTCTATCTAATTAACAATTTCTATGATAAAAAAAACATAATTAGTAACAGCTGCAGATATGTCTTAGCTGTTTTGGGTCTCTTCAAAACTAGGTAGGGTTATACTTACCTCCTCTTTTAATCAATGTTTTGTACTTATATTTTTAAATATAATGCCAGTTGAAAGAAAAATACACAGAATAATAGAAAAGTGTTAAAGTGCATGCACGAGTGGAATAATGACTGGTTTTACTTTATATTTCACTATTGAATCAAGATGATAAATAACAGATTCCCGTTTTTGTTGTTTTTAAGATTATTTTGCATTATTCGTTGTAAATTTTATTAGTTATAGCTCAATTTTCATGATTAAATTTAAGTCAATTGCTTCCGTTGGCTCTGCACAAATGTTATACCATGGACAGAGTCAGAGGGTTTTTATATACTATTTAATTTTTAACCCTTTCGGCCCTGGCGGTGACAATTGCCAATGCAACATATGTCTCTACTTACTATGACAATCCATAATTTTGCTGTTTATCACCAGATGTCACTTCAACAAAGCCTCACTAATTAATTCCTATACTAATTAATCAAATCAGTTCAAATTTGGTATTTATGGTCTCAAGAAGCTCCCCATCAATAATTATTAACAAAAAATTTTTTTTTCAAATTTAAAAATCCAGGGCTGAAAGGGTTAAGATTCTTTTGCATCATTTGTTGTAAAGTTTATTAGTTATAGCTCAATTTTCATGATTAAATTTAAGTCAATTTCTTCTGTTGGCTCTGCAGAAATGCTATACCATGGACAGAGTCAGAGAGTTTTTGTATTCTTATTTAACATTTAAAGTTACTCATGTTTTAGGCTTTGTAAGAGGTAGTTTTGTAGATTTACGACTATATCTCGAGTTTACTGTATTTATTGAATGTTTAATCAAAAATAACTGTTTTTCCAAGAACTACTTTGTTTGTATTTTAAAGGGAAGTTAAATTAGTCACTATAGTTTAACCACACTAATTTAATTTTGATACCATGTGTTAGTGATCACAACCAACATGGCAATAACCTAAAGCTTTTTTTTTGGCCTCCGATAGCAAGTGAATATGGCCGGCTCAGGGCAAAGTTGATTATTAGTTTCATTTTTTAAACTAGAGATTAGGGTGACCATTTGTTCCAGATTTTTTACTTACAAAATTGTCTCATTTTCATTTACTATGTACAGAGAGGGAAAAAATACTTAAATATTGATATAGCTTTTGTATTTATTTTTGTTTTTTATCACCTGTTTTTAATACATTACATAGACAAAAAAAAACAACAAAATGGAAGTAAAAGAAAAAAATTCGATTCAAAATGTCAAGATGGCTAGAATGAACAGAGTCCTATATCCTACATCGCATTGCATCGAAACATTAAGCGGTTTTCAAACTTAATACAACTAGAAAATCTTTTTTTGTGAATTTGCTCACGTAACCCATTTAAAATTTTATGCTACAGGAAGGAATGAAATCTACTGATTTGAAAAAATTAAGAAAAGACTCCATGAAAGAACTTGATTTTCTTGTGTACGGCATGTACGAAGGTCATTTTTAAACCGTTTGTGGATCCTACCCGCGCATAGCCTTCGCCGAAGTTTTTTTACTGAAAAATGGCTTCTCTGAACATTCGATTATGTTGTGGGTCAGTCTCAAGTCTTTAAATGGGGTAGACGATATTTTATGGCGATTTAAGATTAGTTATGGCCACTACTAATCCAGCCGATTGCAAATTAAGAGCTGTGAATCTGATTTTCAATGCAAAAAAAACTCGTACTGGCAAAATCAATTGCCAACTCTTTGAAGAGTATGGGTAAGATGTGATGAATGATGGGAAAGTCCAAAAGTGGTCTCGTTTAGATAATGGTTGAAGAACAATCCATCCATAATGAGTCGTCTAATCGTGATAACGGACGAACTGAAGGCAACTGTTGTTGCACACATACGGCAAAACAGGCGCTTCACTATTGATGAACTGCATAAGATTTTCCACACATTGTGACATTGTCAGTATACACTTGCAGAATGCAAAGAACTGTGCCAGAAGTGTTCCATGAATGCTTACGCAAGGACACAAAACGAAATGCATGGACTGGCGACCGACTTCTACGACGAGAAGATCATCGAACTCATCTCCCATTCAGAAAAATACCTTTATCAGGTTGAGCATTTTGTCGAAAAATAGCAAAAGGATGATAGTTATTGTAGAAATAAAAAAATTGAAGAAATGTTGGTTATATTTATATTTAAACTAGAACGGTTCTTACTTTAAAAATGACCCTCGTATATTATAGCAATTAACCTAATAAATTTTATTTAACACTTTCAGTGCCGACCTTGCACCATTTGCCTGGTATTCGCTCTACATTTGTGATACACTCTTTGACATTAAACTTTACAGACAAGCGTCGGCTGATCTGACACCGGCAGTAAACATGTTAGAACATTTTTTGCTAAACTAAAACAAAAATTTATATCAATATTTCGATACTTTTCTCCTCAACCCGTACAAATGAACAAATTAGAAATTTAAAGTAGATATACCTTTTTTTGGCACAGATGTAGCAAGTTCAATGTGAAAGTAATCTAAACATCAATATCAAGGAAATCAATTTTAGACAAAAAAAATGTACCACTAGTGTTGCCAAACAAAAACGGGTTGCAACCCAAATTTTCGAGAAGGATTGTAAATAAACAAGTTTATTGTAAATTATAAACAGACAGGGTGTCCCATAATTATTGCGATAAACGAAGAGAGGTTGCAACTAGAGATGGTTAACTCATGAGTCGAGTAGTCATGTGACTCCTGCGAAAATTAGTGACTCATTTGGAGTCCTACAATTTGTTTTTTTACTCATCACAAACAGACTTATAGTTTATCCGTTGAGAGCTGACGGTGACTCATGAATTTTCGTACTAAGAATTGTTTTGCATTTTATATCTATCTTTTTCTGTCATGTACGAAACAGTATGAAATAAAAGACGAACGTGTGTCTGCGTGTTAAAGAATAGGGCAGCGTAAACGTAGGTCTAAGCTCACGCATGACTCGCATCGCATTGGCACGATTCATATAAACACACAAAACACGCGAGCGCTACGTCAAATAACATAACCGTAAAAAGTTTGTTTGTATTGCGCTTTAGATTTCATTTCGATTGAGTTAATACTTAATTAATTCATCATGCTCAGAAATAAATCGCTAAAAAGTCAGTCTCAACATATGTTGATTAACGTGTTTAATTATTTTGAACGCAAATCGCCAAATGATAAACTGGCCTGAAAATATATAGGGTGGTGCACGATAATTTTTAAATATCCCGCCAATGAGAATCAGCGCAGCACCAAATTTGCTTACGGACATACGTTTACTTAAATCTTGATTCATGCGATTTTAAGCGATGAGTCACAGGCAGCTCTCAGCGGCCCGACTATATTGAAAGTCATGAGCCGATTTATGAGTAGAATCTTTTTTATGAGTAGACTCACAAAAAAGAGCCATTTCGCCCACCTCTAGTTGCAACCAACTTTTTGTCAATAAACTCATGTTCGGAAAGGAGCTGTTTAGTCTCTAGGGAAGTTAAAATAAAAATAAACTTGATTCACTCCTTGATAAAATTACAAAATCTGCTCAAAATTTTGTTCATTATATTCGACGCATAAGTTGGTTCGTGGAAGTCATAAAGAATGTCTTGCACAAGCGTAGTGTGCTTGGGATTAGCAACAATTTGCGTTTGACCTCTTTTGTGCAGGAGCTTGCTGTAATGGAAAAAGAGCAGCGCACTTGTAACAGCATAATTTTCTACAATATACCCAACCTTATTATTCAGGGTGACACTCGGGAACCGGACGATTTTTAAATAAGTGCTACAAAAAGAATTTGCAAGATAATAAGGTTTTATTTACACCAGAATGAAGCTTACATAATGCCATTTACGGCGTGTATCAAGTATGGAAGATAATGTCGTCTAGATGGTGTCCGTCGTGTTGGATGCAGTTTTTGACCCTATTCCTGAAATCGTCCATAATGCAGTCCAACATCACATTATAAGCAATAATCATGATTTCCTAACGAATGGCATTCTTCAAGTCGTGACTTTTGAGGTCACAGTGTGGTGTGCCATTGGCCGTAATTGCATCATTGGTCCCTATTTTTTCGAAGAGGCCGGGCGTACCCTCACCGTTAATTCTAACCGCTACGTTCAAATGAATCAACATCTTTTTTATGCCAGAGCTACGCAGAAAACGGATAAATCCAAGGAATGTGTGGTTTCAACTAGATGGCGCTATGGCATATACTGCCAACGCATCAATGAATGTTGTCCGCAACATGTTGCAAGATGTGCCGTGGCCCCCAAAGTCTCCAGACCTGTCAATTTGTGATTTTTTTTCTGAGGGGGTATTTGAAGAATCGAGTGTATGCTCACAAGCCCCGTAATTTGGACGACTTGAAGAATGCCATTCGTCAGGAAATCATAATTATTGATCGAGCGATGTTGGACCGCATTATGGACGATCTCCAAAACTGCATCCATAAGACATTATCTTTCATACTTGATACACATCGTAAATGGCATTGCGTAAGCTTCATTCTGGTGTAAATACAACCTTATTATCTTGCAAATTCTTTTTGTAGCACTTATTTAAAAATCGTCCGGTTCCCGAGTGTCATCCTGTACCACCTTTGTAAGTTGGGTAAAGTGGACAACACCATTTGCAAGAAGAATAACGATAACACCAGAACAGATCAGTGCTTTGCCTCCCAGGAAATTAATTGACTTTATCAAGGAAATTGATGCACCCAACAAACAAACCAAGGCATTTGAAGTGCTTCAAATCATCGGACTTACCAACCAGATTTCAATAGTGCCAAACTCCAACAAGCAGGCATTATGTATTGTGAACAAACAATAAGTGAATATACTGAAAAGTTTCCAGTGGGAAACTTCTCAACATGATACTATCATCAAAATACTTATTGTTTCCTTGACAGATTGTATAGAAAGTGGAGTTAATAAACCAAGGAAGTAAGAAAATTAATTTTCTGGGAAACTAATAGCAGTAGCGTATTAGTACCAATGCCCTAACTAGGTCGCAGCTGTACCATCTTTGCGAGCATTCATCATCGCATTCGATAAAGTGGTGGTGTTCACACTTAGTTTCCATCGTAGATCCATATAGAGCAGGGGTGGCCAACTTATTTACAATTGCGTTCTACTTTAAAATTTCACGATATACCACAATCGACTTTTATTATTTTTAGGTTTATTGTGGAACGGAAGAAAAATTCAATATTTTAAAGGTAAAATTAACCTTTATCCAGGGGTGTGGAGTTGTGACAAAAATGTAGTGACTCAGACTCCTGCTCCAATTTTTTTTTATTTCAACTCCAATTCCTCAATTTTTTTACTCCGACTCCTCAAATTTGCCACCTCCGGACTCCGGCTCTGACTCCGACCCCCAAATATTTACCGACTCCGACTCCGACTCCGACTCCCCTGCCTTAATCATAGAACTAGTCTGCGTTTAAAGGGTATAGCCGAATAAGATGGTCAAAAGTGCCCCCAAAGCAAATCAATAATCACGATGACTGGATGAAAGATAATTAAAAATGCCGTTGATTGCTCGAAATTTCAGTCTCCTTAAGCAATTTGTTGTCGAAGATATGACCGAAAACGTGAATTTTACGTTTTTTTTTTCTCCTTTTCTATGGTAAGCTGAAACCAAGTCTACCCAAAACAAAAAAAAATTATATCTCGCAGTATTTTTTTAAATTTGGCGCCAAATTCAAATAGAACAAAAAATTTTGGCGCCAAATTCAAATAGAAAAATGAAGATGAAGTTTTCAAAATTCATTTTTGCAGTGAAGGTATTCGAAGACTGTCTCAGTTTTTTTTCTGTAAATGTGTTTTACTAAATTTTATAACATAATTTTTTTCAGAATTTTAAACAGTGTGGAAGATAGTTAAAATAATTAAAAACCACTTTAAAAATTTGAATTTCGTGCCAAAATTGTGATAAAAAAAGTTACTTTTATGAAGTGTATCTCTCTAATTAAAAAAAAAGATAATCATTTCACAAAAATAACTTATTTATCACAATTTTGGCGCGAAATTCAAATTTTTAAGGTGGTAAAAGTGGTTTTTAATTATTTTAACCATCTTCCACACTGTTTAAAATTCTGAAAAAAATGTATGTTATAGAATTTGGTAAAACACATTTACAGAAAAAAACTGAGACAGTCCTCGAATACCTTCACTGCAAAAATGAATTTTGAAAACTTTTACTTCATTTTTCTATTTGAATTTGACGCCAAAAAAATAGAAAAAAAATACTGCGAGAAGTAATTTTTGTTTTGTTTTGGGTAGACGTGGTTTCAGCTTGATTCGTGCCATAGAAAACGAGAACAAAAATAAAAAGGTAAAATTCACGTTTTCAGTCATATCTCGACAACGAATTGCTTCAGGAGGTTGAAATTTCGAGCAATCAACGGCATTTTTAATAATCTTTCATCCAGTCATCGCGATTTTTAATTTGCTTTGGGGGCACTTTTGACCATCTTATTCGGCTATACAATTTGACAGAGTAGAATTCAAATACAAAAATTTAGTGGGAACATTTTGTTTCCATATCTTCCGCCAAACTATTGAATAGCACTAACCTTAAAGAACCTTTAGTGTGAAGCTCAGTTTTTACATTTTATCATCTTCAAGTGGGAAAATGCTGATTCTCAAAAGTATGTGGTCCCAAAACAAAAATTCGAACGTTCACGGCATTTTGGGTATTTTTCATTGCAAATATACTTGCAAAAACCTATGTACAATGACGTCGCCTTCAGAAGAATATCGCACTGCAGTATTATAATTTCATTTTCAAGCGTGACTTTATCAAAATGAAAAAACTCTGAACATTTATTTGCAATTGATTAAATGTTCTTAAATGATTGATTGATCAACCATATCAACCATAAATCAAACAAGTGCTTTTATTTTTCGAAAATCAATAAATCGTCTATCACAATCTTCTAAACCTTTCAAATTTCGGACACATATTTTTGTGCGCTTTTAGAATTGCATGTGGGTTTTTTTTGTAAATGTTTGGAAATCTATCTAAACTTTTAGTTTGAAGGTCCTGAATCATAATTGAAGCTAGAATTTTCAATGCAGAAATATTACTAATCAAATCACCAATAATTTTGTTTTTCCTTGTACTTCTAGATTTTGGATTGATGAGGCTGTTACTTGGTGAAATTCCATAATATATGTGGTAAGTAAAACACGTGTGTTGGGAATTTTCACAAATTTTTAATGTTGAAACACTGCGACATATGTGATGAAGCCATTGTGTGGCAAAACATATGTCGCAGTGTTTCGACATTAAAAATTTGTGAAAATTCTCAACATACGTGTTTTACTTACCACACTTCTAGATTTAGCAAACTAAGTTTCCCTGAGAAGTCAGTCAGGAATGTCAGGACTTACTGCCAATTTTTGTCAAGCAGCTGGTGGTGATAATCTCCCTTTTTTAAGAATAAATTATGTCTTGCTTTGACTTAACCTTCTCGCATCCGGGTGCAAAATCAAATCCAGTTATTATTCGTCCAACTGTAAAAGTCACCTCTGAAGAGATTTTCCTCCGATGGACATTTTAAAAGCAATATCAATTACAACTTGTGTTTTAAGTCTCTTGCTGGATAAGACTTGTTGATGAATAATACAATCATAAATCGTGTTATCTGGAAAATCTTTGTCGCTTTGACATAAAGCAATTCTCCCATCCAAAGCACCGATCATGGCTGCTGTTCCATCATCTGTTGTAATTGAGACGAGCTTAAATAATGACAAATTCTTATTGTCCAGGTGTTGATGAATCTGTTAAAAATATCGATGCTTTGATTTCTTTCTTTTAAGGACATCATTGCAAGCATTTCGTCTTTAGTTTAGAAGTTTTCAAAAAACCAACGATTGAGAGCAGTATCACCAATATCTGTTGATTCATCCAATTGTAAAATGAAACACAAGTATGTATATCTTTTCGAAGTTGCTCATTAACATTTTTGCTCATATTTTCGATACGTCTTATAACTGTATTTCTAGATAATCGCAGATCTCATATCGTTCCTTTTATTTCATTTTTGTACTAAAGTTTTCAAACAGAGAATTCACCCCAAAAAGAGTCTAAGATTGCTTGTTGGGTCGAAAAAACATATTTTTCTGCGCGGTTAATCCAAACTTGGGTTCCTGAATTTTATTTGTAAAAACATCTTGATATTTAACCTCTTCACGCCCAGGTTCGCGTTGTGGCGACAAGCAAAAAAAATATATTTTACAAATAAAAATAAAAAAAAACCGCTTTAGCGCAACTATGGAAAATTTTTTCATATTTTTTTGCAAAAATGAGTTTATGACAGTGGAATAATATTTCGTAGAAAACCGTAACAAACACAAATTTTTCAATAAATCCTGGATTATGCTATAACCCAATCAAAGTAGCATAGGCGCGAAGTGGTTAACAAGTAGCGTATTGAAATGATGCTCCAAATTACCCTTTTTGGTATTGCTGATCAAGCAGCAACATTTTTCTTTAATCACTAAGAAAAAATAGTTTCATTCCCATATTTTATGAAAATGATTTTTTTTTATCATGAGGATCACTCATGTCAACGAACTTAGTCAAAATGATTGAAATGCTACTATTTTAATACATGGTTTCGTGATCGACGAGTCAATTACGATCGACTTGTTAGCTACCCTGATGTAGAGGGTGTGATATTTCACATTGCAGCTATGATGGCTTGTTCTTCATGACGAGCTTCACTCGTTTTCAGAGACTGCAAGCTCTGGGATCAGAAGACTCCTCCTCGTATACTTTTCTCCTAATGGTGGTTAGAACAGCATTTGGTCCAACCTTATCTATTAATTAATCCTTTATTGGCATTATTACATTTAACATATGTTCCTACCGTACATTGTGTACACATTAATAATTCAAATACTATTGCCCGACTTTTTCATTTCCTCAATCTTTCTGATTATATCCAGCGACTCCGAACCACCCTTCAGTAGTTTTGTCCACTCCCCTTGTCCGTATTGTTTTCTCCATGTTTCTCTCGTTGCCACGCAATCCGCCCTCCAATGTTCCCACCTTTCTTCTGCCCTTCCACACAGTCTACACAATTTTTCTTCCTCATTCATCCAATACCGGTTCCCCCGCTCTCCACTACCACATCTGTACCTCGGCATCAGAATTTTCTCCTCCCATCCTTCGCTTCCATACAGGTATTCGGGTTTACCCCACCCTTCCGCTATTTTTCTATATCTTGGGTTGTACCTACTTTCCAACCTTATTTTTGCCTGAGTGTTTTATTTACAGAAGAAGCATGCTTCCCTAGGGACAGCTTTTACAACAGCCGAAATAGCCTCATTTTGGATGAGGGAAATCCTCATTTTTTAATTAGCCGGCAAGATCAACACCAATTCTCACTAAGTATTTGGGCCGGCATTGTAGAAGACAATTTTAATGGTCCATACCTGTTAACACCATGTTTGAGCGGTTTCATTTAAGGTCAGTTCTTAGAATAAGTTCTGTCGGTGGTCTTGGAGGAAGTCCCAATTAACATACGACAAGGTGTGTCCTGCCCACTTTTCTGCGAAGATGCGCCCATTCCTCGATGCTGGATTCTGTTCATTGACCCGCTCGATCACCTGATCTTACTGCTGTAGACATTTTCCTCTAAGGATATTTAAAAAGTCGGGTATGCGAGATGCCATTCCACGCGCAAGAAGAACTTCTCACAAGAGTGATGGCTTCTTGCATCCTTGTGCAAGATATACTTGAAATATTGGCATCAATGTGTGCTAACTTATGTATCAACTACAAAGGACAACATTTTAGGCAGTTTGTGTAATTTTGATCAATAAGTGATTCAAGACCATTGTTTTTGTATTCGCTCTGGGACTAAACAGATCATTTCCGGACATGGAATTATTGACAAAAGCTGCTTATTTTGGTGTCCCCTACAATCCCCCTTTATTTGTTGCACTAATTATTGGACACACTGGATATATTATTGGACACACTGGATATATAAAACCATTGGAGTGTAATTCCTGTACACATTCCTTGAAAATGATTTAATACAATCGAAACTAGTCGTAAACTTAAATTTTTTGAAACAAGCGAAATGTTTTTTATTTTTATTATTATTATTAGGTTTTGTAATTCTAAGTGTTAAATGAAAGCCTAATCCAGTGATGGCGAACCTACTACACTCGTGTGTGACATGCATCTTCAAAGATAAAAAATTTCATAATTCAAATATTTGTCTTTCATAACGGCCAGAGTAGGTTTTTAATAATAATATTATATTATTACTTACGTTAATAATAATGAATAATTAACAAAATTATAATTAATTAATACAAAAATTATAAATATTTCTATTTTTTTAGTCTTTACTTTTGTGATGTGTGCCACAAAAATTATGTTTCGACTTTTCAAAATTTTGACACACCGAGCTCAAAAGGTTCGCCATCACTGGCCTAATCCAAGAAACATCAATATGATACCTCCCACCCTCCGGACCTTGTCTCGGATTGATCACTACTCTAGACATTAATATTTTATGGATACTTACGAAAATAGTTAAGTGTTTCCCGGATCTGGTCCGGTGAAAGCTTCAGGTCGGCTTCGTCAACCTGAAGAGCTGGGGACGGAATGAACCAGTCCTGATTTTCGTATCCTGAAACAATGAAATGAAATTTATTTAACCTACAAAAGCACTTTAACACCATCAATGAATGCCGGTTAAATTTAGTCGGCTCGGGTAAATTTAGCGCAGCACAAATTTTATTATAAGACGATCACACCTAAAAATAAGCCATTCACTGTGTGAAATGGCTTGCGAATTGATTTATTCGTGGAAGTTGTGTGCTCAACTTGTTGAGCCATCGCTTGATTTTGATAATTGTAGGGGAAACTGTTTTTGTTGATATTTGAGGTTTGTTACTAATCAACATATGTTTTGCCAGAATTTTTTGTTTTTATTGACTTTGTTGATTTATTGATCAGATGGGTTATGAAAATTATTGGAAAGATATAATTTGGTATGTCTAAATCATATTTGTTCTAAGTTCAATATTTAATCATATATTGTTTTATTTTATTTATTATTATTTATTTTATTATTGTAAAAAATATATAATGTAAAGACGATTAAATAAATCTGTACAAAATGTGTTATTTTCAAATTCTAAATATAACTATTTATAGAGTTATACCAAGCACTCGAGACTTATTGCGCAATGACCATGTTAAATTCAATAGGCTCCGGAGATTTGTTGTCGCGTTCTCCGAATACTCCCATTCTGCGCAAACTTTACCCACACATGTCTCAAGTGCTTGGTAATACTGTATGTTCCGCATAATGATTTTACCAATGAATTAACAGTTGGCATTTTTCATAACATTTTTTAGATTTACTTATTGATGGAACTAATTATCACTGTAAAATTCAAGCAAAAACCACCGTATATAATTGGATGGAAAACTGATATCTCCCATCACTAGTAATAGTAATAAAATAATTCTTCCACCAAAAATTCCACTTGTGAGGCATTACATTGTATCCAAATGTTAGGAGATGAATTCCTTGATTTATAAATATAAATTATCTTATTCTATTAAACATTTAATGTGGTATTAGACATAAAAGAAATGATTTCAATACTTTTGTAAACAATGAGTTAAATTTTGGTAATTAATTTGTTAACCCTTTCACGACGGGAAGCAGATCTACCTTCAAATACAAATAATTCCTCAAAACCAAATCGGATATTTATATGGGACTTGTTTGTGCATCAAACCCGAAACGAACATATCCGAGAGTTTGCGTCTAGTATATCTCCCCTTCTATTTCACGACGTCCAGTTTAATAAACATTTTTCAGTTTGTAAATTAAAGTAGAGCAGTGTTCTGTTCCTAGCCCGTCACAAAAGGTTTAAAATAATAAAGAAAATTCTGGTGAGCACTAAATTTGCTATATTTGTCTTGTTTCCACAAAACGTAGGAAAGTCAGCATTAACACTAACTCCGAACAGATTTATGCTACTGCAATAATAATGCAAATGAAAATAAAATGAGGTAAGCAAGTTTACAACGAAATGTTTAGCAGACAACACAGTGGAAATAAAATGCACTCTCCCGGACATGTACAAATATATGCAAGGAAAAAATGTCATATATCATGCATACCAACCCAAAGATGAGTTGAGTAAATCTCTTCTTTGTTGACTTGGAACCCTAAAGCAGCAACAAAGATATCTTTATGCTGCTATACCTCCAGCACAGGATAGTACAAATAGAAAAAGATTTCCAGGGTTTCTTAACCAATTTCAAGTCACTCATAACTCTTGAAAATTTCTACGCCCCACCTTAAGCAATTTAGGTGGTTCAGCTAGTTGAAGTCAACTAGTGCTGAGCGATAAAGAAGTTATATGTTCTACCAAAATAGTGCATAATATTTAAACACAAAACTCATTATTTAGCAAATAAATAGTAAGTAATTTGATATAAGGGGGAATAAGATTATAAATTTTGTACATGTTATATGTAAATGATCTTTTGAAGAAGGCAGTCTTATATATTTTAGGTGAGATTTTTCCTCGAAACCTCACATTTATGTTATGAACAACAGACTGGTAAACAATAAAGATATGGAGGTGTGCGCAGAATAATAATTTTGCTATAAAGTATACAACAGTGCAGAGTCATGCGTTGAGCTATATTTAGCCAGTTTAGGTCATGCAATTTGCTGGAAATACAAATTCACGGGTGTGAAGTTAGCAATAGATCCAGCAATATATTTTAAAAATTCATATCTCGGAGAAAAGAAAAGCAATTCGAAAAAAAAGTGAACCATATCATTAGTCAAGGTCTAAATTAATAACACAAAACAAATCAACCCTTAATTTTAACCCTTTATATTTTTCACCCCTTTCAAAAAAGTTTTTTTTTTATAAGTTTGCAATCTGCCATAAATAAATAAAAATACTTATTCTTATCACTAATACAAGTACTTTAATAATCAAGAGTCAAAAAAACGTTACGGGCAGTCCTTCAACAAAAAAATAATTTCTCCGTAAGTAGCAGAAATCCACATTTCGGGATATAAATCTCCATTTTTGACAAAGTTTGCAATCAGCCATAACTAAATAAAAATTCTTATTCTTATCACTGATAAAGGTACTTTCATAATCAAAAGTCAAAAAAACGTTACGGGTACTCCTTCAACCCAGAAAAAATAATTTCTCCATAAGTCGCAGAAATCCACATTTCGGGATATAAATCTCCATTTTTGACAAAGTTTGCAATCAGCCATAACTAAATAAAAATTCATATTCTTATCACTGATAAAGGTACTTTCATAATCAAAAGTCAAAAAAACGTTACGGGTACTCCTTCAACCCAGAAAAAATAATTTCTCCATAAGTCGCAGAAATCCACATTTCGGGATATAAATCTCCATTTTTGACAAAGTTTGCAATCAGCCATAACTAAATAAAAATTCATATTCTTATCACTGATAAAGGTACTTTCATAATCAAAAGTCAAAAAAACGTTACGGGTACTCCTTCAACCCAGAAAAAATAATTTCTCCATAAGTCGCAGAAATCCACATTTCGGGATATAAATCTCCATTTTTGACAAACTTTGCAATCAGCCATAACTAAATAAAAATTCTTATTTTTATCACTAATAAAGGTACTTTCATAATCAAAAGTCAAAAATGGAGATTTATATCCCGAAATGTGGATTTCTGCGACTTATGGAGAAATTATTTTTTTCTGGGTTGAAGGAGTGTCCGTAACGTTTTTTTGACTTTTGACTATGAAAGTAACTTTATTAGTGATAAGAATAAGAATTTTTATTTAGTTATGGCCGATTGCAAACTTTGTCAAAAATCGAGATTTATATCGCGAGGTGTGGATTTCTGTGACTTGCGGAGAATTTTTTTTTTTGACGGAGTGACCCTAACGTTTTTTTGACTCTTAATTATTAAAGTACTTGTATTAGTGATAAGAATAAGCATTTTTATTTATTTATGGCAGATTGCAAACTTAGAAAAAAGAAAAAAAAATGAAAGGAGTGAAAAAATAGAAAGGGTTAAAATTAAGGGTTGATTCTTTTTGTGTTATTAATTTAGACCTTCCCTTATGGTATGGTTCACTTTTTTTTCGAATTGCTTTTCTTTTTTCCGAGATATGAATTTTTAAAATCTATTGCTGGATCTATTGCTAATTTCACACCCGTGCCTTACGCAGGAGTAGTTTTTGTATTTTTGTGTCAAAAGATACACTGTACACAACATCTGTAAATTTAAAGCAACTTAATACTAATGTATCATACAGTAGTTGCTTAGTTTTTAATGATAGTACACTTCAATTCATTAGTTATTTATTTGTGGGGAATAACAATATAGCACCAAATTATTTTAAGTTAATTCTTCGAGAACCCAGATTCAACTGCTGACGCAAGAATACAATATGTACAATAAAAAACTTCATACAAATGGAGCACACAAATTAAATGAAACGTTAAATAAATAATACATAATGCTTTCATTTCGTTATTTTTTGTTATTCTTTAAATTATTTATGCATCTGTTTTATTTTGCAGCATGTTTATTATGTCTCTGGAAAAGAATGATATGTTAAATTTAATTATTGTTGATATTTCAGGATTATAATAGTATCTATTAAGGTAAATTACTCTTAAATAATTAGTTGGTTTTTCTACAGCCATGTTATAATTCATTCATAACGATTCAGAAATTTGAATCATTATGACCATCATAATAATTCAAATTTTCATAATGCAACGAGCTACAAATAAATAGCATAGCATCAGCATTGGTCAGTTGTCACTTTGACATAATACTCGCAACCAGTCAAAATAATTTCCTGTATAAATATAAAATGAGTGAGTCATGGCAAGATTCAGTTAACACCACCTGATATACTGGAAAAGGCAAAAGAAGCCTGTGCTAATATACTTCCAACAGAATCCAGAAAGTACTATGAAAAAGCATATAAATTATTGACGGATTGGCAATATAAAACAATTACTACAATTGTACAGGAATTACAATTATTAATTTTGTTAATCCTGAAAACAAAAATTCGATTTACTTGTCTATTTATGTTACTATTGCCAATCCTTGTTAATTGCTTATCTATTTAATAAACTACTTTATACATTTTCATAAAAATATATTCTCTTGCATTTTTTTACGATTTACCCCAAGAACAGAAAAAATAAATAAAAATCTATATGGCCGTAGAAAAAGTAATGTATGCAACTCCCACATTACAACAGAATCCAGGAAGTACTATGAAAAAGCATTTAAATTATTGACGGATTGGCAATAAAAAACAATTTCTACAATTGTACAGGAATTACTATTATTAATTTTGTTAATCCTGAAAACAAAAATTCTATTTACTTGTCTATTTATGTTACTATTGCCAATCCTTGTTGTAGTTTATTTGTGTTCATACTTGTAATAAGTTTACACTCGTCAGTTACAAATGAATCTACATATAGTAATATATTATAAAATTGACAATTAAAATACTCGTAAAAACTTAACGTAGAGATAAAACTAATAAATAAATTTAAAAATCTGCCACAAAAATAAGACGGAAATTTTTGTTTCTGGTATCGTGGTGATGTGTATGAGAAGGGTTGTTAATTGCTTATCTATTTAATAAACTACTTTTTACATTTTCAGAAAAATATATTCTCTTGCATTTTTTTACGATTTACCCCAAGAACAGAAAAAATAAATAAAAACCTATATGGCCGTAGAAAAAGTAATGTATGCAACTCCCACATTATGACTTATTAATGCCCGAGCAAGCTCGTTCAAGTTGTAAACTTCGTACTCATGCATTAATAAGACCTAAAAAAAATTGTAATTATTGACAACCAATTGAGTTTTGGTATTGATTAAATATTTAAAAAAAATCTTATTAAGTCTGTCCAAATAAAAATTCTATCAACTTGCCTCGCCTAATACAATTTTATTGATTAAAGTTTTAATAGAAATAATGCACTATATAAAAAAAAATATGAAAGTAATAGTGAAAGAGTGAACTGTCACGTTTTGAGTGAGTTTTACCTGTAGACCTTTTTACTATTAATTATAATTGTCAATTAAAGTTTCTAAAAATCTCAAATCTTTGTTCAGGATTGATGTAAATTAAATGTTATTAATTTTGCAGTTGGAGGATTATCTATTGTCGCACATTTTTTTACAGGATCTATAGAGGAACGGATAAACTGACCAAATTCTATTGCTCCTAACTTTCGATCTCTATAATTACAAAGTTCACAATATAAGCATGCTTAGAATTATGAGATGCACCAATGACTACTTTCAATATAAGTGGTTTCTTATTAATTCATTCAGACAGAAACTTCATGCTTTTACATAATTTAGGCGGCAGTATTGAATTTTTCACTGTTGTTTTTACAGTTTTGTAATTTGTTTGTTAATATTTAAATCTGTTAAATTAGTGATGATTTACAATTTGGAGGAGTTTCCCCTCTGTTTATTGATTGCAAAATTAATTAAACACATTATTTTAAGATGGCAGAAAGTGATTCACTTATGTTTGCCGAGATCGGTAAACTAAAAAAAGCCAAAATAATTGAGTTATTTATTCACCATAAACTTCTCGAACAATGTAATAGTGATGTTTTAATCGAATACAATAACAAAGTGCGAGATAAAATCCAAGAGTGTACTAATACCGTGTGTGTCAGATCCAGATGTGAGGCAGTCCATTTGAGCAGTGAAGTGCTACTGTTGAAACAACTCATCAATCATTTGGAAGGAAGAATCAACACACAACAGGATTTGATTTGCCAATTAAAGGTTATAAACAATAAATCTAAGAAGAAAGAAAATTCAGTGGATGCCGTAAAACAACTGGTGCCATCTGAAAAGGATCGAGATAAATACAACTCAATAGCGAAGAAGACTGCAATTCACACTTCGACTCTACAGACATCTACTGTTGAGGATTTGAAAGAGTGTGAGGTTCCATTCAGCTCTCCTGCACCGTCAATTCCATCTGTAGATAACCAGGGAACTTGCACGGATAAAAACAAAATCAAATCAATTGAGCGGAAAATAACCTTAAATTGTGGCAATCGCAAATCTACATCAACGCAAGACAACGAAATGAATAATGTAAACAACAAAATTAAGATGTACTCATCAATCAAGGGTAAAAAACCAATCATTGGTTACCAATATTAAAACCATTGCCAAATTAGGATATCTACATGTATATAGATTACATAATGAAACAACTGCCTCTGATCTAAAAACTTTCCTGCAACAATCTGCTCCTAATATTAAATTTAATTGTGAATCCTTAAATTCAACTGAAAAATCGTGCTCTTTTAAAGTATCGTTTCCCATCGAACACGTTAAATCTGCTTATGAGTCAACTGGTGCAGCAATTAATAGATTTAGATTCCGAAAGGATCCAAATTTAACCAACACGGCCTCAAGTCAGCTGGATACGTAACAAGGGAATGTGGGGTAACTATTTTTCATTTAAATATTAGAAGTGTACGCAATAAAGTTGACGACTTAGAGGTTCTTTTAGAATCACTAAATTTTCCTGAAGTCATCTGTTTATCTGAAACATGGTGTACTCATATGTAAATTAATGAAATAAAATTAAAATCATATGTTCTGGGCGACTACCACTGTAGGCAAGATGGTAGAGGGGGCGGCGTCGCAATATTTTTAAAAAATAATTTAAATTTTGAAATAAGGAAAATAAAAAATTGTAATAAGACGGATGTTTTATTCGAATATACTAGTATTAAGTTCTATTTAAATGATAATGCCATATATATAAGCTGTTTATATGGATCTCCTCATGTAAACATGATCTATTTTAAAAATAACTTTTTTTGAGTAATTTCTCTAATTTTAATAACCCGTGTTTTTTATGCGGCGATTTTAATGTTAATTTTGACAAGGAGTTTTTAGGTAGAGATGCTAAGGATATTATTAATGCCAGTGCAATGTAAATAAAGAAAATATTTTATCAAACAATCAATTTGGTTTGCAACATCTGATGCAATTCTGTCCTTATATAATCATATCATCTGAAATATTGAAGCTAGAAATAAAACCGCATACTTCGACCTAACACGCGCATTTGACACAATTAATCACCAGCTTCTCTTGGATAAACTATTTGATCAAGGCATAAGAGGCCAAGCACTTGGCTGGTTGACCTCATATTTAGATGGCCGATCTCAAATGGTTAAACTTTCTTTAAACAATGATACACTATTATCAGAGGCAAACAGGGTCCATACAGGTGTTCCTCAGGGTAGTACTCTGGCTCCACTGCTTTTCATTTTATTTTTAAACGACATAAATGAATCCATATCCAATAGTTTCATTACATTATTTGCCGATGATGCATCTGCCTCAGTGATCGGTAGAAATAATTCAGAACTAGCTCAATCAACCAGGTTGGTTGTATCAGAGATGCAAAATTATTGTCAGCGAAATGGTTTGGCCTTGAATGATTTAAAAACGAATATGCTTTTGTTTTCACCAACTTATATAGATCACAGTCTACTAGTGCACGTGAACAACAAGTTATTAAAACAAAGTAATTCCGTCAATTTCTTGGGTCTTCTCATTGACTCGAATTTGAAATGGAATGCGCATGTTGATAGTATCTCTAAAAAAATGTCAAAACATGGTTTTGTCGTCTGGCAAATGTGAAAATTGATTACAATTGATGTTTTAAAAACGTACTATGTTGCTCATGTCAATTCACTATTAAGTTACGGCATAATGTGCTGGGGAAATTCTGCCCTCATTAATAATATCCTTATTTTGCAAAAGAAAATAATAAGGTCAATGACTTTTCAACATCCCAAAGTCTCCTGTCGTGAACTTTTCAAAACATTAAAATTTTTAACAGTTGTATCGTATATTTTTAATTGTGTATGTTATGTCAAGGGAAACTCAGATAAATTTGATAAATGTAGACAATTGAGTAACTATAATTTTAGGCAAATTTTTAATATATTGAATCCTAATCATACTTTACCTATGACTGCAAAGGGCCCTAATATTATGGCAATTAAATTATATAATAAATTACTTATCTCAGTTAAATCAATTCCAAGTTGTAAATTGTTCAATAAGAAAGTGAAATCCCTCTTATTACAACATTCATTTTATTCAATCACTGAGTGAGCCTGCGACTTTTAAAATATGTGTATTAGTATTTGTTATTACTATGTGACTTATATACCTAGTGTATTTCGCTCTTAATTTGTATTTGCATTATATTTTATTTATTTTTTAATTTTGACATATCCCATGCTATATTTTAGTCTAACAGAAATAAAGATTATTATTATTATATTTAGGAATAAATTACTTCATTCACATAAAAAAATAAAATAACAATAATGAAATATATACAGTGGAGATTAAAATGAATTAAAAGCAAAACTAAAAGATGACAAATATTCCTCACCATCAATACATATACTGGCCGGCAAAACCGGCCACCCTGAAATATTTCAAATAAGTTTTATATTGCTTCGTCTTTTTTCTCCTAATCTTTGTAGCCTGCTTTACCAATAAATGGTTCATTAAGCCAATACCATCGTTAAGTTGAAATAATTAATATTTAAGAGCTTTTCTCAAACATTTTGCCGGTCAGTGTATATTATTATTATACTGCGGCTGCAAATTGAATGAGTGTGACCGGATCAACCCCATGTACTAAGCATGCGAATTGGATGTTTGGAAATTTGGGTTTGTATAGTGACATGTGAAAAAGGAATAGTAATTTACGATACAAGTAACGTTATAAAGGTTTTTACATTACGAGAGAAAAGTTTGAAAGCACGAGCGACGTAGGAGCAAGTGCTTTTAAATTCTCGAGTAATGTAAAAGCTAATAACGTTATGTGTGTTGTAACACTGTTTATTTTATCCTATTTCTATTTTTTAAATTTAAAAACATGTTTAATGAAAACCGTCAAAAAGCGAAATCATGTTTGTTTGCCAATATCTCCATAGCAACAGGTTGCGTTAGATACATATAACAACACTAGTACCTTAACGTTACTCGTAGCTAAGGAGTTATTGACATGTTTACGTTATAGGATAAAATAAATGATATTAACTTGACTGTGCAAATTTACCTACCAAGTTTTTGTTTGAAACTTGGTAGGTAATATTCACCCTGGAAATTTAAGTGAAATGAAACGGACTTTGTTAATGTCACACACATTATTTATTTAATGACTGTAGCCATTATAAAGTTAGCAGTTAGTTAACTAATGGACTTTTAAAGGTTGGCTTTATAGAAAATGCACAATGTGTGTGCTATTAATAAAGCATTCTTTGTTTCAAGTTCCTGATTCAAGATGGATTATAAAACATTCGCTTATTAAAGTCAGTTTTTCATTGCACCTTTATATATTATGGACAGATTTACATAATGTAATTATTTTATTATAACTGACAGTACTGCAAGTGCATTTAGTAACGATGGAAAATAAATAGATTTAAATGTATGTATGATATGAGTCAAGTAACTTTTCCCATATGGGTACTTATGTAATGCGCATATATATATAAACATGTTCTTGCATGAGTCAGAGTTTTAATAAAAATTCAAGTCACCTTTAAAATAACATGAGGTTGATTGGAATCTTTTTATTGTTGCACTTTGATGCGTCTTTATTATAGTAACATGAATGCTCATGTTTAGCATGTTTTCTGAACAAGGTCTAATTAAATCATTTTGGTGTCTCTTGCTTGCTCCAGATTAATTACCTTCAAAATAAGTTAAAAAGAAAACACAGTCTTCCTATAACAACAAAGTATTTATTAAGACAACCATTTTACCATAATTGTGAGTTAATAAAAGTTTATTTCCAGTTACAAATGATATTATTATTGGCGGTAATATAACAAGTGCTATGATTATTATCGGTGATAGCACCGAGTTAAAACTGATGAAAATAGAACACAGCACGAGTGCAATTTTCTGATGGCTTTAACGAGTGGTATCATCGTGGATTAATCAAGCAGGAGTTATATTTGCGGAGAGAATAGAATCAACGTTACTATACCTATAAAGAAATGCCTCGCTCTAGGCATGTCAGCTTTGACGTCTATAATGTTTACAACATTTTTATAACGATTTTGATCAAATGTATAAGTACTCTACCATTAATTCATTCTCGTACTTTATTATCCATAGCCTCTCCCCATTGATTGCAATAATTAATTTTTGATAAACAAATTCTCGTTATTAAATTTTTGATATGTATCAGCGAGAACATTGTAAACGTCACACTGATGTTTCAACTAAATTTGATTACTTGATTACTTGTAAACAATTTAGGAGTAACATGCGGTGATATACTTTCCATCATCGATTTGGTAGCCTCTTATACGTTTCACCCAATCAAATTAGTCGAAAATGTGACTCTTGTGTTGTACTCTCAATGAAATATTGATTAGTTGTTAGAACTAAGTAATAGTTTATTATTAAACGAGTAAGAAAGTTGACCATTGCCACGAGGGTGAAGTTTGCAACACGAGCCATAGGCGAGAGTTGCAATTCACCCGAGTGGCAATGGCCAACTTGTTCACTAGTTTAATACTATACTTTTTTGCATCATATTAAATAATTACCTTAAGATTTTTCTGTTTGTATTAAATTATAACGAATAATTTTTCTATTTGGAAATTGTGGCAGTTCGCTGACAAAAAACGAATCGTAACCATAGTAACAACTAAACTGTTGGGCAATGAAACTGCTATCATTTGATTGCACGTCACCTGTTGGGCAATGAAACCACTATCATTTGATTGCACGTCACCTGTGGAGAAAATAATTCGGCCGAATAATGGACAACTTTCTCAATCAAAAACGATTTAACAACGTTTATATTATTTAATAAGATGCAAAAAAGCAAGTTTAAATTATTGTAATGAAGCGCATCATGTAGAAAAATAATTGATTTATATTACGAACTAAAATTTGCTTCAAAATTATGTGATAAAATATACATTAACACAAGGTATAATTTCTAGCATGTAAAATCCAATGGCTCACGATAAAAAAAACATACTGTATACCAAAGTATTGCCATTTTGTTAATTTAAGGCACTCTAAGAAATTGTAGTCAGGCCACTCAAAAATAAAACAAAATATTATAATAGTAAAGTTGAAATAAAAACATATTAAATATATATATAAAAATATTCCCCAAGGGGTATATACCCTCCATCCGTCGGTATATACCACGTATATAGCCAAATTTTATTTACCTACCCGTCGGGTATTTACCCACCGCCCATCACACATAATTATAATTACCGAGAGTTGTAATATATTTTTGGTATTATAAAGGAAAGTTCCCGTAATTAAATGAATAGAATAAATAAAATTTAGCAAGTAGATGTCCGATTTAATTTTTATATACATATTTGTCTTTGGTGTGTACATATGTTGTTGTCCCCCTATTTTCAGATTTCGATATTAAGACTTCGATTTGTCTCATTAAAAAGTAATAACGCATTTAACGGCATGCTAATCTCCAGAGACAATACCCCAAAACGGTTGATATATTAAGAATGAGTTATCTAGGCGTGTCGATGCATGAGAAAACAATCTACGAAATAAATATATCAAAGGGATCCCGTCCAAAGTTTCTGTATCACAGGAAAACTGAACTAAACTTCTACTACCAAAACACCAGTGGTTAGTCAAAAATAAACCAAGTGTATTTGTCTCTCACCACGATATTATTGCATTTGCAGAAAGTTGGCTTGGTAGGTAGTTATGATTTTTAAATAATTCTTCTATCTTGTCGACCGCTTCACTTGTAGTGCCAATTTAACAACATTTGCGATATACAGTTACGATTTCGGTTAAATGACCAAGCTATAAGTATTACAGTAGTATTTTTTACGTACAGTCCCAACCAATAAATTTTGATCATCAATTTCATGTCTGGCTCAATGATAAGTGCTCTATTTTATCAGAAATTGTTTGATATTTTTAAAAGATGAATATTGCTATGTAATTTCCCTAGGATAAATTTTCTTGGGATGAATTTTCATGCCATGTATTTTCCCGAGATGAATTTTCCCTGCGATTAATTTTCCATGCGGTTAATTTTCCTACGATAAATATTCCATGCTGAATTTTTTCTGCGATGAGTTTTCCGTGAACCCTTTCAGAAGATGTGAATGGTTCGTAACTGTCTATTGAGAATTACAATGTAACGTGTTGTGTACTGTTAGCTAAAGCCGTAATCACGAGAGCTCTCCTGTATTTTTTATGGAACGTAGGGTTCAAATTTCTACAAACGTATGTCGACACCAATCGTAACCAGACATATCCGCACAGGAAGACTGCTCACGCGAAAACTCCTCACACGGAAAACTCCGCACACAGAAAATAATGCACAGTGATAATTGTGCACACGAAAATTGCTCACACTGAAAAATGCTCACACAGAAAATTACTCACTTTTATCAATCCTCACAGGGTGCGCACAACAAATATTTTTGCTATAATTATTACATTTCCCATTAATTTAAAAGCAACAATGAACTGTGTTTTACTGTAATTTTTGAAACTGTTTATTTTTGGGTGTACGAATTTTTGAAAATTGTTGTTTAAAAAAATACTGATATTATACAAATCATATACCTTCAGAATTAACTACGATTTTTGCAGATGTATCAATTTTTGCGTGAGTTATAAATTTTTGATATTTTTTTAAGTTGTCGAATATTTGAAGAAAAATGGAAAAAAAAAATTACTGATATTATTGAATTGCTTAAAAAAAACTCTAATGCAATAATACATTTAACTTTAAAATTAAATTTGATTTTTGAAAACGAGTCAATTTTTGTTAAATACTTAAACAAAACAAAAATCGTAAACAAAATTGAATTCCTCAAATATTTTGATACATCCACAGAACGACTGCCTTTAAAACTAACTGTACTTTTTGAAAATTTGTTTATTTTTGGATGTAATCAATTTTTAAAAATTAATGGTTAAACAAATACTGATATGATACGAAACATATCTATCTTTAGAATTAACTACGATTTTTGAAAATGTATCAATTTTTGCGTGAGTTGTGAATTTTTGATATATTTTTTTAAGAAAAATAGAAAAAAAAACTGATATGATTGAATTCCTTACAAAACTCTGATGCAATTATAATACATTTAACTTTAAAATTAACATTGATTTTTGAAATCGAGTCAATTTTTGCGTGAGTTATGAATTTTTGAAATTTAATATTTTAACTCTTTGCACTCGTATTTATATTTGACAGCACAATGGTGGAATGTATTTTGGCGACTATAAGTCGACATACGAGTGCAAAGGGTTAAGTTAAGTTATAAAATTTGTAAAATCCTACAAGTGTAACGAATTTTAAATTCATTTAAACTTTAAAAATTGTACTCTATAATAAAAAAATATATTGAATTGCAGTAGAATTTGTAAATTTCTACAAGTGTAACGAGTTTTAAATTCCAATCAAAACTAAATTTCTGCATTGGTTTAATCATTGAATTTATGAGCGCCGAATTTGCTTAAAAGATATAAACAGAACAATACATTTCTGATTCTCCGTTAAAACAATTGCCAAATCATAGCTGAAAACAAATGACAACAATCTGAACTTTGTCTGGGGAAACGAAATATGCATTCTACGAATTTAAAAGTTGTTCAAAATTTATTAAAAGTTCAACTTCTATGTTCAAAAATTAACATTTTTGATTTTTCATCTAAGGTTAAAACAAAACAGCAATTTTCCAAACTGAAAATGGGAAAAACAAAAATTGCATAGAAGGATAGAACAAAAATAATGAAAGGAGAAATTCGTTTTAAGAGTTTAAAATTAATTGCAAAAATTATAGATTTCTGATTTCGAATAAAAATGAGTGCCAAATCCGAGATTAAAAAGAAACATACCAAAATCTAAAATTGTACGATTTAAAAAATTAATCATTGAATGATTTTTTTTTTAATTGGTTAGCTCCAGAAAATAAACCCATTCGATGGCGAGAAAGCTAACTGCAAGTGGTATTTGGTAATTGGTAAGAAGGTAAATATAATTATAAGATCCTGTACGATTTGTCAATGAGCTATTGGCCTGATGGTCTCTCTACTAATGCCGTATTTTTTTGTATACATTATTGTAGCATAATATAAATGAACTATTGACCTGATGGTCTCTACTACACCGTTATTTTTGTATTCAGATATTATTAAATCGCATTGAAAAAATAATTATTGTGAATAATTCATTCAATAAATTTTACATAAATGAGCTATTGACCTGATGGCCTCTCTACTATCGTTATTTATGTTGAGAGATATTATTGAATCGCATTGAAAAACTCACAATAAATTATTCATTTAATAAAGTTTAATTAATTTCATTTAATCGCTTACCAACAGTAGGAACTATATTCATAACTGATAATCCATTTCCATTAATGTAATTTTCAATATTCTGCACACACTAAAACACGCGAACATTCACTCACTCGGTGGAAGTTAAACTGCCGAATCGAACGGTTTTCAATGACTAAAAAGAGATCTAATCCAGAATGCGTTCGTGCATCGTAGATAAGGATTGATAACGAGACGACGGAAGAATGTGTTTTTGCCGGATGTTAATTGCCTCCGGGGTAAGGTCAAATGATTCGGCGGTTCGCACCTGGCAAAATTTTCCAGTTCCACCGGTGAGTTTGTTCGGTGTTTTATATTTGAACAGCGCAACGGAGTGTTATTCTTGAATTTTAATTTTTGAGTTCACTGGAATTTGAAATACTTTCATTTGATCAGGCGGCGAAATTGTGAAATTTCTTATAAATTCGCCGACTCGAAAAAAATAGAAAAACCATTGCCAACGACGTTAAACTTTCTAGAATAACTAGAAATGCATTGGAGATTATGATTTCGTGAAAATCCATTTACACCCCTTCGCTGGATTTTGAAATACTTTCATTTGATCAGGCGGAGAAGTTGTGAAAATTGAAATATACGAAATAGCAGGGTCTATTTTATTTGTTCTAGAACAATAGTTCCCAAACTATTATATTCACGGATAGTGGCGGCTCGTGGAACATTTTAATGGTAGAGCCAAATAAAAAATTAATAATTGAATAGTTGTGGCTGATAGTTGCTAAAAGTCCAATATCAAAGTAAAAAATATATCCCACCGCCTCCTTTTTGCGGAAAGAAAAAACGTAATTGAAATTGAAAACTTTTACTTGTCACATAAGTATTAAATAAATTAAATAAAAACGAAAAGTAGCCTGCATATCATATAAATATTCAAGTTGTTTGTAACTGCAAAATTAAGTCTTACAAAACCTAAAAACAAATAATTTATTGAAATAACTACTTCAGTGGCTAATGCCACGCCGGATACTGAATGATACGAAAGAAATTTGCATGTTATAATAGTAATAATAATAATAATAATACATATATTTGTAGTGTGATTCTTTAAAGAATATTACATAGTATTACATGTTATTAATAGTACTACTATTGATATAAGTCCAAGATCGTTTATTTTTGCGCTTTTAAATCCCTGCCCCTTTAAGGCCAATTCCAGTGCAGCATAAATTCCCTTGCTCATTTTGCGGAGTAATATTTTGTCTGCAACTCTTAAATTGTATTAGTATGTTTATTTTTCTAGGCGGTTGAAAATATTATTTATATGCACTTTTGATTTGTTCAATTTTTTTTGCAGATATTCATTAAATCTGTAATATTGTTAAAAAATTAAACTCTAAAATCTCTCTAATGAGTGCAACACTTTGAGAATTTGAACTTTGTTACTCAAAAAAAAAAAAACGGAAAACAATTACACTGCAAATTTATTTTTTGATCTTATCTACATCTATTTAATGAGTACTTAAAGAATTAGCAAAATCTATTCTTTAGTTCAAAAGTTATACTCAAAAAACAGTAAACAACGGAACTACAAATTTCATTTTTTATCTGCATCTATTCGAAGAGTACAAAGAATTTGAAAAATTTGGTCATCCGTTAAAAAAAATCCTCAAAAAGAAACAAAAACACAACACGAATTATGTTTTTGGCCATCTCTAGGTCTTATCTGCATCTATTCGACTAATACTACATTTGCCAAATTTGGACATTGGTTCAAAAAAACAATTGAAGACGAATTATTTTTTGGGTCCTATCTAAATTTATTCAATGCCTACAACACTTTTAAAAATGGCTATTTTGTTTAAGAGTTATCTTCTCAAAACCACATAACAATTGAGCAACGAATTTTTTTTTATCTTATCTACATCTATTCGCTGAGTACAATACTGATTCTGGATTCTAATCCAAGAATTTCATGAATAAATTCTCCAATTCTTCAATTTGGACCATATAAACCATGGTTTTGGACCTTAAACGCATAATTTGTGACTAAAAATCCAAAATTTGGATTTTAATTTGATAATTATATGTAAAATCTGGACTTTGAAATATTAAATCTAAGCTTTTGGCCCTTAAAGGCAGAATTTGAGACTTAAAATCCAAAATTTTGATTCTAATCCAAGAATTTCATGAAATATCTCGAATTTGGACCATAGAGTCCATGGTTTTGGACCTTAAACGCAAACTTTGTGTTAAAAATCCAAAATTTGGATATTAATTTGATAAGTATATGAAAAATCTGGAATTATAAATATTAAATCTAAGTTTTTGGCCCTTAAACGCAGAAATGGAAACTTAAAATTTAAAATTTGGATTAAAATCCAAGAATTTCAGGAAATATCTCGAATTTGGATCATATAATCCATTGTATTGAACCTTAAACGCAAACTTTGTGTTGAAAAATCAAAACTTTGGATTTTAATTTAATAACTGTATGTAAAATCTGTAATTTGAAACATTAAATCCAAGTTTGTCGCCCTTAAACGCAGAACTTGAGACCCAAAATCCAGTATTTGGATTCTAGCTTGATCAATTGCATTTAAAATCTGATATTTGGAACATAATATTCAAGTTTTTGACCCCTAAACGCAGAATTTGAGTCCTAAAATCCAAAATTTGGATTCTAATCCAAGAATTTCATGTAAAATCTCAAATTTGGACCATAGAATTCATGGTTTTAGATCTTAAACACGAAATGTTTGCAGTAAAATCCAAGATTTGGATTTTAATCCGATTATATAAAATCTGGAATATTAACATAAAATCCAAGTTTTTGTCCCTTGCAAAATTTAAAACCTAAAATCAAATATTTGGACTCAAATCTTATAATTGCATGTAAAATCCGAAATTTAGGACCAAGGTTTTGATCCTTAAATGCAAAATATGACCAAAATTTGGATAATTGCATATAAAATCTTGAACTAAAATTCTAGTTTTTGGCTCTTGAACGAAAAATTGGACACCTAAAATCCAAAATTTGGATAATTGCTTATAAAATATGACATTTTGACAATAAAATTCTAATTTTAGGCCTTTGAACTCAAAATTTAAGACCTAAACCTGTTCGTAACTCAAAAAAGTTGCAAAAATAATAGAAACGTTAATTTTAATTCCTTTATACGAAAACCATTACTACTTCGCATTTTTTACTAAGACAATATTAGAGCACTTTTTGATGGAGAAATTAAATTCGTTTTAGATTTATTGTAGCTTTCAATATGGCGGAGAAACAATAGACAACTTTTGCTTTTCTAACGGCCGCCATATTGGATTTTAAGATTTTCCAATGCAATTTTTTTTCTCTTCACGATACTTAATAGTTTAGTTTTACATTTGAGCTAAAATTTATAATTTATTATATTTGTACATATAAAATACACTTTCCAAAGAGAGCCAGCGCCCTAGAAAAGTTTGTTTTCCGCCCTTTAACTCGTGCTACGCTACTGACAGGAAATATATCTATACACAAGTTGCGCATTTACCAAACAACTGTATTAGTTTGTATTGGCATCAAACGCTGACATCAATTACTAAATTAATTACGATGAAAGAATGATTAAAATCTGGTTGTCCGTTTAAGAGTTATCCTCAAAAACCAGAAAACAATTGAAAAATTTAATTTTTTGGTCTTATCTGTATCTATTCGATGACTATAACACTTTGCTGGAAGAATTTGCCAAGTTTGGTCATCCGTTCAAGAGTTATCCTGAAAACCCGAAAAACAATTGAACGACGAATTTATTCTTTTGTTTTTATCTGCATCTATTCGATGAGAACAACATTTTGTTAAAAGAATTTTCAAAATTCGTTCTCAAAAATTCAAAAAACGATGGAACGTCGAATTTCCGTTTTTGCTCAATTGACATGTATTTAATGAGTACTTTACTTGCCTGCAAGATATTTTTTATGTGTTTCATTCTATTCTAAATTTATTTCAAAAACAAGATTGACTTTACTTTTTCATCTCACCTCGAAACAAAAAACAGGGAAAACAAAACACGCGTTTTCTTCCTCACACCCGCAAAAGCAATTGTATTTTTAAGTATACAGAGTGTTCCCTTAAGGCTGGTAGAGGACATCAAAACAAACATATTTTATAATGTTTTTTAAACATATGTCCGAAAACTCTTCGTTTTCGAGATACTGGGAAAATTGTAAAAAAATCGTTTATTGCGTTTATTGCATTTTAATTAAATTATTGTTTACAATAATAGTTCAAAATGTTGACTATTGTTATAAAACAAAATTTATTTGTTTTTGACCACCCTTAAAAGTTCCTCGGTGTATTTATGGAATACCCTGTATAGCTAGATTAAACTCTTTATATTTTTCTCTACTCAATAAACTTTTGCAGCCATTGTATAAACATTCAAAATGACGCATTAGTGTTTTTAGAATGAATAAAAAATTCTAGTCGAGCTTGAAATTAGAGGTAGTGCCATGGCTCCTTGGCTCTATATAACGAGCCGCCTCTGTTCACGGACACATTATAATAGGAAAAACCTCACCATGAACCCCCAAGTGATAACTCTAAACAAGTCCATAATAACGAAATGACATATAATTTTGATGGTGAATGATAACGTAAAAATTCAAATTGTATGTACACTTCTGTGCAATAAAATTAAGCACACAAAATATGTTATAGTTTAAAGCGGACTTCCTGGTTACGAAAATATGTAAAACTGTCAATACCGCGTCATTTTGACAGCAATTCTTAGTCTTGGTTTTGGCTTGTTATTTTCAAGTTATGATGTTTTATCATTTATTGAAAATGTTGCAGACCCGAATTATACAACTAAAATATTGTAAAAAATACTCATAAGACTTGTGCTTAATTTTATTGCACAGAAGTCTACCTATCAATACTTACATCTTTCTCAGGACATAAATATGACTACCGATTTATTTATAAATATATATTTTTATTTAGGTCACAATTATAATTAATTAATTTCTCACTTAACCCGTGGTGAATTATTTATGTATTATTCTGATTGATTCAAACACTTGGTTTTGTTTCTCCTTGAGAAGTGCAAATGGTCGAAGCTAGCCGAAAATAATTAAAAAGAAAAAACAGTGGAACAAAACCAAGTGTTTTAATCAATCAGGTCACAATTACTTTACTTTTTATTATTCTTTTCGCGGACTCTGACTTTTTAATTTTCCACCAACCCTCTCAGCGGTATACTTTACTACTTTGGGAAACACTGTTCTATAAAATGGTGGAAATCCATCTTGAAATAATCAAGATTAGTACATTTTTTTCATTAGCTTTGAAGTTATCCAATGATTGATAAAACAACAATTTCACGAGTCATTAAGAAAGTAAACTACGCGAGAATGAAACGTGACATATTAGCGGAGTAGACCCAGATTCGTTTAAAATAGCAAATCGGTACACAAACTAGTTGAATCAATATTAAAAACTAGGTCAGTTACGTATATTTTACACCCACTTTTACAACATAATATTCAAATATCGTTAATTTACTTACATAGGTAACATTATTTTGTGATTTTCATCAGTGATGAGCAACACGCGGCACGCCGAATCAAATTAAGTTTTTTTTCAAATTAAAAGGTTGCTCATCACTGCATTAAATCGTACACACATTTTGATTAAAGCATGTTTACTTTTGTTAACTTGCGATTCAAATTAGTTTAACTAGATAATTATACAAACTTGTTATCTTGAGCAAAATAATAATGTTCATTGGCTCTGCGCAAATTATCCAAATAACCACTCATTAAAGTCACGATTTAAAAGAATTGTTTAGAAACTTACTCAAAACACTAAAATATTCGATAAGCACATGCATCCATTCATGAATTAGTCATCGTGATTGCTCACAGATTCTCAGAACAAAAATTTCTTAATAGACCACATGTTCAAACAGAGTCGGCTTGTTTTCGTGTAAAATACACAACTGATGTACGTTGCGAAATTGTTCTGCGATATATATGAATATTTTAAAGAGCGTGGGTATGTTTATGATTACTATTTTTAGCCGGCTCTTTTATTAATATCTTATATGTAGTAGTCACATGTTCGAGATTTTAATTGATACACATTCCGAATACTTTAATTCCGTAGTCATATCTGTTGGCACACTGCTATCAAGAGGAATGTGGAATGCTTTTGTATTCCCAAAGTTAGTTTATCTAAATTTACGAGTTAATTTGGAAAGAGTGCTTGTGGTTATTTTTTTGTATGGTGCGGAAGTATGAGTAAAAAGAAGAAAATTGAAGGATTACAGACTTACAGGTCTATTTTATAACTCGTAACGATGTCGTTGTAATTCGATTCTCGTTCCGATAACGATTTTTCAATGAAACTCAATTTTGTAACTTTTCATAATCGTTACGAAACGATGAAATCGTTCCGTTGTAATCGTTCGGGAACGACAGCTCCGCTGTCAATCGTTAACGGATATTTTGACCTCATACTATATGAATTATATATTTATATTTAATTTTCTCATGTAATTTGTGGTGGATAGGAATTATATATTGGAACGAAGATAAGGTAATTTTTATTTAACTACATAATATCATTGTACATTGTGTTAAAATGCAAAATTGTTATTCCTATATTACTAGATAATTATTTACAAATCTAGAAAATATATTTTCCGAGAAAGAAGTCAGCACATGAACTCGTATTTATGAGACACAAGTCCTTCTTTATTCTCGAAGAAAGCTTTAGAAACATGTATAGACAAATCTAAGAAATACTTCTATAATCCATTGCTCAACTTTTTTATTGGTCATCGTGCTGCATTTAATTGTAGGGCTAATGACCTCCATGATTCATCCAAAATATCCGGGTTTTGGGCTATTTATTCCTTCGAAGGGCTTCATTCCACTGTAACTCTGGAGCAAGATTTTTCACGACACTACTTCGACTTTCACTTTCAGTCATTATTAACACTTCATCACTTAATTAAATTAATTCAGTTCAATTATAATTTGATTTTTGAAAGTATCCGCAAAAATAAGCACAAATGTTTAGATTTGAAATGTAAACGTCAACTGTCACGACGCTGACGAAATTAAAAATTAAGTGAGCTACAAGTGTACTATTCGTTCTAAAATCACAAGTTCATCGTTACGAATAAGCATTCAAGGTCAACGATGTTGGTTACAAAATAACATTTTAACCTAAATCGTTCGCAACATTGCAACTGACGTTCCGAACGATTATAGTTAGCTAACGAATCGTATTGTAACGATTGTTTATAAAATAGACCCGTTAGTGGATAAAAAAAATATTAGAGCTTGAATAAAGTAGTACTTCATATTATCTTGTGTATCAGAAAATGGATGTACTACCGTGGACAAAAAAAATGACACCCCTAATTTTATTAATGTAAATATGACTTTTCGTTTGACAAACCGGCAAATGTCAATCTAAGCTCTGACACAAAATCAAAGCATGTTGGGAGGCAATACCTTTTTAGATTTTATTTCATACTGTCCGGTAGATGTTCGTTTACAATGTCAATTTAAGTCCGGTAGGTGAGTTATAACAGCATCAGAGCCGGTAAGTGTTGCTTAGCAACGGTTTCTTTGTTACGTTAGCATGATTACCCGCAAAGAAAGATTTCAATGAAAAAACTTACTGCATCTAGAAAGTATGCCAACATGACATTTTCCTCTATTTGTGTCACTCCTTGTTCTTTCTTCCACTGGCAAAACAGTTTGTATTCTTTTTCATACCTTGCCGCAGACTTCGAAGGAATTAATTTTTCATTTGCTTCATGCGATTTGCCATTATTGTGTCGGGAAGAGTCGAGGAAAGAGAAGAAGAACAGCCAGCAAAGTTCATGGCGTCCATTTTAAAGTGACAATGATTGAATGTAATACAATAACAACCGTTGCCACGGGAAAAAAGGTAATGAGATTTTTAAAATCTCTCATATTTTAATTTTTGAATTAAAATAATAAAACAGAACAAACTTACAGTATGAAATAAAATTTATTACGACACACATCCGGTAGTACTTGTAACAGTACTCGTCTAGACATTCTAATGTCTGACTCGTCCTGTTACAAGTAACCTACCGGACTTATGACGTTAATTACTATACTGTATTGCTAGTTATAACTGTCACTGTCAAATATTAAGGTTACATAAGTCAAATTCACAACACTAAAAAATAAGAAATAATAGACACATGACAAATTAGGGGTGTCATTTTTTTTTGTCCATGGTAGTATGTAGTGTGGCAAATTATAGGGAAAAGGGATGCCAGAAATAGTAATAGAAGTTACAATGAAGCAAACAAATAGGAAACCTCAACAGGAAAAGAATTTGTGAAAGAAATGATCAAGAGAAACACAATAGCAGATAATGTGGTTGAGATGACTGACAGTGGATTTCACAAAGGTGGTAATAAATATAACTTTGGCTTAAATTGACATAAAACTGGTATTATATTTTCGGCTGTGTAAACGATCTTTTAGGCTCTGTGATTGCATTGATATTTACTCTTTCACGATGTTTATTAACAAATGTTTCTCTATTTCGATCTATTTTTTACCTTAAATTATTTTCTGAGGCTCCATTTCTAATTTAAACAATAACTATTCAAAAATGTATTCGGGACTGACAATGACAGCCAATGACGCAATCTAGTTTACACAGCTGAAAATGTAATACCGGCTTACGAAAAACCTGGCTTAAACAAATATTTGTGAAATCCACTATAAATGATGTGGATAAACAAGAAAGAGCATTGGAAAAATTGTCAAATAGGAGCCAAGTAATTCTCAAACACCCTGTATAGACTTAAACGGCTGAAACGAATCCAGTGAGTTCTTATTTAACCAATGAACCCTTAAAGAATCAACATAGGGATCAGTGACGGTTCGCGGGTTTTTTTCTGGTACGGCCGGGGAACAAGAGGTGGTAATACAGATAGGTGCGGTCACGCAGCCAGCCGTCTCTGCAACTGACCCTACCTATCTGTATTGCCACCCTTGTTACCTCGGCCGTACCAGAAAAAAACCCCGCGAACCGTCACTGATAGGGATGTTTTGTAATTTGCAACATTGCCCTGATTCGCAATAAATCTCCACGCGAAGGTTTTAGAAAGCTCTAGTAAAATGTAAAATCAAACAGCGTTAGTCAATTAATTTTTAAAGCATATTGTCGCATTCACAAAGAATTTACAGGATGTGTAATTAGTACATTTGTAAAGGGAACTTGACACACGATATTAATTAAAATAGTAATTACTTTATTTCACAACATCACAAAATAATCCAAGTGTTCATATTACATGAAATTGCCGTAAAAACAATATTTTATTAATAATATTACCAAATTTAAATATATTAACTGTAATTACTCAAGAACACAAATTGGAAGGTCAGTGTTCTAATCATCGGAGTGTAATTATAGCCAAAATATACATTTTATCTATGAGTAACAACTTCCAACTGTTATAAATAGAGATTGTACAATACAATTGGCGTTAAAGAAAGGTAAAATTTACAAGTCAAGGAACATGCAAAGACATTCACTGACACCAAAATTTGAAGTAAGTATTCTGATGTCTTAGTTAATTACGTGAAAAGATTACTGGAAAAAAAAATTGATGTGGCCATCATGTAACTTTCTTCGATTTAATGGTACAAAGGGGATTTTTCTGATGTTTTGCGTATTTATCGATTCTCAAAAAATATTGGAATTTCGAAAAAAAAAATTGTTTTTAATTTTTGTTTAAAATAAATTTATTGTAACTATTGTAACAAATAATATAACTCTCAATGAGGATAGTAATATGAAATGTTCAAGGGCAAGAAGTACAAGCCCATCGACCTCAGACCGAAAAAGACCTGCGCGATCCGCAGGGCCCTCACCAACCACCAGAGCAAAATCAAGACCGCCAAGAAAATCCGCAAGAGGTAGATTTTCCCACCGAGGAAGTTTGCCGTCATGGCTTGAGTTATTGTATAATAAGTACTTTCAATATATATTAATTCCATCAAATAAAAACTCAGTTTATTTTCTGAATGTATAAAATTCTCGACTAGTTTCGCGTTATTACATTTTCTTGAATGTGCTGAATAAGGCGAAATTAGTCGGGAATTTATAAACATTCCGAAACTGAACCTAGTTTTTATATAATAGAATTAATATACAGGGCTTTTATTTTAACTCTGAACATATGTTCAATCGCAAAATAATCACATCGACGCATGGCATTTAATTGAAATTGTACGCAACCAAGAACACAAAGGAGACAGTGACACAGCTTGACGTATACGAATAAAGTTAGGTTAATTAAATTAAATACAATTTCACAGAATTCCGGTCGTTTGCCTTTGTATCCATTTGATTACTGATGATTTTGAAACTTGTAAGCATTAAATTATTTTGTTCACGAAAATGTTATAATGTGCGCATTATTTAATTCTATGGGCAGCATTAATGGGGTACATTTAACACTCAATTTCTTAAACACGAATTTGCGTGTTTAATATGCTTATTAAACACGCACACGCAGTTGCGTGTTTAATATGCTTATTAAACACGCACACACAGTTGCGTGTTTAATATGGTTATTAAAGACGCTAATTCGCGCTTTTATTTACAGAACGCGATTTATGATAATATTTTGTTTACCCTGTTTTTTACTGATTTTTACTTTTTTCAATTGTAATTGTAATTACAACTTTAATTTCGATTTTAATTTTGATTTTGTTTCTGTTTATTTTTTTTATTTTGATTTGATTTTGATTTTAACTTTGATTTTAATTTTCGTGAACAAAGTATAGTGTACAACTCGCATATAATGGCTATTAATCACTCATTATATGCTCGATGTACAATATACTATTAATGTCTTATAAACGGAAGCTGAACTTATGTGAAAGTGTGCTGCAATAAAATGATATGGAGTTCTGTTCTGCGTAACATTAAATGTTGCGTTTCATCTCTTCCGTTAAAATGTGACTTCTTTTAGCCCTTTTACCATGAAAATTACTTACGCAGCCAGTAAAATTATTCCAATGGATGGTTCTCTGCTCGAGTATGCAACCGGAAACAAATCTCTAACACCTCGAGCGAGTGCTGTTCCCACTCTTATATCAATTAATTATTTGTATTCTTTCTTCGGTGGTGTAATACATTTGTATTAACACAATTTTTACAATTAAATAAAACTGAGTAAGTATGGTTGCCTACCTATTAATGCGTAGTAATTATTTTACGATTGAACATAGGCATTAACAATCATATGTTCAGAGTTAAAATAAAAGCCCTGTATATTTCATATTACTATCCTTAATAATATGAACACGTTGATATTAAAACAATAACTTTTAATAATTGATAGAATTTATAAGGAAGTAATCTCGGCTGTTGAAAGCGACCTTCGTGGATATATTAATACTAGTTTCGTTACATTTTTGTAGAATATGTTTTGTTATATTATTACAATATAACAATTAGTTCTGAAAAAAAATATGAGTTCTATATAAATATGTTTTAATTTAACGAAGTTTACAATTTATTGAATAATTGATAAAATATGAATATAATATAAATTTTATTTATCAATGCAAGGCACGTTATAAATAAAGTAACTTTTTGATTTAATAATTGAATGATTGATGCGATAACTTCGTGATACACCTTGGCAATTGAGATAAAGAACACGTTCTTTGTTAATATCACGCTTATTTATTATACCGGGTGGTCCAACTGAAGCGTCAAAGTAACTTTTTGGCCTTAAATATTTATGATAGAAAAATATGATTCATATAAAATTTGTAGATAATTATCGACTCTATAATCGGAAAATATTTGTATGTATATAGGGTGTCCCACAACGGAGAGCCAACAGAAACTTATGTTTGTTTTTTTAATGGAACATTTACTTTTTGCATTTTTATGCGTAGTTTTTAATACCAATTAAACTAACAATAACTTTTATTGGGCTAAATTTAACCTTTTCTGCGTTATTCTGGTTTTTAGGGGAAAACAAGCAATATTTGAGCATAGAAAAATAATAAGTTGGTATTTTAAAATTAACGAAATGTTTTTTGACAAAAGAATTTTTTTTTTTAGATAATTCGGTTTGTTTAGGCAATTAACTGCTATTTTTATCAAGTAAGAAGACCTTCTCTAAATGTGAAGAAACTTTTTTTAATGGAGTATATTTTAATAGAAATTTAAAATATAAATAATAATAAGTTTCAAAGTATTATACACCTAGCAAACTAGGTATTTTTAGAAAGACAAGAAAAAGAACTTTAAATTTCTATTAAAATATATCGCTGTATACGTATTTTCGAAAAATTTGGAATTTTTGGATTTCTCACTTTGCGGAAACTGTGCTATAAATTAAATAACAAAAATCTTTGTACATTTTTTGATCACAATCTTATTCCGCGGAAAAAATATTTAATGGGAAAGCCTTCAGAAATTATAACCTCAAAATAAAATTAATTAGCGCGTAACTAAATTGTGCCAACAAAAATGTCACCCTAACATGGCCTACCTTCAGAGGCGGACTGGCAACATTTACCGGCCCGGGCAAGTTCCTACCTTCGGCCCCTTAGACGAACTTTTTTTTACAAAAAATGAATTATTTTCTGTTTATTATTCCATTGTTTTCATTATGTCTAATGTCCTATAATCCATACACAGGGTGAAAACTTTAACTGGAACAAATTCGGTATTTATGAAATGAGATGTTCCAGAAAAAAATTCTGGGACAGGTCGATTTTTGTTTTTTATTCCGCACTTTTGAGCGTCTTCAAAAATCAGTGGTCTTTCACGTATGACGTCATAGACATTTTTTTAAATGGAAACCATTTTTTATTTCAGTAAATTTGTAGCCCTTTCTATTCTCTTTACGACTGTAAAAATATTTTGTTTTTTTATTTCAGAAATTGATTTTTTTTTTTAATTAAAGTTATTTAATTAATGTATCAAATGTTCAAAATGAACACCGTTCCTCTCTTGGCAAAAAGCCAATCAGTGATAAAACCCATCCCTTACATTTTGAAACATTTCTGGTGGAATTTGGCTCATTTTGAACATTTGATACATTAAATAAGATTATTAAAAAAATATATTTTTTTCAATTTCTTAAACAAAAAAATAAAAAAAACAATAGTAATTATAATAATAATGAAAATATTTTTACACAGTCGTAAAGAGAATAAAAAGGGATACAAATTTAGTGAAATAAAAAAAAAAATGGTTTCCATTTAAAAAACAATGTCTATGACAAATATAAAACAAAAATCGACATTTTTTTTCTGGAACTTCTCATTTCATAAATACCGAATTTGTTCCAGTTAAAGTTTTCACCCTGTATGTATTAACTTACTGTTTTAGTAGTAGTGGTAGTTTATGAATGTTAATACGGAGATTACACAGGTCAAAATAATAATATAAAAGTAACAGTCATAATGATAAGATATTAAAAATGAATAAATAACAAAACTTATATGAATAAGGAATAATTCAAAGCAATAATAATTAATTAACAGTAATTAAGTTAGAAGTATGAATAAATAATACATAAAGATAAAACCACTGTGGATAAAATATGTGTAAAAGTGAATTTGGAGCGTTACAATAAAAGTATAAATGTACTATTCTGACTTGTATATACTACTAGTATTGACACAAATAATTTATTATTATCATCAACCAGACAATCTGCGCGAAATTAGCAAATATATTGCAAAGCTGGTTCTCATTTTTTTTTCGTGGAATTGACGCAAAACATTCAAAGATTTCAAATTCACAATTTGGATTTTTGCACAAACGCCAAAATATGACGAATTTAGTGTAATTTGAAAAAAGATTACAAATGTTTTTGTGAAATTAACACAAAATGCAAAAATCTCACGTTTCTAACTAAGACGATTTTAAAACCGAAATTTTGATTTTTGAAATTGCGTAACTGCCAAACGATTTAGATTATTTTAACGTAAAATTTAGTGCAATTTAAAAACTGGTCCATAACCTTTATCGTGAAGTTTCACAGAACGTCAAAATTGCAGTTTTCAAAGTCTAAATATTGATAATAATTGCAATGCGTTTTTCGATTTTGTTTTTAAAATTTTTAAACTTCAAATTTTCTCGTGAAATTACCACACAATGCAAAAATCTCACTTCCTTAAAGTTCGAAGATTTTAAATTTGTAACTTTGATTTTTGAAATTGCACAACTGCGAAACGCATTGTCCAATTTTGACGAGTCTCATGTCATAATGTGGAAAATTGAGTGCAATTTGAAAACTGGTTAACAATTTTGTTCGTGAAATTAACGCTAAACGTCTAAATTTCACGTTTCCGAAGTCCAAATATTAAAAACAGCGATTTTAGTTTTTTTTTTTAATTGCACAACTGCTAGTCGCGTTGTCTAATTTCGATCATTCTAACTTCAGAAAATGTGGCAAATATAATGCAACTGAAAAATTGGTTAATTCATTGTTCGTGAAGTTTCACAGAACGTCAAAATTGCACATTTACAAAGTTAAAAGATTAAAAAGTGTGATTTTGATTATCTAGATTGCACAACTCCCCTGCGCGTTCTACGATTTTGGGTTTAAATTGTTTTAAATCTTGAAACAAAATTTTCTTCTGAAATTATCAGAAAATGTAAAAATTTCACTTTTTGAAAGTTCGAAAATTTTAAATTTTTGAAATTGCACAACTGCCAAACGCAGTGTCTGATTTTGACGAGTCTCATGTTATAATGTGGAAAATTTAGTAGAATTTGAAAACTGGTTAATAATTTAATTTTGTTTGTGAAATTAACGCTAAATGTCAAAATTGCACGTTTTAGAAGTCCAAATATTAAAAACAGTGATTTTAACTTTTGAAATTGCACAACGATTGGCGTTGTCTGATTTTGATAATTCTAACGTCGGAAAATGTGGCAAATATAATGCAATTGAAAAATTGGTTAATACATTTTTCGTAAAATTGACGCAAAACCTCAAAATTGCACATTTGCAAACTCCAAGGATTAAAAATTGTGATTATGATTATCTAAATTGCACAACTCCCCAGAGCATTCTTCGATTTTGGTTTTATTTATTTTTTTAAATTTTAAAACTTCAAATTTTCTCCTGGAATTATAAGAAAATGCAAGAATCTCACTTTTTTAAAGTTCGAAGATTTTGAATTTTTAAAATTGTGCAACTGCCAAACGCGTTGTCCGATTTTGACGAGTCTCCCGTCATAATGTGGAAAATTTAGGGCAATTTGAAAAGTGGTCAATAAGGTAATTACACCCATTTAACCACTTTTTATGCACATAGATATACGTATCAAATTTTGTGTTGCCCATAATTTAATTAAAATTTCTTTCGGAGCTCAGGAAATGCGACCGGCCCCGCGTGCCTTATTTACTTACACCCGGCCCATCGGACAAATGCCCGGTTGCCCGCCTGTCCTGTCCGCCACTGCCTAGCCAACTAAAATTTGATCGTGAATGGATTATATGTTAATGTTATCAGAAAGATGTAATGATGTGAACTGGTAATTAAAATTATATAAAACATGTTATGCATATTAATTGCGTATTATTAATAAATAAATAAAACAATGTAAATTCTTGTGGAGTTACATAACGCCGTGAGAACGTTCACATGATCGTAAAATGAAGAGCAGAACGGAAATGCAAATAAACGGAAGCGTTTTTTTTTAACAAATGAAAGTAAGTGATACTTTCACATACTCCATCTGAACAGTCTTTGAATGATGCTTATGCATTATTAATTAGCAGTTACGCAAATGTCATTAAATAATCATCTTGTCGCGTCCTTTCTTTATAAAACATTCTTTACCCATTGAAGATAATAAGGAAATGAAAATCGTTTTGAGAAAATTAATTTCTTCTCATTTTATGGTCAATAATTATGAAATGGTAATAGTTACATCAAATTTATATCAATAATTGTTTTAGAGAATGCCAAAATGAATGATTTATAAGGGATACGTTTCTTTCGAAACCTCAGGGAGATAAATACCCTGCGTATTTGGCGCGTTGTTTTTCATATTGCAATGTTGGTACCTTGCGTGCGAGAGTGTCAAATCGATCATTAGCGTCCGCAGAATTAACTGTCAGTGCGATCGTGTGTGCGTGTGCTTTATAGATATTTAGTTTTACATTTACGTTTTATACCATCTCATCTTGCTGCAGATATTTGATTGTTAAGTTAAAAAATAACCACATTAACACATGCAAATCTTAATTATGAAATGTGATTTTAGGTTAAGAATGCCGCTCGAAGATCATCACAACAGGTTTATCCTTGAAGCATATTTTCGAACAGGGACACGCAACGCAGAAGGGAGTTGGAATTATTCCTATCAAAATTGCGAGGAACAATTTCATGAGCAGTTTCCTGATGTTGACTTTGGTCACAATTACTTTGTGCAACATGTTCGCCGTATTGTTACCAGATTCCATGAAACCAGCAGCGTTTCCAAAGGAAAATCTACAGTCCTTACGGAAGCAGTCGTTGCAGATATTCAACAAAGACTAAATGTGAGTCCGAAGAAATCGCTCCGATGTTTGTCTGCTCAGACAAATTTATCGCTCGGTACATGACATAAGGCTTGCAAATTTTTTTTACATTTACAACCGTACAAGGTAACTGCAACTCAACAGTTGCTGCCGCCTGATTATCCTCGCCGAGTGCAGTATTGCAATTGGTTTAAAGAGTTCCTGAATGATGACGATTTGTTAGATTTAACGTTCTACAGTGACGAAGCTTGGTTTCACCTTAGCGGCTATGTGAACTCGCAAAACCATAGAGTGTGGACTGCAGAAAACCCCCATATATTTGTTGAGGTTCCGTTACATCCTCAGAAGGTTGGTGTATGGCTGGCAATGTCCCGAAGGAGAATCTATGGCCCTATTTTTTTTATGACAATATTAACGCAGCTCGCTATCGGGAATTACTCTTGAATCCTTTTATCGAACAACTTCATGATGATGAATTGCAGCAAGGATACTTTCAGCAGGACGGAGCTACTGCGCATACTGCAAATACAACGTTAAATCACCTGCGGCAGTTCTTCGGAGATAGGTTAATTAGCAAAGATCTATGGCCACCTCGCTCACCAGATTTGACACCGCTGGACTATTTTATGTTCGGATATTTAAAAAATAAAGTGTATACTGATCGACTCCACACTTTACAAGAACTGCGCAATACAATAACAGAAGCGGTGCACAATGTTACACCTGAAATTCTATAAAATGTCTTCAACAACATGAAACGCCGGGTAAATTTGTGTTTGGATCAAAATGGGCAACACTTTGAACATATGTTATAGTTTAGTTCAAAATAAATTCCCTAATAGTCCTGCCACTGGTAAGTACCAACATTAAAAGTTTTTTTTAGGAGCGGGAAATTCAAACAGCTATCAAACAATAACGAACACACGGTAGTTAAGTACAGTGTTATTACAAATAATTGAAGAACTCCACGATTATTATCTACGTCGTTTTTTTGCCAAGGAGTAATTAGAAGTTGTTTGTGATGTGATACTCGACACGACATCAAAATGTCAGGTGTGCGATCATAACACAAAATTGGTGTCAAACGAGGAAAAACCATAATACAAAAAGGAAAATAAATAAGCGGCACGTATTTGTTTTTACAGTCAATTTTCTGAGGGCTCTTTTCAAATTTCTGAAAACGTAACGTACCATTGGATAAGAAGTCCAATAATAAATAGCTATTACTTGGAAAGAAAACATAATGAATGGCTATTTTAAGAAGGCCGGACGAAATTGAACTGTGCATGCATTCCGAAAATAGATTGGAAGCGTTTCCCAAAAAAATATACTTCGGTGGCTTCCATGTTTATTCTAAAGCATTTCAAGTCCAAACAGGCTTAATGTTCTTTTTATTAAGCGTGCGTTAAATGTATAAATATAAATGTTTAAGTGGCCATCATGTAACTTTCTCCGATTTTATGGTAATAAAGAGATTTCCTGATGTTTTATATATTTATCGATTTCTTTGTCATTCAAAGAAGGAATGAAAATCCAGGAAAAATATTCAATGCAATGAAAACGACATTATTGAGCAGTTAATAAATACATAAAAATCGAGGTAGTAAAAAAAATGATGATGTGGCCATCATGTTACTTTCTCCGATTATTTTATGGTGTAATAGTTATTTATATTTATAGATTCATTCATTATTTTCAATTTAAATCATATTTTAAATCGAGAGTTTCACATGATCGAATGGTAATGACGTTTGAAACGTCAAAATTATGAAAGGTAAAAATTACAAATTGTTTTACTGAAAAACTAAAAAAAAAAAAATGCTAAAAAAAGTCCCGAAAAAGATTTTTTTAAATAGTTCTGATTAAAAAGTACTAAAAAAAATCTAATAAAAATCCTGAACAAGAAATTGTTTCTAAAAATAGTGCCGATTAATAAGCCCTAAAAAAACTAATAAAAGCCGTGAACAAGAAAGTCCTGAATAGGGTTTTTAAAAATAGTACTAATTAAAAAGTCATAAAAAAAACCTAATAAAAGTCCTGAACAAGTCTTGAAAAAAGTCCCTATAAAAAGGCCTGCAAAAAGAGTCCTGACAAAAAAATGTCTTGAAAAACAGGTCCTTCAAAAAGATCAGAAATAAAGTCCTGAAAAAGGAGTTCTCACACAAAAAGGTCCCGAGAAAAAGTCCTGGAGAAACAGTTGGAAATAGTCTTGAAAAAAGCACTGTTAAAAAAGTTGTGAAAAAAAGTACTGCAAAAAGAATTCTAAAAAATTTAGTCTTCATATAAAACACCATAAATGTCCTTAAAAAAACCCGAAAGAAGTCCGAAAAAGAGTCCCGAAGGAAAGTCCTAAAATAAGTCCTGAAAAAACTCCTGAAGAAAGTCTTGAAAAAAGCCCCGAAAGAGAGTCCTAGTAAAATATCCTGAAAAAATGTTCTGTAAAAAAAGTTATGAAAATAACATCTTAAAAAAACCCAAAAAAAAAACATTTCTAAAAAACCCTGTAAAGACCTCAAAAAGTTCCGAAGAAATTGTCCTGAAAAAAATTATTACTTTCAAAAATGAAAAAACTCCTGAAGAAAGTATTGAAAAAAGGCCCGAAATGGAGTCCTAGTAAAATATCCTGAAAAAATGTTCTGTAAAAAAAGTTATGAAAATAACATCTTAAAAAAAACCTAAAAAACATTTCTAAAAAAACCCTGTAAAGACCTTAAAAAGTTCCGAAGAAATTGTCCTGAAAAAAATTATTACTTTCAAAAATGACCTGAAATATAGTACTGAGAAAAGTCCTGTAACGAAGGAAGAAAAATCCCGAAAAAATAATTCTGAAAAAAGCAATGAAGAAAATTTTGAAAATAATCCTGAAAAGAAGTTCTGAACAAGATTAGGAACTTCTTGTTCGAATAAGTCCCGTAAAATTAAGGAGACACCGTCCTGGAAATAAAGTCGTGAGAAAAAAAGTCCTGAAAAATTGTCTTCATACAAAATACCAGAAATAAATGCCCAGAAAAAGAGTCCTAAAAAGTCCTGAAGAAAGCTTAGACAAAGAGCCCTAATGAAATATCTCAAAAAATTGTCCTGTAAAAACAGTCTTGAAAAATTGCCCTGAAAATAACAAAATAAACAACAACAATTCCGAAATAAAAAGCATTGTAAAAAGTCCTTAAAATGGTCCTTAACACATTGACTGCTGACTCGGTCAATATGACCGAGACACATTTCCACGATTTTCTTCGCATAGGTGATAAATATTGTAAAATTTCTTTCGTAAGACTTCAATATTCGTGGATATCTACAATTGTGCAATATGGCTCAAAAAAATGAAATTTTTGCCCAATGTGAGATATACCGCCCGGCCCTAACGTAACACATAATAAAAAAGCACTCCGGCAGTAAACGTGTTAAAAATATCTGAAGAAATTCCAAAGAGTCTTGAAAAAAGTCCTGCAAAAAGGCCTAACAAAAATCCTGAAATAAAAAGTTTTGAAAAGTCTTGAAAAAAAATGCTAAAAATATCTGAAAAAGTCCTTAAAAAGGTCCAAAAAAGGTCATGAAAAGAATAATTGTAAAAAAAATTTTTCTGAAAAAAATCCCAAAAATTAATCCTGAACAAAAAGTTCTTAAAAAAGTCCCGAAAACGTCTGGAGAAAACTTCCTGAAAAAAAATCCTTCTGATAAAATTTTGAAAAAAATCCTGAAAATAAAGGTGCTGAAAGAAAAAGTGCTAAAAATAAGTCTTGAAAAAAAATTCTTAAAAAGTCCTGAAAAGGAATCGTCAAAGAAAAAGAGTCCTTAAAAATGTTCTGAAAACATTGTCCTGAAATCCCAAAAAGACTAAAAGAACAAAAAACTGTTAAGGCAAATATTCGGACATACGAAATTTCAGCAAAAGCTTTCCAGTTCTTCGGATTCTGAAATAACACTTATGTTCAAAGTTTCATATCAATTTGAGATACGGCACGCACAGACAGTTATGTAGAGAAAAAATGGTGATGTGGCCATCATGTTACTTTCTCCGACTTGATGGTATCATAGCCACTTATATTTACGTTTTCATGGTTTATTTTCAATTGAAATAATATTTTAAATGTACATCGAGCGTTGTGTAAACTCGGATGAAACTGACGTCAAAATTATAAGATGGAAAAATTATACTTTAAATACAAAAACTCAGTTTAAGGGAATGTCGAAAAAAACTTATTCTTTATAAGTTGTTTATTTTAGCATTTTCTACAATTATTATTAACATAAATTTGCTGTAACTATTATCGTTTTATAATTATAAACCAAAAATTAGAAAAAAATAATAAATTTTTTTCTCGAATAAAAATGATTTTATGAAAAAAGTTTTCAAGCAAAAGATGTTCATTTCAATGTTTTTGTGATATTTTTTATATTTAAGAAAATATTGGCAAAAAACAAAAAACAGTTAAGGTAAACGCTCACTTCCGGTGTACGAAATTTTACCAAAAGCTTTTCAGTTCTTCAGATTTCAAATAAGTCGGATGTTCAAAGTTTCATATCAATTGCTCTATTAGTTTTTGAGATACAGCACGCACAGACAGACACACACACACAATTTTTTTTTTCCAAAAATTGTTCAAATGGCATCTAGGGACCATATTTCGGTAAAAAAAAATTGAAAAAAAATCACGATCACAATACTTTCTCGTACTTAGTAACGGAGAAAGTAAAAAGAAACATGTCTTTTTTTAGAATTTGGCATAACAATTGACATAGCCGGTCATTTGTTTCGATCAACAAAAATCACTAACTCTCTACAGGCAAATATTACTATTTGCGGTATCTGTAGATTGTTATTGGATTCGCGATTTTGTCAGTGGGAAATCGTTTATGAATATTTGGCCAGAATTTTGGTTCCTGTTTAATGAAGATCATCAAAAACTTGCCTATTACTGTGAAACATGTCATATCGCGATTTGTCTGGTGGGCAGAATAAGAATAAAAACATCATAAAGCTGTTAATATTTTTAGTGTAATTAGGGCTATATAAAACAATCGATTATTGGATAAATAATCGATTATTTTATTAATCGATCAATCGATTAACTTGATTATGTGATTATTCGATTATTTGATTAATCGATTATTCGATAGTTTGATTAGCCAATTATTCGATATAATCGATCAATAAAAATAATCAATAATCGATTATTCATTTTCATAATCGAACACAACATTATATTTTCAAATCAAAACATTCACATATGGAATGTGATCGTTCATTTGGCAGAAGAAACAAAAAACATGGTTCGTAATGCCGCTGTGTCTAAGAATTGCCCAGAAGTAATTTGGAATGAATCAAAGTATATGACATGCAACGCACTAATTTTGTTTCGAAAATAAACACAGTATTGTATTGGAATCCTGAAAAAGACATCGAAAAAAATAGTTGAAATGGCGTGATATTGTAGAAAGTTTTGTATCGTTTTCTTTCCATGTTACAACAAATTCAGACTAGAGATGGGCGAAATGACTTTTTTTGTGAGTCGACTAATGACTGCTAAAAAAGTAAAAAGTATGTTTTCATGGCTCAAATGACTTGACACCTCAACAGAGCCGATCCTAGACCCTTGGCCGCCCGCGTGCAAATGATGAGTTGACCGCCCCCTCGCGTGCAGTAAAAACATTTCTTGGATCTGGAGGATTTTATTCTTCAATTCGAAAAGCAGAAAAGCAAGCAGAAAAATATTATATCAGAGCATATACAGATATTTCAAATTTGAAATATGTTTGATCTGATGGCTAAAGAATCTGCAAGTAATCCGGGACTGCCAGACGTATTTTTTCTTTGTGAACTGTTTGAAGGTTGCATTTACGATAATCGCCTGCCGTTCGGCACGAGGTCCAGAACAACGGCACCGGGCGAGCGAATTCACACGAATGTTTGCGGTCCATTTCAAGAATCGAGGTCTTGATATTGATATTTTGTGCTTTTCAAGGTCAATTACACAAAATTCAGTACTTTATTTTCTGCGGAAAAAATCCGAAGTTGCTGAAAAACTGAACCAGTTCCTAGCTGATGCAAAAACAGTCGGGAGCTGCTGAGTGATAATGGCAGGGAGTTCGACAACACAATCAAGGTATTATTCAACGTCTTATAATGCTCTTTACTCAGGAACAAAACGGGTCCAGTGAGAAGGAAAATCGTACGGTGGTGGAAACTGCTAGAGAAATGATGCACGCAGATGGAAACATTCCTCAGGCACTTTGGGCTGAGATGATACGAACAGGTACCTACATCCTTAACAGAGTAGGGCCTACCCACGTCCCAGGAACATCACATTTCGAGTTGTCGTATGGCAGGAAACCAGGTTTAAAACATTGGTTCAAATTGCTGTATTCATGTATATTCATATCGAAGGAGCAAAGGTCGAAAATAGATCCGAAGTTCACTAAAGGAATCCTCATCGGCTATGATAACGAAGACGGATACAGTATCTACAGTGGAGAGGACAAGAATCTCCAAGACAGATCCAAGGACGTCATCTGCGACAAAAAAAAATGGTGGAAAACGAGGTTATTAGAACCCTAGGAAGCAACGAAGCTGAAGAGTCGAAACTTACTGATCTGACGAAGAAATAGAATTCTGGAAACCAGGTGACAGTGGTTGAACAATCTCAGAAATGCTGGAAGTCAATAAAGAAGAGCATGCAGGTGAGACTCACCTCGACGACCTTCGAGGAACCAGACACCTACAACGACACCATAAAGTAAAAACAAACGCCAATTGGTGATCAAAGCTTTTTCGAAAAGAAGAGGAGTAGATTATGATCAAACCTTCAGTTCAGTAGCAAGAACATCGTCTATTCGAACGCTACTCAGCCTTGATCTAAATTCTAAAACAATACTGCTCGCGATTTTTTTAATGCAAATTCAACAATTACATTTAAAATATCTAATGTTTCACCGATCTCATTTTCCATACAAATGATGGCCAAATTATCAAATCGCTCTTGTGATATAGTTGACAGTGAATAATTTTTAATTCATTTTAATTTGGAAAAACTGCTTTCGCCGGAAGCCAAAGTTATCGCTCTTGTTAAAAATATTCTTAGACTAATACTGAAATTTGGAAAACAAAGAACTGTCTTGGCTAATTAAATGATTTAAAATTTCTAATGATTTTACTTGGGAATGATTAGGAAATAGTTCTGTAAAAGATAACAATTCTTTTAGGAGTTCCATTCCATCTAAATCTTTCCGCTTCCGGTTACCTGTAATTTAATATCTAAATTCATACAACAGTTTCTTATATATTCGCAATCTGAAGAATGAAATACTAGCAAAAATTTAAACAAGGAGCAGCAATTCAAAAAATTCTTATAGAAACCTCAGATGCTTTGCGTCGCTTCTTTGGCAAAATCATTACCCGGTTATAAATCGGAAACACTTCAGGCAGGGGTCCAGGTGACTATTTCGGGGAGATCGGACTAAATTTTACAGATTAGTCAGCGGCGTTGTTCTACGTTTCACGGGCATCGCCGGTTTCGCCGCCCCCCTAACCGCCGCACGTGTGCCATGTACGCTCTAGCCCCCCGGTAGGATCGGCCCTGCACCTCAACTCATTTCTAAGAGTCGACCCATATCTTAGACTAGCCAGCAATGCTAAGCGAAAAATACTCTCAACGCAGGAAGGCCCAAGTTATCTCTGACGTGTTAAATTGAAAGATGATTGTTTTTGACCAATTTAGAAGTAGCATATTTGAAATGAGAAAATCTGATTCAACTGCCTTCACTATGGTTTCTACAAAAAAAAAATATGCAACACAAGGCAAAAATAAAAAGCAAAGACTACCCCCAAAAAGAGGCCTAACAGAAGAGGAAACAACGGATGTGAAGTTAGCAATAGATCGATTCAGCAATAGATTTTGGAAATTAATATCTCCGATAAAAGGAAAGCGATTCGAAAAAAAGTGAACCATATAGTTACGAAAGGTCCAAAATGATACCACGATCACCCCTTTCAAAAAAATGGTGATGTGGCCATCATGTTACTTTCTCCGATGGTATCATTTATATTTACACTTTCATGGTTTATTTTTTATTTAAATCATATTTTAAATTACATCGAGTGTTTTGTAGACTCGCATGAAACTATAAAAGATGGAAAAATTATACTTTAAATTCAAAAACTCGGTTTACTGAAAAACCAAAGAGATTTGGCATTTTGTTTATTTTGGCATTCTCTACAATTAGTATTAACATAAATTTGCTGTAACTATTATCGTTTCATAATTAAAAACCAAAAATGAAAAAAAAAAAAAAATTGCTGGAATAACAATAATTTCATGAAAAATGTTTTCAAACAAAATAAGCTCATTTCTTTGTTGTCTTCAATATTTGTTTTAATGTTTTTGTGATATTTTTCATATTCAAGAAAATATTGGCAAAAAAACAAAAAACAGTTAAGGTAAACCCCCACTTTCGGTGTACGAAATTTTACGAAAAGCTTTTCAGTTCTTCGGTTTATCAAATAAGACGTATGTTCAAAGTTTCATATCAATTGCTCTACACACTCACACACACACACACAATGGTTTTTTTTCAGAAATTGTTGAAATGTCATCTAGGCATCAAAAAAATTAAAAAAAAATCAAGATCACAATACTTTCTTGTACTTTGTAACGGAGAAAGTAAAAAGTCTAATGATTTTCTCATGTTTGCATCAGCTATAACTAAATCAAAATTCTTATTTTTATCACTAATACAAGTACTTTAATAATCAAAAGTAAAAAAAAAAAAAAACGTTACGGGCATTTCTCTCGCGACTCGGGAAAATCTTGCGATACCTCAATTTTTGAGAATGTTTGCAATCAGCCATACCTCAATGAAAATTCTTATTCTTATCACTAAAACAAGTATAATTAGCAAATAATTTTTCTACTCACCCCCAAATTTAGTAAGCGTATCCGCACGTAACTTATACCGAGGTATCTGCTCTTCCAAAAGGCTGATGATTTCTACCTCAGGCAGCGATTCGCCACTGCACAACTCTGCAACAACACAAAAAAAAAACAAATGAATTTCTTCATCCGGCTACACCTACATCTGAAGAAGAGCAACAATAAAATGTATTATCAAGCAAATTAAGATATGCACTTATTGGAGCGTGATAAGCGTTCAAAATTGCCTGGTAGAGAAACGCCTTAATTAATCCGTGGTAATTCCTGAAAGATTGCCAGTCATCATCATTACGGCGCGAATTGGCATCGAAAGAAGCTGTGTTAATCGCTCTTTAATTGAATCGGATGGAAATTGCTTCCGTTTTCCTCAGGTAATTATTACAGTACCATGCTGTTGGATAATTGATATTATTACTCTGTACAAGATCAACTCATTGATAGGTGTAGTTTAAAAAGCAGTTATTAAATGGCCAAGATGTGTGCAAATCATACTTCGAGAATAAATATACAATGCTCAATTTTATATAAAATGCAGTAAAAGCAAACAACCATTTTTAGGCATTTGGCATGACTTCCTAAATGATCAGGGCTCTGTTTCGGAATGCGAGCAAATGCCTAATGCCTTAATCAAGTTTTAAGAGAATTTTTGCGAATTTCTCGAATGGCTAAATATTCCTCAGCATTACATTCGGGATTTGATTTCCAGCATGCCAAGACGTTTCCAAGAGGTCATAAGATCTAGAGGAGGTCCCACGCATTATTCATCTTTAAGTGTTTGTTATCATTTCTTTCCAGAGCAAACTTTTCTGTAATACTAAAATAAAGATTTTGTTATTTTTCTATTAAAACATTTGAAATTCGTAATTTAAGTTTTATTCTTTTAATTCATTGCCCTAAAAGTGTTTCCAGAACCATATACTATCAATTAAGCAAGAAGGTGTTGCTCAAAAAGTAGTAAATTGTTTTTTATATATGTTCTTGTAAGTGTACCAGTTCAAATGTTGAGCAGTGTATTTCCTAATTCTTATACTAACAATGGTGACTGGTAGATTTACAATATGGCCAAGCCAATGAAAATAAAATACTTTTTAATGTAATGCTTGTGAATTGAAGCAAACATTTCTGAAGAAAGTCCATGTGTTACCTTGATTGATTGTTAGAATTAACAGATGACTTCTATTATGAAAGTGTAACACATGGACTTTCTTCAAATTTCGATTAGTTATAAATACAATTGAGAAGCTAAAATAAAACAGAAACAAATTAAGCGTTGGAAGGTGGGGTGCATGCTAAAACTTATAATCTACGGAGCAAGCACCACTATCTCTGTTAGATTCTTCCCCTTTGAAAACTCATAATCCGCCCCTGGCATTCGCCTCAAGTATGTAAATACTAAAATCGTTTGGGGACGCCTATCTTTGCACACGCTGTGAATTATGGTTTCCCGAAGATCCATAAAAAGAGCGAAACGCCTCTGAATTATCGACACGATATCGGTAGATTATATTACACATGCCATTAAGTATGATAATAGCGAGTTTAAGAGTTACATGATATTTAAATATTTTCGCTCAAGCTTTCATTTCATATTACCATGTAAATTTGATATGCTTTTAAAAGATAATTAAAACATTATATGGTTGTTAATTATGTGGCACTAAAACAGATTTTATAACAAAATGTATATTTAAACTGGAAGAAAAAATGAAATGGCTATTAAATAAAAGAGTCTGCTTTCTAAAAAATTAAATTCACAATTTCATTATTTATCTTATTAGTTTTACTACCAGTGATTATTTAGATTAACCAGTCTGGACACTTTCTTTATGAATATTTTTTAAAGAATACTGCATTATAACAGGTAAAGGCGTTTACAGGGAATGGCAAGGTGGGGCATTCCATTCCCAAGAAATGAAGTCATTGCACAGACCGATGTGAAGATAGCCACGGATTTTTCAGCCACGGATTTCCCGGCGCATCCGCCATCACATAAAAATTTCTTCAATTTTAATGATTTATATTAAATCAAACGCTGAGAATGTAATTAACATTAGCCTATAGATGTGCAGTCAATCCACAATTTCAATTATTTTTTCTCGAATCCACGGGAACTCTCTTTTTAAAATGACAAGAATTCAAGTCCAATATGGCACTGTTTGATGCGTTTTAAATTTAATTTTTAAACAACAACGTGTAGATAAGGGTCTACTTAAACGATTTAATGCATTTAATTTTGGGTAAAATTGTTTATAACTTTTTTATGAATTTTTTTCTCGGGTCTACCCGAAGTGTACATATAATATAGCAAACTTTCAAAGTCCAAAATGGCACTGTTTGACGCGTTTTAAATTTGATTTTTTAACATCAACGTGTAGATAAGAGTCTGCTTAAGCGATTTAAAGCATTAAATTAATTTAAATGAATTTAGATGAATCCAGGCTGTAATTCATGCATTACCCCCAGAATTGGCGTCACCCGACGTGCACCACGTGGAGGTTGCCAATGGGACTTTGCACATCATAAGCCCTGAAAACGGCTGATGGTTTTAGTGGCTGGAGGTTCGATCTCTTTCTTGGATTAAATGCTTGATCAAGTGTCCACCTTCGTCCATGCACTTCTTTACCCGCTTGAATATTGATAAAACAATGCCATCACAGGTCGCGCGGAATACCTGATGGCTCGTCGCGTTGGTTAGATGCTAATGCCGAGGGTAATGCATGAATCACAGCCTCTATTCATCTGAGATTTCAAACAAGGACAAAATTCGTAAAAAAAAAAGCATTAAAAACAATGTTTCCTATAAAAAGTTTGTATTTTTTTCCGAAGAACACGATCCCACAATAAAAAATAGTGGGTTCCATTTGAAAAATCAAAGTTGACCTTCGTGTGACCTTGAAAATTAACGCCAAGGTCACCATCATATGTCCCTCTACGAACCCTACAACTTTTATTTGATTTTTTTTTGCTATGTTGCTCACGCAGCGAGATATTTGGGGTGGCAATTTAAAATGGAACACCCTGTATAATTAAAGGGCTTGGAAGTACAACAGTTCAAGTGCATTTTTTGTGGTTTTGGTACAATCGACTTTGATATTATTCGAATATTACATTCAACAAGAAAAAGGTTTTCAAAATTGGTTAATAAATAAGGGAGATGTTTACCAAGATGTATTAAAATAAAAGCGTCAATATTCGAGGAGGAGTCGATGCGGCTCTGACTTTTTAAGTGGTAAAAACAATTTCAGTTTTTCTTTCTCAGTGCGCCCTGTACAGAAATTAAAAAAAAATGCGATAGGTTTTGAAAAATTAGAAAATACAAGTTAAAAAATGGTGATGTGGCCATCATGTTACTTTCTCCGACTTTATATTTACGTTTTAATGGGTTTATTTTCAATTGAAATCATATTTTAAATGTACATCGAGCGTTGCGTAAACTCGGGTGAAACTGACGTTTAAAACGTCAAAATCATGAAATATGGAAAAATTATACTTCAAATTCAAAAACTCGGTTTACTCAAAAACTAACGAGATTTCGAAAAAAACTTATTCTTTAGAAGTTGTTCATTTTTCTACAACTATTATTGACATAAATTTGCTGTAACTATTATCGTTTCATAATTATAAACCAAAAATTTTAAAAAAATTAATAAATTTTTTTCTCGAATAAAAATGATTTTATGAAAAATATTTTTAAGGAAAAGATGTTAATTTCTTTGTTGTCTTCGATGTTTGTTTCAAAGTTTTTGTGATATTTTTCATATTTAAGAAAATATTGACAAAAAACAAAAAACAGTCAAGGTTAACTCCCACTTCCGGTGTACGAAATTTTACCAAAAGCTTTTCAGTTCTTCGGATTATCAAATAAGACGTATGTTTAAAGTTTCATATCAATTGCTCTATTAGTTTTTGAGATACAGCGCACACAGCCAGACACACACACACACACAGACACAACATTTTTTTTTCCAGAAATTGTTGAAATGGCATCTAGGGATCCCAAAACGGATATTTCCGTAAAAAAAAATTTTGAAAAAAAAATCACGATCACAATACTTTCTCGTACTTCGTAACGGAGAAAGTAAAAATTAAATTAAAAAATAACAAAACAATATAAGATTATAAAAAAATCTATGAAATGAGGTATCAGAAATGGAACTTCGCTGTTTAAAATTTGAAAGTTGGGGTTGCTATCGCTTAAGGGATGAAGGATGGGGTGTTAAAAATTATTTATTAACGGATTTCGAAAAACTTTTTCTTGTTGTGTTCAACATAAAAAAGCTAACAAATGAGGTATTCGAAAGAATAGTTTGATATTTAAAATTTTAAAGTTGTGGTTTCTAGCGGTTAGTGGTGGAGGGTTGAAAATTACATTTTTAAATGATCATTTAAAAATAAAAATCGACTCGTCCGAGCATTTTTTTAAATATATTTTTGAAAGATTTTATGGAATTTGTTTTACTTTCAGGAAACACCACAGTATATATTTTTCCAACCAAAATTTTTAAATTAAAAATTCCCTGAAACATGAATAAAAAATAAATAGGGGAGCTAATAATTACACATGCACTGTATGTGTAATGCGCCTAAAGTATGGAATATATTCAGTAAAACCGAAATAAAATACTTTTGGAAAAAATTCTCGAACACGGCGATTTTGCTTTTTAAAAATACACATTTTTGCATGAAAATCGATTTTTAGTCGTCATTTGTTTTTGAGTAATGACGTCATCCATTTTGGTTTTAAATGACAACCCCCAATTTTTGTTCTTGATTTTGAGAGATCTTTTCATTGTCGAACTGGCAGAATAAAAATATTGCCATCTTACATAAGAAATTTTTCGAGCAAATGACAATTGAAGGTGCGAACTTGACATCTAGAGTTTTTGCAAAATGATCTTGTTCCAGCGCTTTTTTTTCCAAACAAAAATGATCTTGACCTTCCATACATACAATATGGTTTCAGCAAGATGGTGCAACCCCGCACTATGCGCGTTTTTTGGACAATTGCATTCCGAATAGGTAGATTAGCAGGTGAGGACGGATAGAATAGCCCGCGAAAGAGATAAATGCGCAGAATTAGCCTGGAAAATATTCAAAATATTTAAGAAGAATTTCTACATGTTCGATAAAAAAAAAATAAAAAAAAAATAAAAAAACGCGCCTAGTGCAGGAATGCGCCGTTTTGCTGAAACCATATTGTATTATATAAAAGGTGAAGATCGTTGTTGTCTGGAAAAATTGCTACAAGCGCTGGAACAAGGTAATTTTGAAAAAATTCTAAATATCGAGTTCTCACCTTCAATTGTCATTTACTCGAAAAATGTCTTATGTAACATGGCAACATTTTTATACCTCCATTTCGACAATGAAAAGATCTCTCAAAATAGGGGGTTGCCATTTAAAAACAAAATGGCTGACGTCATTACTCAAAAACAAATGACGACTGAAAATCATCAAAAAATGTGTATTTTTATAAAAGAAAATCGACGTGTTCGAGGATTTTTTCCAAAAATATTTTATTTCGATTTTACTGACTATATTCCATACTTTAGGCGCGCACTGTATTTAATTTTACATGTTAAATTCCTATGTTCGTCCCTTATCTCAGACACACGGTATAGAAAAGTACTGATAAAAAAAAAACAAAAAAAAAGGTTAAACGAAACACCTACGTTTCGTTTCAAATTTCCAAAACAACGTCCACAGACGGACAGAAACACACACACAGATATTTTTCATGGTCGGAATCTGGGGACCTCAAAACGTCGATTTCAGCTATAATTTCATGTTCGAAATTTTTTTTCCGTAGTTCATACCAGAGACTTGATTTTGTGAACTGCTTCTCAAGCTCTGACTTAGTGAAAAGAGTCGACTGGAAGAGTCAGCTCATGACTCAGCTAAATAATTTATTTGAAAAAGTAAAAAGTATCTGTAACATAAAGTGAAGACCTAAAAAGACCCTCACTTCCAAAAATGCCGCCAATACGCTTCTTTGGCTCATCGTCAAAATCAAAATATCGTTTTGAGATGAAGCTGAGAGCCAAAAATAAGTCATCGCTTTCAAAATTGCTCCAGTACATTTTTACGTGCCTTTAAAGAGCTAACTCATTGTACAAACATCTTTGACATATTTTCAAAAATGTTACAATATGTCCCGTGCATACAGTGGAGAGCTAAAAAATAATTCAAAATTTCCCCTTTCAAACCATACTTTCTGCACAAATCCAAATCCAAAATGACCTTTATATTGTCAACCAACTCACTTCACTCACTTGATTCTTTCGAGTCGGATCACTCAAGAGTTGCTCATCTCTAGTTCATACGAAATTTTTATTTTTTTTATTTTTGTATTTAGTACATAAAATAGGTGTTTTTTTTTTTGTTGCGCATGAGAATGTCGAGACAGTGAGGTTGAGACAAAAAACAAAAGCCATTTTAAAACGCCAAAAAACACCAATTTTGCACACGTAATAAAACAATATTTTTTCTGCAACTGTTCAAATAAGAATATATCGAAATATTGAAAATTTGGGTATATTTTTCCCAACCAAATAATATTTCCAGTGAAAAACTGTGAATACACCTTATTTTCGATGAATAATATTTTTCACTCGTGAAAAAAATTTGTTCAAGAAAATCTTATAATATACCCATTATTTAATTTTACGGGCAGCATAAATGGGATACATTTAACACTCAAATTCATTAAACACGCGCTTTGATTAACATAACGCGATTTATGATAATAATTTTGTTTACCCTGTTAAATCAGTGGCGGCTCGTGAAACATATTGATGGTAGATCCACATATACAATATACCACACCTCCTTTTTTGAAGAAAGAAAGAAATAATGATTTATCTTCCTGGACCAAAATAACTGGCGAAAAAGTGTTTTAAGAGTTAATTAAACATTCTTGCTGAGCTTGAAACTACAGGTAGTGCCATGGCTCCTTGGCTCTATATAACGACCCGCCCATGCCTAACATAAAAGTTAAAAACATTTATGATACCTCACTCGGAACATCCCCATTTCACCTTTAAAATACAAAAAAACGAGACTACATGAAATTCGGCTAAAATCGAAGTAAATCACAACGACTGTCATTTAAAATTACTTATAATTATCAGGACTTTAATATTTAAACAAAAAATCAATATATTCTGAAAATGGTTTTTGAGTTATTTAACTGAAAATTCGAGGCTGTCAATTTATTTAATCAAATATTTGGAATATTTTAATTAAAATCGAAGCAAATTACAACGTACTTATCAGTCAAAACTTATCATTATCAGAACTTAAATATTCAAACAAAATATCAAAACATTTTGGGGATGTTTTTTGAATTATTCAACTAAAAACTCGAAAATATTATTTTTTGAACAAATATTGGGAAACAGTGAAATTTCGTTTAAAATAAAACAAATCACAATGAACTGTTACTCAAAATCACTTATTAATATCAGGGCTTTAATATTCATGGAGAAGATCAAAACATTCTGCAGATTGATCTTTTCAACTTGGAACTTGAAAATGTTAATTTTTTATATTAAATCTTGAGAAAAAGTGAAAATGCGTTTAAAATCAAAACAAATCATAATAACCGTCACTCAAAATCACTTATTATTATCATTAAAAAGATTAAAACATTCTGCAGATGGTTTTTGAGTTGACTAAAAACTTGAAAATATTCATTTTTTGGAACAAATAGTGGGAAAAAGTAAAATTTCGGCTAAAATCAAAACAAATCACAACGGACTGTCACTCAACATTACCCACTAATATCAGAACTTTAATATTTGTGCAAAATATCAAAAAATTCTGAAGATTTTTTTTTGTTATTTGACTAAAAACGCGAAAATGTCAATTTTTGTAACAAATATTGGGAAAAGGTGAAATTTCGGTTAAAATCAAAGCAAATCACAATTAACTTTTTCTCAAAATCACTTATCCAATATTAGGGCTTTAATATTTATGTAGAAGATCAAAATATTCTGCACATTGATTTTGAGTAATTCAACTAGAAACGAGAAAATGTTAATTTTTTGTAATAAATCTTGAAAAAAAATTGAAATTTTGTTTAAAATATTAGCAAATCGCAATGAACAGTCACTCAAAATCACTTATCAATCAAGGCTTCAATATTTATGCAAAATATTCAAGCATTCTGCAGATGGTTTTTGAGTTGCTCAACTGAAAACTAGAAAATGTCAATTTTTTGGAACAAATGTTTGGAAAGCTAAAATTTTGGTTCAAATCGAAGAAAATTACAACGAACTGCCAAATTATTTATCATTATCAAGATTCTAATATTCAAACAAAAGATCAAAATATTCCGAAATTGGTTTTAGAGTTATTCAACTAAAAACTTTAAAATATCAGTTGTTTGTAACACAAATTGAGGAAAAGTGAAATTTCGGTTAAAATCAAAGGAAATCACAACGGGCCGTCACTAAAAATCACTTATCAATATCAGGGCTTTAACCACTTCGCGCCCATGCTGCTTTGATTTAATCCCAGAGTTGATGAAAAATTACTTCTTTGTTGTTGTTACCTTTTTCTACGAAATATTATTTCACTGTCACAAACTTACCCATTTATGCAAAAAATTATGAAAAAAATATTCCATAGATGGCGCTAAAGGAGTAATTTTTTGTACAATGTTTTTATTTTATTTTTTTGCTTGTTGCCACATGTGGCAACCTGGGCGTGAAGAGGTTAATACATTTTTTTTTCGGACATACGGAGCAGATTTTTCAGAAATACTTTATCATAGTCGCATTGCTAAAGGCCGTACCTAACATTAGAGGCCGCTCGTAGAACATGTTGATGGTATTTATACAATATACCCCTCTTTCTAATTTAATTAAAAATTCTTGCTGAGCTTGAAACTACAGGTGGTGCCATGGCCCCTTGGCTCTATATGACGAGTCGCCCCTGTGTTTAATACTTTTTTTAACTTTGATTTTAAAATTTTTCAATTTTAATTGTGATTACAACTTTAATTTTGATTTTAATTTTCGTGAACAAAGTATAGTGTTCAATTGGCATATAATGGCTATTAATCACTCGAACGACTTTCCCACTCGCCTACGGCTTGTTCCGCATACATCGTTCTCGTAGATTATATGCTCGTTGTACAATATACTATTTCACACGTGAAAAAATATTCTTTTCGCGTGTAAAGGATATTTTTAATGTGTTAAAAAATGGCAAACTTCGCATTCTGTTAGCGATGCGTCAATGTCACGTCACCCTTATCTGATTGTTGTACAAAAAAAAAAAACTGTTTTGGACATTTCGTGACGCTCTTGAGTTTATAGCGCGATCCTCACATATTATAACACATTTCAACATGACCAGTTAATGAATAATCGAAGATAAATTTCTTATTAGTGTAGCATCGCCTTATCTTAAGAATGTAAATCAAAATACTTTAAAATTGATTCACGCTCAGCACAAAAAAACGTAATAAACTGAAATTATTTCAATTCATCACATAAAACGTAATAAAACAATGATTCACGTTAGTTCACTCAACGCATTTGATTACGTAAATCAACAATGTTTGGAGACAACACAGACCCAGATTCACCGGAACATAAATACAGGCTAATTATAACTAGATGACTCGAAATCGGTCAAAATTGCAAAGCGGAAATATTTCAAAATATTTCTTTTTCAATTTCAGTTGAGGAGATTCACCAATTTTGCAACCTCGAAATCCCACCATTTTTAAAAACTTACGTAAGGTGCTAAATATTTCTATGGCCAATAGACACACAAATCACATGGGCGAAAAGATTAAAAATACACCGGTGTCGATTTTGGAGCACTGTCCGACCTATCTCAACTGCACAATTGATGATGAATTCGGTTAGGATTAAACCCGGTTTATTTCGAGCACGGCGTATTTTAATTCCAATGCCAAAATTCGTTACATAAACGCGTTTTAATTGCGAATCGCACTTACCGGAATCTCTCGAGTACTTGAAGCTGGTGTCAAGAAAAAACATTTCAAAGCCACATCACTATTATTTTCTACCTGTTAACGCGACTGTTTGGTTAGTTATGTTTCGCACCCGACCACCACGATGACTACTAACTCAGGTAGCTAATCTTTTAATCCTTGCTGGCGGGGAGGAGGGGGATAATGGTTTGGAATTGTTAATAATTGCAAATGGTATGGAAATTTCTCACAACAAAATCACGTCTGGACGTGTTATTATATTGTTCAACGGACTAATTAGTTTTAAAAAAATTACTTGCAAGATGGAGAGGGTATCCAACCGTGCCTTCTCATCAGCGTCGCGAAATAATGTTGAAGCATTTGCATTTTTACTGCTGTGCTAAAATTAAAATTCCTTGAATTGCTTACATACGAAAAATAAAAATATAACGGCTCCGAATAGGAAACTCTGTAATTATTTAAATTAATCGCTACACTAACTGGAACTTCTGATTTATAAGGTGCAAATTTTGGTGTAGTCTATAATTAAGGTGGGAAGGAAGATTTTCGATTTGGTAATAATAATTCAAAATAAATCTAAGGATTGAATACAGGACGGCAAACGTAACTTGCCTTTGCGCAGTGGCAAAATTGTGGGCGGAACCTTCGAAGGGCGCTCTCGATAGATTTCGTGAAGAGTTCGCGCGCCTCTTACATTCATTTACAAAAGTGGCAGTGCATTAATTATGTTGAAGAGAGCGCCCGATAGAGTTGTAAATGAATAGCGCACGCTTACTTATTACAGAGACTGTACTCGGCCGGCAGCAGAGAGAGAGAGAGAGAGAGCTTTCGCTTCCTCTCTGCGCGTCTGGCCAACTTACATTTACTGTCCTGTACATGACAATCGTCGGACTTAATACAAAAACATGTAAACAATTGGAAAAATTTCAGAATCTTAAATAAACAAATAATAATTTCCTAATTTTCACCCATGACATTGTGTCAAATACTTTAAAAACTGAAATTTCAAGCTTGTATAGCCGATTTACGTTAAAAAAACCGTAAATTTCTAGCTGAAAGTTAAAAATATAAATTATGACATTATGTCAAATACACTAAAAACTGAAATTTCAAGCTTCTATAATCGATTTACGATGAAAAACAGTAAATTTGAGCTGAAACTTTAAAATGGCATTTATGACACTATGTCAAATACTTTAAAAACTGATCATTTAAGCTTGCATAACCAATTTACGCTGAAATAGCAGTAAATTTCTGGAAAAAAACTTAAAAATGTCATTCATAGCATTATGTCAAATACAATAAAAACTGAAATTTCAAGCTTGTATAACCGATTTACGTTGAAAAACCCGTAAATGTCTAGCTGAAACTTAAAAATATCATTTATGAAATTATTTCAAATACATTAAAAACTAATATTTCAAGGTTGTATAACCGATTTACGATGAAAAAATGGTGATGTGGCCATCATGTTACTTTCTCCGATGGTATCATCATATTTACACGTTCATGTTTTATTTTCTATTTAAATCATATTTTAAATGTAAATCGAGCGTTTTGTAGACTCGCGTGAAACTGACGTTTAAAACGTCAAAATTATAAAAGGGAAAAATTATACCTTAAATTCAAAAACTCAGTTTACTTAAAAACTAAAGAGATTTCGAAAAAAATGTATTCTTTATAAGTTGTTCATTTTGGCATTTTCTACATTTTTTATTAATATAAATTTGCTGTAACCATCATCGTTTCATAATTATAAACCAAAAATAATAAAAAAACAATTAATTTTTTTCTCGAATAACAATGATTTTATGAAAAATGTTTTCAAACAAAATAAGCTCATTTCTTTGTTGTCTTCAATATTTGTTTAAATATGTTTGTAATATTTTTCATATTCAAGAAAATATTGGCAAAAAACAAAAAATGGTTAAGGTAAACAGCCACTTCCGGTTTTACGACATTTTACCAAAAGCTTTTCAGTTCTTCGGATTATCAAATAAGTCGGATGTTCAAAGTTTCATATCAACTGCTCTATTAGATTTTGAGATACAGCGCGCACAGACACACACACACACACACACTTTTTTTTTTCAGAAATTGTTGAAATGGCATCTAGGGACCCCAAAACGGATATTTCCGTAAAAAAAAAATTTGAAAAAAAATCACGATCACAATACTTTCTCGTACTTCGTAACGGAGAAAGTAAAAAACAGTAAATTTCTAGCTGAAACTTTAAAATGCCATTTATGACATAATATCAAATACTTTGAAAACTGATATTTTAAGCTTGTATAACCGATTTACGTTGAAAATCGTAATTTCTAGCTGAAAGTTAAAAATATAAATTATGACATTATGTCAAATACATTAAAATCTGAAATTTCAACCTTGTATAACCGATTTACATTGAAAACTCCGTAAATTTCTAGAAGAAACTTATAAATGTCATTTATGTCATTTTGTCAAATACTTTAGAAACTGAAATTTCAAGTTTGTATAACCGATTTACGTTGAAAAACCCGTAAATTTCCAGCTGAAACTTAAAAATATCATTTATCACAATATGTCAAATATATTAAAAACTGGAATTTCAAGATTGTATAAGATTTACGTTTAAAAATGGTAAATTTCTATCTGGAAGTTACAAATGTCATTTATGACATGACAACTTCATTCCAAACTGGAATTTCAAGCTTGTACAGGGTGTTTCAGAGCTCTGGGAATGGTCAATCACGTGCTTATTTTTCAAAATTTCGAAAAATGTTTTATAAGAAAGTTGTGCATAATAGTGAGCTGCACGCCCTAAAAATATTTGAATTTATACAGGGTGTCTCATAAAAGTTACAGACCAAACTTATGTTTTTTTTTAAATGGAACACCCTGTATTTTTTGTTATTTTTGAATATGAAACAAATAAAGGTGAGTTACTTCAATACTCCCTATACCTATTGTTGGATGTTTTCGAAATATTTGAAGATTTGTTGAAATGCATGGTCTGGGTGAAATTTTATTTTTGCCCAAGTGATTAACGTTGAACGATTAAAATTATTTCTATTATTTGGTTGAAGGTTCGAACTATAGAGCCAACCATGATTTCATGCAAAAAATTATACAGGGTGATAAAAAAAATGCGGTAGAAAAACCCAACTTATAAAGTTGAATAACTTCGTTTTTTTCAAATGGCACACCCTGTATTTAGTAACGTATTCTCAAGTAGAATCCAATTATCTTTCAGATTATAATAATTATTCCTGATATGATAATCGCCGAATACAAGAAAACTATTGAGATTAGGAACAGGGAACCCTTATACAATCTGTAAAATTAAGTCTTACAAAGACTAAAAACAAATAACTTATGGAAACTACTTCAGACTAACTTGAGGTTAAATATATTTTTTTAAATTCAAATTTAGCAGGTTTGAATAATTTATTTGCAAGTTGTAAGAGAGCAGTAAAAAAATACAAATTATTTTCCAAGAAAATTACTTTGCAAATAATAAGGTAATCCGCAAATGTTGAATATTCAAAAATTCAACAGTTCCGAAAACTGATAAAATGCTTTTGTTTTTGTTCTATTCAAATGATAAAGGAAATGTCTATTAATAAATGGATATGCTAATAAAAATACATTATTTATTACGAAATAAATCACCTCCAATATTCAACATTATGTTTTATACAATTAAAAGTATGAAGTGAACTTGATTTAGAATTTATATTAAACGTTTGGAAAGCAAAAAAATGGTACCTTTTAATTAAAATCAATGTACCTGCAACAAGTTAAGGGTTTCCATTTTTGATTGCAAATACATTATATATTTTTTTTCACAAACGGGAGAGAAATTCGATTTCTCAGCCGTCGAAATCGTGAGAGAATAGTAGATTATATATCAAGGGAGGGAAGTGCGTGATTTTTCCCGAGGGCGAAAGCCTGAGGGATACAATGCACCGAGGAAAAAATACCATTCTCACCCGAGATATATACCGGGTGTAACTAAATTCTGGTAGACCCCAAATATCATTTGCATTTTTACTTATATCTTTATGAAATTTAGTATGATATTTTTAGGGCATAAAGTGCGTCGACATGTCTACTTTTAATAAAAATTCCACTTCCGGTTTAACCGGAAATAACCATAACTTTTCTATTTCAAATGGAACACCCTGTATATTTTTACATAGTTTTATTCGCCTCTAAATTCTGACTTCAGAGATCATATATGATATTTTGTTTATTAGTTTATTGTTTAAATTTAAATTAAATTTTAACAAAAATCAAATTTAAATTGAATTTAAACAAAAAATTAATAAACAAAAGGTTACCTATGATACATCTCTGAACTCAGAATTTAGTGACGAATTTATTTATGTAAAAATATACAGGGTGTTCCATTTAAAAAAGAAAAGTTAAAGTAACTTTCGGTTAAACCGGAAATGGAATTTATATTAAAAGTGTACATATTGACACACTTTATTCTCTTAAAATACAATACTAAATTTGACAAAGACTTATGGAAAAATGCAAATGTTTTTTGGGGTCTATTATTTGCATTTTTACAAAAAAAAAATTATGAAATTAAGTATAATGTTTTTAGGGAATAAAATGTGTCGACAAGTCTACTTTTAATAAAAATTCCACTTCCGGTTTAACCGGAAATGACCATAACTTTTCTATTTTAAGCGGAACACCCTATATATTTTTACATAAATAAATTCGTCATTAAATTCTGAGTTCAGAGATGTATCATAAGTGACCTTTTGTTTGTTGGTTGTTTGTTTAAATTCAATTTAAATTTTGATTTTTGTTAAAATTTAATTTTAATTTAAACAATAAACTAATAAACAAAATATCATATATGATCCTCTGAAGTCAGAATTTAGGTGGCTTATTCTGAAATGAATACCCTCTCTCTCTAAAACAAATGAACTGATATCAATTATTTTTGCTTTGCTGGATAGTATTTTTTATGCCCTTTAAAATGAGCTATCGCACAATAGGGGGTGCTATTTAAAATTATAAAGATGGGGTGGCTGGGGGTGAAAGATAAAATTCTAAAAACGGTGTTTTTTAAGTTCCCCCTCGAAAACAAAATTGACGTATTTTTTCTTAAAACCGTAACTACTTCAAATCCAAAGTTATTCAGGGTGGCTCCTTTTGAAATGAAGACCCTGTATATATAAACTACTAGTTTTACCATTTGTAACTCTGAACTTATAATAATTACCTACATTATTATATTTGTTATTGAATTATATTCGTTAGTAATATGCTACATAAAGAAGTTTCCGAAAAAAAAAATCAAATCAAATCCTCATTGTCTGTAAAAAGTCTTTGTTGGGTTAACAAAAAAAAAAATACAAACAATTTTCCAAGCATTGATGTAAAAAAAATCGCGGTTTAGATGGTTTCGCAATAGTATGCAATTTTAACAACTTTTTTAATTACTCCTCATGAAGTGTGAAGAAATAAATATGTTTCAAATTTTACAATTGAATCTCTGAAAATGTTTCCCTACACACCCTCATCACTACTTTCGGAGACGTTTATTAATTAATTGAAAGCAAATGCGTTGTTCCCGCTATTAAAACGAAACTTATTCTTCCCTTCTCCGTGGCGGAGCGGTTACACTCCTGCTTTCGGTGCGAGGCGTCGTGGGTTCGAATCCCACGCTCGGGCGGTAGCTTTTATTAACGAAACGTTATCGTTCGGGTCCATGGTTGTTTAGTGTTTGTCCCATTCATTATGCAAATGAATTCTCAAATATTAAAATGACCGTTACTGGCCGTACAACAAATCGTTTACGCCAAATCCCTCATAGTCATTCACTCTCCTTAACCCGCAATTCCATCAAACATCCTTCCTTAAAAAAAAAAAAATTCTTCCCTTAATTGTGTTTCGTAGTAATTTAAAAAAAAAACTGTTAATTTTCAACATATCAGGGCCTTGAGCTGAGTGGGTTCGATTCCCCGAACGGGGGCACATATCGTTTCCAATATATTCCCAAAAATTAAAATAATTGATGATGGCAATGGTCTAGTACCAACGCCAGGCGTAAAAGCCGAAAAATGTGCCTACGTGCACAACTGCACAAAGCCGTCCGGTAGCCAGGGATTAACCTAATTCCGAGAAGGATCATAAATTATGAGCAGCTTTCATAATTGGAATACCTACAGTTACAGATATATTATTCAGATGCACGTGACCGGGTGCTTACGAAGGTATTATCTCTTAATAATGGATAAATATTTACGATAGAATAGTTAATTAGGTCAGTGTAAGAGGATTATTCCTTTGTTCATCAAAATTTCGGGTAGAACTTTTGTTTATTTGCTTCTGCATATTTCCGTAAACAGAGTATCCTACAAATAGGACAGTACCGGGTGTGGCACTTAAGACGCCTCGGACCATAGTTCCTTTACGATAAAAGCTATCGAAAAAAATCTAAGAACAAAGTGGTGCACAGTTACCGTCGCTATGTTTCAAAAATATTTCTAATCATCAGTGGCGTGCCGTACTCCAGTGGCGTACCAAACTTATGTTTTTTTTAATGGAATGCCCTATTTTTTATTGCAGATTTGGAAAGTGCTCGACGAGTACTTATTTTTTTATCTAACATGTTATACCCTTCACTTTAGCGGTTTCGCTGTTATAACCCCTTCTTTCAAAATTGCGCCCCATTTTTGAGATTTTTTTGTAGAGAAACTAATTGACGCCGGCGCCTAAATTTTGAATTGAGGTACAGGTTAAGACCTCGTATACCTTCACATAATTTTTTTTCGGGTAATTTATGGAAAAAAAATAATTTTTGATTGATCTTCGCATGTTGTTATGCAATGTGTAATTTTTTTACACCAATGAAAAATTTAGAGTTTTGGCTGTACAACGCCGTAATTTTTTTAGGGGGGTGCCATTTGAAATTTTCGGAAAAAATGACAACATGCGAAGATCAATAAAAAAATATTTTTTTTCCATAAATTACCCGAAAAAAAATTATGTGAAGGTACACGAGGTCTTAACCTGTACCTCAATTCAAAATTTAGGCGCCGGCGTCAATTAGTTTCTCTACAAAAAAATCTCAAAAATGGGGCGCAATTTTGAAAGAAAGGGTTATAACAGCGAAACCGCTAAAGTGAAGGGTATAACATGTTAGATAAAAAAATAAGTACTCGTCGAGCACTTTCCAAATCTGCAATAAAAAATAGGGCATTCCATTTAAAAAAACATAAGTTTGGTACGCCACTGGAGTACGGCACGCCACTGATGATTAGAAATATTTTTGAAATATAGCGACGGTAACTATGCACCACTTTGTTCTTAGATTTTTTTCGATAGCTTTTATCGTAAAGGAGCTATGATCCGAGGCGTCTTAAGTGCCACACCCTGTATACAGGGTGTCTATAAAGTCTTACAACGGGTATTTTCGGAAACGGTTGGGTAGATCGAAAAATCGGCCATCGTTTTTGGGGCACACTTTTTGTCAACCTGGAAAATTTCAAATGGAAAGGTATATAAGTTTGTCGTTCGAAAGATCTGAATAAAAAACGTTGGTCCCAGGTCGATACACCCTACCAGTCATGAACGGCGAGAGGGTTAAGTTTGTGTATAAAATTCCTTTCTTTACCAAAATTTCCTATACACAGTTATTACTTAAAATACCGTTCTGTGCTTTTTCTGACGTGATACATTTCTGCGCATGTGTAGGCACAGAAACAAGAACAGAACGGCATTTTGTGCTCCCAAAAGCAATGGGTTACAAGTTCGCCGATTTTTCGATTTACATAAACGTTTTTGAAAAAATGACCGTCCATAAGAAATAAGAAACTTGATATTGGTTCAAAAGAAACGAAACATGTTACAACTAAAAATCTTATGCCATCTATTAGATAATAAAAAAGTGTTATAAGGACGCCTTTACCGTTTTGAAATATCACCTCAAATAACGAAGATATATAAGGAAAAAACGAATTTTTTTTTTCAGTTTTTTTGACTTAACTCGAAAACAAAACAATTTAAGTAATTTTTTTCAGTGGATTATTAATCAGCATAAAATTCTGCAAAAGTGCCAAATTTGAGATCCCCATGGTGAGCCTCGAATTTGAAACACTCTGTATATTTTAAAATTTACTTTACTTTTTTTAACATACAAAATTAATTAACCCACGTGAATCGTTCAAGTGCAAAAAATACGACTATTTTGCTCGGTAAATCATTCTCCACTTAAACCCATTATTACCCAGAGTCGATTATTGCCCAATTGCTTGAACTTCCACGTTTGTAAAAGTCTTAAACATTTGTACTTTCATTTTTACAGCTTGGCAATAGAAAAATACATTTCGCACTCACAATAATTCAGTATTTCGCAAGAAGAATATATTTTTTTGTGAAAACCTAAATGCTGCTCCTTTGTAAATTCAACTGCCCTTTCACGAAAAAACAATCGAGTGCAATCGTGAATAAATAACAATCACGATTTGCAGAATCAATAGATTCTAGGTCAAATTGTTGTGCATTTAGCCATTATGCGCAGTCAGCATAAAGATGTACAAATTGATAAACAGGTATCGACTAAAAAAACAATGATGTTTACTAGCTGGATATTGTAAGTTTGGCATGCTATATGAAACGATATAATAAATATAATGTTATCCAAGATAAAATTATATTAAATAGTTATTTGTTCAACTACTACAAGACATTTTCAAAACCGTACCAAGGCTTTTACGCAAAGGTTACATATAAACATTTATAATAAAGCACTTTTCACTTTGTTTTGAATAACGTAGATATTTATTCTTGTGACTAAGTTTCGTTAACTACGGTTACCATTTACAAACAATAATAAATATCTATGTTATACAAAACAAAGTGAAGAGTATGTTAATATATTATTCAACACGTATAACGAAGTAGAAGCTTCCATTATAAACAATACATATATAAAAATTTTCTACTATTGAACAAATTACAGAATGTATACACATATATTCTACGTTTAACGGTGTTTGGAACATTTATATTCCAATAGTAATTTCCGTTTCCCCGTCAGCAACTAACAACACTGATGAGACTTGAAAGGTCGAAATCTTTCAGTAGGTGTTCTGATGGGGAAACAATATTTATTGTTTACAGAATTTATATTTTAAGTATTACAATTACTCTACGTTGTCGTTACAAGGTGTAATTAGACGTACAACATTTTGTGCTGTGACATTAAATGTCAGGTGCGTGATCATACCATAAAATTATTTTCAGAAGAAGAAAAACAATAACAGGTTATCGTTGCACATAAACAAGAACAATAACAATCAGTCCGCACCTCGTTATTCACTTTAGGAGCGCCAAAGACCAAATTTATTTCATTTTCTTTATTCTTTACCTTCGCTGCGCCCAACGTCAGTTTATTTCCTTCATCACGATTTTTTTCCATTTGATTGCCCATCATTCAATGTATATTTTAATGTTTCCATTGCATACAAATCCATTCACTACCTATCAAGCTAGTCCCTAATTATTACACAAATCCGTGAAAGGCTGCGTAAAGCAATCTCTCGAATGATCTTTGGGATTGTAGTCACGAACTACAGCTGACCAATTACGGTAGATTGGAAGGCAGCATTCGAGTGAGAGTTTACTTTTCGGAGAGAATATATTATACTCTTTAATAGTAATCATTTTAAAATAAAATACTCAACTTGCAGTCGCTTTCTTAATCACGGGTCATTTATTTCTAAGGTAAACCAGTTGAGATTTGAAAGGCTCTTGAATTGGTTTCTAGTTAGCATTCTACTATGCTAATTAAATTATTCTTTAGCATAATATATTTGAAAGTGATACAATTGTTTACGGAATAATTATAGTTGAATATGGAAATTTTAACAAGAATATATTAAAGCTGTACAAAATAATCGCGTACTGTTATTGATTAAGTTATTTTGATAATAGCGTTGTGAAATAGCAACTAAACTGCAAAATAAAAAGGTACTTTGTAAAGTACGAACTACTCGTCCATAAACAAAAGAATTAACAAGTCGTTGATTTTCAAATTCAGTCTAATTGTGGACAACCAGGTAATCACCCAGGGGCGGCTCGTTATATAGAGCCAAGGAGCCATGGCACTACCTGTAGTTTGAAGCTAATCAAGAATTTTTACTTTCTCCGTTACGAAGTACGAGAAAGTATTGTCATCGTGATTTTTTTTTCAAAAATTTTTCTTACGGTAATATCCGTTCTGGGGTCCCTAGATGGCATTTCAATAATTTCTAGATTTTTTTTTGTGTCTGTGTGTGTGTGTGTGTGTGTGTGTGTGTGTGTGTGTCTGTCTGTCTGTGCGCGCTGTATCTCAAAAACTAATAGAGCAATTGATATGAAACTTTGAACATCCGACTTATTTGATAATCTGAAGAACTGAAAAGCTTTTGGTAAAATTTCGTACACCGGAAGTGGGTGTTTACCTTAAGTGTTTTTTGTTTTTTTCAAATATTTTCTTAAATTTGAAAAATATTACAAAAACATTTAAACAAACTTTAAAGACAACAAAGAAATGAACATCTTTTGCTTGAAAACATTTTTTATAAAATCATTTTTATTCGAGAAAAAAATTTATTAATTTTTAATTTTTTGGCTTATAATTATAAAACGATAATAGTTACAGCAAATTTAAGTCAATAATAATTGTAGAGAATGCTAAAATAAACAACTTATAAAGAATAAGTTTTTTTCGAAATCTCTTTAGTTTTTGAGTAAACTGAGTTTTTGAATTTGAAGTATAATTTTTCCATCTTTCATAATTTTGACGTTTTAAACGTCAGTTGAAAATAAACCATGAAAGCGTAAATATAAATGATACCATCAAGTCGGAGAAAGTAACATGATGGCCACATCACCATTTTTACTTTCTCCGTTACGAAGTACGAGAAAGTATTGTGATCGTGATTTTTTTTTCAAAATTTTTTTTTACGGAAATATCCGTTTTGGGGTCCCTGGATGCCATTTCAACAATTTCTGGAAAAAAAAATGTTGTGTCTGTGTGTGTGTGTGTGTGTGTGTGTGTGTGTGTCTGTGTGTGTGTGTGTGTGTGTGTGTGTGTGTGTGTGTGTGTGTGTGTCTGTCTGTGCGCGCTGTATCTCAAAAACTAATAGAGCAATTGAAATGAAACTTTGAACATACGTCTTATTTGATAATCCGAAGAACTGAAAAGCTTTTGGTAAAATTTTTTACACCGGAAGTGGGTGTTTACCTTAACTGTTTTTTGTTTTTTGCCAATATTTTCTTAAATATGAAAAATATCACAAAAACATTTAAACAAATATTGAAGACAATAAATAAATGAAATTATTTTGTTTGAAAACATTTTTCATAAAATTATTGTTATTCGAGAAAAAATTATTATTATTTTTTAAATTTTTGGTTTATAATTATGAAACGATAATAGTTACAGCAAATTTATGTTAATAATAATTGTAGAGAATATCAAAATGAACAACTTATAAAGAATAAGTTTTTTTCGAAATCTCTTTAGTTTTTGAGTAAACTGAGTTTTTATATTTGCAGTATAATTTTTCCATGTTTCATAATTTTGACGTTTTAAACGTCAGTTTCATGCGAGTCTACAAAACGCTCGATGTACATTTAAAATATAATTTAAATAGAAAATAAACCATAAGAGTGTAAATATAAATGATGATACCATCGGAGAAAGTACCATGATGGCCACATCACCATTTTTTCAATATGCATTCCTATTGAGATGTATGTCTGTGCGCGCCGTATCTCAAAAACTACGACATGAATTAACATAGAACTTTGAACATAAGCCTTATTTGATAATCCGAAAAACTGAAAAGCTTTTGCTGAAATTTCATACACCTCAAGTATGCGTTAACTTTAGCCGTTTTTTGTTTTTCTCTAATAATTTTTTTAAAATGAAAAATATTACAAAGACATCTAAACAAATCTTGAAGGTAACAAAGAAATGAGCAAATATTTTTCAAAAAACAAACGTTTTATGAAAAAATAAAATTATCAATTTTTTTAACCATTTTTTTAAAACTATTTTTGGTTTATAATTAAGAAACGATAACAGTTCAAATTTATATTAATAATATTGGTACGTAATGATAAAAGGAACAACTTATAAACAATAAGTTTTTTCGAAATCTCTTTAGTTTTTGAGTAAACTGAGTTTTTGAATTTGAAGTATAATTTTTCCATCTTTCATAATTTTGACGTTTGAAACAACACCACAACAAGTTAGATGTACATACATTTAAATTGAAAAAATATAAAGTACAAATCAAAATTTCAGAACTTTTTTCACGACTTTTTTTAGGTCTTTTTAAGAACCTTTCTCTAGAACTTATTTTGCAGGACTTTTCTTCAAGACCATATTTTCAGGAAACATCTTTAACGATGTTTTTTTCAGGACTTTTCTTTTCTGAATTTTTTTCGAGACTCTTTTTTCAAGACTTTGTTTTGAAAACTTTTTGTTTTTGAGACTTCTTTTCTGAATTTTTTATCAGGACTATTTTTCACGATTTTTTAATGCCTTCTTCAGTTTTTTTCTAAGTCTTTTTGCAAGACTCTTTTAGGGTTTTTTTGCAGTGCGATTTTTTTAAAGCTTTTGAGTTGTTTTAGAACTTTTTTCAAGACTGAAAAGTTTTTGTTTGGGGCCTGTTTTGGGACTTTTTAATCTGAATTATTTTTTAATGCCTTTTTTCAGGTCTTTTTTTTGCTTTTTGCAAGACTTTTTTGGGATTTTTTTACAGGACAATGTTTTTAAAACTTTTGCTACGACTTTTTTCAGAAGTTTTTGTTTCAGAACCTATCTTTTTCGATTTTTTTTTCAGGGCCTTTTTTTAAGATTGTTTAAAAAATATTATGTTCAGGACCTTTTTTTGGGACTTTTTAATGCCTTTTATCAGATCTTTTCTAAGACTTTTGTCAGGACTATTTTCTGAGGTCTTTTTAGGACCTTCTCAAGGACTCTTTACAGGTTTTTTTTCAGAATTTTTTTAGGACTTTTTGCGGGAAATTTTTTCCAATTATCTTTCAGATTATAATAATTATTCCTGATATGATAATCGCCGAATACAAGCAAACTATTGAGATTAGGAACAGGGAACCCTAATACAATCTGAAAGATAATTGGATTCTACTTAAGAATACGTTACTAAATACAGGGTGTGCCATTTGAAAAAACGAAGTTATTTAACTTTATAAGTTCGGTTTTTCAATCGCATTTTCTTTATCACCCTGTATAATTTTTTGTATGAAATTATGGTTGGCTCTATAGTTCGAACCTTCAACCAAATAATAGAAATGGTTTTAATCGTTCAACGTCAATCACTAAGGCCAAAAATAAAATTTCACCCTGACCATGCATTTCAACAAATCTCCAAATATTTCGAAAACGGCAAACAATAGGTATAGGGAGTATTGAAGTAACTCACCTTTATTTGCTCTATATAATTCAAAAATGACAAAAAATACAGGGTGTTCCATAAAAAAAACATAAGTTTGGTCTCTAACTTTGTTATGAGACACCCTGTATAAATTTAAATATTTTTAGGGCGCGCAGCTCACTATTATACACAACTTTTGTTTAAAACATTTTTCGAAATTTTGAAAAATAAGCACGTGATTGATCGTTCCCAGAGCTCTGAAACACCCTGTATATATTTATATTTACACTTTTATGGTTTATTTCCTGTTTAAAATATATTTTAAATATACGTGAGCGTTTCGTAGGATCGGATGATACTGAAGTTTAAAACGTCAAAATTATGAAATAGAAAATGACAAAGTACACTTCAAATTCTAATAATTAATTTATTTAAAAACTAAAGAGATTTCGAAAAAAAGTTGTTCATTTTGACATTCTCTACAATTATTATTCATATAAATTTGATGTACCTATTACAGTTTTATAATTATAAACTAAAAATGAAAAAAAAATACATTTTTTCTCGAATAAAAATTATTTTATAAAAAATATTTTCAAACAAAAGATGTTCATTTCTTAGTTGTTTTCAATATTTATTTGAATGTCTTCGTAATATTTTCCATATTTCAAATTATTGAAAAACTTTTCAATTCTTCCGGTTGTCAATAAGTTCAAAGTTTCATTTTAATAGCTATATTAGTTGTTGAGATACAGCGCGCATGACAGACAGACAGACAGACGCACACATTTTTTTTTCAGAAATTGTTGAAATGGCACCCTAAAACGGATTTTCGTAAAAAAGAATTTTTTTTCACGATTACAATACTTTCTCGTACTTCGTAACGGAGAAAGTAAAAACTGTGTGTGTTTATGTCTTATTTGACAATCTGAAAAACTGAAAAGCTTTTGGTAAAATGTCGTACACCGGAAGTGGGTGTTTACCTTAACACATTAACTACCAAGCTATTTTTTATAAAATGGTCATACATTGTTTTTTTTGTTTTAAGTTATAATTTGTTTAGATATATAGAAATAATATATATATATATATATATATTTCATGGTTTTTTATTTGAATAAAAATTTATTTTATAAAAAAAAATTGAAAAAAAAAAATCACGATCACAATACTTTCTCGTACTTCGTAACGGAAAAAGTAAAAATATCTTCAGGCCAATCTGCAGCAATGTGCAGTAACGCCACGCCGGTCAGTCTGTAATGTAAAATGTACAAAAAGTGTGACCGGCGGCGCAGAATGATAGTTCTAAACTCAGTTTGCTGATGACCCCCACGGCCCCATTGGAATAACTAGGTGTCAGTCACCGGTGACCCCCATGGCGGTTAATGTGTTAAGCGTTTTTTGTTGTTTCAAAAAAAAAATTAAATATAAAAAATATTACTAAAACATTTAAACAAATATTGAAGAACACTAAGAAATGTATATCTTTTGTTTAAAAATATTTTTCATAAAATCAATGTTTTTCGAAAAAAATATTTCTTTTATTTTTTCATTCTTGATTTATAATTATGAAACGATAATAGTTACATCAAATTTATATGAATAATAATTGTAGAGAATGCCGAAATGAACCACTTATAAAGAATACGTTTTCCATTTTAACTACAAATCAAATCTTGGCAAAAGCAAAACTGCGTATTTTTTTGTAATAAATAAAATGAAAAACACCAAAACAGTGTAAGTAGATCAAATAAAATAAAACTACTGGAATTTCGAAAAAAAAGTCAAATTTTTCTTTTTGGAGCATTTTATTTGCCAAAAAATAGGTTTGTTAAAATGTAATCAAAACTGGGTGGAAGGGTGGTCAGTATCCTACGCTCCAATTACCAGAGGGAGGGCGTCAAGTAACTTTCTCTGATTTGATGCTGAAAAGGGGATCTTTCTGATTTTTTTTTTCGTGATGTTTATCGTCCCAAATGTCCAACAAATTAACAATAATTCGTAATTCGTTTGAAAATTGGTAAATTAAAAAAAAACAGAAGTGAATTTTAAAGAGTGATATTTTAGTAATTTTTTAGAATTTATTTTCCGCGATTTATAATGTTCAACAACGCGAAAATCAAAAACTTCAAATATCCGTATATCGTTCGAAAGTATGTGAATCTTTAAAAACAAACGTGCCTTTGGAGTGATATTTTAGCAATTGAATATAATTATTTTAGAATTTATTCGCCAGGGCATATATTTTTTTGTTTTTTTTTAATCAAAAGTTCAACAAATGGAAAAAAGAAATTTAAAAAAATCGCAACTCGTTTGAAAATTGGCGGATTTTAAAACACAAACGTGCAGTTTAAAGAGTGATATTTAGTAATTTAATACAATTTATTTTTTGCGGGTTATATTTTTAATGAATTGTTTTCACTGATAGGTCCCAAATGTTCACAACGCGAAAATCAAAAGTTACCAAAATTCGTATCTCGTTTGAAAGTACACGAATCTTTAAAAACAAACGTGCCTTTAGAGGAGTGATAGTTTAGCAATTAAATATAATTGTTTTAGAATTTATTCTCTACGGTACACACTTTTTGGATTTTTTTTATCAAATGTTCAACAAACGGTAAAATTCAATTAAAAAAAAAATTGTAACTAGTTTGAAAATTGGCGGATTTTAAAACACAAAAGTGCATTTTAAAGAGTGATATTTAGTAATTTAATACAATTTATTTTTTGCGGGTTATATTTTTAATGAATTGTTTTCACTGATACGTCTCAAATGTTCAACAACGCGAAAATCAAAAGTTTCAAAAATTCGTATCTCGTTTGAAAGTACATGAATCTTTAAAAACAAACGTGCCTTTGGAGAAGTGATAGTTACGAATTGAATATAATTGTTTTAGAATTTATTCTCCACGGTAGATACTTTTTGGATTTTTTTTAATCAAATGTACAACAAATGGTAAAATTCAATTTTAAAAAAATCGTAACTCGTTTAAAAATTGGTGAATTTTAAAACACAAAAGTGCATTTTAAAGACTTATACTTTGTCAATTACTCGTGTAATTATATTATTATTACCAAGGTATGGAAAACAAAATTTATTTAATTTCAGTTTTCGGGCGAACAAGTGAAGATATTAACACGCGGTTAAGGGGATAATGAAGGTCATTAATATGGCTATTTATGCTATTTGTCCCCTTTTCATAAGCGCACAAGAAAGCTTTTAAAAAAATAATTCTTGAAAAAACTAATTTCTTTTCACGTTTCTCTGCTGTTTACACCAAGTTTTTGGAGTTCCATGACACGTAAAAAATCTGGAAAAAATTCCTTTCTGTAGCTTTGGGTGTAATAAAATTAAATCAATTAAATCCGATCACACAACTGACCGGAAAAAATTACACACAATTTTACAGTGGAATAATTTAAGAAAAACGCATTGTTTACCACACTTTTGGTAGAAGTAGAAAATGACAGTTTATGAGCATGCAAATCTCATTTTTTTTATATTTAAAACAAGGTTTCTACACTTGCAACTCAAATCTCGCGGTGGCCGCCACCTTTTATCCCGCTACCCCCTTTAGTCATAGTAAAATTTTCAATTTTTTTATGCAATTTTTATAATCAATTGTTATTGTAAAGTGTTTTGTATACTTATCAATAATTTATATTTTTATTTACATCACGCGTTCTGATCGTATAAATCTGATAATCGCTAAGCAAAAATTTTATTCTCAAGTCTTATAAGCGTCTTATGAATCACTTATGTCATGTCAATGTACCTGACCTTGTATGGCAGACAATACTATTACCCGGAAACTTAGTAATTGCGTGAAATTGTCGTGCGAATTGTGTTTAATAGCTGTAATGTAATGAAGAATTTACACTTATTTAGAACAGAAACAACACCAAGGCGACATCTATTGTCTACAGCGTTGCACTAATTTTCATAACTGAGTGAAATTATCCAACGACAATTTGCCCTCACTTACTTTTTAACCAATGAAATCGAATAATGTTAATGACATGATCTAATAAAATTGTAATTACGATGCGAAATAGACCCGAGTGCATGTTATGCATGGCAATATACCCTGGGTGGGTATTATTCATAGGAATACATTATGTTAGTATTGCCTAGCAACGCGTCTAACTCCTGACTGATTTGTCCTAGGCAATTATTAGCGACAGGATTACGAAGCAAATCGGCACTGCTGCTTCACCGCAGCAAGCATTCGTGATCCCGACGCTAATAATTGCCGGCAAAATCACAGGCACTCGTTATATTACTGTTGACAATTATAGGGAACAGCCAACAAGCTTCAATTTTACCTAATTCCTAACAATACACATAGGCCACTGCATATTACACAAATAGTACAACCTTATCCTAATCATCATGATCATCATCATCAAGGCCGGAACAATGAATGCTTATTAATTTAAAATAAATATTAACCATTTTCCTTGTTACGTAATATACCCAGTTGGGAAATAAATACATACTACTGTCACTAATCGGCCACCAAAATTATGTAATAAACATTTGCACTTACACATTAGAAGAATTTAAGACCCTGTCGGCTCTATTTTGACACTATTAATCAAAATCGAGACGTACACCTGTCTCCATATTGTTGCTAATACACTCGAGTATTATCGGCAAACAATTCAATTTTTGCAAATTTAAATCGGCCAAAGATAACAAAATCAGGGATTTAGATAAGAACATATATTTAATAAACTGCGTCAACATTTTACTTTTAAAATGATTGTTTTTTGGGGCCGCGTGGTCTAGTGCAAAGGTTCCCAATGTTTTTAAGATGTTGTGCGGGTATGTTGTAGACCAATGTTTCCCAAAGTGTGGGTCGCGACCCGGCACCGGGTCGCAGAAGAATTTTGCCGGGTCGCGAAAAAATATTGTAAAAACACAAAATATATTTTTTTACGTATTTTTTTAATAACAGTTGGTTACTAGGAATAGTAGCAAAATGTAGTTTTTCATATAGCAGACTTTTTACCGAATTATGCAAGGAAATGCGGAGTGATCATAAACACCTCCTTTTGTATTGTAATTCACGGTGGCTTTTAAAAGGAAACGTTTTAAAACGTCTGAGCTAAAAGACGAAGCTTTGGTATTTCTAAATAAACACCCACCACATAAAAAAGATGCTATTTTTTTCATTTAATGATAGATTAAAAGATTAAAAATTAAAGATTTTGAGTGGTTAATAAAAGTAGCTTATTTGTGCGACATATTTTCTGCATTAATTAAATTTAAATTTGCAAGGCTTTGGTTTAAATATTTTCAAAGTATCGGAAAAAGTCGCTGTAATAATTAAAAAAATTACTCTGTGAAAATAATGGCTTCCAAGAGAAATTTTAAATCTTTTGAAACACTACATAAATTTATTGAAACCCATGCAAATTATGATGAAGAAGATTTACATCTAGAAACACTATCAGTTTCAATTTAAGAACATCTTCATCATAAATAGTTTTAAAGAGTATTTTCCGGATATTCCTTCAAATAATCACTTGAATACCCCCTCTGGCTCAATTCTGAAATCGAGCATTTTCCAAATTGCCAAAAAAATAAAAAAACAATTGAAACCCCTTGAAATCTACCTAAAATAGATTACAATTCATTTTTCTATTAAAATTTGCAAACATTCCTACCTTAGATTTTAAATACTCCGGTTCAATCCAAAAATTGAGCCTTTTCCAAACATTCCTACTCCAGATTTTAAAATAATTACAATTAAACACTTCGGTTCAATTCTAAAGGCGAGCATTTACCAAACCGCAAAAAAAATATAAAAACAATTAAAACAAACTTTAAAATCACTTAAAATTGATTCCACTCTATGGTTTTGTAAAAATTGGAAAACATTCTTACCTTAGATTTTAAAATAATCACACTTGAACAACTCCTGGTTCAATTCTGATGAACTTTTTACAAACCGAAAAAAAACAATTAAAATAATTGAGACAAACCCTACACTGTTGACATTCCTCTAAAATAGATTGCACTTTAAATATCTACTAAATTTTGGAAACATTCTACCTTAGGTTTCAAAATAATCACATTTCAACATTCCCGCTTCAATTCTGAGGTCGAACATTTTCCAAACCGCCAAAAAATGAAAAAAAAACATTGAAACAACTTTTCAATTTTTTTAAATTCACTTAAAATATATTGCACTTATTTTTTCTGCAAATAATTGCATACGCTACTACGCTAGATTTCCAAATAATCACACTTGAACACCTTTCATTTCATTTCTAAAGTCAAGCATTTTCTAAATCGCCAAAAAATATAAAACCAATTGAAATTTTTAAATTCACTCAAAATGCATTGCACTTCATTTTTGCAAACATTCCTACCCTAGATTTCGAAATAATCACACTTGAATACCTTTCATCTCATTTCTAAAGTCAAGCATTTTCCAAATCGCCAAAAAATATAAAACCAACTGAAATTTTTAAATTCACTCAAAATGCACTACACTTTATTTTTGCAAACATTCCTACCCTAGGTTTCGAAATAATCACACTCCTGTTCAATTCTGAGGTCAAACATTTTACAAGCCCCAAAAAAAAACACAAAAACTGTTGCAGCATTCTCGAACCTTTTCCAATTTAATCAAAATAGATTGCGTTTCTTGATTCTATTAAAATCTATTAACGCTCTTAGCCTCAATTTCGAAATATTTACCTTAAACACTGAATTCAATTTTGTGGTTGGATATTTTCCAAGTTGCCTTGAGAATAAAAACCAATTGCAAAAAATTCAAATTTACTCAAAACGGATTAATTTTCATTTCTATAATAAAATAGGCAAACATCCTAGGCCCAAAAATTGCAATAATCACACGTGCAATAAAAGGCTTATTTTTTTTTACTTAAGTTTCAAATTTTACAAGCACATTCTATAGATTCTTAGTAATAAAACAAGTAAATAATCAAAAATAATTTGAGCTAGTTTTTCCGAAATTTCAACTCAAACATTTTTGAAAGGGCAAAACGTATGCATTCACCTAGATTTTCTTAATTTCCAAGAAAGTTCCTTAGTGGATTATATTCAAACTTTAAAAGTATAATCTGTAGACTAGTAATAAAACAAGTAAATAATCAAAAAAATCATTTGGGCTAGTTTTACCGAAATTTTAACTCAAAAATTAAAAAAAAATGAAAAATAAGCATTCGGCTAGATAAATGTTTCTCAACGTGGGCGATCGACGTCTAAATTGGGCGTTTATCTGACAATCCGTATTTGGGGGCCGATGGTCATTTTTTGGGGGCGAATGCATTTTGAATACCAGCCTGCAAAGATGGCTCAATTTTAATTACTTATGTTTTTCTTATATAATTATTTTGCAATTTTTGTGTATGAAATAAACAAACAAATGACTTGATTTTTATTAAAAAATAAAATTTGTTTTGTAAATAAATGTTTTTTTCGCGGATTGATACGAAATGTAAGATTTTTCGGACTGCTTTTAGTCCGTGAAATATCACTTTTGCGGACTAGGCTTTCAAAATGCTTATTTATGCCTAGACTGTAAAAGTAATGAGCCAATCAGATGAGACTACGTCATGTTATTTCGCCAATCAGATGAGACACCGCGTCGACCAATAGAAGCCGCCCGGAAATTTGTTTGACATTACAATGTATTTTTCGCTTAATTGAGAGTTGCCTTCGAATTTCCCGTACCAAAAAGGCCAAAAACAGGTTCCCCGAAATTTTAATAACACCGCCGATCGATGGCGAAATTTGTTTGTCGTGACCGGCTCCCAGTGGCCCGGCATTTGACGTTTAAACGTCATCGACCGGCGCACTTATTTCCTGGCACAGTAGAACGAAAGATGTTGCCTGTGAAAGAAGCTCAATAACGGCTCCTGCGAAGTATTAACAACCCCGCGTAAGTTTTCTCCGAGCACCGTGTGTTTACCTAACTTTCCCACGTAATTGAACTCGAGCAGCAATCGAAAAATGATCGAAAAGGATTTGGAGGTTACGGATTATGTAAGTTTTATTTCAATTTAATCATTGAACAATAATAATATGAACATAATGATTTTAATATTTTTAATCGTAAAAAAATGTGTGTGATAGTGATACCAACAAAGTGCATTTTATTGAAAAGTTCCTGAATTTCTGAATCAAAATGTATCACAAAGTAATGGCTTCCACCATCAACCATATCAGTAAAGAAATGTATTGAAGAGTTTTACTCGAAATATTTATACGGTCCGTCCGATTTAAATATTCATTGCATGTCACTTACGAAATCATGATCATTATGATTATAAATGATTACACCACACACACCGTCAAAATGCGGACACCACAATATCTATTATAAATGTCAATTTTTGTTTTACTTGGGTACCTACGAAAATGTAACAAAGCTACCTGCGATATGTTGATAGAATTAAATATATTGAAAATTATTGCATTGCAAGTTATTACTAATTTCTCCTGAACAATTCGCAGAAAAAATATGTGTTTAACTCGGCAATAAAGCAGATTTCCTGACTTGGCTGGATTCACAGCCTCGCTCACAAGCTCGCTCGGCGGTGAAACTCCAGCCGCGTTCGTAAATCTGTCACTTTATTGCCTTGTTAAACAAATAACTATTTTAAAGGTGGGTCGCGAAAAATGTTAATACATTGTACCGGGCCGCGGTCAAAAAAGTTTGGGAAACGCTGTTGTAGACAATATAGTGGCGTATCAGTAAATAAACGTTTTTGGAAAAAGTGGCCTTAAATCATAAATTCTTATGAAAAAATATTGTTTTCACATACAGTGTGTCCGAAAAGTATGGAATATGCTATACAGCTCAGTAAATATCCACGAGTTAGATTCGAGAAGACAATTGGCCGAACAGAAAGTTCACACACTTTGAAAAGTTAAATCTAGTGACACCAAGTGTCAGACGTGTATTAATCTACGCCATAATAATTGTAGTAAAAATGAGCTTACCAAGATTTTGAGAAATGCCTATGAATACTATTACTGATGAAAGCACTAACACTTCACCTGTAAATGTTATCACTGTAAATGTTATTATTAAAATGAAAAAACCAGAAAACATTTTGACAAGGGCACACAGTGCTAAACTTATCTAGTGTTACTAGATGAAACAAATTTGATAATAACTAAAAATACCACTGAATTAAAAAATATATGAAAATTAAGTAATTGGCCATCTGCAGACGCGTTTCGAGATTTAACTCTCATCAGTGCAGCTGAATAATAATTTTTATATATTTTTTAATTCAGTGGTATTTTTAGTTATTATCAAATTTGTTTCATGTAGTAACACTAGATAAGTTTAGCACTGTGTGTCCTTGTCAAAATGTTTTCTGGTTTTTTCATTTTAATAATAACATTTACAGTTTAAAGTTTCACATTTCATTTTAGAATAATTTTCAAAGTTAGTCTTGTATGTAGAAATAAACGATCTTAAACCAATGTTATTATCTAGTAGTACTAGTAATAACATGCAAATTTCTTTTGTATCATTCAATATCCGGCGTGGCACTAGCCAGGGAAGTAGTTGTTTCAATAAGTTATTTGTTTATAGTCTTAGTAAGACTTAATTTTGCTTTGCAGAGTTACGAACAGGTTGAATATTCATTTATTTAGGCTACATTTCGTTTTATTAAATTTAATAAACATATATTTATCTTTACCACAGAGAAATTAATTGATGTAAATTAAAGTTAATTAAGCGCGTGAGTATGAAACATACTTATTTTTTGTGATGTAGAAAGCCAATGAAATACGCTTTTAAGTAGCATTCGAGTTGAAGAAATTTTTACACGCAAACAAGAATTATAATTAATAAATATATCCAACGAGTATTTACAAATGTTTTGATTTTTTTTTAAATAGCACGAGTTAAATACTTTGTTGCTAGCTAATTGCGTGCGCACTATACAGGATATTTCAAAGCTCTGGGAGCAGTCAATCACGTACTTACTTGTCACAATTTCGAAAATCTCAAAATGCAAAAAAATTCAAAAATACAGGATGTTCCATTAAAAAAAAGTTTGGTCTGTAACTTTGTTATGAGACACCCTGCATAAATTTCAATATTTTTAGAAGTGCAGCTCACTATCCAGCACAACTTTTGTATAAAACATTTTTCGAAATTTTAACAAATAAACACGCGATTTTATTGAAATTTATGTTCCCCAAAAACATTAAAAGAAAGAATTTGATATTTGATAAAATTGTGTTTTTAACATTTTTAATACATACAACACTTTTGTTAATATAATATTAGTACAATTGCTTAAATCATGCTTTATTTCCACAATAAAAATGATTCAAGTATTTATTGCAATTCGAATAACGTTCTTCGAAGAATTGATCATTGGAAGAATATATTTTCCGAGAATTAATATTCGTAAAAAGGGCAGAAAGACCGATGGTCGATAGCCCAGACAGTGACTTACTAACCAAATAGTAATAACTGAAAAACTTAAATATGTAAAAGTTACTGAAATAAAGATGTTGTATATATAGGGTGTTTCAGACCACCCGTTCACCCTGAAATACGAATCGGATTGAGATTTTAAAAAATATGTCCAAAAATGTTTTTTGAGCCCTATCATGTGGTATGAAATGTGAACCGCCCCCTCTCCCCCCTGGGTCGGGGAGGGAGGTAACTTTGAAATCTTAAATGGAGACCCCTACTTTTTATTGCAGATTTGGATTCTATGCTAAAAAATATTAGGTTTTTATCCGAAAAAAATTTTTCGATGAGCGATAGATGGCGCTATATTCAGCAAAAACATTTATTGAATTATATTTATTTCTCGCATCAAATGATATATTACGACATTTTTTACGTAGTAATCTCTTAAATAAGGCGTTGATTGAAGACATTCGTAATTTTATGTCAGAAACAAGCTAAAAAGAAAAAAAAAATTGTAAAAAAAATCGTAGAAACGAATAAAAATCAATTTTATTATCAAATTCCATTCTATTCTTTTCTATTGTGGTAATGTATGAATGTTTGGAACGACAAACAGGATTTTTTTATAAAAAAAAAAAATTAAAAAAAAATTTTTTTTTGCTAATCGAAAAACATGTTTTGAATAAAAACCCAATATATTTTAGAGTAGAAGCCAAATCTGCTATAAAAAATAGGGGTACCTATTTAAGATTTCAAAGTTACCCCCCACCCAGCCCCAGGGGGAAGGGGTGGTGGTTTAAATTTCACACCACATGATGGAGCTCAAAAAAAAATTAGACGTATTTTTTTGTATATCAATCCGATTTGTATTTCGCGAGATATTTGGGGTGTACGGGTGGTCTGAAACACCCAGTATATATTCGTAAAATTTACTTTCGAAGAATTTGTTTTTGTCTGACCCTCAAACGGCTATCATGCATCTCCAAAAAGAATTGGGATTCGTCACTGAAACCACTCTGCGCCACTCTAGGTTCCAGTCCAGTCGCAACCTTTACAATTCCAAAAGTTGCCGAACCATAAGTGGAAACGAAAAATGTGGCTGACAGGATTGCAAGTTCTGAATCGGCGGTAAATCGTTTGAAAGCACAGCCTTGCAGAACGATCTTCATTTCCTAACCATTGATCTCGTACTGGAGAATCGGTCTCTTAATGCCCATAAGTCGAAAATGGCGGTCCTGAATCTCTTTTGATCTTCTCCGACCCCGAATCCTCTTCAAGATGGTCTTGACCCTTCGAGGATTTATTCTGGTTAAAACGATAATTTCCTGAACGAAAAACCACCTTCACGCAAGCAATAATTCGACCTCTGTCGAAGTCGCTTAATTGGCGGTAATTTTTACGCTGCCGCAATCTAGGCTTAATCACACTCTCAAAACACGTTAAACAAAAGAACCACATGAGAAAACTGAGACAAAACTCAACAATTACACCTGATAATGTAGCTTGGTTTGACATTTGACGTTTCGGATGTGCCTTTACGACTTGATCAATTTGATTGAAATTTTAATAAACAGCCATTTCTGTCAAATTTGATCAAAACATTCCTACTCCAATTTGGTGTCGCGATTTCCATGTCACTGAGTATAATTTTATTTTGGATTTAACAGCTAATAATGGTCTATAATAATCGCCTCGTCACCTAAAAAACGTCCGAGATTATTATAAATCGCAAATATTCGAGTTATATTCAAAGTTTTATCGTATATATAATACTAACGTATTATGAGTAACTAACGCATTATGGAATAATATTACATATTGATACAATCAAATTATTAATGAAAACTAATCTGAAAAACATCTGAATTGCGCCACTGAACTGGCAACTATCCTGCGTTCAACATTGTTTGATAGGCATTTGAATTTGGCGCGTTGTTTTTCATAATGCAATGTTGGTACCTTGCGTGCGAGAGTGTTGAATCGATCATTAGCGCCCGCAGAATTAACTGTCAGTGCGATCGTGTGTGCGTTTGCTTTATAGATATTTAGTTTTACATTTACGTTTTATACCATCTCATCTTACTGCAGATATTTTATTTGTTAAGTTAAAAAATAACCACATGAACACATGCAAATCTAAATTATGAAATGTGATTTTAGGTTAAGAATGCCGTTCGAAGATCACTACAACAGGTTTATCCTTGAAGCATATTTTCGAACAGGGACACGCAACGCAGAAAGGAGTTGGAATTATTCCTATCAAAATTTCGAGGAACAATTTCATGAGCAGTTTCCTGATGTTGAGTTTGGTCACAATTACTTTGCGCAACATGTTCGCCATATTGTTACCAAATTCCATAAAACCAGCCTTACGGAAACAGTCGTTGCAGATATTCAACAAAGACTAGATGTGAGTCCGAAGAAATCGCTCCGATGTTTGTCTGCTCAGACAAATTTATCGCGCGGTACATGTCAGAAGGCTTGCAATTTTTTTTTACATTTACATCCATACAAGGTAACTGCAACTCAACAGTTGCTGCCGCCTGATTATCCTCGCCGAGTGCAGTATTGCAATTGGTTTAACGAGTTCCTAAATGATGACGATTTGTTAGATTTAACGTTCTACAGTGACGAAGCTTGGTTTCACCTTAGCGGCTATGTGAACTCGCAAAACCATAGAGTGTGGGTTGCAGAAAACCCCCATATATTTGTTGAGGTTCCGTTACATCCTCAGAAGATTGGTGTATGGCTGGCAATGTCCCGAAGGAGAATCTATGGCCCTATTTTTTTTAATGACAATATTAAGGCAGCTCGCTTTCGGGAATTACTCTTGAATCCTTTTATCGAACAACTTCATGATGATGAATTGCAGCAAGGATACTTTCAGCAGGACGGAGCTACTGCGCATACTGCAAATACAACGTTAAATCACCTGCGGCAGTTCTTCGGAGATAGGTTAATTGGCAAAGATCTATGGCCACCTAGCTCACCAGATTTGACACCGCTGGACTATGTTATGTTCGGATATTTAAAAAATAAAGTGTATACTAATCGACTCCACACTTTACAAGAACTGCGCAATACAATAACAGAAGCGGTGCAGAATGTGCATGCAACAACATGAAACGCCGGGTAATTTTGTGTTTGGATCAAAACGGGCAACACTTTGAACATCTGTTATAGTTTAGTTCAAAATAAATTCCCTAATAGTCCTGCCACTGGTAAGTACCAACATTAAAAAAAATTAGGAGCGGGAAATTCAAACAGCTATCAAACAATAACGAACACAGTGTATAAGAGTCAATCAACGATACATTTAGTTCAAAGGGGTCATTGCAATCCAATTAGTAGCACATCAAAATTATGATCCGAGAGCTATAACAAACTCAGTTACGCACACAAATGTACAGATTTATACGCCCGAAGCAATAGCTAGTTAAGCGAAGATTAACGAACGCTATTAATTGTTGTATAACAAATTTAATATGAGCATAAAACTGTTACACTCAGGATGTATACGTCTCTCATTCAAAATTAATTGATGCATAAATTTACATTTAATTTAAATAAATTAATTTTAGAGTTCATTTTGTATTTTCTTATTGTTTGATCTGCGACTGTTACGCTTGAATAATTTAATGGATCAAAGCAATTATTTAAAAAAGAAAGTGGCAGTCTTAAAGAGACACAGACACAGTTTTTGGCACACTTGTGCAATCCCATTCATAAAATTGAGTGTATAAAAACACTTATAGCAAAAACATATTGCTTAACGGATTGATGGTATACCAGTTATTAATTTTATATTAACGGTTATAACAAATAGAATATAAAACAATACACCGAAATAGTAAACTAAAACTGATCCAAATAAAAAAATAAATAAACAACACTTTCTTTGTTAATATCGCACTTATTTCAATTTCTTAAACATTAATTAGTTTAGAAAAAATGTCGTTAATACGAATGATTTAATGGTTTTAAAACATCGTTAAAGCATTAAGCTCAATAATTGAGAAAGTTTATTTATATGAAAATCCACATTAACTAAACAAATGGTCAGATGTAATTACATAAACATTTCTTTTGGGAATTCCCCGTTGTTTGCTACATTGCCTTGTAGCCTTTCCTACAATAATGGTTGTGAAATCAGATAGGTGTTTTGAATGTATGTGAAGTTAGCAATATTTCTAGGAATATCCCGGCGCAACCACCATGTATAAAAATAAATAATTTTCCTTGGTATCACCTTCAAACAGTACTGTAGTTTATGGACATGGTTGGTATTGTTATAAAAAATAAAAATTATTCATTTGGGATTCATGGTTGCTATTGTTTATAACAATAGCAACCAGGGCTATTATCTCCTGTCGACAAAAGCTGGGATTTCCATCTGGAAACCACCCAGCAATAAACTTTTATATCACATCGGCATCGAAAAATATAAATAAAGGGCCAAAACGGCTAAAGGTACATATCCCAAATGAATCATTTTTATTTTTTTATTACAATAGCAACCATGGCTATCATCTCCTGTTGAGAAAATCTGGGATTTCCATCTGGAAACTACCCAGCAATAAACTTCGATATCACATCGGCATCGAAAAATATAAATAAAGGGCCAAAACGGCTAAAAGTACATATCCCAAATGAATAATTTTTATTTTTTTATAACAATAGCAACCAGGGCTATTATCTCCTGTCGAGAACATCAGGGATTTCCATTTGGAAACTACCCAGAAATAAACTTTTATATCACATCAGCATCGAAAAATATTAATTTACGGCCAAAACGGCCAAAGGTACATATCCCAAATGAATAATTTTTATTTTTTTATAACAATAGCAACCGTGGCTATTAACTCCTGTTGAGAAAATCTGGGATTTCCATCTGGAAACCACCCAGCAATAACCTTCTATATCACATCGGCATCGAAAAATATAAATAAAGGGCCAAAACGGCTAAAGGTACATATCCCAAATGAATAATTTATTTTTTTATAACAATACCAACCATGTACATAAACTACTGTACTGTTTGTAGGTGATACTAAGGAAAATTATTTATTTTTATACATGAAGGACGCGCCGGGATATTGCTAGAAATATTGCCAACTTCACATACATGTGTTTTGATATACATGGTGTATCTAAATTTTAGAAAATTGAAAACTGGCAAGAAAGAGTGCGTAGATTCTATCTTAACACATTGTTGACCGTTGACGAGTTAACTCGTCTTTTCATGCCCAGACATTGTTGACCGGTGAAGAGTTAACACGTCAATTGAGGGGACAGATTATATACGTGGTGAATACGTCACAGAACAATGCGCATCGTTTTTAGTCGTGTCCGCTTTATAATAAAGAAAATACATTTCTTGGTATTTAGGTTTTAGTCGAAGTTTTAGTAATTCAGAAATTTCAACCATGACGGAACTTAACGGTGAAAAAACTTATTAATTGTACGCGGATACTTTATCTGATTGTCCGAGTGATTTAGAAGCAAATTGTGGTGATTCGGAAATTGATAAATCTGACATTATACTAGTGATGGGCAAGATCAAGTATCTCAAAGATCGATCGATTGGTGATCGATCAGTTGACGTATCGAGCCGCTCGACCTTTTGCTCGATCTGCTCGAGCGGCTTGTGAAGATCGAGCGGCTTGTAAAGATCGAGCAGCTTTGATCGATCAAAAGATCGAGCGGCGTAAGAAGATCGAGTCGCGTTGATCGATCAAAAGATCGAGCGGCGTAAGAATATCGAGCAACGTTGATCTTACAAAAGATTGAGCGGCTTGAAATGATCGAGCGGCTAGTCAAGATCAAACAGCTGGCGAAGATCGAGTGGCTTGGAAAGATCGAGCACTCTTACTTTCAGGCGATCTGCTCGATCAAACAATATATTAGTTGTTAACAAAAGCAAATAATTAAAAACTTGTTAAGGGTCTTTTACAAAACGAATTAACGAATTTAACTAAGCCATTTGCTATTTTAATAAAAAATAAAAACTACATTTAATTGTTACTGTTAATACAATTTGAATGTATTTATAAGAAAGCCATAAGATCAAAACTATCTATAATATATAATTAAAATATACCGAAGAAAAAAAAAATGAAACACTTGAAATTCGTGAAATTTTTAATCGATTTTGATGAATCTTTGAGGGCGAAAAACTTTGAAGTGTCTTCTTTGAAGTCATGCATGCGAAATTAAACTTAGCCCTTCCGCCCCCCTCTAGCGCCCCTGTGAAAAAAAAGTTCTTTTCTGGAAACCTTGTCCAACTTTGACGATGTCTGCGGAGTTGGAAAATTTTTGTCGACTCGATCCACCATAATCGAGCAGCGTTGATCGATCAAAAGATCGAGCAGCATTGATCGATCAAAAGATCGAGCGGCTCGATCATTTGCAAAGATCGAGTACTCGATCTTTTTTGATCGATCTTACCCATCACTACATTATACCATCAAAACGGCAAAAAAGAAATGTTATAGAATCTGACAGTGGGAGTGATTTTGAAGATTGGATAGAAATGACATTACACCTTCCTTGGAAGAGTATTCAAACATTTCGGGTGTAACTATAGATTTCATAGCGAATTTATTTTTTGATAACGACTTTTTTCACACACAAAAAAATAAAAATAAATAAATAATTTTTAAAAATAGCCGGTGACATGGCATAGGTTCTGTGTAAAATTGCCGGTCAACAAAGTGTTAAAATGCTAAAGACAAAATAGACTCCTTTAGGAAATCCGGCGAATACGAAATCAAGGTCTATGAATACAATAATGTGTACCTAGGCCGGAGGTTTGAACCTCGTTTGTTTTTGTTGAAAAATGCTTCTTGTATTGTTTTAAGTGAGTAAACTAATTTTTAGGCCAGTTATTTAGTAGCAATTTAAACCAAGTTAATCCTTAAACTCAGTTTTCATACTTTGGTTTAATAACGGTCTTATTATTATATCAAAAACTGTTTAATAATGGACTTATGATTAATTTCATCAAAAACTGTTTAATAATGGACTTATGATTACATAAAAAACTGTTTAATAATGGACTTATGATTACATCAAAAACTGTTTAATAATGGACTTATGATTACATCAAAAACTGTTTAATAATGGACTTATTTAATACACCAAAAACAGTTTAATAATGGACTTATGATTACATCAAAAACTGTTTAATAATGGACTTATGATTACATCAAAAACTGTTTAATAATGGACTTATGATTACACCAACAGTTTTTGCTCATTATTAAACTGTTTTGGTGAAATTTTACTCGTCACGATTAGCCGTACTTAGAACATGACACGCGTTGACATAAAACATTGCCGTTAACGATGTAGGATAATATGAACACGCCAATGCATTACATATTAAAAATGTTCCATTATGCATATCGGGGCTATTACAAACCATTTCTTTGATTTCAATTAGTTTTATGTTATTACTCTGTCCAAGTAAGTCATCTAAATTTATAAACTTGATTCGCGAAATACATTTACATATTTTAAAGGTGCTTAACAGTTTCAAATAAGTGTATTCAACAGATAAATTCTTCTAGCTATTAGAATATTTTGATCGACTTCGCCAATGCAATAATAGTACATCATTATACAAGTTTGATAAAAGGGTATATTGTGGCACGAGTGGGATTGGAACGGGATTGTAACGAGTACCCCACAATACCTCTTATTAAAAAAGTATAATTTACTATTTTTTCTACTTTGGTTTTAGTTAAGGATTTATTTCTAAAATAAAATATATACTTAAACATGGTGAGTTATATCTTTCAACATGTGGCAGCACTGACAGCAGTGTTTCGTTTCGAACGAATTTAATATTTGACAAACGTTTTTTATACGGCGATTTCCATGGTTCATTTTAAAACACACCTCAAGAAATAAGGGACGTTGCTAAGGGTGCGATAAACAAACTATTTCCAAGTAAGTTGTAACCAATTTAAGCTTACAGAATAATGCGACGTACTTACCTAAATTTTAATCGAAATTTAAGGTTATATTTACATTTGTTTCTCGTTCCTCGTGTCAGGCATCGATCGACGCGAATAAAAAACCACACGCACCGACTGAAGCGGCTCTTTTTCGCCGCGAATAAAACATACATTATGCTCTCGCTGTTTCTTCCGTGATATTCGTTTTGCAAACAAAGTAATAATAACGGGTGTCCGAAAAGGTTTTTACTATTTAAAAAAATTATAACTCATTCAGTTTTAAATTGCATTAACATTTCTTATTTTTAAAATTTACCACAAAATGTGAAAATTTATTTGTGAACAATTATGCCGTCGAGATGGTGTCCCCCCACGCGCACCGTCTCCTCCAAACGCTCTCTGAAATTGGCGAACACGCGGACACAGACTTCTTGTGGAATTGCTCGTATTTCATCGCGAATTCAGATTTGCAGGAGTTTCAGTGTAAACCTTTGATTTAAGGAACCCCCACAAAAAATCCATGACAGTTAAATCGGGACTTCTGGGAGAATAATTGATATCGCCATTTTTTGATATGACCTTTCTTGGAAACATCCTTCGAACGACCTGCATGGTAAGATTCGCAGTGTAAGCAGTCGGCCATCCTGCTGAAACCAAGTGTCTTGATTCCATGTGTAGACATTGCTGCCAACACTGTCACTTTGGGACTATATAGGGGTTATAGGGCAATGATGGAAAATTTTCTTGAACCAGAATTGCAAATTTTTTATGGCTTCAACCAAGACACTTGGTTTCAGCAGGATGGGGCGACTGCTTATCAATGGCCCGCTAATGTCATACTTGCATTCGAGTCCAAGAAGGACATATTTTTCTTACATAACCATTTGTGTGTTCTAGTTAATTTTCTGTGTAACTAATTTTTGCTACAATTCGAATGACTTTTATGTCCCGATCTTACGGTCTCGTGAAAAAGTGATATTTTCATGCAAAATAAAAAACATCTAATACAAAAATTAAATTAAAAAAAATATTTTTTTTCATTTTAGCTTTGTCAATAATGCAATTCTAAGACAACTGTTATTTTTTTTAGTTTTCTAGACCCGCTTGATAATTTACATTCCCATTCTTTTTCTACTGCACAGAATTTTGACAAACATGTTAATATCTAGAAAAAGAAACTGAAAGGCATTAGAAATGCTACTACAGATCAATACAAAATTTAGTTTTGCATTAGAATATGTAAAAATATACAGGGTATTTAAAAAAAATCGAAATTTGACTAAATGCGGTAAGAAATTTTTAACACTATGTATTTTAGAACTCAAAAATAAATCTCTACTGTGTACCTTTGGGAATTGGCTTTTAATACATTCGCTGCCACCGCAATTGGGGTTGCATTTACGCAAGTGTAAAGTCGGACGCACTAGCGCGTCGGTGGCAGCGAACGTGTTAATATGCAACATTAGAACTCTTGGATTTTATTTTGTTCGGAGATACGTATTTTTAAAGTGAATTATGAAAAAGCGCCAAATAACACGCAACGTAAGGGCTAAAATTAAAATTCCGTTCATCGTTGGGCCAAAGTCAAATAAACTCCCCTCATAAATATGTCTAGAATTAGGACCAGAAACGTAGAGGGGCAAACTATGTATTACCAAATTAGCTGAATATTGGATTGGAAATACCACCACGAAGATAAACTAAAGATAAGAGTGGAAGTTCATACATTTATTTAACTCTACTTTTTCCACGGGTTATCAAAGTGTTTGTTGATTTTTCGTGTACAAATCACCTGATAAAAATACGACTAAGATCAATTCACGCAGATTTATATATACTGAAAGAAAAAAAATGAAACATATGAAATTCGTGAAATTTCGACCTTTTTCAAACCGCGATAACTCAATGAATTTCAATCGATTTAGATAAATCTTTAAGGGCGAAAAACTTTGAAGTGACTTCTTTAAAGTCATGCATGCGAACTTAAGCGTAACCTCTTCCGCCCCCCTCTAGCACCCCTGTGAAAAAAATATATTTTTCAGGAAACCATGTCCAACTTTGACGATGTATACGGAGTTGGAAAAATTTTGTCGACTCGATCCACCATTCTTAATGCCTTTAAGATTTGATTAATTCCCTATGCAGGACTCAAAGAACGAAGTTCCTACGACGATTTGGCACCAAGTTATGGGTGTTTGAAAAAAGTGCATTTTGAGGTTTTTCGCACATAACTCGCGACTTTTCAACCAAATTTGATGATTATTTCGGGAAAAAATCCCATTTCGGCTCTCATTTTCATCTCCAAATTTTGTTAAACAAGGAATAAAATACATATAAATAAATATAAACATTACTTATGTTTTTCGATACAAATTGACTATGTTTTGAAAGATGAAAAAGTACATTTGTTGGAAATTAAAATCTTATTCTATACTAATAACATTGCTTACAAAATCACTCTGCCATGGGACTAAAAGTCAATAACAGGTTGGCTCGCGCCCAACAAATATAATCACCAGATGCAAATGGATTATTTTTTAGTAGCGTTATTTTTGTATTAAGTGTTGAGAAATATATGTTTTGTTTTGTTGCGCATGATAATGTCGACCATAACATCAAGACGAAAAAGTCATTCGAACGCACCCAAAGAACACCTATTTCGAATTAAAAAAATTCATGTGTGAAAAAAATGTGGAAACGCGTTATTTTCAATGAATATTTTTTTAATGGTTGGCTTGGCGATTGAATGTTTTTTGACTTGTTAAAATGTCATTCTGATAGCGATGCGTTAATGTCACCCTATCCCAACGGTTGTAGAAAAAATGCATTTATATCAAATAATCTATTTTTACTTTTAGACTATGTAATCAATGAATTAAAATGAAAAAAATAGTGATGTGGCGATCATGTTACTTTCTCCGATTTGATGTATCATGGCCATTTATATTTACGATTTCATGGTTTATTTTCAATTGAAATCATATTTTAAATGTACATCGAGCGTTGTGTAAACTCGGATGAAACTGACGTTTAAAACGTCAAAATTATGAAAGATGGAAAAATTATACTTCAAATTCAAAAACTCAGTTTACTCAAAAACTAAAGAGATTTCGAAAAAAACGTATTCTTCATAAGTTGTTCATACTCTACAATTATTATTAACATAAATTTGCTGTAACTATTATCGTTTCATAATTATACACCAAAAATTTAAAAAAAATAATACATTTTTTTCTCGAATAAAAATGATTTTATGAAAAAAATTTTTTTTGTCGTCTTCAATGTTTGTTTAAATGTTTTTGTGATATTTTTCATATTTAAGAAAATATTGGCAAAAAACAAAAAACAGTTAAGGTAAACACCCACTTCCGGTGTACGAAATTTTACCAAAAGCTTTTCAGTTCTTCGGATTATCGAATAAGACGTATGTTGAAAGTTTCACATCAATTGCTCTATTAGTTTTTGAGATACAGCGCACACAGACACACACACGCACACACACAGACACACAATTTTTTTTTTTTCAGGAATTGTTGAAATAGCATCCAGGAACCCCAAAACGGATATTTCCGTAAAAAAAAAATTGAAAAAAAATCACGATCACAATACTTTCTCGTACTTCGTAACGGAGAAAGTAAAAAGGGTAAGTGAATCTTATGGAAATGAAAAATTTCCATAGCGCCCTTCGAAAACTATGTTCTTTTCTTATGGAAATGAAGAAAGCTACTCTCTTAATACAAAATAAATGAATACTCTCAACGTGATCAAGGAAAGAGGATTATATAGCGCTCTTCGAAAATTTTGTTCTTTTCTTATGGAAATGAAGAAAGCTACTCCCTTAATACAAAAAAATAAATCAAAAAAATCCTCAACGGGATTAAGGAAAGAGCGCCCTTCGAAAACTTTGTTCTTTCATGGGCAAGGAATTTTCACTCACCTTAACATAATTCTTTACGTACACCCACAACATAACTAAACTTGAACAATTAATAATACAATATTCATTACCTTGTGCGTTCATAAATTCCTGAAGCTCCTTATCAAAACCGCAAATTGGCGAAGCACACGTGAGTTTTTCGAACAGGCAGCAACGCGAAATTATGGATTATGTAAATAACATGATCCGCACTAGAACATATTGTCCACATTTGACTTCATCCAAGGTTAGTGAAAATTATTGGTTAATGTACAAAAACACCGGATTTTTTTAATGGTATAACTACCAAAGCCAAAAATAGGAAGAAAAAAAATCGGCGCGAAATAGATAGAGAATGTTTGTTTGATCAAAAATTTTGAAATTATCAAAGATCTTTTTTAGTAAACACTGACGCTCTGCAAGGTTTGAAAATATTTTATTGCTCACCGTTCAGTGGATCATCAGGTAGATGAAAAATTTGATATTACAATTTAGAATTCAAATTTATAAATTTTGGTTAAACTTGTGCAAAATTGTCATGGGAAAACATTAACACAATAAATACCTCGAAATTTACAAAGGGCCATTAAAGTCATCATTTTTGATAATTCAGAACCTTAACTCTTTGTGGCTTTATATTAAATCTTATTAGATGTTCTAGACATAATGTTTCTATATGCCTACAACAAAATTTCTAATAGGCGATATATATTTTTGATTATTAAAAAAATGACGTTGAAGTTCAAGCCTCTGCAATTACTTATCAAATTTTTATTAATACTACAATTTTTATTTAAACAAAATTTTGCTGGTGACAATTCTAAAAAATGACCACTAAATTTACAACGAAATTTTATCGGCAAATTTACTTAGGTCACCCAAGGTGATTCCGATAAAATCACTTGCATTTTCTGAACTATTAAAAACTTACAAAAACGAATTTTAAGCCTTTGCGTTTACTAACAAAATTTGAATTTATGATATGATTTTGACGTGATCAACATGTAGCTAATGAAAATTCAAATTCACGAATTTTTATTCCTTTGCAATTAATGACCAATAAAATTTGAATTCAAGATATAATTTTGACATGATCAAAATGTAGCTAGCTAAAATTCACAAACAATACCGCAAAATTCATAAACCTTGATTTAGTATTTGGCCAACTGTGATACCTTCAAGTTTACTTCCGGTTTTTGGGCAATAATTTTGCTTTGATCAAAATGTTGCTGGTTATGATTCTAAACCAATTCCACGAAATTTCACTTCAAACATTCATTGGCAAAACGCAAGGTCTTCCAGAATTCACAATCTTATAAACACCCGAAACCTTGGAGACCGGGATCACCGTTCACTCGGACCATCAAACTGAAACTGTTTACATTCTCCAGATTCCGCATCTCTCACCACCGCAGGAGAAAGAATGTGGCAATAAATGGGAATCGGAACTAGTAACGACGATTACAAAACAACCGGTTATTAACTGCGCTTTTCTATTCGATAGCACACACGCACTGTCCGAGCACTCTTGGCCAACTGAGGTTCCTTCGGAATAGGCGAGTGATAATGACCTTTGCGTGGTACAAATTTTACGAGGTGAGCTAATGGCACCATATGACACCAGATTGGTCTGCTGGTTCATAAAATAATTTTACGGTTTGTCGCAGACGAGAATTTTGTTTTTTCACCGATGGGAATTTTGTGTCGTGATAACATGACATCTTCCCATTAATTACCCACAATCTGATTATGTATACGTTCAGTTTTCACTGGTCATATAATGCCAGGATGTGAGCTGGAGATCACACGTTTTTCTAGATGTGTTAATTAGTTTTTTTTTGCTTCCACTGTTTATATGTAGTAGGCGCGGATAATTTCTGCAGTATTATTAGCATAAAGTAAGGTTATCTGGTAAGTAAAGTAGAAAGTAAATATTTGCGACTTTGAATGTATTTCGAAATCATGCTTCACGTGTTGGTGGGGTGATATGATAATTGAAAATATATCATGTATTTCTTTGTTATGTATTTTAAAGATTGTTCATGTTGATTGATTTAATTAAATAATTTATGCAATAGAATTTTGATCGCAGAATTATAATTTAACAAACCATACATTTTGGAAGAGTAATCTTAAAAGAGATTATATCATATTGCATATTTTACACTTGTTAGTTCATTCTTACGTTTTTAGTAGTTTAAGTGCCACGGCAGGCATCAGAGTTTTGGCAAAAATTACGCATGCGCCATGATAAAGCCAAATGTCAAAAATAGCCAAAAACGAAGACAAGCTATTATTTGTCTACAGAAAATACATAATATACAGGATGGTTGATTTCCATAACATCTGCTTAAACACTGAAGATACAAGAAAAAGTTTAATAAGACACTTGTCAAAAGCAACCTGGTCTACAAAATGACACAAACAATGTTTTTCCGTAAAAATATATAGATTTATTTATTTTTATGGAACACACTGTATATGTTTGGTCAAATTCTAAATCAAATTCTCTTTACAGGTATCAGTTTGCTTGTATAATAACAACTAAAATGTCCAAAGGGCCCAAAAATTTTTAGATCTGAATGGTGGACAATTTAAACAATCAATATGATGAATTATGTATTAGAACTTGTTACAAAATTATTTGTTAGTTTCTGTTCAAGTAAACATTTGTCAAGTGTTTCTTTTTTTATGAAACACTCATATCGGTATTTTTTTTTAATATTGAGCATAATTTAAAAGCAAATTGGTAGTGATAAACCATTGTAAAGAGAATTTGATTTAGAATCTTATTCTGCAAAAATATACAGTGCATTTCATTAGAAAACAAATCAATCCAGGGGCGGCTCGTTATATAGAGCTAAGGAGCCATGGCACTACCTGTAGTTTCAAGCTCAGCAAGAATTTTTAATTAATTCTTAAAACACTTTTTCGCCAGTTACTTTGGTCTAGAAAAAAAATCGTTCTTTCTTTCTTATAAAAAAAAAACATGTTCCACGAGCTGCCACTGATTGAATGGATTTTTATATAATCATAATCTGGAATGTGTTTTAAGTACATTTGAACGGTTTCAAGGCGATGGCAATTGTTTTTATATTTTTTTCAGCAGCAGGAATTTTTACAAATTTTCTTAACCCTACGCTCGGTTCGTTGCGAAAATTCAAAATGTACGGTTGGAGTATTAAATGGATTTTTACATAATCATAATCTAGAATGTGTTTTGAGTGAATTTGAAGAGTTTCAAGTCGACGGCAATTGTTTTTATATTTTTTTCAACAGCAGGATTTTTTTACAAATTTTCTTAACTCTACGCTCGGTTCGTTGCGAAAATTCAAAATGCACGGTTGGAGTATTAAATGGATTTTTACATACTCATAATCAAGAATGCGTTTTGAGTGAATTTGAAGAGTTTCAAGTCGATGGCAATTGTTTTTATATTTTTTTCAACAGCAGGATTTTTTTACAAATTTTCTTAACCCTACGCTCGGTTCGTCACGAAAATTCAAAATGTACGGTTGGAGTATTAAATGGATTTTTACATAATCATAATCTAGAATGTGTTTTGTTTGAATTTGAAGAGTTTCAAGTCGATGGCAATTGTTTTTATATTTTTTTCAACAGCGGGAAATTTTTACAAATTTTCTTAACGCTACGCTCGGTTCGTTACAAAAATTCAAAATGTACGGTTGGAGTTTTAAATGGATTTTTACATAATCATAATCTAGAATGTGCTTTGAGTGAATTTAAAGAGTTTCAAGTCGATGGCAATTGTTTTTATATTTTTTTCAACAGCGGGAAATTTTTACAAATTTTCTTAACGCTACGCTCGGTTCATTACGAAAATTCAAAATGTACGGTTGGAATATTAAATGGATTTTTACATAATCATAATCTGGAATGTGTTTTGAGTGAATTTGAAGAGTTTCAAGTCGATGGCAATTGTTTTTATATTTTTTTCAACAGCGGGAAATTTTTACAAATTTTCTTAACGCTACGCTCGGTTCGTTACAAATATTCAAAATGTACGGTTGGAGTATTAAATGGATTTTTACATAATCATAATCTAGAATGTGTTTTGAGTGAATTTGAAGAGTTTCAAGTCGATGGCAATTGTTTTTATATTTTTTTCAACAGCGGGAAATTTTTGCAAATTTTCTTAACGCTACGCTCGGTTCGTCACGAAAATTCAAAATGTACGGTTGGAGTATTAAATGGATTTTTACATAATCATAATCTAGAATGTGTTTTGAGTGAATTTGAAGAGTTTCAAGTCGACGGCAATTGTTTTTATATTTTTTTCAACAGCGGGAAATTTTTGCAAATTTTCTTAACGCTACGCTCGGTTCATTACGAAAATTCAAAATGTACGGTTGGAGTTTTAAATGGATTTTTACATAATCATAATCTAGAATGTGTTTTGTTTGAATTTGAAGAGTTTCAAGTCGATGGCAATTGTTTTTATATTTTTTTCAACAGCGGGAAATGTTTACAAATTTTCTTAACGCTACGCTCGGTTCGTTACAAAAATTCAAAATGTACGGTTGGAGCATTAAATGGATTTTTACATAATCATAATCTAGAATGTGCTTTGAGTGAATTTGAAGAGTTTCAAGTCGATGGCAATTGTTCTTATATTTTTTTCAACAGCGGGAAATTTTTACAAATTTTCTTAACTCTACGCTCGGTTCGTTACGAAAATTCAAAACGTACGGTTGGAGTTTTAAATGGATTTTTACATAATCATAATCTAGAATGTGTTTTGTTTGAATTTGAAGAGTTTCAAGTCGATGGCAATTGTTTTTATATTTTTTTCAACAGCGGGAAATTTTTACAAATTTTCTTAACTCTACGCTCGGTTCGTCACGAAAATTCAAAATCTAGGTTGGAGTATTGCATGCAGGGGCGGCTCGTTATATAGAGCCAAGGAGCCATGGCACTACCTGTAGTTTCAAGCTCAGTAAGAATTTTTAATTTTTTCGCCAGTTACTTTGGTCTAGCAAGATAAATGGTCTGTTTCTTCAAAAAAAGGAGGGGGTATATTGTTTAAGTGGCTCTACCATCAACATGTTCAACGAGCCGCCACTGAATAAATCTACATATTTTTCCGGAAAATAGGAAGGTCGTGGAAAAACATTGTGCCATTTTTAGACCAGGTGGCGTTTGACATGTTTATTACTTTCTCCGTTAGCAAGTGCGGGGAAGAATTGTGGCCGTGCAATTTTTTCAAATTCTGTTTAAGTATCCTTTTTGAAGTCCCTAAATGCGAATTCAACGATTTCTGCAAAAAAAAAATGCGTGCTGTGTGTTTCTCTCTCTCTCTGTGTGTGTGTGTTTCTCTATGTGTGTATACGTCTGTGCACGCTGCATTTCATACAGGAATTAACAAGAAACTTTGAACATTTGAAAATTCGAAGAACTGAAAAGCTTTTGGTGAAATTTCGTACTCCGGACGTTTTGTTTTTTCCCATAATTTTTTAAATATGAAAAATATTCAAACAAATATTACAGATAACAAAGAAATTAAAATCTTTTGTTTAAAAATATTATATCAGGACTCTTTTGGGTTTGTTGTTTCAGAACAATTGAGGCGTTGATTTCATAAACAGCATTTGTCCAAAAATGACGTTTTGAGAAAATCGAGAAAAACTGTATCTCTTGGTAACCGTTACAACTTCTAAAATGACCACCCACTGCTGTTATCTTCGTTATTTACTTCTGGCTGTCCATATCCATTGCTGCAGCTTTTCATCAGAAACGATGTGGACTTGCTGTTTTTGCCGAAACGAGCTAGAATTTAAATCGTTATAACTTTGGACAGGTGTGGTTTATAAATGAACTACGTCCACCGTCGAATAGCTTGCAAAATACTCTACCAGATGCCGCAAAAATGTCGATTTCTACAATTTTGGAGATATGCTGTTTATAAAATCAACGCCTTCAATTTTTTCAGAAATTTATTCTCAGGACTTTCTTTTCAAGAACATTAAATATTGTTCCCCCATCAGAACACCTACAGACCGGTTTCGACCTTTCAGGTCTCATCAGTGTAGTTAGTTGCTTATATTCCAATAGTAATCTCCGTTTCTCCATCAGCAACTAACTACATTGATGAGACCTGAAAGGTCGAAACCGGTCTGTAGGTGTTCTGATGGGGGAACAATATTTAATGTTCACATTAATATTGTTATATTTGCCGCCGCTGGCAATGTCCATTATCTTGTCGGTGTTAAAGCCACCCGGATTTGGTTCAGTACAGCATTCAGGCAATAGATTCCGCCACTTTGGCGTTTCTACCTTCTTTTCAGAATTTTTTCGGAACTCTTTTCAGGATTTTTTTCAGGACTTCTTTCTTCAGGACCTTTTCAGGACTTTTCCAAGGTTATTTTTCAAGATATTTTTCAAGACTATATTCTCAGGATGCTTTTTCAGGAATTTTTTTGGAACTTAAAGAACTTTTAAATTTAATAAATAATAATTCCTCTTTATTTAATGCTCCTGCAACAAGTGACGTTGTCTCTAATTTGTTTAAAGGACTTTGTTTTTCAAAACTCTTTTTTGGGTTTGTTTTCAGGACTTTTCAAGATTTTTTTACAATTTTAATTTCAAGACTTTTTTCGGGACTGTTTTTCAGGATTTTGTTTTTAGGAACTATTTTTTTAAGGCTTTATTTTCAGACTATTTTTTCATGAAATTATTTTTTAAGACTTTTGTTCCAGACTTTTCTAAGGCCTTTTTTCAGAACATTTTTTCAGGTCTTTTTTAGGACCCTATTTTTTCCGGAATCTTTTCAAGACTCATTTTAGGTTCTATTTCAGGACCTTTTTTCTAAACTCAGACCTTTTTCAGGCTTATTAGGACCCTTTCTTCAAGACCATTTTTTAAGAATTTATTTTCAGGACTCTTTCTCAGGACTTTCTTATGAGAACTATTTTTCGGGACTTCTTTTTTTCTCAGGTCTTTTTTCGGGACATTATTAAGGACTGCTGGATTTTTTTCAAGACTATAGTTTCAGAAACTTTTTCAGGACTTTATTGGAATTTCTATTACAGACTTTTTTTCACGATTTTTTTTTCAATACTTTCTTCAGGACTTTTTCAGAGCTTCCTTTCTTCACGACCACTATAGAATTTGTTTTCTGAAATCAATCTTAATCATAGAACGTACACATTCTCACACTTACGTAATAGTTATTTATTATACGAGTGTGGAATGTACGTAATAATTAGCCCCGCAAGAAAAAGTTTACTTAAGGGACTAATGAGTAATTACACATGAGTATAATATAACATTTTATCCAAAATCGTCTGTAATTGTTGAAATAGTTTATAAAATTTTTACAAGAAATTTTGACGTACGTGGTGTCATGAAATATTCCAAAAATCGTACGAAGGATCTATGTATTCCGTAAGTCCGAGTTATTCTCACACTAGGGGGTAATGAGTAACATTACATCCCTCAAATGACTGCAGCAATTCGCTTATTAGACCCGATTTTGGATAATGAACATTCTCACACAGTTTCCAATAAAACATTTAGCCTTGGATGTCACAATTGTCAAAATACTATAACATAATCATAAACATAATTATTTTATTTGTTTATTTTGTTTCATGGTCGTGGAGAAAGTATAGTCTGCTATTCGATTAGAGTGGAAATTGTGATGCTCCTGGTTTCATTATTTCACTCGCATCGAATTTACATTCTAACCTTGTTACAGAATATACTATTCAGGCCGTTTTCAGGACTTTTCAGCGGCCTTTTTCTTTGTCCTATTTTCAAAAAAAAAATCCGGATCTTTTTCAAAACCATTTTTGGGATTTACTTTTCAAGAGAATTTTCGTCTTCGTCTTTATGAAGTTCTTTTTTAAGGAAAGACTTTTTCGGGATTTTTTTCAGGGCATTTTTTCCGAACTTTCTTTTAGGACAAATTTTACCAGGATTTTTTTTTCGGGACTTTTTCAAGATTTCTCCCAGAACCTTCTACTCAGGACCTTTTTTCAGGACTTTATTAGCGGCTTTTATAGGACCTTTTTGTCAAGGCATTTTTTCAGAACTCTTTTTATCACGACTTTTTATAAAGGACTTTTTATTCAGGCCATTTTCAGAATTTTTTAGTACTTTTTAATCAGAACTAAAAAGCAAGAGGTTTTTTAAAAGAAGCCTTCTTTTCAAAAATATTTTTTTAGGACTTTGTTTATCTGGACTTTTTTTCAAGAATCTTCTCTAGGATTTATAATTTGTCACTTTCATCTTTCAAAATTTTGATATTTCAAACGTCATTATCATCCGATCCTGGAAAAGGCTGCATGTACATTTAAAATATCATTTAAGTTGAAAATAAACCATGAATGTATATATAGCTATTATACCATCAAATCGGAGAAAGTATAGGCGTCCAAATATCTGGTGTCACATGGGGGTCAAGTTTGAACAGAGTGAGAAAGTATTCGGAAAGAACGCGATAACAAATTTCTGCGACGATTCTGCGTCTATATTTACACGACCCACGCGACGTTCGCTGAAAAATTATACTTTTCGGCGTCCCTTCTCTTGAAATTTAAGATGGTCACTGCGCAATGTGACACCAGATATTTGGAGGCCTATAACTTGATGGCCACTCCACCGTGTTTTAAATTTCTTTTTGAAGGTTCAATATTTAAACAACTGGACAATGAAAAACCAACCACTTTGCATGTATTGGATAGTGCATAATCTATTCTTACGCAGAATTTAAAATGGTGAATTTTTGGCAACAACTTTTGTAGCATTTTGACAGTTGTCAAAAAATACACAAACATGATTTTTTTTTTATTGTTTTACTAAAAAAATTCCTTCATCAGGTGGATGGAAAATATGACTTTTAATATACCTGCTGAAGCCACTGTGTGATGAAACAATTTTTATAAAACAATAAAAATTCTTGTAGTAACACTGCGATTATTTCGTTTGTATGTTAATATAAATGCAGCTGAAAAACAAATAAATTATTCACACACATGTTATGCAGAATACAAACGACACAATAAATATTATTCCACAAAGATTAATCAAAATCACACGACAAACAAAGAAAGTGAAAGGTGTTATTATTAAAAGAACACTCGAATGTATTGTGTGAAGATATTTACCCATAACATAAAAAGGTGCCTTGTTATTACTACTATTAACGGACAGAGTATTACCATCATTCCACTTGGCAAGTAGTTCGTTTTGCTTCTCCCAATCTTTGATGTCGACTGATCTTCCAGGTCGCACCTTCGGCCTTCTTCCACTCGAAGACATTCCGCCAGACGAATTCAGCACACTTGCTCATCGTAATTACACATCAGTAATAACAATGAATAACAATAAAGTCCACAGCCAACTTCGCACTAAATATCACGGTTGTTTTATAAATTTTTTGAATTTTTTTAAAGCCTAGAAGTGAGGTGAATGAATGTGAGAGGAGCGACGCGACGCCGTTCGTGCACCAGAATAACTGACTGGTCCAAGTCGGCGTCGTTGCTTGCGTACTCTTTTTTCTCTAGTTGGACTAGATCCAGATGATTACATTGCTCTTTCCTATTCTCAATCATTATTTAATAGCGTTACCACGGATAGGGTATGTTGGAATATTTATAAAGTTGTGTCAATAAACCGGATGTACAAATTTACACGTTATTTTTATGAATCAGATGTATTTTTGATCCCACCAGCGCGCCCTGTCAATTTATTTTGAATTTATGTACTAATTAAATAAATGGTCAATTTGGCGAAATGGCGCCAATTTGCAAATACTTGGTAATATGCAGCACAGTTTTGGTATTGGCAAATCGTTGAACTTTATTGCGTAAATAATTGAAGAGTTGAGTTTCTAAATAATTTTGAGAAATCGGTAGTGAAATGAAATAAATGCCAGAAACTAACATAGCGTTTTAATGTCTAGGCAGTAAAATAAATTATGCAAATTGGATTGCATACATTATGGTTATATCGTGTGAGCCACAAAATTTTGATTCAGAGTTGGCTGTGAGATGAATGAGGTATGTCGCATATTAAAAATTAGGACGTTTAGCCTACAGACTGTTGGAACTAATGTCTACGAAAAAAGGGTTAGTTGGAGAAAATAAAAAAATTGTAAAATGGGTTATATGCCCGCCATGTTAATGAAAACCACTATTTAATAACACAAATTGTCTCGACTTGTCGATTTAATTTTAATTTAACAATTCACGTCATAGAAGACTGGATTAGTTCAGTCGAATTTAAAAAAATAATCCCAGACATGACTGCTATGTTTCCCATCTCGGCTACAAAATTCAGTGGCTCACAGCTTATTATAGATGAATTACAATTACATTCCTTGCACGGCGACTAACTTAAAATGTAAGCGGCAATTGAAAGATTTAATTTTGCTACTTTTGCATCTCCAAAACCAACTTTAGTACAAAATATTGATTCCGATTATTTTTTTCTGCGTCGACTACACGGTCATCTGTCACTACCATTGTGTATCACTTTCTCCGATTTATTGAAATAAAACGGATTTTTGTGATATTTTTCATACTTCGATCATTTTTCAAATACTAGTGGAATTTAGAAAAACCTCATAGTTTAGAAGTTATTAATTTTGGTATTCTCTACAATTATTATTGATATAAATAAATATAACTCTCAGAGTTTCATAAATTATATTTAATTAAATTAATGTTTCAATCGTGTTTTTTTATAAAATTTACTATATTTAAGAAAATTTAAAAAGAAACTTGTCAATAGGCTAAATCTAATTCTGTCTTCGTGTTCAAGAGACCCGACCTTAGTCGTTCAAGACAATTTCGTCGCATTTTGATATTTTTGACTTCGGAATTATCGGAATATCGGAGATTATTTCGACCCAGTAGTCAATTTGTGATTTTTGGAAGGTGGCCAATATAATTGTAGATCGACATCAGCAATAAAAAAGTTGAAAATTAAAAAACGGTTGGAAAAAAGCCAAAATCAAATTCTGATTTTATATGATTAATTAATTTCTCACTTAACCCGTGGTGAAACATAATTATATATTTGATTAATTAAAACACTTGATTTTGTTTCACTGATTTTATTTTTCTCTCCGACTAGTTTCGACCTTAGGTCATTCTCAAGGAGATATGTACAAAATTATCATCGACTGGTATTTATACAGGAATTTAAAAAATTATTTTATATTCGTTCAGAAAGTTCGAAATTGTAAATCGAGACCATTTCGAGGCGTTTTGAAATTTTTGAATTTTTTTTATACGCGGACAGAAAGAGAACCAAAAAAAATCTGCAAACAGGATTAATAGAATTCTGTCTCTGAAGGCTCGACTTAGTTTTTTAAAACAATTTCGATGCATATTTAAATTTTAAAGTATGAATTTATTTCGACGCAGTATTGAATTTTTACTTTCTCCGTTATGAAGTACGAGAAAGTATTGTGATCGTGATTTTTAATTTTTTAGGTGGACAATATAACAGACCAGCAAAAGTAATGAAAAATTTGAAAATTTAGAAACGCTTGGGAATAGGCTAAGACAAATTTTATATTTGTGTTCAAAAGATTCGAATTTGTAAATTGAGTCCATTTCGAGGCGTTTTGAAATGTTTTGATATTTTTGAGGAGGACTTAACATGAAGATATAAGCAAAAGTAATGAAAGAGTAAAACTAACAGTCTGTAAACAGGCTTAATTGAATTCTAACTACAAATTCATTTTCGGAAGGCTCGACTTAGTATTATAAGACAATTTCGAAGCATTTTTAAATTTTAGATTTTTTCAAAATAGACAAAAAGTTTAAAATTAAAAAAACGCTTAGAAATAAACTAAAACATTTTCTTAAATTTTATATCCGTGTTTAGAAGGTTCGAATTTGTAAATTGGGTCCATTTCGGGGCGTTTTGAAATTTTTTGATATTTTTTACAGTATAAGCAAAAGTAATGAAATAGTGAAACTAAAAAAAAACTGTTAACAGGCTTAATTGAATTCTAACTACAAATTCATTTTCAGAAGGCTCGACTTAGTATTTTAAGACAATTTCGAAGCATTTTTAAATTTTAGATTTTTTCAAGATAGACAAAAAGTTTAAAATCAAGAAACGTTTAGAAATAAGCGAAAACAAATTTTTATTTTATATTCGTGTTTTGAAGGTTTGAATTTGTAAATTGGGACCATTTCGAGGCGATTTCAAATTTGTGATTTTTTTTAAGGTGGACGTAACAGAAAGCAATGAAAGGGTAAAACTAGAAAAAGTTTGCAACGAAGCTTAATTGAATTCTAGCTTCAAATTCATTTTCAGATGACTCTTTAAAACAATTTCGAGGCAATTTTGAATTTTAGATTTTTTTTAAGGTAGACAATTAGGAGATTATTAAAACGCGTTATTGAATTTCTGTTTTTTTTTTTTTCGGTAGACAATGTAACGGTTAGATCAGCCAAAGTAATGAAAATGTTGGAAATTAACAAACGCTGGGAAATAGGTTAAAATAAATTTTGATTTTATATCTGTTTTCAAAATGTTAAAATTTGTAAATGGGGACAATTTTTTAATTTTTTATTTTATTAAGGTGGACGTAACAAGGTCTCAGATGCTTTGGCACAATCACATGGGACTTGCATAAAAATAGTGCTCTTTTCTTGCTAATTAGTTGCCATATTGCCGATTTTGTTGCTCCAGCCGTTTTCGAAAAAACAATGGCAGTGCTAGCTTAAGATAAAGTTGGCACAACCATAAAAAAACATTAAAATCAAAGGTATATTTTTGAACTACCAATTTGTTGCTAATTAGTTGTCGTGTTCCCGATTTTGTTGTCCCGGCCGATTTGGAAAAAATAAGGGCTGTGCTATCTTAAGATAAAGTTGGCACAGCCATACGAAAAAAAAAACAAAAGTAATGAAAGAATAAAACTAAAAAAAGAAATGTAAACAGGTTTAATTGAATTATAAATTCAGTTTCAAAACGCTCTTTTTTTTAAGACAACTTCGAGGAATTTTTAAATGTTATATCTTTTGAATGTAGAAAATTATGAGATATGATATGATTTTTTTTAGGTGGATAATGTAACGGTTAGATCAGCCAAAGCAATGAAAAAGTTAGGAATGAAAAAAAAACGCTTGGAAATAGGCTAAACCAAATTTTGATTTTATATTCGTGTTCAGAAGATTCCAATTTTCAAATGTAGGCCATTTTTTAATTTTTTACTTTTTTAAGGTAGACAGGAAAATAAACAAAAGTAATGAAAGAGTAAAACAAAAAAAAAAGTTTGCAAACAGGTTTCACTGAATTCTGGCTTAAAATTCATTTTCAAAAGGCTCGATTTACTCTTTTAAGACAATTTCTAGGCATTTTTAAATTTTAGGGGTAACAAATATGAGACTATTTTGACGCGGTATTGAATTTTTGATTTTTTTTTAGGTGGAGAATATAACAGAACGGCAGAAGTAATGAAAAAGTTCAAAATTTAAAAACTCTTGGAAATAGGCTTAACAAATTTTGATTTAATATTCGAGTTCAGAAGGGTTGAATCTATGCATTGAGACCATTCCGATGACTGAGTCCATTTAGAGTTTAAAAAAATAAATAAATCTAATTTGGACTTCGGACAAATTCATGTTCAAAAGGCTTGATTGACATTATCATTTAAGACTGTTTCGGCGCATTTTGAATGATGTTGAATTGAAAGATACAACAGTATCAGCAAAAGTAATGAAAAATTGAAAACCCCTTCGAAATAGGCTAGTTCAGATTCTGATTTCGTATTCGAATGTATGCATTGAGGCCATTCCGATGACTCTGTAATTTTTAGATGATGGACAATACAATCGTAAGACAAGCAAGTGTAAAGAAAAAGCTGAAGATAAAACAAAATGCGAAATATTTCGATATCCACAATAATAAGTCTTAAAATGATTACAGTTCAAGGCTTGGAAATAGGCTAAATCGAATTCTGATTACAAATTCATGTTCAGAAGGTTTAATTCAATTTCGTCGCATTCTGAATATTTTTACTTTTTTAAGGCGAAACTAGCCGAAAATTGTAAACATTCAGTTTTTTTGCATAGGAAGCTAGTCCATTCCGCCAGAGATACCATTTAACTAGTTTACTAATTTATATATATATATATATATATAATCATTATTTATAATATAATTCATGGGGGAGACATATACTGGACATCCATGGACCCGAACGGCCACTTCTTCGTTCCGAAAAAGTGACCGCCCGGGTGGGATTCGAACCCACGACCACGAGGCACGTAAGCAGGAGCTCTACTCACTAGGCAACCGCGGCCCCCATTCAGAATTTAAACTGTCAAGGAAACTAACCCAAGCGTTTCCCTCCGATTTGAATGAAATTTGGTGGATTTGTAGAGGGGGTCAAAATATTCGATACGTATTTTTTGTTTGGCTAAAAAAACATGTTGAGTGCTGTTACTGCGCCAGAAAAAAAAAACTCTTTGGTCGTAAGAAAGTTACCCAAAACTGTTCTACTCAATTTAGAATACTCTGTATATTTCAATAAAATTGTAGTTCAATATAATAAGTGTTCATTCAATAATGGTATTGCCACTTAGTACAGTTCTCAACCATCCGGATGATTATAATTTCAAACATAAATTATATACTGCCAGTCATTTGGCAACAATGCGTATTTATTTGATTACAAGGAAACCATTAAATTGCACAAGGCTAAGTAATTTAACCATAGAGATCTTATGTAACGAAAACGATAATTTTCTCATCGTAGCTTCTCGTTCGATTTCTTTTCCTAGTACATAAATTACCCATCATTTGTTACAAAACAATATATTTGTAAAGACGGTGCGTTTCTATTCATTTCAAATTTCACATTCACATCTGAACGGGAAATGCATTAAGTCAATTATTTTTTTTATAAATGCATCTGGTGATTGTCAGATGTCAGAGTGTGTCAAGTTGGCACCCCAATGAAGAGTTCTGATAGTTCTGAATAGAGTTTTCAATTCCTTTTGATGTATCTAGAAGTACTATCAACTTTTAAAAAAGAGTTCTGTAAAATTGGGCTGTCATGACTTTTTTGAAAAATGGGGTGCCAACTTGACACCGCACCCCAACATTGTTATCGAATAGTTCTGAACTAGTTTTAAGATGTGTTTGGGTTAGTACTATAGTTCCTGATACTTTTAAAAAAGAGTTCTATTGAATTTCCAGAGATAAAAATTTTCAAAGTTGGTAATTCGAAATATTCAAATTCATATTACTAACTTAATATTGGTCGAATCTGAATATTTCATAACAACTATGGATAGAACTCACAAAGAATTACAGGAAACACCTATCAGAACTATGCGGTCGTAAAGAAAAAAAAATTGAGAGTTCCGGAAGTTCTGAGTAAATTTTCTATTTCTACTCATTGAGTACAATAATTCTTTCTTATAAACAAATTCGATACAATCGCGATTTATGGCATTTTCAAATAAATTTAAAATTCGATAATAGAAAATTTAATTTTGCAAATACCCATTTCTTGTCATTTAATCGCAATTTGCCATTAGAGTTTTTATTAGAACTCCTTGAGTACAACCCATAAGTCAAGTCAGGACTCCCAGAACCATTAAAAAAAATCAACATTTTGAAAATAGAAAATTAACTCAGAACTCTTGGAACTCTCTTTTTTTTTTTTCTTTTCGGACTAAGAATTGTTTTCAAAATGTTGATTTTTTTAATAGTTCTGGGAGTTCTGATTTGACTTATGGGTTGTACTCAAGGAGTTCTAACGAAAATTCTAATGGCAAATTGCGATTAAATGACAGGAAATGGGTATTTTCAAAATTAAATTTTTTATTATCGAATTTTAAATTTATTTGAAAATGCCATAAATCGCGATTGTATCGAATTTGTTTATAAGAAAGAATGATTGTACTCAATGAGTAGAAATAGAAAATTTACTCAAAACTCCTGGAACTCTCAATTATTTTTTGCTTTGCGACTTTGCAAAAAAATATTTTTGATAGTTCCGGATAGTTCTGATAGGTGTTTTCTTTAGTTCTTTGTGAGTTCTATCCATAGTTGTTATGGAATATTTAGATTCGACCAATATTAAGTGAGTAATATGAATTTGAATATTTCGAATTTCCAACTTTGAAAATTTTTATCTCTGGAAATTCAACAGAACTCTTTTTTAAAAGTATCAGGAACTATAGCCCTAACCCAAACACATCTTAAAACTAGTTCAGAACTATTCGATAAGAATGTTGGGGTGCGGTGTCAAGTTGACACCCCATTTTTCAAAAAATTCCCGACAGCCCAATTTTACAGAACTCTTTTTTAAAAGTTGATAGTACTTCTAGATGCATCAAAAGGAATTGAGAACTCCATTCAGAACTATCAGAACTGTTCATTGGGGTGCCAACTTGACACACTCCAGATGTCAAATATAATTTCCGAAATATTTTGATTTATTGTAATTGATACTTTCTACAAAATATTGTTTTCGTGATAAATTTCAACAAAATTATAATAGAAATATCAACTTTGACAGATGTCTGTGTGCTGTGGGCGTTGTTTTGGGCCTGAGGTTTCAAAATAAAACTTATTTTCGACAATAGTGAACTGAAAAATTTGGCAAAAAAGTTGTTTTTGTGATTAAATTCCTGATATTTTTCTAAATATGGCAAATATTACAATGAACATTAAAATAAATTATAATGTAGAGTATTAAGGCATCGTAAATTGTTGTGTTGAAACTAGAGATGGGCGAAATGATTCTTTCTTGTGAGCTGCCTCATTAAAAAAAGTCAGTAATAAGGAGTCAAATATGAAAAGTAAAAAAAAATACAATGTTGAGTTACCCATATCCAATTGAAACTAGATATTTCCTTCATATTTTAAAATCTATATAACAATATATCAATTAAATTAAATGCAAAACAAAATACAAAATTGTACACGTCATTTTAATAAATATTATTCATCAACTCCTAGATTTAGGAGAAAAAAAATACACAATTTTGTAATTTAGTGTCTGTAATGATGAAGCTATGAAAATAATTTACATTAAATTTGCATTAATTGTTAAGTAAACTATAAATTATTTTTTGAAAAACCATAACTTAAAAAAAAAGTCAATAAATATGAGATATCACAAAAATCACTTTCATTCTATCAAATTGGAGACAAAAATAAACATGGCATGGTCAATATGTTTTGTTACATAATAATGATTTTTTTTTTTTATAAAAGGAAGGATATTTGATGGAATTGCGGGTTAAGGAGAGTGAATGACTATAAGGGAATTGGCGTAAGCGATTTGCTGTTCGGCCACTAACATATATAAGTTTTTGAAGATTTTATTTTTTAAATGACTGGGACATACACTACTACACATCCATGGACCCGCAAGGCCACTTCTTCGTTCTGAAAAAGTGACCGCACGGATGGGATTCGAACCCACGACCACGAGGCCCAGAAGCAGGAACGCTACTCACTAGGCCACCGCGGCCCCATAATAATGATATCTTTATTCACGTAGAATATAACTGCAATTACAAAAATGAAATACAATTGTTATTAAATCATTGTTTATTTAAAAAAAAAGTTGTATAACCGATATTTATTGTTGTTGATACCTATTACCATACAAATAATAATGATACCGCTATTGCCGTTTTCCGTTTGGTTTTTACACAACAGTATAATTTAAGGTAATAGCACTTCAATGAAATTTTATACTTGATTGCTTTAGGCAATAGGCCAAGGGTACCACAACGGAAATAATGGAAGTCACTTAATGGTATATTGAAAAGTCGCAATAATATTCATTATGTAATAATAAATAATAAAAACAACGCCGCTTGACTAACGACTGTGACAACCAAGGGCGCAATTAATATGGCGCTTAAGAGTGATGATGACTCCCTATAGCAATAAGCCTAAGCTGTTAAATAATGTTTGTTTGTGTGTAATTAGTAACACGTACATACAGAGCCCAAGTCCAACTATAACATTCCTTGATAATGGTCACGACACCGAAACGTGTATTTACAATAAATCTGCGAAACAGCCAACCAAGTGTTAGGTGTATTCATTATTAAGAAGAGCATTTATATACGCAAAATAAAACAAAGGGATTCTTAAGGAAGATCTCGAACCTGAACTTTTTCCGATGAACTCAATCACCGCGACATGTCCAAAGTAGGTCAACAAGCAATTATAGCTACAGTTTACCTACCGAGCCGTGGCAGATGGGGAGTAAGGTTTGCGCAGAGTGAGAAAGTATTCGAAGAGATCAAGAAAACATGTTTCCGCGCGGACGCACCACCGAATTGAAAATAAATTAATTATCACTTCGTGTCTATATTTACATTATATTCACCCGACGATCGCTGAATAATTATGATTTTCTGGCGCCCCCTCTCGGTAAGCGCACAGTGCATATAATGTTCACAGCGACTACTAAAAACTTTAAATACTCAAACCCATGTACAGGGTAGGCAAAATTCGGTGTTTGTATAGGAGATTTTCGATAACTATAATAGATAGAGAAAAACGGATGCCACATCCTCGATCTCTTTTTTCGAGAGAAACTCAATGGTGATAACTAAATTTATTTATCTTCTTTTGTTTTCGAGTTATGGCCAAAAAGTCATTTTTTTCCATTTTCGATATATTGTAATATCTCAGTTGTTTATCATTAGACAATAATGTAAGTTACATGTTGTTTAGGCATTTTTTAAAAAGAATCAAATAAGCTTAACAGAATTCCGATATCGTCATTAATATGAAAGTTATAACATAAAGTTGTGTTTTTTTTTAAATACAACCTATAGTTGGCTTTGACCTATTTTGTTAGGTTATTTTTTTCTCTTTTCGACGATATATAGCATGTGGGGGTTGTATCTGTAATTTCATTAAAATCTCTTAAAAATTATTATTATCCTAAATCGCTCGTTCTTTTAAATCCTCGAGTAATGTAAAACCAAATAACGTTACGTGTGTCATAACATGGTTTATTTTATTTTATTTCCATTTTTTTTTAATTTAAAAAAAAATGTTTAATGAAAACGTCAAAAAGCGAAATCATGTTTGTTTGCTAATATCTCCATAGCAACGAGTTACGTTAAGATACATATAACAACACTAGCGTTGTTAAGAATGTCTTAACAACACTAGTGCTGTTAAAGGTACCTTAACGTTACTCGTTGCTAAAGAGTTGTTGGCATGTTAACATTATAGGATAAAATAAAAAAATTAACCGTTATGGCACTTTTTTCAGGCTTTTAGAAGGGTTCAGGTATCGCATATTTTATGAACGCAAATTAATGAAAAAAACTGTACATTTTATAACGGACGTAGAAAAATGCTTTTTTCTACGTCCGTTATAAAATGTACAGTTTTTTTCATTAATTTGGGTTCATAAAATATGTGATTCCTGAACCCTACAAATAGCGTGAAAAAAAGTGCCTTAACGGTTCATTTTTTCACTCTTTTGCGTGAAAAAAAGTGCCGTAGCGGTTCTTAATTTAACGCAACTATAAAATTGTTTGCGCAAAGTGTGTCATGAACGCTTCGCAACACGCCGCGAGTTCCGCCGATAAATGTCAAAAATTCGTTTCCGATCAAGAAAACTTGATGATTGTTATTTTCTTCATTTAAAAAAAAAGTATTTTTACTTATAGAAATTAATTAAGGTTTTATCGAATTTATTTAAAGTTACGGACGTAGAAAACTCGAGAGTAAAGCAACTTTTTTCACTTGTAGGAATTGCCGCACTCGCCTTCGGCTCGTGTGGCAATCTTTCCTACTCGTGAAAAAAAGTACAACTTTACTTACTTGTTGCATAAATAACTATTAAATCATGCTAATGTGTGTAAGCATGTTGCGTTTTTCACCTTTAGGGAAAAAGTACTAAAATCATAGATAGCGCGTACTAAATTAGCCCTTCCTTCATTCTGGTATAGGTTTGAGTGGCGTCTGCCCATTTGGCCTTGCTACCTTAACAACCAAACAATTGTTTATTACACGAAAAATAATGAATTAATCGATTATTTGATTATTATATTATTTCATTATTTGATTAATCGATTATTTGATTAATCATTCATCATTATGAAATTATTAAGCCTCAAATATCCAAATTATGTATTACTTTTATTAAATTCGCAAGCAATAAAAAAGTGGGAGTCGAATAACAAATTTTCAAGGTTGTTTTATTAATCGATCAACCGATTATTTTGATTAATTGATCAACCGATCATTTTGATGAATCGATCAATCGATTATTTTAATTAATCGATTATATCGATTCGTCTATATAATTTAATTAATAATCGGTTATTTATTTCCACAACCGAACACCCCTAATACCCACAACAACAACTTTTATACATAATTTCTTTAATTTTTAAGGCTTGGTTGGTAAAATGGACCAAAGTCCGATGACCAAAGGCCAAAAAAATGTAAAAAACATTTCTTATATGTATAATATACTCGTATTAATATTTTTGTCTTACTGTGAGCAGAGAAATAATGTGTTTCAAATTCTATTACAAAAAATGGTGATGTGTCCATCATGTTACTTTCTCCGACTTGATTGTATCATTTATATTTACGCTTTCATGGTTTATTTTCAATTTAAATCATATTTTAAATGTACATCGAGCGGATGAAACTGACGTTTAAAACGTCAAAATTATGGAAGATGGAAAAATTATACTTCAAATTCAAAAACTTAGTTTTCTCAAAAACTAAAGGGATTTCGAAGAAAACTTATTCTTTATAAGTTGTTCATTTTAGCATTCTCTACAATTATTATTAACATAAATTTGTTGTAACTATTATCGTTTTATAATTATAAACCAAAAATAATAAATTATTTTCCGGAATAAAAATGATTTTATGAAAAATGTTTTCAAGCAAAAGATGTTCATTTCTTTGTTGTCTTCAAAGTTTGTTTAAATGTTTTTGTGATATTTTTCATATTTAAGAAAATATTGGCAAAAAACAAAAAACAGTAGTAGATAAGCTATGACAGTTCGGGGCCAAATTCCCATAAGAATTTACACAGGGGTCTCAATTTACTTTTTCATCCCCTAAATTTCATCCCCTAAATAATTATCATTTTCATCCCCTAAATAATTATCATTTTCATCCCCTAAATTTCCTCAACCCCAAGGGCCTTAACCAATCCAGCCGCCCGAAGCCCGCGACCCCAGGGTCCTTAACCTCAGGGGCCAGCCAACCACCCCCAGTCAGCCACCTTAACCCCCAGGGACCAGCCAACCGCCCACAACCTTAGGAGGACCTGCCACGCGACCTCAGGAGCCAACCGTATGCAACCATATTTACATATTTAACGGAAAAAGGGGAATAATATATTACTTATTATATTAATTATATATTATTATATTAATTTCTAATTATCTTATTTTCACCGATTATCTTCCATTATTAAATTCTTTGTGTGCGCCTACAATTAACACCTAATTATTAATTTCTTTTTATTAAATATATTTTTTTTAATTCCCTACTGAGATTTGAACCGTGGTCTAGTGCGAAGTTCAGTTTACGAGTCGGCGCCTTTAGCAATAAGCCAACAAGCTAACTGAGTAGGAATAATGTAAATGTTGTATAGTTGTCGTGCGTGTTGAGGTAAGGTGATAACGATAACAGGAAATAACAATTGATATAAATATTTGTGTGTGATTGAATGCTCGAATATTTAAGATTATTTATCAATTGTATATTAGGTTGACTAAATCAGAGAAAAATCGCGGACTGAGCGATTTAAAATTTGATTCTCGAAATTCTTCCAAGATTGTAAATTAACCTTTTAAATCTTATTATTTCTTTTACTTACTTATGCCCGTTACACAAAATAAAACAAAAATATTAATAATGATTATAAAGCGTTAATAAAATAAAAAGCAGCAATCACCCACAATTTTTTATTATGGCAAATAAATTTCTAAATTAAATAATTAATACTTAAAATAAAATATAAATTTATAAGTAAATAACTAATAATTAAATATAAATCTATAAGTAAATAACTAATAAATAATAATTAAAATTAAACATAAATATATTATTAAATAACTATTCATCATGCATAATTGTATAATGACCCCAGGGGAGCGTCTCAAATTTTGAATTGCATAATAAATGCCGCTTATTGTCGCGCGGGCTGAGGGCTATTTTAGCCTGCGCAACAGATGAGACTTGGTGTTTATTTGACTGAATTAAATTTTGGTGAACGGGTGTTTCCTCACCCGTTGTTAGACAATTATAGTAATCCTCAAAGGTGAGGCGATTTTTTACGATATGCCTCTTTACACCTTTGGCCTTTTTATCTTTATCCTTTCCATCCACTCTAAATGCGTACATCTTTGAGCGAAGCCCCAAAAACTCCGTCATAATTTCACCGGCATTTTCATCTTTCATCATACCGAGGACCTTTTTATTTATACGAGGAATATTATAAATATTATCAACTGGGTAATCACTAGTATCAAAATATTCTTGGGCATCACGTTTTATTACTTCATATAAATCAGAGCATTCAACCTCGTAAATGAGTGAGTCTGTGTCTATGTAACAAACTCGCGCCTTACCACCAAACTGGCCTCTCATATAAGAGTAGTGGAAATCATAAATTTTCAATTTCGAAATGTCGAGTATGCACATTCCTACATATATAGGCTTATTAAAATAAACTTCAGTTTTGTTTAATTCAATGGCTACTAAATTTTCGTCAAATATTATACTAGACTTAAAATTTGGTTTCGCGACCAACGCCTCAGCACCATATCGTCCAACCCATTTAGTCACTAATTTCACATTAGAATGTTTACGAATATTCTCCATCGTCATACCAAATACGGCGTTGTTCATAAGTTTAAATAGATTTTTCTCAAAATCATTTACAGCTGCAGTCCTTAACTGCGTGTTCAAATCAATATATGATTTAAGCCAATCAGATTGTTTAAATTTAAGGATACGATGAATTTTGGTTAATTTTAAACCGTTTTCTAACACCTGTTGCAAGTTACGGTAATGGATTACATACCGCTCCTTATTATAAAGTGTAGCCAATAATTTTTTCTCGCGAGAATTTGGTGGTGCTAAATGTTCTGGGCAAAATGGAAGATCGGCATGAGAATCATGAATGGATTCTGGGTACTCTAAATCTACTTCTAAAATGTAACCTTCAAGATTATCTGCAGGTACATTATAATTACAGTTATTTATATCCCCCTCAAGCCATTTAAATTCCCCATAAGGTAAATACTGAGACATGGCCCATCCATACTGATTATTTATGTCATTATATATTAAAAATGTTGAAGGTTTTTCTGAATCATAATTTTGAGTAAATTTATTATTAGCTTTCGCGTACCTTTTAGAACATTGACTTAGACCGCCCCGGATGCCCCGCTCAATAAACATTATCATATCAATATCGCTCATTAATTCTAACTTGATTTGTGTATACTTGAGCATACAATCCCAAGTATATCCAGGCAAAGTGTAATAATTGGCTGGATCTAAGCCATATGTTTTTAAACAGCTAGCACGAAATTGTTCAAACACATCGGCTAACAGCAATACATCCGTTTTCAAATATAAATCACTGTACTCCCCCCAAATTTCGACAGTCAAAACTTTGCCATACATTACAAGCGTGTACATACTCATCATCAGAAATATCTGAATCGTTTAATTTATTGTAAAATTGCAATTTGTTGGGTAAAGCACAATGATTTAATTTCCCCCACGAATCAATAAAATCATAAGGGAATACTCCTTTTCGTGTTAATAAATTTAATTTAGAATCATCTAAATTTGTAAATTGAGACTTTAAAATTGGGTACTCTGATAAATATGAAGCTAATTTTTCTAACCCTGACGTCAAAAATCTAAATGAATCAATAAATCTGAATTTAACTAAATTCTCATCAATATTTTTTGTGAATGATATATAACGTTCTTTATTGACAGGCAGTAAATCAACACGGCCCTCGAAATCTTTAGCCAAATTTTTAATTATAAAATGTGAATCGTATCCTGATAAGTTATGAAATACGACTGGAATTATGCGACTGTCCTGATAATTAATATTACATTCCTCATGTGCAGAACCTCGGTACTTACCGGTAGGATGACAATGTTCGCGCACTCTAACATCACTAAGTTCAAAAGATTGCTCACATATGTGACACAGCGGAATGGATGGAAATTCAAATTCTTGCGCAGGCGTAAGAGGCTCCATCGGTAGAGGCAAAGAAACACCGTTTCAACATCGTCTGCAAATTGTTTCATTTCCCGGGCAAACCATTGTTGGTAATCCTCACCGCAATAACTCCGGTAAAAAGATAAAGTCTCATCATATGAGCATTTTACATAATAAGCAATAGAATGCGGGACATGTGTTTGATATTGATTATTGTCAGATGTGGGTTGCAGAATACATTCTAAATCAGCGTAGACGACAAACGGTGTGGGCTCTTTGTTTCTAAAATTTTTAAATGAAACCGTGTCGCCTGAATTTGGTAGACGAATCTTGCAATCATTCATTTTAATACAATCTTCAGTATGCGCATCTAATTTAATTTGCGAATGAAAGTAATGTAGACACCGGTCGCAGAAATATTTTCGCCCATCATGCCCACTCAGCTGACTTGATACAAGGCGGCTCAGATTTTTAATCCACACATAATGGAAACGTGGTTTAAAATCACTACTACCATCCGCGGCGGCAACATCCTCTTCATCGGCATACTCATCTTGGATTAGCAGTAGGTTAACGTGGCGCTCTTGTTTATTCTTGGTTAAGAAAGTAGGAACGACATTGAACTTCTTCCTACTCTGCTTCCCCAAGATGTACACGTTGATGGAGATGTTATTCTGCGACTCGAACCTCGGGATCTGCTTGATTGTCATCGGTATGACGATATTTTTCAAGTCCAACACGGTGGAGTAGTGTGGGTATGAAGAAGTGCGGTCGTGGTGGATATCGGGATGAAGAGCTGACGTCACCGACCAAGCAAAGCATGCGTCGTCGTTATTTTTTACGTTTACACATGCATGCTTTAATTTAATGGGTCGGGGTAGCTCGATGTATGATGAGCCGAGTTGAGGTGTAAATTTGTTGATGTTTACCCCGAGATTGATAATGGAAGATAAACTCCAACCAGAATCTCTTTCCTGAAATTAAATCATATCCATATACAATCTAATCGCATTTAAATGATATTAATTATAAAATTTTGTGAAACCTTTTAAATTAATTTTAGAACAGAAAATACATACTTGAAACTCATCCAATTGTGTAAGAATGGAGCCTTGAATGTTGTCCTCGAACCACACTGCCAGATCCGTATCCCGGTAAATAGGGTAATTCTTCGTGGTGATGTGTTTGAATTCCCGCAATTCAACACCCCCCCCCCCCCCTTCACAATAACGAACTCACCACAGAATGATACATTAACTTTCAATGCGGCCTCCTTTTTTAGTATATTGCTTACGCGCCGCCGAAACAAGTCTGTGCAGTCATCAAGAAATGTGGCTGGTTCTTTATGTGATAAATTAACAATTATGGCGGTGCGGAGCCTGTTTGCAAAGGCTGATTGTTGATCCAACCATTTCACGCGCATGCTGGCATAATTTTGACGATTAGGATGTGTGGGCGCATATCCTGATCCGAGGGCTCCTCGCTGTGATTTCATGATCGTCCTCATTTCATCACACTGGCTGATGCAGGATAAAATATGCTGTTTTTGTCCCACTGATTTTACACCCTTCAAAGCCGCCCGCAGCACGCGAATTTGTCGGCCGCACTCCTTGATTGCGACCTCCAACACCGCCGGATTATTTGTGGCTTCTTGAAGACGCTCGCGGATTTCTTCTACAAGTTTGGTGAAGTTTTTCAGCGCCATTTTCTCTGCAAGCACAAATAACTGTTGTAGGAGAACAAGACAAACCGTTGGGTATTAGAGAGAGCTCTGTCTGACTACTATGATGACTTGGCATAGAAAGAAGAGTCAGGCCCCAGAGATTTATTTTTATATACTAAATTAACCTCGCATGGAATTGTGGGTAATTTAAAACCTTTTCATTATTATTATTAATTTGGATACCCTTGGAATTATATATAGGTATAATGTATCATAGGAAACTTTGTATTATTATTAATATGTGATGGGATATGATTAATAATCAATAGGATTAGATCTCATAATTAGCAAAGCTTATGGTTATTTTTTACCTAACAAGATGTAAGGCTCTTTATACACCTGAGTACCCCGCAAGGAGTTATGAGTATTTTACTAAATTTGTTTGGCCGGGCATTTAATTGTAATACCAGCGCTCGTGGTAATGCTGCACGGGCCCGAGCAAATATCCAAAAAAGGCGCAAAATACCAGTACTACCCCTGTACTTTCTATTTTGAGACTGCTTGCTAACGGTTTCCGAAAACAAGCAGGACGGGGCGCGGCCTTTTGAATAAATGCAGTACAAGCCGCAAAATGAATGATTGCAGCGCCACCTATTTATTTCCGATAAACCCAGAAATTTTGTTAACACGCTAGAAGTTGACAAGAGCGAACGATGTTTAATCCTGACTTTATGTGCTAATTAATAACAAATTTTACCATTGGAAAATAAGGCAATTCTTAATGGAAATAATTTCAAATTTTTTTAACTTCTTTATTAAATTAATATATTACAGATTATATCTTGTTAATAGCGTACTATTATGTGTATGAATTATGCTGCGAACATCAGACAGATACTTGAGGGGTATTGTTTGGTAGAACTTGTTCTCTTAAATTCCTCGTAAAAATCAACCATTATTTCATTTCCTGGAACAAAATCGACTTTCAATTTATATTTTAATACAAGGTTTTAAACTAGCTGTTTTGTTCGTTCAATTTTTCTTACTCGATCTAATAAATTTTCTTCCTCATGACTAACATCCCCTTCATCATTTGATAAATTTGAATAATTATCTGCTAATTGCTCCAAGCCAATTGATTGTTGAGGTTTATCAGGAGTAATTTTATCAATATCTTGATTTATCTGATTATTGCTTAAACTGCACATCTTCGAATGTTTGACTTCAAAACACGATCTACAATAATGCTTATCGCATTGTAAACAGTACAATCGTACATTCTTAGTGAGATTTCTAACCTTATGTCTTCCATGTTTCAAAGCCGTGTGCTTATAACATCCCACACATCTCCTTCTTTTTGTAGACGTAATCAGCTCGTGTTCATCTTTATTTATTGAATGTCTTGTAATATAATGAACGCTAATTTTCTGTTTTTTTATCAGGTTTAACCTCTTGTGTTTTAATATGAGTTTGTTTTAATTTATAACGATGTTTGTCAGACTCATCATTAATGTTCCGTTTTGTATCGCTTGCTATATGAGATAACTTATACTGCTGTTGTTTATCATACTCATTGATAATTTGTAAATGAGGTTCAGCTTCAAATAGTTTATGAGTTTCGGCTTCAATTTGATAGCGATTTTTCATAATAACTTTATTTCCATGACCATTTCCCTCAGAGTTTTTGTTGTGAAACACAATTCCCATGATGCCGTTGTTATTACTTTATACTTATAAGTTCAACTGTTTTTAAATTAGAAAGCACGGCTATTTATAACATATAAGCTTAGGAATAGGGAGGCAGATATTAATACACAGGTGTCGCACAGGGTGTCCCACTCCAAGTCACTATATCAACCGAAATACATATTTTTGCAAAAAACGATAGATGCTATGCCTGAAATTGAATATTTTCCATATAGAGAGAACGCTGAAATTATAAGTCCTGAGGAGGCGAAAGAGCATTCAGTTTTCATATTCTATGATGTCGCTTGTGACAAGCAAGACAAAATCCGAGAATATTTCAGTATGGGTAGACATAATAATATAGATTCCTTCCATCTTTGTCAGACTTATACTAGAATTCCTAAACATTTAATACGAGATAATGCTAATTTTATAATATTATTTAAACAAGATGATCTCAACTTGAAGCATGTGTACGCTGATCACGTGAGCAGTGATATGAAATTTGAGACATTTAAGTCTTTATGTGTAGAGTGCTGGAAAGAAAAATTCGGTTTCATTACTATTGATAAAGACTCGGAGGAAGGTAGATATCGGAAAGGTCTTGACCAGTATATAATACTGAAGTAATCAGAGTTTGTAGTAGTGCTAAAACAGCTGTGCAAAGATGCAGACCTGTTTTTAATCACTGCTACCTGTCTTGGAATAACAGCTATCTGATTTGGAATAACTGCTACCTGTCTTGCAATAACAGCTACCTGTCTTGGAATAACAGCTACCTGTCTTGGAATAACAGCTACCTGATTTGGAATAACTGCTACCTGTCTTGCAATAACAGCTACCTGTTTTGGAATAACAGCTACCTGATTTGGAATAACTGCTACCTGTCATGCAATAACAGCCACCTGATTTAGAATAACTGCTACCTGTCTTGGAATAACAGACCTGTCTCCGGAGAAATGGCTGATGTTAAAAGAAAAATATTATCAATTCAAAAGGCTATTAGGAATAAAGTATTAGCTCTGAAATTAAACCGTAATGAAAATGATGAGAGGTTAGAAAAATTGTACAAACCAATCACGGAGCCTTTAAAATCAATCATAAAAACTCAAGAAGAGGTGAATTTATCATTGATGAAGCTGGAATTAATACCAGTGATTGGTTTGTACAATTTTTCTAACCTCTCATCATTTTCATTACGGTTTAATTTCAGAGCTAATACTTTATTCCTAATAGCCTTTTGAATTGATAATATTTTTCTTTTAACATCAGCCATTTCTCCGGAGACAGGTCTGTTATTCCAAGACAGGTAGCAGTTATTCTAAATCAGGTGGCTGTTATTGCATGACAGGTAGCAGTTATTCCAAATCAGGTAGCTGTTATTCCAAAACAGGTAGCTGTTATTGCAAGACAGGTAGCAGTTATTCCAAATCAGGTAGCTGTTATTCCAAGACAGGTAGCTGTTATTCCAAGACAGGTAGCTGTTATTGCAAGACAGGTAGCAGTTATTCCAAATCAGATAGCTGTTATTCCAAGACAGGTAGCAGTGATTAAAAACAGGTCTGCATCTTTGCACAGCTGTTTTAGCACTACTACAAACTCTGATTACTTCAGTATTATATACTGGTCAAGACCTTTCCGATATCTACCTTCCTCCGAGTCTTTATCAATAGTAATGAAACCGAATTTTTCTTTCCAGCACTCTACACATAAAGACTTAAATGTCTCAAATTTCATATCACTGCTCACGTGATCAGCGTACACATGCTTCAAGTTGAGATCATCTTGTTTAAATAATATTATAAAATTAGCATTATCTCGTATTAAATGTTTAGGAATTCTAGTATAAGTCTGACAAAGATGGAAGGAATCTATATTATTATGTCTACCCATACTGAAATATTCTCGGATTTTGTCTTGCTTGTCACAAGCGACATCATAGAATATGAAAACTGAATGCTCTTTCGCCTCCTCAGGACTTATAATTTCAGCGTTCTCTCTATATGGAAAATATTCAATTTCAGGCATAGCATCTATCGTTTTTTGCAAAAATATGTATTTCGGTTGATATAGTGACTTGGAGTGGGACACCCTGTGCGACACCTGTGTATTAATATCTGCCTCCCTATTCCTAAGCTTATATGTTATAAATAGCCGTGCTTTCTAATTTAAAAACAGTTGAACTTATAAGTATAAAGTAATAACAACGGCATCATGGGAATTGTGTTTCACAACAAAAACTCTGAGGGAAATGGTCATGGAAATAAAGTTATTATGAAAAATCGCTATCAAATTGAAGCCGAAACTCATAAACTATTTGAAGCTGAACCTCATTTACAAATTATCAATGAGTATGATAAACAACAGCAGTATAAGTTATCTCATATAGCAAGCGATACAAAACGGAACATTAATGATGAGTCTGACAAACATCGTTATAAATTAAAACAAACTCATATTAAAACACAAGAGGTTAAACCTGATAAAAAAACAGAAAATTAGCGTTCATTATATTACAAGACATTCAATAAATAAAGATGAACACGAGCTGATTACGTCTACAAAAAGAAGGAGATGTGTGGGATGTTATAAGCACACGGCTTTGAAACATGGAAGACATAAGGTTAGAAATCTCACTAAGAATGTACGATTGTACTGTTTACAATGCGATAAGCATTATTGTAGATCGTGTTTTGAAGTCAAACATTCGAAGATGTGCAGTTTAAGCAATAATCAGATAAATCAAGATATTGATAAAATTACTCCTGATAAACCTCAACAATCAATTGGCTTGGAGCAATTAGCAGATAATTATTCAAATTTATCAAATGATGAAGGGGATGTTAGTCATGAGGAAGAAAATTTATTAGATCGAGTAAGAAAAATTGAACGAACAAAACAGCTAGTTTAAAACCTTGTATTAAAATATAAATTGAAAGTCGATTTTGTTCCAGGAAATGAAATAATGGTTGATTTTTACGAGGAATTTAAGAGAACAAGTTCTACCAAACAATACCCCTCAAGTATCTGTCTGATGTTCGCAGCATAATTCATACACATAATAGTACGCTATTAACAAGATATAATCTGTAATATATTAATTTAATAAAGAAGTTAAAAAAATTTGAAATTATTTCCATTAAGAATTGCCTTATTTTCCAATGGTAAAATTTGTTATTAATTAGCACATAAAGTCAGGATTAAACATCGTTCGCTCTTGTCAACTTCTAGCGTGTTAACAAAATTTCTGGGTTTATCGGAAATAAATAGGTGGCGCTGCAATCATTCATTTTGCGGCTTGTACTGCATTTATTCAAAAGGCCGCGCCCCGTCCTGCTTGTTTTCGGAAACCGTTAGCAAGCAGTCTCAAAATAGAAAGTACAGGGGTAGTACTGGTATTTTGCGCCTTTTTTGGATATTTGCTCGGGCCCGTGCAGCATTACCACGAGCGCTGGTATTACAATTAAATGCCCGGCCAAACAAATTTAGTAAAATACTCATAACTCCTTGCGGGGTACTCAGGTGTATAAAGAGCCTTACATCTTGTTAGGTAAAAAATAACCATAAGCTTTGCTAATTATGAGATCTAATCCTATTGATTATTAATCATATCCCATCACATATTAATAATAATACAAAGTTTCCTATGATACATTATACCTATATATAATTCCAAGGGTATCCAAATTAATAATAATAATGAAAAGGTTTTAAATTACCCACAATTCCATGCGAGGTTAATTTAGTATATAAAAATAAATCTCTGGGGCCTGACTCTTCTTTCTATGCCAAGTCATCATAGTAGTCAGACAGAGCTCTCTCTAATACCCAACGGTTTGTCTTGTTCTCCTACAACAGTTATTTGTGCTTGCAGAGAAAATGGCGCTGAAAAACTTCACCAAACTTGTAGAAGAAATCCGCGAGCGTCTTCAAGAAGCCACAAATAATCCGGCGGTGTTGGAGGTCGCAATCAAGGAGTGCGGCCGACAAATTCGCGTGCTGCGGGCGGCTTTGAAGGGTGTAAAATCAGTGGGACAAAAACAGCATATTTTATCCTGCATCAGCCAGTGTGATGAAATGAGGACGATCATGAAATCACAGCGAGGAGCCCTCGGATCAGGATATGCGCCCACACATCCTAATCGTCAAAATTATGCCAGCATGCGCGTGAAATGGTTGGATCAACAATCAGCCTTTGCAAACAGGCTCCGCACCGCCATAATTGTTAATTTATCACATAAAGAACCAGCCACATTTCTTGATGACTGCACAGACTTGTTTCGGCGGCGCGTAAGCAATATACTAAAAAAGGAGGCCGCATTGAAAGTTAATGTATCATTCTGTGGTGAGTTCGTTATTGTGAAGGGGGGGGGGTGTTGAATTGCGGGAATTCAAACACATCACCACGAAGAATTACCCTATTTACCGGGATACGGATCTGGCAGTGTGGTTCGAGGACAACATTCAAGGCTCCATTCTTACACAATTGGATGAGTTTCAAGTATGTATTTTCTGTTCTAAAATTAATTTAAAAGGTTTCACAAAATTTTATAATTAATATCATTTAAATGCGATTAGATTGTATATGGATATGATTTAATTTCAGGAAAGAGATTCTGGTTGGAGTTTATCTTCCATTATCAATCTCGGGGTAAACATCAACAAATTTACACCTCAACTCGGCTCATCATACATCGAGCTACCCCGACCCATTAAATTAAAGCATGCATGTGTAAACGTAAAAAATAACGACGACGCATGCTTTGCTTGGTCGGTGACGTCAGCTCTTCATCCCGATATCCACCACGACCGCACTTCTTCATACCCACACTACTCCACCGTGTTGGACTTGAAAAATATCGTCATACCGATGACAATCAAGCAGATCCCGAGGTTCGAGTCGCAGAATAACATCTCCATCAACGTGTACATCTTGGGGAAGCAGAGTAGGAAGAAGTTCAATGTCGTTCCTACTTTCTTAACCAAGAATAAACAAGAGCGCCACGTTAACCTACTGCTAATCCAAGATGAGTATGCCGATGAAGAGGATGTTGCCGCCGCGGATGGTAGTAGTGATTTTAAACCACGTTTCCATTATGTGTGGATTAAAAATCTGAGCCGCCTTGTATCAAGTCAGCTGAGTGGGCATGATGGGCGAAAATATTTCTGCGACCGGTGTCTACATTACTTTCATTCGCAAATTAAATTAGATGCGCATACTGAAGATTGTATTAAAATGAATGATTGCAAGATTCGTCTACCAAATTCAGGCGACACGGTTTCATTTAAAAATTTTAGAAACAAAGAGCCCACACCGTTTGTCGTCTACGCTGATTTAGAATGTATTCTGCAACCCACATCTGACAATAATCAATATCAAACACATGTCCCGCATTCTATTGCTTATTATGTAAAATGCTCATATGATGAGACTTTATCTTTTTACCGGAGTTATTGCGGTGAGGATTACCAACAATGGTTTGCCCGGGAAATGAAACAATTTGCAGACGATGTTGAAACGGTGTTTCTTTGCCTCTACCGATGGAGCCTCTTACGCCTGCGCAAGAATTTGAATTTCCATCCATTCCGCTGTGTCACATATGTGAGCAATCTTTTGAACTTAGTGATGTTAGAGTGCGCGAACATTGTCATCCTACCGGTAAGTACCGAGGTTCTGCACATGAGGAATGTAATATTAATTATCAGGACAGTCGCATAATTCCAGTCGTATTTCATAACTTATCAGGATACGATTCACATTTTATAATTAAAAATTTGGCTAAAGATTTCGAGGGCCGTGTTGATTTACTGCCTGTCAATAAAGAACGTTATATATCATTCACAAAAAATATTGATGAGAATTTAGTTAAATTCAGATTTATTGATTCATTTAGATTTTTGACGTCAGGGTTAGAAAAATTAGCTTCATATTTATCAGAGTACCCAATTTTAAAGTCTCAATTTACAAATTTAGATGATTCTAAATTAAATTTATTAACACGAAAAGGAGTATTCCCTTATGATTTTATTGATTCGTGGGGGAAATTAAATCATTGTGCTTTACCCAACAAATTGCAATTTTACAATAAATTAAACGATTCAGATATTTCTGATGATGAGTATGTACACGCTTGTAATGTATGGCAAAGTTTTGACTGTCGAAATTTGGGGGGAGTACAGTGATTTATATTTGAAAACGGATGTATTGCTGTTAGCCGATGTGTTTGAACAATTTCGTGCTAGCTGTTTAAAAACATATGGCTTAGATCCAGCCAATTATTACACTTTGCCTGGATATACTTGGGATTGTATGCTCAAGTATACACAAATCAAGTTAGAATTAATGAGTGATATTGATATGATAATGTTTATTGAGCGGGGCATCCGGGGCGGTCTAAGTCAATGTTCTAAAAGGTACGCGAAAGCTAATAATAAATTTACTCAAAATTATGATTCAGAAAAACCTTCAACATTTTTAATATATAATGACATAAATAATCAGTATGGATGGGTCATGTCTCAGTATTTACCTTATGGGGAATTTAAATGGCTTGAGGGGGATATAAATAACTGTAATTATAATGTACCTGCAGATAATCTTGAAGGTTACATTTTAGAAGTAGATTTAGAGTACCCAGAATCCATTCATGATTCTCATGCCGATCTTCCATTTTGCCCAGAACATTTAGCACCACCAAATTCTCGCGAGAAAAAATTATTGGCTACACTTTATAATAAGGAGCGGTATGTAATCCATTACCGTAACTTGCAACAGGTGTTAGAAAACGGTTTAAAATTAACCAAAATTCATCGTATCCTTAAATTTAAACAATCTGATTGGCTTAAATCATATATTGATTTGAACACGCAGTTAAGGACTGCAGCTGTAAATGATTTTGAGAAAAATCTATTTAAACTTATGAACAACGCCGTATTTGGTAAGACGATGGAGAATATTCGTAAACATTCTAATGTGAAATTAGTGACTAAATGGGTTGGACGATATGGTGCTGAGGCGTTGGTCGCGAAACCAAATTTTAAGTCTAGTATAATATTTGACGAAAATTTAGTAGCCATTGAATTAAACAAAACTGAAGTTTATTTTAATAAGCCTATATATGTAGGAATGTGCATACTCGACATTTCGAAATTGAAAATTTATGATTTCCACTACTCTTATATGAGAGGCCAGTTTGGTGGTAAGGCGCGAGTTTGTTACATAGACACAGACTCACTCATTTACGAGGTTGAATGCTCTGATTTATATGAAGTAATAAAACGTGATGCCCAAGAATATTTTGATACTAGTGATTACCCAGTTGATAATATTTATAATATTCCTCGTATAAATAAAAAGGTCCTCGGTATGATGAAAGATGAAAATGCCGGTGAAATTATGACGGAGTTTTTGGGGCTTCGCTCAAAGATGTACGCATTTAGAGTGGATGGAAAGGATAAAGATAAAAAGGCCAAAGGTGTAAAGAGGCATATCGTAAAAAATCGCCTCACCTTTGAGGATTACTATAATTGTCTAACAACGGGTGAGGAAACACCCGTTCACCAAAATTTAATTCAGTCAAATAAACACCAAGTCTCATCTGTTGCGCAGGCTAAAATAGCCCTCAGCCCGCGCGACAATAAGCGGCATTTATTATGCAATTCAAAATTTGAGACGCTCCCCTGGGGTCATTATACAATTATGCATGATGAATAGTTATTTAATAATATATTTATGTTTAATTTTAATTATTATTTATTAGTTATTTACTTATAGATTTATATTTAATTATTAGTTATTTACTTATAAATTTATATTTTATTTTAAGTATTAATTATTTAATTTAGAAATTTATTTGCCATAATAAAAAATTGTGGGTGATTGCTGCTTTTTATTTTATTAACGCTTTATAATCATTATTAATATTTTTGTTTTATTTTGTGTAACGGGCATAAGTAAGTAAAAGAAATAATAAGATTTAAAAGGTTAATTTACAATCTTGGAAGAATTTCGAGAATCAAATTTTAAATCGCTCAGTCCGCGATTTTTCTCTGATTTAGTCAACCTAATATACAATTGATAAATAATCTTAAATATTCGAGCATTCAATCACACACAAATATTTATATCAATTGTTATTTCCTGTTATCGTTATCACCTTACCTCAACACGCACGACAACTATACAACATTTACATTATTCCTACTCAGTTAGCTTGTTGGCTTATTGCTAAAGGCGCCGACTCGTAAACTGAACTTCGCACTAGACCACGGTTCAAATCTCAGTAGGGAATTAAAAAAAATATATTTAATAAAAAGAAATTAATAATTAGGTGTTAATTGTAGGCGCACACAAAGAATTTAATAATGGAAGATAATCGGTGAAAATAAGATAATTAGAAATTAATATAATAATATATAATTAATATAATAAGTAATATATTATTCCCCTTTTTCCGTTAAATATGTAAATATGGTTGCATACGGTTGGCTCCTGAGGTCGCGTGGCAGGTCCTCCTAAGGTTGTGGGCGGTTGGCTGGTCCCTGGGGGTTAAGGTGGCTGACTGGGGGTGGTTGGCTGGCCCCTGAGGTTAAGGACCCTGGGGTCGCGGGCTTCGGGCGGCTGGATTGGTTAAGGCCCTTGGGGTTGAGGAAATTTAGGGGATGAAAATGATAATTATTTAGGGGATGAAAATGATAATTATTTAGGGGATGAAATTTAGGGGATGAAAAAGTAAATTGAGACCCCTGTGTAAATTCTTATGGGAATTTGGCCCCGAACTGTCATAGCTTATCTACTCTT